>CANUEZ040000129.1:9933268-11184037 GCA_948099385.1 Fasciola hepatica
TTCATAAGCACCGGACAGTGCGGGAATAGATCATGGCAAATTCTAAAGTCAAAAAGGGTTGAGAAAATAGCCACATATGAAGGTATCGATTTACAATGGAAATGATTCATATTTGTGATTAGGTAGGAATTCCAGTTTCCAACGTCTCAGACTGTTTTCTCAGCTGCTGATCTACAGAATCTTCTGCTTTTTTCGTAGACACTGGCGACCGTTTAGTAGTCACTCTCAGTCGTTCAGCGATCATGGCCTGGGGTAAAGTAGCCAAATCTTTCAGACACACTATTACCGAACAAGGTCACATCATGTGCGAATTTCCGAGCACAGTTACGGGAAACCTTAGGCAAGTTAGGTGAATAGTTTTGTCCTCGACGAAGAATCAACCCTGACCTCTTCCCAAGTCACCAGCCAAATAAGTGCACCAGCATCCACAGAAGCCATAGTGAAAAGATTGAGATAATCGGCCTAAATGACCAACTGAATACAGATTCGCATCGTATACGAAAGACAATCGGTGATGGAGACCGAAGAAGAATTGGCCTGAATGCAAGAAAAGGCGATGATTCAGAACTTTGTTATTACGATTATTGCATTACCATCCAAATTCGCAAAGCCATCACAAGACGGAACAGAGAGCCAAGCCTAACAACGGGAATCGCGAAACGCAGTTTTGGATGGATTCGTTATGGAATTGGGTTTACCAGTACGAGAGAATCCCACGGCTAATTTGAGTGGGATGAAAACGGAACTGATATGACAGAATCTATACAACAAATTATCCTCCACAGATCGTCTTTTTGCTGATTACGATGCACCATGAAGAAATGACGCATTTAACAGGTCCAGCGAAACAGGATTGATCTCAAAGAAGGATGGGCTCAGTACGCGATAGCTCAATCTTGCGTTCTTACATAGATGAAACCAAAGAAAATATGTGCTCGCGGACACGAGGGCAATCAACGAAGGACAAACCATGCACTTGGTCATCAAAAAAGGTGCAAACCAGAATATTGTTCCTTACAGCTTTGCGACCGGTATGCAGCCGAACAGCTTTTTGGAGAAGCCGACGCTGTAAGCGAAATTCCCATCGGTCGGTATTTGAACACCGGTATTTTCGTAGCACTCCTCGAATCTGGCGGAAACACCACATCAGCAATGCTGAGGTTAGGTACGGAGTATTAGGCACACGAACGAAATCACTAATTGAAACACTAAAGCTTATCAGATTGAGATGCTTGGGACGTGTGTTGGGCCTGTACCCGGATAAGATTCCACGGCTCGCATTGTTCGCTGAGGTGGTTGGAAGGTGAGTAAGAGTGGTCAGTTAAAGACGGGGAAAAAGTAGGAAGAGCCTGAAGAGTGGAATTGGCCATGTAAGGCGTGTTAGGATTCCTGAGTGCAGTCGAAAAGACCCTCCTCTCGACTCAGCAGCTATATACGCTGGAGGATATGGCTCGATGTCGAGATCGGTGGCGCTGTTGTATCCACAAACTTTCTGTATTGATTTCATACGACTAATTGCAGTTCTCTTCTCGCTCCTTTCATACTCTTGTTTTCCATGATTGTCGATTAAGGTTGCCACTGCAACCAGTGCAAAGGACTGAACTATCATCGGTCACATAAGTAAAACATCCGGCAAAGAATTGCAAATCACGAAAATATCCGACCAATTGAAGCAAGTCAGTTGGTTCACGTTTGCCAACAAGTTTTTTTAAAGAAACATTATTGGAACTAGATACTATTGGGGAACATCGCTAGTAATGTGTAGATCAAAACTCGCCTTGAAATTTGGATCCCAACCGCCTGTCAATACCGACACAACAAGCCAGGTAAACAGTTTAGGTGATTGGGCAATAAAACTTTAAACAGCTTCACAGTCAGTGCGTACTATGCGTCAGTAAACGGCGACTTCCCGAATGCAGTACACAGTACGCCGGTGGAGAGAGATGCATCTTCTACCACTATGCACGCATGTAAATGAAGCACATATTTTGGCTGGTACTCAGTCTGAATCGAGGTTACATAATATCGCATTTGTAGATAAAAAGTTCCCACTGAGTCCGAACTTATTCGGTTTGCAGAATTTAGTGTTGGTTTGAATAGCCAACAACTCGCATTGGGTGGGGAGGTCCTCTCGGTAAAAGCAAGAAACTTGATAACTAAATGATCAAAAATTCGAAAGAATGTAGAGTAAGAAGTATAAAGTATCAGGCAGCTAAAGAACACCGAAATACCACTGGGATCCACAAATAGCCATATCACTTACCTTCGCGAACCACTGTGTAAATGGGTCGTATGGACCCCACCCGGGCCCAATTTCAAGAGTGGGAGATTCGAATTGTTTATGAAATGATTAATGATTTAGTGTAAACACCCAACTCAAAACTGAAAACCATAGAAGCACCGTACTGCTGTTTCAACCTAATAGGAACTATCAGCAGTGTACATCCGCCGAAACCCCATATGATCAAGGCCAATGGTTACAGACTTTGTCTTTACCGATACGCCATAAACTGACCATCCTTTTCTATTCTGAAACTAACTAATAGCCTCAGCAAAACTTGCATTGGGGTACGAGCGACACATGTTTAAAGCCTCATTGCTTAGAAGGTTACCAATTACCATTTATGAACATTAAGTACCTAGTACTCAACACAACGTCAACATTGACGATAAAGTTTTGCAAACAGACGTGAGAAATATTCTAACATCGAAAATTGTTGTTACTAGATCACACACACAATTATCACACTGAAGCCTGGATACAAAGAGACTGAATAACACAAATCGGGTTGCAATGTTATACCACATGGAAAACACAAGGCACAAGGAAAGACAGCACACAACACAGGATACACAAGACATCTACGTCCTTATAGGGGTAATATACACCTGACCAGTGCTGATACCCACAACAGAATGCGGCTGAGTCTCCCTAGATCCGTATTTGTACAACAGTAGGACTCGCGGACGAACACAGACTCGAAAACACAGTGCACAATTCGACAAGGCTAGCCTGCCCGTTAGCTAGAGAGCGAAGACGAACACCGACACGATCAGACGTCTTCTACCGACCAGATGACAAAACAGGAAAAGTGCTTTCAGTTCTATCGCTTATTTGGCGTTCGCAGATGGCCTCGTAAATTTGGACCAATGAGAGATCAGAAAAATACAGTGGTAAGACAGTAAAGCGGTACCGGGCGCGAAATAGGAAATTTTACAACGGCAGGAAAAAATTTAAATTTTGGAATATTTACTTTCGCCATAGTTCAACGTTTTTAAACAAAAATAATTTTCCTGTTGAAATCTACGATATTCGTAGTTAATATCAGAAAACGTAATGCTGGCACTGTATTTATTTGTAGGAGTGTAAACACAAAACCCGGCCGTAGCGAGCAAGCACGCGACAGGCAAGGAAGCGAGTGTAAGTTATGAGAGGAGTGTCAGTGAGCTAAGTTGCATTTATGAGCTAGCGTACATTCGTATCGCGTCTCGCAAGATTAATGGGTACATAGCGGAATCGATCAGTCAACAAATACAGCATTATTTAACATCAACAAGTGTATGTCAATGTATGAAGGAGATAATCGGTTTTCCGTGCATCATGCTTGACTGTTCAATCCGGATACAACGGAGGGAAATGATTTCCCTCAACGAGAATGTGTCTTTCACTCCCGGTGACCACGTGTGCAAAACGTACACCACCCGTCTTACTCCTGTGACTTTCAATTGGTCCCCGATGGACAAATGAACTTCGTATGCATACCACAGATGACAGAGACTGGAAAAATCGAGCTCATCTCATTTAAACATGAAAATTCACTGGACACCAAGACTACGGGTGGCTGGATAATAATAACCTGACTGACTGTACCAGTTTGACGCAATGAGATTCGGTCTCGGATCAACTCTGTCCTCTGGGACTACCGTGTACCATAAGCATCACAATGGAGTTATTTATACTGTTTGGAAAGGCTTGAAATCTACCTAGATTTCCCTAAGAATATTCACTGTCGTCTGTGTATTAGACGCTTGACACTTCCACATGAGGGAATTTCAATACCATTGCCCTGTCATAAAGATGAGGTGGTGTCAGGGATTACATCAACACCGAAGTTGAGCGGACGCGGAAACTCTGATGCACATTATTTCTTGTGATGGATTCGGGAGAAATAGAGATAAGTTTGAACTCAGTTTTGGTTATTTACGTACGAAGATACATTACACGAGGTGAACCTCTCTGAAACACGTTTCTAACGAGCATAGCCAGAGAACTTCTAGGAATTTTGAGGCAAGAGTCACCTCCAGGTGAAGTAGGGATGAAAACTAAAAATTCCGGGGAGCACAGATATTTTTATTCGGCTTGTTAAGAATCACAGGAAGTGTGTTTTGTTCTGTTCCACTCACTCTAGAGAGAAAACTTTCCCGCTTTCGAATCATCTTAGTTTATCAGCTCAGAACACGTTATTTGTATAGGAAGAAAGTCACTGTCTCCAACCGTTATAACACAGACTAATTGGTCGAAACTTGCATCGGGTAACCTCTCTTCCGATTGGTTGGTTGGTGATACGGCCAGCCACGACTAGACGGGAATTGGTTTTCGTCTCATCGATTCACTGTCTTGTCGTTCGCGAATAGGTTGGTTCAAGAACTGACTTGGATTTCGGACAGGCGCTGGCGTGCTAACTGCTAACGAGACTTAGGTGTCTATCGAAGATCGGTTAGCCCATGCCTTCACAGTGTATATCTGCCGATTACAAACTGCAAAATGCTCTAAAGCTGGATATTCATCCCTCGATGGCGCATAAAGCATCTGCTTGACTTGATTTGGACTGAAAGTGAGGAATTTTGAGTCGCACGTTAACTATTTTGCCATCCGGCTTGTCTATTTACGGCCCAATTCATATTAACACTAACCGGTATAGCCCTGAACGAGAACAATACTAAACCTATCATCGCACTTGGTTTTGCATTGATGCGACTAGATCCTGTAATAGGATGTGTCCATGAAGGGTCTTGGAAAAAAGAAATAAAGTGGAGTTTCCAGCATCATACGGCATTCTGTTTAAGGTAGCACGTCTAACTTTTGCACAATCAAGTGCCACCAGCCAGGCAAAACGAAGTTCGAGTGTTGGAAACTGGTGACCGGTCGAGTGGTTCGTACGCCTTATGTATGGTGGTCTGCAAGTCGAGGATGCCTAATGCTCAGGATAGCTGGGTAAGAGGCAAGAACCATATTTGTTGGTGGGCCACGGCAACACACGTCACGTTGCTACCCATAGGTTCGTGGCTTTTATGTAGGGAGTTCGTTGTCGGGCCATAACCCACTGCGTCCTCCAACAACAATGCAGATCGTCCGTGAACGCTTATCGGTGAGTTCATGCTTGCTTATTCCTGGCTAACCAGTGGCGTGGCCTATATGCATTTGTATATATATATATATATATATATATATATATATATATATATATATATATATATATATATATATATATATATATATATATATATATATATATATATATATATATATATATATATATATATATATATATATATATATATATATATATAGAATCTAATTTGAATCGTCTGGAGTGTGAATGGATACTCTTCATTGAAGAGCCCACAAATGAATCACAACTGTGATTTCTCATAGTTATTCGTTTCTGGGTCATTGCTAACCGAACGAACAACGAGGCTGCATGTGCAAGCGCTCATATTGATAGTAAGTAGTATTTTAACGTCTGGACAAAATTTCCCCGGAAGCACACGACCGGTTTCGCGGTTGTTGCCGCTCGTCAGGTACGCGTACCCGGTACTCCTCTGCCCACTCGTCTTCATACTTGTACACTCGGATGTTATATGTTCACTATTTGTCCACACGTTACCATACTACTTACTATCAATATGAGCGCTTGCACATGCAGCCTCGTTGTTCGTTCGGTTAGCAATGACCCAGAAACGAATAACTATGAGAAATCACAGTTGTGATTCAGTTGTGGGCTCTTCAATGAAGAGTATCCATTCGCATTCCAGACGATTCAAATAAGATCCTAGTGAACAAATATATATATATATATATATATATATATATATATATATATATATATATATATATATATATATATAACAGCACAGTATCACTAGAGCTGGATCTCCTAGAACCGTAATCGTACAACAAAATATAGACCTCTCACTCAACCTCCTAGATGCAATGGTACTTACACGGGAATGGTTTATTCTGGTTAAAGTGTTTGCATTCATCGACTGCTTTCGTAGGACAGGCTTCACATAGAAAGAGGAACAATGGCGCATTTGGTAACATTTGTATCCCATTACTGTGATGTCCTTAGTATTTTTTACATTTTTATGCTGGGTGATTCCTTTCCGATGACGGCGTTCAGGTGGTAGGGGAAGCTAAACTTGATGTGTTCCTTGAGCAATTTATTTCGCGGAAGCCCATTCCGGTGAACAGTGTGAATGAAAACAGCAGCAGCTACGATGATGCGCAGCCTGATGTCGTGGCGATAAAAGCGCTGCTGATGGTCAGAACTTTCGCAGATGTGATCTACAGTCAAGTGATGCAACTGCAGAGCAATAAAGGATGCCTCGTGAACCACAAAGCGTTGCAGAAGTGTTGATTGTCGCGACAGTGAAGCAGGTGCTGATGACAGTTGATTCAGCTTTTAGGAGTAACCAATCCGTTGCCCTTAGAGGACGAAGACCTACAGAGTTTGTGTGAGCAGGATTTCAACGGTATCAGCTTAACTTGTTATTTTGAAGCGGTCCTCGGGATATCTAGCTATCCAAAATTCAACTTTACCGACTATTACACAGAACATGCATCACAAGCTCCTACTTCACGTTTTCGATCGACCTACTAGACGACTAGTCAATCGAGTAACAAACCAACTGAATGATTCGCGAATTTCCTTCTATTTCTTCCAATTTCGCGCTTTGTCATTCGGGGAGCTTGGTCAGAAACTACCAATAAACTATCATTAAGTAGGTCAAATTTTTCCGACTGCTAATAGTATGTCTTGTGATGTGACTCATGCTTTTTATCTACACAAATCATCGGTCCCGTCTATCTTTCTTTCTCATACGCGAACTTGACCATCCGTTGCGTGTGTTTGTCCTGCACAAATCAAACAGATTCTACTCAGTATAGCTGATGACAATTTCCTACTATTTATTTATTCGTTCTGCATTAGAGCGAACAGACCGTAGAATAGGTATTATTAGGGCAGACAGGCGATACCCGAAAAAATACGCGCGCAACCTTATTGATTACGTTTGCTGTACTTTGAAGTGCCACGATTCGTCGCTCTCGGTCATACCCACATAATCAGTTTTGCGGTAAGCATTTTCACTGTTTCGCCGGGCTTAGGTTAGTTAGGGTTTTATCGATTTAATTGATATTACTAGCCGAAATCAATGTTGTATGCCCGATCACAGCTGGTATCCTATTTTTGTCATTCCACGAATGGTGTAACGATAGGCTAGGTGACAACAAAGCTGTACATCATCAAATCAAAAGGTCACGATCCCGGGGTTTGAACCATTGTATTCAGACTCATAAGTCAATGGCATTTGCCATCCAAATGAAAAAAAACGAACCAGAATCACAAAAAATGAAGCAAGTTGCGATTCGGAAGAATCTATCAATTAACTTGATCAGCCCTATCAACCATCACCGGGTTAAGTTTGTCAATGAGCCGAGTGAAAATGATTTTGTTAACTGCATACGGTAACTGCCTGATAGTGACGGAATAAGAATCTTTGGTTAGGGATGAAAATCATCTGATCACTACCGTGCATGGTATGACAATGTAGTCACGACGAGTGGATTTGTGTGCAATGATGTACGAAGGTACTGAAAATGCCGTGAGGTAATCGGACTTACCCGCGTTCAGTTCGTATGTGCTACGCCCATCCGAACTGGTTGCAGGATTTAGGCCCTCACTGTCTGCGCCTGTATCGACATCCCCATCTCTATCATTGGCATCATCAGCATCAGTGTCACGTCCTCGACCCATGACCATAATGCGTTCGGGTACTTTCATATTGGGTAGTTCAGGGGAGCCGAAAATCAGACGCTGGTCCAGATTGTCAACCGGTCCGAATGAGATACGATGCGGGACCTGCATTCGTTTACTGATATCTTTGATAAATTCATCAGAGCAACGGTTTGAGGCGTACAAATCATCCAGAAGTAGGTCAGACCTATCAAAAAAATCAGATTTTGGTTGAAAGCCGAAAAAGAAACAGTGCACTTTGTTAACCTATGCTTTACTATAATATACTACGCTGGTTGGAACAAGTCGCGTACAACCCCGGAAGAGCTGCTTCACTGCATCATTGTTCTACCAGCTGTGATGGATGAAAGATGGGTAACGATGGTTAATTCATCAAAACCTTGGCGTGAAGAATTGATCATATACTTCTGGGTTGAAGTTTGTGAAACTCAACAGCTCAATATTTAGGAACATTAGGCTCTTTGAACAAGTTTCGTGATAGGTGGCTCACGTGTCTGAACTGTTTCCATTGTCTTGTGGTTTTGCTGGGACTTATGCGCACCATTATCGTAGCCCGATAAAATTTTTTGCCCCAAAGACAAGACACAAAATCATGGCACCTCAATTCGGTTATCGTTCTGCGTATTTACTAAATCTTGGATAATTATCGCCAAATAGATATGCGTCACGTTGACGAATGGGTTTATCTATTCAGTCTTTCGTGTCAGATCAGTGTTAAACGTCAAAGTCGTACACACAAAATGTGAGGGACTGGCAAACCGCACAGAAAAACATTTGTACCTAGGATGCATTAAATCAGCAAACTCATGTAAAGTATGTATGGGGTGTCTGATAGAAGTAGTACTTCTGAGTTAGTAGACTGTCGTACCCTTGGAATATCTCCCACCCTTTGGTCTCCAACAGGTATCCCGCTATCACCTGTGGCCTCAAAAAACTGAACCATGTATCAGTGGCCGTACCCTGGCAAACCGCTCGACAAGCGGGGTAAACCAGGTTGAGGCTAACCGAGGTCCAAAAACCTGGGTGAAACCGCGTTCGGCATGTGAAGACAGTCGACCCTGAATAGGCGGACGAGATTTACTGTATATTACAACGGCTGTGAAGGAAGCCTGTCGGACCAACAGGGCTGCATGAATCCGAGGGTTGGCTTCGATTCATTAGAATGGTGTGCGAACTCCTAAGGAGCCACGGGTGACCCAGGCATTGACACGCTGCAGCCTTGCAGGTCGTATCTGGTTGTGCAAAGGCTAAAGGTGCACCCTTGAAAAAAGCCGTGACATTGGGGATGTCACTTCTACCAAACACCCATGCAACTTCATGATTATATTATCATGAAGCCGGGTATCCTCTCCAAGGAGCCAGCCGCAGTAAAGTAGGTACGGGTCTGACGACGTGATAGAGTTGATAAACGGACAAAACTTTACATTTTCGAAAAAAGACAAACAAGAAACGCCTGATGTTCACTAAATGAGGGATCCATGGAAACTTCCGTAATCCTATAGACTACCTGTGTATACAACGTCTCAGGACATTCATTTTAAGCATACATACATCATGTGAAACAATACTCGATCAACAGAGCGACTGAAAATGAAATTTTCTGTGTGCGTGTGTGTCCCCGTAAAACGTTGTATTAGACAAACAAAGAAACTAGTTATCGAACACACGCCTTTCGATTTCATGCTTGCGCATTAGTACGGTGAACGGGATGCACTCCATAACCTGGAAGTCCCACTGCACTATAGGGGGACAATCAGCTACCGTAACCCTGAGAATGGGAGTGGTACGCCGAAATAGCTCAAGCGTTTTACCGAGCCACGCAACAGCGCGCTGTTGTCTGTCACAAGTGTTACTAGCCATGGGAGGATTCGAACGTCGTTTTTTCAAACTGATAAACGCGTACATCATTCGACCAATACCAGTGGAGTAAATGAAACACCACATGCGCTCGGTTAGTTCAACATGTTTAATTCAGTTCTTCCAATCACTAACCTCGGATTTCTGTTCTCTATTCTTGGTTTCTACCACATAGCCACCCTCCATATTCTGAGGTAAATTGACGAACCGGCAACGGTAGAGAAATGACATGAAGAACAAACACTAAATCTCAAGGAAAAGAACAAATATCAATAAAATAACATCACCAAACATGCTTCTTTTGGGTACTCCAGGCTTGCGCATGGGTGATCAGTTCAGTTCGAACAACAACCAATATGCACCGCTTGCGGTGTTTCTGGTGAACTTTGGATTCAATCACCGATTTACTTATGTGCTGGATATGCTTTCGTTTTAGAACATCAATGGCGTTTCTTGATTGGTCAGAAACAGCCTTTTGTTTCGCATATTATAAACCGAGAAATCTGATGGGTGCAAGAGGCTTTATAAATTACCGAAGAATTAGCAATCATCGAGATTTCCTCGTCGCAAGCTGTAACAATATACTGACTGCTTTTCCCGGAGATATGACTGTGACACGTTGACAGGGGACACTGATGAGGAAATGTCGACATCGGAGACATGACCGCCTGCAGATTTACCCACCGGCGCATTTGGTGATGGATGACACGGGTCGATTTGCTGACAATCGGAGGCTATGGCGAACGCAGTACGAAGATTTGCGGACACTGTCAGCAATGGAGCATGAATCAAAGGCCATCCAGCTTGCATTATTTCATCATACCATTGGACCGGCGGTGCTTCGCATCATCACCAGCTTTTCATGATTCCGGTGAGGACAGCAGGGACTAGATGACGGTTATGCTTGAACTCGAACGATGTTGTGTTGTTCAGTGCAACGAAACATACCAGTGTTTGTTTTCAACCATAGGACACAGAAGCTTGATGAACTATTTGACTCTTTTGTGTTGTCGTTGGGAGCACGGGCACGATCATGCAATTTTTACACCCGTGTAGAACTGTCTAGTACGGGACCAGATTGTGGTCGGATTACGCAACCCCACGGTGAATGAAAGGTTGTTGAAGATTCCGAAATTTCCACTCCAACAGCGCGTCGACATCTGCCGAGATGAGGAAGCAGCCGAAAAACGCATGAAGTTGAACGCGTCAGAACTGGGTAGTGTGTCCAAAATAACATCAGAAACACGCAGGGCGCCAAAGCTGGAGTATCAGTTTTGTGGCAGACTAACTTACGCAGGAAAAGGGAGCTGTCCGGCCTGGGGAAAATCTTGCGATAACCGCAAGAAGCGCAACCATTTCGCGTGAAAATGTTTCCTCAAGAAAACAGTGGAGAGAACAAAAATACCGCAACACAGATCGAGTGGATATATATATATATATATATATATATATATATATATATATATATATATATATATATATATATATATATATATATATATATATATATATATACGGGTTTTGTACAGACAAAGAGCCAAAGAGACCATGGTATGGTAGAAGTGTACGAAAAGAAAAAGGACAGGAAAGTTGGATTTCCTGAGAGTTTTCCCACACATGGTACTTTGCCTTTTTGTTCGTATCGCTTGTGGTTTTCACATATGGAAGGGGGAAGATGGGGAGCCAGCACAGCATTCCATACGGCATTGACGCTACTGACTTCGGTTTCGGGCTCTATCCGCCGGCGTTTTCAGTGCCATTCTCGCTCCAATCCGGTAGGCGACAGAGCCCCACTGCGGCTAAACGGGAAGTCAGCTATTTTAAACTTACCCAGGTCATCGGTTGTCCACCACGCCGCCATTTCCAATCCTGTCCAGCGAGCGCAAATAAGGCGCGGTGAGGCAAACGCTAGGCGAATATCCGCAAGACAAGACCTAGCCACCGTTGCCGACGAAGAGAAACAATTACCCTGAGTGAAGAGTCCACCTCGAATACTCTTCTCCGCACTTCGTCATTACTGACGTGATGCTGCCATTGTTCTGTTTCCTGTTCTATCAACTTTATTCGCCCCGATCCCACACCCATCTGGAGACACACATTTTGACGCTACAGTTCAGCGAACTGAGACGGCTTTCGCGAGTTCCTAGCTTCCTATCCCTGGGATGTTTTCTGCTTTACTTCAGACGTTTCCGCTTCCGTCTGTAACTTCGCTGATATAGTTCTTCAAGGTATGCAACCTTTTGCACTTTACTTTTCCAGACCCAAATCCCCCGAATGGTTTAACCGCGCATGTGGTCGTGCCATACGTTTGAAGCGTGCGAAATTTCGTCGCTGGTGCCGCTCGCCCACTACCGACTCCCACCGCCGCTTCGTGCAAGCCAGGAATAGATGCCCGTCGACCATATAGAGAACAAAAGAACGCTCGTCCGCTGGAAAGCCGACCGCTTACTCTCATCTGCCAGCGGAAGCCGAACATTTTGGTCCCTTGCCAAAGCAGTCTTCCTCATTTTTTGTCCTTCCAATTTCCTTCCCATCTCTAATTCCTCTGGTGATCGTATTTGTGAACCATATGAGAAAGCTTTTTTTTGCTTCCCGGGTTGCCTCCAACTCCATTTTGCCCTCTGACCCCATTTTCTACCTCATTAGCACTAGGATGACCCGCGAAGCGCTGCGTTCTCTGGACGAATACAAACCACTCGGACGGTATACCACCCAACATCCTTGAAATGTGCACCTAAACTGATCCATCTCTTAGGCCGTCCTTTCTGTCCCTCTGGCCAACTTTCCATTTTTCCGATTTCCTGGAAACACGCCGTGATTTTTCCTATTCCAAAACGTGGTGATCCTTCTGAACCGAATAACTATCGTCTTATTTCCATCACACCTGTTTTTCGAAAGTATTTGAAACTATCATATCCGACCAACTGCGTATGTTTCTCGAAGTGCGAAGGACTACTGAGTGATGGCCAATATAGATTCCGACCTCGCCATCCCATCGGTGATATCCTGGCTCTCATCTCACACTCTTGGTCGGCTGCACTCGACAATCACGGAGAAACACACATGGTGTTGCTTGACATCTCTAAGGCCTTTCAACGAGTTTGACAAGAAGGTCTTCTGGCGACGTTACCCACGTTTGGGTTCTCCTTTGCTCTCGTATCGTGGACATCAAGTTTCCTCAGCAAGCGAACCATCTCCGTCCGAGTTGATGGGGTTCCGTCCCTACCATTTCCTATGGATTCTGGAGTTTCTACAAGGTTCAGTACTTGCGCCCACCCTCTTCCTTTTATTTGTTAATGATCTTCTACCCAGTACTTTTGGCCCAATCCACCCTTTATTCTTCCCCTCCTTTCCGCAATCCCCGTTATTCCAACGCCAACATCGATCGCAACTGCAGTGCAATTAGTGTGACATCAAAATCCCACCTGGAAGACAGCTTCTGGGGCTCCCACAATCATGTTGCATGTAGTGCTTCCAAAACCTCTCTTTTCTCAGTTTCTTCGAAATTTCATTCACTCTCCTCACATTTATCCTTTGATTCAACTGTGCTGCATTCCAGATTCCGTCTCTCTTCTTGGCTCTATATTGGTCCACTCTCATATCTCAGCTGGCCTCTCGCGCTGCGTGTAAAGTTGGCTTTCTATTTCGCGCCAGACGATTGCTCATACCAATTCATCTGCTGTAAAACGCTCAAATCCGCCCCGCACTTGAATACTGCAGTCACGCTTGGGATGGAGCTCTGTCTACCTCTCTTCTTCTTCTCGACCGGCTTCAAAAAAGGCCATCCGGCTGACTGATTACCTTTCTTTAACCCCTAATCTGCAGTCACTAGCCCATCGTCGGGCGGCTGCTTCGTTGTTCTTCTTCTACCGGTACATTCGGATTTTGTAATCCTGAGCTTACTTTAGAAGTTCCTTTTCCTAAAACTTTTCACGGTCATCATGTACCCAGGAAGCTAGTCATCCTCATCAATTTCCTGTCACTAGTTATCGTACTTCATTCATCTGATCTCCTTTTTCTCCGGACCGTTAAACTGTGGGACACTGTCCCTATGTCTTTCCCACTCATTTACAAACTCTCTCTTTAGAAGCAGAATCAATAAACTGGTTCTTACGTGGATGACCCCTTACAACCCACTTTTACAGCATGTCTTTTGACTATAGGGTTCACTCCTTATACTGTAACTCACTTTGTGTAAGAAAAAAGACCGGTGACGTTTCCCCCAAGAACATTGATACCAACCGAAAGGCACTATTCTGTTGTAGAGACACTACTTAGTGAAGAAATACGTTCGGCAACGATCCAAAAGATAAGTTCTGTATAAATTTTCGTACGTTTGCTGGTTGCCTTTTACACAGCATTTCATGAACAGTTCTCCCTTTACGTTTCAGTTGATGTACTCCAACTATTAGACGAGTAAAGTGTTCTCATTCTGACTCCATCTTCTCAATCATACTGGCTTTGCCGATTTCGTTGCTAGTCTACGTTTCAATTTACTAGTCTAAAAAATCATGGATCGCTACCTTCGTCTTGACAAATTTGACACGGTTCTGAATTCTCCGGACGCTTCTAGGTAGTGGACCTACTGGCTTCAGACATCTAAAGCCTTTTTAAAATGCGTGTAATCAGATGACTCCGATAATCTGGACATGCCCATTAACCTCCTTTAACCTTGTGTTAATGAGCATATATCTGACTAAAAACGTTTTGAAAGTGACATTTCACTCCTTCAGTCTTTGTATGTGCGCCCAAAGAACGTGGTTTTTGCCCGATACCTTCTCGCTACTTGTAAACAGGACAGTGCACAAAATATGGACCAATTCGTGCACAACATCAAGACATTAGCAAAGGATTGCAATTTTCGTCCGGTGACCGCTGAAGAGTATCGTGATGACGCCTTACACGATTCCCTGATAACTGGATTGCAGTCAAATAACATAAGAATGAGGCTTCTAGAACAACCGAATCTGAATTTTCAGGCTGCTTATGATATGGGTAGATCTTTGGAAGCCGCTCATAAACAGTCACAGTCCTACGGCACTGACGGTATTCCGTATGCTGCGGCACCCACCACGACTCTGCATGTACCCTTTCCACAAGCCCCAAATTCTGAATCTGCACCGATTACGTCTGCCATGCCCAAAGAAGCGTGTTATTTCTGTGGTTATTTCAAACACCCCGTGCGAAATGCCCTGCTAGAGAAGCTATTTGTAAAGCTTGCGGGAAAATTGGACATCTCAAACGTGTGTGCAAGTCTAAACCAGTTGGTTCTCCAGTCTCTTCGGTCCTCAGTCCTATAATATCGTTATTTATTACCGCTGCTGCTCCTGTCTGTTAGTCTCCGGAGACTATCCAGATTCTTGTAAGTAGAGTAGGACTACAAGCACTGATAGATACTGGGCGTTCCGAAAAGCTGTGTCGCAGTTAGCCATCAATACTTATCATTGACCAGTTCACCCGTGCGATTCAAAAATCGCTATGGCTTCGACATCGTTGACCTGCGATATAACTGGCTACTGCAATGTATCAATTCGCTATCGTGACACTTCCTATAATAACGTACAACTCTTGGTGAAGAAAAATTTGTGCGCAGATTTCCTTTTGGGGCATGACTTCCTCGGACTTCATAACAAAGTGGAAATGCCATGTGATTGCACACGTGGCACGTTCCTGTTATGTGAGCTTACAGCTGCTAAAATTCAAGCACCTCATTATTCGCCCATTTATCGCCAAACTGTAAACCAGTCGCCACGGAATCTTGCCGATACTATATCGAAGGTGAGAAATTCATCAAATCAGAGATAAAACAGCTTCTGAGTGACGACATTATTGAACCTTCGAACTCCCCTTGGAGGGCTCAAGTTCTAACTACCAAAAATTCCAATCATGAGAAAAGAATGGCTATCGATTACAGCCAGACAATCAATCGTTTCACGCAACTGGATGCCTACCCACTTCCAAGGATTGGTCAAATGATAGAGAATGTCTCTCGCTACACCCCGTACAGTACACTTGATCTTCAAAGCGCGTATCACCAGACAGCTATTGCTGAACACGAAAAACCCTATACTGTTTTCGAGGCTGGTGGTAACCTTTTCCAGTTCCACCGGATATTATTCGGGGTTACCAATGGTGTAGCTTGCTTCCAACGCGCCACTGATAGCATTTTGAAAGTCGAGAACCTGAAGGATACCTTCGCTTATGTCGATAACGTCACCGTGTGCGGCATGGCCATGGATGATCACAATTACAACCTTTAACATTTTCTAAAAACCGTAGCAAAATATGGAATACCGTTAGGTGCTTCAAGAACTGTAACTGCCAAAAAATAAAACTCCTTGGCTATTATGTAACCCAGGGTATCATCAAGCCCGACCCTGACCGCATGGAACCACTGCGCGAGGTCCCGCCTCCTAGTGACCTGAAATCTCAACGACCGGTGGTTGGCATGTTCGCTTATTATTCTCAGTGAATACCTTCATTTTCCGATAAAATCGGGTCACTCGTTCGGAATACAACATTTCCTCTTCCTGTACCTGCGCGAGGCATTTGAACGTCTCAAACTAGACTTAGAGGGTGCTATGGTCGTAACAGTGAATTACAATATTCCACTAGTCGTCGAGACGGACGCTTCAGACACAGCGATCGGTGCTTCGTTGAGCCAAAACAATCGACCGGTGGCTTCCTTCTCTCGCATCTCAACTCCTAGTGAAAAGCATCATTCGTCTACCGAGAAGGGAGCTCGCGCAATTGTCGAAGCTACCCAAAAATGGCGCCATTATCTCCTGGGTACTCATTTTAGGCTAATTACCGATGAAAGATCCGTTACCTTCACGTATAACGGAAAGCAATCGATCAAAACCAAGAATGATAAGATCCAGAGGTGACGGCTTAAGCTATCGCCCTACCATCATGACATAATCTACCGGTCCGGTGAAGATAATCATGTAGTTGATACACTTTCTCGCAGTACTTGTACTTCGAATGTAAACGGAGCTCAGTTGAAATACTTACATGACTCATCCTGGGATAATTCGCATGCTTCATTTCGTGCGCACCAAAAATTCACCTTACTCTGTAGATGAAATCAGACACATGATTTTCCGGTGCCCCGTCTGTGCAGAGATAAAACCACGCTTTTACAAACCCGCCCAGGGTCGCCTAATCAAAGCCACGCAACTGTTCGAGCGACTGAGTATTGACTTTAAAGGTCCACTGCCTTCCAATACCCAAAATCGCTACCTCCTGACTATTAATGATGAGTACTCTCGTTTCCCCTTTGCATTCGCTTGTCCAGATATATCGGCAACTACGGTGATAAAGCATCTGAGTCAACTATTTGTTTTACTTGGCATGCCCGCCTACATACACTCTGACCGAGGATTCGCTTTTGCATCATCGGAACTAACAGTCTCTACGAGCTAAGGGGGTGGCAATCAGTTACACGACGGCATACAATCCTCGAGCTAATGGCCAGGTGGAACGTTTGAATGGAACCTTATGGAAAGCGATCTCTCTGGCCCTAAAAACAAGAAACCTCCCAATTTCACAATGGGAATCGGTGCTTCCAGACTTACTCCACTCAATTCGTTCACTACTCTGCATTGCCACAAACACTACTCCACATAAACGACTGTTCTGTTATGTTCGACGCTCGACGAATGGGACTTCGATACCTACGTGGTTGGCAATTTCTGGCCCGGTGTTAGTGAAGCGCATGGATAGATCCTCGAAGTATGATCTCCTGGTGGAGGAAGTAGATCTAATTAGTTATAATCCCCATTATGTCCTTGTGAAACTGCCGGATGGAAGAATGGAAAACATTTCTATTCACTGATTGGCTCCTCGAGTCGATACATCTTTTCCATCCACCAATGAATCTCCATTGAGAACACCCAGCGACCTACCACAGGATCAGTCAACAAGTCCCGACGTTAGTGATAGTCCTACAGTGCATGTTACTGATGATGTACGGACATGCATTGATCCCAGAGATGACAATCTATCCGAATTACTCAGCCGACAGCAGCGTACACGTGCATACCCCTTACGTAATCTAGAAGCATGAATGAACACTACGAAATGTTAGTTTCATCTGGTCCACTACTAGCCCCCCCCCCCTCTCTCTCTCTCTCTTACCAGAAATTGTGACGAACGATTCTTTTCTGGCCGGAGCGAATGTTGTATAAATTTTCGCACGCTTCCTGGTTGCCTTTTACACAGCATTTCATGAACAGTTCTCCCTTTACGTTTCAGTTGATGTACTCCAATTATTAGATGAGTAAAGTGTTCTCATTCTGACTCCATCTTCTCAATCATACTGGCTTTGCCGATTCCGCTGCTAGTCTACGTTTCACTAAGGTGAGGTAAAGATTCCACGATGGTAAGCTGAACTATCCTGTTTTTGATAATGACGTCGTCTAGGATGTGATAAGCAAACGACCGAGGCGCTCTTAACTGGTGCTCCGTATGAGCCACATACACACCTGCACGCACATACACATGCACCACTTCTTGTTTGACGTGGGTCAGGCTCAACTTGTGAAACGTTTCCACAAGTGTGCGCGCCGAACTCTCCTTCTGACTTTTTTCCGCAAGGACAGTTAGCCAGCCTCATTTGTGCTAACGTGCGACTCTAGCGTCTGACCATTCCTCCGACTGCACCGCACTTAGGCACAGCAAACTGCTGCTTTGTTGGACCCAAAGAGCCGCAGCTGCCTTTTTATCTCTTGACAGGTTGTGAATTATTGTTTTACCATTTTCTGTTTCAGCGTCTTTGGATAACGCGGACGACTAAACACCCCACAATTCGAGAACTGTGAATTTTACTGGAGAAACTATTTGCCTTATTGGTATTACCGTACCACGAGAAGGTTTCGGTTTTCGTTGGGCTGGAATCAGGACAATTATGTATTTTCTAACTCAATGAATATTAATATAATAGCTTTCTTTGTGCTTGGTAAATTTCCTTACGTTTATTTATTTTACATTTTAGCGTACGGGAGATTTTCAGGTGAGTAAAGCATTAATCCTTGGGCATCGTTCTTCCATGATTTTTCGTATTATCAAATCTCTTTGAACTGTACGATAGTATCCGACTGCATTACAGTTTATTCATCTGGAAATTGATGGACCGTTTTCTTCGACGTGATCCCGAACCCGTCAAATGCCGCGAACGCTTGGACTCATTGGATCTGTACATCTGGAAACATTATCGATTCGATTTCAGAGCATTATCCAGGTAAACTTAATACCTTATTCACTTATTTCTCAATGTCCGCGTAAAAATTCATTTCGGATTGTCCTGATTACGACTTAACCATCGAAACACTACAGTCATTGTACGTTGAACCCAAAAGTTCGCTCCTTGCTTGTCCCTTACTAGCCACTTGTAAACAAGATCCCGGAGAAAACTCTTATCAATTTTTGCAAAGGCTTTCGCTGCTGGCCGAGGACTGTAACTTTAAATCTGTGAAAGCCGAAGAACATCCCGATGAAACTGTGCGGGATGTAGTCAATACTGGAATGTAGTCCAATTCAATTGGTCAACGTCTTTAAGGACACAGAATTCTCGATCTCAAATCCGCCCACGAGCAAATAAAGGCTGTAGAATCTGTCACAAACAAACTGTCTGATCATTTGACAACTGTCTCAGAACCATGTGGTGCTCCCGCTACTGTTGGGTTATCTAGTAAGGATTGCGATACTTTAAAAAAGGAAACTACTGTGCCATCAGCTAAGCAAATGCTTTTTTCGCGACTCAAGTTCGCATCCCAGGTATACGTTTCCAGCAAGGAACGTCACTAGCAAATCATGTGGATAGAAGGAGCATTACCTGACAGTTTGCTGATCTATCAGAAAGCCGAAATATTCAGCGTTGACAATCGTCTCGACGTTCACATCTACTACTACTGTTGCCACTTCAAGACGCCTGTCAAAATCAGTCACCAAAGTCTTTATCAACGGACTGCCACAAAAGGCACTGATCGACACGGATAGCTATGATTCAGAATCCATTATTGCTCGTAACAAATCGTCAGCTGAAAATTCCGTAAGTGAAGTTGTACTGGCGTCCACATGCGTCATAAGCAGTACTCGCGGTCATTATTATGTGTCTCTCAGGTACAGAAAACAACTTTTTATCCACGGATTCGCTTATTAGTCTTACTCGGCTAGATCTTGCGACAATAGAACAAAACTACGAACCATAGCGCTGTACGCTCGTCACTCAAGAGAACCGGATGTCACAGCAGTGCGACAGGTGTCGCAGGTTCACGAAAGCTGCTATTGATATAATCTCTTTCCTTCAGTTGTAATCAAGCTTCCGAGGTGATCGAAGTTAGTGACTAAACCTAGCAGATAACCACAAACGGTTCCTGCCAGTTTTGTAAAATTACTGTACTTGAGGAGCAAAATGTACACTACATCCGGACACTTTAATTGCCAAGCAGTTTAAAACGTTGCATTGCCTGTGTCATCACCAAGCAAGACAATATCATGGCGTAGTCGAAGAAATAGACAAAGACGATGTGGCTACTAAACTGCATTCCACAAAAATTGGCCAATGTTCACGGCGGGGCTCTGGGCACCCCACGGTAGTGAAGGAGCTGGTCGAAGTATTAACTCTGCTCATCGTAAGACTGTCCAATGCGCCGGTGCCGGCAGGGAGCAACTCCAGGAGAAGAAAGCCCCTATTTCCTTGTTGTACAAATGTGACCGCTGTTGTCAGCTGTCCATCGTTGGTAAAAACACGAAGCAGCTAGTGGCAACACGATTCCGGGGACACGCTGGAAGTAACAGTCTAATATGCACATAGCAGCATGACTTCTAGAAAATCAAATCCTGCTTGCCGATTGTTACTGACTCTCGAGTATCCGTCGAGCGTTTGAGACAAGCGATATCCCATGAACGTAATCTTTGGAGATCTCAGTAAAGCTCTCTCTGAACTTCTTCACGACCGAATAGTTCTCAAACTCTGGTTTTTTTTATTTCGGGTCCGCTGCTTAACGGACTCGGGGATTTCTTGAAGGGGATGAACTGGTCCATGGGTAAGACAGCTAGTGCCGTACTAGTACGTTGCCTCCGTTGGAGTGACGCACTGATCAAAGTTTTACCTGACTTACAAAACATCCCTTTAGCCACATTTTGATCGTTGTCTCATAAATGCAGATAATATAGATTTGGCACGAGCCTACGCAGATTGTAAATGAGCGCTTTATGCAGTATGATTTGAAGGCCCTCCAACGATCCGTAGTTTTTATCCATCAATGACGACAAGTGGATACTCCTACGCTCATCTGCTGGTGAAAGGGAGCTCAGCGTGGCTGTTGTACCATCTTTGAGAACCGAAGTTCATTAGGAAAAAGCTTTTGCCCCCATCCAGAGCATACTCGGAACTATTTGTGTCATTCGGACTACTTTCTTCCTCGAAGCTTTTAAAGTGATATACGCCATTCATCTACGTTTACAATTCGTATGCGGTGGTCCCCTCACATTTCCGTGTGCGGTAAAAGAAGTGGCAAAGGTGGAACGTGTCGTGGAACGCAACCTAACTCGTCCTTGTAATACGTTAGATCAGTCACGAAGGTTGTCTTCAAGCCATCGAGTTTTCGCCGGAAGTTACTAGGCGAACTAGGCTACACCAGGTGCATCACCCGCCGAGACCAAAGTTCAAAACTTACCTCAATCGTCAAAATTAAAGGCAGTAGGGAGTATCATGTATGAGTATCGTCACCTTTACGCTGGCAGTATGAACACAGATGTACCTCCCGTGCCAACAACTCCTCAGAAAGACGTCCAGGCGTCGTCATTTTCCTCTTCCACCACTTATGCTGCCAATGAATTTCAAAGATTCGTCATCCTCCTTGAGAAGCGGTATACCAGCGGCGGGCCCAATGATTGCTGTTTTATGGGCGTCAGTGGATGATCTCAAGTACCACTGTGCGCCGCAAGGGAGTGTCATTAACTCCGGCCCTAAATCTCCACCGAGAATGCGCCTGGTGTAGATGAGATCATCGTGGATTCTACGATATGCCTCTGGAACATCCTAGCAGCTTGGAAACCTTCATAACTAATCCCAAGTAATCCGATGACGAGGCGAGTAGCAACCCACTGTAGTCATTCTAGCTCTGCAATTTCCATAGCCGTACAGAGGAGTGTGGCAGGTCCACCGTATTGCAGTTGCGGGCGTATGTTGGATGAATACAGCACTTTGAAGAATGGCACAGATAGTTATTCAAAGGACCGTCGTATCGCCCCGTACATACTCCAACCTGAGGCACATGCTTTGTCAGTGTTAACTTTAGTCTTCAGATTTGATGCTATCGCTACCCCAAGATCATTCTCACAATCCGACGTGTGAATGGGCGTCCCGTGAGGATTGTGGTATGTGCCGCTCTGTACTCTTCCCACTCTCACGTATGCACTCTCCTCTACACTGATAGGGAATTTCCAAGTCTCCGATCAATCCTTGCGCGTACAGGTCGTCCTGTTAAACCTGGCGATGGACATCTGACCGAATAGTTTTCGAGATTTTAAGGTCATCCGCGTAAATGAAGCAAGGTGATTGGAAAACGGATTGCAGATCGTTTATGTACACCGAGAAAGGTAGTGACCCCAAGAGTGGTTCCTGTGAACTCCACTAAAGAGACTGAAGGGGCGCGATAGCGACAGGGCGACTCACGACAAACGTCCTTTCATTCCAGAAATCTCCAATCCAGTGAACTAATGGAGCCTCAACACCAAAGGCCCCCAGCTTTTGCAACCGTCGTCCATGCGTTACCTTATCGAATGCTTTTCTGAAGTCATCAAGACTGAGTTCGCGAGGTGCCCTGCGGCCTTGGCTTCCGACCAGTCTTCGCGGAAGAATATTCTCTTCACGAGCACAGCCCTATACAGGGACGGACATTTACGCCGGTGAATCAACAATGTGGTCCCACTCTTGGACTACCGTCGATTTTGGACCGTGACTTAATTGGTGAAAGAGCACAGTGGGCGGATGCTCGAGCGACAACATGAAATACATCCAAGGATGCAGTGGGAGAATAATGACGTTCGACTATGTCCCTGAACGAATGTATCGAGGGCAACATTGGGATGTTTTTTCATAACTCTCATTCCACTGAAAAAGCACACCGTCTGACGTCGGAAAGTACCACTCAGTGCTTACTGAGCACAGTCTAAGGTAGTCTTCAGTCTTCAGGTAAAGGGCAGTGGGAAGTCATCCCGTATGAGCCCCATCACATCGTACTCTATTGACTCGGCTGGATGTCGGTGCTCCGCCAGTAAACCTTCAGGGTCTGGTCCAATTTCCTCTTGAATAGTGTCTCGGTTTCCTCTTCCACCACTTCGGTCGGTAGAGCGTTCCAGAGATTGGTTACCCTCCTTGACAATCGATAGATGGCCGGTAAGCCGGTGGAATGCACCTTACGAAGCGTCAGGGTGTGTCCTCTGGTACGATCATTATTCCTGAGCGGGAATTCCGCCTGTAGTTCCCGGCCCAACTCACCGCGGATTATGCGCCTGGCATAGATGAGGTCGCCTCGAAGCCGTCGATAGGCAATGAGAAACAACTCGGTGACTTTTAGGCGTTCCTCATAGCTGAACCCACGCAGTCCGGCCACGAGGCGTGTGGCAGCACGTTGCAACCATTCCAGTTTGGCTACTTCCGCCGCCGTGCACGGGTAGACAGCCGGACCGCCATATTCCAAACGAGGACGTACATGTGAGACATAAAGCAGTCGGAAAGTGTCCCGGGGTAGAGGCCCAAATGAACGGCGGATGGGACCAAGTATCTTCTACACTGAGGCGCACGCTCTCTCAGTGTGTGCCCTTGTCTTCAGATTGTTGGTGACAACAACTCCGAGGTCCTTTTCCTCCTGTGTGTGACGGAGTACGATACTCCCAAGGCAGTAGCCGGAAGTATCCTTGGGGCCACCAATCATCATGCTCGCGCACTTGTCCACGTTTATCGGTAAACCCCAGGTGGTCGACCAATTGACGAGGGCCTGCAGATTCTCCTGTAGTATCTCACGATCCTCTGCCGATCGAATGGTGCGCCAGATCTTGAGATCATCGGCGTAGATAAGGCATTGGGATCGAATGGTCTGTGGTAGGTCGTTTACAAACACTAGAAACAACAGGGGTCCTAGCACGGAGCCTTGCGGCACGCCACTGCTAACTGGATACCACGCGGACTGGGACTGTGCAACTCTCACGGAAAAGGTTCTCCCGACCAAGAAATCCTCAATCCAGTGAAGCATGGGCCCTGAGAGGCCGATGGCCCGGAGTTTCAGCAACAGCCCATTGTGAGGAACTTTGTCAAACGCCTTACTAAAGTCCACGAAGATGACGTCCGTGACATATCCCTCGGCCTTGGAGTTCGACCAACTTTCACGGGCGGTCAACAGGTTTGACAGACATGATCTGTTCCGCCGAAAACCGTGCTGCTCTGCGCATAGCAGTTGACAGCGCTCCAGATGTTCACGTATACGAACAGCCACCACCCTTTCCATGACCTTTCCAGCTACGGAAGTGAGGCTAACTGGGCGGTAGTTGGCCGAGGTGGATTTTGTCCCACCCTTGTACAGCGGGACAACGACTGCTTTTTTCCACTCCTGAGGTAGACTTCCAGTGGCCAACGACAAATTGAACAACCGCGTTAATGGTGTAGTTAGCTGGTCCGCCAACTCCTTCAACATCAACGGATGCACGTCGTCCGGTCCCGCTGACTTATGGGTTTTGATGGATTTGAGCATCTTATTCACTTCCGGCTCCCCAAAATCATACATAATGAACAGCCGCGAGCTATCCACCATCGGGATTGGCGCACCTTCCTCCACAGAATAAACTGACAGATAATGTTTGGCTAATGTCTCAGCCTTTCCGTCATCTTTTGCAACCATTTCGTCGTTGTTCATCAGCGCCGGGATACCCACCTTCGCTCTGGTGCGGCGCTTTAAGTATGCAAACAGGCGCTTGGGTGCTCGCACCGCATCCATCGCAAGGGCCTCCTCGAATGCCATCCGCTTTATCCGTTTTTGTTCGGTACACCGGTTACGAATCCTGCGATAGAGATCATAACCCTCACCTGTGGATCGGAACCGTTGCCAGGCCCGATTTCGTCGTTTGAGCAGGCGTCTGAGCTCCAGATCAAACCACGGCGGTCCCTTAACCCGGGGTCTACGCCGGTTGAGGGGGCAGTAGGTATTCATAAGGTACAAGATACCGTCACGAATAAACGCCCAAGCTTCGTTCACATCGTGGTGGACATCTGAATCCGTGGGAAACCAGTTGACGTCCAACGCCGCTCTCCGGACACCTTCGAATGAAGTGCGCCAAACATTACAATTAAAAGCACTCCCATTTTTCAGTTACAGCCAATAAAAATCGTTTCGGAATGCTTACAAACGATCAGACATTTCTGCTGCTTACGTAGCCAAACAAAATAATCAACATGTTGGAAACAATTGACAACAAAGCTGCTTATGGGAAAGCGTGCCACAAAAACAGTTATCGACAAAAAAAACTGGGTTTAGATCAGCACTGAACTCAATCCACGTCACGAACTGCTGCTCAATTTGCGACTCAGTCGCATACTGATGTTCCAACACTCACCACGCTAAGCAAAAATTTCTAACTGATATTCAGTTCCACCTGTCCAGGATACATATCTACGGAATTTGTTTAAAAATATCGGACAAACGCAACGAAACGGAAGAGCCCATGACACGTCCAACAATTCTCATCAAATTAAAGTCCATTTGTTATTCAACGAAATTAAACATCAACAGTCGTGGGTTGATAGTACACGGTGTACGGCATCGAAAAATTGGATAGCAGATGGAACCAAAATATAAGTGCTTACATACTGCTTCGCCGTTATCTGCACACTCAAGGTCAGTTGTCTTGAAGTCTTGAAGTACTACACGGGTTCGAGGCTTTGAGCCCAATTGTCCCGGTTCTTGAGTAAATCTTTGATCTTCTGTCGGATTCACCGAGCTGAAACGAGAGTTAAAAGAAGCGGTGGGGGGGCGGGGGTGGCAGCGAAAACAAGATACACATAACCTCATGCAGTGACACACTGTGGACAGTGCCTTAAGCTGAGTGGGGGTGTAAAGGAGTTCAGGAAACCCCGTTCCATGCATTAGCATCCATATCACAAACGACATTTATCATTCGTATGAACTATCTTTGCTGGAATTCCGATTGTTTGTTTTATTTCTTTAAGTCTTTGTCACAAACCGGACTCCTAACGTTGCCTCGAGCAAGAGTCGCTCAGCTTGAATTTCGTTGTGACTGTATTTGCTGCAGTTGTTGATTTGTTGTCCAATTTGGAGCGAAAGAGCCCAGGAGGAACACTATTGAGGTTTGATTATTCTATTTGGAATCGACTTTGTTTTGAATTGTGTCGCTCGAGCGTTCCGGTGGCTGGACTTTACAGTACTCAATATCCTTGGCAATTGCTGAGGCATGAAATTACTCAGCGAATTGGCAAACCGTTCCGAATCAAAGGACAATACCCTGCAGGTGAACCAAAACCCTTTGCCCGTAGGTATTGGTCATGTTTCTGGCTCAGGCTCTAGTATATCAGGTTGTTCTAGGGTTAGCTCGGTTTCCCATAGAGCTAGAGCTGATCTGTTGTTAGCTGAGTTGAAGGAGAAGCAGTTTGCAGAACAATTAGAGTTAGATAAGCAACGTAAGCTGCTCTAGGTGAGGAATAAGACGGAAATGGCGTAACTGCCTTTGGCACTCGCTGAGGAAGAAGAAAACCTATTCAACGGAGATGAAGTCAAGTGTGGAGTAAAGGTCAGTGAGCATCTTTCTCGTTACCTAGGTGATTACCACGTGCACAACGATGCACCACGAACAACAAGCTTGGTTCCAGTGGCGGAACCCCCAGTGAATTATCGTTTGGACTTACCCAGGGTGGAACTGGAGTCATTTGCGGGCTGCTCGTCAACGTACTGGAAGTTAGTGAAACAGTTCGAATATTACGTCGAAGGTCGAGTTCGAGACGATGGCCAGCGCCTACTTTATTTGATGCATTACTGCAAGGGACAAGCAAGGGATGCGATTGCCGAACGTGTTATGTTGCCTCCAACACTGGCATATAATGGGGCTAGGGAAATCTTAAAAGATCGGTATGGACAAGATCATGTAGTGGCTCGTTCACTGATTGACGGCTTACTGCAAGGTCTGAAGCCTCTGGTGGAAGATTCGGATGCCCTGACCAAATTGTCGTTAAAAATGCTGAACTGTGAAGTTGCCCTCACGCAGATGAATTGCATGCCAGACCTCAACTCATTGCAGACTATGGAACGTATCACTCGAGTGTTACCAACGCGTCTCCAGGATTTGTGGGCTAGGACCGTTGATGATATTTTGGGAAGAGGAGACGAACCGAGTTTCCAAGATCTGCAGCACCTAGTGTCCCGTGAGGCACGGATTGCTCGAAGTAGGTTTGGCAAACTTTTTGCCAGTAGCAAGGCTCAGGGGTATTCGCGGTCATCCAGTTGTAGGAATTATGCACAAAACCAACATCCAGAAGCGACACTGTTCATGCCAAATCAGGGTAGTACTTTGTTGGTCGCAGCTAATAGGTGTTCGGTATGTAATGGAATACACGCACTTGAGGAATGTCAGCGATTCCTTTCTCGTGATATACCCGGTCGTTGGGCATTGATCAAAGAAATCAAGGCTTGTTTTCCGTGTCTCAAGTGTGGACATCTGTCTAGCAACTGTTCTGTTTCCAAACCATGTTCAACATCAGGTTGTCCGAAACGGCACCACCCTCTACTGCATGTTGCACAGAAGCAATGTACCGACCGAGTCACGCAAGATACAACACAAGGGATGCAGCTGGATAAGCTGGGTACGGACGAGGCAAGAAAGCCTGGGCAGCGGACCAATAATTGTGCGGCTACTCTTAGGCCAGAATGACGGGTCAGTTTAGGTGTACTACCAGTGCGAGTAGACGGACCGGGGGGCTCGGTGGAGACCTAGGCTCTGCTGGACAGCGGGTCTGATGTGACTCTAATACAAAAAGACATTATGGAGCTGGTGGGCCTGAAGGCATCCCCGACCTCACTTTCGATTTCGACCGTAAATGGGACTACCAATTGGAATTCGGGAATAACGGAGCTGCGACTGAACTCATTGTCAGAGAATGATTTCGTGAATGTAGAGAGAGCCTTTTGTGTTGATAGGCTACCAATCCAAGCAGTCCAGTACTGCACAGATGCGGACATTTTATCCTGGCCTCTCCTACATTGTATCTAAAGACAGAATTTGGAAGATTCGAGAGTGCGAATCCTGATAAGTGCCGACGTCCCAGAAGCACATTGGGCATTAGAGCAAAGATGCGGCAAAAGAAAACAACCCTATGCTGTGCGGACGATTTTAGGATGGATTGTTCTCGGTCCGATAAACCAGGAACCACGCTTTGTGAGGACAGTAAACCACATTGAGAGGGGAATGGACCCCTTAGCAGAACAGATCGATCGACTGTATAATGCCGATTTCTGCGATGGGTGTGCATCGGAAAACTCTCCTTCATTAGAAGACAAACAGGCCGTTGATATGGTTTCCAATGCCACAACCTGGTTAGACGGACACTATGAAGTTGCACTTCCGTGGAGGAATCCCGAAGTGAGACTTCCAAATAACTATATTGTGGCCAAAGAGAGATTGAACGGCTTGAGGAAAAGGTTTGTGCGTGACCCGGAATTCTTTGACAAATACTCTACAGTAATAGAGGGTTATGTGCGCAAGGGCCACTCCCAGTTAGTGCCCGATGTACAGCTAAAAATGGGTTTTTAGCCAAAGTGGTACCTACCACATCACGCAGTTACAAACCCTAAGAAGCCTAGCAAGTTGAGGGTGGTGTTTGACTGTGCGGCTGCATTCCAGGGACGTTCCTTGAATGATTACTTGCTACAGGGCCCGAATACGACAGCAAGCTTAGTTGGAGTGTTGCTTCGTTTTCGAAAAGAATCTGTCGCATTGGCTGCGGATATTGAAGAAATGTTCATGCAGGTTCAAGTGCCGACGAGAGACAAAGGAGCACTGAGGTTCCTCTGGTGGGAAAATGGCCGACTAGGTGGTAATCTTGTTGAATATCAAATGAATGCCCACTCCTTTGGTGCCACTTCCTTCCCATTTTGTGCAAATTTCGTGTTACGTCGCACGGCAGACGATTGGAGAGGACAGTATGAGGATTACGTCTCCAGGGCCGTGTATAACAACTTCTATGTAGACGAGTGTCTTGTTTCTTTGCCCACACCGGAGAATGCAAGAGTTTTTGCTATCCAGATGAGTGAGTTACTATCACGAGGTGGATTCCGGCTTCATAAGTGGGTGTGTAATCGTAAGGAGGTGCTGGATATTTTACCAAAATCTGAGCTGGCCCTTCCCACTTTCGAAATAGATGATTGCGCGCCTGTGCCGGAGAGGACGTTGGGGTTAGAATGGAATGCAATAGAAGACACGTTCCAGTTTTCATTCGCAACACGCGAAAAACCTCAAACAAGGCGTGGCTTGTTTTCTATAGTATCATCCGTGTTCGACCCACTAGGGTTGGTTTCACCTTTCATTTTGCCAGGCAAGGTGTTATTGCAATCACTGTGCCGCTTGAAGCTTGGCTGGGACGACCCAATTGGAGAAGAACCCCTACGATGCTGGAATGAGTGGTTAAGAAGTATGGAACAACTATGCGCATTCAAAATTCAGCGTTCTATTATTAGAGGTGACTCACTGAACGAAGGTGTACGGCTTCATGTATTTTGTGACGCTTCTGAAGTTGGCTATGGGGTGGTGGCGTATTCCAAAATGGTTTCAAGGGACGTAGCCCCCTACTGTGCCCTACTGTTCTCTAAGTCAAGGGTAGCTCCTCTGAAGACCGTAACGATCCCTCGATTGGAGTTAGCCGCAGCAAGACTGACCGTTAGAGTTTCTCGGATTCCTATGGAAGAAACTGGAATCAAGTTTGGTAAGATCTACTACTGGACGGACTCTGCTATAGTTTTGCATCACATAAACAACAATAAAACGAGATTCAGTACGTACGTTGCGAACCGTTTGGCTGAAATCCATCAGTGGTCGGAACCCTGGCAGTGGCGTCATGTCAGATCGGAGGCTAACTCTGCAGACTTGGCATCAAGAGGCACAACATCACCTAGTGATATCAGCTGCTGGTTCGAAGGTCCTAAATTCTTGAGGAACGATGAAACTTCATGGCCGACCAGTCCTACGGTGTCTGCAGCACCACTAAACGTTGAGTTGGAGCAGCCTTCGAGTACAGGTCTCACAGTGTTGCAGGATGCATGGACGGACGCACTTCTAGCTAGGCACTCCAGTTGGTTTCACTTGCTGAAGTCGGTAGCGTGGTTAGCCCGTTTTAAAATGTATTTTGCAGTTATGAGAGGAGGGCACACGGATCTAGGATTGACAACTGGGCCCTTGAAGCTAAACGACATTGCTAAAGCGGAGGAAAGTGTTATTTTGATTGTACAAGCTAAGGTCTATGACGAAGAGCTAAAATGGCTACGAGACAGGAGCAATAACATGTGCACTAATAAATCTCCGATGAACAGAACCCTATTAAAACTCGATCCAATTTTATTAAATGGAATTATTTGTGTTGGAGGACGACTGAACTACTCCAGTCAGCTTCAGGGTGTGAAACATCCGTTGATACTACCCAAGACTCACCCGATTACAGACTCGATAATCCAATGGTATCAGCCGATAAAAGGACACCCAGGACCTTCTCAGTTACTCGCGGAACTTCTCAAAAGTTTCGGATTGTACAGAGAAGAGCTGCCGTCAAGAGAGTACTTGGAGGATGTTGGAAATGCCGGAAGCATTTGCCGGTCGTAGGCAAGCAGATGATGGCTCCTCTACCATCCATTAGAGTCCAACAAGGTTGGTTTCCGTTCGAATACGTCGGAATAGATTATTTCGGCCCATTTGCGGTTAAACATGGGCGCAGCATGGAGAAACGATATGGATGCATCTTCACCTGCCTACAGATGCGTGCAGTACATATTGAAGTTTCTTATTCTCTAAGCACGGATTCATTCATTATGACATTGCTGCGTTTCATGTCGAGGAGAGGGGCACCGTCCGAGATTTTTAGTGATAACGGTACAAACTTTGTTGGGGCTCAAAGAGAATTGAAGAACCTAATGGGAAACTGGTCTAGTGATAAGATTGCTGATAGATTGTTGCAACGGGGCGTGCAGTGGCATTTCAATCCCCACATGCTAGTCACCGTGGTGGTATATGGGAGATCATGGTGCGCTCGGTTAGAAGAGTACTTCTTTCAATTTGTGACGAGCAGCCGATGACTGACGAAATATTGTTGGCATTCCTTACGGAAAGTGAGCGGACAGTGAACGGACGACCGCTAGTGCCTTTGACCTCGGACTGTCGTGATCTGCCAGTACTCACGCCCAAAGACCTACTTATCCTGAGGGCGGACCCACGAGTTATTCCAACGGATTCGTTGCGCGATAGACTGGTTCGTCAGTAGAGGCAGGCAAACTACCTAACATCTGTGTTTTGGAAGAGATGGATCAGGGAATATCTTCCCCTATTACAACAGCGGCAGAAGTGGATAACTCGAGAACGCAACTTTAGATCGGGTGATGTGTTGCTACTAGTTTCGGAGGCCTTGCCGCGTGGCCGGTGGCCGATAGGAGTCATCGAAAGCATCTCAGTTTCGTACGATGGTTTGGTGCGAACAGCAACAGTGCGAACTAATGAAGGATTGGTGCTCCGTGACATTAAAAAGATTTGTCTTATTGAGGGCGAACCGGACACTGGTGATGTAAGTTCAGAGGCCAACTCTTCTCACGTGGGAGGCTGGTCTTCGGATCTGCCGAATCGAGAGGGACCACTGAGAGTTGATCCACTTGTCCGACTGGGAGCTGCTCTTGACGGTGATAAGTTTTAGGTATTGGGGAACCGTAGGGCGAGCCGATGCATGAGGCCGACCACACCTAGCGGTGCACGGGAAAAATCCGGGTCGGATTTTGGTTGCCGGTGTAACGGAGTTCAGGAAACCCCGTTCCATGCATTAGCATCCATATCACAAACGACATTTATCATTCGTATGAACTATCTTTGCTGGAATTCCGATTGTTTGTTTTATTTCTTTAAATCTTTGTCACAAACCGGACTCCTAACGTTGCCTCGAGCAAGAGTCGCTCAGCTTGAATTTCGTTGTGACTGTATTTGCTGCAGTTGTTGATTTGTTGTCCAATTTGGAGCGAAAGAGCCCAGGAGGAACACTATTGAGGTTTGATTATTCTATTTGGAATCGACTTTGTTCTGAATTGTGTCGAAATTGGTTGCTACGCGTCGCTCGAGCGTTCCGGTGGCTGCACTTTACAGGGGGTGCGGCATTCATGAACATATATGCGATAAAAGACATCTAATTTGTTAGCTTTTTTTGACAAAGGGAATTATTGGGAGAGACCCAGGTAGAGGTCTAGCTTTTTCTTAAAGATAGTTTTGTTCTGCGAGAGAACATTATCTTCCGGAAGTGCATTCCACATAGTAATAACCCTATAGCTATAAAAGTTAATCCTTAGTGAAGTGCGTGGCCTCGGTTTGAAAACTTTTATGCTGTGACCACGGAGAGAGGAGGCTGGACAGACGGGGAAGAAGCAATCGCTTTGATCTGTTTCAAAAAGGTGGAACATCAAAAACAGATCACTTCTTACGCGTCTTACGTCAAGGGGATAGAGGTTGAGGAGTGAGAGGCGGTCGGGATAAGGTAGATGGGATAGACCACTTACTGCCTTGGTGGAGGCCCGCTGAACCCTTTCTAGGATCTCACGGTCTCGGAAAAGACCAGAACGCACTATCTGACTACCGTACTCCAGCAGAGGTCGGGTATACGTGCCGAAAATTGTGGGGAAATCATCCTTAAATATGCGCGGGAAGGACCTTCGAATCATGTTTAGGACTCGAAAGGCAGACCTGCTCGCAAGTTCGTGATGATGAGAGGAGGATAAGTTACAATCCAACCAGAAACCGAGCACCTTGTGTCGGTCAACCCTTGGCAGTGTGGTTGCTCCATTAATGGAAAACGTGTGACCAGTCTCTCTGCCGAAACACATGCTCACGCATTTGTCATTATTAACTGGGAGGTTCCCATCCTCGGACCAGCGTTTTGTTTCATAAACTGCAATGTGCAGGTCTTCAACGCTTGAACTCCAGAGGATTACATCATCTGCGTACATGGCAATGTTCGTAGGAAGGGCTGTCGGTAGATCGTTTATATAGATCAGGAAAAGAAGAAGACCTAAGACCGACCCTTGGGGGACCCCAGTTGTTACTGGGGAGGGTTGAGACAAAACATTCCCGACTTTAACCACAAAGGTGCGGTCGGTAAGGAAGCTACGTAGGATGGCCAACATGGGGCCTGTGATCCCGTATGTCTGCAGCTTATAAAGAAGAGGGGCATGTGGGACCTTATCGAAGGCCTTAGCAAAATCGATGAATACAGCGTGTGAGAGCTGGCCATCATCATAGGCTTTCGTTAGACTATCCATGACAGTAAGCATATTGGTGATGCATGACCTGCCAGGAAGAAACCCACGTTGGGACGGGGAGAGGATCTTATTTCTATGAAGATGGGAAAGAATCTCATTCTTAAGAATTCCCTCAAAAAGTTTGCTAGGGATGCTAGTGAGGCTTATGGGTCTGTAACTATAAGCAAGGTGTCTACTACCCTTCTTATAGATGGGTGCGATCACTGCTTTTTTTCCAGTTACGGGGGAAAACTCCATCGTCAACACATTGTTGAAAAAGCGAGGCATAAGGAGCAGCTAATGTATCCGCGGCTTCCTTGAGAATACGGGGGTGGATTAGGTCAGGACCCATAGAGCAATATTGGTTGAGCCGTCGGAAACCTTGAGCGATTGCACCAATGGGAATAATGACGCGGTTGAGGGTAGTGGTCAGAGATAACGGGTGCATGGTAGGGTGGGATGATATGAGAATGGAGCTAAAAATTGTACGGAAGTAGGAGCTGAATGCCTCGGCTACTTGGCTAGGGGAAGTGATTGGGGATCCAGCACTATCTTTGAGAGCTAATGGCGTCGGAGCTGTGCCCCTTAGACGGCGCATGCACTGAAAGAAAAATGCCTTATTGGTCCGTGCTCAGTCAAGTACAGATCGTTGGACTGCATTCTGATAGGACCTAATCTTGTCTTTGCATATGTTCCTTATGATCCTGAAGTCGTCTGCATCACGGGCAAGGCCTGTGGCCTTATATCTAGCAAAGAGGCGTGCGCGTTCGTCTAGAATGCACCTAATGGGGCGAGGGAGTGGTCGCTTAGCGGTCTGTGGGCGACGAATTCTGGGGACAAAATGCCTATCAGCTAAGGAGATTAACTCTCTGAGATTCTCTTCCATTTCATCCGCAGAGTTACCTGGGTTAGTTAAATTTAGCTGGGAGCGAAAAAATGCACAGACTTGGTCAAAATTGGCCCTTTTGAAGGATCACAAAATTTTAGTTTCTGAGGGAAGAAGAGGCCATTTCACGGCATAATCGAATCCAATGAGAATGTGATCACTTTTGCCGAGGGGCGGCAAGTAATGCACCACATTTATTAGGAACCGATCCTTGGTGATGGCCAGGTCTAGTAGGGACGGGGCTTGGCCTGTGCGATATCTAGTCGGATCTCTTACGTTCTGCACCCATGAGTTTTTCAGTACGAGATCAGGGAGGGGTTTACCAGATTTTGATATCCGGGGCATCACCTCTTTGCCAGTTTGTACTGGGAGAGTTGAAGTCACCAGTGACTAACAGATGGGTGAAGTCTGTATAGCTTTTCAGGGAGCCTAATAAGTCTATGAGACCTAGGCTGTCAGTTGAATTGCATGCGGGAGGACGGTAGACAACACCAAGCAAATAGAGTATCTGTCCTAGAGACGTTAAACACGGCCCACAAACAATCAATACATGAAAAGGTTAGGGTTGTCAGTAAGGTGGGAGGAGGGATCGAATTATCGTAGTATATGATGACCCCGCCGGCACGACCTCTACTGGAGTCCCGCCTTACTGTGAAGTCTGCACAGGACAGGTAATGGCCACGGGCAATCGAGCGTCCACAGGACTTGGTGCGGCTAGAGCCAATCATGTGTCTAAATAGTTGTGTTGTCGGCGCGTTTCCGTAGCTCCCAACACTGCGTGATTTTCTTTTTATGAATGGCAGAAATCTTGTGCATCATCAGCCCTGGCAGAGTAAGGTGGAAACAATAAGTAAATTGCATCTGACCCTAAAAGCTGCTTAACATAACTCGGGGTATACTGCCACCCAACATAGGTCTATTGCTTTCTTAAAAGCCTTCACGGTTGTGGTATTTATGACCTCTTCCGGGAGCTTATTCCAATAAGGTACCACTCTATTTGAGAAGCACTTCGCACTAATTTTTAGCGGGGATTCGACGAAATCCAATCGGCAGTGGTGGGTGCATAACTGGTGTGCATACCATCGAAGGAATTTTGGATGCTCGATTGTCCGTGGCCATTACCTGTCCTGTGAAAACTAAACTAAACTAAACTAAACTAATTTGGAGCCTCGAATGTTTCCTTCGTAACCTAAGGCTATGCCCCCTTGTGCCTCTCTCGGGGTTCAGAGAAAAACGGTCTTCTCGACTTATTCCTGACAGTCCTTTCATTACCTTGAAGGTTTCTATCAAATCCCCGCGAATGCGCCGTTTTTCCATCGAGAACAGATCTAGGGCACGGAGACGCTCTGTGTAGTTAAACCCCCTTTGCCCAGCCACCATTCTAGTGGCTAGCCCTTGCACCTTTTCCAGACAGTCGATATCTTTCTGGTAGTACGGTTCCCAGGCCTGCACGCAGTACTACATATGCGGCCTAACTATGGCCTGATATATGGGAACAAAAATCTCCGGATCTCTACACGACATAATGGATCTAACTCGAAAGAGTTCTCTCCTGGCCACATTGGCTGCTAAGGTGCACTGCTTTGACGGCTTAAAGCTGTTGTCCATTATAACGCCTAAGTCTTTGACCTGCGAGACCACTTGCAACGAACCCACACCATTCTCACTAGCCCCTGTATTTGTGGTCAAGCATTGACACTTTGTGAGGTTTAGTTGAAGGTCCGTTTCGGTTCCGTTCAGTTCAGTTCAGTTCAGTTTGCACAGGACAGGTAATGGTCACGGCCAATCGAGCGTCCAGAGTTCCCTCGATGGTATGCACACCAGTTGTGCGCCCACCACTGCCGAGTGTATTTAGTTGAATCCCCGCTAAAAATGAGAGGGAAACGGAAAACCTCATCGTACTTCAATTACGAGAGACACTATGCAATGTGAGTGTTCACTGATACTGTATGCAACCAGCGATAAAGAGTCCATTAAACCATACTCTAGAAGGGCCACGGTGCTACCCGTCATCCATCTAGTTTATATAATCAAGGCCCACTGCGAGGAAATATCTTGTACCACTTGCGATCTAGGGCACATTTGAAGGGTTGGACGGTCTGCAGATCTACCATTCCACCAGGCAGACCGTTTCAACTGTTCACAACTCTGTTGCTGAAAAAGTGCGATCTAGCCATCAGCCTAGCTCGGGCTTTTATCAGCTTCTTTTCATGTCCCCTTGTTCTGGAGTTTACGGCCACTTGGAATAGACTATCTGGTCTAAGGCCAGAGAAGCTCTTCATTATCTTGAACGTTTCTATGAGATCTTCTCGACTTCTCCTTTCCAACGAGAATAGATTCAGGTCACAGAGTCTCTGCTCGTAAATCTTACCCCTCTGCCCTTCAACCACTCGCGTGGCGAGACGTTGGACTTTCTCTAAGCAAGCGGCATCCTTTTCGTAGAAGGTTGACCAAGCCTGCACGCTAACTTCTAAGTGAGGTCGTACTATAGCCATGTAAATAGGTACTAATACCTCCGGCTTTCGGCAAGACAAAGCTGATCGCAGCCTGAAGAGCTCCCCACGAGCCTTATGCGCAGCAGCGTTGCACTGCTCCGACCATTTGAAGTCACTGTCCATGATGACCCCAAGGTCTTTAACCTTACTGACTGCTTCTATGGTAAACAGCTCTTGATCATGAGCGACGGTTAGGCTCTCTGTTGTCCTTGACAACAAATGGCTTTTTCCAGCGTTCCGAGATAAGTCCCATATGTGTGCCCAGTTCAGGAAGGTACTTTTTTCCCTGCCCAAGTCCGCCCTACTCTTAGATCCAACAATCTTCACATCATCCGCAAAAATAAAGCTTGGCGATTGAAGAGTGGATGCCAGGTCATTAATAAATAACAAGAATAGGACTGTGCCTAAGACGGATCCCTGAGTTACACCACCGGCAATGTTCACCAAACTGGAGCACCTGCCCCCACTTTGATGTAAAACTTCCTGCGGGGGAGGAAGTCCGCCAGCCGCCTAAACACTGGCCCACCTATGCTGAAAGTCTCAATCATGCATAGCAAAAGACGACGATTAACGGAGCCGAATGCCTTGCCAAAGTCGAGGTAGCATACCTTCACTTGCTTACCTTCGTCCAGTCGTCGAGTCACATCATCTAAGAAGCACAGGAGATTGGTCAGACAAGGTCTCTTTTTCAGGAATCAATGCTGCGCCGGAATTTACATGGAGTGCTCCAAAAAGTGCTGGCAGATATGGGCACGGATGATCTTCTCCAGGACTTTACATAGGATGCTAGTTAGTCGTACCGGCCTGTAGTTCTGCACAGCCGACTCAGGCCCACTGTTGCCACGACTGCCGCGACTTTTCAGTCCTGAGGCAGTTGATGTGCGATGAGGTTATCCGTTTCCCTCTCATTTTTAGCGGGGATTCAACGAAATGCACTCGGCAGTGGTGGGTGCATAACTGGTGTGCATACCATCGAGGGAATTCTGGACGCTCGATCGGCCGTGGCTATTTTCTGTCCTGTGCAAACTGAACTGAACTGAACTGAACTGCTAACCCTGGTCCAAAGTGGATCTGTACAGCCTGCACACTGATAGAGCTATGATATCCGCCAACGGCTTGATGATAGCTGGGAGAACCCCATCTGGGCCCGCTGACTCGTGACTGTTTAACTCCTGTAGGTGCTTTCGCAGGCTTTCCTCTGAGAGGTTTAGCTCGTTTAACTGAGGAGAAGGAAGCACCAGAGTCAGATCTACTAGTGCCTGACTATCCATTCTATATACAGTACCAAAGTATTCCCCCAGGGCGTCTGCTTTTCCCTGGTCATCAGTGACAATACCATAGTCTCTAGTGGACAGCGGACCTACGGCATTCTTGTTGAGCCTTTAGACTGTACATAGCTGTAGAACTTCTTCGGCTTCTGTCTTACACACTGGGCCAATCTGAGCCCAAATTCCCGCTTGGAAGTTCTCAGAAGACTCACAGTCCCGTTTCTCAGCTTTGTATAGCGGTTCCAGGCTAGCTGACTGCCGGAAGCTTTGTACTGGTTCCAGCAGCGGCTTCCACGTCTAATGGCCTTGGTTATTGCAGCCTTCCACCACATGGGTTTTCCCTCCCCACTCCTTCGTTTTAAGGGCGCGAACTCTTCCTGCAGGGCAGTCAGAGATCCTTTCATGGCCTGCCAGCGCTCCTCGACAGTAGCCTCTCTGTCGTGTCCCAGGTCAAACCCACCGCCCTATTACGAGGCCCATCTGTGTCCATACCACCAAAATGTCTGACCAGCCTTGAGAGTACCTTGGGTAGCCGCGTGCACAGGACGATTTTGACATACACGTGGTCACTCTTGCCCAGGGGCGCACAATAATGCAGTCCAGACATATCGTTGGGGAAGTTCGTCATAGCTAGATCCAGCAAGGATGGAACGGATCCAGTCCTATATCTGGTATTCTGCCTAATATGCTGATGCAACGCATTATCATGCAGCCATTCTAGTAGGTTTGGTCTTTGTGCGTCCTTGACTAGTTCAGTCAAGGTCTGCAGTAAACAAACGTCCTCTTCGTGGTTAGTGCTTGGTGCCCTGTAGACGCAGACAACGTTAACCCTTCTGCCTGGAAGGATGATCGTAAAGGGGCATAACTGGATATTGCGAATGCACATCTTGGTCTGAGACTCAAGGTGGTTCGTACCTGACCTAACGAGGATCGTTACTCCACCATCAAGGCGATCCTGTTCTCGGTCCTACCTGTAGACTGCAAAACCGTTACTTATTAGGCCTTGCACATGGTCTTCTTCAGAAAGCCACGTTTCCGTGACGGCAACTATTAACACTTTCTGCCCGTCATCGGTCTTGGCGGGTTCCGCCCATTTGTTTATAATACTACACGCGTTAATATATAACACCACCGCGTTTGCTCCTTCGCCTACGTGTCTCTTGTTATTCACTGCTGTGTGCTTCCCAGGCGCAACGCCTGAGATGATGACACGTTTTTTGCTCCGAATGCCCCCACTAGTGTGCATGAAGCCGGCTGACGATCCCGAACTTCCGACGACTCCCAATCCATCTCTGTAGGAGTTGCAACAACATCTAAACTGGCTGAGACCACACTGTCATCTATCTACGGACAGCACTGCCAATTATCGTCTTCCAGCGCGTCTTCAATTACAACTATTTGTGACCCCGCAAGTGGCTTCTTTACTACTGTCGGGGTCGGGGCCCGAGAGCCGAGTACTGCATTCCGCTAAACTTTTTGGTTTCTCACCAGCGCCCTGGCTGGTCGAGCAAGGTTACCCCCCTGAACTAGACCACCAGGCCTTACTCTATGCTCGTCCGGCACAATTTGGTATCTGCCCTTGGTAATGCGAGCCACTATTTCTGCCCTCGCCAGCGGTTTATCCCTGGTGGCTTCATCAGCGAACTCCACTACGATTGGTCTCGCACGATGGTCGCCTATTTTCCCCAGTGGTGACTTCCATGTCCCCACTCTGTGCACCCTTCTTAGAGCAGTAGGGTACGAAACACCTGCGATTCGCAGTATATCACAGACCCTCCTCCTGCCTTTGTCCCTCCTGGCTTTCGATTCCCTTATAAAGGGTTCTTCCTGGTTTAGAATTAGGAGCCTGTGGCTTGAGACCCTGCCCATCGATAAGATCTGCCTCTGCAGATCCTTCACCTTGTTTTCCAATACCAGAAGAGCAGGGTCATCCGCCCTAGCTAATCCATCCTTCACGATATTACAGTCACTCTTCTTTTTGACCTGCCTCGCCCTTCTCGGCTTCTGCTCAGTCCACTGGCCCTCGTCGGTCTTCCTCAAAGGAGTTGAGGCAACGACCGCCTGGCAAGCTCTCGGAACTGGTCCATTCGCTCTGATGACTGTCCTCTGGGGTGTGGCTACTACTTCCGCAAACGACTCACTGTGACCTGATTGCGGTAGTTTGGGGCTTACGACTGAGGTACTGCTTAGTGGGGGTAGGACCTGCCATTGGGCCTGCAGTTTAAAGGCCAAACTGGCCGCCTCCTTGCAAGGGGCACAGACCCATTCAGCCCATGAGTTCTGTTTATAAAGGACATAGATGTCCTTTGCTATTCCTGAACACCTTGGGTGAGCCCATCTCTTGCATACCTAGCACTCTATACCATTTACCACACTTTTTCCTCACTTAGGTGCGAGACACGGGTCAAAAACGCGCGTCGTATCGAAAACCGCAAAAACGAGGGCGGAAACAACTCAAGTGCTCTTTACCCAAACACAAAATAGGCACTCTGACACCAGCAAATAGAGCCCGCTAACACAAAATAACAAAAAGGAAGACTAAAAGCGAGAAAAGATCGCTTCAAAAAACACCGAACACTACTCGACAATCCTACAAGGAGAACAAAAATATTCTCCGGATAAAAAGCACCTTGAATGCGATTCTGATACTCTCAGTATTGTGAATCAAACTAGGTAAATTCACAAAACTATTCAAAAACTCGATTCAAAGATGAGAGCACTATGAATTCAGGCCGCACAGGACTAGGTGTGGCTAGAGCCAATCATGTGTCTAAATAGTTGTGTTGTCGGCGCGTTTCCGTAGCTCCCAACACTGCGTGATTTTCTTTTTATGAATGGCAGAAATCTTGTGCATCATCAGCCCTGGCAGAGTAAGGTGGAAACAATAAGTAAATTGCTTCTGGCTCTAAAAGCTGCTTAACATAACTCGGGGTATACTGCCACCCAACATAGGTCTATTGCTTTCTTAAAAGCCTTCACGGTTGTGGTATTTATGACCTCTTCCGGGAGCTTATTCCAATAGCGTACCACTCTATTCGGACTTTTCACTGTTCATACAGTTAAATCGTTTGGCTGAAACAATAATACTGTACTCCGAGAATGAAATGATACAACAGGAACACAGGGCTTAAAGCGATCCTAAGAAAGTCGAGATTCTTGCGAAACTGATGAAGTCGAGGAACTCCAAAAAACTTCATCTATCTCTTCTATCTCTTTTAATAACACGCGCCTCGACAAACCGCTGGACATAGGAGAAGCGCTTAACACGTTCTTTTGCTTCTTCCTTAACTAGTGACACAGCACAATTTTCTACAATCCACCAGTACCGTCGTATGAGTCACTTTCTTCTGTAACATTCCAGCCCTCCGAAATCGAGCCTTTAATTTCAAATATCAAAATGACTTTCCACCGCGGATCGGACTCGTTACCATCGGCCTTCTTTATATTTGGCGGCCCAGGTATCCCAATTCTTTTACCTAATTAATTCAATTTGCTGTGCGCTTTAGTTGGTATCCTACACAGCGGGAAACTTCGGTTATTATTCCAATTCATAAAAAGTGGACACGGGAGGACCCGGCCAACTACAGGCCTGTGAACCATACCCCAGTAGTATTGAGGATTATGGAAAGATTAATAAAAGTCAAACTAACAGATCACCTCCTTGAAAACCACCTTATAAGTGAAGGTCAGCAAGGTTTCCTAAAACATCGATCCTGCTCAACTTGTACGACTGACTTTCTGACTCTCATTACAATAGCTGCCAATGATGGTAAGGCAGTGATCTCAGTCGTTTTAGACATGTCTAAGGCCTTCGATGCCTAGCCATATTCGTGCTTGTCCTCGGGCAGTCAAGTTGTAAACTTTGATGGCACAATTTCCACACCCAGCCCTGTAACCAGCTGTGTGATCCAAGGTAGTGTACTGGGCCCACTGTTGTTTCTCATGCACATAAATGATATATTTATCGTGGTTCGCCATGGAACTCCGTTTTCATATGCTGACGATGTGAAGTTGTTGTACACCTTCGACCATAAATCATTGGGTTATACTATAGCGAAAATATCGGAGGACCTACGAATGATTAATCCGTGGTGTACCAATTGGGTGATGAGGTTCCCGGTGGACAGAAGCTGCATTCTCGCATATAAGTGTCATGTCCCTCCCGAAACTTTTAGTATAGGTGGTCATCTGATCCCCAACAAATCATCAGTACGCGACCCGGGCATATACTACTCCTTTTCTTTCAGTTTCTCGGGGCAGACAGATACTCAAATTGCTAGGCCCCGCGGGTTAATAGGACTTGTTCACAAAACGTTCCGTTTGCGTGAAAGTAAACTCAGTGTCTATACAACACACGTTAGACCATTGCTAGAGTATATTTCAGTAGTTGGCTCCAACATGCGCCAGAATGACGGGATCGCCATGGAAAATGTTCATCGCACTTTTACTAAACAAATAGTTGGATATTCGTCTAGTCTCAGCTATGAACAGCGCTGTGACCTGCTACACCTCGAACCTCTTTGGCTCCGACGGATAAAGAGCAACTTGTCCTTTTTCCACTCACTATTAAAATTTAGATCCTGCAAAGCCTCCTCTATGGTACGAGACCCATTAGGCTCAAGATATTCATTACGAAACAGCAGTCATTCGGCCGCTGTGCCGTCCTCGAGAACCAGCCTACGGTCCAATTTCTTTATTGTTGAATATTCACTAATGTGGAATAAACTTCCACCAAATGTCAGCGCAATAGGCCACTTGCCGAGATTTAAAGAGGAATTATTCAAACGGCTCGATGCCCTGACACTCGTTTCAAAAAATGATCCGTACACTTCGGAGGAGCGAGAGTACGAAGTTCGTTTGGATTACTGACATGCGGGTCTGAGTCAGGGGCCACGAGACCTACGTACCACACGAGTCGCAGTATATATCACTCAATTTTTAATAATCTTTCGTGTACAACCTTGTGTTTTGCAAAGTCGAACCATCCATCAAGTAGTTCCAATTTCTAGATACTAGAGGTTTCTCTTTACCACGGACCGTTGATCCCCAGATGGGAGCTTCCCAGAATGCTTTTTTCTATTTTTACCTTTCCAGACAACCACTGATATGTGCCATCCCTTCGATGGCTCGGCATAATACCTGGCCCATATATCCTGCTGAAAATTCGATACCTGCCAGTCATTTCGCCATTACCACATTGGCCTTGCTCTCCAGGGCCCCCTGCAACCCGGTCGCAAGCTCCTGGATTGTTGGATCTCTATGTGACAACGCTAATATCACTCAGGCGCAGCCCGCCGGTGCGGGGCGCGGTCAGATCCACCGCTTTGGCCGGCCCACGTCGGGCTAGCAGGACGTCTGCAACGACAGCAGACAGCAGTCATTTGCCCTTCGTCTAGGAGCTCGGTTACTTCATCGAGGAACAGCAGGAGGTTAGTCAGACAGGATCGTCTTGCCACAAACCCATGCTCAGCATTTGATATGAGGTTGTGTTGAACCAAATGCCTAGAGATCTGTTTCCTGACTATTCGTTCCAGGCACTTACACAGTACTAAATTCAAGTTAACCGGCCGGCCATTTTTGGCCTTTTGCCGGGGGTCCACTCTTGTAAATTCCTACCACTGATGCTCTCCTCCAGTCTCCCGGCACAATTCCCTCTCTAAGTGACGTTTTATACAGCTTCGTCACCGGAGCCTCCAGGTCTCGGCAAGAGGCTGAACGGTTGCTGGATGAATCCCGTCTGGACCTGCTGCTTTATTTCTATTCAAGGTTTGCAACTCCGCGTACACTTCTTCTGCTACAGTAAGTTCGGGTATTTGGAGGCGCTTATGGGTCCCCCATTCTTTCCTCCAAATTGTTTTCTGGTCGAAGAATGCCAACAGCATTTCAGCCTTGTCCCCGTCGCTTGGAGCTAGTCGTCCCTGTGCTCGTTCCGAGGTTGCTACACTTTCTCCCATACGCCTGTGAGATTGCACGTAGGCGTAGAATCGCTTTGGGTTTGTGTGGACCGACGCAGCCAGCCGACGCTCGAAGGCATATTTCTCCACTCTTTGGATCGCTTGAACTCTTTTCCTAGCCATCTTATAGCTGTTCTATGCCCCCTGAGTTTCGTACGGCTTGTACGCCGCCCATCGTTGCCTGCGAATAACCATAGCCTTGGGGAGTTTTGACTTCCACCATGGGGGTTGATTTCTACTGCTAGCCACCCTCAGGGGTGCAAACTCTTCTGTAAGTTCTAGTAGCCCCATCTTGATGGCCCCCAACTTTCCTCTACGGAGGAGTTTGTGTCTCAGTGTCCACTGACCTTCCTCCGCCGCCTTCTTTAGTTCACCTTTGTTGATTCTCCCATAGCGCCGACTTAACACGGTTTCCTTCGACGCCTTGCTTAGTCTTAGTGTGACCCTTAAGACTACATGATCACTTTTTCCAAGTGGCCCTTCCCACTTAATTTCCTTAACGTCCCGATGGTGCCGCATTATGATTAAGTCAAGGAGAGACGGGTGCTGTCCACCTCTGTGTCTAGTGGCCTGCGTCACATGCTGCGTAAGCGCACGTGACTGGACCCACTGCAGGAAATTGTCGTCCGTTGATCCCCCTGGTGCGGTCCCGCTTTCCCAGTTAATTTCGGGAAGGCTGAGATCCCCTAATAGGACGAACTCCTTTGTCTGTGCCAGCCCCGCACCCGGCTTTTGCAAGAGCACAACGTCTTCCTCAACTGTCGCTAGCGGTGCCCTGTAGATACAGATAATGCATACCGTTCGCGCCACGATCCTGATAAAGCAGGATCCGGCGTGAACTTTGCCGGAGACCAAGTTGAACGGAGCCTACCAATGGCCTATGTCGGTCCGTATTAGAAGTGCTACTCCGCCCCCTGCCTTCCATCTATTCTATCCTGTCTGTAGGCAACGTATCCCTGAAAGCGCATGTCAGTACCTGGCTTTGTCCAAGCTTCCGTCAATGCAACGACAGCGGACTCTGCGATCCTAGTCGTCAACTCCCCTCTTCTTCCCGGGTGACTGCAGGTGTTGGTGTGCCATACCGACGGTTCCCTGGTCCTCTCTACTGACTTCATTGCTAATTTTACGGCTAGGGTATCCTCGGGTGCAGTTTCCGAGGTGAGGCCCCAATTTTTGCCTCTAAAGGTGTCGGCAGTGCAGCATCTTGAGTTTCAAGTGACGCTTTGAGTTTCGTGGCTCTTTCTTTTCCACCCGTCGACCCGGTGTCGGGCTCAATGTGCACTGCCGACGTTACCTCCTTTTGAGTCGCCATACCGATGGCCCGGGATGGTCTCGCGACCTCCTCAGCCCAACTGGTTTCCTCGGCTTTTCCCTCCGATACCTCCTACTTCGCTGTTTGCACCAGAAAGAATCGGGCTGGCCGGCTGGACTTTTTAAACAACAACTGGACTGAATGTTTCGTGAGTCCCCTTTTTGGTCTTTTGAACTTCCTGAACTTTGGCTTTTTGATTACCAGCGCCTGAAGCCACCTCTGGCACCTGAATTACTCCTTGGGTCTTAGGTGCTGACTTCCCAAGAGGGGTTATCTGCAGTTTCGCTATGTGTAAATTCGGCCGCTTAAGATCAGGTGTGCCCGTTCTCAGTGAGACTATGGCATTACCCGGTTTGAAAAATGCTGGGCCGTCAGGTGTAACCCTAGCAATTCCCTGCTTGTTGCCCTCAACTGCTCCCGCCATGGACAGCAGCATATCCATCCAATAGACACTGTGGAATACAACTACCAGGGGTCGCGGCAGCGTTGGTTGTGCTCCACACCATAGTCCTATTCGATGGCACTTGACTACTTGTGTCGTAGGAGGTAGGCCAGCCATCCTAATAACCTCAGTCACATGCCGGCTGTTTTCCTTCTTCCTGATTCTACCGTCTTTTGCGATGTTCTCCCTAAGGTTATGCAGTAGCGGTCTTCTACTTCTGTCTGCCATGACCTCAGTGTCACGCTTCATGCGTTGCACGTCATCATCTAGGCTTTTGACCTGCCCCTTGAGGGATTCCACTTCCGTCAGGAGGCTTTTCCCCACATTGGTGAATCCTGCTAACTCTTTTCCTTCTTTGCCCTTTGGCTTGGGTTGCCTTTCTCTGTTTTCTGATCTACCACCCAGTTTTCCCCTCCCTCTAAGTTACGGATTGAATTTGCTCTCTGTAGTCTTGGTTCCAGCCTCATGCTCCTGTCCTCTTTTCCTAGATCGCCTCTAATTATGCACGAGCACTTGCTTGGGAATGCGAAGCACTGGGCGCATATCCACTTGAGCGATGCGTATTTGATGTGTAGCTCAAAGTCTTTTTCTTCCAGCTTGGAGCACTTTTGATGATACCAAGGACAACACGGGTCGCACTGAATTCCCTCTTCTTACACCAGGTCCGTGCATTCCTCGTTCCCCCAACTCACTGTCTGATCAATAGAATCAACCTCTGTTCCAATCACGTCGGCAGTGGTGGTCGAGTTTGTTTGAAAATGCCGTCTCGAACACTAGTAGGATAATAACACAACCTTTTAAACAGACACAAACGGTACACCAAAGCAAGTGCCGCAAATCCGCGAGCTACAAGAGTTCCACAAAAGCGATACCCTAGAAAAAGAGCCACAAAAAGACATTATGCGGCATCAGTTGCACTGCCACCAACGAAATCATCAAAATGGACACCAAAATGTGTCACCAATTTTTTGAAGAGAATAAACTCTTCTGAAGAGAATGAACTCTTCAAAAGATAAGCGTACCAAAATACCAATTACTATACTTCAGTTTGGGCCAAATAACGTGTATTATTCCACCGAAAGATGCAAAAATGCTTATTGCTGAGAGCAATTTGAGAATTCATACCTCCCGGCAACTCGCAATTACTCATGAATTACTACACGAGTTCGAGGCTTCCAGCCCAGTCGTCCCAATTCCCGAGGAAATCTCTGACCGTTTGTAGGATACACCGAGCGGGAACGAGAGCAAGGGGAAGCGGGAGAAGGGCTCCGCGGAGGCCGCAACAAAACAAAATAAACATAAAGTGCATGGCCTCGCGGTCTCGAAGTACTCGAGTCTGGGGCTTTGAGCCCAATTGTCCCGCTTCTCAAAGAAACCTTTGATAGTCAGGGAGAAACCCATGTTGTGCAGGGAGAGGGTCTTATTTGTATACAGGTGGGGAGGAACCGCACTCCTTAGATTTCGCTCGAAAAGTTTGCTGGTTATACTAGTTAAACTTATGGGTCTGTAACTTGAAGCAAAATGTCTACTACCCTTTTTATAGATGGGTGCGATGACTGTTTTTCTCCAGCTTCTAGGGAAACCTCTATCATTAACACGTGGCTGAAAAGAGGAAGCATGGGATGAGCTAATGTCTCCTCCATTTCTTTCAGAATGCGGGAGTGGACCGAGTCAGGACCCATGGAGTAATATTGGTTGAGCCGGCGGAAACCTTGTGTACCTGCACCAAAGGGAATAGTATTTTGGTTAATTTGGCCAAAACTGTACGAAGGTTGGAGTAGAAAGCCTCGGCTACTCGGCGGGAATAACTGATTGGGGATCCGGCTTGATCTTTGAGAGCAAGTGGCTTCGGTGCTTTACCCCTCGGACTGCACTCGTACTGAGAGGAAAGTGCCTTATTGGTCCGTGCCCAATCTAATACAGATAGTTGGACTAATTTTCTGATAGGACCTAGTCTTTTCTTGACATTTGTTCTGATGATCCTTGGGTCCTCCGAATCGCGGGCAAGACCTATGGCTCTGTATCTAGCAAACAGGCTTCCGCTTTTGCCTAAAATGCGCCTAATGGGGCGCATGATGGGCCCCCTAACGGTCTGCGAAAGAGGAATTCTAAGGGCGATTAGCCTATCAGCTTAGGAGATCAACTTTTTGAGATTCTTTGCCATTTCATCAACAGAGTTACCCAGGTTTGCTGAACTTAGCTGGAAGCGAAAAAAGGCACTGACTTGGTCAAAATTGGTCCTTTTGAAGGGTCCCAAAATTTTGATTTCTCAGGGAGAAGTGTGACACTTCACAATATAATGGAACCCAGTGAGGATGTGATCCCTTTTGCCGAGAGGTGGAAAACTGTGCACCTTATCTGTTCGGAACCATTCGTTGGTGATGACCAAGTCTGGTAGGAACTGGGCATGTCCAATGCGATATCTGTCGGGTCTTTTACCTTCTGTACCCATGAGGTCTTGAGTACGAGATCTAGGGGGTTACCAAAGGTGACATCAAGGGCTTTAGCTTTCTGTCAGTCGAAACTGGATGAGATGAAGTCACCAGTAGCTGACAGATGGATGAAGTCTGTGTAGCTTTTCAGGGGGCCTAATAAGTCTATGAGACCTGCGCTATCAGTTGAATTGCATGCGAGAGGACGAAAGACTACTCCAAGCAGCGGGGTGTTTGCCCTAGAAAGTGTGAGCACAACCAGCAAAGAACAGACGCGTGCAAAGTTAGGAGCTGTTGATATAGTGGGTGGAGGGATAAATTTATCGTAGTGTACGAAAACCACGCCCGCTAGACCTCTGCTGGGGCCCTCCCTCACTGGGAAGTATCCTGGAATAGATATTTTAGCATCAAGTAGGTCAGGGGTTAGCCAAATTTCTGTGAGGGCTGTGATCCGAGGCCCCTCGTCCACTGCAAGCTACCGAAGCCCCGGGATCTTATTCAACGCTCCCAAGGCAGTTGCTGTGAAAACGCCGGGAAACATGAGCAGTAGTCGTTGCAGGTTTGTTAGGAGTATCTGACTTTAGGTTTGGCGAAGGGGGAAGGAAGGGAGTTGGAGAGAGAAGGAGGCCCTGGGGGTGCCGGTAGTTGAGGACTTTGTGAGGTTAGAGGGTAAGCAAACTGTTGGGAGGACCGGTAAGTTTTGACTTCTAGTAACCTGAGAGGCATCATACCAAGCGGACGGTTTACATCTTTCAATCTACGAAAAGAACGGGTTGCTTTTTGTGGCTTACCTTTATGCGGACTGCGTGATTCGCTGCTGTCAGTCTTCTTGTTTGTAATCCTGTTTTGCTTGACCTCCCCTGAGACCTTTTCTGCTGCAGTAATTTCTTCACAGCAGCGTTTAGAAGAAGCAGGTTGCTGGTTTGTATCCAGGATCGAGGATGAGTGAGTCTCAACCGTTAGTACTTTCTTAGCAATCTTGGGGTATGGGACACCTTTTGTAGGCGTCAGACGCTTAGTACCCCTAGGTTTACTGCCGGTTATACCCTCCGCAAAGGGAGATGGAGTTAGTAGGAAAGAAACGGACGGTGGACATGGAGCTCGATCCTCAAGGCGAGCTACCTGGATGATAGGCAGCACTTTGAGCTTTTGGATCGGATTATGTGGAGTTGCATGCCTGTCCGTCTCGCTCCAGTGCTTTAGATTAAGTGGCTTGTCGATGGATGCCCTCTCGGGTTCTTCTATTTCTTCCCTGAGCTTTACGGCTGAGGAAACAATTCGTTTTGATGCCTCGGTGCAATCCTCTTCAGTCCAAAGTACGGTGTGCCTGGTTGGTGCTTTTGGATACCAGCTACGCGGACCGACTTTAAAATGGGAGAAAGAGCTTAAGGCGGCTAGACACCTGGGCGTACGTCTTATGAGATTTATCCGGGTTGAGAAAGTGACCTCAAAGATGGCTCGCTTGGAGCTTTTCTGGGTGTCTTGTAAAATCCTGGTGACATCAAAAACATGCTGCACGGATGCTACACACACCTGACCAGCTTCCTGGGATACTGGGAAGGATTTACTAACCAAGTTCCTCAAGCTAGTTATTTCATCCCTAAGGGCGAGGACAGTGGCCTTTAGCTCTACTATTTCTGCAGCCTGACTTGGGATTGCACATTTTTGTGCATCCATTAACGGCGCACTATGAAGGAAAGTCTCGTCCGGATTGAAGAATGAGACGTTTGCCAGAGAGGGAAGTTGTCTTGCCTCAAGGGGGAAGTAACCTAATCTGAGGAATTGTTTATATCAGTGGGGGGAGATGACATTCACGATCAAATCGGTACATATAAAGATTGGCCTAAATGGGGGAGGTGCTGTGTGTTCTAAACAATTCAAAAGCGACTAGACTGACCAAGGGAGACAGCTACACCGCAGTTCGACTCAGATCTTATCAGAGCACACGACTGGCAGTATTTGCTACTCAAACACTGCAGGGAGTTTATTCCAGTCGTTCAATACTCTGCTTGAGACGAAATGAGCTCTGATGTTCTTGCTGGCCCTCGGCGGGTGGAGTTACCGCCTCGGGTAAATAATGGTTGGTTCGTTCCGAACAACCCTTCTAGTTTCTTCCTTGTTTCTATCTGGCCTCCATTTGAGCATCAAAGCTTGAGCACAAACAAATCCAATGATTCAAATCCATCCCCGTAATCTAGCCCCTTCGGACCGAAAGTGGTTCCTGTGAGTCTCCTTTGGACCGTCTCCAATGTTTGAGTGTTCCTAAGTAGCTGGGAGGCCAGTGCATGGACTGCTTACTCTAGGCGGGGTCTCACCAGTGCAGTGTAAACAAATAGCGTAACTCTACCGTCCCTTGAAGTTACTGTTCTTCGCAGTTGGCACACTGCTCTCTTCGCCCCGTTGGCCGCTGACAGGCACTGCACTGATTGCTTAAAGTCGCTTGCTACGATCATTTCCAAGTCTCGGATTGCTTTCTTCTGGGCCATTGGTTCTGGATCGTCCGGTTTAGGATGGCGAGTGCCTTCGGGCCCAACTCCCAGCGGACCTGTACGTTTCCCTGTGTTCAAGGGTAGGTTCCAGGCTACTGTCCATTCACGGATAGCGTCGGTCCTCCTGATTCTGGGTGGATTGAGGAGATCCGACAATTTTCGTATCGTCTGCCAACATTAAGCATGGGGACCTAGGGGAACCGGGTAGGTAGTTCACATATACCAGGCTTCAAGGTCATCCCCGCGTGAAATTCAGGTTGTCTCGTTTCCTTTTTTTGCTTATATCACTGTTCAGACTTGTAGCTGTGTCCACCCTAGTATATACCACCTAATAACCTGAAACCGTGACCTAGTTGTGTAAACAACTGCTGCATTTCACCGTGCAGACGCTGGTACTTATCATGAGGTAAAGTTATAGACTATACTGATTTTTCACTGCTCCCATTCCATTTAGTTACATTCTACATGGCTTATCTAGCAAATCTCCCCTGATTCTCGCCACAGTAAGATCTATCTAGCGTTTTTACATCCCATCGCTATAACCCAAATTCTACCTTCTTTTCGCCACGCATCCACCGGTGCATCTTCTAAAGTTTCTGTCCCACTGTGCCTCCATTCGTTTATTTTTTCTGCCATAAGAGCGCACTTTCGTTCCACCCGATCCACCGACCCCATACTTACAATATACTCTCCCGCAAAGTCTGCTGTTGTGATCCAAGCAACAGCTAAGTACCTACCATATCCTGCGAGGTTTAACCTGTGCACACCACACAGCAAAATTTCTTCTATCTCACTATTTCTCATCGTCCCAAGTCTCATAATCCCAATTGTATATATAGCGGGTTGTATAGCTCACTGCCGGTACCACATTGCCGCATAGGTCTCACCTAGACCCTTGCGCTCGTAGCCCCCAGGGGCACTCCTGGTCTGCTCGGACCTTTCGCTTGCCTCTGTCTAGATGACCGATTTCCCGCTACCTTTTTACCTCCGTCAAATATTCCTACTGATCATGCCATCCCGGTCCCCAACCAGTACTAGGAAAATCCGTATCACTAAAGCTGGCGTATCCAAACACACCCAACCCCTCCCAAAAACCAGGCCGTGCTCCGTCACCCCCGTTAACGTCGACGGTGAAGTTTTTAATAGTCCTAATGGCCCTAAGCAGAGTTTCGTCAAACTTAGAAACAAGGTCGAGCTGACTGATGAAATCCTTTCAAAGGTTTCACCCCTGGCTACTCTCCTCGATTCTGTAGCCGCTACATCGCCCAAGAACTTGGTTTCGGTCGGACACCTCCTCGACTCCGCGTCTACTGAAATATACCACCGCATTGCCAACTCCAAGAACGCAGTGGTTTTTAATGTTCCAGACCGCTTACCACCTTCCTTAGCGAAACACAACATACTAAGTTCGTGCAATATGGCTCACTATAGATGCCATTGCAGGAGGCTACGCAAAAAGTCCCAGCGACATAGTGCCCCCTGTTATTCCAATTCATGGACGACTTAACAGCTACAGAGTTCATTAGCAACAAGTCGACAATTGCAGCCCTTTCGCCGTATAAGGACCTCAAGATATTCTCTGATAAAACTCCCCTCCAAAGGGGAAATACCTCGCTCGCTGAGAAGTAACTCCGCCTTGCCCATGCAGGCTGACCCCACTGTAACCGACATGAAGGTTACCCAATGCCCCTCTGTCAAGAAGTCAAAGGCGAGCCCAGCGCCTCACCCTGCCTGCCTGCAAACTGTCGACTTAGATATGTCTAACTCCCCACCCCCGGTTCCGCTTCCGCACAAAAGCCCTTTTTTACCATCTCCCCCAGTAGCCTCTACTAGCAGTAGCTCTCGCTCCCCGACCACAGGCCCCAAGCGGCACTCCACTTCAGTAATAAAGCCGCGCTCCCCCATCATAGTCTCAGAGCCAAGACAAGACCCTGATACAACCATCAGCCCCTGCCCTACTACTTCCAATCCGTCCTCCGAGCCGCTGACAACTGTTGTCACCCGCCGCTCTCGCTCTAATGGCTCTACCAACTACCCACCAGCCGCTAGCTCATCCGCGACACTTCGTTTCTATCCTCATAAGTGCCGCTCCAATCCCCCCATAAGCTTACCTGGTACTCCTACCAGGTGCGCACTTGCTCAACTAATAACCCCACCCATTACCCCCCACTCTCAGTCGGCTACTGCTTATAGCGTACTCTCGGATCCTCCAGGTGATAACCAACTGGGCTAACATCCGGATTCATCTAACGCCATCGTCCCTTTATGTAGGAGTGACCATCATAGCCTTGCCAGTGCCACTCACTCTTCCACTGCCTCGCACACCCTTCCATTGTCTTTCCCTCTCTCTGATCGAATGGGTCACACCAATCCTCCGTCTTCGTTGCTACCCTATATCCCTCCCTGCCCCCCAGACACCAACCCTCCATACTATAGCCCCAGCATGCCTCCACTGTTCCCCCCTGCTCATCTCCACCAACCCTCATCTAGCCCTGAAGTACCACGTACATACCCTAGCAGATACTCCAGGTTTGTACATGTATCCTGCCTCCTCACCCCACCTCCCCACTTACCGGCTCCCCTGACCCTCATGAGCCTCCAAACCTTTCCAAATTTCGCCACTCCCTTCCCGCCCCCACCCCACACCACGTCCCAGTCACTCTCCTACATGCCTTCAACCCCATACCTACCTACCGGCCTTATACTGACTCTGTCCAACAGATAGGTTACCTGCAGTCAAGATCTCGTTTTTTTCCTGACCGGTGCCCTCCGCACCCGTGGCCATATTGCTAGTCGCCCTATGGACCATATCCATAAACTTTCACACTCATATCACTGATCGCTCCCCACTCGATGTCATGTCACTTAGCACCTTATACCACGCACTCCCCATGTCCACCCCGCTTCGACAGATATTCTTAACCTCTCACTTTGCCATGTGGTGCCCCCTCCCCCTGTACCGCGTCACACCCCTCCGGCCCACATCAGCGGTGTGCTGCACACCCACCGCATTGATCACCCACAGCGATCGGCTGCGCCTAATGCTAACGCTTCTCTTACTTCCCGTCCCCAACCCAACACTGCCTGCCCTCCCCCTTCTACTGACGCTCTATCCCCACTTAGACCCAACTCCTATTGCCACAGCGATCCCAATAGTCCTGCGCCTGGCATCAATGCCTTGCGCACACCGACACTGAACTCATTCCTACTAGTTCCTATTAACGCTCAATCAATAACTAGAAAAATATCGTACCTGCGATCTCTGGAATTTACGTCAAACGCTGACATTATACTGGTAACTGAATCCTGGCTGTCAGATGGTGCTTCGCTTGACCTTGTTCGCATAGCTGGGTATGAATGCTTCTCGAACACCCGCCAGTCCAGGCGTGGATGTGGCTGTTTAGCCTTTGTCAAATGCACTATCCACGCTAGCGTCATCGACCACCCCTCTCTTCTCCTTATTGAGGATTCGTTATGGCTATCCATTCACGCCTCCTGCCAGAACCTTCTCCTTGGCTGCGTCTACGCCCCCCCGGGTCTAGAGCCTGCAAAAATTGACTCTGCCGTGGATGTCCTTAATGCTGCGCTTGACTACCCGGCCAGTGCAAAAATTATTGCGGGTGACTTTAACCTTCCTTCAATTTTCTGGTCCTCCTATACCAGCCCTCCCGCCCCCTCCACCTTCCTTTCTTGTGTCCGTCTTGGTGGATGGACCCAACATGTCTCCTGCCCTACTAGGGGGAACAACATCTTGGACCTAGTATTCTCCATTGATGTTTCTGATGTGATCACCCAGACTACTGATCACTTTCCGGGTAGTGACCACCGTACTGTCAGGTGCAAGTTCAGCTGCTTCAGCTGTTCTCATCCAATGCAATCCTCTCCCCCTGTTTTGACTTCCTACCGTTCCTGTAACTGATCCCTAGTGCCAATGATAACCCGCTCCCTTAACTGGGACACACTTTTTCTTTCATCCGATCCCCTCACATTTATGAACTCTATCTACTCCAACCTCCTACACTGCCTAAATACCGCCAAACCATGTGCCGATCCACGCCCCAAATTCAGAGGCTCACGCCTGTCACTTTTAGAGCGTAAGCTGTCTAAGCTGCAACTTACCTTCGATTGATCACACGACTTTACAATTCTCATGCGCATAAACCAGCTACAACTGAGGCTGCGTTGCATGGTCGATTCTCATCTGAGAAGGCAAGAGGAAATCGCCCTAGCACACCCAAACAAAACTGGCCACCTGTCCAACCTGCTTAGTAAAAACTCCAATCAATCCAATCATACCTCGCCCAAGTTCCCCATCTGTGGCTCATCTACCGCAAATACTCCAGCATCTATTTCTGAGGCCTTCAATGAGCAATTTTCTTCCTTCCTTATAGGCTGTACTGGTATTCCCCCTCTTACAATTCACCCCTGCACCTCTGCCTCCCTTTCATCGATTCCATTCACCCATCTAGGAATTGAAAAATCAGTTTCCTCTATTAAACCTTCCTCGAAACCGGGACCAGATGATCTCCTACCGGCCCTCCTCCGTTTCGGTGGTCCTGACCTCCCTTTATTGTTACTTAATATGTATACCGCCTCCATGCTTCACAGTTTCGTCCCACCTCAATGGAAATCCTCTGTTATAGTTCCGCGCTTCAAAAAGGGCGCATCACACGACCCAGATAACTATCGGCCCATTGATAACATCCCAGTAGTCTGCAAAATTATGGAGAGAATTATCAAAAACACATCGCCCAGTACCTCTTATCTAACAACCTGCTGAACCCTGGTCAGCATGGTTTCTTGAACTCCCGTTCCTGCTCTTCCTGCCAGCTTGACTTTCTCAGTGTCTTATCGTCTGCCGCCAACCCCGGCAACTCTGTAATCGTCCTGTACCTCGACGTGCCTATGGCTTTTGACCGTGTTCCCCATATGCATCTGTTTGCCAAAATCCGGTCTCCTGATATTGCTGACCCTCTCCTCTCCTGGCTATCCTCTTATCTCTCTGACAGATCACAACCTTCGCTCGTCGATGGCCACCTATCTTCCGCCAAACAAATTACTAGCGGCGTCATCCAAGGCAGTGTCCTAGGCCCATTACCATTCCTTATTTATATCAGTGACATTTTCTCTTCTACTCGACACGGCACTCCTTTCCTCTTTGCCGACGATATAAAAATAGTGTACTCCTTCCTCCCTAGTGACCTATCCTTGACTCTATGCAACATATCGCATGACTTACATGTTATCCAAACTTGGTGCGTCTCGTGGTTCATGAAATTCTCTGCGGAGAAAAGCTTCCTCCTACCATACAAGTGCGCTGTACCACCCGGCCAAATTTGTCTGGACGGCCTGTTCATCCCCATACACCCCATGGTTATCGATCTTGGCGAACGCTAATCTTGTTCCTTCAACTTCTCAGAACAGGCATCGTTCCAAATCTCTAAGGCTAAGCGAACCCTAGGCCTGATCAATCGGTGTTTCTTAATACCGGCCAGTCGCCTCTTTATGTATCTCTCACACGTGAGACCGCTCCTAGAATATTGTCCCATTACCTCCGGCCTCTGGCCACGTTCCTCTATTGTATCTCTTGAGAACTTCCAGCGTACTTTCACCAGAAGGCTGTTTGGCATATCCCTGGCCCTAACATACCGCCAGCGGTGTGAACTCCTACAAATTGAGCCTCTATGGATTCGTCGCATGAGGCTCAACCTGGTTTTCCTTTTAAGCTCATCCACAATCTGGCCTACACCTCTTATCCCATCTTCTTCGCTGCGCCCTGCTCCTACCCGATCCGACACCGTGCCTTCTCTCTCTCACTGTCCCTCATTCTAATCTGTCTGAAGTCCCGATTATTTCTGTCAGCTTATTCCAAAATCTGAAATAAGCTGCCTCTTAGCTTACGCAGTGCCTCCTTAATGTTCGCTGTTAGGTGCGCACTTGTGTTATACTTAACAGTCCCCAATGCTATACTGCTCACCAATGAGCTCGTCTCCGCCGACCTGGCCTTTGAAAGAGGCCTCACACTGAAACTCTACTACCTCTGCGCCACAGGCCACTAGGCACACCCCATGCCCGACACTCCCCCCCTCTCTAGTGCCGCAAAATAAAGCCGTTGCCTTCACTGATCCACAGCGAACTCATCCCCTGCCATCGTAACATAACCCTATTGCTCACCTACCTTCATCTCTTATCCATCATATTCACTTTTTTCTCCTCGGTATCCGCTGATTCTCAGCTGGGACACACACATACTTCGCTTCTCTATCCTTTTTCCCTTTCCAATGATCCTCGATGACGGCCAACCACTTCGGGCACTGTACTTACCATCTCCCCGGCAGGTGCACCTGGATAATATTGCTACACGGTCGTCTACCACTCGCTGTTTCCGTTGGCTCTCCTGTCCATGGTCTCACGTCTTGGTCAATTGTTCCTGGTTCACGCAACCCCATCGCGGTCGTTTTGTTCCCTGTACAATTATCCATGAACATTCGTGCCACTCCCAACAGTGCGGGGCGCGGCCAGATCCACCGCTATGGCCGGCGCACATCGGGCGTGCAGGCCGTCTGCAACGATGTGCGAGCGCAACTAGACTGGTGGATCACACCTCTTGTGTTCACTTCACGAAGTGTTTCTCAGGTTGGGTGCCCAGCGAACGGCCAGTCCCGCCCACTAGCACCGGTTGCGGATGGCACGCTCTAACTTTTCTCGGTCTACCGAATCCAATGCTGTCGGTTGAAAACTGCATGCTCTTCATCCTTTTCCCGCCACAGCTGGTTCACCTATAGCTCTTATTATCCGTTACCACTTCCCATTTTTGTCGCCCTACCACGGTATGCACACCTACCAGTTTTGTCCTTCCTCTTATCGCCTCTCTCTACATCGACTTTCATTGCACTGAGTCACTATCGTCCTAACCACTCTTCTCTTTCGAAGCTCGCCAATATCTCTTTTCCCACCTGCCGTCATTGCTGGCTTCTATCCTCTATGCTCTTGGTGTCACCCTCTGCTCAGAACGCCCATTGATAGCTTCCTTAAACCTGTCGTTCTGTTAAATCCCTCCTTGTTCTCCCTCCTCTTGCCCAATGTCATGATGCACCAATCGCACCTGCACCCATGACCAATCCGCATATTAGAACTTGCCGCTCCAAGCTTTGCATCTTTTACAGCCGCATTGATTATCTATTCACCGCCACCATATCTTCCTCTATTAGCTCCGCGATTCCTCTGTGGTTCTTTCCAGTGTCCTGATTAGTATTCACCTATTAAATTGTCTGCCGGCACACAGCTCTCCAGCTCCATTGCCCCAACTCCGTTGCGCATTCATTTTTGTTCTATTACTGGTTCACTTATCTCGGGGCTTCCCTCTTCTTTGTCCGCCTCCTTCGTATTTCATCTGCAGTAAAATGATCTGATTGGTGATTTCCTACCTGTGTCTCCTCGGTCATTGCTTTCATTCCTTGATCCGTTTGTTGCTCGCTACAGGCATTTTTCTGTACCTTCCAGTGTGGTCCGCTTTTCCATGTTCCACCATTGTAATGACAACGCTACGTCACGGTGTTCTTTGCAGTTCCAAATCGTTTGACCTGTCACTACCCGATTCCTCTGGTCAGTCACTACATCTTGCACCTGCATTGATCAAATAATTAGACCCATTCTTACTTGTTTTCCTTGATCCTGTCTTTCATCTTCACTCTTCCATGAACTGCTCCTCACAGTCTTCATCACTTCTGCGCTTCCGCATTCTACTTTTCTCTCCTTTGGGCTGCCATGTGCACTTGCCATGAAGTTAGTCCACCACGATATTCCAAAGGTAATTCTACAACCATTTGATTTTACATTACCTACTCCTCCTACTGACTGATAATTTCTTTCTAGTACCCCATTGTTATTGCTCCTGCTTCTCTTATACCTATACATATACATATAATATATCTACATATATATATAAATTTACGCATATATATCCATGTGCACGCGCTCTGCATCTTGCAGTTCCTCGCCAGCCATTTCTCTGGCTATCATCCCAACGACCGTCAGCATAGGCATCCATCAACTCTACCTCTGTGCCTCCCATCTACCGTATCCAATCCTTCTAAATCGTTTTTGTCATCTGATCATCCCTCTACGTCTTGCATTGCTCACTGCCTGTTTTACGGTGAGTTTTATGTCCTGTCAGTCGACAATCCACTGCAAAGTACCAATGCCTCATTGATATCTAATCCACTGCAGTGCACCTCACTTTTTTCTCCATCGTTCCTGGCTACTGCAGTTCCTTATACAAATTCCCAGCCTTTCTCATGTTTACCGGTAGGCCTCCATATGTAATTACCCGGACCAGCCATTCAGTTCATCTGACCTTGACTTTCAAACTCACCGGGCGTCCATTAAATCAGCCCTTGAGCTCATCTAAACTCCACACAATCTCTATGGTGTGCATACTTTTATCCTATTTTCATCCCACTTTATTCCCCCTTCTGGGCCATTTTATCCAATATTTTCATGAGGGTTTCCATATTTCCATGAATTGTATCTGTCCATTCCATCACCTGTATCAACAAGATCATACACATGGCATGCTTCGGGCGTTTCCGAAATAAACCAATATTATTATTATTATTATGATCCCAGCATGACCCTTGCGCTACTCCACCAGCTACTGTGGCCATTGCGGGTTTATCATCCTCAACCTTAGCGTGGAACCTTCACCGCGCAGGTAGGCTTACAAAAAGCCCACTACCCCTGTAGCCACATTCATCCCTCCCAAGCTGTGCAGCGACAGCCTTTGGGTCACGCTTCAAAAGCTTTGCGAATGTCGAGATATTTCATCTCATCTCTTTCACCCTGGTCTAGTCCCCGAGTATTCTCGTCAAGGAAGCTCAGAAGATTGCTGGGTTAGAACATTCCTTTAGTGAACCTGTGCTGTTGCCCTGCAACTGGATTGTTATTCACTAGGATCCTCATCCGTGCACTTCTAATTAACCCCTCCATTTCTTTAAGGACTGCCAATAGTAGGCTAGGAGGCTGATAATTCTCCACTTCATCCTTTTACCTCCTCCGAGTATTGGCTTATTTCTCCGGTTTTCCGTTCGACAGGCTTTCATACCTCCATAACAGAATCGTTGAACAACTCACCCCCAAAGGGCCTGCGAGCATCCCGGCCGGCGGTCTCAAGGTTGCGTGATGTGTGCCGTCTGGTCCCAGGGATTTCCTCCGGCCAAGTGCTCCTAAAGCAAGCAGTACATCTTCCGTTGTAATATCAAGCCCCTCCATTTGCTTAGGTCTGGACCCTCCAGAGGTTGAGGTGGGCCACCTTGGTCCAGTCTGTGGGCCTCCTCGAAGTACTTCTTGAGAACATCTGTCTCTTGTCTGTTGTCCTCAGCAGCGACCCCACTTCCAATCCGTACCCTCCTCTCTGAAACCCAAATAGCCGCCTTCGCCCGGACGTGGTTGTAGAACACTTTTGGGTAATTTCTCGCTGCCCCGACGATCCCAAATTCGTCATTTAGTTTCTTGGACCTCTGTCGACCCTCTACCTGCTTGTTTATTCGTTTGCATTGAATAAAGCCTCCATGTCCACCAGTTTCCTGAAACCTCCGTCATGCCCGGTGTGTGATCCTCAATGCCCGGGTCGTGCAGCTCTTCCACCAAGGTGGCAGGCCTCTTCTTGGGACACTGCGCAGAGGAGCTACTTCTTTCGTCACTCGTAGTAAGTTGCCTCTCATGACCCGCCACATTTCTTCCTTGTTGCCCACGGTATCCCGAACAAGCCACTCTGGTATCCCCATCGGGTGCTCTTCATCCAGTTTCCCGAAAGTCCCACTCCATTCTTCTGGTACTGCCTCTCTCTGACAGAGAAACTTGAACCTTACGGTTCTGTGGTAGCTCTTCCTTAGAGGGAACCAACGCGGACTTCATTTTCTTTCCCCCAAAACTGGACACAACTAGATCCAATATCCCCGGCATCTGGCCCTCCCTCCACCTGGTGTGCTGGCGGATGTGCTTCATCATTGTCTTGTACTCAGTGTAGTCAGGCAACCTCTGGCCGAAGACCCTGCCGGCGCCCAACTTGCTCTTCAGTCCATCTCCGGTGCGTTGAAATCCCGCTGGACTAAACAATATTCCGCGTTTCTGGATGATACTGCTGTGCATCCCAGCAGACCTGCATCTTCTTCCGCGTCAGATGATGGGCTCCCATATGCACAAACTAGCTCCATCCGCTAACTCCGAAATTTTATTTGTGCTGTCACCGCTCGAGTACTGTGTGTATTATATTTGATGCCGTCCTTTTGGATTGTGTTGGGCTATCTGTAACAATCCTCCTTCCCCCATCCTTCAATCCTCACGGTCAGCTCTGTGCGCACTCAACCCCTCCGGACACTCTGGGCTTAACCTGCCGCTCTCTCAAAGCCATGTTCTGGTGACAGTTGTGAAGTCCATCCCCTTCGAAGCGCAGCACGGCGTCGCAGCTGCTCCTCCCTCTTCCCTGTTTTTCCTGGGCGCCGAAGCATTTATTTCGCACTTGTGCTCTGCGCCAGTTCACTTCAGTTTACACAGGACCTTGTGGGGCTAGAGAAAATAGTGTGCCCAGGTAGTTGTGTTGTCAGCACGTTTCCGTAGCTCCCAACAATTTTTCTGAAGGACAGAAAGTTTGTGCAGTATCAGCCCTTGCGAAAGAAGCTGGCAACAATGGGTAAATTGCATAGGACCCAAGAGATTGTCTAAAATAATTCGGGGTATATAGCTACCTAACTCTGGTGTTCTGCCTGCCTGAAAGCCTCAAATGTTGTGGTATTTATCACCTCCTCCGGGAGCCCATCCCAATAGGGTACCCTCTCTATGTGAGAAGTGATTTGCCTCGATTTTGAGCCTTGATTTCTTTTTTTGTAACCCGGGATTATGCTCCCTGTGCCTCTCTCTGGGAGTGGAGAGAAAGGGTCTTCCCGACTTATTCCTGACTGTCTCTTCAAAACCTTGAAGGTTTCTATCAAATCCTCACAAATGCTTCGCCTTTTCATCAAGAAGAGACACAGAGAACGGCGAGGCTCTGTGCAGCTAAACCCTCCTTGCCCACTCACAATTCTAAAGGCTAGCCCCTGCAAATTCCCTGGAGACTATTTATCCTTCTGTTAGTGCCGTGCTTAGGCTTGCATGCAGCACTCCAAGTACGGCCTAACTATGGATTCGTATATCGGAACAGAAATCTCCGGCCGTCTAAACAACATGGCAGGTCTAACTCGAAAGAGTTCTCTTCCGGCCATATTGGCTGCTGCTGTGCACTGCTTCGACGACTTGAAACTTTTGTCCAGTATAACGCTAAAGTCTTTTACCTGAGAGACCATTCGCAACAATCCCACTCCGCTCCTACTAGCCCCTGTATGTACTGTCAAGCACTGGCACCTGGTGAGTGTTGGTGTAAAATGTCATTTTCTTGACCATTTGGGTACTGCCGACACCTGAAATTCTATATTTACTCCAGCTATCCTGACGTCATGGGCAAACATGAGGGAGGGGATTTTAGGCCCGCTTGCTAGGTCGTTGATGAAGATTAGGAGAGCTCAGGGCCAAGATTCGAGCCCCGTGGCACGCCACCTGTTACACCTTCCAATTTTGAAACATGACTTCCCATCTTAACACCAAACGTTCGCCCCGTCAGTTTGCCCAGGAGGGGTTATGGCCACGGCCAACCTAGGGCCCGGAATTCTTTAGGCGGTAAGCTCATCGAATATGCACCCAAACTGATGGACTGCAGCTGGCATTGTGCTTTGGTTGTTGTGTATTTATCATCCGTAAATGCTAATTCTACTGGTCTGAGTCACCGTGGATATGTTTTATGTGCAAAAGTTCCATATCACCCTTTTTATGACGGACTTTTGTTTACAGGTTCTACAGCGACCACCTTCGTAGTCCGCCTTGCCCGCTGTTGGTTACCTTATCTGTTTTCCGTTGGTTTGCAGGCCAGACATGAAATGGGCACCCAGGCCATTCCAGTCAGTTTGCTTTTGTGTCTGCCGACCGAAGCTGTCGGGTTGGGTGGGGCTTCATGTCCTTCGTCCCGAGTTTAGTGGAAGACTTCGGCGATTTTCGAAAGGTAGCTCAGTTTATCCGTAGACTGAGCATACCAGGCCACATGTACATCGTTTTACACATACAGTTTCTAATGCCTGTCTGGGCTAAGAAGGAAGGCATGCAATGTTCTGCCGGTTTTCCATAAATACACGGAACGTACCATTACACCCACAGCCCCCGGAACGGTAGCCGATAAACAGGGCAGGTGGCGTCCTTGACCGAAGCAATCTCCATCTGTCTCAAGTATTCCAATTTGGAATGTGCTTTCTCCAAGCTGCCTCGTTTAGACGTGGAGCATTTTGTCGCGAAGTGCAATATGACAGTAGCGGCATGCCGTGGCCAAGAAAATCAAGAAGAGAGAGCAAATATCGCCGGTTTATTCCACTTACCACCGCTGATACTTCGGCATCGGAAAAAATATCAAGCCACAGGACACAAAACGATTTGCCTGTGCAAATTTTTCATTTAGTTTCCCTACTAAATATCAACAAGAAAATTTGTCCACTTTATGCTTGGCGTGGATTCAGGATGGCTGTCTCCACTATAGTAACGGCTGGTTCCGCCAAGCCGTAGGGGAAGGGGGGAAGGGTGAGACGGTACGCCTTCGGAGGTCTCATTTGTTTGGTCGATGAAAATGGAAAACCCACTTGGTGAGTGCGAAAGGAGGTGACCAGGTAGAGGGCCTGCCTTTTATTCACTGCAGGTGTGAGTTAGTTTGTGAAGGTCTAGTTGTTAAGAATGTGTTCTTCGCATCTTCTGTTGGTGATGAACTTTAGGAAAGGTTCGGTGATGTTCTTCTGGCAGAGACACAGCACCAATCGAACTGTGGTTGCGAAAATTTTGAACAATTCCAATGGCCATGGAGAATAGGACTGAAGAGGCTCCGTCTTATGTGAGGAAAACATAGTCAACTTATAAACAGTGTTGGGCCAGACATTGTTTACTTGGAAGCCCACTGTTGGGCAAATTTGTACCCAACCTCGTAGAGACCAAAAACTGAGTTATAAAAAGGGTTTCTTTCACAGTACTACGGTCTACAATTTGCTTAAAAACTAATGATTGTGGAATCTCTAAGGATAAAGTGTTATCTGGTTATTACGTCCACTGTTCGTGGTGGTTGGGACCACTGTTTGCGCGGTGGTCGACGCAAGTTTGATAGACTCTCGTTCAGCCCTACCTGCTCCTAACCCTTGTTTCTTGTACGACACCTTCCAGTTGATTTCGCGTAATTTTTGAATGCCGGTGAATTGCTAATAAGCATGGGCAAGCAAGACATGTTGAAATTTCAAGACATGTCACTTACGATTATTCTTTTGCGCTTCGGCGGGTTCCGCCTTGCAAGCATGTCTTCCCGGTCGCGAAGAAAAGAGTCTACCTGGTGGTGGTACGTCCCTAAAGCCAATTTACGATTCACTATCTACTCCATTTAGAATTGCTTGGGTTTCGTAAAACTTAAGACGTCTTCACAACTAAGTTGTGGAACTAAAAGTGATATGATAACGTTGCTTGAATAGACAACACGATTGTGTTCAATTTTCAATGAATTGATCGTTTCTTTCTCTGTGGATAACAAGCTTATTAGACTTCACTGACGGAATTTTTCTGTGTATGCATACACACATTCCCTTCTTCCATCGTATGAAAGAAGGGAAATACATAAGTAGAAGAAAACGAGATGAAGTCAGCGTAAACCACAGCCTCGTGTCAGGGTTGTTAGTATTTTGTCCATATACCGACGCGCAGTACTAACCGAAAGAGGTAAGTGGAAAACTTTCCTTAGAAAATTCACTTTTTCCTAACTTTAAGTTACAATCTTAGGAACAATTGTATGTTGAACCTTTCATTGCACTGAGGCCAAACATGCTGTAAAACTTTAGATGACTCTGACTGATGACGGAATAAAATGGTTAACTTATATTTAAAATGTCCGCTAGTTTTCAATAATGGGAAACTATGGGGTAATGTCTTTAACGAACACTTAACGATTTGTCCGTTTTTCTCGTCGAACTCTTTTGGGAATGTGAAATAACTGACATTACTTGAAGTTAATTTGTCTGCTTAATTATGTTTCGACAAAATACGCACAGAGAGCGTCATGACACATAATATGTACGCTCAAAGTGCGTATGAATATATATTCTTTCCCTGTGGAAAATGGTACGATTCGGAAGTGTCCAAAAATTACACCGAAAATATAAGGTATCCATAGGCATCCCATGAAGCTTTACTATGTTCAGTTAGTGTAATAAATATGGTGCATTCACGCTGTGCAATCGCACTTCATTATTGATGTCTATTTCCCTATTTGTTTGTAAGTTCAAGAAGCGCGAACAACTGTTTACTTAGACATAATTTGAAAAGGAAAAGAAGCATTCGGTTCCACTGATGTCCATCGGCCGACAGCGAAGACTCACACCTGTCACAAAATAAGAAATAATGCAGAAACTTTCTAGCGTGTCTGCAGTAACAGATTACATGCGTTATATTTATATATGTAAATAAGTTCAAGCCTTTCCATATATAGTACTTGGTAAAGGAGAGCATATGTGCAGCTATAGAGAGCAATGAGTGAGTAAGTGTGCAAAATATCCTGTAAGTTGACATCAAGCTTCAACTAGGAGAACCCTATCAATTGTGCGAACCGTCTTAAAACTCAAACCGCCTGTCACTTCAGCGATTCCATTGTAAATTCCTCAGCTGAGCATCCAACTACCATTATTGCTGCTCCAAAACCACACACATTTCGTGTGATTTACTCATCTTTCTGCCACATTTTCCATGGAGTTATCTAAAGAAAACAATCGTAATAAACTTGTTAGACTCACTGGTATTTTAAATCATATGAAATGCCTATCGATTCATGGCAAAAATTGTGCCACAAAGACATTTCTTTTCGATGTATCACCTCAGGCACTGATGTACGTAGTACTGGGTAAAAGAGTGCACATGCACAAGTAAAGATGGCAAAGAATGAGTAAATGTGCAACAAACCCGGTAACTCGACGGAATTCTTCAACTCGATGAGTCCTGTTCGTCGTGTGAACGACAACGAGTGTGAAATTTGTAACCAAATGGCGTGAAAAGACAGGTGTAAAAACAAAGATGTGAAAAAGTGGTGTGGGGCTGGGGAGAATTTGAACGTGGGAACCATAAGAAAACCACTTGTTACGGCCACGGCAACAACTGTTGCGCAGGGTTACGTTGCCCACACCATTTGAGCTTCAATGGTCGAATTGCTATGGCTTCTGACGTTATCAGCAACCGCCTGCGTAATCCTTTTGCGTGAACTCTGGGAGTTGTCAGGACTGGTCTGAAAGTTGTCACTGTGCCGATTTGATGACCACTATCCATCAGATATTGTAGGATTGCGCTACTGATAGTTACAAAGCTAATGAAGATTCTTCCATATATTTGCGTACATATATAGAGTGTGGATGCTATTCCTCATTGGCCCACAATGTGCGACTCAGCAAGAGATATAACCAAACCACTGCAAACATTTAGCAATGCCCATGCAATGACCACAGTTTACAGTGGAGATACAGATGGACAATTTTCTTGCTTGTCTCGAAGTGCGATTACGTGGAATGGAGGACGAAAACTTAGGTCGGAAAGTGTATTTGAAATGCACGTGGTTTGAGCGATGCACACATTTTCGACCTTTCGTCCCTCTACGATACTAAAGGAACCTGGTGAGCTATCGGATCTACAGAGCAAGAAACATCTATAGTCCTTACAATATTGCCCAACAGCTTGGACACGTAAGTGGCACATTGTTGAAAAACGGCTATCCAGAACCGCTTATTCGTCAACAAGTGGGACGGAGGAGACGGAAAACGAAAGTGCAAGTGGCCCAGAAAAGAGGATGTCTTTATAATTTTCCCGTTTAAGTGTGACAAAGCCTCAGAAATGCTGGCGCTGGATAGCCGTTTTTCAATAACGTGTCATGTATGTGTTCGAGTTCTTGGGCAGTCGTGTCAGGACTTCAGATGTTTCTTGCTCTCTATTTCAGACGGCTCACTAGGTTTCTTTTGTATCGTAGGGAGACAAAACTTTGAAAACATGTGTATTTCCCAACCATGTACATTTCCGTCACACCTTCCTTTCTAAATGTCCGTCCTCCATTCTACATAATCCCACATTAAGAAAATCGAGGAAATTGTCCGTCTCTTTCACCACTGAAAATGTGGTCATTGCTTAGGCTTTGTTGAATGTGCGCAGTAGTCCAGTAATGTCTTTTGTTGAGTCGCAAGTTTAGAAAGTTTCGTCGATATATCTAGTGTACACATAAAGATTGTCGATGGTGCTGCTTAGTGTTCTACTGAGGAGCTTGGCTAAGAATATATCCGCCAGAGGGGGTTCAAGTGGTTATCCCATTGCTACCCTGTCCTTCTGACTGTAATATTTTCCGCTGTACATAAATTGTACATTCGAATTACATCTAAGAATTAGTCTTTTAGGCTTGGCCAAAGGAATGTCGAGTTAGATATCATTATCCGTCAAGTATTGGCGGACGAGTTCTACCGTCTTGATCAACGGAGCCTTTGTGAATAGGGATTCCACATATGAGGGAAGCATAGTCCAGTCAGGCAGATCCTGATGTTTTATCATCTCCACACGCTATACATTGCTAGTGATTTGCCCACAGGTTCAATAATTTCTGCCATCCACTGAGCTGTGGTGGGATAAGCTGGGGTGAGCAATCCTGAAACATCTGATGGATAGTGGTCATCAAATCGGCACAGTGACAACTTTCAGACCAGTCCTGACAACTCCCAGAGTTCACGCAAAAGGATTACGCAGGCGGTTGCTGATAACGTCAGAAGCCATAGCAATTCGACCATTGAAGCTCAAATGGTGTGGGCAACGTAACCCTGCGCAACAGTTGTTGCCGTGGCCGTAACAAGTGGTTTTCTTATGGTTCCCACGTTCAAATTCTCCCCAGCCCCACACCACTTTTTCACATCTTTGTTTTTACACCTGTCTTTTCACGCCATTTGGTTACAAATTTCACACTCGTTGTCGTTCACACGACGAACAGGACTCATCGAGTTGAAGAATTCCGTCGAGTTACCGGGTTTGTTGCACATTTACTCATTCTTTGCCATCTTTACTTGTGCATGTGCACTCTTTTACCCAGTACTACGTACATCAGTGCCTGAGGTGATACATCGAAAAGAAATGTCTTTGTGGCACAATTTTTGCCATGAATCGATAGGCATTTCATATGATTTAAAATACCAGTGAGTCTAACAAGTTTATTACGATTGTTTTCTTTAGATAACTCCATGGAAAATGTGGCAGAAAGATGAGTAAATCACACGAAATGTGTGTGGTTTTGGAGCAGCAATAATGGTAGTTGGATGCTCAGCTGAGGAATTCACAATGGAATCGCTGAAATGACAGGCAGTTTGGGCTAGAAGATAGAGCAGACGTGTAGAAGGAAACTCGAGGGGGCCATAAAATGTGATCAGTATAAACGCAAAGGCCTGTTGCTTCGATTTGCGGAGAACCCGGCCAGTGGCTGAAACGACTGGTACTTTTGGGTGATAACAAACGTTTGTGTGGGCACAATAAAAAATTACACGACCGTTTTCCTTCCAGCGGCAAGAGCCTGGCATTTTATTCCAAAATGATTGTGAATTTTACGGATGGCATGTCACGGATCGGGGCTTGAGTAGGGACGGGATCACCAGACACGACGGATCTCCTTGGAGAAAATGATTGGTGTAGGTACTAGATTCGGTTTTCCATTCTCCACTTCCTCAAAAGATGGAGTCCTTTGTCTGTCCTGCTTCTTTTCTCTCGGGGTTGAAAGATTAATCTTCCTACAGAAGTCAACGTACTCGAGTTGGCAGAAGTTTATCGAGTCTTTTGATTAGAAGCTCGGGTGTTCTTTGGGACGCCGTTCTTCCTCAGTTTCTCATCATCACATATATTATAGACTTAACTACTGCTTCAGCTGCACAGCTTTTAGTCACGCTGATGGCTTCTTGCTGTGTAAATCCACCTCCAACCAATAGGACTTATTCTTTTTCCGAGAACTTTAATAATGTTTAGAATTATTATCCCCATTCTAGACCATATCTTAACACTTCCAAATGTTTCGAGTGTACTTTCCCCATTTCTCGGTCCCCTTATCCCAATGAGCAATCAATTATCAAAGATGTCCCCGTTACCAGAGCTGAATCGGCCGAATACTTAGGCACCTCAGCCAGCATCTTTATACGAAGGTCTTCTTACCTCCTTGATTGCGTCAAAAAACCGCTCTGACTGTCTTTTAAATTTTGTAGGCCAAGGAAGTTTGGTTCCACACAAGCTGTTTCCCTTTTTCTTGTCCGTCAATGCGGTTTACCAACTTCACTCTACTGCTCTCCCGTTATCTCCCCTGGTCTTTTTAAACGAGGTTTTGCCACTCTAATTCGCGGCCCAGCCACTACCAGTAGTGTTCCTTTGACTTTCACGGGCTGTCACATCTTGAAAGTTTTGACTTGCGTAGCATTTCCTGCGAGGAATTCGCCTAGAAGATTCTCACGGACCCCATTTGCATGCAGTTCTCATCCCTCCACATGTTCCGAATTTAACTTATCCCATCGCGCCTAAATGTCTACCGTAACTCTACATTGTCTCAATTAGCACGGGTTCCGGTCGACAAAATAAAGGTAACACAGGAGCTTTGCACTAATCTCGATGGCTGAACCCCTCTATCCTAAAGTGCCTATTTTTATGCGTATTTCGCAGTGTTATTGATCAGCTTTCCTTCTTCGTGCTAACTTACTAAAGTCTTCAGTACAATACAAAACGATAAAATAGCTCCCTTTATTACATAATATTTTGATTGCAGTCAGTTAAAATAGAGGCCAAACGAAGAGTATCATTTATCAGCTTTCTTTTGGTTCTGTGGAAACCTTTCGCCAGGCCAAGGATGATAGTTCAAGTATAGTGATTTTTGGGGAGGGAAATAGGAATGGTGTTTGGTTGCCCCATATTTCGGTTTACACCTATCTTTTCCCATGTGGTAATGCCGCACATATCGCAGCAAATGGGCTGTGTGCACAGCCATAGGCATCTTAGTCCGTAGTAGAGTCGTGCGAGTGTGAAACAGGTGCGAATATTGGTGAACTTTATTTTGCTTGGCCATCTATGGAACCGGGCTTCAATTTTCCTCTCTAAGTTAGCGAAAGATTTCCATTGCTACATCATCCACACGACTGCGTCACTGCTCGGCATAGGTCCTTTGTATCCTGGTGAAAACTTTGTTTTGCTTCGAGCACAGCCTGTACAATTACTCAGCTGGTCATGAGGTGGGCTGCATTTTACTGTTAGTCTCCAAGCAACCTGTACCAGTAAGCATCTAAGGTTCCCTTGAAACCGAGGACCGCCCGGGCCTCCCCTACCTAGGACGGAGGCTTATTTCATCGACTGTCCACTCGCTAGGAGATGAACCTTCCCCTAAGACCGTATTGCATCGGCTTTTCACGACCTCCGGCTCGTGTTCCCTAAGCCTCCCGTCGGTGCTTCCTGGAAGCAGCTGAGTTCGTCCCAAGTCCGGGGTGCCAGTATTAGCTCTGAATGCCTGAAAGGTATCCGCCCTGCTGTTCTCCATTTAAGAGAGGAAGGCTTTAGTTCTCCAAGCCTCTCCTCATAGGGCCTGTTTTGGAAATCAACAGATATCCCCATGAATCACGTTTGCACAATTTCAATTGGTGACCTGTCCCGAACAAGGTTTGAATGCCGAGCATAAAAGGCTTGCTTCAGCAGAAACCCTAGGTGGGATTTATGGAAAGGCAACAAGACGCGCGGCTTTCTCTGGGCAACTGTTCATAGTAATAGCGGAAGGGCGCCTTTGCCCCAATATTTTGCTTCCAAACATTGCCCCTGGGCTGTGAAGTCAGCAGTGACAAATACTCCCAAGTCTTTATAGTATACTTCCCTTCCGAAGCCATCCTGATATCTCCGTCTCCACGCGCCTTCGAGTTGACCTGAGGGTAGTCTTCGGTGAGTCGCGCCCGCACTTGGTGAGGTTGAGAGGAGTCTTCATCCTGTGCACCACTGTCACACCTGATTGAGGTCGCCCCAAAGGGCGCTTTCCCCAGGATCATTTTCTATCCTAACTTCGTTGGCAAACGAGAATTATTGGAGATCCAAATCATGGGCTGTCGTCTACATATAGCGGCAACATGGGTGGTCCAAGTGCCGACCCCCGTAGGACTCCACTGGCAACCTTAGCCGTACCGGACTTGTGTCCCTCCACCTCTACGCGGAATCCCTCCTCTGAGAACCTCGGCTGCCAAGTCATCCAGCTATGGGCCTATCCCACACACTCTGAGCTTGTGCTCTAGTAGCCTATGATTTAGCTGGTCGGACGCTTTCCTGAAGTCCCAGTAACGGGTCTCTACTTTCTTGCCATCGTTAAGTCTCCCGGTAACTTCCTCCAGGAAGCACACGAGGTTAGTCGTGATAGACTTCTTCCTCATGAAGCCATGGTGGCATATAATAAACACTCTAGCCTCGGATAGGAAAGCTGCCACTTGGTTTCTTAGAAGCCCTTCCAGGGCCTTCAGCTCTGCAGATGTCAGGCCAAGTGGTTTGTAGTTGGAAGCTTCTTCTGTACTGACACTGTTGTAGGTTGACACAACATGCCCCTTAAAATTTATTGGCAGCTGACAGTCCACTAGAGACTGATTGAATGGATATGAAAAAGGTTCGACCGGCAGGTTGGCCAACGGCTTCAACAGGGCTGGGCATGTTTCATCTGGCCATGCCGCCTGACGTAGTTCTACTCCTGCTGGTTCCCGCCTAACGGGGTTTTTCCCAAATTTGGATGGTTGGCGTTCCTGTTCCAACAAATAGAGGGAGTCTAGGTCTTTTACTACCGCTGCCGTTGCTGTGCATTCTTTCGAAGCAATGGAGCAATACATTGACCTTGCTCACATTCGGTTCGACGTTTTCGCCCTTCGGGTCCTTGACAATAATTACTACCACCCAATGGGTTAAATTCGACTGAAAACAACAAGAATGTTCTTTTGAGTTTCCTTTTACATTTCGCGCTAGCCTTTCTTAGCACAGGAGTGTGCACTACATTTGAGAGCTCAGGGCCTTTCCATGAGCCGTCATATACTGTAGTAGGCTTCAGTGGCTCCCTCCATCCCCAAACCTGTTCCGGACTTTGTGTTTTCTAGCCGACGATTTCCGCGTCTTGGACGTTTACCGTTGCAGCAAGTCATTCTGTCTATACCTCACCGACGGCGAAGAAGCATCAAGCAGTCTCTCAAGGTCCCTCTTGATATGGTTCCACTCTTCTCCCACGTATTCCTGGTTGATCCTCCAATTTATTGCCACCCCCGCATTCACTTGTTCCGGGGTCTTCAGATTGCGGAGCTTAGGGCGATATTTTCCCGGTAGTAAGCTACCACGTGCCACCACTTCGATGTTTATCACCATGTGATGGTTCCTCCCTAGTGGTGCTGTGATGACCACTGGGGGCAGATCCACTTCATGCCACCTGATTACTAAATAAAGTATCGCGGAATTCTGGCTTATCCTCCTAAGATTTCCCTGCTCCACGTGTTTAAAGAAAGGTTTTCCCCGAAGCAGGTGCAGAAGTGCATTTCCGAAAGACTCCAATGGGTCACTGAAGTCCCCCATGATGAGCACTGCTCCATCCTGAATGGCTGCCAGTCACTGCCAGCAGTGCCTTATCCTCCACTCCGGTAGAGGATGTGCCTCGGCAAACGCACCTCAGAATCACAGAGGGTCTTGGTGTTCTAATTACACATCATATACACCGCGCCTTTGGTAATCCCATTTTTGGTCTTTCTCGCTAGAACATGAGCTAGGCAACCAGCAACAGCACTCCTCCTAATCTGCCATCGTCTCTACCTTTACTGTACTGCACGAAGACCACAAGCATGCATGAGTGACGACATCCTGGGGTGCTAGCCATACTTGGGTGAGCACAACGAAAGTCCGTAGCCCAATGTGGCTGCTTATTCATCCCAAATGTTGCGAGTGCTACAGGCATCCACGCACATAACCAGAAAGCTCTCGGAAGCTAGCAGTCTTTTCTCTTCAGGGCATTTACGGTGATCTTTGAGGCTCTCCAACACTAAACTCGAGAGCTTGTTGAGGACATCCAAGCGGGGCTTATAGAGGTGTCAACTATTCGGTCTGGCAGAGAAATACCAAATTAATCCCCTCCATGAGACGAATAGAGAAGACGCAAGTCGGTTCACAAAAGCGAAGGTTTATTTTATAAAACGTGGTACCGAAGCTTTACCGATACCAGGAATACAGCGGATTAAATGAAAGCAATGTCTAAGCGGGAGGCGGAAAGCGAGCGCGTAAAATCGGCAAAGAGCCGAAGGTTAAAGTGATTTAAGTAAGAGGTCGACGGAAACCCCAGAAATCCAGTCCAATAGCAAGTACGCAACGGAACAAAACGGTGAGGTCGATGTCACACGTCAGAAAACAGGGCAAAGAAAATGGATCCCATATGGTGCCCGGAAGACAGTCGTAGTCTCAGAGTGATCAAGGTCAATACTAGCTCTTCCGATTTTTCCCATTTGCCGACCTCAATTCCTGCGATGCCATTCATAAGCTTTACAGGAGAAGGTTCTGTGCTGCTCTCCAGTATCCCACTTTCAGCTCAATTTTTCTCCTCTTACGGGTCAGAGCGCCTGGTGTCTTGCTTAAGCCTCTGGTCCACGGGTACCACAACTTGTCTAACTGCATGCTTCGGAGACTTCAAACTAGCTCGCCCTATACACTTTTCTCCAGGTTTATCGGGTAGAATATGTGCCGGTCGTTCCATCTGGCCCTACGGAGACCCGACTGTTTGAGAGTCTCCTCTTATTTCTTCCGTGACAGCCAAAATCCTGCCTCTGTGACTTGGGTGTGTGCACTCCACCAAGGTGGGTCTTGGCCCTCTGTCGCTTTGCGATGCATCCGCTGTCCATTCTCCTAATACCTGACTTCTTTTTATCTGGACCGGGTCAGACGGACCAATGCATCTTAGCCGCGTTACAACATAATATCTCATTGACTTAATCCTTGATCTGTTTTCCTTTATATGTGGTTCCGGAATTCCGTGAATCACCGCATCTCTTTATATTCCTGTAGCTATTTCACTAGTCTTTTTTAGTTTACAACATGTTGACAGAATTTCGCCTTCTCCTCGAGTAGGCGCTCTAATAATTCACCAAGATCCTCCAGCTTGGTGGCGATTTTGTGAAACAGCTCCTCATAGCTTGCGCTTTTATTCACCTCGGTGTTTTGTACGACGAGCCAGAGTTCTTCCATGGTTAGTTTCTTAGTCTACTGCAGCTTCTTTTCTACTCTCAATCTGCCTTCAATCAGTTCTTCTCCGGCTTACTCCTCTAACCAAGGGTCTTCTTTAGCAATTTCTTCCCCCCGACTGAAGCTCTCATCTTTCGAATGGGCTTGCGAGTCTTTGTTACTGTCCTCAATAATTCAGAACCAAGCATAAACACTGCTGATCAGCAATCCACGGAGGACCACTTCTGGCGCGCACTTTTCATGGTGATATCATACTTTTTAAGGGGTTTACCGCATGCCCTATGGTACTGCCGTCTGCAGTCTTCAAAACGTATCCCTTCATCTTCTGCATTCTCCTTCCAATCCTTGTTTTTGCATGATTGAATTTGTACTCTGTCACACTTTTCCCTCCTAGTAGTCTTTGTGAAGCAGGCGACTTTCCAATTTATGGTGATAAACGAATCTGCTTTCTCCACCTGTTGTGGAAACTACGCAAAACAGTGGGAACCACCGGAATTGGTACAAAATACAAAGACATATTCCGAACTTCTGAACTGCTACACAAAAATGGAAAAATAACCTGTGCAATGAAGTGACCAAGAATGGTCGAGAAAACCTGAACCCTACGGCACGATGATTTCCGTTATTCGGATGATCCTACTGAAAGCGGCGGCCCAAAAACTTCCCAAGGGTTTTCCTGGCAGTTTCTTTTGCCTCTTCCCCATTTCCCTCTCCTCAATGGACAAAGTCCTCAAGCAGCTTCAAGTCACATTGTAGCACATTTCTCGGTTTCGCTTAGTTTGGTTCAGTTTACTCAGGACGAAAGTGGCCGTGACCAACAGCAAGTCCGATTTTTTGTGTTATCGGCGAGTTTCCGTGGCTCCCAACACTGCTGCTTGAACATTCTGCCTAAAAGAGGAAATTTGCGAGGCAGTACCACTCTCAAGGATAAAAGCTCACTGACAAAACTATCGAGAGCTCTTTCCCCCACTCATTCATATGGCTAGTTCTGGGAGCGCTGTGTTCCAGCCTTAATCTAGAGCCTTCGTAAAGTTGGAACATAGTTACATCTAACAGCAACTTCCGACAGCCTGTTCCATACAGGTAAAACCCTGTTTGTGAAAACCTATCTCGGATGTCTAGCCCTGAGTACCCCCTTTGTAGCCTAGGACTATATCCCATGGTGCCACGTTCAGGGGCAGAAGCCAACAAATCACCCGTGTATCTGTTCGAAAGATACTTTATAATCTCCAAAGCCTCTATAAAGCCACCCCGGACTCTAAGGTACTCTGATGAGTGAAGATTAGAAATTCCTAGATGCTGGGTGTAGGATTTCCCCCTCTGACTGACGATCACTCTAAACGCGAGTTGCTGCGCTCTTTCCAAGCCCTTCTCATCCTCACAATAATAGCAAACCCCAAGCCTGCACACAGAATTGAAAATAGTGTAAAAAAGGACAAAGCATTTTGTTTCTGCCTTAGAGAGTATCCAGTATCCTAGTTAATAAACATTTGGCACTGTTTCGAAGGCCTGATGTCCTGTGTGACCACCACTCCTGTCTTTCTCCTCCGACACACTTTCAGATGGAATACTACTCGTTTCGTCTTCGTTGGTGGTCGGGATTTGGCACTTAGCGAGATTCAAAGGTAAATCCCACCGATCCGCTCATCTGAGAACAGCATTCATATCCTGTACTAAATCGCTCCCCGCCATCTTCATATCACTTGCAAAGATGAAATACCGGTTGCTCATTTCTTTCCCTAAGTCATCTAGTTACAGAAGGAAGAGCAGATGTCTCAGCACTGAACCCTGCGGCACACTACTGATAGCCTGCTCCTATCCCGATAGATAAATACCCACATTAACACAGAAAATAAGATTTTCAAGGTGTGCTACCAAATCGACTGACTTTCCGACTGTCTCAAGGTCCACAATTTGTAGTGCATCAGGCGACGACTTAGGGATTTGAAAGCCTTGCTGAAATCCGACTAACACACCTTCAATGTTGCGCCTTCATCAATTCGTCTTGTGATCTCATCCATTACCGTCAGTGGGTTCCTCAAGGGTGATCCCTTTTAAAAAGACCATGTGGCTAAGATGTCCATACTTCGTTATTACCCAGATCCAAGCACAATTGCTTTATGATTATACGCCCCAAGTGCTCACACAACACTGATGTCAGGCTGGACAGTCTTTACTTCTTCGCCATCTGCCTGGATCCTGTATTATATATTGCTACGGCAGTGGCACCCCATCCTCCCTTAACGACGCCTCCTGCAGTTTGGTAACAGCTCCTGATAAGATAACGGAAGGAGGCTGAACGGTTGCCGGATGGATCGTATCCGATTCGGCTGCTTTGTGCCTGTATAAGAATTTAAGTTCATGGAGCACCTTGTCCTCACCTACGGTAGGCTCCTGAACCGCTGGCGTACTCTCTTCACCTGATTCCGCCGCAATGAAAACCTGGTCATGATGGTATAAGCTCTCGACCAAGCAATTAGGGCTTCCGCCTTGCCTTTGTCATAGAGAGAAATGCTACCATTGGGCACTTTCAAGGTAACTGGGCTCTCACGTGTCACTTTCTGGGGCTGCACATGAGCGAAGAACTTTATGGGGTCTGCTTTCACGTAGTTGGCGAGTTTGTTCTCACACTCCTACTCTGCTGCCCGTTGCAGGGCTTAGGCCCCATTTCTGCCTGTCGTATAAGCCGAAGAGTATTGCCTCTCTATACGCTTTTTGTGAGGCTTGGTTGTAAAGCCGCATCAAAAGAGAGCATTTTCGGTGGTTCCCCTGGGGCACGTTCATCGTTCTAGTTCATTTCTGTGAGACCTATATTTGCCAGTGTGATACAGTGCTGAAACCCACTCGCCACTATCTGTAAAAGTTGCAGTGATTTAGAGTGTTCTCCATCTGTTTACTGTGCCACTTAGACAGAAACTATCCCCACCCGGACACCGATCTAGGTGAACGCGACATGCAACGGCTTGTGTGCTGTGTGTTACATGCGTGAATTGGGAATCACACCTAATATAGTAAGCTTTTACTAGAGGGAGCACTCTCCGCCAGGCCCACCGTCTATTCTTCTCTGTCCGCAGACCGCGTAGACACAGTGTTGCATGACACCCTGATCTTCCTTCAGCCGTGTCTCCGCGATAGCTATAACCACGGATCCATTCGTTCTAGCCAGCAATTCCCCGCTTACTTCCCAAGTTACGGCAGTTTGCGCACCACATAGCGGCATCTTCCGCCAAGTCAACTGCTCTGATTATACCCTTTCTGAGCAGCTATACCCCCGGGCGCAACTTCCGATGGGACACTTGGGTTTTTGCACAAACGGCCACGTGGCTCGAACATTCTTGAACCTTCAAGGCCATATTGTGGCACTGCTTCGAAGGCCTGATGTCCTGTGTGACCACCACTCCTGTCTTTCTCCTCCGACACACTTTCAGATGGAATACTACTCGTTTCGTCTTCGTTGGTGGTCGGGATTTGGCACTTAGCGAGATTCAAAGGTAAATCCCACCGATCCGCTCATCTGAGAACAGCATTCATATCCTGTACTAAATCGCTCCCCGCCATCTTCATATCACTTGCAAAGATGAAATACCGGTTGCTCATTTCTTTCCCTAAGTCATCTAGTTACAGAAGGAAGAGCAGATGTCTCAGCACTGAACCCTGCGGCACACTACTGATAGCCTGCTCCTATCCCGATAGATAAATACCCACATTAACACAGAAAATAAGATTTTCAAGGTGTGCTACCAGATTGATTGCCTTTCCGACTATCTCATATTCCGTAGTTTATAGTCTAGCCTTGCTCTCTAGTGTGCGCTGTCGCTGGCAGTCTAACTTCTTCAGGTCTTCTGTGGGTACATTTTTGCCTTCTGCCCCATCTGCCTCGCTTATTTTAATTATCACGCTGAGAGCTCGCCGTCCAGGTTGGCAATTACTAACCACTGAGTCTGTAGGGGTATGTTTGCCTGTAATTTTGTCGTCAGGTCTCGCTGTCATTAGAAACGGCTGCTTGAGTTGTTGTTTTATCGGGTGCCGCGGGTTTTGTTTCGGTGCTGTTTTTAAGATAGTTTTAGGGCGAGGTGTGATTCTCATGTACCCTTCTGTGGCTGCTGGTGCTCCGCTTGGCAAGAGGTCCCTGCCGCATGTGTTGGCAGATGATGAGCAGGGGCCTCGGTCTTATCGCTTTGTTGCCCTTCGAACGCCCAACCCGTGGAACTTTGAGCACCCTGACTTTTTGGGCAGACGCGCTTTTCTTAGAACACTCGCAAAGTTCCCGTGTTTGGCTTTTTTTCTGATCACCTGTTCTGTGAGGCCATGTAGGAGAAGAAGCTTGCCCTTTCCGATAACTCCTACTGTGACGATCTCCATTTTTATCACTTCTTCAAATTTTCTTCCTCTGTCAGGGTGCGTCTAACCATACTCCTTCCTTGGGTTTATTTCGTGCAATGTAACTTCCAGTATTACCCTCATCTTCCAGCCGCTCGTTTGTCCTAGCAACTGTGCGCTGTTAGTAACAGTCCGTAAGTTAACTCTTTCACTAAGCTTCTGGCAGCGGCCACTTTTTATATCTGGCGATCCCCGTAGTTTACTAGAGCGTTCCCTGCCAGAGTAGCACAGTTAATACACACCCACGTTGAAAGTTCGTGTTCCCTAAGCAGCGCACAGTTTTCCTAATCAGGGCAGAAAACCGCTGGTGGTACCACTCATTGCATCTACCACACTGTATACCTGTCTCGGCACACCCTTTGAAACTACTAGTCCCACTCGAGTATTATTTGAAAACAACAGTTGAGCTATCATGACAGACCAAATCAGGTTAACCAGGAGAAGGCCTTGACAGAGTTGACCTGAAACTATGGGTAGAGATTTTAATCGTTCGAATAAACACAATTGTCCAGAGCACAACAAATAAAATGCCCAGTCAAAAAGAACAGTACTCTACCGAAAGTGAGTCAGTCAGAGGAAGAACTTTCGCGAGTGCAAAGCGTACTTAAGAAATACGGCAGTACACAGGTTTTGTGAAATAACTTTTGACACTTCAGGACCAAGGCAACCAAACGAGGGAGCGGGTCACTCCAAAAATACAAACCATGCAGCAACCTACTAGTTAAGTCCAAGCCCCACTTACACTGAGGGACCGAGGTGATCTGCTCTTTGTAACTAACTGTTGGATACAAATGCCTATAATTCATATTTTCCAGCTGACGACCAAAAGGTTAGGGTAATTAGTGGAGGAAACATGGGTGCATGCGAACAGTCCCAAAGACGGCACGGTTTGTCAGAGTGCAAAAGTCTTGTTCTGTTCAAACTCTGGGGACCAGACAAAACCGATTGAGGATACCCTACGCGTGCAGCAGTTGACCTTTGGCCTTCCCGGTGGCTGCATTATGAGCTGTAAACTCTACAGGAAGCTAGTAAGCACTTGGGACACTGCTTTCAGTCCAGCTCCAATGAAGATAGATGTTGAGAAAAGTTACAAGTTTTTCCGTCTCCCTCACAGAATTTCATATGCTCAAAAAAGTAGCTGTTGAAAAGTTTCCCCCAACAACAACGGAAGAGTTGGCGAATAATATGTCTGGGGCGGCCTTCTTCTCGAAGCCGAATGTCCAAGGTGCGCAATTTCATTGACGTTTTGAATCCGGTTTGAAAGCCCGACGACTTACCTTAAGCAGCAATTTCTTTCCGGCCAAAAGGGCTTCCTGTGTGGTTGAATGGCGTGCCAGCTGTCTGGAAAAAGATAATCACCCCAGCCCCTTCTGATTCTAGAGGTTGCTGGGCAAACGCGGGTGATTCTTTCCGCTGGAAGGTCACCCGCAGAACCTGGTGTAAACCTTCACGCCATCTTACAACGATTGAACGTACTTCATATTTGATTGAACTTTCATAAGCTTCGTCTGACTGTATCGACGACAGATTTCGGCTCTAATATTTTTCCCAACGGTAACCAACACTGTGAAGCGAAACTGAGAGCCATTTTAATAGGTCAAAGGTCGTCTCATTGGTAGAAATGAGGGATTACTAGGGCTACTTTTCGTGCTATCTTCTTTACTTTAAGGATTTTCTACAATGTCTGAACCACTGCGCCGAACTTCGGGTCTGAATGTTAACCTGAAATAAGCACCTGAGCCGGTAGCTTGCGAAACTATCTATGACACGATGACTAACACTCCCACTGTTTGACAAAGTAAGTCTTACTTTTGTTTTACCAAATGCGTCCACCGTCGAGTCGAGTGCTGTTTCTTCGCTGATTAGGAATAATGGAATAAGAGTAATTGCTCATGCATGAAGAAGCTCATTCGCTAATGAGGGTTGTTACTCGGCGGGCAAAAGGAGGCTCTTGAGTACTGTTGGGCTTGCCAGAAGTGGCACTTATAATAATTAGGTCAATCGTTTATTCCACGCACCCATCATTCATCTTTCACCAGTTTTTAGCGGGTGTAAAAAGGAGTAGACGACACCGAGAATTATTCGATGATGTGCCAGATTTACCAGCTGCAAATCTGAGGCTAGACCAGTAACGGGCAAGGGAAACGAAGCTGCTGACACTCTTCCTTGTCTTTTTCGCCAAGTGTCGAAAAAAGTAGGGATTCCAGACAGATAAATCTTTAGGGGCTCTCTCCAAAGTCAACCTCGGGGAGGCAAACCTAAAATTATTATTGGAGCAAAGTGAAAAAGGTGCCCAACTACCTCAGAAAGGGGCTCTTTTGCCAAATGTATGGCCGCCAATTATTTCGTGCGCGGTGGTTTGCAAGCTTTTTATTCTGTGGGTGACGAACTGTTGGTAGTAAATAGCTGTGTCATGAGAGTCCAACCTTTTGTCGTGTTGAAAACTGCGATATCAAGCCTCGCTACCAATGTGATCGGGGGTCACTCCAAAATTATGGACATCAAGGCACACTAACTAGAGTGCCATTGGCTGCCCGGCTCTGGTCTAGGCGGAAAAAAGGCAGCTCAAAATTGTATACAAAAGTTCCAAACTTATACACCCTCCAGCGACACCTAGTAAGCATTCTATGAAACAACGGTTCAAAATAGCAACAGACATCATGGAACCCATGATCTAGGCGCCATCAAATCGGAGGAACGTGAAATATTTTACATATTTGTTTTGCAAGGGACCAGAGGCTCTCCCCTGCGAAGGAGCAAGAAGGTCTCGTCATTAAATGGCCGAAATATTTGTCATCCTTTCGTGACATTTCAAACACCATCGCCCTGGATTACAATCTAAAATTCTGCGGCAATGATGCCGACCGAATAGTGATGAAAAATGGGCGTACTCCTTTCAACGACGGTAACCTCCGACTCCTTTGCAAATGGAATGGTGGAGCGACATAAAGGGATGATTAGGGAGTCCATACAAGGCAACCGAGCACAATGGACAGCAGTGGAAAGATGAGTTTTCGGCGGCCTCAGCAATTTACGGAACCAGGCGACATATGGCTACGGGGAAAATATCAGCCCAACCAAAGATCGGAAAGTCCATCCGAGCTTGTCGGACTACGGGTGTCGATATGAAGAAACTGAAGAGCGGGGAAATAGCCCAGGCTAGATATGGACGACCGGCTTGCGTTTTCCAATCTGACAGCCCTTCGCAAATCAGAGAAAACTACACATTCAAAAGGAAGGAAGTGCTCCACTGGCCGGTATGAGTAGGAAAGGCTTCAAACTTTGGAGCGTTTGGTTGGCAAAGTGGTTCATATATGAATGAAAGAGTTGTGCTTTTCTTCTCTAGCGGAATCACGCAGCAACAAACGTGTTGCACTCCTCAAATAAATGTTTATCTTCCGTGGAGCACGGGGCTGTGCCGATCCAATAAGATAGACAATCCAGTCGTACGCCTTGATGAAGCCCCTTCAGGACAAAATAATTTTACGCAGCCTTTTCATATTTCCGATCCACAGACAGAAGCCACCAGTTTAATTTACTAACGGCCCATTATTTCGTGCTTATCGGCCGCCATGACCACCGGTACCTGCGCACATTACGTGACAAAACCACTTACTCAATCACGTTTCACCACGCACGTAGCGGCTCTGCCTGGCTCTGTCTGTTGCTTTCATATCCTGTGTTTGTGCAAAGGCGGTACTTGTGTGCCCGCTGGCACACATGCTTATCGTGGTAGTAATACACGGGTTCACTGAGTACCGTGTTCCTCGGTAATTCCGACCGCACCTCATAAAATTCTGAGGAATGGTGTGAAGCTGAAGAAAAGATATTTGTCTGGTATTCTGTGATACTGTGCAAGGAACTTTACCGGTAGGACAGTTGTTGAAGGCAGAGGTATTGGTGGTGAAACATGGTACTCACGGCAAGATACCGTAGAGTACTCCAATAAACCAGAGAAGATCAGAGTTGTCTTCATTCGTACTTTTGTGCAACGCGGTTAGTCTCCTATCAGTAGCAATGCATGAACACAGTGAAAACCCGCAGTTCCGGCAAAGCTCACTAGCCGTCTGTGCAGACAAAGAGGATAACATTCTGCAGGGGTTTTTGTGAGGAGAGTAAAAGGCAGGCACTTCGACGACACTTCGATAAGGCCCACTCAATCTTGGATAAAGATCCATCCGTTTGTACCTGTTTCTTTTCCGCTTTGCACAGTCTTCGCTTCCAGGAAAACCATGGAGGTATTGGCCACGAATACTGTCTTGGTGCATCGGGTGCAACGGTGGACAACTTTTATACGAACGTTTGTCTTTTTCAACAAGTAGGGACGCTGCCGCATTGATTGGGGTAGAGGGATTGCCACACTTGGCAACACGAGGTGGACTTGGCATGATATAGTGGAGGAGCTAAAGGCTAGCTTTTCTTGGCAGAATAGCGCTTACGGAGCCAGATAATGAAAACCAGGAATTAAATATAAAAGCTCTTTCCGAGCTGCTTTCAAAGGGGTCAGCCTGGGGTATTGTAACCTACCATTCGGCCTAAATCCGGATTCGGGACCCACCAGTGACTGGAAGAAAGCTGCTGCCATCACAGTCTGCTGCCAAATACGACCTTAAGGGTTTGGTTTGACAAAGTTTCACTACTGGTGTTTGTTTCACAAACTTTTTCACCCACGATTGGCTCCGTGTCACCCGCTAGGATCTGAGATGTTTGATTAAAGAAGACGGTGCCAAAGGTGTCGCTGCTCGGGTGTGGCCGGTTTGTGAGTCGCGGAGGTATGCCCAAAAGACTGGACTGGTTGTTCATGACGAATTTCATTCATATCGCGAAGTACTGCACATGGCTCACTGCAGTAGAAGATCCTCCCCTCACCTTGCTGCTCCATGATATTGGGTCCCTCAAAAATGGCTTGTATCATCGCGTGTGAAGTTGGCATCCACCCTATTGGAGGTTCGGTAGACACAGTTCATCAAGAAGGATAATAAACTCCCCTTGCTTGAAATGTCATTTTGGAAACATTCTGCGGTAGTTTTGGAATACAGAAAATACTGCGTTATAGACTGGATTCAAGATCACAATTTTATCGGTATCATGTATCATGGGTCCCTTGGATCCCGATCTCGTTTTTCCTGCCAACCTGACCTTCTAAACCTGGTAACCACAGCTGACGACAGAGAGCGGCTTCCTCAGTTTCGACCGTAAGCCAGGTGTTTATACAAATTTCATATTAGCTCAATCCTTGAATACTGCACCTTCAGGCTTTCAATCATGCTCACGTGTGACGTTATTGGCAGTGAAGCCGTTCAAAGTTGATTTTTCAGCAGGCTAATGGGGTCTGTACATATCTGAACTATGGAAAATGTTGTGCATGCCTGCAGCCTAGAAGAATACAACTCAGTCTGCGTTTTCATTCAACTTGCTCCACGAAGGACAGCCTTCGGCTAATCAAGTACTTTTCAGTGCAAACACTCCGCACTAGCAACTTAAGACAAAACGCCTTCTTCAAAATACGCCCAAGTTTATGGAATCAGCCTCTACTAGGCCCTTGTGACGTGGTTACCCCAAAAAATTCCGGTCTGGACCATGCGATGCGCTGGATGCCATAAAAATGCCCATTTCTCACTCCGTATGACTAAGTACGTAGCTTCTTCAATATTCGTCAGGTTATACTCCACGGTTCAACCTGTAGCTGTGGTCATTTCTTCACCTGGACACAAACTTACCAGTTGACAAGTCCCTAATTTTGGCAGTACTCTTGTAACCTATGCACTGACTAACGAAGTAGTCTTTGAACGTTCATTTGTTTATCATCCGCGCCAATGCTGACCCAAGAACGTTCTCAGAGACACTCTAGAGTTGGTCAGGGTTTTCTCGTCCCGCGTTCCAAATGCGCAATTCTGCAGGCTATATAAATCCATACCACAAATATCCAATCTTAAGCACGAGACTTAAATGCTGGCTCCTACTAAATGGCTAACTTTCGCCCGCCGGACACCACTATGCCCACCACATTTTTGGGGAATACGTGTACATGTGAAAACATTTGTCACAGACTCTTTTCAAACGGATTACTCGGCCTGCCAAAGTTCTGCTGTAATCAGTCTAAGGCCCAAGAAGAAGGACGTTTCGGGCGCTAATTACCCAAATCTAATTTCATTGCCCACAGTCTCCTTCTGCATGGTTGTAGTAGGCTTCGTCATTTTACCACTTTTTATTCATATCTTCATTGTATCAAATGCAAAAATGGTTACAAGTGGTTGAAAAATCAACGATAGAGCTGGTGAGTGGGAACAGTTTCAACCCCGCGAAACACAAGGACGGGTTGAAGGAAAGTGAAAAACCCCGGCGTTCTACGTTACAGCACCGGTTTGAATGGATTTGGCCTCTCGAAAGTAGGAAGACGGTGTGGCGATGAAGCTTAGATATATAAATAGCTTCGAGATACCGATAAAAAGGGGCTAAACAAATTTGTATATGAAATATAACTAATCGGTAGTACATCAGTGTAAATGAACCGGCTGTGCGGTGGGTTTTTGGCAGGTGAGCAGTTTGGAGACTGTTTTAACCGGATCAGGATGAAACCAAGTGAGATAATGGAGGAGAGTATTTGAAAACCCATGGGGCAGGTATGACACAGGGGACAGTCAGGACATTCCAGCCGGACATAAATCTGGACAACCTGGCAAATTTCACTTTATATTCATTTTTTTCAGTAAATTCCATGAAGTTTCCATAGGTGGCATGGGTACCACTGCAAGCATCGTTAATACTGCCTTATCGACCCCCCAATCCCGACTTCAAATTGTTATACGCAGCAACACGTGCCATATGATGCCCCATCAACGCATCGTTTCGATCTTTTTCTTATCACCACAGAAGTCTTGTTGCTTTTCCATCTAGAAAAAATACAATCTTTCGGCAATAGCTTCTACACATTTTTCGGTTGCCCTGGCTTGTTCGAGCTCAACAATAAGCCGAGCACCCGACGGCACGTAAGACTTTCCCTACTGCTCCACTGCTGAACTTGTCTATACATCCTAGGCCATGGACGGAAAGCGTGGCCTCAGTCAGCCTCCTTCTCAGAGGCTGCTTGCGGTGCTGCAGATTTTAGCGGAGCAACCTTCTTCACACCATTCACTTGTTACTGGGGGAGTGGGATACCCGGGGCTTCTCAGGATCACCTCAGGTAGGTAGTCTCCATGTCAGGTTTTCGTCGGTGCAGACACTGAATCAATGACCGTACAGCACTTTCGTGCAACGCCCGGCAAATTGACATGAAGCCCAAAAAATGATCAGATCGATTCGAAAATTCTAAGACGCTGAATTATGAGGTGAATGACCTCACAATTACATACGAACCTCAAACAAGCGATCGAAAGAATGCGAAACGGGGACCAACTTCACGGGGTGAGAAGACGAGCATTTGTGTCAAACTGGTCCACTGAGTTATGACCAAGTCGCTCTTCGGATGCGAATAAACAAAGATTAGCACACAGATGTGTGGGTGGCACGAAGCACACAAAGATTGCTTACGATCGATCATTAACAAACATCCGAAATAGTAAAATGCTCTAACAGGATTCCCCAAATCTCGTAGTCAGAGTGTGGACCTAAATGAGTCCGAGCTTAGTGATGTCGCAAAGTTGGAATTCAAGTATTGATTCTTACTACCTACCCAATCCCCGCTGTCAGTGCATCTATCTATCGACAGTGGAGGGGGGAATCTGGTCGTCTGTACGCTAGACACAACCACACGCGGTTCACTAGCGATACTAACACATTAATTCTTCCGGAGCGATCTGCAGTTTCCTTTTCAATGACAGTTAACAGTGACCGCAAGTCGTATAATAGATGAAGCGACATATTTAGGAGTCACACGTGAGTAAATGTTACAAATGAACCGACATTTTTGAAGACAAGGGCTTGAGGTTCTTTTGTACGCATGCGAATGAATGAGTGAGTGTGGCCTAGAATGACTGAGTGCTCGAGAAAGGCAATCCCAGTGAGTTTAATCGTTCCCACAGCCGTCAAGCACCAGTTGAAATCTCAAGATGACAGGGGTATAGTGGGGTTTCACAGCAAAGGGGAAAACCATTTATTTTAGGAAATACTTAACTCATGTGGGTACGTGTATCTGTTTTTGTGTGATATATAAATATGACTGTACTTAAGAGCAAAGGCATTAGGACACGTGGGGAGTCATAATGTAACCCCAAATCCCAAATTCCTGGCCTCTTTAGGTCCGTCGTCACCCTCAGGCAGAAGCAATTTTATGGTGTCCCGAACATATTCTCTGTGCCCTGCTTTCACCAATACAGCAAGCAAGAGTCCATCAGAGTCAGCAAGGCGCATCTTGATAACTCCAGGTGGCCATTTCCTCGCTGCATTATCGTCTTTCGCACAGGAGTAATACGTCACCTAGAGGAAATGACCTCCCCTCGAGGTTCCGGTTTATTCTGGACGGTAGATTTGGCAGGTGTTCTCTCAGCTGTCGTCTAAGGGGCACACGTGCAAGGTAGGTGACTTGTTTCGGACCTCGGAGGCGGATGCGCATAAAAGTCGCCGATAGTTCATCCCCTCCTTTTTGGGGTCTTCATATTGGTAGCTGTTGAGTCAAGCATTCGGTGGGTAGTATTGGCGGAGTTACTGGGCTCTTACCGTATCCATCGTAGGCGACTTCAGCCAACCATATTATTTTGTAGATCGTGTGCATGGGTATCTGTCCGCAACGCGGTTTTGCTGTCCTCGCCTGGCTCCCAGCGGCTAACTTAGAACAAGCACAGACAGGAAGAATTTTGCTGTCTAACTAAAACAGAGCACTGTGATGTCCCCTGATCGACTTTGATGCGGTGCGATTTTTACCCAGCACCTCGCCAAAGTGGAGAAATTCGTTGAAGACCGGGTGAACGAGGGGAGTAACAACAACCTGTTTGTAAAGACTGCTTATTTACGTAGATTTCTGCCTCTCTTTGTCACCTGCCCTGGGATAAAGGGCCACAGGGTTGCCGTCTGGCCCCTCGTGAATTCACTTACTGTCGTTCCTGCTGGGTGAACTATGGCTCAAACAAATCTGGTTTCGTTTTTGACTTCCGGCGTTCATTTCGTGCTCCAACCGGTTTCGGTCATCGACAAGCACATCCTGTTTAGGTCAACGAAGAATAGGTGGCTTCGGTTGCATCGCTCACTCCTCGGGGGCTCTGTCCGTTCGGGACAACAAGTCGTTAGTCCTCTGGTTTAATACAACTCATCAATCCGGCTTGCTCCGCAAGCATCCAGGTGCAACCTTAACTGGGTTCTTTGGTTGGTTGATTCGATCAAGGAGGGTCGCCGGCATCTGAATTGGTCGCCTTCGGCACTGACGGACCTGGTCGAGGAAGCGGAGGTCCCATTGTTACTGGGTGATCAACACCACTTGGACTTGACCAACCAGTCAAATACTGCTTTGATTGGACTTTTGACCTCCAGTATCACCTCTGGCTTGGAAAATGGTCTTTTCGGGGTTGGCCTTTTGGCTGACTTTCCCAGGATCATGACTAATTCACTCGACGAGTTCACAGATTTACGATCCACAGGATCCGCCCTGGATACCTCAACAACAAGGATGCTCCCGCAAACCCATCGCCCCTCTCTCGTCCTCTTGGCTGGACCCCGTTCCGACCCCTAAGCAGGGTATTCGTCGGATTCGGTACGCATATGTCCAAAAACTTTATGCGAGGGGAATGATAGAGCTCTGTTCGCTTGGCATTCTCTAGTGGTTGGAGGGAGGTTTGCTAGAGCAGGTCTTACCGGTCGTCGGACTATCCGGCCCTCTGGAAAAGTATATCCAGCCAACTTATCCATCCTGACCCTCGGTCTGTGCGACTTTTACCTGCTGTACATTGGTTGGTATTGGATCCAATTTTGAAGCCTCAATTTACAAAGGTTGTTCGTAAAATGGGCCTCACTTTTCCTGGTCCCGTTTGCTTGGCCTTGCTGGGTGAGCCGCCCATGATTCAGAGGCTCTTGGTTCTTATTCTCAACAAGATTCCGCTCCTAAGGACTCAAGCTCAGTACACGAGCAGGGCTCGAACAACTTTAGTTTACAAGAGCAGCCATCAGACCGGTCATGGTGAATATCCTTCTATTGCGGTGGCCTCCGTCATGTTGAGCTTATTTGGTAGAATCTGATGAACCTCCCCTCTCTTCGGTTGGTAAGCTGATATTGCGTTCCGATGGCATGTCTTTGTGAGCTTTTCTAAATTCTGCCTTCTGGTTTATCGTGACGCGATCATTTAAGTTCTGTCAACCGTTGGCCATCCAGGACCTATGGTCGATTACCTTCAAGTTCTTCAATGTGGCTCTGTGGTTCCAGTTGATGAAAGGGCTGTTGCATTCCCGTGGAGTACCGCAAGGATAATCTCCGGCTCCGCGTTTTGTTCAGGCAACGGATGGGGTCGTTTTGAACTTCTGCTCCGCTCCCGGTGTCATCTTCGGTGGGGCCTCTGTTGGCCACTCGGCCCAAGCGAACTACGAAATACTTTTGGCAGACTAGGCAAATGGGTTACATGAGTTTCTAGTGACCTCTTCATCTTTTTCGGACAATATTACCACTAGTATCAGTGGAAACAAGTTCATCGGGCTCGTTTTCAAAACGGACGTGAATAGCAGCGGCATCATTCTCTGGCCCACCACTCTTGTTCGACGGGGTGCTTACGCAAATGCCGGAAGTGGGTAACCAAGTCAGGTATTTCAGCCTGCGGTTTGACTGGAAATGAATTTTTGCAATCACGGTCAACGGACAAGCTTCAATCCATGTTCATGAGTATAATCAAGGTCCTCCCAAAGCCGCACCCACGCTTGGACATTCTGGCCTAATTTCACTCCTCCGATGCCTTATCATGGGCCTATTCTTGGTGCGGCCCCTCGAAAAACGCGCAGGTTCATAGACTACCTGATGCGTGAGCGGGTCTGCGCTTAGCTTCGTATTTCGAAATATAAGTTGCTCAGCTTCTTCCAGACCAAAAGGGCTTTAGAAGGTCCGGATACTCCCAACCGATCTACGTCAGTACTCCTTGGCTCAGAAAGCTCGCCAGGAGTGTTTGCCATGATCATCCTTGGAACCATCTGGTAGGGCTTTGGGGTTTCTCCCTTTCATTAAACAAGGCAAGAGGGCAAACTATCGATCAAAGAGGTGTCCTCTACGGCAAATGTGAAGAATGGTGCTGCCCCTCTTGGTCTGATAGCTTAGTTAACTCAAGTGGAGACCGAGGTTTGCTTGGTTTTTCGGAGGGCCATTGTACAGTTCTCTGGTTTACTAGAAGTAAAGCTGCTTATCGGAGACTGTTTCTGTGGGCACCTAGACTATGCAGTGGACTCTTTTCTACTAGAAAGCAACGAGGGCAAGGATATGCGGTTTGGACTGAGGATCCCGGGTGTACTGGTGGTTGCGGTAAGGTGTAAACGGATGAGCATATTCTTCAGTGCTGAACGGCCACCCATCAAAATCTGTGCAAACGTCATAATCAGGTGGTACGATGGTTCGCTTCTTCCACTCCAAATGAAGGCTCTGATGTGTTGTTTGAGTTCACCGTTCCCCTGGCGCAATCATTCTGTACACCCGAACTGAACATGAACAACAGTGACTTTGCGTACTTGTTGGAAGTTTTTTGGTCTCCGGTCACTCCGCTGATAACTCCCGTGGGTCCAACATGGAAACTTTGAAGAGGCAACAAGGTAAACACGGAGCAAGCCTGCTGCAAAACCCAGGAATTATTCAGTCGTCTTCCATAAGCACTATCTCCTACTTGGTCCTCCTTGCTTTGGCCACTGCCGACTGAGCCTCCGTCACTTCGAATTTGAGAGTGAGAGTCAACCTTTGGTCCTGGGCTCGCTCCAGGTCCACGACGTCTACAGGTATGGTCTCTTAAACTGGCCTGATTCTAGGGTTGAACGTAGAATCTGCTAAGCCTGCTTAGTTCTTCGCCCGAACCAAGTGGAAGGTACGGGATCCATGCAGGGGATCCGTTGGACTCGGAAACTGAACCCCCTAATCAAAAGTCCTGTGTGCTTCCATTGGGAAGCGCGCTTGCTCCCCCCTTCTTTCTCCTGTTCATTGTTCTCTGCTCCCCAAATGCTGTTAATTTTGACTGGAAATTGAAGGATATCTCAACCGAATTTCTATCCTTCATTGAGTGACGCATGTGAACGAGCTACCGAGTTTCCCACTGTCCCTTTAGCGGCCTAAAGAAACCACAGTCTATGAATCGGGCTCGACAAAGATTAGCGGGGGAAAAAGGCCTTGCTGGGCTTGACCCTAGACCAACATTTTACTAATACCAGTAGGATGTAGAATAAATGGGTGACTTGTCCTTCAGGGCTTATCGACAGCGAAACACCACTTCCAGCTTTGTTTCCTCGCTCACTCAACTAAACAGGAAATCAATTCCAACTTTCGAAACATACGGACACCTATGGCCTTTGCTGCGGAGGTAGGTATTTTGGTCCCATCAAGGTTACCGTGATCTCGTCTGCGGTTTTGGGGTCTGATTTTGGCGTGCGTCCCTGCATGAAGACAATATCGAGCGAGGATTCCCACTGGAGCGGCATATCTGCGCCGTGCACCGCTGCTCTAGTACTTCAAGACTACAACACTCTATAACATGACGCGGTCTTGTGTAGAAAGCGAATACAACGGGAAGATCGCGATTCCAGTAAACATTGGGGGTGAACGTCAAAGCTTGGCCCATAACTGATTCGAATAAATAAACAGTAAATTAGGGACAGAAAACATTTCGGTCCAGATAACAGCGGAGGGGCCGAAAACACGAAATCTGGTTTTCTGAGGAAGGAAGCCGGAATCAGAAAAATCTAAAGCCTCAAGCCCCGTGTAAAAGTTACGAACTTCCAGGTGAGCTTTGTTTCCCGTGACCCACTGAAGTACAGTTGGCCCAATTTGACCAGGCTGCACGTAACCTTCTCTCTCAATCTCAATGTTCCACAAAACGCGGGTTCTATCATTCCTCGCTACCTACTTGCCTTTATGATGACCGGAAATAATGGAACTAATGATAAGCAAGTAGAAAATTCTGTGCTCATCGATTGCTGTGTTAATTCCAGTTCTTCGAATAATGTGTTAGAAGTTTGGATCCCTTATGGCCCTTACGGCTTCTGGTCCCGAGTTAACTGGGGAGGCCTATTAAGGACTCCACATAGAGCTTTCTGCAGGCATGAGAATTTGGATGAGATCTACCAAAACTGTCGAAAACTTTTGTGTGTGGGACCTATGCAAGCGGATTCGATTGTTGACTTTAATAGAGTCTCTGCTTAACCTAGAGAGCCACCCTGCACCCACGGTAATATTCTGGGAGAGGGCGCCTCAAACACCAAGACACCCGACATTCTCGCTGGATTAGACTGTTTATCCCAACTTAGCAGTCCGGAGGAGCATGGGAACCGGAACATATGTGAAGAGTTTAAATCGATCCCAGCTACTCTAGAGGGTAAAACCGGAACATACGAGGATGATGCCCTACTTCAGTCTACCTCTATGTTTGTAACCAAGTCTAGAAGTAGGGGACGGAATAATGTCAAAAAGAAAATTGAAACCTCCTCAACACCACCTGGTTCCCTTGTGGACTCTGTTCCGTGAGATGGATTTATAAGCTTTGGCGACATATTTTTGGAGCCTGGAAAGGGACAGAAAACGTTTGCTTAGTCTTTGGCCAAACTCTAAGTAAGGAGTGAGACCGCGGTCGAAAGGGGGAGGGAAGTGGTGGGTAGGAGTTACGCAGAACTAGTTACGAGAAATGGAACAGAGGGGAAACTAGCAGTGAAGTTTCACTTCATTACACTCTTAAGGACGACAAGCACGCACGTCCCCTTAGCCATGGACCAAATCCCACGGACGTGGCCAATGAAAAGGTTTTCAGGAAAGTTAGACCGAGGGGTCTAGGCCTGCCATCATAGAGTTTGGCCCGTTTCAAGATCATCAGGGCTACGAGGGAGGATGTGGCAATTAAATCGCACGTCTAGTCTCCTCGGGCTACAGAACGGTCTACAACCCCACCTAGTTTCTCCACGGTCTTCAACACAGCTATTCTCAACTCACCCACAGACTGGGCGGCTGGGCAGCAACTGCTGCCTTGCCCATGTCTACGGGAAACCCTAGAGAAATAGGGAACCGCGACAAGGAAACTAATCACGAACTTGGGAATTTCAGCCATGTTGAGTTCATGACCTCCGCTTGCTACAGCAGAGACAGCTCCCGTGAAAGAAAGCTAAGAGGCTACTTGTACGCCCGCCGGATACAAAAGAGGCCAATGGGACCTGTGTTCCTAGATGTTCGGAGTTCTGTTGGTCCAGGCAATGGACAAGGGACCGGGCGACTGCTATTTGCGTACATGAAAGCGGCAAGTGAGAGTACCAGGTGGTTGGAACATGGAGCTCGCATCGAAGGTTTAGATGTGTAAGGAGTCACCGCGACCTGGATTCAACCCCAGGGAGATATCAGACATGTAACGACTCCCGGCTTCTCAGTCAGCCTAGCGGATAGACACCGCGGACAGTGGGGCGGAGGAATACTATTTCTCAAACAAGAGCATTGCCAACAGCTAGAGGAATCCCAGGGACATCCACCCCATATACGAGCCTATTTGGCTGCCCTTATGGCTTACGGAGCGGAACCGAGAATTTACCATAGACACCACAGCCCGCAGTCTCCAACGGAAGAAGACGACCACCTAGTACAACACTTACGGCTCCTTACTAGCTTGGGAATGACTTCCGGTGATAGTGCGCCCCAAAGCTCTGGAGGTAGACTGGGTAAACATGCTAGCTCCTAGGGGGCCATTCGGCCACAGTCTGCAAGGCTACTTGCATAGAAAGGGCCCGACCCATCAAGTTGCTGCAAAGACCAGGTGAAGGCTAGGGCAACAGCCATCTACCCTGAAATTTGTGATCAAAAGATACACACGGGGCTCTTCAGACCTTCAGGATGAGGTTCCTTCGGGAAACAGGGACCAAAAAGTACTTCACATACCACTGAATCTGAGAGGTATAGAACCCCCGGAAGGAAGGGGGTGTGGCTACCACCTGGCAGGCCAAATGGCTTTGAGGAGAATCAGAGACTGGGATCCAAAAATGCGCTGAATGGAGTAGGGAATTTGGGGAGCTGCTGGAGGGGGGGACCATCCATACAAATTCTAGTCCGCGGAAGACAGAGTGGTTCACCTTGGACAGGTTCGTCGAAGGGGTGCCCAGCTACGGTGCTTTAGTCCAGCTCGGAAGGCTATCCAGAGGAAGAAATAAGCTTAGGCCAGATTATGAAACAGTGGTAGACAAACAGGAAGCCTGTAGTATTTGGCAGAAAGTTCTAAGTGAGGTGGGATTCAGAAAGGAGGCAGACCTGTCTTACTGGGACCTCATGTGGTTCCTCACTCCAAGTCCAAGGGTCTGATTGCCGGTTGTCCTTCATTATGCACTTGACCTTCGTAGCTACGTGGTACATAATGCATCTACGGTGGTCATGAGCAAAAGCGCGATAAAGTAGCAGGAGGTCCGGAAGGTTCTTAACCAAAACAGCTAAGAAACCCCGAAAGGGTATCACAATTTCGTGTATCTCTGGGCAGCTCCGTGATTGGCCTTTGAAAAAAGAGATCCTCAGGGCTGAGCAAGCACCAGCAGTCTCGGTGGGACAGAACTCCTTTTGCATCACTTTCTACGGTTGTAGAGAACGGACAGCGAAACCTAAAACTTCAGCCGATCGCCACTGCAGCTGTTTCCTGGATGTCTGAGGTTGCCAACACAGTGATTTGGGCACTTAAATCATCATGACGTGGCAAGAAGCAAGGCAGCTGAACAAGGTGATATCCATTTGGCAATCTTTCGGCCTCTGAAGCAGCATCTGGTTCGGCCGTTGACAAATCTATTGAGCTTATCCCTCAAAAATACTTGCCTACCCAGAATTAGCTCAGGGCGACGGTGAATCTAGCCCACGAAGCTGGGGATGTAAAAACCTGCCTCCACTGGGGGCCCGTCGGTTCACCCACTATGCTGTTGGAGGTGACTCGGCGGGTCTTGCGACACAAGACGTCTGACTACGAGACTGCCCGCAGCTTGATCCCCAAGAACCAGAATGGACTGATTCTTCGGAGATACTAGCTGTCACTCCTGATCCTTTGCATAGACGAGGTTGTCCGAAAGTTGCGCCGAGGGGTGGTATAAGAATCTGCTTCCTTGTGTTCCAGAAGGCAGCTGACTCATTGGATCATATGCTTTTGCGCATGGAGTTGTGTGCTTTGGCCTTCCCCCGGAAATTGTTAGGCGGATCCACAGGTTATTCACAGGGAGGACATTTTGTGTCAAGTTGCAGGATAACATATCCCATGGAGAGTGTCCGCTGCCTCAGGACTCCGTTCTCGGACCTATGTCGTTCGTCATGTTTATAGGCAATTTGTTATTGAGCCTGGAATACCTCTACTTTACGCTTAAAGATGACGCGTAGTTAGTTGGCACCATGGCAAAAGATTCCATTTAGCGGGATCTAACGCATTGCATTACCAATCAGTGGTCTGAGACTTACTACCTAATGCCAATGGGTGCATCGGTTTTGTGGAGGGCAAGCAACTACAACCGACTAGATAACCCCGAGATCTGCTCACAAAAATGATAACGGCAAAGGACTTTGAGGTAGCCATACTGGTCAACTTCTGATCTGAGGAGCAATGGTGCGGGGCCACCCAAAAGTTCTCTACGGAAACCCCAGCTCGGGAGAATCGTTGCGTCTAGAAAACTCCGGGTTTAATTGCCAAAGAGCTTCCTCTTCGGTGGCACTCAGAACTTTGTGAGCAGGCTTGATTGCTTCTCTGGATGAAGGATGTCAGGCTTCTTGACCAGGCTGGGCGAAAACCTACCAGGTGTTGCGTCAACCTAAAGGATATTGCCCATGAGCATAAACTCCAGGCTCTTAAATTTTGCTTGCTCGAGAGCAGGATGAGTATTGGCAACCTAATGGAAGCACTCTGGGATCTTCAATAGTATGTCAGTCTCCGGGGGTTGGCTACATCGCCTTCAAACCCCGGGGCTCGTACGGCTACCAGGAGGCACCTATTGGAGTTGACAAGGGCGAAAGTTTAAAGTCGCGTAACTGAAACTTCCTTCGCTCTTAGAATAATGGATGACTAGAACCAACTCGCAAAGTAAGCGATAATCCCTGAAAATGAGGTGGAGATTAGGCTTCGGACAGAAAGCTGTTGAGACAGTGTGTTTGCAAAATATGCAGATAGGTGGCTGCCCTATCTATTAGTCTTTTACACTTCCCCTGTCTTTACCACCGTTGTTACCGCAGTAATTCCCCAGTCAACCATTATCTTCGGCCTCTTTTCCCTTAACTCCACCTCTCTGTCCTCAAACTTTTGCATAAGTCCCTCAATCTACAGTTTGTCTACTACCATTCAACCAATACCATTCGACAGCTTTCACTAACCTGACGTCCAAACCCAGAGACTTCTTTATTTGAGAAAGACGGAGAGCTAGCCGAAAGCCGCCTTTTAGACTCCTCAGATTGGGGCGCAAAAGCCAATGGTCCTCCTTTCAATTCATTCTTACAAAATCAACGAAAAGACTCTGTTCTTCTACTTTTCCCGGTGGCAGTGGTCTGGGGAGTTCATGGTGCAAGAAATGATAATAATAATAATAATATTGGTATATTTCTCGGCCATGGTCGAGAGGCACGCGCTAACGCATGATCATGGCGTAACACGTTACTCAATAAGATGAAATATTCACAAAATTCTAAGTATGAAAGTCGAGAGTATCAGAGATGGAAAAACATAGACAGCAACAGTTTGAATGGATTATTCTGATAATGGTTTGCGCGGCAGTTTTGAACCAGTTTCGAATCCGGGCTAGGCAGTGGTGCGCGGTGGAGATGTCGAAGAAATCGTTAACGCAGTGCTAAGGAGGCATTATGAGCAAGAATGATGAAATCCAAGGAAACCGGAGGCCAACTAAGGTTCTGCACATGGAGTAAATTTCTAACAAGAAGAAGAGGGGGAAAATCGACGCATGCGAAGAGGATAGCGATCCATGAAGACAATGCAGACCCTGAATGACGGATTTACCGGAGTTCGAAAAAACGGAATGAGCTTTGAATCAAGGGGACATGAGGCCAATTTCGTGAAAGTGAACTGGTGGATGTGGAAGAAACAGCAGTCCATAAAAAGGTTAGTTTAGATTCAAGGCCAATAACATGTACTATTCAGAAATAAGAAGGCGCAACTGGAAGGTTCTCGAGGAGTGGAGAGTCAATTCCCAGCCGGCTACGGTTCTGAGGAAGGATAACCTGTGGTAACGGATAATAAAGTGGGAAAATCTCCGCATGGACTTCAGCGTTATTATGCTGTTTTACTGACAAATATATGTATGTGTTGATGCATTTGCCTTCAGTGTTATTCAGCGTCATTTCTGGCAATAAAACAAAACTGGCACTCCGCCGTCCAAGACCCGTGATCCGATTTGATTTGAATTCACATCGCAGCGCAGGGGTTCCAAGGTGAGCTCGGCCTTTGCGGTAGCCTGGCGCGGAGTAAGAGGGGTCAGAGCTAACTTGGTTTAAATTTCAAGTGCGGATACGGACCATGAAAGCATGACATACGGATCCTTTCGAGTTTGTTATTCAAAATCTGAAGCGAGAAGGTCACAAAAGTTTCCACTGGAAAAACTGGCTTGTGGCGGCCAAGCTTCCAAAGCGGAGTCGACTTCTGACCCTTCTCTGTCGGCTCTCCCTAGCGTTGCGACGCGGAGCTCGCAAGACAAAGGGCCGTTTACTCACAAACGGGGAACTTCAGCCGGGTTAAGGCCTACTTGAAACGGGTTGGTTTTGCCCCAGTAATAAGCACTTCGAAGCAGTGAGGTAAAACTTGGGGTTAGCTATGTTGGTCCTACCTAGTACAAGAAAAACCGCAGGTTCGGACATTAGGAATATGTGCCCAGTCGAGCAGCCACATGTGCAAAGCCAACGTCTAATGGGTTAAAATGGAACACCTACAAAAGTGAACTCCATTATGGTGAGCAATATTTTATTGAGCTCCTGACAAGGCAAGAGTGGGTACTCTCCCGGTGCTGTGTTCAGAATCTACACCCGGCTAGACCCGGAGGGCCAGGAGTAATGCCAGAGCAGTATAACCAAAACCGTATTCTGGACCTCAGGGTATGCGGGCGGGCGCGATACCTGAACGAGGTCTGAGCTTTAGAGCTTTCGAGGAGAAACTAATTTTTGCCGGAGAGAGGCAGTTGAAGGTGCGTCTATCACACTGCTGAATACTAAGTCCCATACTCACTTGACATGAGTATCTAAGAGCGCGATCCTCGCTCGTGATGGGCCATATAAGCCCTTACGGAAAACGTTTTATGTGCTCAAGAGTATATGTTTACGCGTATACTTCAATCCATCAGTGGATAACAAAAACGAGGCCCATCTGCCTGCCTGCTTTTGGGCTCATAGACATTTTCCTGTGTCCATTTAGGTGCGGGTACCTGAATAGTTAGTTTGCTCCCCTTTTTTAGCGTATGCTCTGCGTGGTTCCAGCTGACTTCAGTCTTCTGTATGAGAATGGAGCACGAACTCCGATAAGTTTCACATTACCCTTCAGTGGTTTCTTCCACACGCGTGTGTGTATGCCTGTGTGCTCCTACTTTCATGTGTGTATGCTAGTGTATACTAAGACTTACGTTTTGGTGTATTTCTATATGCACGGCCCCAAGCAGCACGGCCACTATATGCCCGCCGGCTGAGCTCCCTATGGCTGTCTCCCGAGTGTCTTATGACTGTCGACTGGGCACCGGTTTTGAAGTTAAAAGGGACCATCAGGTAACATCCAGGTGGCAGCCAAGGGACACTCAGGGAACTTTCAGGTGACGGTCTCAGGAACTGATGAAAATGAACCCTTTGTCCACACTAATTTTGGAATAATAATATGGAAGCACGCCTGAATGCATTCACTCTTTCCTATTGTTGAAGTATTACTCTATGGTGCAGCGGAAGTACTTTACCGAGGTAATAATTATCTTAACCAAGATTCTACTCACACCTTTTAGCTGAACTATCCCAAGAATCCACACCAATTCCCGATACCTTGAAGTGGCTATCAAATTGCAAAATGCCAGTTTATACGCAAGCTCTTCGGAACATAATTATATAAGTCAGAATTGACGCACGCGTGCACAATGCAATTTTCCAAGCTTGCTTGTCTTTGCGGTGCAGTTTGCAGATTTTCGAATGAAGGAACAATCGGGACTTTTGTTCAACCAGAGTATTACGCGAAAAAATGTGTAATGTTCAGTGTCGATGATGAAATTGTTCGATGATCGAGCAGTGGATGAGAAAGTGACGCTGATCAGATCATTGCTAAGCTCAGCACTCGTGATTTGCACGGCGACGTCGTTAAGAGGTGATTTAGAGCTTGTGGCATTGTTTGGTCTAAATCGTAGTGTCCAGATTTGAGTTTTCTCTTGGATAAAACGAATTTCAGCCTAAAGACGTCAAGCTCAATTGCAGCTTCTTTAAATGAAGGAAAGGGTGACAAAGAACGCCAAACATAACGGTTTTATGCAAAATCGCGCATTTGCAAACTAGTTTTGCCCTAAGGCAACTAACCTGTTCCATTTTTGCAGAAGCTACCGGAAATCAACATACGGAAAAAACCTAAAACACTCATTCATCGAAATTATTTGTTCCCGTTGCAACCAGGAGGTGCAACTTTAGAGCCAAACGTTGCGGAAATGTAAGTTATCATCTGTTCGTAAAAGTTTCATCCGCCAACTTTTCGTTCAATTTATCGAACTCTCGCGCTTTCTGCGAGTAACAACATAATACAACTGCAGCACCAACGCACGTGCACTGTGTTCAAAGTTTCAAAACTAAGGGTCAAGTTACCATGGCCTCTTCCATCGCCACAACTTGAGTCTTGGGGTCAACAAGGTTATGAATAATGAACCCAGCCTTCAAATTAGAAAATACAAACCAGATTCCTTCCATAAACAATATTTTCGGCCCTCTTTTAGTTCAAACAGCTTATCTTTGGAACGTTATTTTCTTACTCTCAATGAAGTGTACGATAGCTAGCGGTAAATAAATGCGCACGGGACAATGTGTCTTGCAGTGCCTTTAGTGGAGGATGAGGTGATCGATACCACTGAACGAGTCACCACTTGGGATCCGAACGACTCAACGTAATTCACAGATACGTAAAAGGTGAAAACTGTACTTCAAAGATCACGTAACTAAATTGGTTTCCACTCGACTGTGACTGGCAGGCAAAGCTGCAGACACATTCTAGCACCAGTGGTTGCGAAAGCTAAATGTCACGTGCAGTTCTCCCTAGCCAGTCGGTTTCTTCATGGAGGATTATATCCAAGAATTGTACCTATGTCCTAAAAATATGTCGCCGGCGCTTATCCGTACACCATTCCCTTTCTTCAAAACCGTTCACTGCCGCTGTCGATCCGGGAGATGAAACTTACGAATGCATTTGACAAGGAATAGTGTCATCAAGTTTGTTTAAAAGGACCGGGCACTGTTAGTGATTTTACCGGAGGTTCTACTCGCCCCAAAGTCATACACATCAGCCTTCGTTGATGATGACTGGTCCTCACAAATGTCCCTCTGCGTCCTATGGGTAGGGTAAACGGGACATGAAATAACTGCAGCCACTCACTTCCATTCATAATCAAAAGCGAGCGCTTTATCCTCGCGAAACTGGACTGCAACTAGCATCTTAAACGGGAAGGCTACTAGTTAACTTGAAGATTTGCCATAAAGTTGCGCGGGTGTGCTATATGGGATGAAACACCCACTGATTACCCTGAGATATCAGCAGGGATTTGTGCACGATATCAAGGACTACGCCCCGACCATAAAGTCAAAACCTCTTTGCATTTGCCGCGTTGACCGTTTCCGCCTCAGTTTATTTAAAAGCTCTCAGGCTGTATCATACTGATGCTCAAATGTGTGAATTCTACCCCCGAAATTTTGTGAATACCGCGTACAGCTGTGTAAAGCAGTACTCTGTTATCATGCCTTTCTCATGGGTCTTGACCCGGTGGATAAATATACCACTAGTATGAATATTACTACTAATACCGCAGCAGGCCAAGGTTTTGAGCAGCTGTGACAAAACAAGGTGGCTCATAGCCCATAAAGATTCGGGTAGTCGGAGGATTTATCGCACTCTCCAAAGAAATAAAGGTAATATGGCCACTTCTATTCTTTTAATGATAGCTTGACTGCAGTCAATCAGTACAAAATTGTTTGGATTTCCTCTGCCATAAATACTTCAACTATTGACAGTAAGATGGCCGTTGCTTCCCCCCGTCCCAGGCACCCAAATAGGGCATTGCCCCAGAATTCGACTTTCATTTACAGATCGGTCTCACAACCTTTCTCCCGAGTGCGGCGGAACACGTGTTCCGCAGTGGATCAGTTGGTCACGCAACTGCAACTAACCTACATGTAAGAATCGAAGGGGAGACTGAGAAATTATCCGTCGGTCCGTGAACCAATAAGTCAGCACTAATGAGCAGCCAACTTCGCACGTCGAATACAACCACCTTTCCTCCGTGCAACCCCATGAATTTCTGGACGACCCGGGGAGTCCGGCTTTTATTGCATCCTCAGTGGTAGGAAACCTACCTAATTCTGCACAAAATGTAAGTCAACGCAAAGAAGGATGGAAGACCTGTGGTGGTCCATCGGTAATATATCCTTGAAAACCACAAGTCCGAGACATAACAAACTCCGTCTTCACCCTGTTGCTCTCCAGCATTCGATGTCCTACAGCAGTCGCCACACGAGACCAAAATCACACTTCAAATGTGTCTGACTGGATTTCCAGAGTTCCCACATGTTTGATAAATCACCAGCATCAACGGAAGGCCTACTTTCAGAGCTACGTTTACGCGAATGGTGGATCGTTCTTCGCGTCTTTTCGAGACAAACTCTGTGCATCTAGTCGCTGGGAAAGGGGCTGTAACTGGCCCGATTTTGTCCAGTCTGCCGGTTGCTTCATCCATAAATGATAAGAGGTTCGTGAGACACGATCTCTTCTTTCTAAATCGTTGCTCCGTACTGTAATCACCTTTTGGTACTCAATGTGCCTTGTAACCCCATCTCTAAAAATGCCCTCAAGTACTTCTAGTACCGCCAACAACAGGCTAGCTGGTCTGAAGTTAGATGCGTCCCCCCTCTTGCCTTCCCCGTGGAAAGGCACCATCTCGGTTTTTAGTAAACAGAAGGCAAAGAGGCCGCGGCTATTGACCTGAGGAACAAGCGCGCTAGCGCCCCGGACACTATGCTTGCCAACGGACGTAGGGTGGTGGGATGAATCCCTTCTGGGCCGGCCAGCTTGCCTCGCTTCAACCAGTTGATAGTCAGTTCCACTTCCACGGACTCTGAAACAAATTCGTGCATTCGGGAAACTCTATAAGGTTCTATTAGTGACGGCTGGATTCTGGCATCTGCATTGTGTACCAGGTACTCGCCCTGTAGCGGCTTCGCAGACACCAAATTCAATAAAATACAATCGCGAGCTTAGAGCTTAGGCGCGCCTTGTTTAAGTCCACCGGTGTGAAAATAAGAACACGTTAAAAAGAAGAAGAACCTTCGTCACTACGTCAAAACGGCAAGGCGCGCTCCAGCTCATCAGCTCTGGTGATTAGCTCGATCAGCCTCCCTTCTCCTGTACTTCATACAGGGCAATCAAAACAAGTACAAAAACCATCAATCGCTGTCGTTCTGCGTCTTTATTCGCTGGACGGGAATTGAGTCCACAAGTCGTGCGTTCGACTAAATTTGTGAGCCCGTTCCAAGTTATTAATAATTTTTATTTATTTATTATATCGTCCGTGCCCTTCAGCGTTCCTTTTGTTTTCGTTGTGCACATACGTATTGAGCCTTTTTTGGTGTTAATTTCGATCATCCATCGTATATTTATTTTGCTGTCTATTTGATATGGATGACGCTAAGTTAACTATGTCTGACCCTGCGGTGCCTGAAACGCTCTCTATTGCGCGCCCAGTGAAAGCGTTACCTTTCATTCCGGGTAATCCCTCTCTTTGGCTGACTCATCTGGAAGCACCGTTTGCTGCCTCCAGAATCACCTCCCAGCAACAGAAGTATGTGCATCTCACTGCCGAACTTCCTTTAAATATTCTTGAAGCTGTCGAGGATATCATCTCCAACCCACCCACCGAAAAGCCTTATGATATGCTTCGCCAGGCTTTCTTAGATCGCACCGGGGTCTCCGACTCAAACCGTCTTCGTCAGCTGCTTAGTGGCATTTCCCTCGGTGACCAGAAGCCTTCACAGCTTCTGCGTCGTATGCGACAGCTGGCCAAGGGCATCCAAGTTGGTGACATGATGTTGCGAGAATTGTGGATGCAGCAGATACCCCAACAAGCGCAATGCACTCTGGCCCTTCTCGTAGATGAAGTCTCACTAGACAGACTGGCTTTGGCGGCGGACCGCTTTATGGAAACCGCCTCCGCCCAAATTAGTCAGTGTGTTCGTTCGTCCACAACTACTACGGAGGCGACTCTCACAGATTTAGCTGCACAACTCAGTGCCCTTCGGACGGACGTGACCGCTATTCAGTCTTCACGTTCGGCACGTCGTAGCCGCTCCCCAACTCGCACCCGTCGGCCTATTGCCGCTCGCAGTCCTCCTAGGCCATCCTCTTCCGATGCACACACTTAGACATGGTGTTGGTATCACCGCCAGTATCGTGCCAGCGCCAGGAAGTGTACACCCCCGTGCACGTTCCACGACAACCAGGGAAACTCGTCGGCCAACGTGTAGGTACGGCAGCGCTCGTTGGCCTCCCTACACCCTGCCGTCTTCTATTTATCAAGGACCTCATCTCCCACCGTCAGTTTTTGATTGACACTGGCGCACAGATCAGTGTCGTTCCCCCTAACTCTTCTGATCGTCAGCACCGGCAAACTTTAGAGCTTCAGGCCGCCAATGGGTCTCGTATATCCACTTTTGGTACTAGGCGTCTCAAGTTAGATCTGGGGTTGCGTCGTTTTTTTCAGTGGACTTTTGTCATTGCTGACGTTTCCCAGCCCATCTTAGGAGTTGATTTTCTGCATCATTTCAACCTTTCGTTACATCCCGCTTCTCGTAAGTTAACCGACCCTGTGACTCAACGTGCTGTTGTTGGATCTGTCTGCGTGGTCAACGTTGTTCGACCGTCCGTAGCTCCTATCGCCAACGATACCTTCGCCAAAATTTTAGCAGAGTTTCCGTCTCTAACCGGACCGGCAAACCACTTACCCATGGTGCGCTCGGCTGTTGTACATCACATCAGTACCGCTGGACCTCCTGTTTTTGCCCGTCCGCGTCGCCTAGCCCCAGACAAACTGGCCGTCGCTCGTCATGAATTCCAGAAAATGCTGGACCTAGGCATCATCCGTCCTTCGAACAGCCCGTGGGCCTCTCCATTGCACATGGTGCCGAAGAGAACTTCGGGCGACTGGAATCCGTGTGGTGACTATCGTCGCCTCAATCAGGTCACAACGCCAGATCGATATCCTATGCCTCACATTCATGATATCACGTCTGCTCTGGCTGGATCCACCATCTTCAGCAAAATCGACCTGGTCCGGGCCTATCATCAAATTCCGGTCGCTGACGAGGACGTTGCAAAAACCGCCGTTACCACTCCGTTTGGTCTATTTGAGTTTCTCCGTATGCCATTTGGCTTGCGCAACGCGTCCCAAACGTTCCAGCGGTTTATTGACGGTGTTACCCGCGGGCTGCCCTTCGTTTACTCTTACATCGATGATATTCTTGTCGCTAGCCCCAGCGTTGACGAACATCAGCTTCATCTTCGACAGCTCTTCCAGCGGTTAACAGAGCACGATGTTACCATCAATGCCGCCAAGACTGAATTAGGGAAGCCGTCATTGCTCTTCCTCGGTCACATCATCGACGCCAACGGCATTCGTCCGTCTGAAACCAAGGTCAATGATATTGCTGAATTTCCACTTCCACAGTCCTTCAAACAGCTCAAACGTTTAAACGGCTTTGTCAATTATTACCGCCGGTTCATTCCACATTGCGCCACCCTGATGCAACCGCTCACTGATCTTTTGCGGGGCAAACAACGAACCCTCATCTGGACCGATCAAGCCCAGGAGGCCTTTTCTCAGCTCAAACAGGACTTGTCGTCTGCGGTTCTTCTCCGTCATCCGGATCCCCATGCTCCCGTCAGTATCGCTGTTGATGATTCCGACGTCGCACTTGGCTGCGTTCTCCAGCAGGCCGTGGACGGCGCCTGGGAGCCTCTGGCTTTTCACTCACGCCGCCTGTCTTCCGCAGAATCCAAATACAGTGCGTTTGGTCGTGAGTTACTTTCCGTCTACACCGCCATACGTCACTTTCGCCACGCGCTGGAAGGACGGGAATTCATCATTTTCACAGATCACAAGCCACTACTGTATGCTTTCCGCAACGCGTCTGATCGTCATTCTCCACGGGAAATTCGCCAGCTGGATTTCATATCACAATTTTCTACTGACATTCGTCATATCTCCAGGTCAGCTAATGTGGCTGCAGATACTCTTTCCAGGATCCACAGTCTCGGGTCGCCCGCTGCTCTCGGTATCAATCTCGAGGACCTGGCACGAAGCCAGCAGGATCCTGAGTTTCAACAAACCATTCACGATGCAAGTCTCCGAGTGCGGGCTTTGCCTCTTCCGTCATCTGCTGGCACTATCCTCTGCGACACCACCTTGGATCACCCAAGGCCAATCGTACCACTTTCACATCGCCGTCCAATTTTCGATGTGTTGCACGGTCTATCCCATCCGGGTATCAAGGCCACATGCAAACTAGTCCGTGCCCGATTTGTTTGGCCAAACATGGATTGCGACGTTCGTCAGTGGGCACGTAACTGCATTGCTTGTCAGCGAGCCAAAATTCAGCGACATACCACCAGTCCAGTCGGAAATTTTGAGACTCCAGACGCCCGTTTCGCTCACGTGCACGTCGACATTGTGGGACCCTTGCCACCATTCCGAGGTATGATCTACCTAGTCACTTGTATTGATCGTTTCACTCGTTGGCCCGAGGCCATACCCATTCCGGATGTTTGCAGTGAAACTGTCGCCCGTGCGTTCATGGAACACTGGATTTCCCGCTTTGGTTGTCCTACCACAGTAACCACCGATCGAGGAGCTCAGTTTGAATCTGCCACTTTCGACAATCTCCTCCAACTGACTGGCACTAAGCGTATTCGCACCACAGCTTATCATCCCCAGGCAAATGGCTTGGTCGAACGTTTTCACCGGCACCTCAAAACTTCGCTCAGTGCTCACAACAATCCTCAGTGGACGGACGTCTTACCACTGGTTTTATTGGGCATTCGCAATACGTTGCGCAGCGACACTCCCTGCACACCTGCGTCCATGACATTCGGCACCACCGCTCGTCTCCCTGGTGAATTTGTCGCACCCAAGGTGAGCGCACCTTTCCCCAACCTTGGAGACTACACTCAACGTCTCATGATCTACATGCGTCAGAAGATTGGTATTCCTGTCCGTTCGACAGATCGGCCGTCGTTTATTCCCAGTCACCTACATACGTGCACGCACGTTTTTCTGCGTACGCCGAGCCGCCGCCCGTTGACTCCAGCTTATTCTGGCCCGCACAAAGTCATTCGGCGTTTAGAAAAAACGTTCATCATCGATCTCAATGGTCGGCAAGAAACCGTCAGCATCGACCGCCTTAAGCCAGCGTTCGTCGACTCGGAAACCCAGCCTACGCCGTTGCCCGTCGATGGTAAAAACACAGACGTTTGCCCGACCCCAACAACATCTAGCTCCAGCACGCGTGAGTCACAGGTCGACCCCCCATCACGTTCCACCAGGTCTGGTAGGCATGTTCGTTTCCCTGCACAATTCGTTGACTTTATTGTTCTTACATAGATTTCCCCTTTTGATTGCATACTGTATCCAGTTTTTCTTATCTCTTCTAGGGTCAGTCGTTGTTTACCTAGGAAGGATCTGGCACACCACTAACAATGGACATGTGTCACTATAAGAACATTACCATTTTTTGTTGTTGTTGTTGCCTACGTGCCTTGTACATGGTTTGGCACGTCCCTGTCCCCACTTATGGTTTCTAGATAGAGAGCACGGGGAGAGGATACCCCACCAGTTCACGCGTGAGTAACCTTCTCTGCGGCTATATATGGCCCAGAGGTCCTTAGATCACTTTAGAGGTGCTGAGCACAAACCTTTTCCAGCTGGAACTATTCAGCTGGATTTGGCTCAACTCACGACGCTCTCTTAGGTCGAAGTTCTCCTACTCGGTCGTCCTTCTGGAGGGGGACTGATGTAGCGGCTTCGCAGACACCAAATTCAATAAAATACAATCGCGAGCTTAGAGCTTAGGCGCGCCTTGTTTAAGTCCACCGGTGTGAAAATAGGAACACGTTAAAAAGAAGAAGAACCTTCGTCACTACGTCAAAACGGCAAGGCGCGCTCCAGCTCATCAGCTCTGGTGATTAGCTCGATCAGCCTCCCTTCTCCTGTACTTCATACAGGGCAATCAAAACAAGTACAAAAACCATCAATCGCTGTCGTTCTGCGTCTTTATTCGCTGGACGGGAATTGAGTCCACAAGTCGTGCGTTCGACTAAAACCCGAGTGCCGCTGGCCTTTCGGCCATGCTGAATTTTGGTGCCCCCGGTCGGCTTAAATCTTCAGTCTCCAGATTCACACCAAGTGAAGTTTCTTGCTGCGCCGCGGCTAGGTTGAAAGGGCAAGCTTCACGTAAACGAGAGTTCACCTGGACTGCATCGATCTGGGTTGGTCTTTCCCAGTGAGTTATTCGTGTCCCCGGCTGCTGACACTGGGCAACGCTTACCCGCGTAGGTGGGCTCAGAGTGGGCGTAGAAGCCACGGAAGGCGCTTTGGGTTGCCTTCGCGACCTTTTATTCTTTGCCAGGCCACCCGGTTCTACGCATATCTTCTCTACCGTAGCCTACAGTATTCTGCCAGTTGCAGCAAGTAGCGCGTCCCTATACGCTGAGTTTTCAAATTCAAATAGAGCTGGCCGGGGGCATGTGGCGAGGTTTCCTGTCCTACGCACAACTTACCCAATCTGAAAATTTCTTTGAAAAGGACATGCTCTGGTAAGCTAACTGTTCGCAGAACGTTCACCACATGGTGAAGCATGCCGTTCTCTCGGCCGAGCTACTCGGCATAAAAGTTTCGGAGATTCCCGTAATCACTACGTTTCGATGTCTACCAATGTCTGTCCCGTATCCCTGGACAAGCTTTTTAGCTGTTTCGCCAGGCCGTTGGTTTCACTGTTTGGTGATGCTAGTTCTACACCACAATCATTCACTAGATGTAGAATTTGGGAGATTTCTCTATTCACGGCTTTTTCAAATTCCTCAAGTCTAGCCTCCACTGTCTCCAGCTTTGGACTGGTTTTGGTTGCGCCGGTGCCGGAGCAAATAAACGTTGCATTCAGAATGGCGGTGGTTTCTTGAGATCGCTGAAAGTACGTTCTTTGATCCCTGCCTAACTTTACACATTCTGTGCACACCCAGACCAGCTCGTTACTGTCCAGATAAAGTTCGAAAGCTTTTACTGTAAGAGTGCTGCAGTTTTGATGAAACTAACGGTCACAGACATCACAGCGTATTCTTGGCTTTACTTCCTCCGAACTCCTAGCAGCGCCGCAAGTGAATCCTTAGGGTTCCGCAGATTGGTGAATTTGCCTTTTGTTCGTTTTCGACGTACGAAGTCTGAGAGGGTAGATTGCACTAAATGGGAACCGGGAAAAGCTGGACAAAAGCCCTGAACTCTGTGTGTTTAGCTGATATTTACCCAACTCTGAGATTCACAGCCCTAGGTGTTTTCTACTTGCTTGGGCGCCGCAACAAGCATGGAATGACGGGCTCACCTGTGCGGTGTGATAACTGACGGCCAAAAGACTCATTGAGCTTAACTTTGTTCCGCTTCTTGATTTCAGCTCGTCAGCGTATATTTTCGCCTTCGGTTTCAGCAACTTCAACCAATCGGCAGCTCCCTGATCCAATGTAACCGTCCTTTATTTATTCTTGCTGTTTCCAGCACTCTGTTGTCTCTTCCCCGCGTATTCGCCAACCAGTATCGGTAGCTGAGGCGGACGTCCCCAAAACAGCCATGGCGACTTCCTTCGGTCAGTTCGGGTTTCTACGAATGCGGTTTGGACTTAGCTACGCCGCGCAAACTTTCATGCTTTCCATCGGCATAGTATGCAGTGGTTTGAATCTCACATTCCCTTATACTAACGAAGTCCTATTTTCCATCTCGTCTAAGATAGAATATCTCGCGCATCTGAGCACGCTTAGCTACCGCCTGTCTCAACAGCGGGTCACTGTCAACACGAATAAGTGTATACTAGGCGTCTATGCGACCAAATGCCTAGGCCTCAAGGTTACTTACAGAAGGATCACGCCAGCGCAGGATAGGGTGCAGGCTATCCTCGAACATCTAGAACTCAAGTCATCCAAGCATCCTCGGAGCTTCGACGGGTTATTCAACTCCTGTTGGCTTATCAGTCTACAGTGAGCTCAGCTATGGCAGCCGCCCCCAGGTCTGTTAGAAGGCAAGGCGAATCAGCTGGCTTCCACGAAGACCGCACAGGATACATTTGCTATGCTGAACCACGCGATCAGCAACACAGCCTCGTCATCACGCTTAGAGCGAACCTCCCTAATTGTGTTAGTCATCGACATATCAGACAGAGCGATGGGCATGGTGTCGCGAAAACACTTAGCCGACACTTGGCAACCCCTGCATTCTCCTCCAAAAACCTTCAGCAGACTGAAACCAAGTAAAGCACCTTAGTTCGCAAAATACTTACTATCTACCCGGACCTCCTTCACTTCGAACGCAACACAGCGAATTCACCATCTTCACCGACCCTAAACCAACCTTCAGCGCATTGAGCACCACCTCGGACAGGTACCCTCCCATAGAGTCTGAACTTTTGGATTACATCACCCAGTTCACGAGCGATGTACGTCGTATCTCAGGAGTCTATCACCCCGTCGCAGAACTCCATCTCGCGTTCTCTACCTTGACCTCAGTATCTCTCTCCCGATCGATCTCAAAACTGTTGCATCGGCTGGAGCAGACAAACCTGAATTAAAGCAGCCGCGCAGCACCTCATTGATCCGGCTCCAGTCCCATTCCAATCCTTCAGCCGAAGATTGCATGACATGCTCAAAACCCCCCAAGGCCAGATTTGCCGCTGGTTTCTAAGCCACCGGTTTTCGAGACCCTACACGGTGTATCCCGCCCGGGCATAAAGGCCTGTACCAAATTCTTCGGTGACCGTTAGATTTGGCACAACATGAGTTGTGATTTCAATGCACGGGCTTGTACCTGCGACCAATTTCAGCAGTCGAAGGTGCGGGGGCACACAAGAAGCCCATTAGCAAAAATTTCCAGCTAACGACTCACTTTTCTTATACGTGCATGTCGACCTAGTAAGGCTGTTTCCTCTGTCAAAGGGTAGCGGTTATCTACTTAATTGTGTAGAACGTTTCATCAGATGGCCGTTAGCTGTAACGTTGCACAAGGCAGCCAGCGAAGCAGTCGTCCAAGCTCTCCCAGAACACTGAGTAGCAGCACTTGATAGCCCACTCGTGGTTACTGCCGACCGCGGCTCGCATTTCGAGGAAACCCTCAGTAGTATTCTCCAACATTTAAGAAACCGTCGTGTTCATACCACCGCCTACCTCCCGTCAGCAAAAGGAACGATAAGACGTTCTCATCGAAAACTGAAGGCAGTCTTAGCAGCTCATAAAAATCCAGACTGGCGAGAATCACTGCGGCTAGTACTCCCAAGCTGCAGCAACACCCTGAGGATCGATCTACAAACCACATCAGCCGAACTCACACTCGGTTGCGCGCTCCGACCTCCTGGTGGCAGGACGGTCCCAAAGTTCACCGTTGCTTCTGAGTACTCTGGCTACGCCGCCAAGTTGAAGCACCAGATGCGTGGGGTGCACCTCCCCGCGGCTAGCCAACGAAACACGACGGTTTACCTACACCCACAACTCCAAGACTGTGAGTACATCTTCCTCAGGACTGAGGCACGTGCCCCTCTACCACCTACCCACCTCGACCCTCACAGCTTCTCGCGCCGCCTGCAGAAGACATTCATCTTCTACCACAAAGACAGAAGGGATACGGTTTCCACGGTCCGACTTAAGCCACCTTTTTTGGCTAAATTCATCCCGTACGATGTCACCCCACCGAATTCTTCAGGGCCTGCACCCACTCCTCCGGCTTCCCATTCGCCGAACCTACCAAGGCCTGTGACCCTTTGCTTGGCCCCCCTGAAGAAGCCATCAAAGCGGGGCCGCCTTCGCTGACTTTCTACGGTGGACGGGTGAAAAAGAAACCGGTTCGTTTCGCAGGGGCATTACATTCGACCCTACAGGTAAACAGGGGAGAAAACCTCATAAAGGTGATAAAATAATATTGGTTCTTTACCCACTGCTGTGACTCGTAATTTGAGGTTTGTTTTCCAAACTGCGGCCACTCATCACCTCTTCATTGCTAAGCAACTTTGTTCTTGTTCTTCTCGTGAATCACCCGCGGAAAAATACCACCGAAGTCCTCCAGCTTCAGAGGAAGCCTGCACTGCTTCCAAAATAACTCGTGGCTAAAGACGGGAACCCGGCTGTCTTCCGGTAAGCCTTTGCATCCACCACACACCGCGATCCCACCAGGTACCCATAAAAAGCACACACGAATTACCGGAAAAATTGATCACAACACCCCGTTTACCAGGCCGAATCAGTAGTAGGTCATTCACCGGGGTAAGTGGAGAGAACATTGCACTGACAGCTTTGCCGTAAGCACCGGAAAGTCTCACTTTTTGCGTGGATCGTGTGAGGTATCCTGGGTTTGATGGCTAACTATGGCGGCTCTCTCCAGTGTTTCGATTTGAGTGCCAACCGTGACATTTTACCGCGTGTACCAATCTGTTTTCTCTTTTGCTTCTTCCTATTGTCCTCCTTAGGGTCCTATGTTGTCAGTTCTTTTTCAACTTTGAATAAAATCGTTTCAGTCAGTTGTATATTTTTATTTTCAAAATATTCATGCATTTTGGAGTGCTCTCACATTTTTCTTTTGTCGTTGAGCTTGCTGTGACCGCCAGGTAACAGGATGTTGCCCACAAGCAGCACGGCCGACTCCCAGGACTTCAAAGCTGAGGTCCGAGCCCACAAAAGATTTCAAAATCACAGAGAAATACAGCATTTACCTATTTTACTGGCGTTATCACACGCGATATCCTCATTCTCTTGGCAGGTTCCTAAATCGGGACCCCATTTGTGGGTGTTTTTGAGAAAGGGTACCTGTAGTGATCAGCCCGTCGTACCCTACCTATCACTTGTATGAAGGTACTTTTCGCGCACTCGGCAACCGCAAAAGCTAGACTTTCTCAACACAAGCCAAGGTGCCATCTCAGTACTCAAGCTCTGTGAGAATACAAGCATTTGGCTCTTCAAGGCCCTCTCCAGTTAACTTCCCAGACGAAAGCGATCGTAGAATTTCGGGGATTATGCCCTCTAACAATACTTCCTGAACTTCGTTTCGACCATACTTGCTGGTCGCTGGGTCTAGAAATGGATTACACCATTAAAAAAAACGTCGTGCTCGACCTGGTATTTAAAACGGGCTTACTGAATATGTTAACCACTGTCCTCCCTAACTTCTCAGGCAGGGACCATGGAATGGTATCTTGCAGACCAGCAGCGGGACACATAGATCTCATTTGAAGCTCTCCCCAACTGCCTCTAAACGGGATCAGCCGTATAACCCTCGAGTCCATGCCTAGCTCCCTTACCTGGAAAGACTACGTCCTGCAGCACAACGCTCAGGTCGCTATTGAATTACTCTATCATAAACTACAAAGTAGCTTGTCAGCAAACGCCACTGTTGGAACCAACCGCCCTTAGGTTCGCAGCTGCTTTCCTGAATAGCTGCAAAGAAAACATCCAAAACGGCGTCAGATCTACGGCAAAACCCGATATTACTCACCAAGTTTGCAGCTCTATTTTCTCTCTCTCGAACCATCGGTCTTCAGTCTAGTGAGCTGTCAAAAATCCAGCAGCTTCCGGCCTTGAATTTCCACAACGTCTTACCAGTTGGCTCCATATTTAAGGCGCCAAAATCCGAAGCATTCCTCGGAGGCACCTTTTTTAATTCTGAGAAAAGCAAAAACTAAATCTCGAGCTGCAGTCGCTGAGGCCCTCAATGCCTTCTCCTCAGAATCCGTCACTACTGATGCCTCTTCAAATCCGCTTTCCCTACTCCTCATCAACGATAAGGTTCTCTCAGAAATCGAACTCAATTCGGAAGAAGTGGCACATCTCCTGCTGCGAGTCACACCCTCCCCGCCCTAGCTGTGACGGCATCTCCATCATTCATCACGCGGAACTGATGACGCTGTCACCGTTATGGTTATTTGTAACTTACCTCTTAAACATGGCACTTTTCTATCCCAGTGGAAAACTACAACCCTTATCCCTATCCACAAAAACGGTTCATTGCGTCATCCTTCAAGTTATAGTCCTATCAACCACACACCCTCAGCTGCCAGAATAGTGGAAAATTTGGATAAACAGCATGTGATTGATTTTCATCTGTGGTATAGCCTTACTCATAGAGGTCAACATGGCCTCCTAAAATCGCTTTATTGTACCACAGGCCAATGTGGTTCCTTCAACCTACTCACCAAAACCGCTGACTGCAGCTTATCTTTGGTTGGCATTCACCTCAATTTGACCAAGACATTCGACCGAATTCCTCACTCCCGGTTGCTAACAAGCCCTCGTGTCTTTGGTCTCCACGGTCCGCTTTTATTGCAGATCACGTCTTAGCGGTAGGACAGAACCCAGGTAGTATTTGTTAATGGTCACTTGTGGCAACCGGTGCCCGTCCCCAGCGGAAGGGAGTGCACTTGGTCCGCTAGTCTTCTTACTCTACACTGACGACAATCCACCAACTATGCAACAAAGCACCCCCTTTCTCTTTGCTGGTGACACCAAAATCGTTTGAGTTCCACCATAGAAGCTTGGGCACAGAGCTGTCTGAAATAGATAATGATCTTAATAAGCCTGACCAATGATGATTTTGATGACAGATGTGGCTCTCGGATTCTTAAAGCTTCTAGGCAACATATAGATTTCAATTCTCCCCCCGAACCCTGTCACCGAATCAAGTGCCCACCGCCTTGAGCTCCTCCGTGACTGCTTCGACACACCAGCAATTTGCGGTTCCCGGAACACCTCATTTCAGACGGTCAGGGCCAGAAGAGGAACAGGCCTTGTTTTCAGACCATTTAAAATGAAACAGTATTTTTCTTACATACCTATACCACGCAGGACCAATTCTCGGAGGCGGCTAAACCATTTTTTTCAAAGTGTCTAAATTGGATAGGATACGCCTTGAGAAAGTCCAGCGTACTTTCACCAAGAAGTTTATAGAATACTCTTCCCCCGATGAGCTAAACGTTACGGTGAGCTCCAACAAAATTTGGCCCCTTAGGGTTTGTGAATATTAGGCTTACCTTAGGTTTTCTATAGAGACTTATCCACTGCTCTGATTTCACGTCTATCAGTTCCATACAGTTTTCCATACACCCAACTTATCCCCTACATCACAGGGACTTCAGTCCAACCATTCTATGGTCGAGGTTTGCTAAGAGATCAAATTTCTTCCTTAACAAATACTCAAAGCTTTGGAATAAGCTACCCCTGGCTTTTGGCGAATTTGTGTCAATGGCCCAGTTCAGCCATACTCTAAAGTCACTGCTTACAGCCAGTCATTTTTTGACCTCGGTCAACGCCCGCCTATCTGAGGATCGAAACTAAGAGAAAGGCGTCAAACTCTAGAACCTAAGCTTCCGCCTCCCCTCCTGATCTTTATTATCTCTCATTTCAGAGGCCCACTGGGACACATCCTGACCGTTCCTGAGGTGATCCATCGCCTCGCCTTCAGGATAACCGAAAACTAGCTTGAGCTGACCTTCGAAAACGGTTCCAATATTGGTAATAAAGCAACACATCTTAGAACTACCCCTATCTGTCCTATGACAGACACAAGTTTCACCGTTTTTTCACATGCACTGCATGCAACGAATGGCCGCGGTCGTTGAAACGCCGAGTGAGGTCGCTAGGCCTCCAAAGAAAGAGGTTGAAGTGGTTAAGGTTTTAGCTGAAAAAATCAGGGGGCACGTCAAATGGTACAGCGCCAGTCGACATTACGGATTTATCAGTCGAAACGACGATGGTGGTGACCTATTTGTTCATCGTTCCGTGATATCCGCATATTCGAAACGCTTTCCATCACTAAGAAACGGCAAAGAAGTCGAATTCTCAGTTGTTGAAACGAACCAAGGCATTGAAGCCACTTATGTAACGGGTCCAGGAGGACAACCGGTTAAGGGTATGAGACCCCTCTACCGTCGCTATCGAACTGTTAGTGAGCCGAATGCAAACATTGATCCGTCACAGCCACCTCAGTCGGACCCCAGTGGCGGCGGCGATGGAACACGGCAACGCCAGGGCGGCCGTCGACCCAGGGGATTTCGTCGGCGTGGTGGCATAGGCGGTGGTCGTGTAAGATCGAATCAGAATGACTCACGAGCAACGGAGGATGGTCAAGAGAATGACTCACCCCAAGCGAATGGCACAGCAACTGACGTCGAGGGTCGATGTGGTGTTGAGGGTGGTGCCCAAGGTGACTCTCCGAATCGTGTAGTCCCACGTCAGCGACGACGCCCTCAGCGCCGTGGTGTAAGACATCGCAGTGCACCCACGGAAGGCGAAGCAACAGCCGAAGAATTACAGGGTGATGGTGGTGATGCATCAGGAGAGCCACAAGGACAAGGACCTCCGCGTGAGCTGCGAAACCAAGGTCGTCCTTTCAGACGTCCGTTTAGGGTTCGCGGAGGAAGCTTTCGTTACATGAATGGATGTTCAAATCCTCCTGGCAAGTTTGGCAAGCACGTTGATGGCAGTGGCCATGGTCCGCGTCAGAATCAGTTTTATCAGAGAAACGGCTATGACCGAACTGGTGGCATGCTCCGTCGACGTGGCTATGGTTACCGGGGTACGCGACGTCGGAGACCCGATCAGGAGGGACGTGCTGTTAACGGAGATCACGCGGCTAATGAGGAAACCGCGGTTGAGAAAAATGGTTCGGTCGCACAGGAGGTCGACGTGAATTTGAGCAAACAAATGGAACAGGTGACCGTCAGTGGTTCAACTGATGCACCTTTGTCGGACAAAGCAGAACCGGTCGTGGCGAACGGTGCTGCGGTGGATTCGACCGCATAGCTTAACTGTTCATGTGTAGTCGTTGCTGTTCGTGTCCCAACCACGTTATGGACCAAATGTTATTTGCAGCGATGCTTTTTTCTCTCAGTGTGCCCTTCAGCTAATCAATGCATGCATGTTTCTACTATCTGTCTCCGTCGCTCTGTCTCACTCTCTCCCTTGCCGGGTACCGTGTGATTGTAACATTATGTGCACCATTGTGCAAGCATGCTATCATTCTCGGCTGTTCCATGAAACCTATCAACTAGACAGTCGTTTGACTAAGACATTTTCCATGCACACTTGGTATCACGAACACGCGGGCGATCGTGCATCGTCATGTCTTCTACAATACTGCCAATGTTCGAATCATCCGCTCAAAGTCGATCCAGCCAGTTGAGCTTTGCCAATCGTAGTCAGCCCCCCATGCATTTACATCACCTTCGCTGTCACAATCATCATTATCAGGATCATTGGTCTTATCATTGTTACCAACGTTATTAACTGCACTCTGCCATTTACGCTGTCCAAATATGAATAGACGCGAAGATCTGGGAAGTAGTTTGCGGACTAACAACCGTTGGTCGCCCCTAAATCGTCGCTGTACGCGTGCGCATGCGCGCACACACAGATGTACAACGGGAGCACTCTGCTTTCCAGTCTCCTGTGTACACCTATCCATTTTGTCACGAGCTTGACGTAACTGCTACACGCACACGACCACGCATAGCTGTTTTTCCTATCTCGAGGGCAATAGTTTTATACCTGTTCGTTCAAACTGTGCTGCTGCCGTTGTCGTTGTTGTTTTAGCCAGGTTTGAGCTCTGTTTTTTTCTGTCAGCAACATAATCGTTGTCGGTCTCGCTCGCTGACTGACAGCTTGCCCATTGCAGATTGTCTCGCCTGAACCTGCCACTGGTCCTCCAAACCGCCTCACTATAAAGTACGGTGAGCTCCAACAAAATTTAGCCCCTTAGGGTTTGTGAATATTAGGCTTACCTTAGGTTTTCTATAGAGACTTATCCACTGCTCTGATTTCACGTCTATCAGTTCCATACAGTTTTCCATACACCCAACTTATCCCCTACATCACAGGGACTTCAGTCCAACCATTCTATGGTCGAGGTTTGCTAAGAGATCAAATTTCTTCCTTAACAAATACTCAAAGCTTTGGAATAAGCTACCCCTGGCTTTTGGCGAATTTGTGTCAATGGCCCAGTTCAGCCATACTCTAAAGTCACTGCTTACAGCCAGTCATTTTTTGACCTCGGTCAACGCCCGCCTATCTGAGGATCGAAACTAAGAGAAAGGCGTCAAACTCTAGAACCTAAGCTTTCGCCTCCCCTCCTGATCTTTATTATCTCTCATTTCAGAGGCCCACTGGGACACATCCTGACCGTTCCTGAGGTGATCCATCGCCTCGCCTTCAGGATAACCGAAAACTAGCTTGAGCTGACCTTCGAAAACGGTTCCAATATTGGTAATAAAGCAACACATCTTAGAACTACCCCTATCTGTCCTATGACAGACACAAGTTTCACCGTTTTTTCACATGCACTGCATGCCGTCTCTATTGTCGTAGGATAGAGTTTCCCGCCATTTATAACTGTAACCAGTAAGACTCCAGCTGATTCTCGGAACTCTGAAAAACACCCACGTCCACGTACTGCTACCTAACCTCCAAGCTACCCCGCAATATCCAAGTCACCAGCTGGTCTTCACAACCGCTTCTGTAAAATCACGGCCTCCCTCCCTATGCAGTACTGGAGCAGCCAAAAAATTCATCTTCTCATAGCCCATGGACTTAAGCCCTCGAGATTTCCCAGCAGCATCGAGTAAGTCAGTGGTTTGGATCGTGGGATACAAGGTTCAGTCGTCCACCTATTTATTCCTTGATTTTGCGAATGCTCTCTCATTCTTTCTGGCTTCCATCTACCTCAGCCTTCTTGCCCAGCCGTAATTAGCCTTTCTTAATTATCCTGTTTTAAAATTTCTCACCTAGTAAGCCCGCCTTTCAGCAACTGCCTGTTGACTTCAGTTTACTCATCTAACATATTCCAGCAAGACCACTAGTCTGTGCCGTCGTGATTTCTGAATTTCTCACTCAACTTCCACCACTTTACTCCCACCATGTATGCCACAACGTCTTCACTAGTGCAGCCAAGTCCACTCACAGCAGAATGGCTTCTGGTAGTCTTAGGCAAGGCAACACGCTGTAAGAAACTAATACGTACACACAGTTATTAGCTTTACAACACCCGTCGTCCCACCCCGGGTGTATGCTCAGCAAGAATACTTATTGTCCTAGCCCAAGCTAGCGAAACCGCCGATACCAACGGCACCCATACCTAGCTGTGTCAGGAAGCGAAGAAAACAAGACACCCCTGGCATTTGAGAAAATACGTGGAATATACAGTTGGGCGCAGGGGCTAAAGAAATTGTTTTGGACCCAACCACCCATCTCTTAGAAAAAAGGGAGGGGAACTACAGGATTTATTGGGATCAGCTTGATCTCTAAGCACCACGAACACCAGGCTGTGAAGAAATGGTGAACCTTAAATCGTGGGTATGTCTCCCATCAGCTCAGGTTCGACCCTGAGAAGGAGGAAACCCCACTCCGCCCTCGTCCACTCGGCATGATTCGGGTTCTTACTCACAAGGCTGACTGGGGTGACAGCAAACCGGGCTCTCCACATATGCTTATCCACTTCCCGCTCTAATTTTCAACCACTCCATGCCCTCCCCCATGCAGGCCTTGCGTGTATGTTGACTCCAGCTACAAAGCCTCTGTGGCTCTAACTCTTATCATACTGCTCCATACGGCAGGTCGATAGTTTTACCGACAAACACTTCTCATTATACCAGCATATATACACAAGTAAATACAATTGTCTATACAAACACACATACTTGAAAGGAGGGAAAACCTTCCGTATTTTTCGTTCACATTTATCTATTTTTCCTAAATTTTGCACGAAGGCTGCTTAGCATAGGTTTTGGCATTCAACTCACTCTCCAGATAATCACCCCACTTAACAGCAACCTTCCGTATACCAAGACCCGAATCCAACCTGCAGCACTGGACCTGTATATACCTCGCGGTAGGATGTGTCATATATCCTGAGGAACTATCATACAAACTTCTCATATGGGTTCCTAAAGCTGCCCGGCTGTCTTCTTGTGTAGCTTTCAGACCAAATGTCCCCAGTGTAACTCCACGGCTTTATCAACGCTGAATGACAACAAGTTCCTGGTATCCTGCCTAACAGGTCATCGGTAACCAGGCCTAACAATGCAAGCGCAGCTGGTCCTTGAGAAAACTGACTTACGGTATCTGTTGCTTCTCATTCCCAAACTCCACACTCTTGTCTAGTAACATGCCTAAACTAGCTATCAGCTGGAACATCTTCCGGGGTGCAACCTCCCTTTTTCAATCTCAGAACCAAATGTTCGTCATGTTGGTTGGCCGCGATACACGGCGCTCAGAGCTTTGACGTTTCCTTGCCCTTTTACAGCCAACCCCATAGCTGGCTGCTGCGATTAAAATCTGGGGACCACGTCCTTCACACAGGAAATCCTGACAAAGGTGCTCTTGCCCCGCTGAAGTTCACTGGGAACTTTTTACTACAAGACCCTCCCAGTGTCCGAGCCCTTTTAACCATCTTTCAAATATTTCTAAATAAATGACGAGCAGTTCAGATTCGGTGATGCCGCTTCCCTTCCACGATGAAAAAGCGAACACAAACCACAGCAAGCCTTCTCCGAGAAAGCCCAGGAAGAGCAGAAAAACTACAGCAAACAACAAAATAATACATTTGTAATTCTATCAGCGTTACCTTGCCTGTTGCTAAGGTTTCCACCCTTTTGTCTTGCTTATTTTGTTTCTGGTAAACATGGCACTCCGTTTTTTTGATTATTGCCTCTGGGAACTCCATCATTTTCACATTAACCGCTTATTCCCGGAGCTTGATACTACTTGATAATTCTCACGGAAATAATCTCTCTTTTCGGAGGATAACACACCTTTTCATACCCGCAGATTTATTAAAATTGGTGTTCCTTCGCGTGCCTTCATGAAATTCCTACCTGTCTGCTTTGTTCGTCACCAGTTACTTTTTGGAGTGAACTTGAGTGTGCATGGTCGAACATTTTTCTGTTTTATCTTTGTTGACGTTGTACTTCCTGCATCCCTTCTGAACACTCTGGCCTTCGGCAGATCACTCACCAATGACTCAGTTGACCCGCAATTGAATCATATTCACCATGTATTCCTTTATCACTTTTTCGCATTCAGACCCTCCCCAGCCTTATTCCTCTGTTGCCAAATTATGCGATTACTTCTACGCAACTCGTGAAGTTTTCTTCCCATGGAGAGATATTGTAAACTCAAACCATGCTTTCATGAGTCCCTCTCGACCACTGTCAAGAAATGTACAAATGATACCGATAATAATACTACTTCAGCTGCCACTCCGTGGGATTTGATCGTTGGCTAAGAAGTGGATAAAACCCGAATTTCCTCTAAATTGGAAATAACTGCATTGGTGATTTTGTTCACGCCTTCACACAGGCTTAGAATTGTTGCGAAAGAACCACAGTGGTTTGACAAGTAATTGCGATGTCCGCTGCCATAAGGAAACCGACCCGGGCAACATTTTTATTTTCACTGCACAGGTAACGACAGTTACGAACATATACTAAATCGATGTTCCACCCTGAAGACTACGAAGGTATGCGAGTACCAGTGGCCACTTGCGGCCTATTCCGTCCCAAGGCCGAAAAGGCTGTTTGCACGCATGAGAATGAGTACCAAGGCTTGTCCAGGCTTCCCAACACTGCTAAATGAAGAAGCCGTCGCGGACTGAGATTGCGATAAAGCAGCACTACTGGGTCGCGCTGCTGATGTTGATGCCGCTGAGAGGTTATCTCAGCCTCATCCTCCATGACATTACAATCGCTTGTGATTGAAGGTGCTGTTGATTCTCTAAGAGGGCCCCGGACACACATGTCGCCCGATGGGGATGATAATAATCCTTCGAGAAGTAGGTGGCGTCATCTCACTCCCACCCACGAGCCCGTTCAGCGGTTCGAAGGAACAGGGCGAATCAAGGCCCGAATGGAGAAACGCCAGTCATCCTGATATTCAAGGGCGGGAAAAGGCTGAAGCTGCAAATTACCCTTCAGTTGGTCTTGTGTGTTTGGTGGGAAAGATCATTGAACGACTGGTATGGGCACAGCTGCATGAATACCACAGTAGTCATGAGCTTCTCTGCCACTGTCAGCATGGATTCCGAAAGGCCATTGTTGTCCGTCCAATCTTCTGCCGGTGCTTGCACACCGGACCTAGGGTAGAAAGGAGGGCCCATCTAGGAACTTAATGTTGACTCCAACAAAATTTCGACAGGGTGCCGCAAAACCATTTGCTTACTAAGGTGAAATCTTTAGGAGTGACAAAGTAGGCACTTAATCATTCTGACGTTGTCCCGAAATGGAAGGTTTGTCCCTGTGAAATTCTCTCCATCAAATCGTGAGTGGCACCAAGCCCACGGTGGGAGGCCACTAGGCTTGGTCTTCAGCCCGTTGTTATTTATGGCGTCCACCGAAGGCATACCACAAGAACTGTCATCCCTTGGTCTGGTCTCTGCCAAAGGTCTCGAAACTTGGCGTATGGTCAAAACTCCAGCTGATCACTAGGCACCACAGACGGATTCGTGCGCTCTATTGCAATGGTTCAGCGAGTAGGCTCTCCTAACCGACGCCCAAAAGTGAACTCCGTTGCGGACAGAAATGGACGCCAAGGGAGACTTACTTTTTCCAAAGGGAAACTCTTCGAGTGTCCTTCAGTGAGACAGATCTAAAAGCCATAGTACTATCCACACCCTAAGCCCGCAATCAAACTGGCAAGGTATGTGCCTTCATGTGCAGCGTCCATGGCCCCATCCATAGAACATTTGGAAAGCTACATGAAGGTGCTTTCAAACTTCTTTATACCTCATGCCTCCGCCCTCGACTGGAGTACAGCTGGATGGATGAATTCCTTTGAACGGCTTTTAAATTTGGGTGGCTGGAAAGGTTGCAGCGAGCCACCACTCATCTCTTCCTTTGACTACGCAGGATTAGTTACGAGGGGCAGATGGAGATAAAGAGTCTTTTTCCGGAAGCACACCAAAGAGTCAGCATTGACCTGTAAGGCATCTAATGAATAGCTCGGAGAAGAATGTGCTCCAAACTGCTCGAAGAATACCCACCTCGTAGTCCCAGCGCACAGGGGGCACTCAATCACTCTCGCGAGGCTGCGGTCAGCTGGTCCATCGATGGTCTACTATCCTTTCATAGATCCAAGCAAAATGTGGACCACACTGCCAGCTAACGTGTTTGGAGGGGAAAACCACGAACTTTTCATAAGGAAGCCTGAAGCACACTTGAAGAAGCTTCATAGTTAACCTCCGTCATGGGACCACTGTTATGAGTGGACGGTGGTGAGGTTCGTAAGGGTTTATCCCACCGCATGTAAGTCCTAAAGCTTGAAGCTCGAAACTTGGGGCCGGACTGTCCGAGCACCTTCAATCGGACACTAGGACCCAAGCAGACGGTAGATGAGAAGAAACCTCACACTCCAGCCCTCGAAGGAATTTGGCTCCCTGCAGATGGTCTAGCTGGTGAGACTTTAATCTCCGGATATACTTCAGCCCAGTAAAGATTTTTTAGGGGGTAAAGCTGGTGGGGTGATTCTGTATCTCAGAAATAACCTGCCCCTAATTTCATTTGTCCTCTTCCCCGAACTCCCCCTGTTGGCTCTTCACGGAGGAGGAGAAAAAATTCTTCATCAGGCTTTCCCCTGGCGGGCGTGATCTGCCTTCCTCCGTACACTATTCGGGACGGGACTCCTCATCTCATAGTACAGCCACAAGATCTTAAAACCAGCTTTCACTTTACCCATTTTACCTTTCGAGAAGAGATTCCAAAGAGCCGGGTGTCATTTGGAATAGAAACACTACCGGAAGCCCTTTTGGTCAGGCAGTAGCAGACTTGGCGGCTGAATTCTCCTAGTTACTACATGTCGGAGAATGAACTAGGTACTGTACAAGGTGCTCCTCGTCACTGCTCGAACTTGTTACCTCCAACGAGAACTACGAAGTAGGCGTAGCCCACATACTTCCTCGTTTGGGCAAGAATGGCTACTTGGTTCTTCAGTCTGACAACATAATTCACTGGCCAGTCAATGTCTCCAAATTCAGACTCACCAGTGCATGAGAGAGGGCAAACACTGCTGGTATAAGGTCCCTTATGGCTTAAAAATTAGCATATAAGGCCGACTAGCTGAAATATAACCTCGAAACAGACGCCTTGAAAACTGTATTTGTCAGGAAGACCACCTTTTTGTCCGTATGAGGTTGGTCACTATCACAGTTAGCCTCCATTACCGTGGTCCATCACAGGCCTGTCAGGCGAACGCGCTCGGAGGTACGCCAGGCCTGAATCCATGGACAAAAACAGAAGTGGAGGAATCACAAAGCATTTACATTGCTTGCAGGGCTAAAATGAGGTAGTTCTTTCTTAAACAGCGTAGGATTTCCCTGCGTGAGTGAACTGTAAAATGTCCGCACTTTCCAGGTTCATGAGCAGAACCAAGCAGCAAGGCGCCGACCTATCTGGGCTATGCCCTGCAGGCAGCACTGTAACGACGTTTTCCCAAATGGCGGAACAGTTTCGGTAGAGCTTTCAAACCTTCCTCACCTCACTGCCCATCTCTGTCTATTCACAAACCCCGGGCCCGCCTGATGAACGGCACCTGTGCACTACACTGCCAACAGACAGGAAGCACAGTGCTTCCTGTGTCAACTGAGTCCTTTAAACTTGATGGGCCTATATGACATCAGCCCTCTTTTTCTTAGAGAGAAGTCCGTAAAACTGGCGGAAGTCTACGCGGAGCTCCTCCGGCGAAGCTTAGACTGTGATACTTCCCCAGCCTCTTGGAAGAGGACAACAACAAGCCGTATCTTCAGAAATCGTGACCGCCATCAACCAGGGAGCTATGAACCTAAACGTTTACCTGAAATTCACGGTAGAGTCCTCGAGCGCGAGCTAAAGTAAGTCATGGTAGCCAACCTGCGTCACAGTGGAATAACTTCCCCCGCTCAACAAGAATTCTTACAGAGAAGACCGTGCGTTACCAATATGCTCTGCACCACGGATGGTCATACTCGGACCTACGACGGGTACATGATTCAGCACACAATCTCTATTCAGTTCGCGAAAGCCCTTGATGGCATATCTCATAATCCTGTGATACACGAGCCGAAATCCGGCGGAGTTTCCGGCATATTCTTGCTGTTCTTCGTAGCCCGTTCACTAATCGCTGATTTAGGTTCAGAGGGAGTCCTATCCTCTCGGAACCATCCTCGCCCTAATCTGGAGTCCCCCAAGGATCAGTGCTAGGCTCTTTTTTGTTTTGCGTTTATAAAAATGTTCCGCTAACAACATAACGGTGAAAATTGCAATGTACGCTGATGTCACGACCTGGGGCAAAAAAGCCACAGAAATGTAGTTGGCCATGAACCACGCCAAGTAGTAGTCCGCAGACCGGGGTCCAACAGCCGATGGTGACGAGTGTGTGACCATGCCATTTGGCAGCTCCCCGACCCATCTCCTCTGGGTGAAAAATGTCACACCAATAGTGGTGTGAAGCAGCATACGGCCTTGAACTCTTGGTTGAACAGGTTGCTTTATTTCTCTTGCCAGTATCAACTAGTCAACAGGTCTGACCTCCGCGTTCTCGAGGTGGTAAGACAGAACTGTCCTACGATTATGGAAGGGACTTTCAGATCTTTTATGACTTTTGACTTCTAGAATCCAGCAGTTAGATTGTGCTTTCTGGCCTGGTCAACGACCGAGACATGGTGGAACTTTTAAGAAGGACCACGAAACCTGTCCACGGTTCCCGCACACCCCTTATCCGCGGCGGTTGGCCACATAAAATGGCACCCTTTAGAAACTCGTACTTTTGAATATTCTTTCTAAATATACAGCCCGTTCACGACAGGGTTAAAAGATCAATTTTCCACAAGCTCCAGCGTGGAAACTTTCAAGGGGTACGCTAAGGAAGTACTCAGACCTCTCCCTCGTAAAGTTGTTCGAGAGAAATCTTTGAGTAACACAGAAGTCTCGCTTTGAAACAGCTTACATCAAGAACTTATTACCGTCTCGAGCAAAGAGACAATTTGAAAGCAGTCGGAAAAATTCCTGGGACTGAATTTTTCCCTTAAACCTTTTCGAATTTTCAATCCGTTTCTGCTATTACTTCATCCGGCCCCTTCTTGCTGAACCTCGCATTTAAAAGTAGAAAAACAAAAAGGATGCTATTTCCTCCCGACTTGATATTAGATGCTGCATTCTGTTGTGCTGTCTAATCCTGCTTACGCGTGCTCGATTCTGAGAGCAACATCCGTGTTGCTCTACCGGTCACCCTGGACAACTATCTGCGCTATCACCCACCAAAAATGCATCTGTGGCAGTTCCCTGTCGTCTGGCTCCCTTAAATTCAGCTAAACGATTACCGCATAGAGAAAGATACCTCAAGGACCTGGAACGATTGAGCTCTAGCCTCGAACCTGTAGACCCCTTCAGGAATTCAAGACAACAGAACTGAAATTGGATGTAATGCTAAAGAGCTCCACCTTGGAGTGTCGCTGCTCAGAATCCGGACAAGAAAAAGCAAAGCAAGGAAAGAACTTACATCATTGAAAAATCCATTTGGTGGGTCCCAATAAATATCAGATTAATGCCGGTTTACCAGCAGGCCACCAGTAGTCACCCCCAACCAATTTGCGCCCGGGTGGACGAAAATAAGAACCGGATTAACCAGACTGGATCTACTAGGATTCGCAACAGAGGGAAAGCCCCGGGGGAAAAGCCGTTGGCTGTACCAAATATACAAGTGAACTGTTTTCCGGCGCACACATGACTTGATTCCTTTGGTGCTTTACTTATCCGATCTAATCGCATCTTATAAAATTCCGTAGCCACTCTAGTTTTTCACTGTGTTACACCAGGTTCCTCTTTTTACAAACTTTTTCCAGTCCGTCTCCACCTTGCCTTTTATTACTACATGCTCATACAGCGACGTTGTTGCTTATCCAGACTGCAAAAGTCAACATAGGATCAATTCACCATGAAGATTCCCCTGAGGCAGATAGGGTCGCGGTCTTCTTGCTCGGGTTGGCATAATACGTGACGTCTGCAAGCAATAATTCCACGAAAAGCGCACCAAACTATCAGCCAGTGTCGGGTCTGTGTGGGAAGCACCAGATGCCAAGAGTGGGTTTGCTCGGTATGCGCCAAGTACCGCAAGTAACCGCTTTCTAAAACCACACACGAAGAAGTTAGTAAACCAGACAGAGGCCCGAATATGACGCCATAACCCGTGTTTGGATCATGACCAGGATGAGAATGTGGGAATGTTGAATGAGACTGGTTACTATAAGGGAGGGATGGAGGGCTCTAAACAGACGAGTGCCTAAAAAGTAACATACGATCTTCTCCTTCCCAGGTGTGACGGTATGGACCATCCTGTGGCATAGCGACACTTCCTTCTTCTGTGCTCTCTAGCAAAAAGAAGTCAAGAAACTCCCGGATGAAGGCCAGACCCCCACCAAATTGGTACCACGACTTGGATCACATGCCGAGATGGCCACGGGTAGGCAGAGGGAAGTGGCAATTAATGGCATTCACAAAACATTCAGTGTAGCACCAAATCAAAGACAGCCGGAACTCCGTCAGCATATGGTAAATCTCCTATTTCCAGCGCGTATTCAGTAACAAGCGCTGATAAAGTGGGTCATGCGGATGGGAAAGCAGTAGCCCTATGCAAAAGGGGAGCAAGAGTCATGCGCGCTCCGTTTTCGTAGAATTAGGGATTCCACACTTTAGAGACCTTTTCATGGTAGCAACTAAGTAGGTACACCTACCACTAGGTAGGTATTTTCAAATTAGACCTGATATCGCTACCGAGAGTAAGCGCAGCTTCGTAGACCCGGCAAGAAGGACAGGAAGTCCAAGTGGAACAATCGGAAACGGTTGCCAGCGCGACCATCAAACTCTCCTACAATTCATCTGACAAGGAAGACCAGAACATAAGCTCTCAGCAGAATACCCCATAGAAAACCAGTTTTAAACCAACCCGCTTAATCTAGTGGGAAGTCTACTTCACCCAAGAATCATCTCATTTTTTGGCGCAAAGCACATTGTTTATGTTGGGAAAAACAATCACTGACGTCAGTCGTTGAAAAGCAGACTAACTGGCTTATGCTGGAACCAAGTAGCCCTTCTTCTGATTGGTTGATCGATCACACGAAAAGCTACCACGCGACGGGAATTCGTTTGCATTTAATCGGTTCGCTATCATGTCACTTGAGCACCCCCTGGCACAGGCACTGACCTGGATTCCGGACAGGAGCTGACTTGCCAATTTCTGACGGGACATGGCTGGCTATCGGCCCTGAGTCAGCACATGCCCTCACATCCTTCCTTCTTTGATAAAGGCAAAGGCTTCTGGTTCTATCCGGTTCGTTTGGACTTTTGCTTTTCTCATTAACACCGAAAATTTGCTTATGTACGCGCTTTCTGCACCTCCGATTGACCGGCCTGTCCATTTGAAAATCGCAGAAACGGATTTCCAAAATTCTCATGAACCCCGTTCTCTTCCGTCGGTGAAATATTTCTGCAGTGAACCCAACCCATAGCTTCTCTATTTTTCCCGGTACTGACAGATGCTGTGCCCCTTTCCTCCTCAAAAGCATGGCTTGTTTTATAGATGATTTCGCCCCTTTAACCGACTCAGAGTTCTCTGCCTCAGTGTCGATAATTATATCTTTCACAAGGGCTTTGTCTATAACTAACTTTGGGAGTGAGGTCTCCATATCCTCAGAAATCTTGGTGCTTTTTCCATTAGATAGACCCGAATATTACTCGGCCGTTTTCTGCAACACAGTCTTTGAGTCCTGTTGGTCTTCGTCAAAGTCAAATATCAGCGAAATACTTCTAGCCTCATCGTCAAGGCAAAGTCGAGGCCTAGAAAATTGATACTGTTTTGGTTCCAAAAATAACCAAATGAAGGCAGCAAGTCCTTCGACGTTCCACCTCTATAACCTCCATCCTTCAGGCAAAGGATTACGATCTATCATTTTCAGCGGCGTCGAAAGCGGCACTGCCACCGTTCTTGACATGTTCTGTTTCGGGCAAGTGCGGGGTTCTTCGAATTCCTCTGACCCCATGTTTCGTCCCGTCTCACTAAGTTTAGTGAGGAATCGGGTTTGCCTCGGAAACATTTGCCATCATAAGCACAAAGCGAGGAATAAGCTGCCTCGGACCATTCGCAAATGTGCGTCAATAACCCAGTTCAGCCATGCCCTTAAATCACAACTTACCGTTAGTCATATGTTATCTTTGACTAACGCCAGTATATCTGAGGATCAAGCCTATGAAGAAGGCATCGAACTTTAGAACCCTAGCTTCAGTCTCTCCTCCCGCTCTCTGCTATCCGTCGAGCTGGCCTTCAAAAACGGGTTCAACTACTAGGATCACGGCACCATATTCCAAACCTACCATTTTCTGCCTAACGACAGACGATAGGCTTACCATTTATTAATATTTTTACGTATAACCCACATTGCAGAAGGATAGTTTTTGTCGTTTACAACTATAAATATCTAGATGCCTGCCGGTTCTCGCTACTCACCCACGTTCACCTACCATCACCCAACCCTCATACATCCCTGCCTCATCTAATTCACTAGTCGGTTTCCACAACCATGTCTAAACAATTACTGCCTCCCTCGCCATATAGTACTGGGGCAGCCATGTAAAACAACTCTTCTCTAGCTGAAGGTTTTAGCCAATGATGTTTTCCCCCTGCACCAAATTATCCTAAGACATTAAGTCCCACCACCCACTAATTCACTCCTTGATCCTCTTATTTATCCTGGCTTCCGCTCCTCTCAGCTTTATACATTTATATATATACATATATATGCATATATATATACACCTGTTCATATATATATATATATACATAAATATATATATATACCTATTCATATATATACATATATATGTGTAAATATATAACATTTTTATATACTATATATATATATGTATATATACTCACTACTGTCCTATAATTATTAACGCAAGCACGGTGAGTAACTCAACGCTCCTCGATATCTCCTACCTTACAATGCCTCTCTTCCGCATCAGGTCCCACCACATATACTTCCCTCACCACCTCTGCGATTTCGAACTGGAAAATCCAGTCTGATTCATCCCACTTAGCGTGACTCACTAACTGAACTCAACACCCAGTTATGACGTTACCATTTCTGCTCCCACCCTATCCCCCAGCTAAGGTTCTTCTGTAATTTCATGCAGATCTTGGTCTTTACTCCTCCTTAATGACCACTCTAGGCGAAATACTAACTTTCCCATTGAAAGTTTTAGCCACACTTAGGCGTCTCCCTTTTAGTCTCACGTTTCATGGCCTCAATGTGCCTTTGGGATCCGCCGCACCGATGAGCCCGTGCTCAACTTTTGTTCTTCTTTCCGTTAACCGTTGATCCTCAGCTGCGTCACTCTATCTCACTTTCCTTGCCATAGTCTTTTGCGTCCGACCGCTTTCGCATGACCCGTCCGATGATCGCACCCACCTATACATCAATATATATATACATATATATATATACCTTGGGTATGCTCCACTCACTTGTCCCCCTTCCTAACTAGATTGTGCCATTTTACAACACAATTTGCATATATATAGTTAAAACCGCTCCGTCCTTTAGCGATGGGTGCTCGCTCTCACTTAATTCCTGGCTCAGGCTAGAACTCAGCCGTCCCATCCTGTTTTTTTTGCGCCTTTCTCGTACACTGAAGCCTTGCCACACGGATTACCATTCCTTAGCAACTAGGCTTCACTTCTCTGCGCATATGCTCATGGTAAGTCGAGACCCCATTCCAACCGGAATCCGTATGCCCCTGCCGAATACCAGCACGTTTGCCCCCACATGAAAAATCCTCATTTTTACACTCAGTGTTTTTCTCCCTTTTTACTGTTTGCCGTCCTCGACCACAGCTGGTGAACTGACCAGACTGTTATCTTCCTATTTTCTCATTCTTCTTCCAGACCAGACCATCTACTATTGTTTTATTCCTGGTTCCCAAACGGACACCCTCTCCTCATCCACCGCCTACCTGATATCGCCCCAAATCTCTACTATCACCCAACTACCCTAGAAAGCTACCAGTCTCCATCTAGGGATCCCTAATAGACCTGTCCACTAGCCAAACGATAACTAACTGTTCGGATAACAAAATGTTCATTTTCTTGCTTCCATAAAAACGATAATCATAACCCACAGCTGGAACACTCTCCAGACTGCCGCACTCCTGATCTCTTCCAGAGTGCATTGGTTACTTAGGTAGCCATCGGCCGAATCGACGTTTATTCCGGATTACCGTAAGGACTTAACGATTTGATCAATGGTTCAAACCTATGCTCTCGCCCGCTGACGTTACATGGGGCACCGTACACGGATTAACAAAGCCTCATGAAAGTCTCACCGGATCGCAGAGGTGATTCCTGACACCAACCATCAACACATCCGCTCAACGTTTATTCCCAAATAATCCAACCCAACAGTTCAAATTCTTCCCGTGTTGCAGTACGAAACCAATGGCCGGAACCCAGACTTCGCAGCTGTCAACTTCGTCAGACCAGCCCTTTTTTACCTGCTTCCCTCAACATTCTACCTGCCACCACCTGCAACCAAGGTCTTTAAGAAACAGAATACCAGCCATCTGTAGCCAACCACAATTTGGTTAACAATTTTCTATCAAATACAAAAACAAAAAAATTACACTCTTCCAACTTCTGCCTAGCCGAACCATTGACGTTTTGTCTCCACTAATCCGTTTCATTGACGGCTTTTCTTTTCTTTAATAGTCCGTTATATGTCCATACACCATCCATGCTCTTCAAAAGTTCACTGAAGTCCCTGCGAAGCTTTTCGCTTTCATTTGAATTTCCATATGACACTGTAATCACCTGCACAAAAGGTCCGTTTTATTATCACCTTTGACTCACTTGCCCTTATTTCAAATGCTTCCCCCACAATCAGTTACCCAATGCTGGATCAGTGTCCAATATTCCGCTGGTATCTCTGACTGCACTTTAAAAGCCCCACGCTTGCTTTACTTGTAACAATGTTCTTTGGCATCTCTTCCGTCCGGTTACTCGTTAGTGACCGTCCATTTGTCGCCAGGACCTAACCAACTATCGACCAGTGAACCACACCCCTATAGTTTCCCGAATAATGGAAAGACTGATAAAAAATAAGCTGACAACTCATTTACTAAACAATAACCTCATTAACACTGGACAGCACGGTTTTCTTCAAAAAAGATCCTGTGCCACCTGTATGTGTGACTTCCTTAACCTAATAACTACGGCCACTAACAGTGGTAAATCAGTGATTGTAATCCTCCTTGACATGACTAAAGCTTTCGATCGAGTATCCCACAATAGGCTCATGGCGAAGATGAAAACCTACGGAATTGTTGACCCGATCCTGAGTTGGTTTTCATCATATCTAACATCCCGAAAGCAGGTGGTGGACGTTGATGGCAGTTTATCATCACCTCAACCAGTTACTAGTGGAGTTATTCAGGGTAGTGTACTAGGTCCCTTACTTTTTCTTATATATGTTAATGACATTTTCAACGTCATCACACACGGGGCTGCGTTCCTTTTTGCAGATGACATAAAAATTATGTACTCCTTTGAACCTGACGCCTTAGTTTCTACCATTGCTAGCATAACGAGCGATTTACTATCGCTAGACTCATGGAGCAACCAATGGTTGATGAAATTCTCCGCTGTCAAAAGTTGTATCCTTATGTATAAGTGTCAGGTTCCCGCGGGAATGTTTAAAATTAATGATCAGTTCATCCCCAACAGTCCGGAAGTAAGGGACTTGGGATTACAATATTCTTGTACATTTAATTTCTCCGAACATTCGGCCGTGCAGGTTGCTAAAGCTAGACGGCTAATTGGTCTGATTAATAGAACCTTCAGTCTTACAGAGAGCAAGCTAAGCATTTTTAAAACTCATGTCAGATCACTTCTGGAATATTGCACTGTCGTCTTTTCTAACATGCGGCAGATTGACAGATTTGCAATTGAGAATGTACAACGTAGATTTACCAAACAACTACTAGGATATTCCTCGCCTTTAAATTATATGGAAAGGTGTGAAATATTGCACCTAGAGCCCCTATGGATGCGCCGTCTACGAATGAACCTGTCTTTCTTTTGCAATATTGTAAAACGTACATCTTGCAATTCAGCCCCCCAGGTCAAAACTCCCTCCAACTATTCTTTACGACATAGGGACTCTATGGTCTTGATTCCAGTATCCAGGACTGCGATGCGGTCAAACTTCTTTATTGTTAAATATTCTTCCCTCTGGAACAAACTCCCACCTCAACTTAGGTCAATGTCTTCGGCCTCTTTATTATTCAAAAAAGAAATAAATAAACATCTAACTGTCCAAAAACTGATCCGAATGCATGATCCCTACATGTCTATTACCCGAGCCTACGAACTGGGCCTGGGATACTAACTGAAAGCTTAACAACTTTTTTCAGTAGACAGTTATTACCAACGGATGGTAAGGAGCATTCTTTATTATAGTTAGCAAATAAAAGCAGTCCAACCTATACTCCATGACTGTCAACAGCACACTCCACGTGTTTGTCTAGCCACTTCCTATTTTCAACGCTTCTGACCACGACCCCCTACCGTTACTCCGGTGATTCTTTTTTCATGCTGTCAGATTTTACCATAGTCGGTTAGGTTCTTTTTTTATCAGCTGCCGCCAGGTATAAGAGCATTTATAATGCTAGAAAATACATAGCAGCATATATAATATGGTCCTCAAGGTACCAGTCTCATCCACGCTTCAACTACTTACTCATTGAGACCCTATTTCAACACACAAGATTCCAGGCCTCGTTCTGATGAACGAATCGCCACAATCGATGTGGTCTTCCATAAACCATTCGTCGAACTACACATAAGTATTTGCCCCCAGTGTCGCCTATTCTCGCTTCCTTGCTTTTTTGGTAACTCTCACTAAGCCTCACAAGAATTAGTCGCTAGTACCGGTCTTCTTCGCTTTCCGTATGTTGTTTAATCCAAAAAACAAGACCTCAACGTCGCGACCACCCATTTCTGTTACTGGCATGATATTGGTGTTCTGTCTTTCTCCCCTAACCCACAGCTGGTAGAATTGCCAGACTGCAGCCCTCTCCGTTTTGTTTTCAGAACCTGCACCCTAAGGACGATTGTCGCCTTACACTTCCCAGGAATAACTTGGACCCTCTCTTGCTGGACAGGACAAACGAGATTTACACACAACTTCATTTTCGCCCGTCTCACGATCGCTTTCCCCAAGATTCCCGCCATAGGACTTCTTGAACCCGGACTACTCGATCTCACTGCATTCATACAACTCATTTTAATCCCATATGGCATTATGCCCGTTCCGTGTTAGAACCCGCTAATACTGTTCAAACACTGGCACCTTTATTGTCACTGTTCATTGCTTCATCGGTCACCAAAAAAAAACGTCCGGCGCTGACATATCTTTCAGTAGTCCTCCAGTGGGCAGCGAAGTAATTAGTAACTACCTGCACTCTTCATCGGTCCATCCGATCGCATCCGCAATGCTGTTTCATCGAGTGTTCGGGCTCTGTAGATCACTGAGTTCCCTCCACGATTGAACGTCTTCGATACACTTCCCATGCTGCATCGCCGCTCCGTTCCCATCATTTGTTACACCTGTCAAATTGGTCATTAGAAATGTGACACTCACCGTCTACTTACTATACCATCACCGTTATCGAGACCTTTGATTTTCCAGATGTTGCATTCGTGTTATATTACCGAAACTGACCCCGTATGCAGCCTCTAAATCACACCACTATCTGCACCGGCTGATACATTTTATTTCTATATTCGTTGATCCACGGCCGCTTCCCGCGATATACCTGTGCAGTTTTATTGATCTGTCATTTTTGCATGGTACATACCACACAGCATTCATCTATTGACAAACAATTATCTGTGGATTACTTTACCTTTCCTCTCGCAGAACTGAACACCTGTATAATGGATGTAACCACACGGTCAATATTGATTAGTCTTCCACTTCCGCTTTGACATTTCATACCAACCCTACATAAAGTTAACAACTTGCCGCACGCTCACCTGTTTTACTCCGGCCGTTCCCTGCCACCATCACTCTGGTAGTATCCCTCCCAAGAAATACGCAATTGTTTGCAAAATATATGATTCCTCCAGTATACAGCCACCACTTTATATACTACCATCTTTGCAGACTGAAATATTTCCATGTCAATACTTCTTGACATGCCTGTAGTAAAGTGAATAATTCACCGAACGCTTCGACGATATTTCTATCCATATGCCTCTCATATTCTGTAGCGCACGAAAAACATTTCCTTTGAATATGTTCGAATTTCCACTAGTGGTAATTATTTCATATACCACTTATGCATGTACTCCAGACCAACTGACATCATTCGACCTTGACCTTCAAACTTGCCGGGCATTACTACCGTTTTAGTTCACTGTAACACTCTCGCTGATACTCTGCATGCACTTGTTATACCCTTTTGTGAATTGTCATTCCGGCATCACTATAATCATCTGATCATGCATTCCAGCATGCTTCGGGCGCATCCGAAATATACAATTATTATTATCCACACCGCCCTCCAGCGATTTCGAAACCGATTCGGAATTCCCGCCTCAACCATAACCACTTTTGTTCACTCAAACACTACATGACTTTGCTGGTGTATTTCGGTTGCTGTGTGATTTATAAATTTAGAATCTGTGAATACCTCACATTGACATGTACTGCTGTATACTCTGATCTTGCCTTGTGCATGTGTATTGACCACGGTCAAGAAATATACTATACTAAGTAAAATATACTATACTTAGGGTACTCTCCCACTCCCCTATTAGTTCCGAACAATGCACTGGTCCGACTGGTGTGGGCAACCAGACCCTAAGGTTTGAATGCCACTGGCAGGATTGGTCCCGTTCATCGATTTGCACCATCAGTGGGCTGTCCTGTCACTCGAAAGTTCGTGATCTCGGTAGGGGCTGGTACTGATGAGCAGTATACCAGTGGGACTAAGCTGGCCATCGAAAAACTTATCGCACCATAACTTTAAAAGCACTACCGTGAGGGTTCATATCGTTTGGAGAGAAACAAGTGTGGGCAGCCCTAGGGAGCGTTCCAGCCTCTCCATCACCTAATCGGTAACTTTGGTTTGAAAAACGAGCTCAGCTCTTGGACTCTGCTCTGGTAAGGGAAATTGCCCACAAGTGCAGGGGGGTCTGTCGATACTCCATTGTAGTTTCTGCTATGTAAGAAACAAGTGGGGATAACTTCAAGTAGAGGCCCCTCAGAGAGATTGTATTGCTGTCAGAGAAAAGTGGTTGGAAAAAAGTTACCAAAGTTACACTGTCCCACCGGGGTAGTCTAATTTAAAGCTAGACTGTGAAGATGGTGGATAAGGTGGAGGAGCACTTAGGCTAGTAGCCCAACACCTACAGTAAGCCCAAGGTACCTGGGTTGTGACACCCGTAAACCAGGCGGTTTCTGCCACAGCCATTTCTGGGGATAGAAGAGTGCTCCTTATTTGCGCCCACCGCAGAGCTTTAGCAGTCGCGGGAGAAGGCACAAGCTTCGTCGACTAATTACGACAAGCCCCTGGGACGAGCAACCAAGTCCTTATAGTCGGGGACCTGAATGCCTCAAAAGTAGACTGGGAAAGTGGACGGATGCCACTGCTCCCTTCGGCCACAAAACCATTCATGCGGTCCACAAAAGGACCCTGTACTGGCAAGTTCACCAGCCCACTACCTGAGGGGGAGGACAGGCCCCTGTTACATTGGATGTCGTAAAATCCTAGTACCCATTTGATGGGCGGGGCCTAAGGATGTCTACACCGCTCGGTAAAAGTGCCCATGGTTCTTCACGGTTTGTTTATGTTACTGGTCATGAAACGTCTCCCGAAAAGTGAGGGCGAAACTTCAGGCAGATAGAAGTTACCGGGCTACTGTTGCAAATTGAATATCTAAACTGGAATTGTCCATCGGACAATGTAGATGACGTGTGGAAACATACAAAATGCGATGCCTTAGGGATGTAGTTGCTCATCACATGGACAACCATGACCCAGTGGGAGAGGGTCAGCACGAGCTAGTCAAACAGGAGTCATGTCTCATGAACCTACTGCCCTTCCTAGCTGAAGTACCACAGTGTCTGGACAAGGTTGGACGGATCGAAATTGTATTACCTGAAATTCCGAAAGGCATTCGACTCGGTAAATCACAGTGTTCTCATCCCTTAATCAGCAAAGCTTCATATGGAGCCCTCAGCGGTGGGACGGTCAATGGATAACCTGAGAAGCCTGAGATTTTACATCAGGGAAGAAGGCACCAACTCATCTTTTATCAAGGCCAGTGGAGGGGTTTCAAAGGGATCTGTTATCGAACAACTGTTGTTCCTTGTTTCCATAAAGGACTTGGTGATAGTGCCAAAACTTCCTCGCTACTTTCTGCACATCATGCTAAGATTGTTGGAAACTCAATTGATTATGACGTACGATCCGACCTGGGCACTTTCCACAGATGGTTCGCAACCATGGGTCCACAGCCCAACAACTGCTGGTGTATGCAACCGCCATCCTCTGACGCCCCAGCTCCGCAGTATCTGAATTCAGGTAAACCCCAGGAGGTAGCAGGAACACCTACCGTAAAGGCCTTAAGTGTGTGCTTATTCATGAGACATTTAAGCCATCAGCCAAACGTTCTTCCGCGGCCAGTAGGTCCAGTAGGGCCCCCTATCAACTCCGAAGGACAGCTGGTGCCAGAACTCCCTGGGTCGCAACCCCAATATACACAGCCGGCTTTCGGCTTCACCTGGAATACACTGTGCATGCGAAAGCTTCCTCGGTAAATGGGGACCGGAAGGTTTAAGAGGCTGCTCAACGAAGGTTTTCGAAGGCCGCCTCAGGTTTCGGGAATGTACCGTATGCCGAAAGACCGTCATCCTCAGGACTTTTTCTTTTGCGCGGAGGCGAGTAAGGAAGGACTTCATTGAAACATCTGAACAGCCGGAAGAGAAGCAGGTGAATAGCGTGTCTCACTCTGAAATTGACAGGAACTGGGCCATCAAAGGATAGGGTCTTAAAATGAAGGAACACGGGGCAAAGCGAATTATCTGGGCTATTTGGCCTTTTTCAAAGTACTCAATACATGGAATAAACTTCCGGAAGAGGGAGCGTCCTCACATTTTTCATGCCGTTCAAGGCTGGCGTGGATGAGGTTTGGCCATCAGTGTTCCCTACGCTACTTTGAAAATTCACATTACCTAAGCCTCATTATTTGAACTTATTGCGATTCGTACCTCACATCCGAACTCGCTATCTCCAAAGTTCTCTAAGTCTTGGTCGCCTGTGTATCATCCATTTCTTCCCAATATGTACATGGTATCCTTCACCAAAGCCAGCTTCATTAACCACCAAATGTTCCACTAGCCTAATTTAGTGTGAGCCCGTGCTGCTTTTTGCTTTCACCCTGTGCAAATTGAGCCCCTGATTTCCCAGATCTAAACCAGAATTTACGCCTCAAAAGTGGATCGGTAAATCAAAAAAAAATCCCAAGAAAATGCTTTAGTAGTCGAGGCGCTTCAAGTTATTGAGACCTAAAGGCGCAGGAATCTGGAGTCTCATTGGTCGGGCTGCAAGCTCTGTGACCCAAACTGACATGAACCGACCTGCGTCAGGGAACAGACCAGTGCTTCAGAAGCTTAATCTAAGCAAGGACAACGTGCCCCATGAACTTAAACTCTTATGACAAATCGGACACGATCCATCCGGCAATTGTTCAGCCTCTTTCCGTTATCTTATCAGGGGCTATTACCAAGCCGCGCGAGGCGTCGCTAAGGGAGGACGAGGTGCCAGAAGGCGGGCATAAGGCCACTGCCCTAGCAATATATAAGACAGGATCCAGGCAGATGGCGAAGAAGTAAAGACCGGCCAGCCTGACATCAGTGTTTTGTGGGCACTTGAAACGTATAATCAAAAGCGATTGTTGTTGAATCTGTTTAATAACAAACTGTGGACATCTAAGCAACATGGCCTTTTTTAAAAGAACGTGTTTGGCCAACCCACTGACGGTAATGGATGAGATCACAAGACGAATTGATAAAAGCGCAACATTGAAGGTGTGTTAGTCGGATTTCAGCAAGGCTAGATTATAAATTACGGAATTTGAGATAGTCGGAAAGGCAATCAATTTGGTAGCACACCTTGAAAATCTTATTTTCTGTGTGAATGTGGGTATTTATCTATCGGGATAGGAGCAGGCTATCTGTAGTATGCCGCAGGGTTCAGTGCTGAGACATCGGCTTTTCCTCCTGTAAATAGGTGACTCAGGGAAAGAAATGAGCAACCGGTATTTCATCTTTGCAAGTGATATGAAGATGGCGGGGAGCGATTTAGTACAGGATATGAATGTTGTTCTCAGATGAGCGGATCGGTGGGATTTACCTTTGGATCTCGCTAAGTGCCAAATCCCGACCACCAACGAAGACGAAACGAGTAGTATTCCATCTGAAAGTGTGTCGGAGGTGAAAGACATGTGTGATAGGTATATAGGAGTTGAGGCCTTCCTAACACTGCCAGAAATGTAAAAACTTGGGTATTCAGTATTGCCTCAAGCAAAGACAGAATTCCTTGTCCTTTTTCATGAGGTTTTGATGTGATTTCCCCTGTAGGATTGCTTGAGTAATGGGCTCCCTATTATCGTAGGGATGTGGAGTGCTTGGAAGGGGCGCGGCGACTTGCAGCTAGAGTGATCGCCGGTCAGAGGGGAAAACCTTACACCGAGCATCTGTCCCAACTGTCCTTAGTACGATGACCCTCGCTGACGCGGAAAACCAGGTTCCGTAGTAGATATAATATCCCATCTTTCTTTGGTGGGCGCACACTGGAAATCGGAGCGGCCCTTGAGACTGTGTTGACATTCATAGCTGAAACAAATGCTGACATCGCCGAACAACGTTCAAGCATTTCTATCCTTTGTGTCATCTGCGAATCAGTACAGGCTTACCCCCATGCGGGCGCAAAGCGTGTACTTGCAGTGTTTTAGTTAAAGACGAGCTCGCAAACTTCTAAAGGTAAATGGTCATAGAAGTGTGCCTAAGGAACACCCTCATACTCTCCTGTAGCCTTCTACCTGAATCCAGGGCGATGAGACCAGGCAACTTTTGCACGTATATTTCTGTGATGAAAAACGAATCAAGGTTGCCTAAGCATCCCTACTGTTTCAACGCGTCCAAGCAGCTAAAAAGTTTGTTACTTTTTGCCAACTTCTACCTAGCGTCAAGAGAAATTTAGTGGAGATTTGCAACCTTGTCCTAAACGGCTTCACCACCCTGTATCTCTGACCAAACAAATGTTTCAATGCTTTTTCAGCGCTTTCGTATCATTATTCCGTGAGGTACAACAAGTAAACCCGTAATGCACCGTTTGTATTCCCACTTCCTTGTGCAACATATAATGCGAAAGCTCTTCGTCGTCGCACAGCAACTCAATCTTATCTATGAATTGGGCTAGAGGATAATAAATACTGAGCAGGGAAACCATCGAAATATGGGACCCTATGCTTGGGCAGTTCTGACCGAGTCAACATCTGTTCAAGTTCAAAAATACCACCACCAGCCTTGAAGGTTTTATCCTGCTTTGGGCGATATTCATTATCTTTACACAAAACCGCACGAAAATTTAGAAATTTTCCTATGACAAGGTGGAAAGTGTGAACATGATATTCCCTTTATCCTCACATGTCTCCAGTACGGTTAATCACTCCACTCTGCCTTAAAGACACGGCCGCATCCCATCTTGAACAAGAAGCTCTCTCTACCGTACCAATAGCTTTCACATAACTTTGCAAGTTTCGGTTCTGAGGCTGCCTAATATGAAGACTGTACGCCTTCATAAATAGGTAAGTGAACTCCGGCAGTCACCCGTCGCGGGGGAATTATTGTTTTGCTTCACAGTCAATCTTCTAAACAAAAGCACCTTAATAAGATCCATCGCAAACGACAAGGCTGAATCAAGTAATGTCTGCACAATCCAAACTATAAGCAAAATGGAAGAAAAACCAATCGCTGGTTCGAAATGAGAGACTGATGAAAATAAATCAGCATGCAATGTCACTTTGGACTTCTGGAACTTGTCAACGGCTGTAGGTGCACAGAGAGGCACAATATTGTCCGGTTGTCAATTGCTGCTAAGGCCTCCTGATTTTTGTGATGAGCGGGCGCGCGAATGCGATTTGTTTTCTTGCAAGCCAGTTGAAAAGAGATCCACAAAATGAACACAGGTTTAAACAAAATTTGACAGGCAGCTTCGTATTTCAGTCTATGTTGTCCTATAAAGATGATTGATAAACAGATGGATATCGCCCAAAATACACTTAAAAAAACTTTATCTCAGGCACGTCCCAAGAGATAGTCCATCAAAATTGCGAAAGGACACTTTCTTCTGCATGGTATGCAAGCGGAAGATAACGGGGTGACCAACCTTTCGCTGAAGGATTCAAAACAGAAAAGTTCAGTTGTTTAACCTGAACCAAAAAGTTTGAGTGGAGCAACAGAACAAGAATAAAGGTAGAAACGAGGCAATTCCGATGTCTTTCATGGCAGGAGCCCCCAAATAATTCGCGTCCAAGTATGTGCGTTTGTTACTGCACTTAAGCGGAAGAAATAGCAGCTACGAACAGGATACTCGTGTTTTCGTATAACCATTCTATTCATTTTTTGTTATACGTTCTTCATCTCTCCTTGTAGTGCTTTTAGGGAGCATTTTTTGCTTATTTAGTAGCCCGTGGTTTCACGGGGACTCGCAGGTGGCTACCCAGATCGGTCTTTCGGCAGCCGTAGCCCATCCCGGCAAGAACAGTGGAGCCGACACAATAGTACTGCAAGTGAGGCAGAAGGCCACCAATTTCCGTGCAGGATTGGTCCATCTTTTACGAAAACTGGCTGCAGCTCTTCCCCGCCCAACTGCTATCTCTCCCTTCTGTCTAATACTAGGCTGCCCGTGAATGTTTTCTTTTGAACAGTCTGGAAGATCACGAACTTGGAGGCTTGTAACTCTTCAGCTAGTAGGAGACAGATTTTGAAAAAGGATTCACCCCCACCTCCGACCAAACGAAGGTACCAAAGCTTGATTCCGTTCAACCAGTCTATTCCCCAAAAACCTTACCCTTATAAGCTACTGGCTTACCACTCCACTGGTTCTGGCAGAGATCGTAGTAGCATGCACCCTTTGGGAATTTGATTTCTTCTGCATGTCCGGCAAATCCCAAAACCGACTAAGACTGATCGACCATACCTGCTGGTATATGAAAGAATGGATGGGCCGGCCAACCATCTCGGCACATCCTCACTATTGACCTTCCCCTTAGATACCAAAACCTCCGGATTCATGTGGGACTTCACATGATTGCTGCGTGCCGTTTTAGGGATATTCACGATGCAGTTCACCAGGAAGGTGCAGGATCGGGTCGATCAGTTGCTTAGGTAATGTAGCACCATCATCTAATCGGTCCAAAACTGATATTCCGGTACTTCAATATCCAATTTTTTCCTCAGTATTTCCAAAGTCCGAGCGGCTGGGTCACCGGCAGCCCATTCTTACCTGGGCGTGGCCACTTATTTGGCCAGAACCATTCTCGCTCAACTAAATAAATCAAACGTTATCGCGATTTACCTTGTGCGGCATCACTTAAGTGAGTTACCTATCCATAAGCGGTTTCGGAAGCCTTACATAAGGAAGTGTAATTCAACTGGCCCGGCGTCTAAAAACCCCGCGGGCTGAGTTCCTTAAGTAGATTCACTACTCCCAGTCTCGACGGAGATCTTTGCAAACGTTCCCTTTCTTCTAATCCTAGCTCATTTGTTCATCTCACCGTCGACCCCTCTTTTTCACGGCTTATAGAAGACAATTTCCAGGGACCTTTGGGAGAAGAGGGTGCACAAACACAAAGGAATTGAATATGGAAGAGGTACAAGGAGTAGGGCCGCATGACATCTCCAGCAGGGGCGGGAGACCTATGATTACAAAAAACCATCTACCTTTGTTGCTGAATAGGTCCTAGAGGGCACTGTCTAGGTAGTGGACCACCTCTCAACGCCACTGGTGAGACAGCTCGTGTGGAATCAAAGATCTTGGCGCTTTCTTTTCGCTTGACAACCACTTGTAAGGCTGAAACCCGGCTTTCAGTGGCGGCTTTGTAGCCTCCTCCGCGAACTCCGATGCTTCTAGATAGTTTGGGAAGACCTCCAGAGAGTCTCCCACGTAGACTTTCCTGTGTGCTTTTGGTGGAGGCTTTGTACGTAAAACCGAAGTTGCATCTCGTCCATAGCAGAGTGGAGTTTGCACAGGATGGGAGAAAACTGGCTCCGAATGGATGATGCACTGTTTGGCATTCCAGTTCTAGGCTGCACCGGTCGCGGTTCCCCTACCATAAAAAGTGTAATCCGCCCCCGCTTGATCTTGACAGCTTTGCCTGCGTAAACTTCCTTCGATGTCGGCTGCGACAGCTGAGGCTCCCTATTAAGAACTTTCCAAAAACCCCACGTGATAAGCAGTAAGTTCTGACCATTGGCACAGATTCCCGATCTGCCTCTCTCCCTAAAAATCTGTGAAGCAGTCAAAAACAACCTTCACATCCCCTGGTTTCGTCTTGGAAAGTACGGGGTTGAGCTGAAGGTATCTGCTCAGGAAAGTCGCCTTCGGTCGGTTGACCCTCTGGAACAGACTCAATTTGTCGATCATGCCTTTGATGTTGCGCGGCTTGGTTATGACTCTAAACTGGTGCTGGATCTCAAGCAAATTCTCTCTTCAAATTGAACTGCCCGGGTGTAGTTGAGTAGTTGTTAGGCCAATCCGTTTGGCATGATTTCAGTGGAAAGTGCACTTTGAAATTTCCCACTGGAATGAGTATGCTGATTCCTACCGTGATCATTACTTTGTGATATACCACAGACTGGACACTTACCGGTAAGGGGGAGCCATGAAATAGTTTATTGGGGATTTCCCAGATTTGTCTTTCCGCTGACATTTTGGGTATCGATCTGCATTATATCGGGGAAGTTTTGCCATCAGCTACCTTAAGGAGTCCAAGAGTGATCCAACTCAGAGATGCTGTTATTGCCCAGATCTGGCCTCGAAACTCTATTCGCTGTTCTCCCGGCTGGTTGGCTTCTAGAACGTCACACCCGATCACTGGGCCCGATTCTTCTGCCCTACTCTCTTTGAAGGGGCTTCTAAGTAGATGAACCCAGCAGTGAACTCCTTCAGCGGTGGACATCCCCGAGATTTCAAGGGGGCTTTTGGGACCTGTGAGTACTTTGTCATTATGTGAACGTGTGTAATTAATCTCCGATTTGTCCGTCGCACTAAAGTCTACCTTGGTGATTCGGGTTGATATGGCCGTTGTTTCGCTCACCTTAATGACGGTGATCGGCTTGGGTTTTCTCTCTAGCTTCAAGGCTTCCAACAGGCTTCCCCATATAGGTGTGGAATCCCGCTCACTGTTTTACCCATCAGCAGTGCCTCTTAGTTCTTGGATAGCAATTTATAGCCGCCAGCATCGCGTGAGAGGGGGTAATGCACAGCCCCACATCGGCCCGTTCCACAACCAGACTTGCGTGGGCAGTGAGCTGTTAGAAGAGGGAAAACAAAACTATTGAAACAGGTATGGCATCCTTCCCCCCGTCGGTATCATACGCTTAGAGGGGAGAATTCTAAGCTGTCCCAAGGTGGTGTGCCGGCATAAACACCAGACGTTCTTTGACTCCCTCAACTTCCTCTGAGAATAACACAGTAATCAGCTGAGGACGTGGCCGCCCAGGTGCCATTTGACCTTTGAATTTCACATGGTCACTCCTCGGTCGTCGACATAGTGTACGAAGTGGCTTCCCGCGAATTGCACCGGAGAAGAAATGAGCCTTCGTAGGCCGCACAAAACTGGGCTTCCACCATCTTCTATAGCAATATCCAAGCACTTCGTGCAGTGGTGCTTCAAGGGTTTTGTCGAAGACCGTATGATTTTGTTCAAGGTATTCACAGAGTCACGGTCGGTGCTTATGTCCAGTTGGGTAAGGGCTATCGAGATTTTCGCCATTTGAACCGCCAGGTCAAGGACAGCACCAGCTTGAGCGGAGGTCCCTGCTTTGGGGTTGTGTAAACTGCAAAAGGCAGTTTCAGAAACTCCGTGTGACCGACGGTAGGGATCGTGGAAGACGTATCGAGCCCAGAGGTTGACTAGTGAAAGTGGCAGCATGAGGTCTTCAAAAATGGGTTATTTTGGCTCTCCACGGCAGAGGAGAATCAAGTAAGGAAGTCGTTCATCAACTCGTTTAAGCTCACCAGTGGGAAACTTTTGTAACATATGCTTCGAGTTTGGAAATATGCGCTTTGTGACACCAGAACAAGTTTTCAGGAACAAACAAATGATTTCAGTGATTCATTCTCATTCTCTACAAATTATGTGGAAGATGATTGTGTTGAAATGGTCATGGGTCTTTCAGATTGGACGTGGTTTGTGGGGGAGCGGAGTTGGGATAAGATCGACGTATCGATTTGCAAGACTATGTCGTGGCGGTCTCCTGGTTCGGAGCTGGGTGACTGGGGTGGGGGTGGTCCACTTGCGGCCAGGGTAATTGGAGGGCTTGGATGAATTTCATGTGTACACAGAGCAGGCGCAAAACGACGGATGCCAACCGCCCCCGCAGTGGCCAGCGTGTGTAAGCGGATGTGTTTGTGGAGATCAGGGTACTCGAAGGGAGACTGTGAATGCCGAATCTGCGCTTATTCGACGACCTGGGTCTACCAGATGCCCGAGAATGGCACTCCCTATGGTTCCTGTTCCTCCATGTTGCAGCCGTCCCTGATGACATTTTCTGCCTTAGAACTAAAGAAACCGATGTAGAAAAGACGAAACAGACGTTCAACAATGCTCATAAAGCCATTCACTTCACGGTGGAGACCGAAAAGAGCGACACGTTAGCCTTTCTGGATATCTCTATACGCAGGAACACCAATGGAACAGTCGAAAGAAGGAAACAAAGAAAGCAAACATGGGCTGGACAGTATACCAACTTTCTCAGTTTTGTACCCATACGACATAAAAGAAACCTTGTCCAATGCTTAGCCTCGTGAGTAAGAAAGTTGTGCTCACAGGAGACCATAGAAGAAGAACTTCACTTAACTAAAAACACTCAGGGAAAAAGGTTACCCTGAGCGCTTCATAGAACAAAATCTGAAAGATAGACCCAAATGTGCACCAAGTTATGACGTCCCAAAGAAGAAACTGTTTATCCGTATGCCATTCAAAGGAAAGACGCCATATCGGACCCTGTCAACAGACGTTTAACACGTGCGGTGAGTGGGACATTCAACTCGGCTCGTGTTCCCTGTGTATTCGCAAGCTCTCCGATTATCCGAAATTCTAATAAGGATGTGTTGCCAATGCTGGCCAACTCAATGGTAATCTATTTGTTCACGTGCAAATGTAATGCAACCTACATTGGCCGAACGGCAAGGCAACTATCCTAAAGAATTAGGGAATACTGTCCACGATGGCTGCAACATGGAGGAACAGGAACCATAGGGAGTGCCATTCTCGGGCATCTGGTAGACCCAGGTCGTCGAATAAGCGCAGATTCGGCATTCACAGTCTCCCTTCGAGTACCCTGATCTCCACAAACACATCCGCTTACACACGCTGGCCACTGCGGGGGCGGTTGGCATCCGTCGTTTTGCGCCTGCTCTGTGTACACATGAAATTCATCCAAGCCCTCCAATTACCCTGGCCGCAAGTGGACCACCCCCACCCCAGTCACCCAGCTCCGAACCAGGAGACCGCCACGACATAGTCTTGCAAATCGATACGTCGATCTTATCCCAACTCCGCTCCCCCACAAACCACGTCCAATCTGAAAGACCCATGACCATTTCAACACAATCATCTTCCATATAATTTGTAGAGACTTGAGAATGAACCACTGAAAACAATAGTCTCTCCCTGAAAACACTTTCTCTCATTTCCAACTGATAGACAACATCCATTGCTCCTTCAGGCTTCCATCAAATCTGATCGGTTCTGATTAAGATATGCCTAGAGTATCGACGGCCGTTGGTATCCTTGTTACGGTATTTTCGGGTCCCTTTTTAGCTGGCCCTGCCTCCGCCGCCCCAACTGTGAGAGGCTCCCTAGAAAGTCTGACTTCCTGCTTCTTCAGTTTTAATTCCATTTTTCGTCTTACCTGCCACTCTCTAATCTGACCTCACATTCGGTTCAAACCAGCTATGCAACTTGGGAATTAGAGCTTCGCCTTGAAGCACAAAATAAAACAGTGTCTGAGGAGACTTGACTGTTGTTGATCTCTTCTTGCTCTGACTGGCCTCCGGTTCATGACATTCTCTCCGCATTTACCAAGTAATCTTCCAAAATAGAGCAAACTTTGGAATTGAACATGGACGATATCAGTCTGTGGTTATAGGGTGATCTTCTGATGGACCGAATTCAGTTTAGCATTTGATCAGCACGGGAGTGTTAGCACTAAACCGATTACTCGTCCGGAGTGGTTACCGTGGACTGCCGGTGAGATTCGCCGACCAAGTTTTGTGTAAACCATCGGATGAACCAGACTTGAGTACTCGTCCAAACACAGTGCTGTGAGCAGTCAATAGGGTACCTTGTTTGAGATGAAAGGAAAGCCAGGGATGGAAAAATTGTCTACTGTTGTTGAACCGCTTCCTGAAGACTGAGTAACTCATAGAGCGTGAACTCGAAATTTAAAGTAGAATGAGGCTTGTCTGTAATCTACCTGTAATTTTGGGAGCAATCGTAACAAACGCAAACAACGCACCGCAGTTTTGTGGAGCATTCCAATCACGAGATCTCTTGAATAGGTGTCGTATTAGGATGGCCGCAAGAAGTGCGTGCCAAGCAATACGGGGCAGAGTCATCGGTGCAGACTGAAATTTGGCTTTTGTGACAGAAGAACCCACCGACATCAGAGAGGACTTGATGCGTGCATATGACAGATGGACGGGGGTACGACCATGAAGCTATTTCAGGCAATGACCATGAGGTTTGCTCGCACTCCCGACCTGGGGAAGCAAGCAGGTGTGGCGTGGTCTTTTGTGTGGGATGGAAGCACAAATGTCGTTCGCACAGCTCTGGTGTGAAAGCCGACAAAGAATGTAGGATGGCGAGAAACACCAGTCAAGGTGCGCATGGCGCACGATAAACTGGTAGGACGAGTGTTTCTTGACTGGCCGGAGCGGAGAGCCACTTTAGTGTTAGAGTAAGCTCCGAATAACGGTATAAGAAGGGGGAATAGTTAACGGGATTCAGTTTAGAAAGAACGGAAGATGTGTAGGTCCGCCCGGTTGAAAAGGAAGAGTAGCTCGCTGATTAAAGTCACAGAAGCGATAATTAGGAACCGAGTTGGAATTTTTCAGGTAAACTGAACTCAATGTACGCTAAAGTTTACCCAATTCACTGATTCTTATAGCTGTTATCCGCGCATCAGCCTTGAATAATGTTATCAGAATACACAAAGTGGTGTGGATCCCGCCGGTCATACAGTTGGCTGTTGAACAGATAAATGCTCTGACTCCGTGGAGGAGGATGGAATCTAGTACGATTAGCGCTCTCATTTTTGTAAATGAGTATTTTAAAGAGGCAGAAAAAGACTCCGACCCACACAATAAGCCTACCTCCTCAAATGGATAGAAGCTCAAAGTCTCACTTCTGCGGACGAGCCCTGAAGCATGTTCCCATGAACGTTGGAAAAATTGAGACCCTCAGTGATACTTCTCCGACTTGCGGAGGAGTATGTACAACTGGAGGCTGCCAGCAGTGAAGGCCGGCCTTCATGGTGGAAGTTCATATTTTGTTAGGCTTCCTTCATCTGTCGACAACGACCATCTCTTCACTAACAGCGCAAAACTCAATGAGCGTGGAACATCTGCGAGATCGCTAGGAATAGATATCAAGTGGTCTAAAATGTAAATAATCACTGTTTCAAGAGCACCGTAGCCACCTCGGCTTTCACCGGGCTTAAATGGTTCTATGCTGTTGTTCAACCCAAAAGGCATGTCGGGAGGCGCAGAAGCCCTAAAGGGGGATTAGAGTTGCTCGGCACTAAGTGAAATGGATATGGCTGATATAATTTCGTGTCTTCATGATCGCATAACGGCATGCAGATGACGAAGATAAATGGAGGACCTAGAAGGATTTTTAACGCCAGAACTTAGGGCAGACGATAGCGAGGCATGCACCAAGCTGTAACTTCTGTAAGGGAAAAGCCGCCACAGGACCGTATGGGACTGATCCAGACATCATTCAACCCCCGGCTCGAGTCTAAAATGCCCCGACGATGCAGCTGTGTAAAGTGTAATCTAGAGAGTGAAATAAGCCGAAAGATTGGAGGAAGCTGGAAGCGGACAGAGTATAAAAGACAATAGCCTAGCAAAAAGCTGAATGTTACTGGCTGGACAGTTTACCTCCGACGCTTTCGAGTTGGTTTCAACGGATAGTAAGAAAAAGGTTCCTAGCGTTTGGTCTGACACAATCCATTATCACGTAGATAACATGGGTTTGTGGCAGAAAGAGCCTGTCTTATGGATTCGCTGTTCCTTTAATGGGTGACCAGGTGCCTTGGCTAAGGGCTATGATCAGGTGATGTTACCTGCACCTTAGTAAAGTGTTTGACTCTGTGACCCACAGGGTTCCGGACGTCAAATAGCAGCATGTGGTAATAGTTGGCGAGAACAGACAATAAGTGAAATCCTTGTCGCATGAAGAACATTCAGCATTGAGGTGGGTAGACATGTCTCTATGTATCACGGCTCGGGGCTCGACCCCCTGCCCTCCCTCGTTTGCCCCACTGACCTAGAACGTGAATTCACTAACCCTAGCTTCGCGCTTGCCGATGACGTCAGGATGGCTGGCGTTGATAAAGATTGTGAATTTTTGGCCATACAAAACCGATCGTGCAAGTAGGGTCTGTCGCTAAACCTCGGCAAGTGCCAACGACGGGCCGCTAACACTATGGTCAGTACAAATGTTGTGGGATCGAAGCAAATGGTGCCTCTGTTCAGAGGCCTGAATGCGATACTAGATATCAGTCCCAGGCTAACGAAGCGGTGTACCACCGTGGCGAACACATTCAAGGAAGAAATCCTTTAAGTTTGATCAACTACATCTTGTACTGAGAAGGGGAATTTCGTTCTATTTAGTCCGTACTAGGCAGCTCGCGGAGTGAAGCGTGCGTGCCTGGGCAAGGTAATGTCAGAGAGATAAGAGCAGCATAGAAAACGCGCACAGGCTAGCGAAGTGGACAGTGATAATGCAAGCAGGGAGTGCCCACGCAAGGCATCTTGGAATCCTGTGTCTACTTTCGATTAGGAGGCGGGGCCTACACTGGGGCTTGATAAAGTCCTTTTGGAAAGTGAGTGGGTTGTCAGGTATAGATCTGCAAGGGCTGGTATTTTCGGCCCTGGAATACTGTACGGGGTAGCATAACCTGAAAAAGCGAAATGAGCTTTCGGGGCTTCCACCTGGAGTAAATTGCCTCTCAAATGGAGTGCTATCCCTCCAAAGCTGCCGGAGGCATTAGTAAGTATAAAGAGAGCGGACACCTTTAAAAAATGGTGGAAGAGCTTTGGTAATAGAAAAACACAGAGGTACAGTTTCCAAGCTTGTGCTAGAGATAATGCAATCCTTGTTTTTCCCTTCATTCGCCAAGCCTATTGCCACAGAGGAAAATAAAATATCACGCAGAGTTGAGAACCACAAAAAAGCGTCGAGAAAAAGCTGTCTAAGCAAACGATTGGCTTAATCCATTTAAATTACTAGGCAAAACAAACCAAGCTGAATTGAAACGGTAAGCGCAGAGTTCGCAGGACTAAGCCGAACGCGTTTACATCTGAACCTGTGAGGCGCAGAATGCAAACTGGATACATCTCAGTATGAGAATGAGCCCTTGTACATGGTGGCAAAAAAACCACAGAAGATACTATGAAAGCGTACCTAAAATAGCATGGGCTACTCATGAGGTAAGAGGTTTGCAGCAAGCGAATGAAGAGTTAACAGAAATCAGCCGAGGAGCCAGTGAGTACGCGGTTCGGCACTTTTCTTCATTTTGGTCCCGGAAAGACCAAACCAGGCAAAAATAACCCAGCCATAGGGAGGCGAGTTTCGCCGCCGGATGCGGAACCTCTGACTTTCTCATCTGATGGAGTTGAATGCAGGTTCAGCAGCTTATGATCTAGGAAATCGCCAGAGCTGGATAAAACTACAAGGCCACTAATCAGAGAGTGTGCAGTTAGCGTGACCTCTCCTCAACATTTTCGACCATAACATGAGAGCCGGGGCGGTGCCTGGGATTGGAAGCCTATGCGGTTCCACTGATCTTTAACATGGGTAACAGGGCAGTACCACAGAGCTACTGCTCCGTGGCACTATCCTCCATAGTCTCGAAGATCATAGTAGGCCTGACCGATGACGTCCTGCTGATTCAGTGATCATGGCAACACGCCAATTAGTGCTCAGCACAGCTTCAGAGGCCCCGGATCTCTCCAAACCAGCCCTATGTAATTATTGGGTTGGTACTCCGGAGTGCCAGACATAATCAAAATGGACTTTATGCACCTAGATTTGCCTAGGGTTTTTGATCATCTTTGCCACTCACTCCTCCCATAGAAGTCAGCAAGATTTGGTTCTCCCCAGTTTCTGGTAGCTTGCGTGCCCAAAATCGCGGTCCTCCAAAAATTCATGATCAGAGTGGAGGCAACGCTATCCGATAGCCGTCGAGCATTTAGCAGGGTGTATCATGGGCTTATACGCTGATCCGCAATGTTCGCTACCTTTAGGAGCAACCTCCCCCCCCCCCAGAGTAAAGCACATCCCATTGTACGCCGACGACGTGAAAACCTACCGAGATATTCGGGCGGAAATGGACAAATATTATTTTTGTCCTGATTTTACAGACCGTTCCGCTGGTCAGTCTGCGGTTACTCGCTGTTTCATTCCGTCAAATCCGGGATCGTGCATGAAGGAGAACATCCGTCGAACCAGTACCTCATAGGAAGCAGCAATCTGCAGCAAATTACGTGGGAAAGAGGTCCGGATACGGCAGCGGCGGTTGATCAGTCGCTGACCAGGAAGCTCAACATATCGACTTTTGGAGCCATGCGCACACTTGGCAATATCAGCAGACTCCTAGGATAGTTCAACCCTGAAAACTTCTCAGAAGTTTATGCTACTTTGGCAGGACGACATTTGGAGGTAAACTTCCCGTAGCGTGCACCAGTACCCAGATGAAATGCGAGGACTATTCTGTATGGCAAACTTCGACGGACCGAGCTGCTTTAGCCTATCGATGGCAGAGAACAGGAGGGCTGGAGAGATCTAATCTCTCTGAAGGGAATGCTGTGATTTCTGGGGCACATTAGTTTGCGCCCCTTCATATGGGTCTCCTCTCCCTCGTTGACCGCTCACCGCACAATCACAGAGCGGAAAGTTCCCATACGAGGACCGGGGGAAGTTGCTTCTCTGAAAGTGCCCGCCCCCCGCGAAATGTCTGGAAAACGGTGGTTCAAAATCTACTGGACAGGCATGCAGCCAAGCAAGGCGCAGGCGCCCCATTCGAAATTCTGAGAACGTTGCTCGAGAAAATATAGTATGTACAGCCTTGCAGTGGTGGTTGGGTGTTTCAGATGGTCTGATAAAACAGAGAAGGTTCACATGTGGTCTGACTGGGTAGCTGCACAAGGATAATGTATTGCTAGGAAGGATTTGCCAGGTGTCTTTATTGTCTATTGATTTTCATCTCGGTTGATAACATAGTCATATATTTCACATCGGACGGGGGACCAGGCGAGAGGAGTACAACAAAGCGCACCAGAGGTACGCACAGTACGTTGAGTTTTGGATCACTTTCATGGAGACAACCGAACTCAGCCATTTTCGCCCTTCGCACGACCCACATGACGGGACTAAAAGAAGGGGGAAAGGGAGGTTTCAGATAAGAAACTTTGGTTGGCAAGAAGCCCAATAGAGATGGGATGGAGCGAGATCGAAGAACCGAGCTAAGGGTTAAATAAAAGAAAGGAAAAAAGCGGTGATAAAAGAGGAATGGGAGATGTTAGGGAAATTGAAAAGGACTTTAGAAACCGGTAAAGGGACACGGGAAAACAATGAAAATTAGTTAGAGGAGCGGAAGACACTAAATGTTCGTGAGGGGCAAACGAGGAGAGAAAAGAAAATCAAGGAGATGGAGAAGGGGAAGAAGCAATGGTCAGGAGCCCTAAATGTGCGAGCCGTCTATGAAACTGAACGGGGAAAAGACTAGAACTGTCGTTTGCGCCTAGTAATTCCGGCCAGAATGAGGCCTCCCGAGGCAGCGGGCATCGTGATTCCGCCTCCATAGCTTCACGTGACGAGCACTTCACGCAGCCCCTTACACATATGTCAACAAAGCATTGCACCCCGATACGTCGCTGATTCCCAGTCTAATGGCTTGAAGCCGGTTGCGTTGCAAAAGACAAGTGTTTGACGCTGTGCAGACGGCACGTCCTATTATTTCTCACCTTCAAATGGCGTCCACAGATGGCTTCTAAGCAAAGGGTGTCTAAGTTGTTTGCGTTGAGTGAAAGATATCCTGGGTAAACCGTGGGGAAGCTCCAGTGCAGCGTAATATGGTAGCTAGTCCCCAAGTCCTAATGAAGTCACAGTGCAGCGCAATTGGTACACGACTGTGATAAAGTCAGGCCAACGGAACATTCGAGCGACGCGTAGCAAGCAATTTCGACACAATTCAGAACAAAGTCCATTCTAACTCGCTACGGTACTGTACACAACAAATTAAGCAATTTCACAATAATCAAACCCCAGTAGTGTTCCTTTTGGGTTCCTATGCCCCACATTGAACAATAAACCAACAACTGCAGGTGAATTACAAATTAAGGTTAGACACAGAAGATGAGATTGCCGAATACGGTCAAACCGAAGTTCAAGCTGAGAGACTAACCCTCGATTCAACGGTGGAAGTCCGTTTTGTGACAAGAATTTCGAGCAATAAGACAAAAAACTGGTATTCCGGCAAAAATATTTCATTGAAAAATGCTGTTCCTAATATGGATATTGATGAGTGGAATAGGGTTTTCCGAACTCCTTTACAACTGTGTTCGTCTTGTTAGCTGTGGACGGAGCTAAATTCATCTATTACAACTACCCCCTAATCCTGAGCTTCTGTTTTCTGTGCAGTTGGTCCAGTCTCGCCCGGGTTTAGACAGCAGGTGCTTTCCAGCTGTTGGTAGCCTCTAATTCCCCTTGGAGCTTGATTAATTCAGGGGATTCCAGAATGTTAGCGTCATCCGTGAACAGACAACAGGGCCACCCAAGAGCTCTCGGTAAGTCATCCACATATATCAGAAAAAGAACAGGTCCGAAAACCGATCATTGAGGTACCTTGCTAGTTGCCATCACTGCTAGGGACTCAGAGTCATCTTTGACGAGAAAGCAGAGACGGCACAGGTAGGCCTGCAACCAGCCCATCAGCCCCGTACCAACATTGAACCCACATTGCTTGTGCAACATCAACCTGTGTTTTCAGCATTTAAGCCATACTCGTGGATAGGGAAATACGGAAGCAGGAAACAAGCATCAGTTTTGGCGGCTTCCATCCGATTAAACAGGCATGTTCATTGTGCCTTTCAGGCTGCACCGCTTTTCCGCTCAGTGTAATGCCACCGTAACGTCTTTGCTCTCACCTAAAGTTTCAAACCATGTGATCTGCCATAACCTGATCTTTCTGATCCTCATCTCTTTTCCAAGTTGTTTGCTGTTAGAACTGATGCATCTTCTCACCGCAGTTCCTCTGACCTACAAGTTACCCTTTCCCAGTGATCTTTTTTACCTCTCCAACCACCACGTGCTTCCAGTCGCTCTGCGTTCTACAGCCAGTTTCACGGCCATCTTCTTGCTGCATATTGAACGTCCATCTAATAATGCTTCACCCGTGTTTGACCGTCACCACATGCCACACCTGCAATAATCACACCGTTAGATTCACTCTTACCTGTTTCCGTCGACCCTTTCCTTCACATTCCCCAGCTTATCAACTTCTGCTAAAAGCCATCACTTCTGCGCTTCCAAAGTTGGTTCTCTTTTGCTGTTGATCCTCTACGTTCGCCTGTCATAAAAAAATTCATCAGGGTTTATCCAAGTTAAACTCGCACCATTTGACCCAACCTCACCTGTTTCGTCCAGCCACGGCTACTTCCGTGTTCCGTCCCTTTTCTGATATAAACACATACATATATGTTTTTGTACCCACATATTTTCTGTGCCTCCTTCAGTTCTTTTTTCACCGCCCCTCATGATATGCGTACATTTTGTCCGTAACTGTGCCTCACATTCACCGTATCACCATCCGCTGGCGGCAGTGATGCCATCTGACTCACATTTCACCTCTTGCATTGCCAGCTCCCTGTTTCCAAATTGACACCGTTCGTTGAATGGACAATGACACCAAAAAGATATAAACTTCAATAGTGAGGTCACAAGGACTGAACAAGCGAGAAGCCGAATTGCATCGTGTGAGCAAGGAGCACGTGCGTCACGCAGGTCCAGAACAAGGATGTGACAAAGTAGCGCTCTGAGCGCGAACAAACAACAATTGGTCCATAAAACAAACAGTTCGTAAAGACACGTTAATAGTGTAAGCAAGTGAGTGATGTTAAGTAAAACACTGAATCGCAAGGGTTTTGGGGGATTTTCCAAGACCGGTCGTTACACCGCCCACCAAAATCCTCTCGAATCCTTAGCAGAGTCAAAGGTTTGATATAAAGGTACTGATTCTTCCTGCCTACCTAGGCCCTGCTGTCAGTGCGCGCGCCTAATGCTTGTCGTCAACTTTCTACTCATGGCCGTGCCTAATCCGTTGGCTACATAGGCTCCAGGCTAGTCTACATCTTCCACAAGAGCAACTGACCAATGGCGGGCGTGAAGGGGGCACATAGATGCTGTCCTTGGAAAGGTCGTCCTGCCCTGGCTGTATGTGCTTTCGTGAGTGTGTGTGTATGATGTAATCGCCGCTACCTCCACATATGCAAAAGACGTTTCAGTAACCTCAACAAAACCAAATTTCGAACACCGTCACAAGTTTGACAGGGGTTACGGGGTATAGTGTGCATCGGGTATGTGCGTACGTGACTGGATGTATAATGGAATCACAAGTACCGCCACACATCAGAGGAGGGCTTTCTGCAACGTCAACGAAAGACTGTGATCACTGTTACGTGTTTGCCCGGGGCTGCGTGGCGTAGACGAGTAAAATGTAGGCATGTGTGCGTGACCTAAGATTTGCTACTTCTGAATGCAATGTCGTGTCGTGTGACAAACTAAGGTTTGGACAACTAACTCCATAGTAAATCGTGAACACCGTATGCAATTTAACACAAATACACTTCAAAAGCCTGTGTGAAGGGTTGAGGCCTACGGGAGAATGCGTGAGGAATGAATAAATGAATTCAGCTTCATCTGGTAGCACCAGACATGGATATAGCTTGGTCTGTAGCATCGACCTCGCCCACGTCACTGTCACCTTCAAGCAGACATATCTTACGGACATCTCGCAAAACGTCTCCTTTGTTCTTTCTTACCACCACCGTGCGCACGAGGCCATCGATTTTTGTACGGCAGTCCTTGATCACACCAACCGGCCAATCGTCTTTATGTAAGTGGCTCTCCACGAGGATGACCACATCACCACGTCTGAACTACCTCTGTTTGGAGATCCTTTTTTGCCGGAGCTGCAGTGTCGGTAAGTACTCCCTTGTCCATCGTTTCCAGAAAGCCTGTGCCAGCTGGTTCACTTGTTTCCATCCAAAGATGTACGTTCCACGCAGGGTTTTTGGTGTGGTTGCTCCCGCTTTTGACCGCAATTATAAAGGGTCGTTGGGGGTGTGTGCCGGTTCGCCTTCCGGGTCTGGACGATCGGTACCAGTGGTCCGTTGTTCAATATGCGTTCTACTTCTGTTAGTAAAGTAGCCAGCGTCTCGTCATCGAGGGTTTGTTGTGAGGTCAGGGCTGTTAGTATTTTCCTAGTCGATCGTATCAGCCTCTCCCAAAAGCCATTACGATGACTGGCATAAGGTGGGTTGAAGTGCCATTCTATCCCCTCTGCTACGGTCTTGTTTTGTATTTTGGCGTGGTGCAGGCGGTTCCACTATTTCCCTAACTCCTTATGATCCCCAACGAAGTTCGAGCCATTGTCTGAATACACATTCTTGGGGAAGCCCCGCCTCGCGATGAACCTTTGAAAAGCCATTAGAAATGAATCGGTGGTCATATTATACACTACTTCAAGATGGACTGCTCTGGATTGTAAACATGTTATCAGGCAGCCATACCTCTTTAGGGTGCTCCTTTTCTGTCGTACAGGTAACGGGCCAAAGCAGTCGACGCCAATTTCCACGAACGAGCACTATCCCGGTTGAACTCTCACGGCTGGAAGGGGGGCCATCATTTGTTGGCCTGCTACCGCCCTCCAGCGACGACAAGAGACGAAGTTGCCTATGACTATCTTGGCCGTCGCTGGCCCCTTTGTCACCCAAAATCGTCGACGTATATTGTTCAATGAGTGATTCAAACCTGCGTGTCCCTCTTCTCGACGTACATGGTGTATCAGGCATCTCATTATGTAGTGGTCACCAGGGATTATTATATGGTGTTTTGTTACGTACTCTAGGCTTGAATAAGTCAGCCACACTCTGACTCTCAGTAGTCCGTTGTTTCGCATGGGGCTTAGTCTTCAGACACTGCTGTGCAACAGCCTGCTTCCTTTGGTGTTATCATCTATCCTGGCTAGCTCGCGGGCCTCGGACGGGAAAGCGTCTAGTTGCAGTAGGCGTAGAACGTCGAGTTTGGCTTGATTCAGCTCGTCCGGTAGTATCGTCCCCACATTCAATGTGTTCTGTGGTCTCGCGCCTTTCATGATCAATAAGAGTACTTTGTATCGTGTCCACCAGACCACGGCTCTTAACATTTTTGTCCAGTTGGGAAACAGGCACAGTTTTTTACTAGGCTTACGCTTCCCGTGAAGTTTGTAGCCAGTATCAATCTTTTAGCCTCAATATCGCCATCATTAGTCGTAGGTATTAATGGCGTTGGCCACATCTATTTAGCTGCAGTCGGGAAGTCCGGTTCCATTGTCCACATTTGTAACCTCTCTACTGTTTTCAGGCCGCTTTAGCAGAAGTCGGCCGGGTTACTGGCGGATTGTACATAGTCCAATTGATCGGTTTTAGTCGACTCGTCGATTATAGCGAGTCTACTGGTCACGAAAGTGTTAAAACGAGTAGTAATGTTGTTTATGTAATAAAGTACCCTGGCTGAGTCCGTCCAAATGCTTGGTTCCCAGTTTATCCGATCGAAGCATCTAATCAGCGTCGCGGCTTTCATGGCCAGTGCTGCTGCCGTCAGTTCCACCCTTGGAATGGACACCGTTTCCATTGGAGCCGCTTTCGTCTTTGCGAATAGTGTCTGGCTGTGCCACCTACCATTTGCGTCCACCCAGCAGCCATAAGCAACTATCCCGTAGCCTATTTCTGATGCATCAGAAAATAAGTGGAGTTGGGCGTCCTTTGTGCACTTGATTCCTGTAAAACATCTTTGTATTTTGGTCTCACCAAGTTTCTCCAGGCTGTGCGGCCAGTCGCTCCATCGCCTATCGTCGTCATCCTGGAGAGGTTCGTCCCAACCAGTCCCTCTTTGGCACAGCGATTGTAGCAAGCACTTTCCCGGTAACAACCATGGCGAAACGAAACCGTGGGGGTCATTGGGGCTTGAGACTGATGATAGGATTCCTATCCGTGTGACTGGTCCTTTGGGTAGGTCCAGAGGATCCCAAAAGCTCTCTCGTACTCCCCATTTTCTCGGACTTTGGTATAACATTGAACACCTCTAGGCTGTTTAAAGTCCATTTAGTGAGGTCGAATCCTCCGGCATTTAGAGTGGCGATCAGTTAGGTCATATGGAGAATAGCAGTATTCGGGTCGATGAAGGAACACAGAAAATCGTCCACACAGAAATGGTCCATTGCTCTTCCTAGCAAGTTGCTGGTGCCGCCGAAAATCTTGAGAGTTTCCCGGAGGGCAAAACTAGCACAGAGGGGAGATGATACCGTCCCAAAGGGATCAACGGTCAAAGGAGACGAAAGGCGTCCCTATCTTTAACGGGCATGTTTACCTGTAGAAACATTTCACGTATGCCCGCAGAGACGGCTATTTTCCCTCGCCGGAAACGACATAAAACCTCGACTACTGGTGTTGTCCAGTCTGGACTCTGTAGTATATGGTCGTTGAGTGACACCCTGACATTTCGCGGCACGGTCGAAAACCATTCTGACCTTCCCCGGTTTCTTTGGGTTCACGACCGGGTGATGGGGTAGGAACCACCTCAAATTTTTGCTGATAAAAGCTGTATCCACTCTTTTTTTATAACCCAAGTCGATGTTGTGTTGCATGGCTCCAGTGTATTCTATCCTTAATTGTGGTTTTCCAAAGAGCCTGGTTTTGAGGAAGCATAATATTTTCAGATCCATTTCTCGGCTGTTTGGCATAGGTTTCTTGTTGGGTCTGCACGGGACAGGAACCTCGAAACGATATATTACTTGCTTAGCGTTCTCGGCTACCATTCTCAAAGCCGCCCTATCTTCGTGTGATGGGGCATCCATATCAATGGCCAGGTCAGCAAATTCGGCGTTATACAGCTGCTGGAATGCCTGTTTATTGTTCGCCGTTTCCACCGAAGTGCAGTTGATTTGGGTTAGTCTGCCGCATCTTCCATCTTTACTACCATATGAGGTCCAGCCGAATATAGTGCTTACTGCATAGGGTGCTTTGCGGTTTCCTATTCTTTGATCTAGGACCCAAAGAGCTTCCGGTACGTCAGAGCCGATCATCATATCAATTTCGTTATTCTGCCACTCCTCGATCGTAACCCCGTCGAGATGCGGCCACTGAGTCAGAATCGACTGCACTGACTGAGGTGCTCTCATCGGCAGATACTTTATGGTGAAAGCTTCTAGAATTTCTGCTCTATCGTTGTTGACCAAGGAGACGAGTTGTAGGTGGACCGCTTGACTTCGGTGCCACTTACTGTGCTCACCGCTAATGAAGATTGGTGCCCTCTGATCCCATATCTATCTGCAAGCTCCTTCCTCACTAGCGTGGTATCCGAGCCACTATCTATGAAGGCCAACGCTTTGACCACCCCAGTTGGGGTCACTACACCCACTGCAACTACGCCTAAACGTACCAGTTTGCTGGCAGACCGCGACGTTGAACAAATAACACTGGGTTTGGTACTCGCCTCGGATATGGTTACTCTCGCCCGGTGCAGCAATCGATGGTGTCTGCCCGTACAGCCCCCGTACCCACATCGGTTCCTTGTCCTACAAGCTGCCGCCCGGTGCGCGGTGTTGAGACAAATAAAACACGCTCCTGCAATCCTCGCCATTCCCCACCGTTCGTCTATTGTGGCGTTGCCGAACTTGGGGCATTCTGGTAGTCCATGGCTAGCACCATAGGATCTGCAATTTGGTTGCGCCGTGGCATCGCTTGAAATTGCGTGTGTATTGGTCCAAGGTTGGTATTTTGGATGTTCCCGTGCAGGGGTTTGAGTCTGGCTAGTACTGGGCTCGTTTGTGCGGTTGCTGTCCCGGATAAGTCGGCCGAATCTGCTGTCAGCTATTTTGGTTTGCCTGTCCAAGTATTCGGTGGGGCCTTCGAAGTTAGCCTCCCTGTCGCTTCGGCTTATCCGTTCCGCTTCTTCCGCCCACCGACTCTGTAGTTCGGGAGAGAGGTGACGGACTATGTTTTCCAAAAAATGCATGGCATCTAGGTCAGCCCTGTAACCTGAATGGTCGAGGGCTATCGAGCAGTTCTGCTTGTTAGTCACGAGGTTGGCCACTGGGTAGACGTTGCCCTTGGTTCTCTTTGCCTCTACCATCAAGCCCTCTATTAGGATACGGGCTACTTTGAACGGTTGGCCAAACGAGTCCCTTAGAACCTTTCTTGCTCGGGTGTAGCCTTGTTCCGGGTCGAGCATGTTACACACGTCGACAGCAGTGAGTCAGGTGGAGAAGCCTTTACCCGGGGTCGGTTACCTTATTTTCGACGAACGTCTCGAACTGCTTGACAAACTCGCAGTCGTGTTCAGGTAGCCCGTCGAAAACCGTCAGATCTACTCTTGGTAAATCGATCGATCGTGTCTTATAGTCGGCGACTGGCGTGAAGTTTCCTATTTTGTTGTGCCCTGACCTATCAAAAGTGTCATAGTCGTTTGTCTCCGGCTCACGCTCTTTATGTCCACACTTCTGTTCTGCTTTATGGGCCTGTTGTCTAGCCGATAATAGTTGTTGTTCTAGGTCTAATATCCTCAGCTTATATAGATCGACATCCTTACAACATATATTGCCCTCAGTAACACATGAAATAGCACTGACAGGACTAGGTGATCTAACATTAAATAAGGAATCAAAGGTACTCGAAACCTCCCCATTGACTCGCCGTATTACTTCCTGTCCAGATTCCAATGTTTTCGATCCTTTTCTTCGCATTTTGCTTATTTTTCCTCGTTCCAAAATAATCTATTGAGTATTGTAACACACGTTTGAGCAACGCGTAGCCAAATTCGCAAAGGATCCCGAAATCAAAAGGCGATTATCCGCGATATTCCACCATACTAGATTATTGAATGGACAATGACACCAAAAAGATATAAACCTCAATAGTGAGGTCACAAGGACTGAACAAGCGAGAAGCCGAATTGCATCGTGTGAGCAAGGAGCACGTGCGTCACGCAGGTCCAGAACAAGGATGTGACAAAGTAGCGCTCTGAGCGCGAACAAACAACAATTAGTCCATAAAACAAACAGTTCGTAAAGACACGTTAATAGTGTAAGCAAGTGAGTGATGTTAAGTAAAACACTGAATCGCAAGGGTTTTGGGGGATTTTCCACGACCGGTCGTTACGGTCCCCAGCCATACAACTCAATTATTTTGTCCTTCTTTTCTTCTCTTATTTCTCCCCCTTTTTCTTCATCGTTTCTCGCAATGATAGTTTCTCATGCTGATTTTCAATCTTCCGCCTGTATAACACCCAGACTCCGTTCTCCTCCACTTGGCTCAGCCAGCCGCTCCGTCTGACCTTTCCTTCAAATCCACTGGGCCCATATATGAATCCATCTCCACTTTCACTTAAACTCCCCACATTACTCCCTGGTGTGCATACTTTTATCTCTCTCTCATATCTCTCCTATTTTTCCTACCCTCCTTTGTGCCAGGTGTTTCTAAATTTTTCATGAATTTTTTCTGCCAATATCGTCGCTTGTAAAATTTTGATGATGCGTACGAATGCCTCGGGCGTCTCCGAAATAAACCAATATTATTATTATTACTAATAAAGGTCTTCTGCGACCTCCACTGAGTCAATAACCGGACGAGCATTATGCGGCAAGATAGAACAGCGAAATGCAGAAATGCTAGAAAATAGAAGTTTTAACGCTGAGAGCTTACACGTCGTAGAAGCGGCCTTTGGATGTTCGTTGTTTCTTGAGTGGCGCGTGCCCTAAAGTATTTTGGAAGTAAAATGAAAACGACTTTGGAAGTGTTTACGAGTAAAATTATGAACAGCTGTATCTATGAGTACGCCTCTGAGCTTAGAAATGTATTCAATAGAGCCGATTATATACTTCAAATCTTTCTTTTACAGGCCGCGAAAAATAACTGGAGGGTAGCACGACCAATGCTGGAGACGACAATCAGTCATAAATTTAAAAATAACTGATTCCCTACGAAAGGTTATCTAAGAGGAGAGAAATATGGCGGTTTTCTAAATTGGAAACATCTGTTGAAAATGCATGGGCCATGAAAGAACATAGAATAGTGCAAAGCCAAGGTATTTCGCCTTTGGTTGTACTTGCATGTGCTCGACGTTCCCAGATGAGGGCAGAAAGCAGTAGGTGAGCGCTCCACGTGGTTCATCATAGGTCGAAAGAAACAGTGCATCATGGCATTTCGAAGCTTTCGGTGCAGGGGGGCTAGACGAAGGCCACCTACCAACTTCTTCAATTTTGATCTGAATTTTGGAGGTCCCTTTAGTGTCCGTTACTCACATTCTAAAGCAGCTTTTTCGGAGCATGTTCATTTGGTGAATGTCGATATGACTGGAAGTTTTACGTACAATGGAAGGTGAAGAAAACAGGGTTTGCACCACACGACAAAACGGTTCAGTGAAAGTGAGGGCCTTCGGCTGCTGAAAGGGGCCAAGTGTCTTTACTCAATGAAGTGGTCTTAAAACGGCCTGCAAACGTTTGAGTCAACGCCACTTACCTGGAGTTTACTGTGGAATGTTCATCGGCGAGGGCAGCCAAACGCGCTTCTGTTTTCAAAAAACACCATTCTGATGGTGTACTTTATCCGTCTGAAGCCAAAGCTATTGAATGAACCATTTAAACTATGGCGTTTTTGGTGCAGCGCAAAGGCTGATAGGCAAACTAATGTGTATCCTCTTCAGTAGACTTCACAGTCACATGATCCTCATACAACTTTTGTATCACAAAAGCACAGGCAACGGGACGGTATTCCCCAAGCCATTTCCAATGTTGGGGAAAGTTAGGCTTGCCAAGCAGTTATTCAGCTGACGAGACCGAGAGGGCTTCAACATGCTCCTTGAGCACAACAAAAGGCGGCTCACCTGGGCCCGCAGCTGCTAGAAGGCCCTAGCTGGTTCGATCATTGGTAGCATGGGCTAATTGTTAAAGACTGACATGGAAGTATGTGGCGATACTGAGGTGACTTCAGAGTTGTGTGTTCGAACATCAATTTTTCCTTTGAAATTCATGGTTCATTGCCACACTGATGTTTCGAGGATTTCCAGATTCTACAACAACTGACTTTCCTGAAATGGTATCTGTGTACGACTTATTAGAACGTTTACCTTCACATTCATCCTGGTTTGACTTGACTTGTGTTCCCTGTCCATGTTCTGTACGTTTGCTCGTTCTTCGCAGCCTCTCTAAGTAATAATGAAGAAAATCGACCATTCTGGGGGCAGACAGTTTCAAATGGACAACATCATCCTTCCAACCGAATTTTGGCCTCTCTCATATAAAACTACCAATTTCCAGCAACGTATACCTGGAGTAGTCAGACCCCAACATTTGACGTCGATTTTTGGATTTGCCGGGCAGTAGTTCTAATTCGTCAAAGAGCCCATTTAAATACCCTTCGTTGTTTCCTGGTGTTCATATATTTATCTCACGTTTATCCATTATGAGTTTGCCTATCCTACGTTCGTCAAACGTTATCCTACACAACCATCTAACATTTTATCACCTAATCGTCTGTGACATTATTATCACCGCTCTAGCGTGCTTCGGGCCTTTCTGAAATAAACCACCATTCGTTTTATTCTTTAAAAAGTCGAGGCCAAAATCATCCTGAGTCCTTTCTCCAGTTGTTCTCCCTACCAAAGTGCACCGCTTGGTCGTGCTATTTACTTTCGGAAGTACTTTCAATATACGTCGTCGGAACGGCTTGGCGATGCACTATTTTCAGCACTTAAAATTATGGAGTATTTGTCAAAACTAAATCTAGTTGTGCTTCAAGTCTGGTAGGGACAGGCTCCAAATTTGGCATCTTATGGTGTTGGAAGTAAAGTCACCCCTTCTAAAGGGGCCGACAAATATACGGAAGGATTCACTCGTTTGTTGAGATGCTGGGGTAAGCTGATCAGAAAATTTTCAACTCAGGAAATGATGTACTGGGTGCCGATTAGGTGGTTCCGATGAGTATCATGAGGAATCCCTTCAGAGCCTGAGACTTAATGTCTACGATATGGCAACTGATCTCTTCGACTGAATTCATCAAGGCCACATTTGCGGACTGGCTTTGGTTCTTGCCGACTTAGGTGATTACGCCTCCCCGGCGACTGTGCTCCTGAGTAGAACGACCGGTTCAGAGCCAACTGAAATCATCCGCTTGTACAAGTCCATCGGGTATATCCTTGTGCAACCTGAGTACATCTACCAACAATTTCTGCATTTGTATACACCTTTTATGTGAGTGCTGCCACCTCCTCAGTATTCCCAAACAAAAAAGGGTTTCACCCATAGGGATCACGGGAACCTGAGTCATCTCAGCACTGCAATGATGGGGACCAAACCGTAAGTCTGCACAGTGTTCCCTTTCTATCCCATACCATCTTTCGACAGTCCATCTGAACCTGTTCCAAACTTCATTACCGCAGCTCCTCAAAGTTCTAACGCTTGAAAACACCTAAAGATTTCATGAACTTTCTTGCATACAACAGCATTGGTGACCTTCAAATAAATAAGACAACGAGATTTGATAAAGAATCCGCAGAAAATGGTGTGATTTGATTGCACGAAGACGCCGCTCGGCAGGTCTCAGAGGCTCTATCTCAGTCATCTCTGGATACCTCACAGTCGCAGTTCCGGTAAACCCTCCCAGTACCTTTTTCGGAGTCGATAGCAAGCCAACAAGCCCGTAGTTCATCATATCGCCCCTTTCACCACCCTTGTGAATCGGCGCTACCTCCGCTGTCATCCTTTCAGCGGACAAATCGGCCTCTCCGAGGGATTTGTCGAATGGCTTAGACAAAGCCCATGTGAATGTCTAGGTCGACGGCTTTAAGGTTGCTGGGGGTATACCACCTGGCCTTAGGGCTTTTTCCCCGATCGACTGCCTCTAGGGCCAGTGAAACACCTTCCGGAGGCATCACGCAGTCGTGTGTCGGGACATACCTTGGCTCACCCGTGTCCATCCTATAGACTTCTTTCAAGCAATTCTGAAGAACTTCTGTCCTCTGCATTTTTTTCTGTGGTCAGCGGTAATTTCTAATCATAACTCCGCCCACTTCAACCCTCGTGGCAGTTTTAGCCTGGTCATAGTTGCGGAGCTCTTTTGGGAGCCCTGGCGGGGCCCAATTCATAGGTTGATTTCTCAGAGCGCTGCTACCTCACCAAGTGCTTTTTATTTCTCATTCTCTACGAAGCTCCCATGTCCACCAGGTCTCCTGGAACCTCTCCCATGCTCGGAGTTTACGCTTCACTGTCCGGGTTGTACTGCTTCTCCGCCACGGTGGTAGGCCTTTTCAATTAACCCTGCATAGAGGGTCTCTTCCTCTCTGAAGCTTTGGTAGCTTCCGATATCTACCCAATTTTCTACCGTAATGTCCTCCTTACTGCAATCTAGTACCTCTAACACAGTCATAAGAAGCACTTCGTACAGTCTCCTGGAGGACCTTTGCTACTCGTCGGTAGATTCTCACTCTGACCGAGGAACTGGTACCTGAGGACCCAGTTGTCACTTTACTCCAAGGGCATCAATTCGGACTTCGTTCAATTCTGCAAAAAGAATTTGTCATAACTAGATTCAATAGCTCTGGATTCCTAATCTTCCCCCGTCTAGGAGGCTGGTGGATGTGCTGCTCCATTGCGTTGTCCTCACCGAGTTCTAACATCCTCCGGCTGAAAGACCCTGCTGAGGCCAAGCTTGCTGTCCAATCTATCTCTGGAGCTCTTAAATTCCTCGGGACTTTGAACCCTCCCGCATTTCTGACTAACATAAAAGAGGCTTCAGTAGGGGCCCACTCTCTTCCACTCCAAAAGATGGGCTGTTTAAAATCCACACCTGCGCCACCACCTCCGAAATTTCGCTTGTGCTGCCACTGCTTGTGTGCTGAGCGGCATATAGCCAATACTCCACTTTTGAGTTATTTTTCGGGCTAGGAACAATTTTGTTGTTCTTCCTTTCCTTCTACCCCCACGGTTTTGCTGTGTGCATGCTCCGTACCGCCGGACAAACTGACCGTAATATATCCATGTCATGCAGCCCTGCTTCAGTGTTAATTCCGCAGTGCAATCCCTCACACTCGACAGCATGCTCCACACTCCTACTGCCGATACTGCGAAGTTGCACTTCAGCATTGCTATTCCTACCTTGTTCTTGTTATAGGGAAGTGACGCGTCTTTTCTGCACCCCAGCTCTGCACCGGAGCTCTGCACTCGACTGCTCCCTGAGCTCTTTGCTTATCTCGAGCCTCTGAGATGTGTCTCACTTGGTTCTACTTAACACCACGTTACACGGAGCATTCAGCAACACCTGACTGCTTTGTGGGAACTGGATCCCAAGAGTGAATACCGGGGTAAGGCACACCACGGATAACGAGCAGTAACACCGAGTCTTCAATAGTTCAGCTGATATGAGTACTTCTGTCTCTCGAGAGCCTACTGTGGTCTCTCAGAAGACACATTTACCCGGATCTGCTCTATTCGAGTTGAGCTGAATCAAATATGTGGTTTACACACCTAAAAGTGGACATTCAACGAAAATTAAAAAAAATTGAACAGTATTCTAGGCTCAGCACCAGGTTCAAAGTGGCTTTAGATTCCAGAACAAGGGGATCTAAAAAGAAGCTGATGAAAGCCCGATCTGGGCTGATGGCTAGATCGCATTTTTTCAACAACAGGGTAGTGAACAGTTGGAACGGTCTGCCTGGTCGAATGATAGATCTGTGGACAGTCCAACCCTTAAAAGCTGCCCTGGATCGCAAGTGGTACAAGATATTTCCTTGTGATGAGCCTTAATTATGTCAACTAGATGGATGACTGTTTGCACTGTGGTCCTTCTGGAGTACGTTTCAATCGACTTTTTTGTTTGTAGAAGAGGTTCGAGAGCGGCTGGTGAAAGCGTCTCCTATTGGGTCTAGCAGAGAAATACCGACGATATCCCCTCTATCAGACGAATAGAGAAGACGCAAGTCGGTTTATAGATGCAAGGTGTATTCTATATATAGTGGCACCGAAACAGTACCGATACGAGAGATACACCGAACGGAAAACGAAACGAAAAGCAACGGCTGTGCAGAAAGCGAACCGCGAGTGTGTACAATTGGCAAGCGACCGAAAGTGAAAGTGATTTAAAACGAGGTCGACGGAAACCTCAGAAAATTCAGTCTAGTAAAACGTGCGCAACCGAAGAACACTATAAGGTCGATGTCAAACGTTGGAAAAGATCGTAGAGAAAATAGATCCAAAATGGTGTCCAGAAAACAGTCATTTTCTCAAAACGATCGAGGTCACTACACGTTCATTGCATATTGCCCCAGTGAACGCTGGAGATGCTAAATGTCTCTTGCAGGTAATGTGCGATGAGGTTTTCCGTTACCCTTTCATTTACAGGGGGGTCGACGAAATACATTCAGCAGTGGTGGGTGCATAAATGGTGTGCATACCATCGAAGGAATTCTGGACGCTCGATTAGCTGCGGCCATTACCTGTCCTGCTCAAACTGAGCTGAACTGAACTGGAGAGGGTATGGGAAGAAGCTGGCAAAAGCTCGATCCAGGCTGGTAGCTAGATGGGGTGATTAACTTCGGAAATAGAGTGCCGGAAGAGGTAGCATAACTGGGGACTGTCCAGGCATTCAAGGGTGCCCTAGATCGTCATTTCCGACAGGGAAGTCTGATAATGTTGCTAGACAGGGGATGAAGACTTCCATTTGCTACATGATGGCTAGTGAACTCCCAATAAGCTTAATGACTATCGCAATTGATGTGCGCTGAGGTTTTGCTTTTCCCTTCTGTTCTTAGTGTGGACTGGAAGAAATAAACCTCTCAGTGGTGATTACCTACCTAGTGCGCATACCATCGAACGGATTTTGGACGCTCGATTGGCCGTGGCCATTATCCGTCATGTGCAAAGTGAACTGACGGGTAGCACTGTGTTCCTTCTGGAGTATGTTTTGACAGACTTTTTCCTTCATTGCATACTGCCTCAGTGAACGCTCACGATGCTTAATGTTTCTCGCAGTTGATGTGCGATGAGGTTTTCCGTTTCCCTCTCATTTTTAGCAGGAATTCGACGAAATACACTCGGCAGTGGTGGGTGCATAACTGGTGTGCATACCATCGAAGGAATTCTGGACGCTCGATTAGCTGAGGCCATTACCTGTCCTGCTCAAACTGAACTGAACTGAACTGTTTTGCCCTGGGGAGCGCGCTGCTGTCAAAATGGACGCCACTTCCTTGAAGTTGCGGTGCTTTTCGGCCTGCCGGTGTTTATTTTTTATTTGCTGCGATAAAAAACCAATTAAATGTTCACCCTAGTGAATTTTTGTATCTTGCCTATTCGTTATACTTTGTGTTCCGGACGGCGTAGTCGTTTCACCGTGTACTTTCTCCACTCCGTTGTTAGTTTCCCTGACCACTTTATTAAATTACATGCTTTTACTTGGGTGGAATGGAAGGGGCGCACCTCACATCTACAAATGCACACTGCATTATTCGAGATAACCGGAGGCTAGAACCCGTTGCTCGGAATTTAGAATCGTATGAGATCATAATGTGTTAGGTGTTCAGTCCAGTTCAGTTTGCGCAGGACAGGTAATGGCCATCGCCAATCGCGCGTCCAAAATTCTTTTGATGGTATGCACACCATTTATGCACCCACCACTGCGCAGTGTATTTCGTCGAGTCCCCTTATAAACGAGAGGGTAACAAAACCTCATCGCAAATCTACTGCGAGAGACATTAAGCATCGTGAGCGTTCACCGAGACGGTATGCAACAAACAAATACGTCAATTACAACGCGCCTCAGACTGACCGCAGCGCTACCCTTCATCCACCTTGTGAACATACTCAAAGCCCACTACCAGGAAGTATCTCGTACCACCTGCGATCTAGGGCACCTTTGAAGGACTGGACGGTCTGCAGGCCAGTCATTCGACCAGGCAGACTGTTCCAGCCGTTCACTACCCTTTTGCTAAAGAAATGCCGTGTAGTCACCAATCTAGCTCGAACTTTCTTCAGTTTCTTTTCGTGTCTCCTTGTTCTGGAATCTATAGCCACCTGGAATAGACCGTCCGACCTGAGACCAGAAAAAACCCTTCATTACCTTGAACTTTTCCGTGAAATTCTTTCGAAGTTTCCTTATTTCCAACTAGAAGCTAGGAACTCAATACTGTCCGCACTAAGCCATCAATGAACAGCCTGTTTTTAATAATACTCTGGGAACAGTTCTGGCCGCGCTAGGTCCAACCCGCGCTTGAAATCAGAAATGGTGTTGCATGAGATGACTATCGGTGGCAGCTTATTCCAGAAGTTTACTACCCGATTTGAGAACTTTGATCTCACATTTAGTCTGGATCTTTCCTTAGCTTAAATTCATGACCTCAGGCCGCTCATGGGCGCAGGGTGGAAAATTGTGCGGGGATTGACCGCGTTGACGCCCTTTATAAACTTAAAATTTCAATGAAGTCACCTCTCAGCCCTCTCCTTTTCATTGAGAATAGATTGGGATAGGCCAGTTTTTCTTCATATGATTTGTGGCTTTGGATTTTTACCATTCTGGTGGAAATACGTTGCGCTCGTTCTACGCGGTTTATGTCCCTTTGCAGGTATGGGGACCAAGCTTGGACACTGCTCCGTGTGGGGCTGAACCACCGCTTGGTATAGTAGTAGAACGATTTGTGGTTTAGTAGAAGTCAGAGCTCTTCTGAGTTGGGAGGGTTTCCTGTGCGCGGCTCCGGTTGCCTTCAAGCACAGGACAAATGGTGTAAAATCATGGGTTGTATTTATTCTCAAATTTCGCACCATCTTTGTTGGCCTGATTTCTAGTGGACCTTGGTGGGTGTCAGTTGAAAGTGGGACCGAGGAGGCCGTCAGTAGTTGGCATGTTGAGACGTTTGGTGGAAGGTCCCATTTCGTGGTCCAGTGTATCACTGCTTAGATATCCACTGCCATGTCGCTTCTGTTTCCGTTTCCTCTCACTTTAACGTCGCCCGCAAATATGTAACACGGATTCTTTAGATGGTTTGTGAGGTCGGTGATGAACAGCAGGTGGCGTCGTTTTTGTAGAAGAGTGCCTAAGACTGGACTTAACCTTCTAAGTGACGTCGTATAATAGCCATGTAAATATGTACAAATATTTCCGGCTGCCGGCATGACAATGTTGATCGCAGTCTAAAGAGCTCACCACGAGCCTTTTGTGCAGCAGTGTTGCACTCGTCCAACCATTTAAAATCACTGGCTGTGATGACCCTACTGACTGCTTCTGTGGTGAACAGCCCTTGTTCATGAGCGACTGTTAGGCTTTCTGTGTTGTAATGAACTGAACGATAGTGGAATGCTGTCTGCAACCAAAGTGATCGGGCTATATATATATATATATATATATATATATATATATATATATATATATATATATATATATATATATATATATATATATATATATATATATATATATATATACCGGCTTGAGACCAAGCACGATGTCAACGCAACAACAACAGTTAAAGAATGGAGGAGCGGACGTAGAATATAGTAAAACAGACAGCTGGCTAGATCGTGAGAAAAAAAACGCTGATCTTATTTTTGCTCTTCACCGCACACTTTTTGAAGTTTTTTGCCATGTTGTTTGTGAGAATGACACTTTTGTGATTACGGGGCAGAAGAGTTAGACCGGCAGACCGCACAGCATGCGCGCCACTGACTTCTGTTGTCAGTCATGTCGCTTAACGTCTTCAACCAACGACAGTTCTCATCCCTTTGGCCCTAACCAGGGAGGCGGGAAGCTTCACCCGAAGCCAATGCTGATGCTGGGTTTTTCACACCTCTACATCAGGTCATGGCCTGACCGCCGCGTCACTCCTTCCAGCATTGTCTAGCACGTGCGAATAGAACACGGAAAGGTAGACGATGGACAGGCATTCGTAAAACATGACGGAGCCACCAGAGGCGGTGTAGAGGGATCATTTCGTTAGGCGGGCGACTATCCGTGCCCAACGTACGACGGTGCACCTTGTCATCATTGACTCGTTCCCTCCAGACGCGAGCAATGATTCGGAGACATCGGTGGCCGAACGCAGAAAGACGCCAAGCATCCTCAACGCAAAGTGGTCAGGTCTTACAACCGTAGAGTAAAACACTACGAACCGCGGCAACATACACCCATCCCTCGAAAAAGAGCCGTATGTCACAGCGACGCCACAGACATCGCAAGTCTGCAAAGGCTGCTTCAGCTCCCGCTGTGCGTGAACTGATCTCCCCAACACCACCTCCAGCTGTTATCAACCTCCCAAAATACTTGAAGGTGTCGACGAACCAGCTGATCAGCACAAAGAATAAGTGAAATCCCAGGTTCCGACTAGTCTTACAAAACCACTTTAACCATGGAAGACCCGAAGTGCATACCATATTTAGATGTATCATTTGCCAAGCAGTCCAAAGCATGTATTGCCCGTGTTATGTCACTGAGCAAGGTAATATCGTTGGCATATAACAAGTCGAAAACTCTGTTCCCTGGATGGAGTTCAACTCCACCGTTTGAAGGTCAAACAAAGCATTCCGTAGAAAATTCTCTGGCAAACGAAGAAAAATGGGGATATACGGCAACCTAGTCGAACTGCACTGGAGACGACAAAAGAGGGCGAAAGCTGGCCGTAGTCCCTTACCCGACCTGAGATGTGACGACACAACTCCTTGAGAGCTAGTACATAGTTCTTAGGTACTCTACCTTTCAACAAACATTTCCACAGTGAAGTCCTATCGATGGAGCCGACGGCTACGCGAATGTCCAGAAACATGAGTGTGACGGTGTTCTAGCAATTTTCAGTGTGAAGATTTGATCGATACATCCACGGCTGGCGCGAAACCCAATTTGTTCCTCGCGAGTCTGCTCTTAACGTGTTTGGTACAGCCTGAGAAGTAGGACAAACGCCAGCAGCTTCAACGCTGTTGAGATAAGACTTACACCCCTATCGTTAGTGCAGTCAGTGCGCTAGCCTTTCTTGAAGATGGGAACAACAATCGATTTCCCTTACAAGAACGGAACCTGCTCAGAATTCCAAACTTTTGAAAACAAAACATACAATCCTGTAACGGGCTGCACCCCACCATTTTCAAAATGGGTCAGGAGGGGTGCTGACCATTGGAGTCCAGCGTAATGTGACGCCCTAAGTCCTGCAACTCCTTCCGGATCCCCGCCTCGGTGGGTGCGTCTGTCGAAATGGACCACTGGACGTGTGCCGGAAGAGCTATAGGAGAGGCCGACACTGGGGGCCAGCTAAATTGTCTGAAACTGCTCCGTCCAGCGTTGGAGACGCCGCTTCTGACAGTCAATTGGCGAGCTGTCAGCCTCACAAATTGTTTCACTCACACCCAGTGGCCTCCTGCCGGTGACTTTAATGAGGTAGAACAACTTGCTGGAATTTCCCCTAGCGCCAGCGTGTTTCAAATCTGATATGCGTTGCGACCACCAGGTTTCGCGGTCCGTACGGAGACTCGCGTTGAGAACACGTATCGTCTCGAGATGTGCTACATTATACTCGCTTCAAGCTGGAATCGACTGACATTCGTCGAGAGGGTACAGAGATTTGGTTAAAACCGAGGGTCTTGCTGCACGACCAGACAGGCCGCAAGTCACAAGGCTAGCGGAATGCAATGCTTTCTTGATAAGCGACCAGTGCTAGTTCATGTCATCAGGTGGGGCTACATCTAGCTTTTCAAGTAGAGTGTCTTGTGAGACAGGCAAACGAAATGGATTGAAAAGCTTGTCGCAATCTAAACATCGTCGCAGCATGCGTTTGGAGCGCCCACCGCAGCATGTGGACAGCTTAGTGCAAACTAGTGCGTGGTCAGAATCAAGAGGCGTACTGCAGTACAGGCAACAGTCTTGTATGCAACTCCGCAATTTAGGGCTTATATCGATGTGGTCGATCTGGGTCAACTGTTGACTCGAGGAGAGCGGACGCCACATGGCTTACCGGCGAAAAGAACGCCTAAAATTCGTACTGGCAAAGAACAGGCGATGGTCTGAGCACAGGGCCAACAACCGTTTCCCGAGCGACAGGATTCTAGCCCAAAAGAGCCTCCTAGATTCAACAGCCGACCCACTCCAGCTTTCAGCTCTCCTGCCAAAATCACAATATCAGCTCGGCGTGCTTTGTGTAAGAGGTCATGGAGCTTCTGGTAGAAAGTATCTTTGATCACATCTGGGCTGCAATCGATGGGTGCATACGCCGAAACGACAAACAGATTGCATCTGTCGGAACGGCAACTGCTCACTTTGCGCGGGCCTTTAAGTCTCACTGTGCACAGCCGACTGTCAGCTGGGATCCAAGCTAGCAGCGTCGCTTCAGCCCCCTCACTGAGAACAATACCAACGCCAGCAAGACCAGAAGCCATAATCTCAACGTTCCCAGAAAGGTGTAAGTGAAACTTTGCTGCAGGATTAGATGGGGGCCTCAATCGAATCATGGAACTGGAGTCCTAAATGCGAATCTCTTGAATGCAACATACATCGATGGCAAGGGATTCAAGCGTACTAGCTAAACCCGCCTGCTGTTCGCACGATGAAAACGGTTAGTCAGAATGAGCATCGAGGACAAAGTAGAGTATCAGCTGGTGGTAGTGGGTTCGGCGAGACTCGTAAGCTAATCGAAGAAAGACAAGAGAAAACATATCCAGGATTTCTATCAGTGGCACTGCAGCAGGCACAGTCGACCGAAGAACCTTTGGGGTGTGAAAACGGAACAGAAAGTGGGAAGGGAGTGGAAATGGGAGAGCAAGTTGTATACGATGTTCGTTCATGCGCATGGGAGAGCAGTTAATCATAGTAGTAGAATCTACCGTGGTTGTTTGCCTTGCAGGCTATTGTACTACTCGGTCGCCCAGTTTAGAGGAGGCATTTTTGTTCGAGGATGCACCTCTAGCTTTGCGCAGTCAAGCACGTCCTGCAAGGCAGCAGGGTATTTCCAGACGAGCCGGTGACTGAATGCTTAGTTCATTCGCCCTTTGAATGAGGTCGAATGTCTTGGGTGTCCAGTAAACCCCTCCGCCACAGATGCCGGTAAGCACAGTGTTGTACGCCTCATGCGCCACCCGTGGTTGGTTTGGAATAGGGGTTAAGCCAATTCTCTTAGACTGACTATCAGTCAGTCAACCTAGTGGAGAGCGCCGGGCATTTGCCTTCGCCCTCATACTGGTGAAAACATCGCCACGAGAAGCTAGTGAGTAGGACTTACTCAGCAGAGGTTGTGTTAGACGCACGGTCACTTGGGAGCATTTCGAGAGGCGTTCAGGGCGAGTAGCCAACTCGAAGCTTGAGACACCCACCCCGACCATACTGAGGCATTTCGAATTCGGAGTTTTGTTTATCGTATGAATCCAAAATGAGCGGAATACTCGTATACACGAATCGAGATGTGGATGAGGCAACATAATACGACGCGGATTGTTTTTGAGCTGCCTTGAGGGTTCTAGCTAGATCAGAAGCGGTCGAGAGGTCGGGTGTATTTTCTTCCGACAATCGTTGCCGGATTTGATATGAAATCAAACCACGAATGAATGAATCACAAATTAAATCGTTGCGGTGTTCGTCAGCGGTCCCTGCCTTGAAATCGCAATCGACAGAAGGATATTTTGGTTGGTGCAGACATTGGCTGGCACCTTCGAGTGTAAAGTGATATCGCGAAACTGGACGTCAACGATTCCGAGCTTGATGCTCGATGGGGAGGTGCTGGCAGTTGTCGACCACTTCACCTACCTCGGTAGCTGCGTGACAACGGATGGGAGCACTGTAGTAGAGGTGAGTACGCGGATATCCAAGGCTCGAGCGGCGTACGCTGGACTGAAGCACTTGTGGCGTCGATTTGATATTTCACTAAAGTTAAAAGGTGGTGTATACTGTGCCACGGTGCATTCAGTTTTGTTGTATGGTTGCGAAACTTGGAGTCTGCGTGCTGAATATATTCATCGTCTTGAGGTTTTCGACCATTGATATTTATGTAGTATTGCTAAGATTGGGTGGAATAGCCGTGTGAGCAATGCTGAAGTCAGAAAGCGAGTATTGGGTAATAATTCAGAGGACGTTCTGTCACAGCGTATCCCGATTAGTAGACTTCGTTTGTTGGGGCATGTGTTATGTATGGGAAACACACGTCTACCATACCGTGTCCTATTCTCCGTTCCTCCTAAGGAGTGGAAGAGACCACGTGAAGGTCAACAGATGATGTGGCAGCGAGGAATGAGAAAATGTACAGCAGACTTAGGAAAAGTAGGTGCTTCACGTCTTCGTGGTTGGGGTCCAAAAGATCCCTCAACTAGTTGGCTGGAGACACTGAAGGGAATGGCAGCGAACCGTGAACAGTGGCGATTGTGTTATCGCTTTCTGTCGAATCAGAATGACTGATCGATGTGCGTTTGTACAGTTAGACTGTGTATTCCGCCACTAGGGCATTCTTTCCCTTTCTCACCCGTGTAGGTCCACTCCCTGTCCATCTTGTATATTCATATTTTCTAGTTGGACGTGCAAGATGGTGCGAAATGCAGTGGTCAGTGGGGCTTTCCCTGCCGTTTAACGCTGTACGATGATGATGATGATGATGGTGATGATTGCTTGTGACGTGAATTGCATAGATATATCACGGTTGTATGATGAAGACTATGTATGAGCTAGTTCCTGTTGTTTGGCGAGATCAAACGTTTTTTCCAGGTCGAGTTATTTTCTAGTAGTATTTGGCGAATTTCATCGAATCATGAATAAATTCAGCAGAAACTGTTTTGAAATTACAAATAACAACGACAGTTTCTAAACGTTGAAGGAACTTGTTAATATTCTGATCACTTTCCTGACAAGCAGTCGAAAAAACGTGTCATACGAAAATCTCATACTTGGGTTGAATATACAGATTAGTCAACGTTTTGATGGCAGAGTCGAAGTTTGTACATTCGACGATATGTTTGACGTCAGATGGTAATGTTGGATTCCATCACGACGAGACTGCACCTTGACGTGGTGTGATGGCTTGCGCGCCTCTATGACCCAAAGAGCTATACAGGATGGCTTCCTTAAGCCGGAGATGCAATCATACCTGACAGGTCAATGGGTAGAGGTCAGACGAAGTCCAGTCTCCTGGTCTTCCAGGTTGGGGGTTGATTTGAGCTGGCAACTCAGTCGGAAAAACCAGTGGAAGAATAATTGATCCAAGCAAATGGGCTTCCACTAAGCCATCCCGCTGCCTTTCGGATAGGTTCTTGTTAGAACTAAAGGCTTTGGATGAGGACCCTAATCGTTCTCCTGCTTTGTGGCTGGACACCCTAGCAGAACCCGTCCAACATCTCCCATGAACTGCACGAATACAAAGAATTCCATACTGCATCGGTCGTCGCGCAGGATAATCAAGACCGCGCTGCCCATTGCATCGAGCGGGGTGGGTAGTGATAAGTTTGCTACTGCTCAGAGTTCCCTCTCTGTTTTTCAATCTTTGTCTTCTGTCCGTAACCATCCCTCTTTGCCCCATCTATCGACCCATAATGCTCCCACTGATAACACGGTCAATACTCGCAACAGTTCAATGTCAAATAGTATCGGGAATAATCCTCTGTCTGGTAACTCACATTTTCTCAAGCCCCGTCAGCCTCTTAATCTCGGCTCCTTCAACGTGCGTACACTCATGCAGCCCGGTCAGCAGGCGTGCCTGGCCCTCATAATGAACTCTCTGAAGATTAATGTTTGCTGCTTAAGCGAAACGCGTATCCAGCATTCGAGCAATGTAATTCAACTAACTGCTCCTGGTATCTCATCGAGGTATATTCTGCGCACCTCAGGAGACGAAGCAGCTAGAGCTGTGGGTCAACGTGGTGTAGGAATTGTCTTGACTGACAAGGCTGAGGCTGCCGTTTTAGACTGGATCCCTGTTAACAATCGTTTATGTGCTGTGAGACTCCAAGGGTCAGTTGGCGTTCGAAAGGATAGTTGTGTTAAGCGCAACTTGTTTGTGATCTCGGTGTACGCCCCAACGGACTGCAGCTCAGACTTGCAGAAAGATGAGTTCTATGATGCACTCGCCACTCTCGTTCGCGGCAGTAAAGGTTCCGACATTGTAGTGCTAGCTGGTGACTTCAATGCACAAGTTGGAAAACTTAGTGTGTCAGAAGCCTGTTTAGGTGGGCGTTGTGCTTTACCTGCTGAGCGTACAGATAACGGGGATAGGCTTCTCCTTTTTTGTGCAGACAATCGATTGTTCTTGTCCAGCACTAATTTCCGACACAGCTCGCGTCGCACAGCGACATGGCGCTCTAACTCTACAGGTACTTTGAGTCAAATTGACCATATCGCCGTAAGCTACCGGTGGCGCAGTTCTGTTCAGAACTGTAGATCTTACTGGTCCACGTACGTAGAGTCGGACCATGCCTTAGTTTTAATGCGATTATCTCTCCAGCTCCATGGTCATCGTCGCAAACTGCAAACCCGATTAGCCGTGCAACGTTTGTGTGATTTAGAAGTACGCACCCGGTATGAGCAGAAGTTAGCACATGAGCTAGGATCCACGGAGAACAGTAATGTAGATGAGCATTGGTCTCATATCAAACAGGCGATGCACGTTGCAGCAGGTTTCGCCTGTGGTCCTAGATCCGTTGTCCATCAAATACACTGGATCTCGCAAGAGTCGTTGAGTATAATGGAGCAAAAGCGTCAGCTTTCGAACCGTAAGGAGATGAATAAGATGCGGAGAAAGCTGCAAAGACAAGTTACGAAAAGCCTCAGGAATGATCGCGAAAATTGGTGGATCAAGGTAGCCGAAGAAATGGAAGTGGCAGCTGCTTCAGGTAACAGTCAAAGACTGTTCAAACTTATTCGTGACACCGGTGGACGGCGAACTCAGGTCAGTGAAACGATTTGGGATAGAAATGGAGAACCCATCCATAACAAACAGCAAAGGCTTGACCGATGGGCCGAGTACTTCAAGGAACAGTTTAGCTGGCCGCACGTTAGTGTAGTTACTCCCGTGTCAACAACTGTGACTTCTTGGGTGGTATCACTTGAGCCCCCATCAGAAGTAGAAGTAGAGTCATGTATTCGATTACTAAGGCGGGGGAAAGCGGCAGGTCCCGACGAACTTCCTCCAGTTCTTTTCAAACTGGGTGGTGAGGCGTTGATAAAATCACTAACCGCCTTGCTCCGTGACATTTGGAAGGAGGAGCGTATTCCGTTAATATGGAGCGAGTCACTGATTGTTCCCATCTTCAAGAAGGGAATACGCAATGACTGTGGTAATCATCGTGGGATTAGCTTAATCCCGATAGTCACCAAAGTATTAGCTTCGATTTTGCTGCACCGTCTTACACCCGCTCGCGAGAGGAATGTCCGCGAACAGCAGGCTGGATTCCGCCCAGGTCGAGGATGCATCGACCAGATTTTTACTCTTCGCCGACTACTTGAAACGCGTCACACGCACCGCCGACCAACAATAATGCTTTTCTTAGACCTGAAAGGCGCCTTCGATTCAGTTGATCGAACATCGCTTTTCAGTACTCTTCATCGAAAAGGTATGCCCCAGAAGTTCGTGAACCTAATGAGATCATTGTATTCTCATACTTCTGGCCGCGTAAGGGTTTACGGTGAACTATCCGGTCGGTTCGAAACGACCAGTGGTGTTCGGCAGGGATGCCCTTTGTCTCCATTCCTTTTTAACTTCGTCATGGACGAAATAATGGAGAATGCGCTGCAAAATCTTCAGGATGTAGGCGTCGAACTAGGAAATAGTGAAAAGCTATGTGACCTAGATTACGCAGACGACGTTGTCTGCTTGTTCGAATCCACGGAACATGCTCAGCGTGCACTAGATAATCTCGGAAGAGCTGTAGCTCCATTCGGCATGCGCTTTGCACCTTCAAAGTGCAAGGTGATGTTACAAGACTGGATGTCAACGATTCCGAGCTTGATGCTCGATGGGGAGGTGCTGGCAGTTGTCGACCACTTCACCTACCTCGGTAGCTGCGTGACGACGGATGGGAGCACAGTAGTAGAGGTGAGTACGCGGATATCCAAAGCTCGAGCAGCGTACGCTGGACTGAAGCACTTGTGGCGCCGATCCGATATTTCACTGAAGTTGTAAGGTCGTGTATACTGTGCCACTGTGCGTTCAGTTTTGTTGTATGGTTGCGAAACTTGGAGTCTGCGTGCTGAATATATTCATCGTCTTGAGGTTTTCGACCATCGATGTTTACGTAGTATCGCTAGGATTGGGTGGAATAGCCGAGTAAGCAACGATGAGGTGAGAAAGCGAGTATTGGGTAATAATTCAGAGAACGTTCTGTCACAGCGTATCCAACTTAGTAGACTTCGTTGGTTGGGACATGTGTTACGTATGGCAAACACACGTCTACCGTACCGTGTTCTATTCTCCGCCCCTCCCAGGGAGTGGAAAAGACCACGTGGAGGTCAACAGATGACGTGGCAACGAGGAATGACAAAATATACAGCAAACTTAGGAAAAGTAGGTGCTTCACGTCTTCGTGGTTGGGGTCCAAAAGATCCGTCTACCAGTTGGCTGGAGACACTGAAGGATATGGCTGCGAACCGCGAGCAGTGGCGATCGTGTTGTCACTTTCTATCGAATCAGAATGATTGATCGATGTGCGTTTGTACAGTTAGACTGTGTATTCCGTGTGTTGGCTACTAGGGCATTCATTCCTTCTGCTACCCGTGTAGGTCCACTCCCTGTTCATCTTGTATATTCATACTTTCTAATTCAACGTGCAACATGGTGAGAAAGGCAGTGGTCAGTGGGGCTTGCCCTACTGTTTAACGCTGTACGATGATGATGAATGTTGGATTTGTTAGAGTTGTGGGTTTATCCACATCCGGATCTTTTATTTTGGTCATATAATTGTCGAGAGTGTTCTTCCAGCTGATCCAGAGGTCGGTTATGTCAGAGGTATAAGGATCAGCGTCATGTAATACAAAAAAAAACAGCCAAAAGTGGGGCTTTAATCAACTTTCCAGTTTTCATTTATTTTCGACCATTAACCTCACACTTGTATGTTCTGGTTTCGGTTGCTACCTTCCAGCATCGTTGCACATGTAGCTGAAAAATAAAGTGTGGTAACAGTTGGAATATATGGAAAGCGAGCGAAAAGCCCAAACAGTGTAAAACAAATTCACAGCAGAGCAAGATGAGGACCAGTTTACAGCTTTGTTTATTTTGATCTTAATTTGGGAAGTTCCTTCGAGTGTTGGTAATTCACACCTGAAAACTACATTGTCGGCGTATGTCCAGCCAATTTATGTCAAAGGGATTGGAAGTGATTCAACATACAATAAGAAGAAAAAGGGTAGAAATTGCACCTTGTATGAAACCAGAGTCAGTTGGAGGAGAAGACGAATTTTACCTGTTGAAAAAGGTGAAATGTCGTCGATTAGTGACGTAGTCTGAAATCAGCCGCGAGGATTCGGGTTAACATCACTTACGGAGAGAATACTGAGCAGTTCTGCTCGATCAAGGCAGCAAAATGCGTTTTTGTAATCTGAAAACACCGTTCTGACAGTGTTACATTTTCTGTCTAAAGCTGAAGCTGTTGAGTGGACTGTGTAACCTGCATCGTCAAGTGTGTAATACAAAGACCGATAAGAAAACTGGTGTGTATCTTTTTCAACAAACCCAAGGTAAAAAGGGCTTCAAACAATCTGGGCATCACAAAAGTGCAATAGGGCAATGGGGCGGTATTTCTCGGGCTCTTTCTCGGAGACAGGCGTTATCTTGGCCAGTCTCTAAATGTCAGGGATTTCCCCCTTGCTAGACAGTTATTGAAACAGTGGCTAGTGGAACTGAAAGGTCGTCAATTCACTCTTTGAGTACAGCAGGTGTAATGAGATTCAGTACGATTGAACGGTTGCAAGAGATAAGACAATACGAGAAATCGAGAAAGAACGATGCCGGGTGATTTAGGCTTTATTCATCTGAAAATCTTTCATACGCTAAAACGTGAACACAAGTTTATGATAATAACACTCATCGAGTTACAGAATAAGTAACAACAGGTGATAGCTCACCTGAGCCAAGAGCTTTATTTATCTTTACTTTACATAGCTGTTGGAAGACCATAGCGGATTCGATTGTTGGTGGCAGAGATGAGTTGTTGAAGACTGACATGGAGGTATACTGCGATACTGAGGTAAAATCAGACTTGAGTTTTTCAACACCAGCGTTTTCTTTTTTGATTCTTGAGCTACTGCCACACAGATGTTTCATGGCTTTCCACATTCTGCGGCAACTGACGTTTCCGAAGATGGAATCTATGTACGACTTATTATGGTGTTTAAATTCAGATTTGATCTAGATGGTGTCTTTTTGACTTGTGTTCTCTGTCCATGTTTTGTAAGTTTGCTTTTTCCTCGCAGCTGTTTAAGTACTGGTGAAGAATGTTGATAAGTTTCAACGCAGACAGTTTCAAATGAACAACAATGGGTAAAGTAAAAAGTAAGATAGTCGGCGGCGTGTCCACAGAAGATAGAATGATTAGGGTGTTGAAAACACGGAAAAATCGGTGGGGGTAACCAGGTCTATTAACTTGACCAAATTGTCGGCTGAGTTATTTCTCTGAGTCATCGTTCTGGATGGTCTTCCTAACATAGTGTACTGGTTGGTCTTGCTATACACTGTCGGACACATTTTCAATATGCAGTGATCAGAACTGCTCAGCGGTGCACGTTTTTGGAGTACTAATCACTTGTGGTCTGTTTGTCAAAACTAAGTCTAGTTGTGCGTTAAGTCTGGTGGGAAAACCCACGAAATTTAGCATGCCAAGCATAGTGAGGAAAGTAGTGTCATGCCTGTTAAAGTCACTGACAAATATACACAAGGATTCACTCATTTGTGCAATCATTGAGGTAGACAGAGGTTCAAAAATATGTTCGAATGAGAAAGTGATGTATTAGGTGCCGAGTTGAGTATTTTCAATGAGTATCAAGCGGAATCCACTCAAACTGTGGCTTCAAGTCTACGATGTGATAGCTAATCTTTTCGGTTGAGTACGTAAAGATCAAATCAGTTGATTTGCTCCAGCTGTTGTTAACGTAAGTAATAACACTTCATCCACGATTGTGGACATCTGTGGGACGATCAGATCGATAAATATGGAAATCACTCATTGCTGTATTTCCATCGGGTGTATCTTTGGGCAACCAAAATACATTTCCTAATAATTCCGGCATTTTTTTTATACTTCTGTGTGATTGCTGCCATCTCTTGAATTTTTCCCCCCCAAAAACGGATTTTGCTCGTTGAAATCACGGGAATCTGGGTTTCTCCAGCAGTGCATTGTCGGAGACCTACTCCTACCATGTTTTCTGGTATTCCGTTGGAAATTATTTCCCACTTCATTACCATAATTCACAAAAATAATCAGTGTGCACGAAAACACGTAGGGTTTTCATGAACATGCGCTTGTACGACAGCATTGGTAACCTAAAAATTGGCACGATTTTGAAGATCGATAGGAGAATCCGCGAAAAGTGGTTCAATTTTATATTCCAACGGCACAACACGGCCAATTTCAAAGTCCCCGCCCAGAGTCTTGTGAGTCACTGGTAGAAAGCCTTCGGGTTTGAGTAAAAGACTCCGTGAAACTGTCAGTTCGTCAATTCCCAATCGGTAGGGGCATCTGGAACGCCGGAAGAAGCACTTCCAGATACAGTTTAGCCGGCCCTCACTTTCAACCTCTCTTTTAGCTCTTCCGGCGCGCATTCGTTGGTTTGTTTCGACAAGTCCACCTACTGCGGCAGAGATCCATTAACAAATGCAAGCTTCGAGATGATACAAAGCGCCGGGTTCCGTTGGCCTTCCCTCAACCCTTTCTGAAGATGATGCAACGCAGCTTGTTAGATTTTTCATTTTTTGCTCTCAAAGGTAAAGTAAGTTACACTCAACCCTCCATCGATGTGGTTGTCATATGGAGGCCGCAGACGACAGATTAGCTTAAGTCAAATCTGTCTTATGTATACGCGATGACAATCCATCCAAAGTCCAACCTACGAATGAAATACAACTGCATAGATGTGAGGAACTATCTACCTCATTCATTGTCTCCCTGGACATCGTAAGGCTTAGTGTTGGGCAAACCCAGTCCTGTGGTGACATTTTGCTCTTTTAAGGTGCAAAACGCATCCCAAATATTGCCACCCAGTTATTTGCGCTGTTCAGAAAGGCTGGCAACTTACCCAGATCTTCATTCGTATGAACTGTTTTGCCGGCCTACTCATGATCTTACTTTTTGCATCTGGGCAAACTTGGGCGAACGATCTAACGTAGATGTGTGTTGTGTCTCCGAAACACGCATACAAGATTAAACTTTAGTGTTAGCACTTCGCCCCCTAGATACAAGCTCGGATTCTCGCTTCACTCTTCACGTGTCGGACTATCAGTTATCTAGTGCTCGTGGTCAGGCTGCCGTGGGCATCGCCCTGAGCATAAAAGCTGAGCGTGCACTGCTCGACTGGATCTCAGTCAGCAGTCGTCTGTGTACAATTCGGTTCAATATTTCTGTGCATGTCAGCAGCAGTAAACTGAAGCGTCAACGCCAGTTTGTCGTTTCTGTGTGTATGCCCCAACTGACTAGCTCTCTTGAAGCTAAAGACGAATTCTACCAGTATTTGTCTTAACCGCTCCGTAGCGTGCGCTCTACGAACACCATGGTTGCCGCTTTTGATTTCAGTGCTCAAGTTGAAAGCCTTGACGAGACGGAGAAGAATATAGAGGCCGGTTTGGCATTCCAGCCGATCGAACCGACATAAGTGACCGACTCACTCAACTTTGTTACGACCATGGACTATTCCTAGCAAGCACAGATTCCTCTAACCGAAAGCGGCACCGACTAACCTGGCATTCTCCTGTGCCTTCACAGATTTGGACTCAGATCAATCATATTACTATCGGGTACAGCTGGCTCGGATCTATCTAAGACTGCGGATCATTTCGGTTCACGTCTGTTGACACTGATCACGCTCTTCTCCGTTCGCGTTTCAACCTACGTTTCGTCGGTAGCTGAAGCAACGCCAAAGCCAACCGCCCCCATCAGCTGCTACTGGACGACAACCATCGATCAGCTTTCAAAGCAAAATTATCCACCAGGTTGTTGATGCGGTCAAATGCCCAAGGTCCAGAAGAGTGATGGACAGATATCACACAGGCCCTACGTGAGGCTGCTGATGCTACCCAAGATCCAACAACCAGGCACACACAAACGATGGATATCTACATCCTCAGTTGCAATGTTAGATGTGCGCAAATCGATTGCTCCGGGTTCCAGGTACTATAAGGCACGGAGATGCTCTAATTGCCAACTGATTCGGAGCCTGAGAAACAGCTGTGAGTAGAGGTAGATTGCGAAGTGTAATAAGATGGAAAAAGCTCTTGTGAAAACCACAGGGAAATAAGTCTGGGTAGCATCGCATCCAAACTGCTCGCTGGTATTATTCTCCATCTCTTGTTTAACGCTTGCAAACAGTGCCCGCGCGACAATCGAACCAGATTTAGACCCGGTCGAGTTTGTATTGTTCACGTCTTCACTCTTCGACAAATCTTGGAATACAGGCACACCTTCCGTAGGCCTATTATTTCCGTTTTTTTCTTGACTTTAAGGCGGCCTCCGACTCAGTCGACCGCACGGCTTTTTGTCGCTATCTCTTGAAAAATATACCAAAGAAATTTATTCCCGTCGTGTAATCCCTTCACATTAATAGCCGAAGCCGAGTTCGTGTTTACGGTGATCCTTTAACCGAGTCCACAAAAATTGGTGTACGTCATAGTTGCCCCTCTCTCTTTTTATCTCTAACTTTGTGATGGATATGTTGCTAGAGACCGCGCTTTTGTGAGATAGGAATGGTGGCATTGAACTTTTTCCGGGTGAAAAAGTATCAGATCTTAAATATGTGGACGATATCGTTCTTTTAAGGGAAGATCCAGGTAAGTTGCAAGCTTTTCTAGACGGCTTGACGGACTACGCAGCAATGTTCGGTATGCGTTTTGCATCTTCAAAGTGCAAGATGTTGTCGCGGGACTAGGTCAGTCCAACACCAAACCTTTCAGTGTCTGAGGATAGTGAAGACCAGATGGACTAGTTCATTATTTGGGCAGCTTTTTATTGCGCATAAAATGAATTACAGTATAAGGGGTAAACCCCGTAATCAGAAGATACTGTAAAAGTGGGTTGAGGAGGAACATTCACGTTAGAACCAGTTTATTGGTCCCGATTTTGAAGAGAGAAAAATTGAAAGTGGGTCGGAAGACAGGAAGAGGAAGAGTGTTCCTTAACTTAGTGGTCCGGGGAAAGAAAGAAGATTGAAAAATAGAAGTGCGACATCTAATGACAGAAACTTGGTAGGGATGTATAGTTGCCTGGGTACGAAATGGTCGGGAAAAAATCTTGGGAGGAGGAACTGCCGAAGCAAGCTCAGAAAAACAAAATCCAAAATAGTACCGGTAGAAGAGAGACAACAAAGCAACAGCCCGACGATGGGCTAGTAACTGCAGATTAGAGGTCAAAGAAGGGTCATCGATCAACCGGATAACCTTACGTTGAACCCGACCAGGAAGAGAAAGAAAGGTAGACGAAGCTCCGCCCCACATGTGACTGTGGTATTCAAGTGCGGGGCGAATTTGAGCTTCGTACAGCAGAAGAAGGTGAATTGGTGTGGAGATACGTTCGGCGCGGAACAGAAAATTGACTTTGCGCGCAGCACGAGATACGAGATGAGATATGAAAGCGGACCAACATAGAGAGGAAGTTGTAAATAAGCCAAGAAGAGAAATAGAATCTGTGGCAGGCAGCACAGTTGAATCAGAGGTTAAATGAGGGGAGAATGAATGATGTTTCAATGGAATTGAGAGAAGAGAAGTGTTGGAAGCAATAAATGCAGCATGGTTGTGGGATCCCCAGGAGGAAATGTGTTCGAGATCGGACTGATTCTACTGCGGTCACGATTGATTTTGGTGTTGGCATGGCGGAGAGTGCGGTAAGAAAGGGAAGAATGAAGGGTGGCATCATCGGCAAAGAGATTGATTGGGTTGGAAGTAGTAGATAAATGACCATTAATAAACAAAAGAAATAGGGCGGGCGCAAGTACTGAGCCTTGGGGAACATCAGCATTCACAGGAAATGGCTGGGACAGAACCTCATCAACTCGGACGGATATGGTTCGCTCACTGAGGAAACTTGATGTCCACGATGCGAGTGCGAAGGAGAGAACCCGAACGAGGACAGTTTCACCAGAAGACCTTCGTGCCAAACTCGTTGAAAGGCTTTAGAGATGTCGAGCAACACCATGTGTGTTTCTTTGCAATTGTCGAGTGCAGCCGACCGGGAGTGTGAGACGAGAGCCAGGGTATCACCGGTGGAACGGCGAGGTCGGAGTCCGTATTGGCGATCACTCAGTAGTCCGCGTTCGAGAAACACGCAGTTGGTCGGAGATGACAGTTTCAAGTACTTTCGAAAAAATAGGTGTGACGGAAATAGGACGATAGTTATTCGGGTCAAAAGGATCACCGCGTCTGGGAATAGGAAAAATCACGGCGTGTTTCCAGGGAATCGGAAAAGTAGAAGGCTGTAGAGAGAGAGAGACAAAAAAGACGACGAAAGAGGAGCCAATTCAGTGGCGCACATTTTAAGGACGATGGGTGGTATACCGTCCGGACCGGGTGGTTTGGCTACGTCCAGAGAACGCAGCGCTTGGCGGATCTTCCTAGTGCTAATATGAGGTTGAAAGTGGGAGACAGAGGGAAGAGAAGGAATCAGAGGAGTAGGATAAATGGGTAAGGTGGAGTTGAAGGCAAACCAGGATGCAAAAATAGCTTTCTCGTGTGGTTCAGAAGCAAGGTCACCAGAGGAATTAGAGGCGGGAGGAAAATCGGAGGGGCAAAAATTGAGGTAGACTGTTTTAGCAAGGGACCAAAATGTTCGAATACCGCTGGCAGATGGGACTAAGCGTTCGGCTCTCCAGCGGACGAAGCGTTCTTTTGTTCTCTGTATGATCGACGGGCATCTGTTCCTGGCTTGCACGAAGCGGCGGTGGGAGTCGGGAGTGGGCGGGCGGCACCAGCGGAGAAATTTCGCACGCTTCAAACGTATAGCACGATCACATGCGTGGTTGAACCACTCGGGGGATTCGGGTTCGGTGGGTGTGGGGAAGTGAGGAATAAAAAGTTGCATACCTTGAAGAACAATGTCAGTGAAATTAGGAACGGAAACGGTGTCTTTGCGTCTACGGAAAGCACGTTTGGCTTCTGCCAACCTGAGTCATCTCTGGTGTCGAAATGACATCCGTTTATCTATCAAGAGTCATGTACTCTGCAGCAGTTAGGCTAGTATCTCTGTATAGTTTGGGGACATGGCCACTGCGGGTGGAGGATATACTAAGGTTGTCAGTACATGAAAACCGACTTCTTAGTAGCATTGCTCGGATAATGTAAGAGCACCGTATCAGGAATACTGAGGTTCGGCGGAGAGTATTAGGTAGAATAATCAAATCATCCGATGAAGCACTTGAGTTCACCTGGCTCAGATGTTTGGGACATGTGTTGCGGCCTCCAAAATGCCTCAGTATAGTCGGGGTGGGTGTCTCAAGCTTCGAGTTGGCTACTCGCCCTGAACGCCTCTCGAAATGCTCCTAAATGACTGCCCGTCCCATATAGCTTCTGCTGAGTAAGTCCTGCACACTAGCTTCTCATGGCGGAGATGTTTCCACCAATATGAGGGCGAAGGCAAATGCCCGGCGCTCTCCACTAGGTTGACTGACTGATAGTCAGTCTAAGGAAATTGGCTTAACCCTGATTCCAAACCAACCACGGGTGGCACATGAGGCGTATAACACTATGCTTACCGGCATCTGTGGCGCCTACGACTGCCACAGCATATCGCATCACCAAACCCACTTTTCTTCAACCTCGTGCGATTCAAGTAAACCAGCTTCAACGTACGGACGTTTATGCAAATTGGACAACAGGTGAGTGTAGCCCGCACACTGGAATCGTACTAGTTCGATGTCGACTGTCTTTCAGAGGCAAGAATGTAAGAATCATCATCATCATCATCGTACAGCATTGAACAGTAGGACAAGCCCCACTGACCACTGCCTTTCTCACCATGCTGCACGTTGAATTAAAAAGTATGAATATACAAGATGGACAGGGAGTGGACCTACATGGGTGGGAAAAGAAAAGAATGCCCTAGTAGCCAACACACGGAATACACAGTCTAACTGTACAAACGTACACCGATCAAACATTCTGATTCGATAGAAAGTGACAACACGATCTCCACTGTTCGCGGTTCGCAGCCATATCCTTCAGTGTCTCCAGCCAACTGGTAGACGGATCTTTTGGACTCCAACCACGAAGACGTGAAGCACCTACTTTTCCTAAGTCTGCTGTACATTTTTTCATTCCTCGCTGCCACGTCATCTGTTGACCTCCACGTGGTCTTTTCCACTCCCTGGGAGGGGCGGAGAATAGAACACGGTACGGTAGACGTGTGTTTGCCATACGTAACACATGTCCCAACCAACGAAGTCTACTAAGTTGGATACGTTGTGACAGAACGTTCTCTGAATTATTACCCAATACTCGCTTTCTCACCTCATCGTTGCTTACTCGGCTATTCCACCCAATCCTAGCGATACTACGTAAACATCGATGGTCGAAAACCTCAAGACGATGAATATATTCAGCACGCAGACTCCAAGTTTCGCAACCATACAACAAAACTGAACGCACAGTGGCACAGTATACACGGCCTTACAACTTCAGTTATATATCAGGTCGGCGCCACAAGTGCTTCAGTCCAGCGTACGCTGCTCGAGCTTTGGATATCCGCGTTCTCACCTCTACTACTGTGCTCCCATCCGTCGTCACGCAGCTACCGAGGTAGGTGAAGTGGTCGACAACTGCCAGCACCTCCCCATCGAGCATCAAGCTCGGAATCGTTGACATCCAGTCTTGTAACATCACCTTGCACTTTGAAGGTGCAAAGCGCATGCCGAATGGAGCTACAGCTCTTCCGAGATTATCTAGTGCACGCTGAGCATGTTCCGTGGATTCGAACAAGCAGACAACGTCGTCTGCGTAATCTAGGTCACATAGCTTTTCACTATTTCCTAGTTCGACGCCTACATCCTGAAGATTTTGCAGCGCATTCTCCATTATTTCGTCCATGACGAAGTTAAAAAGGAATGGAGACAAAGGGCATCCCTGCCGAACACCACTGGTCGTTTCGAACCGACCGGATAGTTCACCGTAAACCCTTACGCGGCCAGAAGTATGAGAATACAATGATCTCATTAGGTTCATGAACTTCTGGGGCATACCTTTTCGATGAAGAGTACTGAAAAGCGATGTTCGATCAACTGAATCGAAGGCGCCTTTCAGGTCTAAGAAAAGCATTATTGTTGGTCGGCGGTGCGTGTGACGCGTTTCAAGTAGTCGGCGAAGAGTAAAAATCTGGTCGATGCATCCTCGACCTGGGCGGAATCCAGCCTGCTGTTCGCGGACATTCCTCTCGCGAGCGGGTGTAAGACGGTGCAGCAAAATCGAAGCTAATACTTTGGTGACTATCGGGATTAAGCTAATCCCACGATGATTACCACAGTCATTGCGTATTCCCTTCTTGAAGATGGGAACAATCAGTGACTCGCTCCATATTAACGGAATACGCTCCTCCTTCCAAATGTCACGGAGCAAGGCGGTTAGTGATTTTATCAACGCCTCACCACCCAGTTTGAAAAGAACTGGAGGAAGTTCGTCGGGACCTGCCGCTTTCCCCCGCCTTAGTAATCGAATACATGACTCTACTTCTACTTCTGATGGGGGCTCAAGTGATACCACCCAAGAAGTCACAGTTGTTGACACGGGAGTAACTACACTAACGTGCGGCCAGCTAAACTGTTCCTTGAAGTACTCGGCCCATCGGTCAAGCCTTTGCTGTTTGTTATGGATGGGTTCTCCATTTCTATCCCAAATCGTTTCACTGACCTGAGTTCGCCGTCCACCGGTGTCACGAATAAGTTTGAACAGTCTTTGACTGTTACCTGAAGCAGCTGCCACTTCCATTTCTTCGGCTACCTTGATCCACCAATTTTCGCGATCATTCTCAAGGCTCGACGTAACTTGCCTTTGTAGCTTTCTGTGCATCTTATTCACCTCCTTACGGCTCGAAAGCTGACGCTTTTGCTCCATTATACTCAGCGACTCTTGCGAGATCCAGTGTCTCTGATGATCAACGGATCTAGGACCACAGGCGAAACCTGCTGCAACGTGCATCGCCTGTTTGATATGAGACCAATGCTCATCTACATTACTGTTCTCCGTGGATCCTAGCTCATGTGCTAACTTCTGCTCATAACGGGTGGATCACACAAACGTTGCACGGCTAATCGGATTTGCAGTTTGCGACGTTGGCCATGGAGCTTGAGAGATAATCGCATTAAAACTAAGGCATGGTCCGACTCTACGTACGTGGACCAGTAAGATCTACAGTTCTGAACAGAACTGCGCCACCGGTAGCTTACGGCGATATGATCAATTTGACTCAAAGTACCTGTAGAGTTAGAGCGCCATGTCGCTGTGCGACGCGAGCTGTGTCGGAAATTAGTGCTAGACAAGAACAATCGATTGTCTGCACAAAAAAGGAGAAGCCTATCCCCGTTATCTGTGCGCTCAGCGGGTAAAGCACAACGCCCACCTAAACAGGCTTCTGACACACTGAGTTTTCCAACTTGTGCATTGAAGTCACCAGCTAGCACTACAATGTCGGAACCTTTACTGCCGCGAACGAGAGTGGCGAGTGCATCATAGAACTCATCTTTCTGCGCGTCTGAGCTGTAGTCCGTTGGGGCGTACGCCGAGATCAAGAACAAGTTGCGCTTAACACAACTATCCTTTCGAACGCCAACTGACCCTTGGAGTCTCACAGCACATAAACGATTGTTAACAGGGATCCGGTCTAAAACGGCAGCCTCAGCCTTGTCAGTCAAGACAATTCCTACACCACGTTGACCCACAGCTCTAGCTGCTTCGTCTCCTGAGGTGCGCAGAATATACCTCGATGAGATACCAGGAGCAGTTAGTTGAATTACAATGCTCGAATCCTGGATACGCGTTTCGCTTAAGCAGCAAACATTAATCTTCAGAGAGTTCATTATGAGGGCCAGGCACGCCTGCTGACCGGGCTGCATGAGTGTACGCACGTTGAAGGAGCCGAGATTAAGAGGCTGACGGGGCTTGAGAAAATGTGAGTTACCAGACAGAGGATTATTCCCGATACTATTTGACATTGAACTGTTGCGAGTATTGACCGTGTTATCAGTGGGAGCATTATGGGTCGATAGATGGGGCAAAGAGGGATGGTTACGGACAGAAGACAAAGATTGAAAAACAGAGAGGGAACTCTGAGCAGTAGCAAACTTATCACTACCCACCCCGCTCGATGCAATGGGCAGCGCGGTCTTGATTATCCTGCGCGACGACCGATGCAGTATGGAATTCTTTGTATTCGTGCAGTTCATGGGAGATGTTGGACGGGTTCTGCTAGGGTGTCCAGCCACAAAGCAGGAGAACGATTAGGGTCCTCATCCAAAGCCTTTAGTTCTAACAAGAACCTATCCGAAAGGCAGCGGGATGGCTTAGTGGAAGCCCATTTGCTTGGATCAATTATTCTTCCACTGGTTTTTCCGACTGAGTTGCCAGCTCAAATCAACCCCCAACCTGGAAGACCAGGAGACTGGACTTCGTCTGACCTCTACCCATTGACCTGTCAGGTATGATTGCATCTCCGGCTTAAGGAAGCCATCCTGTATAGCTCTTTGGGTCATAGAGGCGCGCAAGCCATCACACCACGTCAAGGTGCAGTCTCGTCGTGACGGGACTGTAAGAAGCAAGCTCCACGATCAGACTAACATCTCCAGCTTATTCCAACACTTAGTTTCATCTACGCCTATCTGGAGACACGGACGCTACAACAGCCGACCAGGCCGGCGTTGGAATTGCTCTGAGCCGTAGAGCGGAAGCGGCCATGTCAGACTGGATTCCTGTCAATAGCCTACTTTTGTGCAGCCAGGCTGTGAAGTTCTTGTCGAGTAACTAGATATCGAGATCGCACACTCGACTTATTCGTTATTTCCACCTATGCCCTGACAAACTGCAGTCCGAAGGCAAACAGAGATGACTTTTACCAGCAGCTTCATGTGCTCCTGCTCGCAGCGCACCGGACAGATATCGTGGTCCTCGCCGGAGATCTGAACGCGCGCATCGGCCGCGTGGCAGCGAGTGAACGTCACCTAGGAGGACAGTTTGGCCTTAACTCCAATCGTTCAGACAATGAAGACAGATTGCTGACTATATGTGCGGATTACCAGCTTTTTCTAGCAAACACAAACCTTTGCAACTCCAAACGACGTAACGCCACCTGGCGTCTTCCTTTCTCAACACAAGAATGGTCTCAAATCGATCACGTAGCGATTAGCTACCGTTGGCGTGGCAGCGTGTTAGATTGTCGTTCTTACTGGTCAACCTGCTTCGATTTTGATCACGGATTAGTCTGCGCTTCGATGTGCTTGCTATTCGAGGTCTCGAAGAATTCATATCATACTCGCCCAAATATCAACGGAATGAACGACGCCCTAGTGCTAAAAGCTTTCCAGACTACGCTGACCCAGACACTGGAATCCACCGCCCCACCTGATGTCGATGAGCACTGGAAGTGACTGAATGAAGCCTTATTGAATGCCGGCCTGACCAGTTGTGGTACGGTCCATCATACCCAGAGAAACTGGATTTCCTCAAACTCCTTGTTATTGCTTGGGAGCCTCTGACATATCTCTGTTGATGCGAGACATAACGTAGCACGCCATGATCTCCTTTCGCGTTTGAAGAACAGTTCACGTGCTGATCACGAAACGTGGTGGTCAGGACGTGCCCTCGAGATGGAAGCAGCTTCTGCATCTGGCAACTCCAGGAAGCTTTTTCACCTAATTCGCGCCATCGCACTGCGATAAACAGGTGTTGGTGAGTCAGTCCGCGGAACCGATAAGACACCAATCACCAAGCTGCCGCTGGGCAGAACATTTTCACTTCCGATTTAGCTGGCCACCGGCTGCTTCTACTTCACCTAGAACCCCTTCACTTTCTATGTGGGCTATTCCAGACAGTCCCTCGACAGAGGCGGAAATTCGAAAAGAACTACAAACCCTCAAACGCCACGAGGTTCAATGATTAGATCGTATTCATCCTGCGCTTTTTAAAGATGGCGAGATGGTTCTGGTGAGTGAATTGACAACCCTGTTCTCAAAGGTTGGAACGGAAGAAAAAGTTCCTGCATCCTGGGGTAAATCGACGATTGTGCCCATCTTTAAAAGAGTAGCCGTACATTGTGTTCTAATCATCGGGTAATTACCCTGACCTCTGTTGCTTCCAAACTTCTAGTGTTCATTATCCTCCGTCGAATTTCTCCCTTGAGCGAGCTCCATTGTTGTGAGGAACGAACTGGGTTCCATCCCGGCCGCGCTTTCACGGATTAAATCTCAACTCTTCGCCTTCTACTTGAACACCGTCACCTGTATTAAAGGGCAACTATCGTTTTGTTTCTAGACATTAGGGTCACCTTGGACTCTGTCGATAGGTCTGCCCCATGGACTTGTCTGTTGAGGAATGGTGTGCTCAAGAAGTACGTTTCCATTCTGAAAGCTCTGTCGGCAGACCTCGGGAATAGTAAGGTTCTGTGGAGAACTATCCCGGTCCTTTGTCGTTCCAAGTGGCGTTCGACAAGGGTGCCTGGTTTTCACGTCCCTCTTTGACTTGGTAGCGTACAATCTGCTCCAAAGGGCCCTTAATGGTGTTGCAAACAGTGGTGTAGAACTTCTACCGAGCGCCAGATTTGCTGACTTAGATTATGCTGACAAGGTTGCCTTGTTTTGAGACGACTCCCAAGTCATCAGAGACGCCCTAAACCACTTGGCCGTCGAAATCGAGTATGGCATGCACTTTGCCCCACCCAAATGCAAAATGCTTCTTCAAGACTAGCAAGAATATCCTCCTGCACTCACTCTTTGTAAGGAACGTTTGGAAACTGTCAGCACCTTTGTGTACCTAGACAATTTCATTTCCACTGATGGAGGTATTGGAGACGAGATCTCGCTGCACATCTCTAAGGCCCGTCTGGCTTTTGCCAATCTAAGCCACCTATGGCGTTGTCACGACATCAGGCTTTCTCTAAAGGATAGAGTCTATAACGCTGTAGTTCACTCGGTACTACTTTATGGATGCGAAACCTGACCAGTTCCAGAAGAGGATCTGCGCCGGTTGGCCGTATTCGACCCCTGGTGTCTACAGATGACCACACGATTATGGTGGCAGCATCACGTCAGTAATGTTAAAGTGCGGAGAAAAGTATTCGGGTTGGACTGTTCACTCGGGTAATTGTTCCTCTTCGTCGGCAACGGTGGCTGGGTCATATCTTGCGGATGCCCGCCCAGCGTTTGCCTCACCGCGCCTTATTCGCGCTCGCTGGACAGGATTGGAAACGGCGGCGTGGTGGACAACCAATGACCTGGAGGAGAAGTTCAAGAAAGTTGACTTCCCGTTTAGCCGCAGTGGGTTAGAACAGGAATGAAATCGAAAGCAGTTTTTTATTACATGCTTATGCATGAGTGCAGTAGAAGGGGGTATACACCCCATAGCCACGAAGGCCCACTGCACTACCAGGTATAACCAGCAATTAGACCCTGAGACTTAGAGTGGAGAACCACATAAGGCTCCAGTAGATTAGGTGTGCTAACGATCCGGACGACAGTGAAATGCTGTCTACCACCAAAGTAACCGGTGGTGGCGGGGATTCGGACCTCGGACCTCCGAGGTGTTAATCAAACGCTCTAACTCACTCGACCACCACCGGTTGGTTAGATACGCTGGTGGATATGGCCCGAAACCGAAGTCAGTGGCTTCAATGCCGTATGGAATACTGTGCTGGCTCCCCATTCCTCCCCTTCCATATGTGAAAACCACAAGCAATACGAACAGAAAAACCAAAATACCGTGTGTAGAGAAACTTGCGAAAACATTCTTCCCAACTTTTCCGTCCTTTTTCTTTTTGCAGATTGTTTTCCTACTATGCCATGGTCTCTGGCACGTTGTCCGTACCAAATCCGTGTTTACACACACACACACACACACACACACACACACACACAAACACATTATATATATATATATATATATATATATATATATATATATATATGTTGCGCAGGCCTTCTGACGGGACTCCTCGGTGCGCAGTGGTCTCTGAGGCGGGTAACTGTTAGATGACTACGAATGGCCAGTTCATGATAGGAAGGAAAGGTATGAAAAACATAACCCGTGCACTTGGCCATGAACGGCTTGCTAGACTTTCTGGGTGGGGTCCAGGAGACCCTTCCGCTCGATGGTTAGATACATTGGAGCATATGGCAAGGTGTCGCGATCAGTGGTGCTTTTTTATCCAAAAGCTTTCTTTGTCAACTTGATGCCAATATTTGTAATTTTCTTATTTCTCCCTTCATAATTTGTTCTTTTTCACTGTCGTCGGGGTCGTTAACACACCAGACATGTTGGGGCCTTATGTGGTTCTTCACTCCAAGTCTTAGGGTCTGGTTGCCGGTTATCCCTAATAGTGCAGTGGACCTTCGTGGCTATGGGATTTATACCCCTTCCACTACACTCATGCACAAGTGTGTAGTAAAAAAGTTCCTTTCGAGGTTGCCTCTTGGAGATAGCAACCAAAACCATCGCACCCAATGCATGGTTAGGGTTGTCTGAACTGAACTGAGCTTTTCGGAGTCGTGGCATAGTCTGTCATAATGCGTATGCTGTGGGCTGTTGTATTAATCAGTCACGTGGTTCAGATTAGGAAATAGACTCGTTATTTCGCCCTGCGATGCAGCAACGTTTTTCCAGACGAGCAGGTGTCCAAGTTGTACGTTTCATTTTCCTCCTCGAAAAAGCCTTGTCGGGTTAGTGGAACACGACAAGAGATGGACCACACGCTGTCACAGTGCTGTCCACAAATCTGCGTGTCATTTTAGAGCGAAAGACGCTAGCTAAGGGGGAAAATCTGCCACAATCAAGCACTGTCGCTGATCGTCCGTGATCGCTCATTTAGTGAAACGAAGGCTACTCTAGTCATGAGTAGTAGCAAAATTGGTGGTCATTCCCCTTTCTGCTACTTGTGGATGCGCGCAGTAGCGCATAGTTCTGGTATTCCTCCTACTAAAGGTTTAACGCTTTCCCACTTAGGAAAAAATCGATACTGCTATCATCAGATGGCGAAATGTATTGTCTAGTATCATGTAAACGATGTAGTTAAACGGAAAAAGTGACACGGATGAAGCCTGACATGCATTACTCCTTATGGTGAACCCGACTGGAAATCACTGTAAGTTCGAACTCGGTTCTGACTATGTACATACAAACATTTTTGGATGAGAACAAATTTCGCCGGCACTCCAACAAGAGCCAGTACCAGAAAACCGCTTTCAAATCAATGGAAACACGGTGCACTTTCGGAAGGTGTGCATGTGTTCTGATATTAGTGGGAGATATGGTCAAAATAACCTCGACCACGTCCGGACCCATTTTTTATCCTCCCGCGAGCGTTCGCAAGCAGCGGAGAATATTAACCAACCAGACTTATTCTTGTGGTTGTCACAAGAGTATCTGCCACCTTCCTTGTAAATCATCGCGACCACCGGTTCACACTGCCTATGGATCTCTTCACTTTCCTGTGCCACACTGAGGAGCCCGAGAGATGAGGATTGCTTTTGGTTAGATACGCTAGGAGATATTGCTCGGAACCGAATTTAGTGGTGCGAACGCTGTATGGCCTGTCTGTTGACCTCCCGTTCCCCATAAACAATCAAAAAGTAGACAAGATTCACAGAACGTGTACATTGAGAATCTCGAAAAATTGCTTTTACTTGCTGTAATCTTTATGTTAACCCTTAATTCCCGCTCCCGACTTTGTAATTTTTTTCTGTTGTTGTTTGCGTTGGTTATATATGTATATATATATATATATATATATATATATATATATATATATATATATATATATATATATATATATATATATATATATATATATATATATATTTAACCGGGTTTAGTTTAATATCTTTCACCGCTTATTTTTATTCCTGCTTCTAGAGCCTTATGGATGATTCACAAGTGTCTTCCACCTTTGACTTTGTGATTGGTGGCAAATGGCGCCTATTACGTAAAATTGGTAGTGGATCATTTGGTGCTATCTACCTTGGGGTCAATATTCATACCGCCGAAGAGGTCGCCGTTAAGCTGGAACGGGTGAATGCTCGACATCCGCAACTATATTTTGAAAGCAGAGTGTACAGAGTTTTACAGGTATGACTTAATTTGACCAGTTGAAACTTTTATGTGCAAACTTGTCTATCAGGGCACTTCTGGTATACCTCAGGTGTTCTTTTACGGTCTCGACGGCGTGCGAAATACACATCATGCACTAATTATGGATTTGCTTGGACCAAGTTTAGAAGATTTGTTCTCCTTTTGTGGTCGTCGGTTCACAATGAAAACTGTTCTAATGCTTGCCGATCAGATGCTATGGCGGTTGGATTTTTTGCACGCGCGAAATTTCATTCATCGGGACATTAAGCCGGACAATTTCCTCATGGGTATCGGCCGAAATTGTAACAAAGTATTCCTGATTGATTTTGGATTAGCCAAGAAGTTCCGGTGAGTTCATGTTTTTCAGTTATGTGCTTACGCATAAGCAAAGTGGAAGATGCACATCCCATAATCACAAAACCCACTGCATTGTCTTGGGGGGCTGCCACTCTGACTCTTTGGCTTGTAATGAAAAACCACACAGAGCCTCAATAGTTCAGGCATGGTAGCACGTCCTTCGAAAACAGGCCGCCATCTGCCACCAATGTTTTTCTTTATTACATGCTCATGAGTGCAGTGGGAGGGATATATTCCATAGCATCGAAGGCCCACTACACTGTGAGGTATAGCTAGCAACGAGACCCTAAGACTTGGGGTGGAGAACCACTTAAGGTCCCATGGTATTAGGAGTGGTAACGAACCGGGCGGATAATTGTTTATCACTAGTGTGACGGATGATGACGGAGTCTGGGCTATCTACCCCAGATGTGTTGGAAGTTAATGCTACTCCTCCACCACTAGTCATTCGTCTAGATATCACAGCTTATGATACAGAACAACTCGCGTATCAGATGTGTCCAAAAGAAACTGATTTTTGCGTTAGACGATGATTCATATTTTAGTTCTGTCAGTCAGTCACTTTGCACTGAGTTGTTATTCTCTTTTTTTATTGCGTGCCTGCGCTTGAGTTGAAGGTTTATGTACCACAGCCTCAAAGGCTCACTGCACTGGTAGGGATAGCTGGCAACGTTTTGGAGTGGCAAACCGTTCCTCCACACTGCTCATGGGCTGGTGCCCTTCCGGACATCCATGAAGCCGGCTCATCTTGTCGCGAGGGCTAACTGCTTAACAGTCAAAAGTCAAAGTCAAGGACCATATAAGGTCACAATTGGTCAGGTATGGTAACGAGCCGAAAGACAGTGAATTACTGTCTAAGAGATGGTAATCAAATACCCTAAACCACTCGACTACTATCGATTATCATCACTCAGCCTGACAAAATCAAAGTTCTAATAAGCCAAGCAATGGTCAAAAATAAAGACAACTAGGAAGTTAAGTGCGGAAAAATTCCAAGTAGAATCCTGCCACTTGCTGCTATAGCTGGCTGAGGACAGTAAATTTGTTCTGCTCTCAGTTGGATCTTCCGTCTCCTCGATTTATTAAAACTGCGTATAAATGATATACTTTTCTTTTCGAGGACTTTTTGTTCTTTTATTTGCTGATAGAGCATTCAAACAGTAAGTGATGAATTTTGAATTGTGTAATATTCCCGTGGTCGGGTTTTTTTTAGAAAACTGTATAGGGCAAACAGATCTGTCTTTTCGGTACTTCACATCAGGCTGACAGTACACGTACAGGTTTTGTGAAATCAGTACAGTTAGTAAATGGACCACAGTGTTCACAGAAATTCTATTAATTTTACAAAACCAGTGCGTGTGCTTTGTTGGTTTAATGTGAAGTACAGAAAAGACAGATATTCCCCTCATACCGTTTTTTCTAAAACATGATTGGTTTTAATATACATTCAACGGCACAGTCGTTGATATAGTTAATTTGGTTTTTATCTTCCTCCAGTTCTGTCAGTCCGTTTTTATAAGTTCTTGCATTCAAGTTGTTTTTATGTTACGGGGCAATCCTAAAATCTCACTAGTACGGGTTTTTTACTACATGCATACGCATGAGTGCACTGTAAGCGGTATAGACCCATAGCCATTAAGGTCCACTGCACTAATAGGGATAACCGGCAAGCAGACCCAAAGACTTGGAGTGGAGAACCACTTAAGGTCCAGTGGGTCAGGTGTAGTAACGATTCGGACGACAGTAGATCACCGTCTACCACTGAATTGACCGGTAATGGCGAGGATTCGAATCTTGGATCCCCGAGGTGGTAATCAAGCGCTCTATGCTACGCTGTCGGTAGTGGTAATATCAAGCGGCAAACACTACGTGGTCAGTAAACTGGGTTATGTTTGTGTTGGTCTTCTTGGGTCGAGTTTCGGTGACTCACTCTACTAATGATTTGCGACGGCATTCCGCGATAAATGTACAAGTGCTGCCTGTCGTCGTTGATCGACAGATTATACACCCTACTTGGCTCCGTATGGCGGGAAGAAGTCCTTCCGACTGGTTGGAGTACATCTGTTCTGCTGCCCATCTAAAATAAAAAATGACGAATCTGTGCAGGAACTATATGGGGATCGACCTGATTGACTTGGCTGCGATGATTTTCTGTGTGCTGCTATTCAAACGCTTCTCTGTTGAGAGAGACCGCCGCCTCCGACCGAACAAAAGGGTTTCCGCCATGGTAGAGGCTGTGTGGACCAAATTTTCACACTAAATCGAACGCTGAAGCACCACTACAAGTTCCAGCAGCCAACAGTAGCCTATTTCATCGAATTTCAGGTAGCTTTCGATTCAGTTAAGCGGCTGCGTCTCTGGGGAATAATGGGATCCGACGGGATTCCCGATAAATTCACAATGTTTGTGAGAGGATATTATTCGCTCATTAGGGCGTGGGTCCGTATGTATGCTGAAGAGTCCTCCGAGTTCACATTTACCACTGGCGTCCGACAGGGCTGCCTTCTTTGACCGGTACCGTTCAACTACGCGATCGACCGGACAATGAGTCAGGCACTGGCTGAATATCCCGGTATCCAGCAGAGTCGGGAGATGCACATCCTTAACCTGGAGTTCCCGGATAACATTGTTGTGCCAGCGGTCTCTCCTGTCAAGCTTCAACCACTCCTTGATCAAATCGATTTCTTCTCAAAGTCCGTCGGGCCAGAATTGAACGCTACGAAAACCAAAAGCATGTCAACTTGCCCGGGGCCATCAACTCAGCAGTTGTTCTCTGAGGCAGATGGCGATTGGAAGGTAAGTCGAGGTGGTCAGTTCATGACATGGCAAAAAGGCATGAAAACCTTGACCAGTAGACTTGGCTGAGTAGGACGTGTTAAAATTCCAGGTTGGGGTCCACCTGGTCCGCCTACTAAATGGTTGGAGACAATAAGTGATATGGCTAAGTGTCACGGTCAGTGACGTAGTTGCATTCGGACTCCTTGCTTGTCGTCTTGATTTTCCCTCGATACTTCGACTTTTTGGATGTTTATCACTATGCTTCTATTCTTTTCGCCCTTTACTGGACGATGCCGGAAGGTAGCAACCGAAACCAGAGCACAGAAGTGCGAGGTAATGATTGGATAAACGGAAACTGAAACTGTCCATGAATGGCCGATCGATGGAGTACGTTCCATCATTCAAGTATCTAAGCCATACACTGCTTCTGAACGGCTAGGCGAAGGATGAAATGATACTTCGGATAGACGACGCCACAAAAGCATTTCTTTAGCTATGACAGACGTTGTAGAACCGCAGTGAAATAAGCCTTCGGACTAAGGTGCGTATCTACCGTGTCGTTGTGTGCCCCGTACTCAGCTACGGCTGCAAAACCTGGCCATTGAGAGCCGAGGATACTAGAAAGCTGAAGGTGTTTGATCACTGGTGCCTGCGACATATTTCGGAAACAAATTGGCGTGACAGAGTATTCAACGATAAAGTTAGGTGACGGGGCTGTGAAATTGATGAACTCTTAGACTTCCCCCAGTGTCGTCGACTGCGGTGAATGGGTCATATCCTATGATGACCCGAGACGGAATTAAGCAAACAAACACTGTGTCGCGAACCTTGTCCTGGATGGCGCTGCTTCTTTGTGGCCTGCTCAAAACTTGGATTAACACTCGAGAAGAATGTAGAGCGCTTCGCCTTACGGTCGGTCTATGGTGCCCGCGAAAAACTGGATCGTGATGTGCACCGAACTCGGTTCCAACTGCCGCGCATGGTCAGCCATAATACGAAACATTCATGGATCCGACTCATCTTATTGCAGATAGACGCGTAAAAGTAAAGTATGAGTAGCCAAGTCAAGTTTCTCACTTGATGGCGCACATGTATCTATCAGATGTACTCATCTGTACTTATCTCGCCTATCCGTCTTCAAAAATACGTTAGATAGAGCCTCATCCGATAATATTAACCAGCATTGGTTACTTATCAAGCACAGTTTGCCTTCCGCTGGTTTAGTAGGTTGTGGCCTGTCTCGTCGTACCGTGTGACCCTGGTTTTCTGCTGAATCTCTGCGCCTCGACGCTTGCCAGTGGATCTGAATGAAAGAGTTTATAGTGAAACACGGCTCGTAATGAAACGTACACTGAACGCGAGTCTTCGTAGGGATCGCGAAATCTGGCGGTCGCAACCTGCATCAGTGATGGAGCGTGTGGCCGCCAAGGGAAAATTCCCGTAAGCTGTTCTGTCTTAAGTCAGTTGTAGCTTTATGCACCCGATTGTGTGAATTTTCAGCATTCACACCATATCGTTGTATAAAAATGGACGGAATCGAGAAACACGTACAAATTATGGTAATCTTCATCCAGACAAACAGTTCCGTAAGTCTTTAGTGACTTTCATTGGGCCAACTAGTAGATGAGCATGATACGGCAAAACAATTGTGATATGCAGTAGTGCAAGAAAATAGGAATTTGAACTTTGGGCGCGTTCAGAATGCAGACGCAGTTCTTGAAAATTCCTTGTGTAGTGGATGGTGAATGTCTGAAGGTATTTTGGAAGTGAACTGGCCACAAGCACTGAAGTGTTTGTATATGATGGTATTAACAAGTGTATCTGTAGATATGCCATTGCACTTAGATGTGCCTTATGCATCTTAAAACCAAGTTCAAATCTTTCTTCCAAAGGCCAGGGAAAATAACTAGAGAGCAGTACAACCAGTGGGGGGGGGGGGCACATACGGTGAAAAATTTAAAAATTAACTGATGGTAGACCGAAAGTAATCTTCGACGGAGAGAAAAAAGGACAACATTCTAACTTTGCAAAATGTCCTTTGAATATGCGTAAACCATGATAAATTATGGAGTAGTGTAACATTGGTGTAACCACTGGTCATATTGGAATAGGTTCATTATTCGCAGGTAGTAAAGAAAATCTGTTAATGAGGGCTGATGTGACGCTCGCTTTCGTAACTCATCAATTTCTAGGTGCGGCCTACGCAATGAACCTCTGCTCGCGGTTTCTATCTGTCCAGCCCTCAATGACGTCAAAAGACAGTGACACAACAAGATGACAGTGTGTGTACGGGAGTCAATAACATCGTATTTTAGACGAAAATAGAACATTTCCGAATCCGGGCGTCCAGTCAAATTCAAGCCTTTTTGGCCTGATTCGGTTGATAATACAGCTGAATTGATTATTGATCATGAATCCGATTTGCGTCGCCCTGCCGACAACTGTTCAGTTAACGAAAGGGGAATAAGCGTCGTGTGATCCGGTGGTTTTTTGGTTATTGATTGTTTGCTTCAGTCTAGCATACTCGAAATAATCATCGGGTTGCTTGGGGGAAAAACGTTTTTTTATTACAACTTCCTGACGCCCCTTAACATGGTTTTGCGGTACAGACGTGTTGGAGGATCCGCTTGCACGCGTCTTGCTGGTTGCCTATGGCCATCTGACCACCGGCGAGCGTCATGTTCGTGTCAAAGTTCACCGGCTTGGATTTCTCCACCGCAAGATTGGATGTGCCCAACAGTAAATCCGGGGGAAGATTATGCTTGTAGGCTGTAACGCTGGTTGAACTGAGTGGTGCTGGTAATTGTTTTTTGTGTCGAATCCAAGCGTCCTTTCCAATGGACACCTCATGCAACACATGACCGATTGGCCTCTTTATGACACATTCTGCCCAGTTCTGTCCCGGTCGGTAATCTTTTGCACATACAGAGGATCCTGGACTGAGTATATCCATCACGACGAGACTGCACCTTGACGTGGTGTGATGGCTTGCGTGCCTCCACAGCCCAAAGAGCTATACAGGATGGCTTTCTTAAGCCGGAGATACAATCATGCCTGACAGGTCAATGGGTAGAGCCCAAACGAAGTCAAGTCTCAGAACCAGTTGGGGGCAACATCTAGGTCTATTCACTATGCCCATGGAGAGGACACTCCAGCAAATAAACACGGAGAGAAACAGTTTACCGGTCGAAAAACCTCCACTAGATGAACGTAGGAGAGGAGTACCTGGGGTTTCTCTCGACAGCGGGAATTGTCATCGCAATTCATTGGGCAGCTATCGTCCGCCCAAGCCGGGCAGCTCCCAGCCCAAAGGATGCTGCCCCGTCCACGTTCCGCTTGCCCCATTGGGTGCATGATGCTAAGGACTGAATCCGAAAAGAGGGTCGATAACAAGGCATCAGCGAAGAGAAGACAGTATGCTTGCAACAATCAGGTCTCACGTGACAGACCAAAATAAGTTCTTTCACAGGTTCTTCGGTCACGTTCCCGTGCTGGGTTAAAGCCTCACTGCCTTGTAGGTCAGGCTTTTAAGTCGAAGGCTCCCGCTAGGGTTCCCAAAGAAAAAACCCTTCTGCGGTGTGGGCAGCTGCGAAGTACGATTCGCCCAGGAACCTCCAGTATCTTTCCTGTAAAGGACCTTGCCAATTTTCTATCCTTTGATTTAAGATCGATGGGAAAATGCCTTGGTTATCAGCCGAAGCCAAGTTCATGCTTACGGCGATCTTTCACCCGAGTTCATCACGGAAAGTGGTGTTCGTCAGAGTTGCCCTCTTTCGGCCTTTTTCGATTTCGTAATTGAATTGATTCTTGAGATAGCCCTATCGTCGTGTGAGGATAGAGGCATCGATCTTTGCTCAGGCAGTAACCCTTCTGACCTGGAATACGCAGATGATATTGTTCTTCTGAGTGCAGATTCAGGTAAGTCGTAGGCTCTTTTAGATAGCCCTAACAACAGTGTAGCAATGTTTGGGATGCGTTTATGCCTTCAAAGTGTAAAACGCTTTTGAAGGACTGAGTTGGCGGTACACCAAACCTCTTCTTGACAGGGGAGCTCTAGCTGAAGTGGATAGATTTTGTTACCTGAGAAGTTACGTTTCACCAGGTGGACAGATATCCGATGAGGTATCATCACGTATACAGAAGGCGCGTTTGACTTGAGGCATCCTCAGCCATTTTTAGTACTTGCGTGCTTTCCGATTGTCCGTTAAGGGTAGAGTGTGCAATGCGGCTGTTAGGTCCATTCTTTTATACGGTTTAGAAACATACCGATGAGGGTGGAAGATAGTCGAAGACTGTCGATGTTCGAGCACCGATGTTTGCGTAGCATTGCCCGAGTGTGGTGGGAAAACTACATCAACAATGCTGAGGTTCGGCGTAAGGTTTTGGGAACCAGAAGCCAGTGTGTGGATCAAGTACCGAGTCTAAACAAATTATTTTGGCTCGGATATGTGTTATGCATGCCCACCGGTAGACTTCCTCAGCGTACGCTGTTCACTGAGACAGGTAGTGATTGGAAGGTAGGTCGAGGTGGTCAGTTTATGACATGGCAAAAAGGTATGAAGACCCTGACCGATGGATTTGGCCAAGTAGGACTTGCATGACGTCGTTGGCTCCACGCGACTCATGTACCAAGTGGTTCGAAACATTCACTGATATGGCTCGGTGTCGTGGTCAGCGGCGTAGTTGCATTCGGACTCCTTCCTTGTCCTCTTGATTTCCGTTCACTACTTTGATTTTTTTCCTGAATCTTCTTCACTTTACGCATCTGTTTCTTTTCGCCCTGGACTGGACGATACTGGAAGGTAGCAACCGAAACCAGAGCACAAAGTGCGGGGGTGAAGAATGGTGAATAAACTATGTTAAGCGCAATTTGTTTGTGATCTTCGCGTGCGCTATAACGGACTGCAGCTCGGACGCGCAGAAAGATAAGTTTTATGATGAACTCGCCACCCTCGTTCGCAGCAGTAAAGGTTCCGACATTGTAGTGCTAGCTGATGACTCCAGTGCACAAGTTGGCAAACTTAGTTCGTCAGAAGCTTGTTTAGGTGTCCGTTGGTAATTATCCGCTGAGCGTAGAGATAACGGGGATAGGCTCCTCCAGTTTTGTGCTGACAATCGATTGTTTTTCTCTAGCACCAATTTCCGACACAGCTCGCGTCTCACAGCGACATGGCGCTCTAACTCTACAGGTACTTTGAGTCGGATTGATCATATCACCGTAAGCTACCGGTGGCGCAGTTCTGTTCGGAACTGCAGATCTTACTGGTCCACGTACGTAGAGTCGGACCATGTATTAGTTTTAATGCGATTATCTCTCAAGCTCCATGGTCATCGTCGCAAACTGCAAACCCGATTAGCCGTGCAACGTTTGTGTGATTTAGAAGTCCGCACCCTTTATGAACAGAAGTTAGCACATGAGCTAGGATCCACGGAGAACAGTAATGTAGATGAGCATTGGTCTCATATCAAACAGGCGATGCACGTTGCAGCAGGTTTCGCCTGTGGTCCTAGATCCGTTGATCATCAGAGACACTGGATCTCGCAAGAGTCGCTGAGTATAATGGAGCAAAAGCGTCAGCTTTCGAGCCGTAAGGAGGTGAATAAGATGCACAGAAAGCTACAAAGGCAAGTTACGTCGAGCCTTAAGAATGATCGCGAAAATTGGTGGATCAAGGTAGCCGAAGAAATGGAAGTGGCAGCTGCTTCAGGTAACAGTCAAAGACTGTTCAAACTTATTCGTGACACCGGTGGACGGCGAACTCAGGTCAGTGAAACGATTTGGGATAGAAATGGAGAACCCATCCATAACAAACAGCAAAGGCTTGACCGATGGGCCGAGTACTTCAAGGAACAGTTTAGCTGGCCGCACGTTAGTGTAGTTACTCCCGTGTCAACAACTGTGACTTCTTGGGTGGTATCACTCGAGCCCCCATCAGAAGTAGAAGTAGAGTCATGCATTCGATTTGAACACGTTTCCAGAGACAAACAGTTGTTTTCAATGGTTCATTCTCAAGTCTTTACAAATCATATAGGAGATGGTTGTGCTGAAATGGTCAAGGGTCATTCGGATTGGACGTAGTTTCTGGGGAAGACGAGTTGGGGTTAGATCGACGTGTCGATCCGCACGATTAGGTCGTGACGACCACATGGTTCGGAGGTAAGTGATTGGGGTAGGGATGGTCCACTCGCGGCCAGGGTAATTGGAGGGCTTGGACGAACTTCTTCTGTGTACACAGAGCAGGTGCGAAAAGACGGATGCTAATCGCCTCTGCGGTGGCCAGTGTATGTAAGCGGATGTGTTTGTGGGGAATGGAGGCACTCGATAGACGATTTTAGATGCTGAATCTGTGCTTATTTGATGACCTGAGTCTACCAGATGCCCGAGAATGGCACTCCCTATGGTTCCTGTTCCTCCATGTTGCAGCCATCGTAGACAGTATTCCTTAATTCTTTAGGATAGTTGCCTTGCCGATCGGCGCTTCATAGAACAAAATCTGAAAGATAGACCCAAATGTGCACCAAGTTATGACGTCCCAAAGAAGAAACTGTTTATCCGTATGCCATTCAAAGGAAAGACGCCATATCGGACCCTGTCAACAGACGTTTGACACGTGCGGTGAGTGGGACATTTAACTCGGCTCGTGTTCCCTGTGTATTCGCAAGCTCTCCGATTATCCGAAATTCTAATAAGGATGTGTTGCCAATGCTGGCCAACTCAATGGTAATCTATTTGTTCACGTGAAAATGTAATGCAACCTACATTGGCCGAACGGCAAGGCAACTATCCTAAAGAATTAAGGAATACTGTCTACGATGGCTGCAACATGGAGGAACAGGAACCATAGGGAGTGCCATTCTCGGGCATCTGGTAGACTCAGGTCATCAAATAAGCACAGATTCAGCATCTAAAATCGTCTATCGAGTGCCTCCATTCCCCACAAACACATCCGCTTACATACACTGGCCACCGCAGAGGCGATTAGCATCCGTCTTTTCGCACCTGCTCTGTGTACACAGAAGAAGTTCGTCCAAGCCCTCCAATTACCCTGGCCGCGAGTGGACCATCCCTACCCCAATCACTTACCTCCGAACCATGTGGTCGTCACGACCTAATCGTGCGGATCGACACGTCGATCTAACCCCAACTCGTCTTCCCCAGAAACTACGTCCAATCCGAATGACCCTTGACCATTTCAGCACAACCATCTCCTATATGATTTGTAAAGACTTGAGAATGAATCATTGAAAACAACTGTTTGTCTCTGAAAACGTGTTCTGATGTCACAATGTGCATATTCCGGAATCTATAGCTTATATTTCACTGAAGTTGAAGGGTCGTGTATACTGTGCCACGGTGCATTCAGTTTTGTTGTATGGTTTCGAAACTTGGAGTCTGCGTGCTGAATATATTCATCGTCTTGCGGTTTTCGACCATTGATTGGGTGGAATAGCCGTGTGAGCAATGCTGAAGTCAGAAAGCGAGTATTGGGTAATAATTCAGAGGACGTTCTGTCACAGCGTATCCCGATTAGTAGACTTCGTTTGTTGGGGCATGTGTTATGTATAGGAAACACACGTCTACCATACCGTGTCCTATTCTCCGTTCCTCCTAAGGAGTGGAAGAGACCACGTGAAGGTCAACAGATGACGTGGCAGCGAGGAATGAGAAAATGTACAGCAGACTTAGGAAAAGTAGGTGCTTCACGTCTTCGTGGTTGGGGTCCAAAAGATCCCTCAACTAGTTGGCTGGAGACACTGAAGGGAATGGCAGCGAACCGTGAACAGTGGCGATTGTGTTATCGCTTTCTGTCGAATCAGAATGACTGATCGATGTGCGTTTGTACAGTTAGACTGTGTATTCCGCCACTAGGGCATTCTTTCCCTTTCTCACCTGTGTAGGTCCACTCCCTGTCCATCTTGTATATTCATATTTTCTAGTTGGACGTGCAAGATGGTGCGAAATGTAGTGGTCAGTGGGGCTTTCCCTGCCGTTTAACGCAGTACGATGATGATGATGATGATGGTGATGATTGCTTGTGAAGTGAATTGCATAGATATATCACGGTTGTATGATGAAGACTATGTATGAGCTAGTTCCTGTTGTTTGGCGAGATCAAACGTTTTTTCCAGGTCGAGTTATTTTCTAGTAGTATTTGGCGAATTTCATCGAATCATGAATAAATTCAGCAGAAACTGTTTTGAAATTACAAATAACAACAACAGTTTCTAAACGTTGAAGGAACTTGTTAATATTCTGATCACTTTCCTGACAAGCAGTCGAAAAAACGTGTCATACGAAAATCTCATACTTGGGTTGAATATACAGATTAGTCAACGTTTTGATGGCAGAGTCGAAGTTTGTACATTCGACGATATGTTTGACGTCAGATGGTAATGTTGGATTTGTTAGAGTTGTGGGTTTATCCACATCCGGATCTTTTATTTTGGTCATATAATTGTCGAGAGTTTCCTTCCATCTGATCCAGAGGTCGGTTATGTCAGAGGTATAAGGATCAGCGTCATGTAATACAAAAAAAAACAGCCAAAAGTGGGGCTTTAATCAACTTTCCAGTTTTCATTTATTTTCGACCATTAACCTCACACTTGTATGTTCTGGTTTCGGTTGCTACCTTCCAGCATCGTTGCACATGTAGCTGAAAAATAAAGTGTGGTAACAGTTGGAATATATGGAAAGCGAGCGAAAAGCCCAAACAGTGTAAAACAAATTCACAGCAGAGCAAGATGAGGACCAGTTTACAGCTTTGTTTATTTTGATCTTAATTTGGGAAGTTCCTTCGAGTGTTGGTAATTCACACCTGAAAACTACATTGTCGGCGTATGTCCAGCCAATTTATGTCAAAGGGATTGGAAGTGATTCAACATACAATAAGAAGAAAAAGGGTAGAAATTGCACCTTGTATGAAACCAGAGTCAGTTGGAGGAGAAGACGAATTTTACCTGTTGAAAAAGGTGAAATGTCGTCGATTAGTGACGTAGTCTGAAATCAGCCGCGAGGATTCGGGTTAACATCACTTACGGAGAGAATACTGAGCAGTTCTGCTCGATCAAGGCAGCAAAATGCGTTTTTGTAATCTGAAAACACCGTTCTGACAGTGTTACATTTTCTGTCTAAAGCTGAAGCTGTTGAGTGGACTGTGTAACCTGCATCGTCAAGTGTGTAATACAAAGACCGATAAGAAAACTGGTGTGTATCTTTTTCAACAAACCCAAGGTAAAAAGGGCTTCAAACAATCTGGGCATCACAAAAGTGCAATAGGGCAATGGGGCGGTATTTCTCGGGCTCTTTCTCGGAGACAGGCGTTATCTTGGCCAGTCTCTAAATGTCAGGGATTTCCCCCTTGCTAGACAGTTATTGAAACAGTGGCTAGTGGAACTGAAAGGTCGTCAATTCACTCTTTGAGTACAGCAGGTGTAATGAGATTCAGTACGATTGAACGGTTGCAAGAGATAAGACAATACGAGAAATCGAGAAAGAACGATGCCGGGTGATTTAGGCTTTATTCATCTGAAAATCTTTCATACGCTAAAACGTGAACACAAGTTTATGATAATAACACTCATCGAGTTACAGAATAAGTAACAACAGGTGATAGCTCACCTGAGCCAAGAGCTTTATTTATCTTTACTTTACATAGCTGTTGGAAGACCATAGCGGATTCGATTGTTGGTGGCAGAGATGAGTTGTTGAAGACTGACATGGAGGTATACTGCGATACTGAGGTAAAATCAGACTTGAGTTTTTCAACACCAGCGTTTTCTTTTTTGATTCTTGAGCTACTGCCACACAGATGTTTCATGGCTTTCCACATTCTGCGGCAACTGACGTTTCCGAAGATGGAATCTATGTACGACTTATTATGGTGTTTAAATTCAGATTTGATCTAGATGGTGTCTTTTTGACTTGTGTTCTCTGTCCATGTTTTGTAAGTTTGCTTTTTCCTCGCAGCTGTTTAAGTACTGGTGAAGAATGTTGATAAGTTTCAACGCAGACAGTTTCAAATGAACAACAATGGGTAAAGTAAAAAGTAAGATAGTCGGCGGCGTGTCCACAGAAGATAGAATGATTAGGGTGTTGAAAACACGGAAAAATCGGTGGGGGTAACCAGGTCTATTAACTTGACCAAATTGTCGGCTGAGTTATTTCTCTGAGTCATCGTTCTGGATGGTCTTCCTAACATAGTGTACTGGTTGGTCTTGCTATACACTGTCGGACACATTTTCAATATGCAGTGATCAGAACTGCTCAGCGGTGCACGTTTTTGGAGTACTAATCACTTGTGGTCTGTTTGTCAAAACTAAGTCTAGTTGTGCGTTAAGTCTGGTGGGAAAACCCACGAAATTTAGCATGCCAAGCATAGTGAGGAAAGTAGTGTCATGCCTGTTAAAGTCACTGACAAATATACACAAGGATTCACTCATTTGTGCAATCATTGAGGTAGACAGAGGTTCAAAAATATGTTCGAATGAGAAAGTGATGTATTAGGTGCCGAGTTGAGTATTTTCAATGAGTATCAAGCGGAATCCACTCAAACTGTGGCTTCAAGTCTACGATGTGATAGCTAATCTTTTCGGTTGAGTACGTAAAGATCAAATCAGTTGATTTGCTCCAGCTGTTGTTAACGTAAGTAATAACACTTCATCCACGATTGTGGATATCCGTGGGACGATCAGATCGATAAATATGGAAATCACTCATTGCTGTATTTCCATCGGGTATATCTTTGGGCAACCAAAACACTTGTGCTAATAATTCCGGCATTTTTTTTTACTTCTGTGTGATTGCTGCCATCTCCTCAATTTCCCCCCCCCCCCAAAAAAAAAAACGGATTTTGCTCGTTGAAATCACGGGAATCTGGGTTTTTCCAGCAGTGCATTGTCGGAGACCTACTCCTACCATGTTTTCTGGTATTCCGTTGGAAATTATTTCCCACTTCATTACCATAATTCACAAAAATAATCAGTGTGCACGAAAACACGTAGGGTTTTCATGAACATGCGCTTGTACGACAGCATTGGTAACCTAAAAATTGGCACGACTTTGAAGATCGATAGAAGAATCCGCGGAAAGTGGTTTAATTTTATATTCCAACGGCACAACATGGCCAATTTCAAAGTCCCCGCTCAGATTCTTGTGAGTCACTGGTAGAAAGCCTTCAGGTTTGAGTGAAAGACTCCGTGAAACTGTCAGTTCGTCAATTCCCAATCGGTAGGGGCATCTGGAACGCCGGAAGAAGCACTTCCAGATACAGTTTAGCTGGCCCTCACTTTCAACCTCTCTTGTAGCTCTTCCGGCGCGCATTCGTCGGTTTGTTTCGACAAGTCCACCTACTGCGGCAGAGATCCATTAACAAACGCGAGCTTTGGGATGACACAAAGCGCCGGGTTCCGTTGGCCTTTCCTCAACCCTTTCTGAAGATGATGAAGTGCAGCTTGTTAGATAACTTCATTTTTTGCTCTTAAAGGTAAAGTAAGTTACACTCAACCCTCCATCGATGTCATCATCATCATCGTACAGCGTTAAACAGTAGCGCAAGCCCCACTGACCACTGCCTTTCTCACCATGTTGCACGTTGAGTTAGAAAGTATGAATATACAGGATGGACAGGGACTGGACCTACATGTGTGGGAAAAGGAAAGAATGCCCTACTAGCCAACACACGGAATACATAGTCTAACTGTACAAACGCACGTCGATCAGTCATTCTGATTCGATAGAAAGTGACAACACGATCGCCACTGTTCACGGTTCGCTGCCATATCCTTCAGTGTCTTCAACCAACTGGTAGACGGATCTTTTGGACCCCAACCACGAAGACGTGAAGCACCTATGACAACCACATCCATCGATGTGGTTGTCATATAGAGGCCGCAGACGACAGGTTAGCTTAAGTCAAATCTGTCTTATGTATACGCGATGACAATCCATCCAAAGTCCAACCTACTAATGAAATACAACTGCATAGATGTGAGGAATTATCTACCTTATTCATTGTCTCCCTGGACATCGTAAGGCTTAGTGTTGGGCAAACCCAGTCCTGTGGTGACATTTTGCTCTTTTAAGGTGCGAAACGCATCCCAAATATTGCCACCCAGTTATTTGCGCTGTTCAGAAAGGCTGGCAACTTACCCGGATCTTCATTCGTATGAACTATTTTGCCTGCCTACTCATGATCTTACTTTTTCCATCTGGGCAAACTTGGGTGAAAGATCATCGTTAACTCAAAATCCGCTCCGGCTATTCATGTACACGTTGGAAATGAACTTCCATGGTACACCGTTCAACAAAAGGCATTACCTGAGCATTATGTGGTCGACTGAGTTGAAGACCGCTTTCAGATAGTAGGCTGTCGTTACTCGTTTCCAGCAAGTGTGGGCACCGATGAAATCTATTTGCAAACATTCGCAACCACTCTAGTCTGGCATGTTCAATTGTTTCATCTAGAGACTCAGCACATAATCTCGGAATTACGAACACGAAGCCGCCACTAGATTCAACCAAACTGCGAAGACATGAGTGTCCGAACACTGATGAACTACGTTTATCCCCACCACCGCCGATCAACTTTCTGAACAACACGGAGTTGTCCTAGCTGCTGCAGCATGCACTCGACTCTTGACAGATGAATGCATCTCACGTCGATACTATAAAGGACTGGGGATGGTAAACTTATGGTCAGCGATTATATAATACAATACAATACAATACAATACAATACAATAATCCAACTGAGTATTGACACACTTGGTCCTCATGGAAGCCTAACCACTAGATTTCTTCTTGTGCAGTCAACCGATATATTGATCTTGCATCTAGCACGCGATAAATTTCGTGTGCGCGATTGGAAGTCCGGTTCGACTTCAGGTTTTTTGCATTCGATATAAGGTGGCCTGAAGAACAACCACAGCGTCTTTTGTAATGCAGTGATAGCACTTCTGATCTTTTCTGGTCGGCGTATCCTTTCGTCGTGACTAACTTCTCATTTCTGATTCCCGTTTTCACAACCGTCTCCGGAAAGCGATCCTGGTATGCGTAGTATAATGCATGTAGGGCTGACTAGCAGTAGTAATTTCCTGTCCTCCAGTAATTCTGGGTGGTTAGTTGTTCTCATAGCTAGCGATAATGGGATTTTAGTCATTCTGCGTGATGTAACTGGTTTGTCCCTCGAATCATACCGCTTGAATAACATGGGATCTGAAGTAGTCTTTTAACTAACAGTTGAATGCTGTCGTCTCACTCGTCTTACTCCTCAAAGCGACCCATCTTGTCCAAAAGTTGATGTCTTCATTGACCGGGAAAGACCCATACTTCTCAGGGAAAAACCGAATTTTTTATCCAGAACCTCAAACTTGTCCCCTTTGATCATGCCCCCTTATCGATCAGGTGGCCTTTGCTAGCCTGGGTTTAGTTTGGTTTTGATCTGATGCGCCGTATAACTAGCATGAGAGTAATACAAATCGAATGAGAAAGAAAGTACAGATTTGTACTACCGTCCTGTTTTGCCCCGTCCCACTAGCTCCAGTGAGAAAACTCCTCTGCTTTCTAACCATCTCGTTTATTTAGCAAAAACAAACAGTTTATGTGGAACACTAGGTGACCGAAATCAAAATCATGGTACGAAGCACATTGGTTCAGAACTCTTCCTGTAACTGGGTCTTCTGAATGGCTATGTAGTTCTAGTCCCCGATTGGCTGATTCCTTTACGGTCGGGTAAAATAACTACTGGCTGCTGATTGCTTGATTTCCGTTCCGTTCGATTAAAACAGCTCTTGGCCGCCGGTTGGTTGAATCCGTTGTGTTCAGTTAAGACAACGCTTGGCCGCCGATTGGCTGACTCCGCTCAGTTCGGTAAGGGCGACTGTTCGCGGCTGATTGGATAGTTTCGCCCTGTTTCGTCACAAACTGATTGAACCATCGACCCGCTTCGCTGGTCTAAGCTTGCCGTTGATTATGGGCAGACAAAGACGTGCTGTCTGCAAACGAAACTAGGTCGTCTATCGATGCGTCAGCAAATACCCTCACACGTTTCTAAACTCATAGAACGTGTGCTAAAATCGTGGCCTAAGAGCCTCGAAAAAACTCCGCACTGTTTCCTTTGAACGTCTTTTAATCTGCCCTTCTTCACTTATCCGCTTTTTAATTCAAGGATAATATGTGGATATTTTTCTGTATTGAATTTCGGTAACGGGGAGAATTCCTGGCTCATATTTATCCTTCTGCAATACACATTCTCTGGGTCGCAGAGGTGCCCGAGTCATTACACCACGCCGCGTCGGGATCCTCCTACCGTTTGACGATCTTGTAGCACTTGCTCACGATGTACGGAAATACTTCAGTGATCTCAAGCATACAAAAGCTTCCAGCTCCTCCTACTGTCAGTTGTTACTGTCACCGATTTTTCTTCGAAACGGCCTACACAGGCTAACGGCTATCTTCGGTATAGATTACTAATGGTCGGCATCTTTTTGTCCAGCCATTCCAAAAGTCGTGTGTGCTGGTGCACGATGTGACTGTATGTTTTTCTGTACGGTGGACCTAATTGCAACAGTTTGTCTTCCTCGTTTACCCCTCCATTGCTAGGTGGTGGCCGGATGGGTCAGAGTATTTGATTGCTACCTCGGAGGTCGGAGGTTCGAATCCCCGCCAACGCCGACCGATTTAACTGTAGGCAATAATTCACTGTCGTCCGGCTCGTTACCACCCCTAACCTATTATGTTCTGTGGTCCTTTTTGGGTATGGTATGGATTCATGCGCAAGCATATAACCAAAAATCTCTACCCATTGGATTCATTCTTTTCATCCACATGTAAAGACTTGTGAAACGTTTGGGATGTATGATGGAACTCTTCGAAACCCAGTATCAGTTCGACTATGGAGCCATCTCTCTCTCTCTCTCTCTGTCATGATTCTCAGTTTGTGATTTACAAGTTTCTGGACCGTATTCTGAGATTTTTTTTATTGAAAGCCGGTGTGGTTCTCGGGTGTTGGGGTTGTACGGGTCTTACTTCTGAATGACTACTACCTCAGCTGATAAGTAACGTTTCTGATACAATTTCGGTGATTTTCATACCTTTGATTTAGGTGAATTGGTAGGTCTCCGTATGTTATCAGTTGACAGATGAACTGCTATCTTTCACAATTATTCCTAAAAATACCAACATCAAATCGATGTTCTACCAATGACAGTGAGCGATGATAGATCTAGGCTGCTTCAGAATGACAACATCAAACCTAGTAAACATGCGACTAGTAAAAACCGAACATTTTTGTAAATATCAAATTCATTGTATTGAAGAGAGCAAAAAAGTATGAGACAAAAACGAAGTATGAAAGGCTCCAGAGTCCATCGTTCAAAACGTTGTCAACGTGAATTCTACAAATACCTACGAAAAGCGTGACAAATTTCAACGGTATGACAATTCACATCTATTTAGCTCAAGCCGAGAAGTGATCGTCAGTGCAGTACGCCACGATAATAAAACGAAAAGTATCAGAAAAACATCTACAGATACCTAGTTTTTCATATGAATTCGGTAGCTTTAAACATGGTCAATCGTTGGTGATTACTATAGAAAACGTTATAGTTCGATAGTAATCACTTAACTACAGTCACCCAAATAATCATGGTTTTTGATTTTGAATATTGGTATTTTTCGTAGCTCAGGTTGACGGTTTGTATCGGTTGGTGGTCGCTGAGCTTGGTTTTTAGGTTGCAAACGTTTGCGACCTAAACGTCAAAGTCAGCGATCATCAATCGATACAAATCGCGTTTTACCTCATGAAACACGGCAATATCTCGTGCACGACCCTTTTGATTGGTTTGATTAACACAGTTGAAAGATGATCCACAGTGAATCCCCTCATCACTATGCACAAGCTGATCAATTTCATGCCATCTACAGGCTCTCTAACACAACCTGAGATAGTGGTTTCTGTTTTCATCAAACTTCACTTTATTTTCTTGAAATAATTCGGTGGAAGTCCTAGTCGCTAGTCCACTCCAGTTCATTGAACCATCAGCCTCGCACTTCTGTGTTAGCTGCTAGTATCGGCAATATTATTACAGGTAAACGTCCTGGCCGAGTTCTCACACTCCGTAGAATGACAGATATCCGAAGACTCATTAGCGGAGCTAAGATCACTACTGCTCTTCTTCGTTTGGCATCTAGCCAGAAGGGCGCTGGCGTTGCTGTCAGCAACCGAGAGGGAGTTGCGCTACTTGAGTGGATCTCAGTTGATACTTTTTGATATGCAGTAATGATGTTTTGTACAGGGCGAAGAGCCCCCGCTGTTACGAAAAGTAAAATCTATTCATCTTCGTTGTGTATGCATCCACGGACTACAGCCAAGAAGCAGTCAAAATTTGTTTTCATAGAGTAAGAAGAACAATGTTGGCAAAATCATTTCTACTTAAAACTATGTCAGCTTTGTCTAAAGCAAATCGGCAGACATTGTTGTTTAAGCACGGGGTAGGGTAAGCTAACTGTCATCAAATGAAATGCATCGAAGCGACTTTTTCCAGCTGGATTCCTGTCATTCTGACAGTCAAGAAAAACTCAGTTCAGTGGTATGGCTGTCACATGCTCATCGTGAGTACGGACTTTGGACGCTCCAATCGCCGATGCGCTAACTAATACCGATTATCTTCAACTCCGCCATGGCCGGAGGTCGGCCACATTACCATAAGTAACAAGACTACCGGACGTAATGTTTCCTTCGTCATGGATCCAACCCTGTTTTGGCATGAGCTGTTTTTCTGTGGTCTTAGAAACTCAACCCGAGACAGTGGTTTAGCTGGCTCTCACCCCAGCCTTCTAATCAGCTGGACCATCAGCGCGCGTTTCGCGGTTTGTTTGGAAAGAACCACCTGCGTAGGCGAAGATCAAGGAGATCAGGACGCCGCAAGATACCAGGCTCCAGTGAACTTCTTCCAAACCTGTTTACTGATAATGTATTACCATTTGCTGGGGAATTTAATTTTCTGTTCTTTAAGATGTGAAATATCCATCAAGTCCCCTCATCATGAGTTGATCAGTGGCTGTCACCCTAAAGAAAGGTTTACCCAATGACTGCTCCTGGTATGTTTTATCCCATAGCGCCTAAGCTGTTCGTTTGCATCATAGTACATACATTGTGACGCGCGTTGAGGGATATGGCTGAGAATAGAGGTCAGTGGCGCGAATGCTGTGTGATCTCGCTCCTCATAATCATAAAAATGTCATTTCGACAAACGAAATAACAAAAACATCAAAAGTGCACGGTGAAAAAAAGAGAAAAAAACCAAAGCATTTTATTTGTTCGCTAATTGCCTCTCTTACTGTGCTCTGCTCCCCTGTAATTTTCGATGCGGCGTTGGCAACATGCTTGATTTTAAACCGGTGTACAATGACTGAGGAGTACACAGTTCCAACTTCGCACTAATGGTTTGTCTGTTTCCTATTCAGTTTCCGTTATAGAAGATTTGAACTGTGTATCAAATGATTCATCATGCAGTACCAACGCTCAGCTTATGATTGGAAGCGTATGAAGCACCGTATGGCTGTTTTGTCTGTGTTAGGGATCGTTAAAAGTGCACATCCATGAAAGCTAATTGATTTACGCACTTTTTTGCCATATTTGCGGACTGATCATTATGGTACATATTCTAGTGACTACCGAGTTCAACGGGAATTACGTGCGTGACATGAATTTTTTTAAAAAAGAGTTATTAGCTAGTGTAGTACACAAGGACTAGTGATCTTCTGTTGGGGGGTTGCACGTATTCGGTCTACAAAACACAGAACCACAAAAAAAAAAAAAAATCTCCGCGAGCCCGAAGCTGAATACGTGTCTCAACGGGTTTCCACACTCATTAATTGAACACTAACATGGCTGCCCACAGAGTGACCACTACAGTAATCATCCGTAGTAATGGTTTATCTTATTCGCCAATTGTGTTTCAGTCATCTGATTCACAGATCATTCATTTCTTTTCGATCTACTGTTTTCTTTGTCTCCGTCATATGCAAACCTTGATTTCCAACACCGAGATGGTTAACGGCTGCTGGATGGGTCGAAATGGTCTTTTCGAGACTTGGCAAAAAGGCATGCAAACTTTAACCAGTGAAATTAGCCGAACAGGACGTACTGAGCTTCCGAGTCTGTGATATCCGCCCACTGACCATGCCAGCAGTTTTAATGAAATATTAGGACTCGACAAACACATACGTGTCGAACCAGTCACATCGGTAACCTGATTGATTAGTCAGAACAACCGGACAAATCCGTATTGGTAGCTGTCAAAGATGCGCTGATTTGCGCGCAAACGTGTGACCATTGCTCGGCATTTTTGAGCTGTTATCGGTCACCATAGATGCCTCAAAGTGATGAGTAATTGTGTAGCGCCAAGTTTTGTGTCATCGTTTTCTATCATTAAACAATGTAATATGTAGCAAACCATCCTCGACCGAATGATTCTCGCTGATATGTTTACGCTCTCTCCAACGGAAGAGGGTCGCCGACCAACCGATGAATTGAGCCGCAGTTCTGTCGTAGGAACTCGTTTCTCATCTGATGTTGCCAACTTGCGAGTAAGAATTCATGTGCTTCCGCCTTATCACAGATCGGATCGTTCCATTGGGATTGGCATTTATGTTAAAGAAAAACGGTGGAAATTAGCACATGGTTCTTACAGTGTCGTCGCATATAGTCACCCATGAAGAGGCTACGATGAACTTGGTCACACGCTTGTGAGTCACAGTCGGCATCAACCTCTCGTGGTTTTTGCCCGATTTCGTGGACAACCCACGTACGTGATCGCGCGCGTTAAACTTCAACCAACATGTTGCACGGAGACGCATCAGCTGGGCAACCCGGCGTGACAAATTCAGACAGAGTAGTGTTTGTTTTGGATAGGCTTTGACGATTCCTTGGCAAGTTGGTCTCCGTCAATGGCGCCTGATAAAGCAGCAACTATATGATATGCACGAATATTTGCAATACTAGTTTGCACAAGCTGGTGTCAAAATCAAACAGCCAATGAATCAGTTCACTAAATTTCCCGTCGCCGTCGCCACGCTCCACCTTCCAGTCAGATTGAGCGTCTTTTGGAATACTGTGAACCATAGTTCCACAGTTTAGCTCTGTACTCCATGAGTTATGAGTGTCATAAGACTTATTATAGTTTTAGCATCTGCGATATTTCGCCGAAATACATCATATCGCGGGTAGATGAGTCAGAAATTAATTTGGATTCTGTCCGCGCTGTGTTCTCAGAACTTCAGATTGACTGAGCCTACACGAAATCCTTGACGCGGATCTCTTTCTGTCTCCTCTAGTTGTCCAATCTTCAGTGAATCCAACCACGATTTTAACCCATATGAATGTATCATTTTTCTCATCATAAACACCCACAGATTTTGGTTGCCAACAAAACTCATGGTTATAAGTGTTTTTTTTTTGACTTGTTGGTTGTTTGGAAGTAATAAGGTGCGTTCGCTTTGGCCTCGTCAAATAACCCAAATGGATCATAATCGTTGATGAGGCTAAGCAAAATATCTTTATAATGGTCCCAAAACTGAAATATGCAGCAGGACATGGCCTTTGTAAACTTATTCCGGTATAGCTTATTCAGTTCTTACTATTCATCCGAAATTTTCGTGCTCGTAGAAGCTTCGTTCATGTTAATGAGCGTTATTCTCCGTCATGACTGTCTTAGGAGTATTCCCTACTCTGATTTTTTTCGTGCATGCTGTCCACCGGCTCACCCGTGCATACCATCCGCTCACGTTTTAGAGATTCACGGACACGCAGGCATATTCCTTATCGGGAGGATAAGACCCTGATTGGAACCGCACGTTATGCCAGTCTGAATTCCCACAATGGTATTGAACAGTCTCGGAGAGACGACCTGGAATCTTTGGGTTACGTCTGTATGTATTTCATCCGTGGTAGTCTTCCTTGGCAAGGTCTCCGGGTAAGTTTCTAGGTTGTCCGAATGTTTATGCCTGTGTGTGTGTGTGTGTGTGTGTGTGTTTGTTCACTCATGGTACTGTTCCAGTAGCATAACACACACCAACGTGATCAACCGTCAACTATCTTTGTTCGTGGCGACTATGTCGTTAATTCGTGGCTGACTTTGTTTTGGAAGTTGTTCTGCTGTCATGCGCTGCTATCCTTGTATACAAAAACAACAAGTCATGGCGAGCTTCTCTCTGTCTGTTTTGACTTAGATTGCGTGCACAGTCTTTCATTTTGAGTTTTGCTTTTATCAGCCGCTAGGCAACCTCACACTTCGGTACTCTGATTTTACATGGTAACTCTCAGCATAATCCAGTCGGAGATAACACAACGAGTACAGGTAGAAGAGGAAAAGTGGCACAAAAAAACAAATGGAAAAAAACCTGGAGATAATTTTGTGCAGTTGTCTTTTGTAACCGACCCCTTGTTCCCGGTGTTTCACGAGTTTGCAGGAAAAAAACCTACTGAATATTTTAGGTTTTTGTGTGAGGAGAGTTCTTAGTCACCGGAGCACAGTTTATCTCACACACTTTCAGACAACTAGCGTCAGTAACATATTCGATCAATCTATCCGGTTGTGGCCCCGTATTGAATTGAAACAAGTACTCATTAAAAATGTGTTCACCAACGATCCGAAGCCGTCCTAGGCACGATGGAACGCGATATGTCAATATCAATGTGATGGTAACCCACACCCGTAGCGGTGAACAACGCATAGATAAATGGATAAAAATATCTGCCAATCGTACCGGGATGCAAAAGCCAGTCAGTTTGATTAATCTATGGGGTGTGAACGCGAAACATGTGGGAAAAGGAAGGAAGAGATCGGTCGCATGATTGATCCATAAATTACCTCTTTAACCGTACACAGGTGAAGGGAGTAAGTTGTATTCACACCTCGTACTCCCAATATAAAACACAATATTTGTAATGTAATGTATGTAATAGTGCATCAGGCATTGTATCATCATTGTAATCCTTGGAAACCCCGCCCATCGGCTTCATCTAACTTGTAAGGAATGATGAGCTACAATGAATACCCACCGAGTTCTAATCGGGAACTATGCGAACCCCGGCGTGCAGGAATTGCAAGTTCATCATGTTATTGTTCGAGTCCAGTGGCGGATAGATGCCGCGTCACGTAATGGTAACGTGAAACAAACCAGTGAAAGCCCGTACATACAACCTAAATACAGTGTGCTTTGCTCGTAATCCAGCACCGTCCTGACTAAAGTAGATAATTTCTCTGAATAATCCCATTGCATTATAGAAAAAGGTACGATAGCGAACAAGCTCGTTTTCGGTAACTTCATCATCTGGCTAATACAGTTACATATATATACGATAGGAATGCATATTTTCGGAACAAAATACAGGGCACCAGGTAGACAACGAAGCCTTCAAGATAATTTACAAAGTGCCTGTGAATTCTTCGAAGATCTTTCGCCAAATCACTTTGGGAGCAGCGGAGGCAGTAGCGATTAGGCTGTTAAATCCATCGCTTTGTTCACACAAGCGATTTGTCAAATCACTGCAGCTACCCTGGCCGCGATCGGAAAGTGGGGGACAAAATCATGGTGACCTCGACCGCGACCTTTCAGTCGTGACAGGAAGCAGCCAACCCACCCCAGATGTACTTTCTACACCGAGTTTTCCCAACCACGAACAACCAACTTCCCACCCCTTTTACGAACCGCAAAAAACACCTACAATATTGATTAACCAATCTTAATTTGATACTGTAGATAATTTCTGTTACTTAGTACTCAGATAACTGATGAATATCGTCGCATATACAGAAGGTGCATCTTACGTTCACCAGCTCCAGTCATCTGTGGCGCTGGCGTGACATTCGATTGTCTGTCAAAAGTCGAATGTACACAATGGCGACTAGATTCGTCCTTTTACATGACTCAAAAACATGGCCGTTAAGAGCAAAACATAGGCCATGGTTGTCGGTGTTTGAGCATCGGTGTCTTTGTGGCATTGGCCGAATATGATGGGAAAACCGTATCAGCAATGATGTTAGATGTAGGATGTTGGGAACCAGAGGTCGGTCACAGGAACAAATAATGAATCCAAAAAAGTAACAGCTGGCAGCGACATATGTTACGCAAGCCCACCAATAGACTTCCTTGGTGTATGCTGTTCTCCAATGCAAGTAGTTGCTGAAAGGCAGGTCGGGGTACGAAAACCTTGACCGGTGGACTCGACCAAGTGGGACGTGTTAGACCAATGGGTTAGGATCCACGAGACCCTCCTATGAGCAGGTGGTTGAAGACGTTATATAATATGGCTAGGTGTCACGGCTGGTGGTGTAATTGGATTCAGGCTTTCTTCATCTCCGTAATTTCCGCGTAATAATTTCTCCACCATTTTTCTCGTTCTTTTATTCATTCTGCTTTCAGCTGGTGCTGAGGGGCAACAACCAAAACCAGTGCACAGAAGTGCGATCTTGATGTTTGAAACAGCTCACATACTTCTACGCGGCTAATTCCTGCGAGGGAATGAGCCGACTTCATGGATGTCCCGAATAGCACCTGTTCCTGAGCGGTGTATGTAGAGGAGTTCAGTTTTCAGTTTATTCAACCATTAACCTCGCACTTCTGTGCTCTGGTTTCGGTTGCTACCTTCGGGCATCGTCCAGTAAAGGGCGAAAAGAATAGAAGCATAGTGATAAACATCCAAAAAGTCGAAGTATCGAGGGAAAATCAAGACGACAAGCAAGGAGTTCGAATGCAACTACGTCACTGACCGTGACACCTAGCCATATCACTTATTGTCTCCAACCATTTAGTAGGCGGACCAGGTGGACCCCAACCTGGAAGTTTAACACGTCCTACTCGGGTGGAAGATCGCTGTAAACACGAACTCGGCTTCGGCTGTTCGCAAACTAGCATTGGAAAAGAGAAATGATATTCTCTGACGCACCCTTCCGTGAGAGGCAGCGCCAGTGTACTGCGGTCGACTGAGTCGAACGCCGTTTTCAGATCAAGAAAGACAGATTGTGGACCTACGGAAGATGTGTCTATGCCATAAGGTCTGCCGAAGAGTAAGGATGTGATCAATACAACCTCAACCAGGTCTAAACCCGGCTTGATTCTCACGCGAGCACTGTTCGCGGGCACTGGATGATCGGTGGAAAATAAGACCGATGCGCAGTTTAGATGCGATACTTACCAAGCTAATTCCTCTATGCTTTTTACAAGAGGACCTGTCACCTTTCTTGTAAATCGGCACAATCACCGGTTTACATCATTCCTTAGGAATCTGCTTACAATCCCAAATAGTACGGAAGAATAAACAACCTTTCCCCTTTACAAATTTGAAAACAGAAGTCAAAAACATAGATTGCACGATGTATCCTGAATCATTTGGCTGCATCTTTACAAAGTGCATACTGCAGTCGAAGTGATTATTTATTTATTTTATTTTGCTCTAAAAATAATCACTCCGACTGCAGTATGCACTTTGTAAAGATGCAGCGAAATGATCCAGGATACATAGTACGGAAGAGTTTTGGTTACTCCGAAATCAAAGCTTCGCCTACATCCTTGAAAAAAGATTGAGACAACCCATCTGGTCCAGCGGCTTTATACCTTTTCAAGTAATCGATCTCCCGCATGATCTCCATCTACAGCGTCGCACTATTGTCATTCGTGGTACACCCCAGGATAAAATATCCGCGATAACCATCTGAGTTTCAGGATGATAGACCAGCTCATAATCGTACTTCTGTAAACGGATTCATCCTTTGTAGACGCAAATTACCGCTTTTAGGTCATCTAGGACTTGAATCATGCGTTTGTAAAGAAAGTCGCGGAATAGTTTCCGTCCGAAAGGCAACCGAATCCATCGAAAACGACCAAATGAGGCATCAAGAGTAGTTGGATAACTTGATTCATCATATAATTCAAGCTGCTAGAACGCCGAAGATAAATCGACCTTCGTAGAAAAATGTGTTCGGTTCACGTTCACGAGAATGTCGTCAGTTATCAGTGGTCGGTATTTCTCTCTCTAAGAGCCGCGTTTGTATATTTTGAATGTATGCACCGTCGAATCGCTCATGGTTTCTTTACTGTGATCACGTTCCGGTTAACCCAGTCTGTTGGCCTGCCAACTGTAGCAACGACCTTGAAGTGCGCTAACCGGTCCATCTTACACGCGACTGGAACACCACGGGCCGGCAACACAACGACCAGAAACTATCAATCACTGATAAATGTACCTTTCCAGAGAAACGCCTTAGCTGAGAATCGAAAACTGATGCATATTGAGTAAAAACATCCTTCTTCCTGAATGTTGACGAAATTTCCCTGGTTTACTGCGACGGATTCTAGCTCTTGAATTGCATGCAGTCCTGATTTTGGCTGCAGATTAGTCTCTGTCGCTATGACCCTGATTCTTCGTTCGACGTTCTTGAGAATTTTGATTTTCAGTCCAATTTCTCCCAGGACATCTGTTTCATTTCCGTTCCACACTGAAACTGGTGACGCAAATGCGGATCAAGGTGAAATACAGGAATCGTATTCGCCGAGATATCTGAATCCAGTTGGATCTGACAGGGTTTCCCACTGAGCAAAATGTTCGCGAACAGTCGTACCACCTTGGAGACCGCTGACAATGTGCTTTAACTCCGCTGAACTGTTGACTGGTTTTGTTTGACCTGAACGCCACATACGAGCAAAGTAATTCTGCTTACCCCAGTTATAACCTGTCTTACCCCAAGCCGAACAGTCTTCCTTTCGTTTCCGGTGTCGACGTCCACAGTACATGCCTGCGATGAGAGTGAGTCTTCTTACCGCATTCAGGTCGGTTTTTACTTCGCGTTCAGTGAGACGACCAATGTGACTTGCGGGAACCTCCTCGCTTTTGCAAATATCGATACAAGTTTTCAAGTCGAGCTGGTGCATGAGCAACAGCATTTGGTTCCGAACATACACTGTGAATACGGCGAAGTCCTGATACTTCTGCTTCCATAACCGCCATTCCTAAGCCAAACGATTAAGATTTCTCATATCCAACTACCCCGGTGGAGGTATTGGACATATTCTGTACGTATTCATCGGCAATTAACTGTGAGGTCATTTCGGTTCCTCTGACACTATTATTATTATCCGTCCCGGTAGCTCTAGTTAGAAGACTCTTCTGCTTTTGAACCATCTCGTTTTACTATACAAAAACAAGCAGCTTATATCGGGTAGTAGGTGACCGCAGTCATAACCATGGTGTGAAGCGCGTTGATTCAGATCGCTTCCCACAACCGGGTCTCTTGACTGGCTCTTTTGATTACGACTCTGAATCGCTGATTTCGTCCCGGTTGGTTAAAACCACTTCTAGCCGCTGATTGGTTGCTTCCGCCCGGTTCAGTGAGAGGAACTGCTTGCCGCTGATTGGACGATTTTGTTTCGTTTCGTCATGAACTGGCCCGAGATTTGCCATCGATTTTCGGCAGATAGTGATATGCTGTTTGCAAACGGAAGTAGGCTGTTTATCGATGCGTCTGTCAATACCCCCCCCCTCCACAGCCTACTGCAGAAGTAGACCAACTGAATTGTTCCGCCCAACGGTGCAGACGACGTTCCGGAGAATGAATTATTATGCCGTCGGATTCCTTGATCAACTCATTCATACAGGATTTCCGTGGACCGGTACCTCTAATCAAACGACAAAGGTTACAGCTATCGCCAATAGACTCACTATTTCATTCCCCTATATTTCGCAAGCCACCACTACCCACGGTTATTTGTCTCATTCTCAGTTGACGCATCGGGGATTTGCGCACCCCCTTTGAATGTGCCCTGAAGAGGAATTGATCTGCACGCATGTAACAGTTCAAGCAATTTCCTATATATCTGTCATTTGTGCGGCGTTGGTAGACCGGAGTCTTACGGTCATTAGAGATGGCTTCCTTGAGCTGTTGCCGACGTTCATTTGGGTCCTGGTTATCCGCTTGGATCGATAACCGTGTAGAAAACTCAATCTGAGAAGTAAATCATTGGTCGTTGCCCAGATAGGACTGTGCGGGACGGATAATTTTTGTTTTGGTACAACCACAGACGAGACCTACGCGAAAGCGGGCACGTACCAAGGCGTGATTTGAGCCCACAAGCATAGACTAGATTTTCAGCTGATTAACATCAGTGGTGACCATTGACAATATGACCAGCCTGAGTCTAACGTTGTGAGAACGTTGGAGCACGCCATGTGAGTTGATACTACTTGCTGTGACAGAAGTTCGTACCCGCCAGAAACATCCCGTGATCAGAGCACAGCCGGATGAGACGATCGGCCGCAACAGTAAACGGAACAACCAACTTGGGGGTTGCAGTCCCCAACAATAATCAACACGTCCGTTGAACGTACGCTTCAAAGCAGCTGGGACAAATCCCGATAGAATTCCTCCTTGCTGTCAGAGAAACTGAAATCAGTGGACGCATGCACAGACACGACGAGTAAGGATCGACGCTTCAGTCTGTTGATATTGACGCGTAATGAGTCGTCCAACCGAACTGCACCCAAACGACTGATGATTGGAATCCAGTCTATTAGTGCACGCTCAGCTCTCGTGTTCAAATCCATCCCAACGCCAGCGTACAGGAACTAGATATCGGGTCACTCGACACTCGATGAGTAAAGCGAGAGATTAGTTATATCTGGGATTCGAAAGGTGATATCAGAAGTTGGGGTCTTGTATATACTTTATGTCTTACTCCTGAACTACTATTTTCTCCAGATCCGTAGTCACTCTTGGTATTTTAATCAATCTCAAATTAAAGGAGGAAAATTTAGTAAAGCTGTTTACAGGAATGATGCTGGAGGTTTCTGGGCGAACCATACTTCACGTTTGCCCACATCGCAGAAGGGGTTTTTCTTTGTGAACATTTGCCAGAACCTTTGACTCAAAATTGTGACCCACAAGATGATGAAGCGGTAACCCAGTCATGAAAACGTGACCGAAGGACCCTTTGAGGAACGTCTTGTCTGCCCCATGAGAACTGACTGTCTTGTTTTCGTTGGTGCTTTGTAATCAATTTGTTTTTTTTTTATTCAGTCTTTGGCCCCGTGCACCTAGTGGAACAAGGGGAACGTAGACGAGACGGCATCCTTTGGGCTTGGGGCTGCCACGCTTAGGTGAACAGTAGGCGCCCGATAAAGTGCGACGACTTCTTAGCCTTTGATGGAATATCCATATACTGCTCTCCTATGTTCACCTAGTGGAAGTTTTTTGGCCAGCAGACCGCTTCCCCCCGTGTTTATTCGCTCTTCACAAGCATTGTGGCTAGAGTCAAAGATCGCCCAAACCTAGTTCAGTAACTGGACTTCGTCCGACCTGTCCCTAACGACCTGTCAGGCTTGATCACATCTTCAGCTTAAGAAAGTCGTCCTCTGTAGCTCTTTGAGTTGCAGATTTACGCAAGCCATCACACCATGCCAAGATGCATTTTCATGGAACTGGCGTGTCTCAACTGGCACCATACGTTTTTACTACATGTTAACGATTGAGTGCTTTAACGCGAATAAGATCACAACCTTATGGTTCCACCGTATTCTGATGGGGGACTGGCAACCGTGATCCTCTAACTTAAAATATAAAGCCGAAACATGGTCCTTTATATGACCTGTCGTAGTTTATCCGTCGGTGTTAGAGTGCTGTCCACTACCGATTTTGACCGGTGACTTGGTGTGGCTCGAACCTCCCACCTCAGACTTGATAGCTAAAAAGATTTACACCATTGGTTAAACGCCAGTCTTAGCAGGTACGTAATTACATTATGTCCCAGACTGCTTCGAGAAGTGCTGCAATCTGTCACAAATTGTTGACTCAGCCTGAGAAGTACGATACAATATGCTTTAACAGATGCACCGGGAAACATAACGCAGTATATTTGACGCACCAAAGATACCCAGTAGTGAAGCACTTGACAAAGAATGACCGAGTTTTGTGACCTGCATTCAGAGTGACCTTGTTCATACAACAATTTTTAAAGTGCATTGTGCTTCACGACGGGACGTCGGTTATTGAATGACAAGGAGCTACCTATAGTTGATCGTCCCAATTTACTGGGCTGTTATGCGAGGGACGATGACAACACAACTTGAAAGATGCAAACTAATTCACCTCACTGCCCCCCACCCAAACACCTCTCGAATTCATTTGGAATACTTTGTTTGTTCTGAATCATTTGTTATTTAAAGTACGACATAGTTCCACGCTGTCTGAGTTACTATATTGACTTTTGTAAGAATAAACAGCCATTTTGACAGATAATTCAACCAATTTCCGATGTACGCAGTACACTGAAAAGTTGAACATCTGTTCAGTAAACAACAGTTAACTCATTGTATTGACCGATGGCAGTCGAATGATAGAAATATCTCTCTGTCATCGCCCCACAATTTTAGGGGAAGGCACTCCGTTGTTATCCAATTCTCTGCCACACCTTGTCTATTTTGAAGCTTTGATGGGTATTAGGGTCATTTTTGTCGGTTTCCTATGATGGTGCCGCATAACTCGTTTTGATGTTTCTGCCACACCCCTACACGTGCGTAATCATAGCACCAAAAGTAGGTCGGGATGGAACAGAGCTGATCGACAAATGACACAAAAAACATGAAGAAGACAGTAATGAACGTGTAAGCAACAAAAAACAAACAAATAAATAAAGCGAGACCTCGGTTCACTTCACCATATTTTTTTCTTTTTCATAAATAATGTCTGTTTTTTAAATAAGAAGCTGATTTCGTATTGAAGCATGCGAGCAAACAATACAGAATGTGTAGCACGCATTGTCCCGCAGAAAAATCTGTTCTATACTTGCAGCGGTAAAGCACACCAAATTCATGCACGGCAACACGTAAAGCTAGTCGGTTGCTCAAGTTCTGCAACGTGTAAATGTGGTTTGACATGGTATCTAGTTACATCCGTTGTGAAGTTATTGCGTTTGAATTGCTTTCACAACACATTACCGGGATACTAACGTGCTTTTCCCCTCAATTACTTCGGGGTGATACTTTTCATATAACATATTTGCACATGAGTGCAATGAAAAAGGGTATTCCACTTAGCCACAAAGACCCACTGAACTGTTAGTGATAACTGGCAACCAGACCCTGAGACTTGGAGCGAAGAATCACATGGGGTGCCAGAAGGTCAGGTGTGGTAACGAGCCAGACGACAGTGGATTACCGTGTGCCACTAAATAACCGTGCGCCGTACCAATCAGATAATCACACGTAATCGCAAAACCTGACTACCGGGTGTAAACTATGTTCGATTCATACCATCTTGTCATTGGTACGATGATCATCAACGGGCTGCAATACTTGTTGCTTACGTAATTCACTTTGGTGGTTTTCGTCAACTCCTGACCACTAAGCTTGGTTGTTTGGGTCGTAAACGTGTCATCAGCGCACGGTGATGATGCATTGTTGACTTTCACACAACTATTTCCTGCTTCATTGATGTCGCGAATCATGCCGACCACGCGCGGTGGTTTGATGTGAGTTCATTGCAAACAATGATCCAGTTTTTCTTCCGTTGTCGGTGGCCGTAGATTGACTGTGAGCGTAAATGCTCAAAGTTCTTCTGGACTGTTCTGACCCACCTTTTAAGGTCACAACGCCACCCTGCACATGGTGCAGGACAGAGTGTTTTTCTGAACAGTTCCATGCCGGGTCGCAGGAGTGTATTACCGAACCATAACAGTGGCGATCATTGAAGGAACACGGTGGTGAAACGTTTGCCTTATAAACCCAACCTCAACGACCAAGTCAAGTGAAGGGACTTGTGAAAATAAATACATATCCACACAATTCGTTGATTGTGCTGTGTAACTAACAGCATTCTTGCGCAGGCGCTTGTTCATTGAATAATCTCTGGGCTGCAGCGAACTTTGAAAAAGTGCATAGATTCATTCTTTTCCCGGCCACTTCGGGATCCGCATTCGTGAGAATACCTAGTCTTGCATTGAAAGATACTTATGAAAAGTGGCGACTAGATCATTGGTCAGACTGGCATTTTTTATTATTTTCCTTTCTCATTTCCAAGTGCATACGGTATGAAAAATAATTTTACGTGAATATCAGTAGTAAACAACAGTGTTCAGTGGAGTGTGCTTCGTCTTCTGTCGCTGTACGATAATGATGATGCGGATGATGAGGAGGAGGGAGAGGGAATCAGTTTCGTGAATTCACGATAGCGAGCTTGTGAAACTCTAATTTTCCTTATCTGTTTGACTTCAAGCTGTGTGTCAGACAGTACATGGTACAATCGGGGAAGTAAAGGTAGATAAAGCCCGATTCCATGATTTTTTTGCGGGCGCTATATTGTCAGATTTCCTAGGCCAACGCAAGTAGCTTTCTCAGCGGTCCTTAACCGGTGCCTTTAGCTATCCAAAGCCTAATCCGTAAGGCAGCGGGACGAAGCGTGGTATCCGTAACCCGCTGGGGGCCGGCCACTGATTGTTGTGGAAATACTGCACACCCGTTTCGAATTGGGTATGCCCAGCCCGATTCCTTGTTAAAACTACTAGTTGGCTTCGGTAGCACGCGTGTAAACAATTGTGAATCACAGATTTCTAACTCATTTCAGAAGCTTTTTCTTGGTCATCGTAATGATGAAGTTAGTGCTTCGTATAGCTGAAGATGGACACCAACCCGTTTTTTTCTTCATTTTTCTGTCCAGTTACATGCACACAGAGCATGTCGTTCTTAATTTGTTGTCCTCTTTTGTTACACGATTCTACTCTGTGTTCTCCTTGTATGAACAACTTTCCGTGCCAACGCTAATTGAAAGGAATTTATTTGTTCTTTCATATCCCTCGAGTTGTATTTTTATTCGTAAGTTTTTTCAGACGAAAAGCCGAGCAAATCTTTTTTAGTCAATACTTTTCACGACATTCGGACTACTATAATGTGATTTCATCTACGTATCAAGCGTTGTAGAATACTATTGTTTCCACTTCTTCAACGGTGCTATTTTCTTATGACATGTTTTGTCACTTCGAGTGGTTTTGAGCGTTTGAGTACCACCTCAGAATTTGGAGGTCCGAAGCCCCGCCACAGTCGGTCACTTTGGTGTTAGACAATAATCCCCACTGTCGCTTTCGGTTCGTGACCACGTCTAACCTACTGGAACCTTATGTGATTCTTCAGCTCTCCAAGTCTCAAGGTCTGCTGGCCTGTTATCCCTAGTAGTTGAGTGGGTCTTTGTGGGTATGGAATATATCCCTTATGCTAGACTCATTCACACCCATGTATCCAAAAGCTCTGTCCATTGGATTCGTTCTTTTCATCTACGTGTATGGAGCCGTGAACTACTTGGGGTATGTGACATAACTCTTCAAAACCTAGCGTTAGTTCGACTTGGGAGTCTCTCTCTCTCTCTTTCTTTCTTTCTTTCTCTCTATCTCTCTCTCCCTCTTTCTGAACTCTCATTTGGCCATTTATCAGTGAGTAACTAGACAGTATTCCAAGATCTTCTATTGAAAGTCGGTATAGAGTATACCCATTCCACCACACTGATGCAGAAGCATATAATGAAGAAGTCTTGCAGTATGATCACAAGTTGAAATCCCTGGAATCAGGCGCTGTACATCTGTTTCATCTGGCTTGCAAGGAACCCTGATCGACGCAAGTCGATGATGGTGGTGGCCAGCTGGTTTAGGGTGTTTATCGGCCATTTTTCTACGGAAATGTGACGTACTCGGAAAATAAGCCCTGCCGTGATTTCTCGAAATTTTTTCAATGAAAACTCGACCACGAAAAAATGATTTAGTTAGAAATGCATTAGTGGAATGTGTTGATAGATGAGACCTGATGTTCCATGATGACCCAGGTTTGCAGAATTAGGAGCAATAAAAACTTAGTTTGCCATATTTCCGAACGGCCAAACGTACTTTCTGATCCGGCGGCTTTGATATTCCATACGATTTGGTCTCTCTCGAAGAAGATCGGTAACACCTGTATTCAAGTCTTTTGTTTATGGTCACCACTTTTCTAAAACCATCTCTCCAATGTGATTGATACAGATGAGACTGGTATTTGCCGGGCCAAGGATTTAGAATGACAATTGAAGAAGGAGGCGCGTGGTCTGTCTACATTGCGTCAATGGGTTACGCGAGTGCAATGGTTGTATTTTGGCAGTCCGTCTCGATGGAATTAGAGTTCCACACCGCTGGTCATTTCGGTTGATACAACCAATAACCCTGCGCTAGGTGCGGTGATTTTGGTTGGTATTTCCTAGCGCAACCTCAGTGAAAAATAATGAAGAAAAAAAAACAAGATTATGAAAGGAGCAATAAGAAAACTACCAATATTGGCATCAGGTTGACAAAGAAAGCTTGTGCATAAAAGTCTTTACGGATCATGACACCTAGCCATTTCTTCTGATCTATCTAACCATAGAGTTGTGGGATCTCTTGGACCCCATCCAGGAAGTCTAGCATGCCCTACGTGGCCAAGTGCACGGGTTGTTTTTCATACCTTTCCTCCCTATCATGGACTGGCCACCGTTACTCATCTTCCAACCGTTACCCGCCTCAGAGACCATTGCGCACCGAGGAATCCCGTCCGGGGTACATGCGCAACATGTTCCAAACATGTGAACCTGGTGAGCTTAAGTGTTTCGTCAAATGGTTTGGTTCTTCAACCCAAGACCCTCCATCGAACCTCAGGGTTGCTTATACAAAAATCCTGACAAATTCAAGCAATACTACGAAGGTATCGGTGTTCAAGTACCGCGGTGGCCATGTTCCCGAACCAAGCAGAAACAGCAGCCTGACTGTTGCAGCGTACATTCGACCCTTGATGGTTAGACGGATGTCACATCGACACCATAGATAACTGAAGTTGTCAAAAGTCATGCGCGCCTTCTGTATGCGCTAAGACACCTCATCTAATATCAGACCGGCTGAAATGCAGCTGCCCATATAACAGAACTGGTCTGTTTGGTCTATAGACTCTCCAGACATTGAAAGGTCTGGTGCTGGACCAACCCAATTCTGCAACAGCATCTTGCACTTTGAAGGTGCAAAACGTATACCTAACATTGCTACGCAGTCCGTCAAGCTGTCTAAAAATACTCGAAACATACCTGGATCTTCATTTGTGATGGTGCCGTCCACATATTCAGAGTCTGACACTTTCCACCCGGGAAAAGTTCAGTGCCACCATCCTTATCAGACAAAAGCGCGGCCGCCAGGACCATATCAATCACAAAGTTAAAGAGAAAAGGGGAAAGGAGGTAAGCCTGATGAACACCACTCTATGGCAGACTCCGGTGAAAGAGCACAGTAAGTCCGAATTCGGCCTCGGCTATTCACGTAAACAGACATTATGATAGAAATGACTTTATCTCTGTGATCTGTCTGTCGAATTCTCGCGCCTCGTAATCACAAAAATGTCATTTTGACAACCCGTGAGAAGCAAAAAAAAATAGCCAACGTTTTTTTCTTTCTAATTGTGGGTTTTACATTGTTGTACTCTTTCCCATATATATATATATATATATATATATATATATATATATATATATATATATATATATATAAATCGCTGTCACCTGGCTCGTTACCGCACCCGACTTATTGAGGCCTTATATGGTTCCCCACCACAAGTTTCGAGGTCATTTTTACGACTATCCCTGATAGTATAAGATGATGTTGTGGCTGTGAGGTATAACTCTTCGAATGCACTCATCCACGAACGTGTAATAAAACAACTACTTGAGTCCTGACACAGGTAGTGTGTCCCACATGTCAATCAGTAAACTATCCGGATTTGTTGTCAACCGTTTACTTCGCCTTGACTAAACCCGGATTAGCTGTTGGCCGTTGATGTTAGCAGTTATCAGCAACACAACAATCGCCTGTCGCAATGAACTTCTCAGTAGGAAGCGAATGTAGTACGGACACCATTCAGAGCTTCCCAACGTGATGTGTTCCAGCAGTCGTGTGTTTTATGTGCTCGAAATTAATAGTACAAAAAGTAACTTTTGTGCTGCGTTTATTTGTAATCACAGTCGCAGCCGATGAATAAAAAAGCAAGCAGTCGGCAAAGTAAGTAAGAAAGTAAGCGGAGTTGAATTCCCTTTCACGAACATGTCTCGCGTTCATTCGGTTGATGCCAACCAAGGTTAGTCGATGAGTAGCGAGGTGGATTAGTCGACGTTGTCCGAGTTGATGCATGACGGAATATCAGCAGAATGCTGGCGCATCAACAGGTATGAAGGCGATATTGGTCGATTGTTTGGACAGCAAGTGCGCGTATACAAGTCTTTGTCTTTTGGTGCACATGACTGTTTAAACTGAACACAACTGTGTAACTGATAGATTTCTCACCTACCCTCCATGCCAAATGTTTCGCGTTACTTTAATCACTTCATATTTTCCGGTAATCTTTTCCCTTTCTATCCATTTATTCCAGGCTGCAAACAAAGCACAGAAGTATGAACGAATCTACGAAAAAAAGGCGAGCACTCCGATTGATATGCTCTGTCGTGGCTATCCACCAGAATTTGCAATCTATCTGACTCATTGTCGCAGTCTTCGTTTTGATGAAGCACCTAACTATGGTTTTTTACGTAGCAACTTTCGTAACCTATTCCGTACATCTTCCTTCGTATGGGACTACGTATTCGATTGGACTCTATTGCGACAGAAAGCATCGGCTATGCAGCAGCAACAACAAACGCACACTGCACTTCAACATACCGTTGGAGCCACGGGTGCGACCGGAACCAGCCGAGATCAACATCCAACCGCGACTGGTGCATCCGGTATCATGCTGACTTCGAATACAGCAGCCACCGGTGCGGCGGTAACCGGGGCCGCTGCGGTCAATTCGAATGCGGCCGCGATTATTGCGGACAACGGCACCAAGGGGATCAAAGATTTGAGTTATGCGTATCAAGCTGAGACAACTGCGGCACGGTCTGATTAGTTGTATCAAAAATTATCGATGCAAAAGAGATTGCACAACCTCGAATGTATTTATTCCAATTAACTTGTCGTATCCACAGCCACTGGCTCTGGTATACTGACAAAGCCACTGCCTCGTGCCGCACATTCCGCCAATTAACTGTTCATTTGTGACCATAAACCACCGACGCCAACATCACAACCCTTATTTGTTACCGGAGTGGGATTGTAAGATATAGTATCCACTCACTTTCTCAAAGCGATTCCTGCATATCGCGGCAGACGTGTATTATGTACTCTAGCTATTTCGTTTACCACTGATTTTGCTGCTCCTGACACCGATGCCATCGCCCCACCACTGCCACGGTCACTGTTGCCGCCCCCTGTTGCTAAATACCGGTGGTGTTGCTATTGTTGTTTGTCTCGAATATTGTGATTGCTTTATGCACAGTAATTTGCTTTTGTTTTCGACCGCTTCTGCTGCTAATATATCTACTCGTATTATGACTCAAATCTAGGACTTTCATTCACATGCCTCTCCCTTCATTTGTCACACACACGCAAGTCTTTCCGTACTACACACAAACACAGACTGAACGAATGACTAACGCAGCCACTTCTGATATGCTGTTCCCCACACAAACATTCAACATCCTACTTATTCATTCACTCATGCACGCAGAGCACGCCACCGAACTGTGGTGGTCATGATTATAGTTGTAACTTGCGCTTCCGTTATTTCATTCAGTATGTGATAGGCGCATTCTATCGTCACCATTGACTCGCACATGCAAAGCTTTAACCTACCCACTGGTCGGACTTCTTTCTCTTTTATCAATGAAGCCCGCACTATGACAGTCATGATCATCACCACCATCTTCTCCACCTTACCACTTCTGCTCCGTACACTCTCGAAAGCAGCTCCTGGCTTCTCTTTGTGCACCGTCTAGTTTTCCAGCCACTTGATTTTGGCTAGATCGGGGCATTCCATGCTTCACTTCTGTGGGTAATCCGTGAACGTTCGTTTACTCTTCTTGTTCGTTTGATTATTTGAGTATCAATCATTCAATACAAGAGATAAGTCGGATACACGGCTTGCCCCATGTGTCATATACTACTTCACTGGTTGTCTTTGTGATTTGTTCTCACTCTTCCCGATTATTTTACCTCCCGCAACACACAAACGCATCACATCATCGAACCCGCTTAATCGTCCTGAAAGTTCCTCGCTTCGGTTGAACGGGTATTTCATCTTCTCCCATCTCTGTCCATGTCATTATTGGTGGTGTTGATCTCGAATGGAATTACTCTTTCTCACTGCACATTGGAAAATTCCCGAGGATACACGTTTATTCGGAGTTTTGTCCACATGATCATCATCTTCATCAGTGAACACATTTCCCAACTGGAGGCATGGACGAATAAGCTCCAGTGCAGATAACGCACAGGCCCAAACCTGAGAGACCAGGGATACACACGGACCACCACTTGCTCTTTTGTTTATCGATTTACAGATTTAAATTAGTCGGCGCGTGTTCTTTTTTGTTATCTAACTCCATGTCTGACCTACCGACAGAATCACGAGATTTTTTCACTCCGCCTAACACGTACACATCGTTTGAATTAGGACAGATAGTGTTGTTCTCCGGTTTGACCGGTCGGCTCCCTTGTCTGTCCTCCACTGGTTAGAGTCGGAGAGCCCGTTTTCTCAGCGTCTTAGGATGGATTGTGTTCGTCTGTCCACCAACTTTCAGTCGCGCTTGATGTTATGTTTCACTACTCGTATTCCCGTTATTTTTATTTTCCATTTATGTTGTTGTCTGTCCGTTCATCTTTTTGAACCGACTGAATTCGCCCACACTATCTTCGCTTCGTGCTGTCTCCTTTCTTTCCCTTTTAGTCTGGGTTCATCATCGAATCCCAATGTGATTGTATCCCATCCAATTATTTGCTCTATTTTTCAAGTCTTCCTGTCTCGTTGCAGTGCACGATTATCTGCTCTCTGTTTGATCTTTCAGCTGGGCCTGATAAATGTGCATCTGTGCCTATACATCCGGGTGTGTCGGTATCCAGTTCGTTAGTTGACGATTTTGTCAATTGTGATCAACGCAGGCACGTGATGCATTGCGATTTGTGAAATAATTCTCATCCTTGACACTGCATCCCCGACCACGGATTGCCTTGGTGACCCTGCTCTCTCTTCGCAGATTTTCTTGTCACCGGTCTGTAGCTGTATAGCCCCGACGACAGTCCTTAGGCCAGTTTCGCACTCATGTATTCTTATGCGCGCTTGCAGACACACTTGATGAAAAAAGTGAAAACCGACTTCTAACTACCGTTGTGTTTGATTTTAAATGTAGTTCCGTTTTCCCCGACGTCTCTTTTGTTGTAAGCCTACTGTCTGTCTGTTTTTCGAACTTTGTGTTTCTGTCTATCTCTGATTCTTTTACCCTCAACTACTCCATCTCATACGTTCCCTCTCAACGAGCTGGGTCTTTAGTCATTCTTTTCTTCTCTTTTAACAAACGTTCGTCAAACTTAAGCTGGTAACCACTTGAATTGAGCGTGCGCAAACAACTATTACCATCGTTGTAACCCACTATCGCCTCGGTACATTCTACACTACACGTTCCTCCGCTCCTCGTTGCCCTACTCGGTTTTCATCTGCTGACCATGTGTCGTGTAAAGCCAGAGACGGCATTCGTTCTTTCTGTCGGTCACAAACAAACGCGCTGGACCGAAACACTATCGGCTCCACGCCAACCTAACCCCTGACCGAAATCTTCCGGTCGGACATCTGTTGTCAGAAATGTCTGCTTAAGAAAAACGAACGAATGTGCATGTTTTTTTTTTGTGAATTGTGGGTTCCTGTGTAAAAAGTTTACGGACGAGTTGTTTTTCGTCTTTCGTGGAATGGTTGGAACATTCGTCTGATATAACTAAAGTTTACTGAGTTTAAATCAACCGCGACCACGAAAAACGATGTGATACCGTACTGGAAAATTTGCATCCGGTAATATATAATGAAAGTGTTCGTCACGTGCCCTCTCACGTATCAAAAGTACTTGGTTCCCTTATTCGCCCTGCGTTACTCTATTCCACAACAATTGCGTGTATTCAAATTTTTTATCAAATATTAAGAAGAACCATAAAAAGCGAATAACAAAGTGGGATATCATCACAAATTTTCGCTAAAAATGACTTGCCCTCTTATGTCTCTCTTTATAGCAGCGTTCAACACCGTCACCTCGGAATATTTCAGACGAGCCCAACACTGTTGTACTTTTACTTCATACAGTCTGCCGTTGCATGAAATTTGTTATAAAGGTCTGACACTGCTTTTCGGGCTGAAAGCTCACACATCTGTCTGGTCTTTCGAGTTCACGTGAAGCTCACAAAGGTAGAGTTCGCTTGGCGTCCCATCAGAAGTTAATGCGCAAGGAAGTTACAGCATGAATTTACGAAGCAGTTTGGTCTTTGAAGACGGACGGTGATCAATCGGTCCTACAATGGGAATTTATCGTTTAGATCGATGAGTCAGTATTCTGGATATTCAAGCACGATTGTAGAAGCTGTGTTTGGGAACAAATCTCCGAAACTAATAAATGTGATGCGATGACAGCAACAGCACAACGGATATTCAATGCGTGTCTGGGAAGCTATCTGGTAGAAAGTTCGAAGTGACCTGGTATTTCTGGACGGTACTGTCAATGGTCAAGTTTCCTTGAAAGTCCTTACCGAATATTATCTTGTCACGGATGAGCACAATTAACAAAGCTATCAGGACGACAACGCACCTGTATGTCGTTTTTTTCGTATGCAAGTTCAAAGTGCACCACGGTACAGAGACGCTTCTACCGCCTCGTCGATCACCAAATATCAGCGCAGCCAAAGATCTGTGATATCACTTTGCGGGAAAAGTGGCTCAGAGGTAGGTGTATAGATCTTTAGGGGATTTGAAGGCCGGCTTGAAAGGGGAGTGGGACCGTATGCGACAGACACGATAAGATGGTTGACAACGAGCATGACTGGACAGGTGGACGCTGTTATATGGCCCAAGAGTGTCTCAGCCATATACCAATGGGTGATCGCTTGAGAACGATTGCGTTACCCACAACAAAACATTGTGGTTTCAATTGAAGATTTCACCAATGTATAATGCTTTTGCATTGGGGTGTCCTTTTTGGCGAATAGTGTTCACCTTTTTTCAGCAATTGTTTAGCCACGATCCATCATTCCTTTAGCCTTGACGCAAAGCCCTCAGCCATACCGCTGCAAGCCAGTCGGATCTAAAGTATTGGAATATTTGGACGTCAAGAAATGTTGGAAAACAATACTTTTTAAACCAAGATTCGTGTTGCAAAGCTGACTGAACAAATGAGTGTGGCGCACGTATGCTGAGTACTCGACCGTTGTAATGGCATTAAATGCTACACCACAAATTGATTGGAGAATGTTAAAACGGTTTGCCTGGATTGTAGAACCATGTGGCACAGCCCGTATGACATGAATTTTTAGTGATGGTGATTTCGTCAAACGTGTGTATTATCCTCGGAGCTTCATTGTATCCACGAATGTGAACAGACAAGGTCCCAATTCTTCTTTTTCTCTCATGGAGTCTTGATCTTTATCAGGGACTGTAATTGCGGTTTTTTACCAACTGGACCGCTTCTTTATGACATTTTACCTTTGCTTTGGGGAGACTCGTCATCGATTCGCTAGAAGAGACATTCAGGAAATTGTATCGTTCGATTTCTTTACTTTAATTCGTTTTGAATTTTTAGTACATCAACAACTGGCTCGCTGAAAATGCAGTCATACGGGCTGTACCACATGGTTCTACAATCCAGGCAAGTCTTTTGTAGTGCAGCATTTAATGCCATTACAACGGTCGAGTACTCAGCATACGTGCGCCACACTCATTTGTTCAGTCAGCTTTGCAACACGAATCTTGGTTTAAAAAGTATTGTTTTCCAACATTTCTTGACGTCCAAATATTCCAATACTTTAGATCTGACTGGCTTGCAGCGGTATGGCTGAGGGCTTTGCGTCAAGGCTAAAGGAATGATGGATCGTAGCTCGCATGTAAACATCGGGTATTGGCTTAAGTTTAACGGGAAATGGTGTAGTGAATTGGGAGCTACATTGTAGTTTTAGTGGTTTTTGGAACGTTCATCACACACGCAAAGCGAAGGCCAGACTGACATTCGTAAACCTGCCGTCACTCTTGGCTCCGCCACGTTATCCATCCTTTCGAAGTGACGGTCTACTGTAGTGTGGACATTGATTTTACTACTTTGTCAAGTCATTTGGTTTTTCGATGTTGAATTAAACTCTATTCCGTCACGATCCGTGATTGATATCGGTTCAGTCCAAACAACCTTTAACCAGGCACTGGTACGATGGCGTTTTTGCTATCTCCTGGCGCTAGCCTCCATCGAGAAACAAAGAGGAAGGACAGGAATAATTGGGGAGCAGTAAAAGAACTACGAATATTGGTATCAAGTTGGCGAAAAAAGTTTGTGAATACGAAAGCGACACCTAGCCATTTCGTCTGCCGTATATAATCACTGAGTGGGAGGGTCTCTTGGACCCCATCCAGGAAGTCTAATGCGCCCTACATGGCCAAGTTCACAGGTTATGTTTTTCCGTCAGAGGACATGCGCAACACATCCCAACCGCGGCTGATGTGATCATAACCGCGTCAGAATATTCACTCACAGACTGCCAGTCGATGGTATATACGCGCAGTCATTCCTGATTTCGCTTTGTGGTGTTCGGTTCAAGCAATCCCATGGGCAGTCAAACCGTCTCACGCACACACAAATATTGAATCCAATGTTCTGGCACATGTTCCAAATGTTTGTTGAACAGCCCAGTTGGTTCGCTTCACAAACTGACTGGGTGTCCTGTCGTTTTCTCCACTTAAGCGGTTAGTCACAGGTAATACAAATTCCACAGCGCGCAGTGATTTGTTCTATCGTTTGCGAATCCTGGCTGCTTCGCGCTGGGGACGCTCGGTTGGAGAATTTGAGGGATTTGTTCGGAACTGAAGCTACTGGTGTAAATGCTATGCAGCGTGCTTAAATTCCCGCGTCCTGTAAATGTCGCTCACGTATGGCTGCACTTGTTTTGTAGAAATGCTGATTTTCAATGAACTGACTGGCTGACATCGCACTGTGTGGACTTAATCTTACGCGGACCAGCTAGAAGCACTTCTCGGGATTTGCCACCACTACCGAAAACCAGAACGGAGTCAGCCGGTAATATTTTGTAGTTTTTCTCAGTATATCACAGATTATATAGCTCACAAGTAAAAGTCAATGCGGTTAGTTTCGGAGACTTAGGCGAAAGCATCGATTTGTCATGTAAAACGTACCAGTATCACACTGTCGATACACATAATATTTAGTCAGTTCACAGGGGATGAATCCAGAGTCAGTACTCGAAGCTCGGACAAGTGGATCCGTTCTTGTCCGCTATGAGGAGTATACGGAAAAACGGAATAAACAGAACTTAGCGAGTTGCATTAATTTATGTCCTACCATCGTTCGAATACACTTTGGTCGGACACGGAACTTTTCAAACATTGGTGTTTGTGCTGCACAGTTATCAGTGAACCGATGAATTTCATTCAAGATGGTGGCTCTCAAGTTAAATCTGCCAGAGAAATGAACCGAGGATTCGTGGTGTCGGCTTTGTTTCAGTTCCACAATTATTTGTTGCGTACGTTTCTCATCTCATTCATCGCTTATTGCTGGGCTCCAGTTCTATCTTTCTTGTAATAACTTAGCAGAAACGTCGAATTTTAAAGGAGTTAATAAACAGAAATGAAAGGTGTGACTGGAAATCATGCGGACAAAGAAAATATGCGAATGAAACTATGGTAATTAGCCATGTCTCCAACCGTTTCGGTAGCGGGATCTAAGGGACCTCGATCAGTCCGCCAACCACTGCCTGCCCCGGATAACAGTGTAAATCGCGGGAATTCATCTGTGGTGTGACAGTCTGAAAAGTTATGGTATTTACGATAAGTCTACATGCAAACAAAATAAATGAAGAAGTTGGACAAATAACTGACAGAAGGCTTACCGACCTAGTCGAGAATAATGGGCAAATCTAACGGGCCGAAACGCGCTGAAGGTCAAGAGTTGGTGAGTCATCTGCGATTGTCTTTGATCTAGCCTGACTAACCGTCTTATAAGCAACAGACCCTACAGTTAGATCGAGGTTGATTTGGTTTCTGGTGCCGTGGTCAGAAAAGCCTTAGATTATGGATAGATAGGGAATCCTTTCGTCCCAATAATCTGAACAGAATTCAACAGAAAGACTAGCTGACTTGGCTGAAATATGTTTGAGCCACGATGAGCTGCTCGCGTTAACCGGTAAAATGTGTTTCATGGTGTAATGTTTTTTCTGTTTGGTGAAATGTTGGTACATATAAGTGTTTACCGGAGCAATCCGCCTCAAAAAACTTGTGAGATAATGATTAGAACTGCAGACGACCTGCACTGGGCACGTGTACCGAAGGCCCGCGACCACTTTAACCTGGTTAGATAGAATGTTTACTCAAGAAACCGACTTCTGGTTCAGGCTCGCGTATAGTTGATATGAGCCTCCCGTTATACTCAAGAAATGCTGCACAGACTTGGACATTTAAATAATGACCACGTTTTGGAGCCGAGTAGAAAGACCGACCTAACGAGCGCCAAGTAAACCCAACTCTTGATGGACAGAGATTTGTCAATAAAAGGGTTTTCTGTTAACGGGAAGAAAATTCATCCCATATCGGACCAGCAGATGAGGTGTAGCTACCCAGTTGAAAAAAATGATTTACTTCACCCAGTACTTCCCGTACTAAGGTGAAGTTTGCTCCAAGACACAAGCGGTTCCGCCGCAGGTTTACGCCTTTTGAAGGTGGAAAACGCATCCCAAACTACTGCATTACTGGTCAAAATATCTAGAAAACCCTCCACTTCCCTCGGATCTTCATTCGGGAGCGCAATACCTTCCACGTATTCCAAGTAAGGCACTTTACTGTCTGAACAGATATAGAGCTATTTCCGGAAGTATCTGCAATGACCAGAGCTCAGAACTTTAGAGAATTAATCTGCGAGTAAGCACTTATTCACGATACATTTTTCCATCTATGTAAATCGGTGTGTGAAACGACCAGCAGGCACTGTGTTGGGCAATCTCACTGCAGTTCGGATTTTGGGTATATCGGATTGACGGTTTCCTGTGGTGGCGTAAGCTTCAAAATGTTGATTCCAAAACCCAAGGTGGCAGTTCTTCATCACTGTGGTGATCACCTGACTCTCTCTCTCTCTCTTATCAGATGACCACATGCGGATCTCTATTCTGGTTCTAAGGATCACGACGCCTGTGTCTGGCATCCGCCTCCTTCTAACGCACTCATCCAAAAACATGGGATATAAATTCCAATAAAGGGTATTAACAATCGAAGCAGACACGATCTCTGCTTCAAGTCCGACGCCAGATTATTGCGATTCTCGTGGTCTATTTGCTACTTTGAATAAACGGCTCTTGTGCCTGATTTCCGTTTTGCGGCCCATGTGGCACCAAACCCCTAGAGTAAGAACAAAAAACTAGTCAGCGTCGGAGCAGTGTTTTGATGGTCAGGCTAGAGCGTATTTGAAGTGTAAATGGATAAGTCCGACCACGCTCACACCTGCGTCCAATTGGGTTTTGGCTTTGCTGGGCTGCTTCGATTGCTTACAGACCAGTTGGCGTGGTTGGTTGCTTTTCTCCCGATTCAATCAACGCCCATGCTTGACCACTCGTGCATTGATCGTGAGCCAACAAAGTGTGTGAATACCGATCGGTTGGGGGCCCAACATGACACGTTTATCATTACTGGTAATAGTATTATTATTATTATTATTATTATTATTATTATTATTATTATTATTATTATTAGCAGTAAGCTTTCTTGAGCATAGTTGTACGGTGTTGCGTCGGTTCAAGTAGTCACGCACGCACTTCACTGACTCCCTACTGATTTATACTTATTCCCTGGCACGATTGGCCACACGTACGCACCTGGTACCTGACTGCACCATTCATCCAATCATATTTCGCTATGCTCTGAGTGTCCTCGCTTGGTCGTACCGACTGCATACACAGCTTGGGCTTGCTCAGTTTTCCGTACATTCTTCAGCGTGCTTTAGTAAACAGATTTCCTGCATTGTGTGGTCTCCGTTAGCACTGGTTCCCAAACACAACATACGGTGCATTTCAGCCATCGACAAAAAGATGCACAAAATATCCTACGTTCCGGAACGGGTTAGTGGTTCAGCTTCTGAGATGCACAAAACATTCAATCCATTTGAAAAAGAGTCAGGCTTGGAAATACCTTGAATGCCATTATTCGTTGACCGTTATCACAGTTCTCACATTCAGCTGATGCCCACGCGAATGAATGACTTGGCATAAGAAGCACAAACAAATCAACCAGCAGTGCTGTTCTCATGCAAAGAGTACAGCCTAAATCAAATGGTGCTGACGACTCTGACAAAAGCTACGTCTAGTAACCTGAATGACTGACTTGTGCACCTGCTCCAATCAAGCTTTAGCCAAAACCAGCAACTCTGTAGCCACGGACCACCGTTCTTTAGCCACAACTCACCATACTTAAGCGACGACCCACAATTATTTAGCCTCGACTCACAACCTTTATCCATTTCACTGCAAGCCAGTCAAATCAAAGGTATCGAAATCTTAGGACGTCATGAAATGTCTGAAAAAATATTCTTTTAAAACTAAGATTTATGTGGCAAACCTGAATGAACAAATGAGAGTGTGGCGTACGTACGCTGAGCACTCGACCGTGGTATCAAACGCTACACCGCAAATTGGTTGGAGAATGTTTAGACGATGCACCCGGATTGTGGAACCATATGGCACAAACAGTGTGACTTGCATCTTCAGTGATAGTGTCGAATGTAATAGAATTGATATGGAACGTACTCGAGGGTTTATTTTGTTGCACATATTCAGAAGCATTTTTATTCTATGCCAAAGAAAGAATACAGAATAAAGAGGCAAACTTGATTTTGTATTCGTACGGAGGATTTATACAATCACCACGCCGATGTTTTAGTCAGAGCACAAATAAGGAAAGCCATAAAGCCGCCACAGGTAAAACAATTCAAAGGTAAGCATTGACAGGAGTGTGTTTAAATAAATGAGAGGAAGACGGGGAGTAGCAAAAGACCGACTTAGTTATGACGTTTCTAATTCTGCTTTTATTCTCTCCCCATTGGTCAAGATCCGAGTCAGATTGAGCACGCGGTTTTTGTGTAACGGATGTGTGGGGTCCGGGATCTTTTGTGGGCTAGGGTTAAACAATGCGCAATATATTGATCAAGGAGTTAAGTTAAACGAGTGTCAACGTGGACAGCAGAATCTCGATTAATGATTACCATCCCACGGGTCAGATGAACAGTAAAACAGGATAATTAGAACACACTGGAAGATGAACTTGGAAATAACTGACTGTGGTGTCCGAAATCGTGTTCACCGAGATAGACCAAGCAGTTTCCCAATACAGTTTTCAATATGAATTGTCCGTCGAACAGTATCATCGGATGTTTGCTCCCAAATACTTGATAAAACTCAATCTGTGTAGGGATATAGAATTAGTGGGAACAGAATCTGTTCAAAAGAGGAACAGAAATGTTGAAGATACTTTCAAGGCACTCGAAGTCACAACAATGAGAGAAATCGTCAATTGGAACCACGAAGCTTGCGGTTGAGAACCCAGCTTCGAATACATCAAGTGTGGTAGTGATTCACGTAAGACTGCAGTATTGTTCACCACCAAAGTGATTAATAGAGTAGGATTTCGAGCATCTTCCCGCTGTCTTGATACTATACGACGCACGAAATTCGATCAAAAAGGATCATATGTGAAAGCGTCAGGTGACTCTTGAAATATTTTGGGAACTCTTTCGGATAAGCTGAAAACTATTCGGAAGATGAGTCCGTGTGAATAATATATACAAGGAACATTCTTACAGGATATCCAGGATTACGTTTCATACTGTGCTTGTACAGAAGCGAATTTTTGTTGTTGTACATGACGAACATCAGCCATAATAGAAGGGCCAAATACCACAGTTTAAATACCTGCTGTGCACTAGGGAATAAATTGGGGAACAGTCACGTGAAAATCAGCTTATGGGTTGTGCTTTTAAAAGTGAGAAGAACATAAGAAGTAAGGTAAGTAGTTACAATTGCAGTTCCCGGAAAAAACGAAGAACTGTAACTAACAATGGGGCAGATTGGGACAGTCCCTTCACACAGATGGTCTATTGCACACGCAAGCAAAACAATAGAACTACGGATAACGAAAACAGGTTTCTGAGAACGAAACCCATCGACGGAAAGGCAGTATTGAAACAGTTGCCTGGAGATAATCTATTAACTTCAAAGTCTAAAAAGACGGTTTTGTATTGGACACGGTCAAGAAACAATGATGAGGAAGGTGAGATCCCACCCCGAACATGATAGCAGTTTTTATTGAAAGGAGCACAAATTTGGGCCTTGCACAGAACAACAATTCGGGTGACTACACAGGATCATTCGGCACAAAAACATATTTTTGATGCTCTCGAGGCAAGAGGAGTCACACGTGGGGAACAAAAAAGTGAGCTGGAGAAGGAACGGCTAAGAATAAGGTGGGGAAGATGCGGAATAAAGAGTAGTGGAGTGAAACATGAGTACTGGATAGTAAAAGTTCCATTTTGTGTGAATAGACAAATCGGTAACTGTTGCGGCATTCAACGACACAATGTTATCTGGGCAGCAGACAATAATTGCATCAATATCGGATCTCGAATGGGGGGCGATTCAACCCGCAACCTCAGGTACCAAAGGCAGTCGGGAACCTGACTTTGAGAATTTTAGCAGGGTTTCACATTATTTCCCACTTAGTCGGGTGTAACATAACGAGCCGGGCGACAGTGGACTGCTATCTACCACGAATGTAACCGATGGTGACAAGGTTTGCGCGTATGAGAAGATAAAGACTCATATCTCTCAACCACCTACTGAGTATCACTAACTACTGAGCATCCATCGCCTATCGGTGATCAGAACTGTTTGCCACGGATCATTTGTGAAAATGTGAATCTTTTCATGTCTCACTGCACGCGTATTTGCCAGTTTTGTCCTTTTTAATTTCATGGTCACATTAGGAAAAGGCTAACTCACGTGACCCAGGTCTTCCACGGAATCCGAAAATTACTTGGATCTGGTCAATATTCAATGTGACCAAGCAACACTCAGATACTCGAATATGAAGAAAGGTCCAGCAGTGCTTAGTGGTTCGCGTTAAAGGTTTTTTGAACAAACAAAGGAGGTACATCAAGACTAGTGTTAAAGACCTCCGTTGTGTTCGGATCACGGTGTTTCAAGTCTTTATCTCCGGATTTGCAATCTGTTAAGTCCGATGGAAAGTAGTGGTGATTCAGCAGCTGTCACACGTGATACGGCCAAATACAGCTTTGTAACCACGCACGGGGGTGAGCGTCAGCCAAACAGGATCGCCGCGGACAGATACGACAAAACACCCAGTGATTGGTCATCCAATCAATTATTTCCCTTGATTAAACATATTTATTCAAACCAGTTTTGAAATACAATTAACGTGCTAATTAGCCGCCTTTTTCTTCTTGGTACTTTCGTTCCCGTAGTTCTGGGTGGAGGCGATTTCAATACGTTCTATCTGTTCAGTTCATTGTGATCACTACCACTCACTAACTGGTGGCACTGAAGACGGTCGGGCAAAGTTGCTCGCGCAAATGGTTTTATCGTACCAATGTTTAATTAGGTTGAATTGTGGGTAGTCTGTTCTCACCCATTACTTATTTTGACACATCTGCTTGCGAACAGTCCCATTAATTAGTGCAAAAAATCGTTTATTTAGAATGTGCGGTGATCAGAACCAAATCTTTGCATGAAACCTTATTTGTGCGCTGATATCCCTAAACGGCTCTCCCGATCTGTACGCCTGGTTGCACTCGGACCGACTAATACAGCCACTGTCGGTTGAAACAACGGTTGGTCACTGATTGGTCCACTAATTCGGTTGGCTGGTTCCACTCTTGTTTTCCATTCTGGACAACGGATGACGTGCCATCCGACTTTGGTCACCATTCTGAACAAGCGATGACATGTTGTTTACCACTCAACTGGACAGTTTGTTGGCAATGCGCCTCACCCAATTGGTGCTCGTTTCTTTTGTTATTCGTGATTACAGTGAGAGATGGAAAGCTGACTGGAGTTCAGCACTAGAGTTGTTGTTTCGAAAAAACAGTTCGCTGATAACCGAGTCGGCTATAGTCGAATGAATAACGGTTTACCGCACAGCACACATGTCCAGTTCTGACGAACTCCTTGGTCTGAGTTCGACCTATCTCGACCAAATCTCACGGAATCATAACAAAACAGAAAATAGGAAACCAATAATCCATAACAAGTTGATTACGTCACATAGCTCTAGTCTAACAAGTCCGTTAGAACCAAATCTCCGACCACAAAATAATTTGTTATGCTTTGGCCGCCAATCAGCTGTTTCGTATTCGGACTTGATTTACTGGAGCGAGGAGAGATGTACATTTCCTGTGAAATGATTTACAATGGTGTGAAATGATCCAACTGATCACTAAAAAAGCACCATGTCTGTGAACAGCTGTTAGCCATGGCTTACTCCGGTCCGTCATCTGCAGCTCATAGAACTCGGGCCTAATTTGTGACTACAGGTAATCCCGTTGTCATTCAGATTTTCCGCACTGTGGCGCGGTCTATTCGGGTAATTCTTAGCCAGTTAATGCACTGATCTACAAATCTGCTGAACTGATCCCAGGAGAGGAACTCGTCGAAAGTTGTTTTATGCCATAATAATAATCAGAAAATGCTTGATATTTCAGTAGTCCGCAGATTATAAGTGTTGCACTCGGCTCGACGACTCATTGTCGCCGGAATTTAAGTCAAATGAACATTTGGTCGCTGGACATTTGGTCGAAGCTCAAGACAAGGCCAGTGCTGAATTCTGTTTTTCCTGCCGCATCTCATCGCAAAGGCGAGTCACTTTGTTTACATACTAAAGTAGTCAAATGGATCAAGTGCTTATCACCTCAAAAAGGGTAGAGGCTTGAATTCCAGATTCACTGGTCACTGGTCGTGGTAGACGGCACTCTGCTGTTTCAGCTGACCTTATATCCAAGTTTTGGGCTTTAGGAATTCTGTTGTGAAGCTGTTATTAGTCACAACGGTCAAAACAATTTGACTGTGGTGCATTTGAACTTTGTGTCTTCAAAACCGGATCGAATAGCGAAACTTGAGACTTTTCGTTCACTAATTCCTGATCAGTGTATGCCTTTAAAACTACTGATATCCAGGTTTTAACTATTGATCCCGAGAAAGGCCGAGGGGACTGGCTACGCCTAGTCCACTTCCCGAGAGTGCACGTTTGACAAACTTGAGAGAATGGTGTAACTGACTCATCGAAATGTATGGCAACCAAACCTCCGATAGACCAAATACCCATTTGACGAAATATCCGGCTACCAAATATCTGTTCGACCAAATGTCCGTTTGAATAGATGTCCGTTCGACCAAATGTCAGGCGACCAAATGTCCAATGACCAGATTTCTAGTGACCAAGTGTCCGGACATGGTTGCAATCAAGAAATCTCACTATATCTGGATTGTATTTGACTCACTTAACAGCAAACAACACACACACAATCGTCCAAGCGTTATTACAGACCAATGTGACACGCATTTTGAACCTCCTGAGCTTCACTCGATCTTCACGAGTGGCTTCAAACCGGACACACCTCTTCGAACATGATTTGATCTCTACGTATAGAGAAGCAACATTTCCGGCTCTCCTGAAAAATGACTTCTTTCGACTGAATGTCATATTATTGTATGGTGAACTGTTTGTGTCTGTGCGGTAATCAGCAAACAGTATTGAGAAATTCATGAGACATATTAAATCATCCTTCTATAATAACAAAAAAACTGAGTCCAAGTCCGTACTCAGGCTAATGCGCCCCCTTTTTGGCTGCGCTATATTTTGTTGTGAACCTGATCGACATCCCTTTGGAATAATTCACAACACCAGCACATGTCACTCAGAATGGACTACTTGAAAGAATCATTCACTCAGACTAGGGGTAAACATGTTATGCTTTTCCAATCACAATCCGTTTTTGTGATAGCTGACCGAAACAAAGTTGGGCTAGGAAAAACAAGCAAGCCAGTTGGCAGACTTCCCTTAGTAGCACAACGCCAAGAAAAATAACAGTTCTGTCAGTAATCAGTAAAAACATTCGGTCTCGTTTTGGAAGGATTTCTTTTCTAACCAAGGTCCGGAAGTGTCGGATTGAGGCGAACACCTGTCTGACTTGTACCCAAGATTCTCGGCTAAATGAAAGTAAGCAAAATGAACCGGCTGCTTTTGAGAACTATGAATGCTTTCGCCAAGACAGAAAACATTGCAAGTTGAAGGGTAGTGGCGGGATTACTTGCATCACGTCTGAATCGTCTGGCAACTCTGAAGTTGTTTTTACTTTCGCTTGTAAAGGTGTTGCCTGCGTGGTTGTTGAATATCACCCTAAATTCTCGCGTTTTTGGGGTATTGTAGTCAATAATCCGTTCGCAACTACCTCTAGCCTCCAGAGGGACATCCACCTGTTCTTTTACGCTGTTATACCTTTCCTGATACCAGTACTATCTGAATGTTTATGCATCGTTGTCCGTGATTTTACTCACGCGCTTACGAATTCACTACTTACCTTTAGTGTATTTGACCTCTGTCTTATCCCAACTAAAGAAAATGCTGTTTTGGACGGAATTATCGTCAACCATCCCGCAATTTTTCAATTACAACTAGAAGCTCCTGTTTCAGCGAGTCATTATGCTCTTATTTTCACCAGACCCAAAATGTCTTCACCTTCAGAGCACTGTTTACTCGTCAGGAGAGAATAAGCCTAGGTCATCCCTAGAAACCGGTCACCCACCAACAATACTCTTCTTCAAAGATCCCTATCCACTGTTACTTTTTAGTTTACTTTGTCCACCTGACTTATTGGCGAAGACACTGAGTGCGCTATTTGATTTATGTGGCTTATGGAGCTTGTATTTTTAACAGCGGCAGGATAATCCCGCCATTGCTGAAACCTCTAGGAAAGCAGAATTAGTAAACTTATAAAATATACGATTAGGCTTCTATGAAACGACACTCAATCCTGATCAAGCAAGAGATACAACGAGCCATTATTTCCTCTGTAATTCTGATAGCAAACTTCTCTGACACGGAATCTGGCCGCCATGTGGACAGCGGGCTCGGTAGATTACGATACAGATACCAGCAGCCCGAGTGCTTCCTGCATTCATACTTCATCCAATACTCTACCATCCTACTTTTCTTTAGTTCCCTCGAATATAGAGCCATTTTCCTCAGAAGAAACCTTGAAGCAACTTCGAACCTCGAAATCACCTGCTGTGGGTCCAGACGGCTTGTTCTCCTTTACTCTCAAACTTGCAGTAAGCCAACTATCCAGAATCGTGACTAAATTCATCAATAAATCTGATGATAGTGGTGCCATTCATGCCTCCTGGAAACGTATGACAGTAGTACCTATTCCAGAGAAATCTACTTCTAAACATTTGTCAAGCGTACATGGCAAATGTCCATTACTTCTACGTACCAGCTGACTGGGGGAGCTACTCTTAGTTTGATGCTTTACGCGTATGCTTTATTCAAATAACAATCAAAAGTTTCCCCGAAAAGTCAACAAATGCGCTCCGAAAGCAGATGCTGCGGTTTGTCGTTTCACTTATCAAAAGTTGACTAAACCAACCAGGCAAGATTCAGTTAATTTCCTAGAAACACATTCAGAAAAGATTGTGGATCGATTTGTCCATTTATTGAAGAGATAAAGATAATCGAGAGAAAATCATGAGGACAAGAAATTAAAAAAGAGAATCAAAAGGATCATGAAGATCAGGATGATGATGATGATGATGATGATGATGATGATGATGATGATGATGATGATGATGATGATGATGATGATGATGATGATGATGATGATGATGATGATGATGATGATGATGATGATGATGATGATGATGATTCAGATGATGATGATAATGATTCGGAGGATGATGACGATGATGATGAATCGTATGACGATTCGGATTATGTTGATGTTGTTGACGATGGTGATGATTATTATGTAGACCGAGTTGATCTGATAATGGAAATGATGATGATGATGATGATGATGATGATGATGATGATGATCTTGATCTTGATACTGATGAGACTTCCTCGGATTTTACCCCCTTTTTGTCTCACCGTTTTTGTTGTTTGGGTATTTTGTTGATGAATATTCGATGGTCATACTGTTGATGATATTTAAATTTGTCTGGCAAATATTTTGTAGGTTTTCCTTAACGTGTTGATATTTGTATCGAAGGGTAATTTTATGACGATTTGGATGTTTCGGTTCCTGCGGATGATAATGTTCGTCAGGTTCCTTATGATTGCAACGATGATTACTTTCTTCATGTTGACTTCGATGAGATTGATCAATATTTTGATCATTGAAATTATCATTATTTATATTAGTTTTGAGAATGTTATGATTTACTTCAGCCGCATTCTCGTTACCTTTACTTTTGTCTGGTTTCATGTTTCACATTTACATGGTACTATTTTGGGGACATGTTGTCAAACGTGGTGACTTTCCATCCAGAATTCACCGTGATTCTCTCACACATCTGGTCTGGTAGTTTTTATTCAACCTAAAACGTATGGTTGTTACTTTTCGTCTATTTAGCTAACATCAACCACGCTGGTGGTGCAACTTTACCATACTAGGCTTTGCTGTTCACTTTCAGTGTATGCAGCCTTTAGCCTCGCACTTCTGTGCTCTGGTTCCGGTTACTGTCTCACAGCATTGTCGAGTCCAGAGCACCAGGAATCGACGCGTGAAGTGAAAAAGATCCGAAACTCAAAGTGATAAGCTGAAATCACTAGGACAAAGGAAGATTCCTAATGCAACTACGCAATTGGCCGTGACACTCCGTCATATCAGTAAATGTTTCCAACCACTTGGTACATGAGTCGCGTGGAGCCAGCGACGTCATGCAAGTCCTACTTGGCCAAATCCACCGGTCAAGGTCTTCATACCTTTTTGCCATGTCATAAACTGGGCACCTCGACCTACCAATCACTACCTGTCTCAGTGAACAGCGTACGCTGAGGAAGTCTACCGGTGGGCATGCATAACACATATCCGAGCCAAAATAATTTGTTTAGATTCGGTACTTGATCCACACACTGACCTCTGGTTCCCAAGACCTTACGCCGAACCTCACCATTGCTGATGTAGTGTTCCTACCACACTCGGGCAATGCCACACAAATATCAGTGCTCAAACACCGACAGGCTTTGTCTACCTTCTACTCTCAATGGCCATATTTCTGAACCCTATAAAAGAACGGAAAAGCGTACAAGCAATGGGAAGGGGAATTAAGTTTCTCTGGCACGCTCTTCAGTAGGAGGCAGCGCAAGTGAACTGTGCAATCGACTGAATCAAAAGCCGATTTCAGATCAATAAAGACAGGGACTGTGGGCCTACGAAAGATGTGTATATGCTCTACTGTTCCCCAAAAAGTAAAGATTTGGTCGATAAAATCGCCACTGGGTCCGAAACCAGTTTGATTCTTACGCATACGCATTTCTTGGACACTGGATAATCGGTGGATAATAAGTCTCTTGATCAGTTCCGATGCGGATATCAACAAGCAAATTCCCCTGTGGTTTTCACAAGAGGATCATTTTCGTTCCTTATAAATAGGCAAAATCACTGATTTACGCTATTCCCCAGGAATCTGCTCACTATCCAGATGAACCGGAGGAGTTCCGTTTACTCTGAAATCAGAGCTTCACTTGTGTCCTTGGAAAAAGATGGAGACAGCCCATCTGGTCCAGCGGCGTTGCATCTTTTCGAGTAACCTGTCTCCCGCGTAACCTCTATTTATGATGGAGCGGTGATGTTTACCTACATCGGTTCGCTGACAGGCATATTCGGAAGATCCACTGTTTAAGTTAGCCAATTGAATTGTTCCCTAAAGTATTCCACTCTATGGTCCAGACGATGTCCCTGAGTGTGAATCAGTGAGCCGTCGGATTCCTCAATCAGCTCACTTACACTGGGCTTCCGTGAACCGGTACTTCTAACCAAAAGGTAAGGGATGATGTCGATGGAAAATTATGAGCAGACAACGCCGTGTTACTGACATTATATCTTCTCATTAAAAACAGCACAAGGTGCATCGTTTTTTCGATGCTTTGAACCTGGTTCGGCCCTGACGTACGGTTTCTCTCCGTGTTTATTCGCTGGAGTGTCCTCTCCAGGAGCATGGGGGTTAGAACCAGATGTTGCCTCTCAACTGGTTCTGAGACTGGACCTCGTCTGGCCTCTACCCATTGACCTGTCAGGCAAGACTGCATGTCAGGCTTAAGGAAGCCATCCTGTTCTGTTCTTTGGGCAATGGAGGCACACATGCCATCACACCACGCCAAGGCGCAGTCTCGTCATGATGGCAGTACAACGTGATTACAGCTGAATTAAAACGCATGCAAGCTAATGAGTCATCACATAAATAGAATTATGTCATTTATCCCACCCAGGTCATGGTAGCTATATGTTGCCTAATTTTGGTCTTTGTCAAGTAAAATCTCATCCCAGCGGAAGAGGTCACATACCTATCAATGTGGCCTGCTTGGTTTTTCTTATGCTCACGGAAACAGTTTGTCTGCTACCAACAAGCAAAACGAACTCAACAACGTAACCGGAAAAGCCCCATGATAACACCTTGTATTCACTCCGAACTATGATATGTTTTCACTATAAAAAGTAGAAGAAATAGGGGTTTATTCACAAACGAAATAACTAACTTACAAATTTCAAGATCTGATTTTTAGAAGTCATTAAAAAAATCAATCAACATGGGGAAATTTATGTTGTTTCATAGAATAAGAGGACCGTGCCTCCAAGAAGATGATAGGACTACCCGGTTGTCCGAAAAACCAATATCCTTATCTTCAAATGATTGGGGAAAACGAGTCTTCTCATTTCTGTTGCGGGAAATCGGTTCTGAATACGAGTTATGTGTAAACGGAAAATAACAGCACTCAAATTTGATCAAGTCATTCTATGTTTGGTGGATTGATATCTGCGATCAGCAAGTGGTGAGTTTGTAAAAAGGAATACCATCTACTATTCACCCATAGCATGATACAAGTGGCCCTAATACTCTTCCATCTCAAGCCCTATCTCTTCCTCCCCACCCCTTTCAGTTTCTGAAATACAGAGGAGATCGATGCCGTCAGGTGCGGTGAACGTGAAAGACTCATAATACAGAATTATAGAAAAAAAAGGTTTTCCTTTTCTTGGTTCTTTTGTTCAAAGAGAATAATTTAGGTTTCGAGTCCTTTATTTAGTTTTTGTGATCCTTTACTGCCTAAAATACGATACAGTGAAAAGTTAAATCTCAAAATGATTGAGTCCATCCCAGCGAGCTATGGAGTAGCTATTAGAAGACAACCAGTTGCGATCGACGGTGAGTCAAATCTCGCGACTGGTGCGTTCTGCTATCGGATCGTGAAAACTTGGCTTTCTTTTGCCATTTCCCACAGTTGGCCGGTGTCAACACAGTCCCCGCTTGCTACTCCAGCCTTATCATGGTGGAAATCGGAATGCGTCAACTCAGTGTGTGAGACTGTTCCGATGATATGGCAACTACGTACTGCTCAAAGTGCAAGTACAGCCATTCGGTTACAGTCACACAAAGTAACACATTTCCGAACTGATTAGACCCGCAAGACTCCAGTAATAATGGTTGGTCGGTTTTCGACGCATCTGAGAATTCCCGTGCGTACCGGATTATGTACTGGCCAGCATGCGGTGCGTAGAGGAACCGGCATGACACGTCCAGGCGGCCTGGCGTCTTCGTTTGAGAAATAAGTCTTGGATATGTGTAAAAGAATTCGGCTCAGAGATATGGAAATAAGAGCATCCAATGTTGACAATGGTTATACTCGTCCCTTCGTGCCACGGTGAATGACACTATGTGATAAAATAATGAAATAACATAAGTTAGGTTTTTATGGTACGGACCACTAATACGAAGATGATGAGGTGAAAAGAATGAAATTCGCAGGGGTGGTATAAGCAGAACCCAATATGTTATTCCACCACATGTACCTGAGTATAAAATATCAATGCTCAAATATTTCACACTACAACGAGAAAGTTTCATCTGCAAATTCGGTTGAAACTAAATATCACATTTTCTTGATGGCATAAGAATCGACATTTTCGGCTCTCATAAAAAGAAAATAAAACCAATGAATCTTCCGCTGAGAGCCAGTCCGGATTAACGATTGATCACGTGGGTTACTCATAATCATACTCACGTGGTCAGATTCTAACTCTGAGGTCTTCGTATCAATCCAATACTGATGATATTTCCTAATAGGTCGCGGTAATCAAATGTACGATTGCTCCAAGGTTTCCAGTGGTGAGCTTAGCTGACCTGATACTACGTGGTTAATCATTTAGTACAAAAGCAACGGAAACCCACCGACTCTTAATGTTTGTAGTATAATTTATAGATAGCCGGTGTAATTATTTGTAGCTCAGACAGCATATATATATATATATATATATATATATATATATATATAAAGTATTCTCCAGAACATTCTCTAGAGCAAAAATGAAAAGAAATAGGGGTATAGAGCAATCTTGTCATGTTTTTTTGAGGATCGACACATGCTTCTCAGATACTTCATTCCTCAACAGATGATTTCCCGTTACAGTCCTATAGACGGATTCAAGGTCGACCAGAACGTCCAGAAACACATTTATCGTTGGTTTCTGGGCAGGGTAATGGTTCTGAAGCAGCATTCGGATGACGATGATTTAATCAGCGCCTCCACGGCCTGTGTGAAACACAACCAACTTCTCATGAGCCTGATTATCACGCGTATGGTAAAACCAGTGAATTAATGCGGATGCTAGCAGCTTCGATTCTATTGGGAGTAGGCGTATAGCCATGTGGTTGATGCAGTGGCTGAGTGATTCGCTCTTGAAGATAGAAGTAACAAACGATTCCGCCCCGTGCCCCCACAAGAAGTGAACATCATCGGAATTGCTAATTCTGGAGAACAGATTTTGTAGTTCTCCAATGTGATTGCCCATCATTAAAAATGGCCCCGAATAAATCCCAGTTTCCTCTGGAAGCTGCTAATCGTGTGCATGAACTGAGTGCCCCCATGTCTCACATTGCAAGGTTAGAATCGACATTGCCCTGAAGTCCTGATTTCCTAGTTTCTATGTCGCACTGTCGGATCCGAAAACAGATTATGAACTATTGGTACTGGATGGTCTAATGACTACAAAGTTTTATAAAATCGACTGAACCAGTAGCTCATTGGCAGCAGCTATTGGGAAGTTTACTAAATAGTGGGATTGTCAGATCACTAAATGTATTTTGTTTACTCAATGCAACATTGGACATAGGGTTATATAGGGAAATATTTACACTTGCTGCATTTGAATAGTTAATAGAGTACCAAAGAAAAGCCTGGTTCTCATCCATTCTTTTTGTACCACAACCATCGGGTCCGATACGATATTTGTTTACCACAAGTGCCCGTTATTAGACTGAGGGACTTAGCAGGACTAGTGGAACTGTGCCCAATTGCATATATTGATAATCCAGTAGCTGCCGAGGGTAATCAGTTAGCTGAGATTGAGCCAGTCTTTCAGAATCACTCACAATCGTTCTCTCCAGGTTCGAATAACCCCACTAGGGCTCATTGTATGTGCGTTGCTGGGGCTTCCTAACAAGGAGAAGACAGCTGTTGGGTGCTTCTTAGTCTGCGATGGTTTGAACGCCCACACTGCATTATCATATATATATATATATATATATATATATATATATATATATATATATATATATATATATATATATATATATCCTGTCTGTGTCACAATTACTCACACCAGTCACCTATGTATTATGATTCAACCACAAACGGGAGGTGGAATTCATTAGCGTCTGTACCAAATTATTAGCCATGAGACATCAACTCAGTTGAACTAACCACTGGAAATGTAGACACGGAGAGTACGAGCAACATAACTCGAATTTAGTTCCCACTGGGAACTTCCGTAATCAAAAGGGAGACATTTACAGTAGATGTTGTCCACCTCGGTGTTCATGCTCTTCCCTACTAAGAGATTCACTCTCTCGAATGTTCTGTTGTTACTAGAAAGGTGGATCACACAAGGTGAAGAAGAATAGTATGACTACAACTAGAGCTGGTCACGCATGAAGCAGCACAATCTGAAGTTCTTGTCCATGAAGTTATCTCATAATTGCTTGCTTTTTCTGCTACCGATAGTGAGCAAGGAGGTTTTCTGCAATATGGTTGTTTCACTCAGACCTCAACCAAAAGGGCTTCCACCTTGAGCGTCGGTCGTCTTGAGCTTGGCGAGTTGTTGCTCCTCTCAGTCGGCAACAGATGGATACATTGGTATATGACTCTGAAGGTTATCAAACCATCTAGACTCTATTCGTAAAGCGTACCGTTTTAACTGTGGGTTTTCCGATCTCGCAAATCCATCCGTCCTGAGTAACAGTTGGGACTATTCGGCTATACGCTACCGCATCAGGTGAGACTTCTGGTATGAAAATACGGTTTTATATCAGCGCATCACTGGATTTCTATTTGTGATAAGCTTTATGACACGGACGCATCAGTTACCTCATGGTACTTCAAATCTACGTAGTATTTAAAATGGTCAATAAAATCTTACACCTTATGGTAAATTTCAAGTGAGTTATTCGTGCAACAGATGATCATTGTGATAAACTTTTGAATGAGTATACAGGGAAACAAGAGTTGCTTCTTTTTCGTAACCTCCTGACGGATCAGCCTAGCTTCCAAGTAAAGAAACAGTTCGTTTCCATTTGAAGCGAAATCGGTAGTGCACGAAGAACAGTCACCGTGTTCATCCACGTAAACCTGATCCCTTATATGGCCTCGAAGAAATATGGTTGATCCTTTTTCATGCTCCACCCGTTTATCTTTTACAATCAGCAATAAGAAGTTCGCCTCTCGAAAGCCAGGTCTGATGATCGGAAGCTTCCGAGAAATCGTCAAAACGAATTATGAATGCCATTGCCGGAATTCGAAGCTAATAAGGGGGACATTTTGTTCAATGAAGTAAGGCTTATCAGATTCGACAAGTATTGAATTCATCATAATTCCAAACGCTAATTATCTCGGCTGGACTGAAAGTCACGTATGTAAGCCACCCAAGCTTTGCGACCGTATGGCCTTGTAGCTCATCTGGTAGTGCATATGCGGTGGTTTGACTTGGATAGCGTCCACGCGGGAGGTCCAATTCTACCCGTCTCCACAACTTTTACTATTTGGGTCAATCCAAATGTTTGGTGTATTATTCATCCACGAACTGTACCATGCAGCTGTATCGACGCACGATTTCTCGCTGAAAACCGTGAAAACACTCACCATTAGATTGTCTAATCATGGATTTCAACTCACAGCTCTTTATATTCATGGAATTCAAACGGGACTCGAATGGCTGTGAGTAGCGTACCTTAGCAATAATGTTTATTGTCGTGGCCTGTTCGCATTCCCGAACAGCGCCTTTTTGAACACCTGTTATGTCCAACAAAGAAACGTCAAATGTATGGATTGTTTCACGTTTCCAGCCTTTGGGTAGAGCTTCCACGTGGTCACTACTAGGAGTCATAACCTGACAATATACTAGTGGTGCCTGAAAATAGTACTCTCAGAGATCCAATACTGGATAGTAAATATTTCTATTTGTCTCACAACTACTCGCGAGTAGTATGCGGGATGGACGATACTTTGTTTGACTGTCCGTCGTTTGGACTCCACGCTTCAAGCAGGAACCTCAGGTCATCCAGTCAGCTCTACACTCGGAAGCTCCAACAAGAGTGAAACTCGAGTCAGGTACTTCCCAGTGTAAGGCTGGTTGGATGAACTGAGGTTTGTGTGTGGAATGTGAAGTCAAAAGGACAGACAATGAAACAAAGTGTTAGATATTCCAACGGTGTTCTTCACACGGTGCAACTACTGATGACTGACGTCACTGAAACATCTGGAGGTATTCCGTGGCGAACACTCGGTTTTCCACTGCTTTTACGCAATTTCCATTATGGAATTATGATGAAATAAACTCAGTGGGGCAACGCGAACTTGTATTGTCGACGTCAGTCTGATTACTTTTGAAGTGCTTTTTGACCATTTTACTCTCGTGGATGGAAAGTCACAGGTGACATGGAACAAACTGATTGGCGTCGCACAATACTGATGGTGATTGAGGAAACGAAAGTGATTCGATAGGGATTACCATAATGTCTTAGACGAATATTTCTTCGGTATTCAGTGTGAACGCAAAAGGAAATATCCCCTTGTGAACCCCGTCCCATCATTGCAAGAAAATGATATCAGGTGTGAGCTTCTTGCCTTCATTTCAAAAAGCATCGGATTGCCACTTGAACATATGATAACTAGGTCCTTCCACTATCTCGGATATCAGCGCTCTCCATAAATTCGTCACCTTCCGCGTTAGACAGAAAACCAAGGGCAGTCCACAGGGTGCTGTTTCATTTATGTAAACAGTTGTCCCCTCGAACTGTCACTACGATAAAGAGACAACCCTGGCCATATTTCTGAGTCCAGGCCTAAGCAGGAATCGTACCTGGCATGAATTAGGTCACTCGGTGCTCTTTTGTGCACCTATGAGAACAACACAGGAGCCCAGAACGACTTTCGTAGTTGATCTCTAGTAGTTTAATGATGCCATGAGATACACTGAGCTGCATTTTTCCAAGTTTAGCCACTTCCACAACCGTAGAAGGTGGAACAATCATTTTCCAGTTTCGGGTTTGAACATAACTCGGATGATGCCACTGTACTGTTATTGAGGATGAAGAGCAGAGTTTAAAAGTAATTACTTGTTGTAAGCAGTGTAAGTGTGAGCTGTTGTTTAGGCTTTACAGTTTTTTCAAGGGCTAGAGTTCATGACACTGGAACACGCATAGATTTCTTTTTTTGTCCACACTGTTTCACAGTAGTCCAAGCCAAAACAGTAGCATAACCATTCCTTCTTTTTCGTTTCCACAAGGTTTCTTCTCTTCTAGACCTTTATGCCAATGAACGCATTTGTTGCGGTTTTAGCTACCTGCTTGGTATATTTCCTAATAAACTGAACTCCATTGACCAACCGTTTGCATTAGGCCTAAGCTGAAATAAAACTAAGCAATTTTAAACCTACAGACTCTTAGTTAACCTGTCCATGTAGTATCGAGTAACCGACCAGGCTTGGTTTCCGTTATTTGTTCCTAATAAAACAGAGAACTAGACTAAAACTCTTCGTTTCATCTATAACTCATGCTTTTCACTGAATGAGTAGTATTGTACCCACTGTTTTACGGTTTGTTTAAAAACGTTGTGACCTATGACACTTTCTCACCTGAAAAGTGAATTCATTTCGTGACGCAACGCAAGGACTGTCTATAGACACTTCGTCTACATTAGTTCCATGACAGTTATTATCGGTCGAGTTCCAATTTGTACTACGGCAACAGTTGTCAGTAACCAAAATTCAGGTAATAGCCAGGGATTAAGAGAAATATCCGGTAACGTTTACCCGTGAACGGAGGACCAATGACAGCTCTGTTCACTTCTTTTGTCTGCTACCAAAGTCTTTCAGATAAACAAGTGTGCCAAAATATCCATACCATTGTGGAGGCTTCTGGTATTTGGGCATTTTTTAATACTTGCTTCGACCGATTGAGGACCGCGTTGAACACGGGAACCCGTTGACGCGTCATGTGTCACGTCAATAACTCATCCACAGTTAAGTGAACTCCACTTTCACCGACGGAATTACCGGACACGGCTATTGTCCTCTTCGTCCACTAACCTCTAATTTTATTTGGTAATCCTTCTTTTCCATGATTCCACTCTAAGAAACATATGACTTCCAAAAATTTAGCGAACACTGCTAGGATGTATGATGTGAAATGAGAGTAATAAATTACGCTAGCTTGTTCTGCTTTGTGTAGGAAAAGTAAACCAGGATTGTAACATTCAGCTGGAAGTACAACACAATCGTTATACTTGAATCATTCGTCTTTGATTGACATTAATAACTCCTCCCTTTTTGACGGTGTACCTATTCGCCCGAGGCATCCTTCCTAAGTAATTGCAGTTTTAACCAAAAGTCAACCGGCGTATTTCAGTTTACGAGTTCCGGAGCCTCGATGCTTTCCTTTGAATCAGAAATATTATATACGAAAGCTTACAGAAGTGAGACAAATGAAATAAAGTTTTGTATCCCACCTAGTTCATTTTATTAATAAACTAATAAATAACTCTGATGAATCTGTTAAGAGAATATTTATTAAACATTCTTAACTTATGACATTATCCTAATGCCATTGTTTATACAGAAGCCTCGTTCTTTTGGCTTCCAGCCCAATTTAGTGGGATAAAAATCAGCTGCTTTTCGCGACGTATTCCAAACACTAGATCTGATTGCAAGTCGTCCAGATACCTATTTCTATAACTCTCTAATTCTTCATGCTACACTGCTTTCGGTATTTCTCACATCTTAGTTAGCAACCTCTTGTCTAGCTGCTTCGAGAATTTAAGTATGTGTGCTGATGTCAAAGATATTTCCCTTTTTATGTTAAACGTAAAGGAATCAAATAACCTACTTGATAATCCTTGAAACATTGCGTTATTATGAACAGAAGGATTTTTTCCTGTAACCATTCCTCTTGTTCTGAATGTATTTTCATCCCATCCCACACAGTTTTCTCGAATGATCAGGGTACTCCGTGCACCATTCGATCCCACGGAGTCTAATAGATACATCAGACTGTCGCTAAACACAGATCACAATTACAGTTAGGTTACGCAACTAAGATTCTTTCCAACAACAAAAAACCTAAATATGGTGGTCACGGGGTGAAGACAAACTTAGATTTTTGCGATTTCTGTCTCATCGTGTTTTTACATTGCTTCTTCTGCGGGCATTGCAGTCACGAGGATCACTTTTACCCGGTGAATAGAGAAACAATACGCCTACGCAACTTAATCCTCTGGTAATTATAAGGAAAAAGCAAACATCTATTAATAAGAGTACTCTGTTACCACGACAAGATTGACACGATTATCCAATCATGCTGTTGACACTGTTGTGTGTGCAAGTGACCAGCTAGTGCATGGGTAAAACTGAGCACCCTTTCTAACGTATTTGCAAATGACGATTATGAACACCACTTTGTGTGGATGCAAGGTTTTGTTTTCTGCGAATGTTGTTTAATCCATGAACCGAGAAAGTGGTGTTCTTTTGTTGTGTTGTTCACTCATTACTGAATGCATCCAGATCAGCTAATTGTGCATGTAACGGTCTCTCCGTTTTGACGATAGACGTATCTGAGTGCGAAACCTGAATCTATCCGGTTGACAGTAGATAGTGATAAAATTCGCACTCGTAAATACGTAGACAATGTGTTGGACAGTAGAGAAGAAATTTGACAGCATGTGAACAGTTCCGCTTCCAAGGCCTGGCTTGATCTGACTTATTAAATTCTGGAAAAGGAGCTATGGCGTACCGGGCCACATGCAGGAAGCGTTCAAATCATCACGGTGAGCTTCCCAACTGGAGATGATGAATGCTGTCAGATTTTGCGTGGAATTTGAAATTTGCCATAAACTACGGCTGCCATTCTTGATTAAAGCACAGATTCCAACGGTTAGCTTGACACAATCAAGTTACTGAATAAATAGGCAAAAAGATATAAACCTCTCTCGTTCTACAGATTTCTTTTCCCTGCTGAATTAGCCAGTTTCAGGTTAAAAAAAAACACGCAGACCCAATTTGAACCGCTGTTTTTGATGAAATGAATGTGGAAGTATTTGTCATCATATTCCTATCAAGATTAGCGGGAAATTATTACACTGAGAGAATCAATTTGTTGGGACGTATGCCGCAGTCAAACAGCTACCGTGGAGAATTGCTGACTCTGGGATACCTAGCTCATATTCTTCTCTCACCAACAGCCTGTGATCGATCACGTTCCCTTCGTGCAAAGGTAATGAAGAAAACATCATACAAAAAAGAAGAGTGGGAAAGATTTTTTTAGATTGAATGATATTGCGCGTACAATTCACTATTGCTCGGAAGAGTAAAGCACTGGTAAATATAACTATCGACTGGATGAATGCATTTCATAGAAATATTTCTTTTCCGAGTTGGCACCGTGCAATTTCTAGGTCATAATGACCATTTGGGCCACTTTGTGTCTGACGGGACCCAAATTCACCGATCAATAGCTTCAGTTTGTCAGTGCCTGAGGTGGATTATTAAAAATGGCTGAATGTGCGCCTCAGAAAGAATAAAATTACTCAAGGAGGTTGTAAAACAACCGGTCGAATCATTCCTATTTTTATGACTTATCGGCAACGTATAAACGTAATACACGATGTAAACAGATATTTCACATACCATTTACCAACGGAGAAAGAGTTAAATAGGATCACGTTTAAAATATTCAAGGGTAGAATTGTTATGTGGTTGAAATAGTCAGTACTTCTCGAAGACATTTCTGGAATGTAAGCTCCAGCAAAAGATCCATCCTCACCCATTCGCATAGTCCATTGACTGAGAGTAGACGCACCATTGGACAAGAATGAATATTCTGTGAATTAGAACAAATTCCCAATCATCCTGTAAGCTACGAACTACAACACCCAGTTAGACCGGCGAATACGTCATCTCTTTGTAAGCGAATATAGGCGTTTCTACAACATTAAACAAGTGCTTTGAATAGTGCACTATATAATTACTTGCGAACTATCTTCACCCTGTAATTAACGGGTTCCGTTTTCTCGGTGTCAAGCGGATGAGGCAGAAAAGGTGGGAACGGTGATCTTGCGCGAATTAATCAGTGTAAAACTTAGAAATTTACTTTTGGGTTTAGTAAGATGGACACCAAAAAAATGATTGCCAATGATTTATCTATAACACGCGTACAATGGTGCTTTCATATGTTACAATTGCAAGTGACTGATCTGCAAATGGTCACGGGAAATAGAAGAAGAAATAGTCATCATCTCATCCAGGTATTTTGTTTTGGCGTCCGTATCGACAGTGGCCTTGGTTACGTTAGGAACTTTTGTAGCCGTCCATACAATACTGGTACGAGTCAGACCTAGTACTGTCATAATGGACCTAGTTCATGTGTGTATATTTCATTAAGTTTACGGAGTATAATCTAGTCAAATTCTCACTGAATTAGGCGGACCAAAAGCCAAGCCCTTAAGTGCTCTCCCATGATACCCAGTGGTTGGCGTTCATGCAAACTTCGTGGTGAACGTCAGATGACAAATGACACATAACTGCGTATTCAGTTGACTGGGAAATACGAGTGGAAGATTTCCATGATAGGTATCGAAAGATGTCGCAAAAAGTTTCACTTTGAAAGTTCCCCATCATTCACGAAATCCTCTTATTTCTTCGTTGAGGTAACCTCGCGAACTGACAAAACGTGAGTTTATAGAACGATTCAATCAGGGGGTGCGGAGTTATGAGGTACATACAAGATAATCAATAGGTTATCCAGATGCTCTTATCTTAGATAACCTCACGTCAAAGCCGGACACCAAGGTTTTCCTTCGCACGACAGTGACGTTCACAACTCTACACAAACAATAGTTTAATACTAAGATATCAGTCTTTTCGACGATATCCAGGTGTAATACAGACTTACTAAATAATCCGCCCATCTCATCTGCTTTTTCGGGGCTGTAGCAGTGGTAGTTATTTTTGTTATTGTACATTTGAATCCGTTGAGAACCCCTTTGCCAGACTGGAGCATCACAAGAACCTGATCACATTCGTGTATCGCGCATTCCAAATGTAATATCCCACGTCTTTTCCTCAATAATGTCAATAATAGGCGTCTACATCTGACCCATCTACTCCTATTAATTTCTGGTCAATAGAACGCTCATTTTTTTCACTGATCTGTCCAAGTGTCTTGGCTTTCAGTCGATGATAAAAGGTTTACTTTACGCGAAGCGTGACAGCTACCCCAGTACAAAGCCGTTAGGGTTTAGCGGAGCTCAGCTGATCGGGATCAAAAACCCCTTAGTTGTAAGCAGAATTATTCATTACAAAACCGTTCACCTCCTCTGTCAAAAGCCTCACGATTCCATATTACAAAGGGCTTAAATTATCACGAGGGCTAAATCCTAAATAGGCTAGCGTGCTTTATATTAGCAACATATAAAACTAAATTGAATACCTGAATATCACAATCTTCATCCCGCTTTCCGTTCTCATTGATTGAATAGGGTAGACCGGGTATTTCCACACCCTCGATGGATCCTAACAGTTTGCCTTAAGTTGCCACTACGTATTATACTGTCCAGTCGTCCTTGGTTTTGACCATTAGGAAACCGTCATCCTCACGAAGAACGATATCGGCAATGGAGGCCTTCTTTCACAAGAAAAATAAATAGGACTACGAATGGCTTCATACAATAGATCACAGTACTCCCTCGAGACGAGTAATTGTTCCACGCAAGGTACTCTATGAATAAACTACGCACCTCTCCGGGGACTCTGTTTGTCAAAGTCAGGGAATTTTCCAAATTCTGCAAGCCAGTAATGGTAGCTGATGCAACTATTGGATTTCGGTGAGTAAACCTTACACCTAGAGAAGTGTTTCTTTGTCCCAGTGGATGACACTCCTTTCAAAAGGCTTTTGGTTACCCATTTTAGCGTTCGTTTTGGAACCTTTGCATCACCATTGGGGTAGACGTCTTCAATGCACACTGCCAATCAACTGCAATTTTCAAATCATTGAGAATAACACTATCTCACAGCTTTTACGGATAGAAAAATACTTTTGATCAATATGAGTAGCAGAAAATTCGCATTGGTGCATAAGTAATCCCTCATACTGGAACGAAACTCGGTTCAACACTGAGCTCTATGGATGCACTGCACATCTGTTTCATCTGGCTTGTTTGGCATCACCAACATTGCACATCTGTCTAGCCCAAGCTGGGACTCGAACCCGGGGTGGACCGTTGTCTGCGGAGCAACTAAATCCCAGGTAATTCGGTTTGGCTGTCAATCAATTGCTTACCATCAAAAAGAACTCTTCAATCATGGGAGCCTTTCGCTGTGCCATAAACGGGTTTTTATCCCCAGAAAGAAGGTGCCGGAAGGACGTTATGTCATGCAGTGTATATGTAGAGTAAATTGCCGAATGTCAGCTAGAACAGCCTGGTGGTTATTTGTTCGGCACACAGTCACTCATCCTGTGTTTACGCCCTAGCTGGAGATCGGTAGATGCACACTCCTGAGGATTCCCCAATATGTAGATTAACACAGCTGTACAGTGGTTCCATGATTCTCAGCGGTGAGCTGACGGTTCCTAATTGATGGTGAATGATTTAAATAATTTGTATTTACTTAATAAAAAGATAACGCTTGTCCTAAAACCGTAATAGAATCATCATGCCCACATCTGGCTCTAAGCAAACTTTAGTTTGTCTAATTGCCAACTGTCAATTTAAGTTAACATGCTTAAATAACACCGTCGACGACTGAAAGTGCTCGCTTCCTTCTTGACTGGTTGCAACACTGAACCTGTTCCATTACCTCATCTAACTTTTCCTTTGACAGTGAAACAAGTTCTGTTGATTATGACTGCATCTAATTTAACCACAACCGTGCTCTAACAAAGAGCCGCTGATACGGGTTCCATTTGTTTGATTGATCCCCTCTTTTTTATAGAATATCCCGTGATGAGATACTTAGATCCATCATCTTCTCTGATACCAGATCTCTCGTGAAAAGTGAAGAACGTCGACGTGTGAGAAACACATTTTACAAGCACTAATTTGGACACTTTATGGGATTGGGACTGTTTGCTGAATTCAGCTTTAAATTACTTTTCCTGACAAATGTTTTTTTCTCTTATAAATAGCTCCCCAGAAACGTCATTTGTGAATTACGTTGAAGTTGTAGACTTCAGATCGTGGATCATTGAAATCTGAAATGAATAGCCAACATAACTGAAGTGAATCTCAACTGTATGACTACCGTGTAAATCTGCGCGTAGATCGGAGGTGGAAACGAATTTGAAAATGTTTTACAAAATGAGATCAAAAGAAGTAGTAAAATCGAGTTGCTGGAATAAATATATCACTGCTCTGAAAATTGATAAAGATCAGAACCTTGGTAAAGTAGCCGGTAGTACAGGTAGTGTCAAATTTCAAATAAAAATATTATTTTTATTTGTGGACTTTTGTTCTTAATTCCTAATACAATACCAAGCAAAGGTAGCGAAAATATAATTCTGTGTGATTTGATCTTAATGGATGATAAGTTCTAAGGTTTGGGAAATGAGTTAGCGTACTTTATCTGTACTGAAACATGGAAACAAAATATAGCACATAGAGGAATTCAGCCTAACAGGAGGTATGGCAGCTCTGTTTGGAAAATTTTATGCTTAAAAGATTGAAACAGTTAGCTGCCAAGAAAGAGAAATTGACATTTCATTGAGTGGATATCAATATGAACACGGAACACTACGGTAGAAGTTTGTAAATAATTAAATACACAAAAACCCCTTCAAAAGAAGATTCCTGATCGAGGTACACCTCGCATGTGGGTATATTTTTCGACTCTCTAGAAGTAACCCGTAAGATTTAACCCCTTATCGATATGCGTAATACAGCACCGTATCTGGATGGAAGGACAAATTTCCCCCGGAAGCACATGACTGGTTTCGCGGTTATTGCCGCTCATCAGGTATGCGTAACCCGGTACTCTTCCGCCCACTCATTCTTATACTTGAGCACTCCAAAAGTGGGTTACAGCTGTAATCTCATATGAATCGAATGGAGCGTGCGTGGACAGGGAGCCCATTTTTAGAATCACACAGTGATACTTCCGAAGCTATTTCGTCGGTTAACAAAGCTGACCTTCGAAACGAGGACACATGGTTCCAAGTATGGATTTTCGAAATGAGTATTATGGCACTGTATCTGGATCACAGGACAAAATTCCCTTCAAGGCACATTTCCGGTTTCGCTGTTGTAGCCTGCTTCCTGGGACAAGGGGAAGTTTGTTATCCTCCTTAGGACTGAAACACCGCTCTGTAAGAGATACTGCTCCGAGTTGCTAAGACATCGTTTGGAATAGTAATGAACATTATTCACCTTGTTTGGCCAAAATTGTGCTCATCTTCATTGCAACTATATACTTTTTTGTCCCACCAAAATGATTCTGTGATTAAACCACTATGTTGACTGCTCGCTCATGTTTCAATGGCTTTTTTCACATGAAACACCGAAATCACTCTGATCATATCTTGGGATTCTCAGTAATTATCCGAGCACTCATCTGACGAACAATGTGTACTCATCAGTAGGTTTGATGTACCCAAAGCCAACGGAAGCTCGATTGTTATTGCGGGACTTAAAAGTTGAAGATGATGTCAGAAGCTTGCTTCTGTTTAGTCACACTCTAGTGATCTATATCGATACGGGTAAGATCAGGTTCATTTTCCTGAAACGTGATGAGGTTTTAAGACAATGCGATTACCTGCTGTGAGGCCGCAGTAGAAAGAAAACATTTGTGATGAATGCGACAGCCAACAAAACAAGGTTAAGGCTATCACTCCAACAGTTAATCAGGCAAGTCGCCTCGGCGGGGACAAACTTTTGTATGCAATGTGCACTGACAGAAATTCGTTGTTGAACCTTAAGCAACAAACAGGGCACTTTAATTCACCAATCGCCCGAAGTTCACAAATAGAAAACTTCCCCTTTATATCATTTCGTATTTCAGTAAGCCTGTTGTTGCTTTTTCGTTTTGTATCACGGGAAATTTATTGGTGAAGCCATGTGCGTAGTTCACTGTTATCTCAAGCTTAGTTCGCGAAATCCATGTAGGAGTTAAAGCTTGTATTTAGAAACAGTTTGGTCTTTCCCAGAAGTATTCCTTGGTGAGGCTTTCTCATATGGCCGTTTTCCCCATTTTTTGTTTATATTGTCACTTTCGTGAATGGATGAAATGAGTAATTCTATGAGGGTATGGGGCCATGTTCTTCAAGAACAGCGAAGATAACCAGGAACTCCATGGTATTTATTAATCATCAAGCGACAAAAGCATTTGACATAAAAAAATTTGCTTTGGATTGTCTCGTCCGATGTAGGGCATAGATAAATTCCGTAAATTACAATTTCACTTGAATTTTACCAATACCAGTGCCGTGGCTCTTGGTTGTAATCTCATTGGTCGAATTCTCACTCGTCGAGTACTCAGAAACGTGCAAAGGAACCGGTTATCTGGTTGCTTTGGAGGAACAATGTTCGATACTTCACATCTAATCTGACCTGATAAGATAAACTTTTGGGGAAATTCTCTCTTTCCCAAATCTTTGCGAGAAAGAAACGTTGGAGACGGCAGTTTTTCCAGTTTTTTTTTGCATGATATTGATCACAGATATCCTATGCCTGACGTGATAACGTTTTTGAGGATCTCGGTGGATCTAGTGACCGAACCGGGGACACTTATATCAGCTTCCTAAGAAAAACCCCACAAATTCCACGAAGTAAATACTGTGCTCTAACCGGACTTAATGTCCGTGATATTTCTTTTATTTCTTATGCTGTTGCTTTTACTTTTAAAAATAGAAAATCGTATTGAGTTGAACAAAGATGAACACGAAAAAGCTTCTCGTAGTCTTGTGTCAACCTATTGGAACGATGTGGTTCGCAAGAATTAGGTTTAAGCTAGAACGTTTAAGGTACTTGTTCCCGTTACAAATGGGTTATAAGGTGATTTGCCAGTTACATGTCGAGCAACTGCATCACTTAGACACCGTATCGAACATGACACAATAAGACGCTTCCAAATAACTTTTGTTTTCCCACAAGTCATATCTACTTAACGCACTCATATCCATCATGATCACTGTATTGTGTCCAGTTTCTACAGATTTTTTCAACCCTACTCAACCCCATCTAACCATAATTCCCCAGTGTCACACTTTTACAAAGCGGCAATGAGACACTTCAAGCAGTAGGCTGACGCTGACCCATGTCTGTTTATAAGAAGTACTCCTCGTTTGAAGTCATCTCGTGATGAACGATTCATTAGTACGCCTCACTCGTGGGGGTGCAAACTCTCGGCATTGTATCTCGGTTCGGTCTGCCTCTCGTGAACCCTTTTAAACGAGTAAAATTTAGATATTGTTCAATATTATCTCCTGACGGTCATAAACTCTGCCATAATATGGCCATCATGGGAAGTAAGAGACAAGTTTTAGTTAAAAGGAGATATTTCTGTGGTTCATATTTATACTGTGGTCTCGAGAATTTGTTGATTAGTTATCTTGTTAGTCTCTTTCAAGATTGCGTCCAATCCCTAAAGCCTGAGCTTACCCGCAGTTGGTCCACTACACAGTTCACTTTTGTCTTCAATGTTCACCGTTATTCCTAGAGAACAGAAAGTAGTTCATCAGCCTTAAGCTGATGTCCGAAATGTCAGCGACCAAATCATCAAAATGTCTATTGTTTTGCAAATTTTGATTCCAAAGGAAAATCTAAGAATTTCTTTCAGTTGTACAGCAACCATTAGTTACTGGGATGTAACACCGTGCGATTACGTCATCCAATAAATAACTTGTGGATAGTCTCAGAACTGTTCTTCGTGTGAATCCCGTGTTTCAATGCAAAGAAAAGCACTCACTCAGTTTGAACTCAAAGAAGAACCTAAGTGGGCCAAAATTCAGACAGTCATTTTCCCATGAGTGTGATGAATCAGCTTTATGAATGTGTCTTTATACAGATGACATTTTATTGGATATTCCTAGGCTGAATCCGTTTCAAACATTCAAATGTGAAATGTTCCAGTCGCGAGATCAGAATGTGGCCGTAACGGGATGCGTCGATGTAATCAAGGACTGGTTGGATATGTTGGATGTTTACTAGGGACTAAATTCCAGAAGATTGGTCTAGTTCGATGTAATTCATGGTTGTTATTGACGAAATACTAACTTTTTAGGAAATCAGTGAACTTCATTAATGGCAGATAAATCTTGAATAGGTCCTTAGAACTGACACCTGTGATGCCCCCGTCTGTTTTTTTGATAGCATTGAGCTCTCTTAAATACTATCCTGAAACAATTACTTGGCTATACGGATAGCTCAAAATGTGCCGCAGACAACGAAAGTGTATGGAAAGGTTGTCCAGCTAGACAGTCAAAACATGTTCTCATGTTCGCATCACCCAGCAACCGACTCGTTCCCCATGTTCTCGTGTTTGACGTAATCGACCCACCATTGATTGGGACAGCATACCAGCCCAAACTTTACGCATATAGATGTCCTCTTCTTAATCTTCAAGAAACTCATGATTTTGCGAATAAAGTGTTCAGTCGGCATGCCACTGAGTCATTCGTGATAGAGGAACATACAATACCAAACAGTTCCCAGGTTGGTACAGTACGACGATGAGTTTACAACCGGGACCTGAGTTTTGACTCGATAAACAGAATTTTGCACTAGGAGTTCAGAAATGTTTTGCGCCCTATTTAATTAGTCCTGGCAGTTCGCCAATCACTATTTTTTGTACAAAACTAATAAAGAAATATGAGTTTGTTATACAATATCTCTCATCTTTGGCAGTGGCAACACGGTAGGGATATTCACTAGTGACGGTAATAATTTTTTCAAACTGAAATAAATAAAGCAGACTTATTTGAAGTTCGCATGCAGAGGACTTACCTATGAATGCATCCTAGTGATCCTGATGATGCTGAGAGAACAATTTTGGGTTAATTCTCTCCAAGATCTCTTATGATGCTTGGTTTTGGCCCTACCGTTTTGTTCCTTTGCGTACGTTAAACTCTACTGTCATTACCATCCCGAGGCTTCAGTCGACCTCGCTTTTGAATCCCATTCACATTCGGTTTCTCAACGAACGCACACGCATTCGGTTTGTTATTCTCTCAGCCGTAGCGATCTTTTACGTCCGTGTGTTTCTCACATAGATACTGATTCGGGACCACGATAGATAGAATAAGCCACCGCAAATGACCACGGACTCGAGTAATTCTTGTTCGATCGATGGAGAGGCAATGCGCTGGTAAAACCCTCAGAGAACTAATACAAGAGGCCCAAGAATGCCGTGATTTACCGTATTCAATGAGATTTCAGGCCGAGTAGATATATGGATTCGCGTGCATTTACTGCACAAAGTGAAGAAACAAAACGATTTGGAGAAATATCGTAGCAGAAGTGAAAACCAGCATTGAGTAAAATCCATAATGATGATGTTGTTGACTCCGCTGATGGTGTTGATGACATTCAAACTGTAATGACATTAATGACGCTGATGATGATCATGATTATTATAAGGATTATGTTGATGACGATGATTTTGATGGTGATGTTGATGATATTATTTCGATGATAATGATCGATATTTTGATGATGCAACTGATCAAATTGATGGTGATGACGGTGATGATGATGATTCGGGTGCTGCTTCGGATAATGATGATTCGGATGATGACGATGGTGACCTTGTTTAGGATTTGTTTGCTACTCCTAATTATTAGCTTGATTATTTATTTTTTGATTCTGCTGCTGATGTTTCGGGTGATGACTGTTTTGGTAACATTCACTTTCTACCAATTTTTGTACTTCTACCAATGATTTCATTATAATTTTGACCGTAATTTCAATCGTACTTTTTTAAGTTTCTTTCCATTGTGTGGCAATTCTATCCAACTGATCCTACGGTTAAGTTTCGTTTTCAAATCGATTATTCTCAAAATCAATATCCTGTGCTATTCAATGAAACTTATCTACAATCTGTTGTACTTTGTTTTATGGGTAAGTAAAGAACAGCATCTGAAAGATGACTAGCTTCACTTATATTGTCGCTAACCACGCATGTGTACCTGGAGCTACTCTCGCAACTAGTGTCCGTTATTCTACAGTCCAAATGGTTTTGTTCACAACAATATCATTCGTGCGTCAAGAATATGAAAGGCTAGATAGATTTTTGTGAGTAAGACGTAGGTAACCTTCACGACATCGTAGTGGCGTGTGGGAGTATGTGGTGCAAACAGTTCACAGAGATAGATGTGAAACTTTTCTTGAGTGCAGACATCAGATTTCGTGGTCACTGTCGCCCGTTATTTAAGTGCACCCTGCACTCTACCAAACAGTGACAACAATACCGTTGATCTTGAGGTTATCTGTTACTGATCCCCAAGTTATCATCAGCAATTCAGAGTTGTGCTTCCCTTGTGGACCCATCAACGAGGAGTATTCACCCCCTTCGTTGGCTTACAAATGAGACGACATTAAATAATATGTCAGGGGAGATCTTTTGTGAGAACACCTCAGGCAAATTCTATAGGTCAGTCAATTCTAGCTATCAAACTTTCTGTTGTCCGGAAGGTATCACCTAGCTATGTATCCGCTAGAGGTGCCACTTCATACAAAAGCCGGGTGGAGCTGGGGAAGACACGTCTTACAGTATTCCAAAGTCTCTTCGCTCTGATCGTTCAACGGCTTTCCCGGTAATCGACGCGCCCTGTGCTCCTCCAGTGGCTGGGGTGACCTAAACACGAGCTGGGGATCTTAAGCTGAACACAAGGTCACCAGTCCGCGTAGCCTGCTGGAACGTGTGAAATCTTCTAGATACAAGGAGCCAGTGCATTACTATGAGCAGGCTGTTCGACTAAAAAGATGATGTAGCTTGTCCATCCGAAGTATGCCTACCCATGTCCGGAAGCCGACTTACTGACTTCCCTCAGATGGGAGCATCCTACTAGATGTACAACTCTGAGCCAGTAGGCAATTCTGGGCTTCACAGATCTGTGATTTTACTGTACAACCCAACACATATAGCCATGATCTCTTGGAAACCAGTTTCACCAAGGATTGCAGTGATTGCAGTCTACTAACAAACTCCGCTTGTTGATTCCCACACTCAGGATTTCTTCTGCAATGGATTTCAAAATTCGGTCTCCCATGCTACGTGGTGATGGCGGTCACTTAATATCGGGCTGCTACCAGAAGTTTCAAGGATGGCTCAAACACTTCAGTCAGTTTCTCATCCGCCCTCCTTTCCTGTCCATCAGTGTGACGGCACCAGTCAACAAAGAACAACATACAGTCGTATTTGAGCCTCTCAAAGAGTCGAAAATCGGCATCTCCGTCATGACAGTAAAAAACAGGAACTCACTGTGATGATCCCGCCCTAATTCACATGCAATTTGAGAAAACCCTTTCGGATCAATCGGTGTTCATTTGTTTAATGGACATTTCAATCAGCATCGACGCATTTCCGAACACAAACAAATACGCCATCACCTTTTACTCTTTTTATTCCCGTTTTTATTTACTACGCAACAAAGTACAACCACAGCTGAAGGGACCACCATCGGTGTTTATTATCGCAGTACGCATTTCTCGCGCGCATGATATGCTTCCACATCACGTGACAATGTTTGGTAAGTTTGTGCCCACCAATCACGTTGCTCATGGACCTATACATGAGTGCACACGTGTCCCGTTGAGTATTCTATGTCTATATAAATACCATATTTTATATGTTACGACACCAATACATTTCAGTGCCAGTTAGTGTGGCTTCTGATTACATTTCAGGCAATTTGGTCATTATAGTCAACTGGGGAATAAGGCAACCCACCCGAGATCTACAGATTTTAGTTGCCAGTTCTGGTAGACCCACTGAGTACGCTATTCCTTTATACCTTGGGCACCGATGTTTTCCCTAAATATTGTTTAACCTGTATCCTACCAAGAAATGGGGACAAGACTATCTCCACGAACTACAGTGGTTCAGTCTCATCAATGTAGTGGCTAAGCCTTTTGCGATCATTCTAATAAATCACATCATTGTTGTTCAAGATGCGCGAACACGCTTCACTTAGTGTGACTTTTGTCGAGGAAGAGGCTATGTTGACCAGATTTTCACACTACGGCCAATTCTAGAACATCGCCATAAATTCCAACAGCACACTACAGTATACTTCATTGAATTTTGAGCAGCATTAGACTCCATGGACAGACAGTCACTTTGGAGCGTACTTCGCATCAAAGAAAAGCCCAAAAAGTATATCAGATTGGTGGGATCGTACGACTGGGAAATACAACCATGCATCCATGTCTACGGCGAAGACTTTCCAGAGCTCCCACTCGACCCCGGTGTCTGCCAAGGGCTCCTTATATCACGGGTCTTATTTGACCCGTATATAGAGTTAATAATGCTTCGAGCCCTCAACAACTTCCGAGTACTACAACTTGAGTTACAGACCTTGAATTCGGTGACGACATTGCCTTCTGGGAGAGGATCCCGGAACAATGCAGTCGGTTCTCGACAGTATTGTATGTGAGGCAAAGGCTTTTAGTCTAGAGATAAACACAACAGACAGAGAATTCCTCACGGTTTCACAAAGTCCAACACATTCTATACGTGTCGGTGGTGAAAACCTGGAGCAGAAGCACCACTTCACGCACTTGGGTTTTATTATCCAGCCGAACGGTCAGTTTAGGAAAGAAGTTGAACTTCCAGCAGACTGCATAACAAGAGCTTTCCAACAACTTCGCAAGTTATTGCGGCCTATCAGCGAAGTCACCACACGGAGCTGCACTCAAGCCGAGCTGCCGTCCGCCCAAATCTTACGTACTCGAGCAAAACCTGGACTTCGAGAGTTAACAGGACAAAAATCTTCGACTTATGGTGCATCTAGTACAGGATCCAAATCAAGTATTATGATCAAGTCTGAAACTGCGCCGTGCATCGAATCTGTGCAAATACAGAGCGACGTTTTTCAACCTTCCAACGACGTTGCCCACCATGATTCGGTCATTTTCTTCGACCACCCAAAACGGGACCTATTAGGGGAAACCCAGTTCTTTCTTCCTATTCAGGCTGGAAATGTCGACTTGGTGGCCAAATGAAGACATGGGTTAGCACTATTCATGCATTTGTGGATCGCATAGGGCTTTAGCTGGTCTTCGGAGTACGCGACTGGCGCATTATTAGAATTTTATTGTGTGCAGATATTGACGCGGACTGTAACATGTGAATTGCTGTCATCAGAGACATCTAAGGAGCCGACTTACCGTCTCGCGAAATAGAGAAGAGTGATTTTAATACACACACTTGTAACACTCACGCCAATCTCGTGACTCAAATATTCTACGCATTCCAAACGTGACAAGACAAACCCAAACTCACACACATTCGCAAAACTGTTGGATAAGCTGCATTGCTTTCCGTATAACTTCAGAAAAATCTTGTTCTGCGGTTTTTTATTGTGTTGTTTCCATTTTAAACAACTTTTGTTGAGAGTGTGAAATAACTTAGCTCATATCCACCGTTTACTATTCTTTACATGCATGAACATGTCGTACAACCTAAAACCTAATTTGACGTTATAAATATCCGTTCCAACGATATTAATGAACATTAGAGTTGGCCCTACTCGTGTCTCCAACCAAATCCGTGCGAAACCTCTGAAGCCTTCTTGAGTTCGTTCGTTTCGTTTCATTGGTTAGGCACTGGTTGTTTTCGTTCTTCTTTCACTCTTCTTTGTAGATCCAAACAGCATCTCTGCCGTGTAATCCACATCATGAGAGCTCAACGACATGGACTCAGAGGTGAGTCACCATCGACCAACTGTTCAGAAAGGCGCCAGGCTATCAGGTGAGCGCTTCCTTGTTGGATTGGGCAAGCCATTCCGCTCTCGGAGCGATCCATAGATTGGTCGCCCCTCGAGAAACATGGTACACCTTAGGTAGGCCTGCCGACTGCTGCTACTCTGATATGAAGGGAAGACTCCGCGTGTCGTCGTGATCTCGGACAGGGAACTATGCACGTAGTCCCGGTTCAAAGTCGCCTCCAATAATACGTCTGGTGAAGATTAGGTTAACTCGGACTCCGATGTGCCACTGAAAACAACTCGGTAAGCTGAAGATGACTTTCTTAGCTAGTCTTTTTTAGTTGACCAAAGAGACGAGTTGAAAAACTCTGTATTCTTTCCAGCTTTACCACTTCCGCAGCCCTACGTGAAACACAACCGGTCCTCGTATTCCAGTCTTGGTTGATCTCGGAAGCCAATCGACACTTTGAAGGTATCAAATAAAGTTGACCAAAAACGGGTGAATCGTTCCAAGCCTAATCAATGCCCAAAGCTTTTGCCTGTTAGATTCTGTTTTCAGTGAAAAAGCCACAATCACACTAAGGCCATTTTCACAGAGAGACCGGGGAAGGGTGACATCAAACAGACGCTTTACAAACTCGCATATGTGCACACTTTTAAGCTTTGATTGGTAAAGAACAAAGGTCAGCGCACAGTTCAGGGGCCATGAAGTCCTCCTAAAAATTGAATTCACACGCGTTTGATACGATCGCCCTCCAGCTCTTAGGATAATGTGCACAAATGAGACCCAGTGATTGGAAAATTCATATAAGGGGCAGCAGTGGACTTTGAACCTATACTTGTCTCACATTGCTGTAGCCAGCTGCCGCGCCGACATTCATTGTGCTACTGGTACTGAAGAAACTTTTTTAAGCGGAACTCACTTCATAAGATCGACGGTCCCTCAACACTGGGAACCTTAGGTTTGTCTATGACGGTAGTGCAAAACTTTGTAAAAAGCATTGCTAAAAACCACGAATATTACATTTCCAGAGTGTCTCGTGGCCTGGGTGTTCATCCTGTGCTTCCGTAATGGTAACAAGTTTGTTAAGTACAATCTATTTTTCCAGAAGCCGTGTTGTTGGCCGCATTGGAGGTTGTTCCTAACGCTATGGTCCCGTAGCCTAATGAACAATAGATGTTCAAAAACCTTTTCGACCACAGATATTAGACTGACAGGTCGATAAATGACAGCCTTGGCCCTCACTCTACTTTAGTATGGTAGAACAGCAGCAGCCTTTTCACATTCCTGCGGGCTGAACAGTCTTGTGAATGGCCGAGTTAATAGATCAGCCAGCTCCCTTATCACTAATTAGTGCCTAAAATTTGGTCTTAGTGATTAGTTGATTTTGTTGGTGTGCAGGGAGGCAGCCATCTTCTACTCAGTAATCTGGTACGAAATAGAGAGACCATCTGTGTAAGGTTGGTTAAATCTTACAAAGCTATTTCCTTATTACGCGCTTTCGCTATTCCTTATCGCTACTGATGAACCACCTGTTCGGTTCACTGGTACTCTGCAATAGGCCACCGTGATCACCAGGTTAATGTTTCTCACAACCCATGAGAAGGAGAATACTACGGGTAAGAAGAGAATGGTTAGTGTATACTGGATTAAAAGATAAGGTGTCAGATTCTATGGCCTCATTCTGTGTGTACTCCTTTACTTGTTCCTGTGGGACAACGCACATTGGCCGTACGACCAGACACTTATCCGAACGAGTCGGTGAACACCACCCAGCTTGGTGGAACACTGGAGCAATCAGAGTAATTACAAGCGCTGTGTGTCCACACCTTGTTCAGCCTAACCACTCAGTGAATGTGACCAAAGCATTCCAGCCAATCTACAAAGTCCGAAGTGGGCAATCAAGACTGGTGAAGTGCCGTGTTCTAGCCATAGCGGAAGCGGTATGCATTCGTCTCTACAATCCCCCGTTGTGCGCCCTAAAACAGTTCGTGCAAGTGCTAAGGCTTCCTTGGCCCACCCCCTACCCACAAACTAACCACAGATCCGTTGATCCGACTAATGACACTGCAGACACCCATTCACGGTCCAGAGACGGATCGAGGTCACGCACGTTATATTTGATCCCCTCTCCCCCACTTAAATTTTGACTCATCGCCTGATCTTGATCTCCGTTTTGTTCACCTGGCACTGTTCATACAAAATGTGATGTAATGGCATGATTACGAATCACTGAAAACACAAAGAAGCCGAGGACCATCAGTGACAACGACAAGCAACGAGTAACACGATGTTCAAAGAATGGTGAAAGCCTGTAGTTGAGAGCCAATCATCTCGGGATAAACATCACGACCTGAAGCGGTGTTGTCACAAGAGTACGTGAATTCAGCCAAGGGAGTATTCCCAAAACTAAAATTTTCAGATGAGTACATCACACATATCTGCTTTATCACAGAAGAATGTCCTGAAGTAAACATTTTTCTGATCAAAAGTAAAAAAGAATCTATAAAGCTGAAAAATGCGACCAGTTTATCTTTACCTGATCATTTGCCTGACGATCACGGATATCAGTGAGAAAGCTTGCCATTTTAACGATTGAAAGAAACAGCTTATTAAGCAAAGCTGAAAGCTTCAATATTTATTCGCACAAAAAAAACGACCCAGATGAACTGGAGAGTCGAAACCAATATCAAGCTACTTATGGAGAGTCATTTGAACCCATCAGGATGGCGGCCTTTGCCCGTCCCAAAAAAAGACCGTAAAAGAAAGGTCCGTCAACGGCGTCTGAATGTTTTATTTGCCGAGCATATGGGCCAGGTTCCTATCAACTGTCAGATGGACGTGCGGTAATTGCGTGGAAGTTGTTTGCAAGCAGTCGACAGAGGCAAAGTGAGCCCTCGTCTGAGTACTGTGGCGTGGCTCCAGAACTGCAACGGCAATGTTCAACGCGACGAGCACTATCATTCGACAGATGCGGATACAACACATCACCTTGTTGACCGGAAGATTGATGATTGGCGTTTCACCTGTTCAAGTCCGTTGCATTGAATGACATAATTTACATGCTCTATCGGTAGCCCGCACATCGGACGTTGTAGGATGTGACGGCTTATTGGTTCCTACGTGTTATTTAGACAATACCAAATTTGATCTCGTTTTCTACTGATGTATCCCTCATCTGTATCCATCCTCATTACGCAAGCTCAGAATACAGATCGAAGCTTATGAATAGGTCGTTCTGCTTTTTGCCTGCTCATGCAACTGATTTGCATATGGTGCCAATGAAAAATGTAGTTACTCAAAGTTTTCCTCGTTGAATATTAGTTCAATACTGTGCATGTATGTGTCCATAATGTTCAACTCACATGCAGTCCCCGGAAACAAATATATCCGCATATTCCAGGAAGTATACGAAAAATTTGTTGTGCTGCACAGAACAATCGTGTCGAATGAAAAGAGCTTGCTGGGGAAAGTGATAATTTTGCTTGAAGTCTTGGGCGGAACTATCATAAACTTATCTTTCCGTGGTTCACGTCCAAAATTGACGAACTGATTTGAATGCGAAAAGGCATTCCAATTATCTCCGATAGCCTTCGAATTGCCGTTCACAAAAACCGACATTGTTTTTTGTCACATCAGGCTTATCGTCTATTTTCGTCATCGATAAACTCAAATCGAATGTGGTGGGTGAGGGTAACTTAATCTGATATTTGGTGCCATGGACCCCAGCACACATTCCCTCCTCAGTATCCGTAGGTGATACCACAGATTCCGCGAAATGTTTCCCATTAGGTATAAACTTTGCTCTTCGGAGTCCGCGTTTGTAAATTTTGTACGACTGGTGACCTGAAGGCAGAGTTCCTTCGTCAGACAACGATTCTTCCAATGTTAACTCGTCGGTTAACACGGTTACGTCAACTTCCATTCGTGTTATCCCGTTTTCCGCGTTCGGCTACTGACTACTTTCCCAGTAGCCACACTATGATTGGTACACCTGTCTTTCCATTATTATTGATGGCCAACCATTTTAACGTACGAATAATAACACAGAACATACTGAGGACAAAAGAGCGTGGCGAAAAAGCTGGTTTTCAGTTATTCGGACAATTACCAATATGTGGCAATAAATACCACTCAAAACGACGAAGAGGGACGATCATATAAATCTGTCAGCGCATGTACGACTGGTTTTACACGCATTCGGGAACACGATGTGGGCCATGATAGTTTGACTGTTTGCACAAATTGTTTCTGGGCACACAGGAAAGCAGTGTGGAGTCGACTACTCACTGAGTAGGCTGTGGTTAATATGTGGTACCTGCTAGGTCTTTACTGCTTGTCCCGGACTTTGTACATATGGAGAAGAGCGGTTATCACCTCTACGGAATTCTTTCATTGCATAATGAGTAAACACACAATACTCGTAATTGCCTTAGCTGCACATGTGTTTAACTAAGTCCAGGGTAGTTCACGAACAGTTTCGGATAAGCGTTTGGTCCTGCTGCCAACGGACGTGGTTCCACAGAAACAGCTGGATGATTACACACAGACAAATGCTGCAGAATCTGGCACTCTATCCCTCAGCAGAGAATACACGTGCAGACTTATCTTACTCTATAAACCCAACAACGTGCCAGATTTCTCTGCAACTTGGGAGGTAAAGGATGTGAAAATGAAGGTACTGCCCGTTTCACATTGCCTCCCAGTGCACTGACCACTGAACGGAACTTTCACTCTGTTGGTTTACACAAACTCTAAGTATGGTAGACTGGTTTCCTCTTATTTAACCAAAATGTATTGAACACTTGGATGGGCTGTGGTAAAACTGTTAAGCAGCTGATTCGTGCCAGCCTTGGCAGCTACTACACAGAAGATGTCTTTTATGCATCGTTTGTATTTAATGCCGTCTCTTATTGCTGGCTTCAGTTGATTATTTTCAAGTTCTGCAATGAAAATATCAACAAGTAAGGGCTCTAAAACTGACCCCATTACTACATCGACTTTCTGACAATATATTTTACCAGTTAACTGGAATTGGATACTAAGAATGCAGACTAACAATAACTGCTTTACTCGGTCCGACAGGATGCTGGCGTCGATTCTGTTCTCCCGCCTACATTCACGCTGATAGTTAACTGTTTCAATGATCGGAACATTGGTGAACAGTGAAGCAACACCTATTGAATTCATTTCCCTGCCGTCCAAATTCAAATCGCCCGCTGAGTTCCCTCCATGTTCAAAGAGGACGGTCCACCATTTGTCGTCTGTTATTCGTCAATATGACTCATAATCAAATCTTTTAACCTTTGTTCTGACTGGTTCACCATCTTGAACTAGGTCATTTTTACGCTTGAATCACCGAGAGACAGTGTTTTCTGCTTGAGACAGCTGGGAGTTCTACCTCGAATGTAGATTTCGCTCCTGTTATTCATTTTTTCTTGTTTATTATTTCATGCATCACTGACGTCATTATTTTCACTCTATACAATCACTAATAACAGAGAATTTGACTGATTTCGGCATCATGTTTAGCTCGGGTAAGTCTATTTAGGTGTTAAGTAGCCGCAGATTGTGAATAAAGTATTTGCCGTCTACAAGAGTTATTTGAAGAATTATTGCAATCGATGATAAAGTCCGGCGAAGATAAAAATCCCCCATATTTATCAGAAAATTCAAGTACAGAAAAGCAGATCTGTGTCGACAGAATTTAATTTGACTAAAGTGAGATACAATTAGAACTCGCAACACTGCGAATTTTGGAGTTCAAATTTCTGGAACTAGTCAGTGATTCACTGTCCTGTATCCGTAAAAAGGAAACTTGTGACTTCTGAGTAACATGGCGATAGCCCCGAAGACGTTAGGGTTCTCCTAAAAGACTTCAGTTAATTTTCAAAGGATCCCAAATTTCAAGAAACACAGGCTCGATAATTATTCGGTATAGATGAGTTATTAGGGGAGAATTTCTGAAGATTGTGTGGTAGGCGAGAGATCAAAAGAAGCTCGTAAATCACTGGAAAGACTCAAACAGCCGAGAGAACACAGATATCAGAAACTATTTGAAACACATACAGTGGTTTCCCGGTTACTCTGACAAGGCTGTACTTTGGGCGGAAGCAACATATACCACCCTCTAGGTTATTGATTACCGTCGAGATTGGATATCGGTCCAAGCACTTCAGCGTGAACGGCACAGATGCGAGAGGAACCTCGCCATTTACGAGGAAAAGTTAGTTGAGTTCGGTGTAGACTCTGCTGCATTAGCTCAAAAATACTCGAGGGTGAAGAAGGTAAATCGCAAAAATGGTCCTACTCTTCTGAACAAATGGGAATAGCTTAAAGCCTAAGCAGCAGAAAGACGATCAAAGTTCGATCGAGTGTTCAAGCTTCAGTGGTTGCTGGTGGATCGAAGAGATTGGAATCTATCGGTATCTAAAATGAAAGTCCTGATCGAGGTGGATGAGCATGTGAAAGAAGATGCTGATGCGGAAGCTCACGTCAAACTTCATAATTAACATAAATCGGAGATAGCTTCTGGCTACTATAGTTTCCACACTTGAAAGCAAGAGGGAAAGAGTTCTGTCAGTTCAATAGTAATCAGTATGGTGCAATTAGAGCGGAAGTGAAGGCCAGGGTGTGGTGGTCTGCGTGGAAACCAAAATTCTTTTAGTCTATACGGATAAGAAAACTGTTTGGTAAATGCAAGATGGAAGATTATTGTGAATATCATTACATCAGGACAGAATTATGGTAAACGAGTTTCCTAATACGGCGAACTGAATTTCCATGTCCAACTTCAATAAATCTCTACATGTTGCGTTGTTCAATTTTTTATCCATACAATCATAAAGAGTATATGGTCTTGATCTTTTCTTTTGGGTACACTCACCTATGAACTTGGGACAGCTGCAATAGGATCTATTACACAGTATCACTTTCCCGCTCACGATCAATAAATCAGTAATCTAGCAAGCTAATATATGCTGAAGCTGATGCTCTGTGACATCCGTAAGAAAAGTCAACGTATACGGAAAATGAGGTTCGAATTGGTTGTTCGGACTCAATGTTAGGGAAATAGGCTTTTCTGAAATTCTTTCAAACAGTTCAAATAGATAATCAGGGTGTTTAATTTGGTCTAAGTGACTTGGGAAACTTGTGTGGTATAGACGAAACTGCTAAGCTGAACATTAAGGAGAGGGTGAGAAAACTCCGTTTCCGTTTTGATCATAATCAGTATTCCATGAATTTGTTTCAGTTCTGAAGTATACCTCAGTCATTGTTAGCTACATTTGTCGATCGAATTGACGATGACAGTTAATCCCTAATTATACGGCATTATACGTGGCTCTAGATATACTCTCTTAAGACTGGATCCTAGAAAACTTCAGGGACTTCAGATGAATAACCTTTTCAAAATAAGTTTCTCTATGAAGGAGAATCGAGAACTGATGAATAATACTGTGCAGGTGAAGCTTGTTCTGCGTGACCCCCGGAAGTGGTGAGAAACCCAAGCAGTTCTACAATCTGATAATACACAAATACTCGCTCTATGAAATCCGATTTAGAACTGAGGACCTATCGTGAAACCTTGTTCTCAAGTTATTAGGTTTGTTAATGTTACTCAAAATGAACTGAGAAGGAAGACTGATGATAAACTGGCGAATTCTCATGGATAGTAAATAATATGGATTTCGAAAGCAATGAGATAAAACGTCGAAAGGAATGTTATCTTTCTCCATCCTTAGTCCATTTATTTAAATGTATTCGCATGAGTACAATGCATTAAACCTTGCTGTTATCGATATGTACCCGAGCCATCACCACGTGAACTAGGCCTTCAAAATTGTGCGACCGGCCGGTGCAGAATAAAAGCTTGATAGGAGTTAATCAATAAGAGATTTTTTGTATATAAAACAACTTCCCCTTTGCGTGCTGAGTACGAAACCTTCCCCTAAATAATCAGTAGTATTTGAACTATATCCGCGACTGGAATTGGGTAGAAGAAGTGCTGGTCTTTGTTGAGATATATTTGAATTAAGCTCAAAAATGCTATCATGGGAAGATATTTGCAGTGATTAGCCTTTAAATCGCTTCCTTTCAATTATCAGACAATATACTTGATGCACGACTTCTATCGAGACATCAGAATATGTCACGTTCCTGAGAGACGGAATAAATACTCTTGTACAGCCTTTCATTTTTTCTTTGTTATACGGGGCATTCATTCTGTGCAATCGAAACAACTGCTCAGCGACAGTTTTCGGTTGGGAAAATCAGTTATTTGTTGAATTACAATAGTTTCGAAACCTTAGTACCATGGTTGCAGACAAATATCTAAATGTTTTGCAAGCCAGCCCACAAGAACCGCGCTCATTTTTTCCTATTTGTGACCAATGCCTTCAAAATGTGGTGATTAAACATCTTCCAAACCCATACAACGCGGCCAGTTAATACAAGACACATCGTTGGTGAGTGCATCGTCAATTCCAAGGATATTATGACAGTCCGAAATGTGTTCCTAACCAGTTGGCAAAGAGAAAAACCCATTTGTTTTTTCGGAGAACCAACTAGCAGTATCAGTCAGAGGACCCTGAACCCCCGGATAGGTTGAAGATATTGCGAAGGGGAGTTATTGAAGTACTCTGTAAACAGCCGTGTTGTAAAGATAACGCGACAAGCCGCGATTGTATTTTAGGACACTGCGGTTACCCACTCGAATAGCTTCTTTGGTAAATAATAATCACCACGTCTGGAATATGCGTATTGTGTTGTCGAATTTTTCCTCTCTTATCTGTTTGAAGTCAACTGTTCTACCCGCAGATATAAATCATTTTGGTTAAATAAGAGGAAAACAGTCTACCATACTTAGAGTTTGTGTAAACCAACAGAGTGAAAGTTCCGTTCAGTGGTCAGTGCACTGGGAGGCAATGTGAAACGGGCAATACATTCATTTTCACATTTTCTACCTCCCAAGTTGCAGAGAAATCTGGCACGTTGTTGGGTTTATAGAGTAAGATAAGTCTGCACGTGTATTCTCTGCTGAGGGATAGAGTACCAGATTCTGCAGCATTTGTCTGTGTGTAATCATCCAGCTGTTTCTGTGGAACCACGTCCGTTAGCAGCAGGACCAAACGCTTATCCGAAATTGTTCGTGAACTACCCCGAGCTTGGTTAAACACAGGTGCAGCTAAGGCAATTACGAGTATTGTGTGTTTACTCATTATGCAATGAAAGAATTCCGTAGAGGTGATAACCGCTCTTCTCCATATGTACAAAGTCCGGGACAAGCAGTAAAGACCTAGCAGGTACCACATATTAACCACAGCCTACTCAGTGAGTAGTCGACTCCACACTGCTTTCCTGTGTGCCCAGAAACAATTTGTGCAAACAGTCAAACTATCATGGCCCACATCGTGTTCCCGAATACGTGTAAAACCAGTCGCACATGCGCAGGTAGATTTATATGATCGTTCCTTTTCGTCGTTTTGAGTGGTTTTTATTGCCACATATTGGTAATTATCCGAATAACTGGAAACCAGCTTTGTTCGCCACGCTCTTTTGTCCTCAGTATGTTCTGTGTTATTATTCGTACGTTAAAATGGTTGGCCATCAATAATAATGGAAAGACAGGTGTACCAATCATGGTGTGGCTACTGGGAAAGTAGTCAGTAGCCGAACGCGGAAAACGGGATAACACGAATGGAGGTTGACGTAACCGTGTTAACCGACGAGTTAACATTGGAAGAATCGTTGTCTGACGAAGGAACTCTGCCTTTAGGTCACCATTCGTACAAAATTTACAAACGCGGACTCCGAAGAGCAAAGTTTATACCTAATGGGAAACATTTCGCGGAATCTGTGGTATCACCTACGGATACTGAGGAGGGAATGTGTGCCGGGTCCATGGCACCAAATATCAGATTAAGTTACCCTCACCCACCACATTCGATTTGAGTGTATCGATGACGAGAATAGACGATAAGCCTGATGTGACAAAAAACAATGTCGGTTTTTGTGAACAGCAATTCGAAGGCTATCGGCGATATTTGAAATGCCTTTTCTCAACTACGGAAACCCTCTCGTATTTTCGGTTTAAAATAAAAAAACGAAAAAGCAGTGTATTAGTGCTCGAGGAGTAAACGTACCCAAAGGAAGAAAACCGAACCGTAGGATAGACAAATACGGCTTGCAACGGAAAAAAGAGAAGAGACATTGGAAAATAGGATATATTCCTACCTCTCATTTGTACCTCTATTAAAGCCTGCCTAATGAAACTACACACGATAAAAGATGAAAGTGTGCGGTAAAATGAGCATACCGTTGAGATGGAATTTTTGTAGTTATATATATATATATATATCGCTGGTACTCTGAATCCTACTCATCACTCGGAGGCAGTTTATTCGTTTCGCTTTGGGCTGTTGAGAATATTATTCCTCTCCTGTATTTAAATTTTTCTGTTCTACTCCTGAATCGTCCGATCACGCTCTTGAGCACAATTTTGGTTGAGCTTGTTCCCCCACTGCCGTTGTCCTGTGAGTGCTCACTTGTGTTACTCTTCCTCCTAAAGTCATTGTTTTCCCATCGACCCCACTATTCCCATTCTTCTTATATATTCAATCTAAATTACAATAATGATTCACTTTGAACAACCGGGAATGATGGAATAGTACTGTGTGCACCCAGCTAACCAGTAGTTCATTATGAACTATATCTACGTGACTCACCAAAGAGAAAATTGCTCATTGTACTCACACCAACGCACCCGTGACTTTGTTATCCTTGGGTCAGATACATATTCGGTTCCATTTCAGTTTGGATCCTGTATGAATAATTTCCCTCAGTATGGTTCACTATCCCACTCTCTTGTTGGACAGATTTTCTGGCCGGTATGTGATACTATACGTCGTGTTCATCTCCCGGCTAACCGGTAGGTATTTTTCAGCAGTCGAAATTGTGACTTCTCAGTTCTTAACATCGAGCCCTATTGGGTTGTTGTCTATTACCACATCTTCCCTGGATCCGAGATATTCGTGAACTCCCTCGTGAAAACCACGATTTGAAGTTCAAAATTCTCCCATCAGTATCATTACATTCAGGTCGTGGAATTGCAATGGAAACCTCAGCCACTTGGAATTCGTTTTCAGGGATTTGTTCGTCACTCAACACCCACCTAGATTCAGTTCATATTTAAGATTACTCAAGTCGTGGCTTCTTCGGGGTAATTTACAGTCAGTTCAGTTCCAAAGAAGATACGAGGGGGGATATGGATAATAGGGTGTAATGGCCAGATTACCGACGTCAACTACGGCTACCGAGCAATGGAGACTTCGAAATCCACTTCGGAATAACTGAGGTAGGTGGACTATATTCTCAGATACAATTGCCTTGCACGCATATACTGTAAACTGAAAATAAATAATCTCTTTGAGAGGTAAGGTGTGCATAATGAATACTTCCTCTGTTTATTCATTGTTTTGGTAGAAAGATGAATTGAAGAAAATTATCGCTGAATTGCAAGAGCAACCACACAAAACCTTACGGAAGATTGTTCATATCACGTTATACTACAACCCGCTTTCAGTACGATTGGCTTACCATGGAGGATTTTGCAACTCAAGTGAACATTTTCCTTCAGCTTTGAATTAAACGAACGGAGCACTGAGCATGACAGAGGTTAAAGGGGGAAAGTGGGCAAATATAAACAGCCAAGGCACAGTTCAACTAGCTTTGCCTCATTAATTTCCCACTTGAACTGCGTGTCTACGCAAAGGATATATGTCACATCATCGCACATATTATTTGGATCCATGACTTCAAGTACTTGATCAAAGGCAGATTCGATCTTTGATCTCAAGATTCGAAGAACGAGCATCCTTAGTTATACGGACCACTTGGAACCAACAGAAGACTGTGCTTTTCAGTGCTTGTAAATTGTCATTCCCTTATTGCGAAATTAATTCTCTTGTTTGGTCATACTCCGAATGAAAACCTTTCTTTGATATGATCTTAATTATGCGTCAGATGTAAATTGGTTTAAGTAAACATTTCACGCATTCTACTTTCAATCGGTACAATCAATCAGAGTCGAGAACTCACTTGAGATTGCGTAAGATAAGAGGGTCCATGTAGTTGGTTTTTTCCTATGACATTTATGGTATCAAGTATATCGCTTAGTTACGGTAATTTATCTTTAAAAAAGCACCACCTTTTACGGATACTATTGTCAGCAGAGAAGTCAGTAGGGTGCAAACTGTGTTCCTAATATGACGCACGGTTAGCGAACGTCTACGGGTTCCACTCATGGTAAATCTCGTGACACTATCAACTCACTACGTCTATTACAATAATTTGCGGACATTCGTCAGGAATTAGCACATTAGGCAACATAGTAAGCTGAACCAAAATTTAGCACTGATGTTGGTTATTTTCGTCATTCTGACCACATCATGCATACGCATAGAAATCATATTCAGGTATTGCTCAGACTGGCTCCTATTTTGGCCTTTGTGATGACTTGGGATTGCTAGGTTTACGAAGGTAAATCAGAAATGCAACACATTACAAAACTTGATTGTGTATTGGTGTGACGATCATCGGAAATTATCAGCTGCTCCAAATGGGTTGATAACCTGTTTAGAGGGGTGATCCTGACATCCAAAGTTCCACTTTGTATCCAAACAAACGAAGCAATGGTAGTTATAATTAAGTTCAATTAACACTGGGTGTTTACCGTGCCGCTGCAAAAACACAGAATAACAAGTTCACTCGTCAAGTTTTTCATACCTTTTAGCCATATCATGGACTGACCTCCATATACTACCCGCCTCAAAGGACAGCGTACGCCGAGGAAGTCTATCGGTAGGTATGCGCAACACATGTCTCAACTACCTTAACCAGTTGAGACTCAGTACTTGATCCTGAGACTGAACTTCGGTTCCCAACACCTTACACCGAACCTCAGCATTGCTGATACGACGTTCCCACCACATTCGGGCAATGCCTCGAAGAAGTCAATGCTCAAACATCGACAGTCTTCGTCTATCAGTTGCTCCTTACGGCTAAGCTTCCGAAAGTATAAAAGAACGGACCTGACCACTGCTGTGTGCACTCAACCCTCAACAGACAGTCGAATGACGCGAAGACACCATGGATGACTGAGACTGACAAAAGCCAAACTCGCCTTCTGTATACGAGACAACACTTCTTCCGTTATCTGTCCACCTGGTGAGATGTAACTTCACAGGTAACAAAATTTGTCTACTCCAGCTAGAGCATCACCTGTCAAGAAGACATTTGGTGTTGAGCCAACCCAGTCCTGCAGCAGTATCTTACACGCTAAAAGCGCAAAAAGCATCCCAAACATTGTAACGCAGTTGCCTAGGCTATCTGGGAGAACTTGAAACTTACTTGGACCTTCACTCAAAAGAACGATATCGTTCGTGCTTTCCAAGTCGGACGGGTTACTACTTGAGCAAAGATCGATGCCACCATTCTCGTGCGAGGATACGGTGATCTCAAGAATCAGTTCCATAAAAATTGAAGCGGAAAAGCGAAGGAGGGAAACCCTGACGAACACTACTTTCCGTGGTGAACTCGGATAAAAGATCACCCTGAGCTTAAACTCAGCTTCAGTCTTTCGCATACAGTCATTGAAAAATAGAAAAAATTCTCTGGCACATTTTTGTGTGAGAGAAAGTTCCAGAAAACTGCGTAGTCGAATGAATCGAATGCCGCTTTTAGATCGAAAAAACAGCGATTGAGGGCCTGAGGTTGATGTGTCTGTGCTGGAAGGTTTGCCGAAGAGTGAAGAAGCAATAAATACAACCACGACGGGGTCTGAAATCGGCTTGATTCTCACCCGTACACATTTCTCACGCGCTGGATAATCGGTGAAGAATAAGACCGGTGAGAAGTTTAGACCCGACTTACCACGCTATTTTCTCTGTGGTTTTCACAAGAGGATTTGTTACCTTTCTCGTAAATCGGTACAACCATCTATTTCTCGGGTTCCTAGTCGGGTGGCTCTTCGTGGATTTCCACACTTCATTGAATGTGGCATCCGGAAGGATGGATCTGCGAGCATCCAACAGAGCAGCTGATGTCCAATATATCCATCGTTTGTGAGAATGGCGTGAACCAGAGTTCTGCTGGTGTTCAAAGCGGTAAATAAAGTTTTCTTGATCTTTTACCAGGCTTCATCTAGGTCCTGGACACCCGGCTGCATAGATAATCGTGTAGACATCTCCGTCTAGAAGTCGTACCACCTATTATCGTCAAGAGGCAACGGCGTGGGACGTGTAACGTTTATGTTGGTGTGACCACCGAATAGACGTAAAAGGAAGCGAGCACTTACCAGTGCGTGATCTGAGTCCATTATCGTAGACCAAAATGAAGGACAGTCTTCAATTGATCCATGCCAGCGGTGACCAGTCACAATACGGTCAATCTAGGTCCAAGGTTTTGAAGACGTAAGAGGACCTCATGTCAGTTGATGCCGCTTCCTAAATGCTGAAGTTGGTACTAGCTAGAAAATTTTTGTGGTCGGAGCACAGCTGAATGAGACGATCACCACTGTCAGTGCGGTCGACTGAGATAGCAAAGGGGCCTCCGAAGTGCCTTTCGGAATCTCCCAAAAGGCAAACTAGGACTTTGAAATCCCCAGCAATGACCACCACGTCCGTCGAAAGTGCTCTTCAAAGTAGCTGAGATAAATCCTGGTAGAATTCGTCCTTGGTTTTAGAGGAACTGCGGTCAGTCAGCGCTTGCACAGAAATGGAGAACGAGCATAGGAGCTTCAGTGTGTTGTTGTTGACACTCACAGAACCTTCCAACCGAACTTCACATAAACGACTGCTGACTGGGATTCAGTCTAGCAGTGCACTCTCAGCTTTCATGCTCAAAACAATCCCAACTCCCTCCTGAAGGTAATCACTAGCATTCGGATCACCTGACAAAACGGCTAAAGAGAGGAACTGAGGTTGTGTCTGGGGTGCGAAGAGTGATCTTAAAAGTGGGGTCTTGTATACGTGTTCCGGAGACACAGCTTACATCTATTTTTAAAATGTTAAGAGTTTTTGTGAAGGCAGCCTGTCGCCCTATCTCACATAGTGTGTGGACTTTAAAAGCAGCCGAGTGAAGTGGACATTTAGGCTTAAGAAGTGCATTTGTTTTATACCCAACTCCAGAACTAGTGTTTTCATCGGAGCAGCAATTACCCGTTGCGTTTTGCATCGACCTTTAATTAAAAGAGGGAAAATTGTTAAGCCGCTTTACGTGATTCATTGACCTTAAAACAAACCCGAAGACAGAAGAGCATCGTATCTCAGTGACGCAGAGTACTTTACTGTATCATGCTTTATATTGAAACTGTTGTTTACAGTCTGCTTGTTTGCCTTAGTCGAAGGTAAGTTTTATTTGTTTTTGCTCAGTGCTTTGTAAACACTTCGTTGATCTATGAAATAAAATCTACTTCTGAAATTTGTGCTTTGGTGTGGGTTGCTGGAGGTTATGAAACATCTGTACCCTACTTTCTTTGTTTCAAGTTTGAATGTTCGTAATGCGTTATTATTCATGTAATGTGAAAATATATTCATATGCAGCTCATACTTACGTTGCAGCCAAGCTTTGTATGTATTTTATTTGAGGGCTTTAGTTGTCTGTATGTCGATGATATTAGTCGCTCAATGTGCGAAAATGCTTTACTATCATGCGAAACCACTGTCGCAAGGACACTATATTGCGTAGCATGTAAGTTATATGAATCGTTGAAAGCCAGCTCGAATTGCTTTTAGGTCAAGATGTTCGACTCATAATTACTCACCCAGGGTTCGATTCCCCGTATGAGCTCAATGGTGGTGTACTAATGGTTATTCCTAGCAACGATGAAACAGATGCACAGTATTTCAATGAGTCAATCGCTCAGACTACATAATTATTCACATTTAGTTTCAGAAGGAAATTTTCAAAGGTAATTTCACCTCGCCATATCTCGTGATTCCGACAAGTTTATCTAATCTAAGCCAGATCAAACTTATGTATGGGAACTCCAACAAAACAAGCCCGACTACAGGAGAGAATAGCATTTTAGAGGTTAGGCTTGTATCACCATATCATGCTCCTCGTGAACCTATTGTTTACAGTCTGCCTGCTGGCATTAGGCAAAAGTAAGTTTCATTTGGTTTGCTAATTGTTTGGTAAACACTTTGATGTTCTATGAAATAAAATCTACCTCCAAAATTTGTAATGTGTAATATTAGTGCTGCCTTGTTTGTCGACGGTTCGTGTGAGCTAATGAATCAGTGCATTTGACTAGATATCAGGCAAAATGCATTTGATTTGTCTTCGTGAATGTAAACTGACTATTATCTGATCGACCTTGGTGTCGTATAATAAAATGTGAACATAAATCCCGATAGTTACGAGATGAAGCCGTTTAAGTTGACTAATGTTCTTCGTTTTCATTGAGACGATCCTCCGTGCTTGTAAAACTGTAAGTTTTTGAAACTCCTTCGGGACTCCTCGGGATTGGTTGATATACCCAAACATTAATCACTGTTCACGTAGTATCACAAACGAGGTTCAGATCCTGTATGCACGATTAGGACTCCGACGAACCACCCGCCGTACGAAGCCGACCATCGAATAATTACTAGACCGTTGATTCAAAGGAGCGAGCTGATGGGTTTTATGTGAATGGAACTGTTATGAGACAATAAAACAGAATCGAATTACTAACGGCCAATCGATTAGCGAAACGCGAGTTTTGGTAAAACAAGCGCAGACAGCAAAATCGGGAAAGAAGTTGGATGAGAACAACTAACAATATCCACGTACCAAATAGGCACCAATTTATCAGTCGTGGTAACAATCCGAATAAAAGTAGTGTTTCATTGGGAAATCAACCAAATTGCATGTTCTGGATAGGAAGAAAATTTTATTCACAATGAATGTTCCCCCTGAAAGCAATTCCCAGCAGTCGCATATCTATATTCTGGCCTAACTAAGAACTGTTAGCCTTATTTCCCATCAGTAATTGATTTTTGGGCATCCGAAACAATACTTACTGGTAAACGCCAAACATGGATCTCAGAATTGATATATCTCCCTGCTACTCTGACAAACCTGTTCCTCAGATGGAATCAGTACTCACTGATGTAATCTTTCCTATCAATGTTCTTTCAGCTGGAAGTCAATCAGACTGAATAATCTACTGTCTGTTGTGAAAACCAGTGATAATCAAAATCGATATCTTCCATGAGAGCTATTTTTCCAGGGGAGATATATTAGCCAGTCGCTATAAGTTATATGTGTGAGGGAAGAGAGCTTTCGTTATTTTGATGATCGACAATAAATATCGGTCGTTTCTTGTTTATGAAGCATGTATAAATCACGGCTGATGGATATTGTGTGATTCTAGTTATAACGGCTGCCAGTTTGTAATAAAAGAGGCGGATTGGTTACGCTGTGTGACGGACAATACGAGCAATACGAGCAATTCCGATAATAAAGTAGTAATGAGCAGTAAATAACAATTCTACGGAAAGCCTTCAGGAATAATGCCATACCAGTAACAGCGAGAAAAGTCGAAATATTTACTACTTTGTGATAAACGAGGGTTATGACTGCCAGTAAGTGAGAATGGTTTGGTGATAAGATCAGTTTCATTTGATAACCAGAAAGAATCAACATCATCATTGCAAACTTAGGAGGCGAAGCACCGAATAATTTGTAGTGAGTAAGGAGAAGCAAATTGGTCAAATTATTATCCATTTGTTTTCTGTGCCATATTTCTATCAACGAATGTTTATAATTGCCCCACTAACCCGTCCATAAATTAGAACAATCGAACGCTAGTGGTGAGTTCCTTGTTGACATTTCACAAATGGGGCTGACCATTTGCCCTATTCACCTTCCCCCCTCCCAGGACGTACATGGTTCTGTTATCGAACTCGTCTAAATATATATATATATATATATATATATATATATATATATATATTCACAGGTAAACATTACGTCCATCGGTTTTTATTGGACAAAGAAAATTTCTCATTTATCACTAGTCTGTTGTCCAGTTGTTAAAGGCCCTTCGGTAAAAACACGGAAGAAACAGGTTGTTGGTCGTTAGGTAAGTACACTTACTCCGACTTTTGTGGGTTGAATGCCACGTTGGTGATCTAACGCTTTGTATGCTAGAAATCACTGTCACATTCGCTGTTTTCATTGTGGACACTTGAGGAACAATGTGGTGTCTATGGAAGAAGCACGGAGACCAATAACACAGTGAACGAGTGGCGCATCCTAATTGGAAAATGAAATCCTCAAATTCTTAGAAATACGTTATACGGTTTCAGACGTTCTGTAAATTTCATCACTTGAAGGTGATCACTGGTGCATTGAAAAACTGTAGCCTAATAAGTCAGAGCTTTCACGGACTAGCAATCGAGTAGTCAACTTGCCTCCAGTCATGTTTACAATATGAGCCTAATAAAGCTTTTGGAACTGGGTCATCTCTAATCTGTCTTCAACAAAATTTTGTTGTCTTTTGTGTACTGCTCTGTAAATATTCATTATTACGGATTATTCTCTTTCTCTGTCTCTCTGCCTGCTGTTCCGCCGGAGCGATCACCTACATCAATGTATTTTTCCAGTGGCATGGTGAAAGTTCAGTAGTAACCAAACTTAATAATAATTACCGCTGCCTCGTTCGTTTGGATACAAAACGGAACTTTCAACGTCAAGATCACCCCACTTAAACAGTAAATAACCCCCTTAGAACAGCTGACAACTTCCAATGGTCTTCACACCAGTACTCAAGTCCGTTCTGTGATGTGTTGCATTTCTAGTTTCCTTTCTTACTCCCGGAAATCCTTGATCATCATGAAATCTACAAAGAGGATCCAGGTGAGCAATATAAAAATACAATTTCTATTCCTATGAATGATGTGATCAGAATGCTAAATGAAATAATAGCCAGTGATAGCGTTTTGGTTTACCATATTAGTTTTGCATGATGTGCCAATACCTAAATAGTTTCTGGAAATAAGTGTTAAATGTGTAGTGAGTTGCTAGTATCTTTAGATTTACCATAGGTGGAACCAGTAGAAGGTAGCTAAGTACATGTCATGTTTGAAAAACCATTTACACTCTACTATATCTCCCGCTGACTACATTATCCACAAAACGTGTTGCTTTTTGAAAGATAAATTGCAAATACTAGGCGAAACATTTCATACCCCCAGTGCCATACACAAAAACCAACTACATGAACCCCGATATCTTATGCAATCTCACTTGGTTTCTCGATTACGTGTATCTTCAACAGTTGGAAGTAAAATGCGTGAAATTCTTCGGCACACCAACCTTCATCAGATACACAATCAAGGTCAAATCACTGAATCGTTTTATCTCGGAGTAAAAGCAAACTTGAAAAAAAAATTGGCAATATGAAAGTGACAAAAATACAAGCACTGAAGCAAACAATCTTCTGCTAATTGCAAGTTGTCGGTATGAATATGAATGTTCGTTGTTTGAATCCTGCGATTAAAGATCGAATCGGCCTTTGATCGAATACTTGAATTCATTGAGCCAAATAATATGTGCGATCATCCTTTTCATAGACACGCAGTTCGAAAGGGGAAGTTATTGAGGCAAAGCTAGTCAACCTGTGCCTTGAAGTGGTATGTTGGGATGGATCCTCACTGGGTAAAGTGAAAAACGATAACTAAAGCGAGGTGACGGATGAAGGATTATAACTCAGTTATTAAAATAAAGAAATTGAAGATAAATGTTCATCGGTAACGACGGAACAATATTTGGTTTCAAATGTCGAACTGAACGGAGGCTGTGAACGTAAGAATTTCACTTTCTAGAGTGAACGAATTTTGACCTGTCAGAGTGAAACTCTCGAGTCGAAAACTCAGACACAGCCGATAATAGAAATCTTCTGAAACACCGTTCACCTAGGGTCAATAGAAATTGGTGTGAAGTAAAGCAGTAAGGGGTGCGTTGTACACACCATTCCAAGGACACAGCTACTGTTCTGGCCTAGACCACTGATCTAACTTCACCAATGAAACTAGCGATGCGAAACAACTATCAGTTTTCTAGCCATCACAGCTATGGATATCATGGCTGCTTCTGCAAGTCCCAAGTTGTCAATCCTATTGAATTGATACCGTTAAGTAAAGCATAATACGATGATCTTTTATCCTCGTTACCACTTCAGGTTTGTGGTGTGGTCAAATTCAGTTATGGGAATCGACTACCTTTCTGAAGTGATTTCTAGCAAATTCGTAAGTCAAATCTCGGCTGGTCATCCAGATACGATCCGATACTGCTACTTACAACACAAAATTCAAACCTGAAACCGTTTATCCTAGTTCAGAGTGTTCGACTTGTTAACCGCCGAAATGATGATCTTGTGGTTCTGAAAACGGGTCCTTCATCCGTGCACCCTTCTCACGCTTCAAATGAGAATAATTTGATGAACCTTCTATGGAATGTTCAATAATGGAGATCATTGGACGGGAGATTATCGGTAAGCTTATCCGATGAATGGCAGAAGCCGCAAAACCGGTCTTGTGCTTGCGGGGAAATTTTGTCCTCTAGTCCACGTACAATACCGTTCTACCTAAAGCATGTATTCCCCTAGTGTTAACCATACCTGTTAGGGCTGATTGATACTAATATTGCATTTCTGAACATGTATGCATCTATTTATAAATGCAGTATATCTTCTTGTCACGACTGGGATGTTCCAAAGTGCATAATTATGCCATCGTTAAGACAGCTTGGTAGAATCAATTTACTAATTTGCATGAAGTGTAGAAAAGTGCTGGTACTATTCTATGTTAGTATCATTCAACCGTGTTGAATTTTATTGAAGGTAAATGAGGCTTTCGATCACCAAGTCGGAAAACCCGTCTTCAGTAAGAATGAGTCGAATGATAAGTAGTGAACCCACACACGAATACAGTTCACCTTTCAGATTTCAGGAAACCTTAAATAAGGACCCCGATCATGGCTGCCACTTAATATGCAGATAAACGTTAGGTCCGTCAGGGAAGAGTATGATGATATTTTCCAACTCAAAACGTTTGGAACGAGAAATGGTATGCTGTTGAAAGGTTTTAAAGCCGCTTAACGGAAAAATGAATTACAGGTATCCACACTTACAACCAGTAGATTGAGGAAAAATGTGAGTGAAGTGTAGGTACCTGTACATTTCCGACTTTTTCCATGATTTTCAACGTCAATTGGTGCAACACTCCTTTGTTGTACCGACGTTTTATTTGTAAAACACACACCTTTTTGAGCGTCATCACCGCGCAATACAAAGAGGCTGTCAATAAATCTTTCACTCTGGCACGGTCTCATCTTCTGATTTGGAGTGTCTTCGAATTATATCTGTCGGAACTAACTGTGAGAAACAAAACATTTCAGATACTTCCGAGGCGTCACTTTACACTTCGCTCAAAACCATTTTGTTCTGTTCAGCGGATGGCTGTCAGACCGAACTGAACTGAAGACATTGGCGGATATTGGCTCTTCGGCGCTCATTTCCTGATCACAAGAACACTGAACAACTGTGAGTTTGTGTCACATCTTCTGTTTCATTTTAATTTCTAATGTACATACCCTTTTGGCCTTTTTATCACCGCACGCTCCTCCGCCCATCTTAGTTTGTCGGTGTCTTCTTAGATATTGCTGACAATAATTTGGTGTACCGTAAGTAATATTGTACCGTACTTTTCCATTAGAAGGTTGATATATTCTGCCGGTCAGTGTGAGAGTTATTTCAGTTACAATTAAGTAGTATTGTTTATATTTACCCACTTCCCCCCCCCCCCTTTAACCTCTGCCATGCTCAGTGCTCCGTTCGTCTAATTCAAAGCTGAAGGAAAATGTTCACTTGAGTCGGAAAGTCCTCCATAGTGAGCCAGTCGTACTGAAAGCGGATTGTAGTACAACGTGATATGAACAATCTTCCGTAAGGTTTTTGTGTGGTTGCACTTGCAATTCAGCGATAATTCTCTTCAATTCATCTTTCTACCAAAACAATGAATAAACAGAGGAAGTATTCATTATGCACACCTTACCTCTCAAAGAGATTATTTATTTTCAGTTTACAGTATATGCGTGCAAGGCAATTGTATCTGAGAATATAGTCCACCTACCTCAGTTATTCCGAAGTGGATTTCGAAGTATCCATTGCTCGGCAGCCGTAGTTGACGTCGGTGATCTGGCCATTACACCCTGTTATCTATATCCCCTCTTCGCATCTTCTTTGGAACTGAACTGACTGTAAATTACCCTGAAGACGCCACGAATTGAGTAATCTTAAATATGAACTGAATCTAGGTGGGTGTTGAGTGGCGAACAAATCCCTGAAAACGAATTCCAAGTGGCTGAGGTTTCTATTGCAATTCCACGACCTGAATGTAATGATACTGATGGGAGAATTTTGAACTTCAAATCGTGGTGTCCACGAGGGAGTTCACGAATATCTCGGATCCAGGGAAGATGCGGTAATAGACAGCAACCCAATAGGGCCCGATATGAAGAACTGAGAAGTCACAATTCCGACTACTGAAAAATGCAGACTGGTTAGCCGGGAGATGATCACAACGTTTAGTATCACACACCAGCCAGAAAATCTGTCCAACAAGAGAGGGGGATAGTGAACCACAAGGAGTGAAATTATTCATGCGGGATTTAAACTGAGGGGGAACCGAATTTGCGTCTGACTCTAGGATTACAAATTCACGAGGTGCCTCTTGTGGATGGTTGTGTATAAGTTTGCGTGAAATAATCCCCTTTCTCCTCGATGAGTCACATAAATAAAGGTCACGATAAATTACAGGTGAGCTAGGGGCGAATACTACTGTTTCATCACTTCCCATGAGTCAAAATGAATCATTATTGTAATTTAAATTGAATATATAAGAATGGGAGCAGTGGGGTCGATGGAGAGACAATGACTTGAGGGGCAAAAGCATCAGAAGTGAGTACTCACAGGACAACGGCAGTGGGGGAACAAGCTCAACCAAAATTGTGCTCGAGAGCGTGATCAAAGGATCCAAGAGTAGAGCAGAAAGATTTAAAAACAGGAGACGGATAATATTCTCAACATTACTGAAAAAGTGGACCGGAAATGCGTTTACTACTTGTGCGTATTAGGGAAGATTACCAGGACCATGTCTAAGATATCCTGGTCACTATGCGATATATGCGAAATATACACGAAGAGATAATCCACATCATCATCGTACACATCAACATCATCATCAACATGTAGATCCCTACCATCATTAGCATCAACATCTCCAATATTATGAAATGCATCACTATTACTAACATAATCACACGAATCTTCAACATCAACATCAGTAACAGCACCACCGTGATCGACACCTTCAACATCATGAAAAACATTATCAACTGAAACACCATCAATATGAACAAAAGAGAAAAGAATGATAGGAATAAGAATGAGAATATTAGGCCTCACTATCATATACATTACATTCATCAACATTCACAACAAAATCAGCAAAATCGTCATCAGCCAACCACTTAGTTTCATCATAAACTTCATCAAAAACATTACCACTATCAACAACAGAAACGTCAATATCGTCATCTATACCAACAAACTTATCATCATCATCACCATCATCATCATTATCATTATTAATATTATTATCGTCATCATCATCATCATCATTATCCGAACCATCATCATCATCATCATCATCATCATCATCATCATCATTATCATCATCATCATCATCATCATCATCATCCGAATCATCATCATCATCATCATCATCATCATCATCATCATCATCATCATCATCATCCGAATCATCATCATCATCATCATCATCATCCGAATCATCATCATCATCATCATCATCATCATCATCATCATCATCCGAATCATCATCATCATCATCATCATCATCCGAATCATCATCATCATCATCATCATCATCATCGTTATCATCCGAATCATCATCATCATCCGAATCATTCCCATCATCATCATCATAATCATCAGAATCAGCTTAATTATCCTGCGAATCATCATCGCCATAATCGACGTCATTACAACCATCAGTATCATCGACATCACTATCACCATATTCATCAATCACAGAATGCTCATCATCATCAATAACATCATCAACGTGTTTATCAACATCTTCATCCTAATCATCATAGTCTTACTCATCATCATTGTCTTCATCACAATCATCATTGTCATCATCCTAATCATTATTATTATCATCGTTATTATTACCGTTATTATCTCCATCATCATCACTACCATCATTACCGTTTCCTGGTAACCCTTTTCCTTCGTGAAAGCCAGATAGTTCATCACGGAGAGTGAAATTTGAACATGAATTCTGTGAAAGATGTTTCCAAGCCAGATTTCAGCAGTTCACAATAATTCACGTTTTTGCTAAATCGTGTAATCGTGATACATTCTGATCTATCAACACACGAGTGTCATTTGCCATAGATCCAAAAGGGTTCCCTATATTTTTTTAAATTTTTGCATGGATTGAATTTACCGATTGACATCAATGACTCAACGAACTACTTGTGCATTTTAAATGTCCTATTTGATGGATTTACGTTATGGAGGTGTAAGTTATGGTTGTAGTCAGTGCACTCTACTAGTTGTAATGGTATTGGTAGTAAAAGTGGTAGCAGACGAATAGTTTGCAGCAAGTGACAGTTTACATAGATGAAAATGGCCAAAAGTTCAAACTCTAATCGATGATTACTGCAAACTGTCGAGATCAGTAGTGCGAAAAGGCTAAAATCATGTAATTAGGACTCGATGAACACTGACAAGTTGGCAACTGTAGCCAATGAATTGATGGTATCGGCTTGATTAATGATAAATTGTCGGTCACCTGAATACAGATCTCAGCCACTAGTCAGTAATCGGTTTTGGGTATTGTATAAAACAGGACCAGTTTTGGTCCATGACTCTGTTAGTCCGCTCATTTCTGAACTGTAGACGACACTTCCTTGTTTATTTTATATATATATATATATATATATATATATATATATATATATATATAATGTTCCTATAATTGCATTGTATTATTTTGCATTGTATTGTGCTGTAGTCTTATAAAGTATGGATAATTTCTGCTTGTTACAAATTTACGATTCAGCCATAAATAAAATAGAAATCCATAACTGCCGGTTAGTTTTGATGTGAAAGAAAAATCAGATTCAGCCACCGAGTTTGGAGCCACATTCACTTAGCTAACAAGAACACGTGCCAAACAAAATAATGTTGAGTTGCGGTAAAAATTTGTGCTGGACCGGATAAATCCGAACTCGGAACGTGTAAATGGATAGGAACGACACGTGGATAGTTCGTGACAAAGTGGATTAGTGGGGTCTGCAAGACTCATTCTAGCAAATGCCTCACATGTACAAGTGTGCAAATCACATATTTTGTTGATGAGAGAGGCTATGGAGACCAACGAAAAACGGCTGGTAGTAGCCAAACAGCTGTCCAGTGGATGGAAATCTGTTTTGTGTGAATAAGAAAAATCGCAGGTGAGCGCCGAAGGGAAACTGGTAGAATATATTGGCGGATAAAGAAAATGATAACAACTTGTTTTGTTCTAAACTGCCTAAGTATATGGATTTGGAACAGAGTCGGAGTAATTCTTTTGCACCTTCCATAATATGCGAATGCCACTGAGAATCGGTGCTAATAATAGCACCTTAGTTCAAGACTGACTAAGATCTGGAAATATGGACTGAGTTATTAACCGATTTTTCTGTGAAATAAATGGATCGAATTAGAATGAATACGCACTGAAAGCTTTTTGAAGTGATGAGATTTATGCCAGAAAGGGTCTAAAAGCTCTAAATATAACGTAACTTTTCAAAAGAAGATGGGCATAGTCTGGAAAAGCAACACATGAGGACAGGTTTGCTAATATTTCTTTAAAACTTTTAACCAAAAAAACCTCGAAAAAACGAGTTTTCATTTCGAAGCCGAGTTTTTCATCATTCTTTACCCAGCAATCCAAACGAAACGATGCTCCCCAACTGTAGAACCTATTCCCGAAGAGCTGTTAGCGTATTCTTGCTAACACGGTTTGCCAGTCCCGACTTATGTTACTGCTGAAAAGCACCGAGAGTTATTATCTCCTCCGAGTGAAGACAGCCATCGAGTCGCAAGCCTACACGCCAACTGAAAACGCCATCACACCATGTGTTCACCGCGTACCGTACACCCGACAACATCGTCCACATTAGTGGTTCAGCAGCTTCCATGAAAATCAGGTCACAGCACACCCGCAAGTCTAGACGCCGAAGTGGTTTTCCGGTTGTACTCACTTTCCCCCTCCGGTGCATTCAGACAAATGTTTCACCCGACTATCCCAAGTCGGCAAAGCTCTGCTAAATTGACGGTGACCAATGTTTTTTACTATGGTCGCATCTATGTGGATTTATTTACAATCAGCGGTCCTTTTCCCGTACGTAGGTAGCTTTATCCAATCATTCTATGGGTGATTATAGCAATTTTGAAGACATTGCAAATTTCTTTTTCTTTCCTGATCTTCTCAAGCAAACAATCTAGCGCCAGTTTGTTAGCAGGAAAATAAAAAGGTCAAAGTGTAGCTACTTTTACTGATTTGAGTAGTGGTATTAGAAATTCGATTCTACCGGGGCAAGGCTCGAGACAGTTCTGAAAAACAGCAGCTAATGGATTCCGTCTGATATGAAACAACTTACTACTGAAAGTTCATTTTCCTTTCTATTTTATTACTGATTGTGGCAATAACTTTCCGCTCCAGTGAGCAATCATATCAAGTCGAATTACCCACCTTTGAAAACACGCACACGTTTACAGTGGAAGCCAGCTTCTCGTTCATCAAGTGCACATTGCGTGAGGGTATGGTCTCACGTATCGTTTGATGGACCTCCTAGTCACACTAGCATATGGCACTTCAGAACATGTCCAGAATCCAGGTCTGGACTCGAGTTAGCAGATCCGCAAATGACAGGAGTGTGGGTTGATAAGACAAATAAGGATTCCCTTAGATATTTTCTGGTCGTATCATCAATCAACCAATGGGAAAATAGATTACCTAATGCAATTTCAACCAGTTATTAGGTTTTTAGAAGACTGTTGACAGTGGTTATTTCTTCTAATTCAGCGGGGCATTCTGAGTTGATAAACGGCGATAATTCGAGGGCAGAATAATCTTCTTGTGAGGGCTAATGTGATTGGTCAAAAAGCAAGATATCGTTGGTGTCTCAGACCTGTCAAGAATTATGCCTAAAAGAACTACATTGCCAACGGCATTTTGACATACTGAAGAACAAAACTCATGTTAGGGAGCAATCTCTCTGATGATTCATTCTTCCAAAAAGACACGGATATTTGGAAATAACGGAGTGGCATAAGAGAGAACGAGATATCCGATTCTGGACAGATCAGTAAACTAGTGAATGCAAGAAATTATACCTGCAGGTATTACTGCGAAATCTGATCGGTATTCGTGCCACTCCACATCGAATGTTGCACAGATGCACTGCAAATAATGTGGCCATTTCAGTTGAAATCCAAACAATTTTTCAACGAAAGGAAAAAGTACCACATTGATTTCAAGCGCATGTGCTGTATTAGTAACTTATTAAGTTTCCTCGGTCAATCCCGTTTGCCATTTTTACAGGGAAATACACTGATGAACTACATAAATTTGATAAATCTACTGTTGGTGAGTTCTGCCGCAAATTTTTATCACACGTCAATAATAATCACTGAGATATGCTACCAAATGAACATATTACCAATAACGCGTAGTAACGAAATGCAGTTCAATTTCTAGTAAATCTAATAATCTAATTGTGTCGATATTGATATGATTCGGAAGCAGCGCACGTACTCCGTCGATGTTTGTGGACAGTGACGGTTACATCATATTATTTACGAGAATATAACTAGGAGCTTCGGATTTTTCTCAGGTGAAACATATCGTATTCCCATGCAGATGAAACGGAATATGATCTGATATATGGGTCAAATGAGTTTCCGTTTATGGAGTCCATGATCAGAAAAATCTAGTTCATACATCACCCATTCGTGGCTGAAAGCCTGCACGCGATTTAGTACGAACATTTATCTTCTTTCGTGCGTGGCTAACATTTGAGATGACACACTGGTTTTGTCGTACTTTCTTCCATTGCTGATCATTTGGTTTATCTGTCAGTAGAAAACTGTTATCCCGGTGGACTTTGGGCCCCACTGTCCTGAGTTGGCATCGTGCTGTGTAGTGTAGCCTCGAATTAGTAGCGATCCTCATTCTGAAATATTGTTCCGTAGTTTAAATAGTAAACGGGAATGGAATACAAAATGATGGACACAAAGACTTATGGGAATCAAGTATTGTATGCCTGTGTAACATGAAACCTCAAAAAGGCAATCGATATGTGTGCACCGTGACGGGATTCTGCTACCAAACTATTCACTGATCAGATATTCACTATATATTAACGGATTTATCAACTATCTTTCGAAGCTTGCAGAGTTGGGAGTAGGTGTGGCTCACTGAAGTTAAGTGACGTTAAAGAATAACAATGTTCCTTAAGGGTGACCGTGTATTAGTAAATTTCCAAACTGATATTTTGCATAACGTGATCCAACATTTTAGGTGACTACGCTATTCACCATGGAAGACCATGGAAACACTGTGATTTGTTCGTTCACATTGCGTGAAGAATCTTAGTATATGGAACATTTATTACTAACACTCGGATAGATATTCGTTTTTTATTATCCACTGGATTTAAGGACCTAGTACCCTTCACAAACATTCGTAGGTACTGAATACGATACAATGAATTATTCACAGTATGAACTCTTACATCAAATACATTTTTTTGGCATGTTTACAATTTCTTCTTTTTATATTCATGTAACATCCTCTAGAATTTGTGAAGAGCTGTCATAATCCAGTAGTGAGTTCTGAATCAATGATGATCGTAAGTTGACACAAAGAAACGTTTGATATATCGCCAGAAATTTCGATTTTACAAATCATTTCTGACTTTTGTTTCATCAGAATTACTAAATATCTGCTCAACTAAGATAAACAGGTAACTAAAACAGCTGATCAATTATTCATAACAACATGGGAAGCTGTTCACAATATCTGATTAATGAGTTTTGCTCGAATCAGACACTACTTGATAGAGATGAAAAGTAAGTAGTGTTGGTTGTGTCCGAAAGTACTTACATGGGGTCCTTATAACTAATATGCAGCTGCTAGTGCGCAGTGACGAGAGGAGAATAAATGCGCACGAAAAGACTGACATGATATTGATTCTCATGGATTGACATAGTGAACCATACCTAGGAGCGCAAAACCATCATAATATGTTCATATACAAAATGTGCATCAATATTTTTCCGCTGTAATCGATTCGCAACCATTCGGTGAAAGTTGCCAATTTCACATTCCAGCGGATAAACTTGAACATTGGGAGTAAGAGCCCGAACCCCGTAACAGTGAGTTTCCAGTTTTCTAGACTCTCTTGTTTTTTATCAACATTGATCATTAGAAAAACGAGAGTAACCGTGGAACCCGTACTTAGCAGTGTTTCAAGGTGCGTTTGTGAATTTCATTTGGGAATTCAGGAGGTATATTGACTGGAAGCTGGTAGGAAATAACCTATGAAACAGAACTGGCACTCACTATTGTCTGCAGAAAATGCGAGAAAATTGAAAAAATGTAATTTGAGGTCAAGGATGATTGATGGATAGAACAAATTAGCTAGCTTCCATTAGGGTTGGAATATCGGCTTTTGGTTCAATATGAGGACAAAAAGTACACGAAAAATTGAACGGTCTGTTTCCTAAAAACAGCCAGTATAAGATAATTAAATCAGCAACTCACTACAGCGTATTCTAAAACAGCTTACTGCTTAATGTTATCGTAGTGCGTTATAACGTGTTTTAAAAACAGATTTAGGCGTAACTGAGAGTCCAAAAGACAAACATCGTTTTCCGTCAAACTACGAATCGGACAGATCCAGTACACAATGTACATAACTTCACTGGCTCGTGTAGTGAAATCAATTACATGATATTCGAGTTTGTTCAGTTGAATGATAACATGCAGATACAAGTGCTATTTCCTTTTGAAGTCTAAAATGCTCAACTGACCCGCAAGAGAGGGCTTTGAGTAGCTGTACTTGTTCTAGAGCAACATTAACCGATAACTAGCATTGGGAATTACAACAAGAACTCAGGTGGCAGTTTTCTGACCATGACGCCGCAGAGAAACAGCAAAAAATGGTGTTACCATTTCAAACCAACCGCGTATTTCAAAATCAGTATGAAGTAACAAGGTGTTGCTGAAAATAAGCAAGCGATCAGATTTCAAGGTGTTCGTCAGGGTGTTAGTGTGGTTTGACCAGCGTATTCTATTGAGTGTGAAAGAATCTGCACCCGTTCCTTGATCATCATAGTCCGCTGCACCAGACGTCCGGGAAGGTACTCAGTACTTCCGGCCTGTAAAATGAGAATGAAAACCTCATAAAGCGCAAACAAAGTAAAAATGTTACCGTTTTGGTTTCGGTCAATTTCTCTGTAACACTTTTTGTCCCGTTTCGAGTTCATTTTTTTGTACCAAAAAGTCATCGGTCACCTCTTCTGAATGATTGGTTTGTTGATTGTGGTCCCTTCAGTCACACAGTTCAAAATCATTTAGCTAGGATGATGCTGATTAGACTTCGCTCTGTGAACAACTTTTATGAAACCTAACCTCTTCGATAAGAAAAGACCCTAATTTCATTGTGTTCTTTTGTGCTCCGATGACTTTACGGGAACCACCTGGAGAGGGAAATTCAACAAATAGTCGCCTGTGAAATAATCAAATACCTACGAATAAATCGCCAGAGGTGGAGTCGTTATCATGAAATCAATGTATTTTTGGTTGCTGGATTTGTACACTTAAGGCGTTGTCTGTCAATTTTATTTTCAGGTAATGTATAATATCTAGGTATGTTTTTACTTCTTTAGCAGTGTTTCTCATTGTAGTTTATTCTTCACTCACGGAATGACCAAACATTTGTTCCAGGATTTCGCTATGGATTAAAAACTGATGAAGTCGACGGAATTATAGTGTGAATTTCCTCAAAGAATGTCACGTCAATTGACGTCTTCTGATCTGTGGCTCCTATTCAGTAGCTCATTCCTTATGTTCGCGACCTTGATCACACCTACTGATTATTGTTTCATGTATAGATACACGTGCACACGCCTTTCGAAAGCTTTACAGAAGCCACCATTATTCAACGAAAATTACCAGGAACACTCAGTAGAAAGCTTCACACTGCGAGTTACAAATTCTGTTGGCTTCCACACTGATTACGTGTTTTCAGCTAAAGGATTGAGTGCAACATTCTGAAACCCCATTTTGTCTTTATTCATTCAGCCGTTTAAGTGGAACTAGGTACGTTGTTCCTACTACAAGGTGCTTATCCGAACGAGTTCGTGATACAGAAGCAATTAGGACAAATATAAGTAGTATATGCTTTCACCTCGTGGAGTCAAACCACTCAGTCGGGTGGCCAACACGTTTCTCACCATTAACACTGTTCTGGATAAGTAATGGAGACCTGTTGTAGCCACAGCTGAACCGCGGATGAATCGTCCCTACGACTGTATCCGATGTGCTGAGAAACAATTAATGCCAATGCTATAGCTCTTTCGATCCACTGTCTACAATCTTCGCAACTTCGCACGCACACACATGCACGCAGGTGCAGAAACCGCTTAGGATCGTCATCCCACTTTCTTGTGCTGAGTAAAATTAATTGTTGTCTATTGGTATGTATGAGAACACTTGAAAACGAGCTTGTTCGCCACGTTGTTTCTAAAATTGTTTATGATGATGATGATGACGAGATTAAGAATGGAGGCACTTTTGTTCTCTGATGAGATCTACTTAAGAAGGCATTGACCAGGAAGAGCCAATTCATAGTAGGACTAGTTCATTCCTTTGTTGCTTCTCCCTATCTCTAATGAGAAGATTCTTCTGGTCTCGAACCATTTCACTTATTTGTGCGAAACTGACTTTTCATACATGATGCTTGGTGGTCATAGGCAAACGTTGGCCTTCAAACTTTTCGGTTCCCCTGGAATTTACGACCAGCTCTCGTTCACTCCACTCTTGTCCTCTATTCAGGACAGGAGAAGATGAGTTAGCTGCTTGCTTAACCATTGTGCTGTGTACTGAAAGAACCAAGCTATCTGTTGGCATTGTTCTAGCCCATTCCCTCACATTCATCACCCGCTCTGTCATATTCAAAACAAGATAACGTGTGAGTATCCAGTGAATAGAACTAAGTGCACCAATAATACAAAATCGAGTCATTGAGAACAATTGGTTATTGGAATGGAGTAACACGACCGTATCTCATCCTCACGGGTTAATATCGAAAGATTACTCAGTGTCCGAATAATGCTCAGTCGAATGCCAAAAGATCTTTCCGGTGTGAGTGTACAGGAAAACGGTTAATTCCGATGCTGTTATCAGTGATTCCGATAACAAAACACAAGGAAAAAATCATTCGAACTTATTTATTCAGTGATTCAGATGGACTAGAATTCGAGTGCAGTTCGTGGACAGATTTGTAATTTAACCGATCAACAGAAAACAATTCTGGAGAAAACTATTTACCCAATCATAATCACTTTTTCGTAGAACTGATAATAAGGGTAATTGATCACTGTCTAATAGATCCATTGACCACTTGGCTTCGTGGTATTTAGTAAGGTGCCATATGAAATGCTAACAGCAATAGTTGATGGCTACTCATTCACTTGCCCAATCACTAACTGATAGGTTCGAGCTTTCAGCTCGGTAGTATGACGATTGGCGGATGCATGTGGAAGCTATAAATGAGTTCAAAGATACTAAAAACTGCATACGACACATCAGTTGCGAGAAAAACAGCTCGTTCGGTACCCAATTATTCGCTTTCATAGTTTATTTTGAGTATGATATGCTAGATTCAGGAAATGAAACAAAAAACAATTAACGGGTCAGTTTCCGACGGCGGTGTTTGAATAAGGCATGGGTTTTCATTTGTCCTCATCTAGCCATTTGAATCCACACATCGCTGCATGAGACGCTCAATGTGGATTCCAAGTAGTTGTAAGTCGATTGACTTCCAATTTTACGTACAACGCTCTGTTACCGAACAAAATACACTTTCCTATAGCCATAGTACTTCCTCCGTATTCATCGCTGTGTTGCGTTGCACTCCCTCCATTCCTCGCTCTGGTAAATGTCGATCACAATGTGCTTCCATCATCTGCACATACTTAGTCCAACCACACAGACTGCTGGACACAAAAACACAGAGTCATGCTGACACGCGCATCAGTCCACACGTTTTTTATACATGAATGTCAGTCAATCACATGCCAATCGATCTTGAGTCGCATTGGTCGTATCGCGTCTGACTGTTTGATTTGTCACATTACTTCACAAAATTCCACACAATTTGGCTGTTTTTCGCTGAGTTCTGACTTCTGCAATCACTTCGAAAGTAATCAAAACGCTAGCGTAAAACTCTTCCTTTTTATTTATTCCGAGTGGCAAAGAGGATGATCATGAAAATTTTCCAGTCGATACAGTGATCTTGTTCCCAATTACGGTTGACTTGGTGTTTTCTAACGGGGATTCTCCTAAAGCGAAAATTTATGGTAACATCATGAATCCGTGCACAACTATGCTTGGATGTACAGTGCAGCAGCATGCTAGTTCAGGACTGGAATAGCTCAACTCCAAATGGGGGAGTGAATAAACCAGTATTGTTGGTTCTTATTTCCAAGCTGAGTGATCTCCGTGGAGATTTTCTTTAATAATTTCGATGATCGACGAACGAAAATACTAAACTCACTAATCACGATGGCGAGAATGAATCTTTCCGAACTTATTGAAGCCTATAAACTCCAGTTATAATTTTTTCACAGATAACCTGAATGAGTTTAAATATATTCCTGAATGTTTACTCCGTGCTGGTAACCACTTCTCAGCAGTAACTGTTAGTTACAGTAGAACACATGAGCGGTATGCTCAGTCAAAATAAGTTCTGAGGGGTTACAGAAGTCCATTGTTAAGTTGCACTTGAACTCCGAGATATAAATTTTAATACAGAATAGTTGCTTAGACTTAGTTGCATCACCTTCAACGAATCATATTCAATCTCCTATACTTCATAATAACGAAGAATAATCTGATCAAGAGGATTATATCCTAAAGCAATTTAGTATTCACGTTGAGGCCATCAAGGAACACCCGACATACACTGACCACGAACTATCGTTTTGAAGTCAGATAATGTGGTTTTAGGTGAAGGATCATTTAAAGAACAAAACTAATCAGTAAATAATCGTATTTTTAAACGCATTGGGACTTCTGCCGTTGACAGGTGATTCGATCACCCTTTTCTCTGAACCAATATAGTGTCGCGATGAATTGAAAATTCACATCTACCAACCGTCAACCACCAATCCGCGAGAAATCCTTGTCCATGACGAACAAGCTTAATCATGCGTCCCTTTCTCTATTGGCTTGTTTCGCTACGATGAACATAGAAGGTACTGAGTGATTTATTTTGCTTATCGTATTTGGTCTTATGTTAATGGTCAGCTGTTTTGTGACCCTAATTAGGATGAGGAAAATAAATATGTGAATGTAGGTCTAAAATTCTGTGAGCAGATCCAACTAACAAACGTGATATCGGTGTGGCCTCCAAGAATGCATTATGAGTTTGAGAGATTCGCTCTATGGCTTTTCTTCGACTGGAGGCATGTGACAAGCGCATCGTGCAAAATCTGGCAATTATAGTCTTGTGGTGTCCAATGTAGCTTCTTTTGATCATGTCATACTTTGCGCGCATACAGCCATCAAAAAGAGAATAGAGGCTCCGTCCACTTGGAAAACCATGTGCTCTCTCATTTTGAATTTATCCTGCCATATATTAGTTAATGAATTACAACCTAGTGTCCATCGAAGTCCATTGATGAAAACCATGTATTGCGTAGTTCTATGATTGATCAAACCCCTGGTTTTATCATGCCCATGAGGTTTGCCTGATACCATCTACTAGAAAATGTGCTCGAGAGCACGCACGCACACATAGTTTTCAGTTCTTCTGTACTACCTACGGTTTGCACCGTCCGTTCAGATATTACCGTTGAACCTTACGTGGTCACTAATTTGCTGTAAAGCCGTACTAGGTGGCACTCGATCGCATGTATTTCTGGTGGCTGTTATTTACCTTTCATACGCTGTGGCTGCCCACTATTCCTATTGAGAAGATGTTTCTGACTTCGATTATCATGTATAGGTGATTGTTCTGTACAGAGTACTGTAAGTTCCTTCGAGTAAGCTAAATGTTCCATCTTCCAGTTCATTTGGTTCACTGACTTGCATCCATACTTTTGAACCAGAAGGATGCGAATAAATGGACGTAATATTCGAGGGCTTTTATGTTCACTTTGACTGTCTGATAAAGCTTACGTCGTTGGCTGATGATGTCATAGTGTGAAGTGGCCAACACATTTTCATGCCTATCCGCTGCTCGGACATTTTATATTGGATAAATTATGCCCGACAAAGTTCATCAATTTGCGACCTCCGAATCGTGATGAGCTGTTTGAATAATGAATGGCTATTACTTAATTGCAGGTACCCCATACAACCTGAAACGAATTTCAAATATATTCGTGTATACAGTACCTGAATCGGGTGAATACAGCTGCTACTGACTGAATGAAATCTACATATGTGTTGTTGTTCTGCTCAGTATATTTATGGCGCTTCTACACTATCTGCGGTTTAAGGTTGTTTAGTATTCAGGAAGGATCAATCTTTCGTCCAGCTACAGAGATCTACTATCGTGGTTTTCCTGCAAGTGAAGAAACTGTTTAATTTATCTAAGCATTAGGTGTCGTTCGACTCCGTACTAATGCCTGAATCGAAATCAGCCCACTGATACCAGGCTTTTATATATATATATATATATATATATATATATATATATATTACTATCAATATGAGTGCGGGCACATGCCGTCTCGTTGTTCGTTTGGTGAGCATTGGCCTAGATACTAGTTACCAACAGAAACCACAGGTGTGACTCGTTCGGGGACTCTTCAATGAGGAGTATCCGTTCACAATCCAGACTCTTCAGATAAGATCCTAGTAACGACATAAAAATGGAGTGCAAAGGTGGGCAGAGGCGTACCTGGTCCGCATACCTAATGAGCGGCAACAAACGCGAAACCGGTCGTGTGCCTCTGGGAAATTTTAACCACTCACTTACTTATTACTTGTGATCTTTATGTATATATATCCACCGAATAATCCCATTTCATCATATAGAGGAAACACGGACAGTGAACAGGCTCTATTCCGGTCACATGCTTGGCTTATGTAGTTGCTCCTATATGCTTGAGGAGCATAAATTAGGGGTAATATCTGTGTATTAAAGTATGATCGATTAGTCACAAAATTGGTGCTCCGTGGTTAGGAAAAATTGGGGGTGGGGGTATTGTTCTGTGGCCAGGAAAATGACCAACAAAACATGAGTTTCGGGAATTATCCGTCTTTAGCTTAGACCAAAATTTCGGCTTTCGGGAACCGCTGAGTTCGAAGTTCAGTCTTATATGGCATCCAGGGCCGTTGGAAGCGTTAACAAAACCCTTTTGAGAACACAGCAATGGACTGAGTAGTCTGATTTCTGAAGCCCCCGCCGTAGCTAGAAGTTGGTTCTGAGGAACTTCTGGCGTGTTCACAAGGACTATGTAAACTATTTTGAAAGCTTCGTCGTTTACTTCATGTCCAGTGTCTGCAGGATGCGGCATAATTGCATCGGTAATTTCTTTTCTGTTTCCTGGTATCAGCCAAGCTGATCTGTGCTCTTTAATCCTTTGTGGTAGTTGCCGTGTCGTTCTACCTATATAGCTTCCCAAGCATGAGCAGAATAACGAATAGGTTAGCATAGATGAGGTAAGGGTAGTTAACTTGTCTTTGAGGTTCATTTAGATCAACGGTTGATTGGTGAAGTGGGCACGCATTGTGGTAGTGGGAAAGGTGTGAGTGATTGCCTTTTCTACGCTTCTCATTAGTAACTCGTTTTTGTCATCCCCTTTGAAAGGGAATTGAATGCAAAGTTTTTCCTTTTTTTAACGGTCACTGAGGCTATTCTCGTTTGTTTCAGTGATTTTTTTTGAACGAAACATTTGGTGTGTCTGTTATCCAAAGGTGTCTGCTTTAAAATGTCCAATTCTTCGCTTATCGTCTCAGTCGAGAAAATCATTCACACACGAACAGTAAGGAAGCGAATTAGATTTCGTTCACACTCCGGATTTACAAAACTTCCGAAGTTGGTGTGCTGGCTAGTCCACGTTGGTTTTTGATATGCGCGACAGAGTAGTTTACCGTCGTCACTTCCAACTGGGAATACTCTTGGAATGCGGAAAGTGTTCCAGTCCTCTACTTCTGACATGCCATCAACCACATCGTGAACCTCGTTGAACTCGTCTACGAATGACTCCAACACTATGCTACTGTCAGTTACAACAAAAATATCATCTACATATCGGCAGTGGATGGGAAGGTTTTCTGCCCTATCAGAAAATAGCTACGAGGATGATGTTACCGAAAAACGAACGGTTTCGCTATTCGCTTCTTTCCATATGATATGTGCAGATATACATGCTGTATGGTAGTTCCCAGAAACTTAATAATCAGTGTTGACCCACAGGTCGTAGATACTGGAAATTACTGACTTCTGACAAAATTCACTCCAACTTTAGAATAATGCGTTGTTATCTTCCCCCAACGTGAATAGATTATCTCATGAGGTGATTACGCAAGTGAGTACAATGAATAAATGAACACTACGTTGTCGGGATGAGTGACAGCATAGTCATTGTTTCTAGCATTATTATGTGAAGGATTACTCGGAAAATATAATGTGGCTCAGGAAACATAAAATATGTTTCGCGCAGGAATAATTCAACCGCAAAATCCTTGACAGTATCAACCCGCGGACCAGACTGGACCTCTGCTTCCCAGTTCAGATTGACAGTTTTGCTCATTACTGATATATCAAATGTCGCGCAATAACCGGGGAGGAGCGACAGGTGCATTTCAATAAAAGGGAAAAAAATTCAGACAAATTCAGTGAGAATAAGGTTTTCATCAGTTTAGTTTTACTGAAGCAATAACTCTATCAAAAACAGACCCTAAGCTTGATCGAATCATTTTGATTTACATAACTTATTCCCAATACGTATAGCTCAAACTATTCTACTTCCATGGTCATATATTCCTACTGAAGATAGCGCAGCTTCTGGCTTTTCTGTTGCATCGGGTTTGACGACAGTTTTTTTCAGCTTATTTCAAGTCGCAAAATGAGTTAAATGGGATTGTCAAGTGATACAACAAACCATGTTTCAGTAATTCGCATGGGACGGAGTGTAATGGGTAACAGTGTTCAATCATCTTTGTCCTGCCTGCTTATCTGACATTCTTTAAGAATTGATTGTCTTCACTTAAAAATATCCAGTACACCTACAGGTGAGGCACCGCGAATATGGATCATGAGCAGTCGAACTCTCTTTCGTTTATTTTTTCAAGTTCAATCTGAGTTTCTATTATTGAAGCAGCACAACTCAGTTCACAATGCTTTCAAACTAACAGAACGGTTGCATCTTTGAAGGGGCCATTTAAACTGATCGAAAAGCCTTTTTATGTAAATTTCCCGCCAATATTTCATCTGTTAACATTTGATTCCAATTTCTTCTCAACAATGGCTTACTCTGATCAACCCAGTACCAATCGCGGATATATTTAGAACACTACTGAACATGGTGCGGGAGGTCTCGTATCCTCAAGCAAATGGAAGTTATTTTACAGGAAGAAATCAATTATTGATTGACTTTTATGAAGCTTTTATTCTGCACCAACGGGTGACATTATTTTGAGTACCTAGTCCACGTTGTGATTGTATGGATACATATGGATAAAAGGAAGCTTTAATCCACTGAACTCATGCAAATATGTGAAAATAAATGGGTTAAGGATGGGGGGAATATTGTTCCATATGACATTTTATCACATCGCTTTCGAAATCCTTATTATTTACTACCCATGACAGTTCATCTATTTATCATCAGTCTTCTCTCTCAGTTCATTTTCTGTAACATAGGAACTAGGTTTCGTGATAGTTCCTTGAGTTTCAAAAGGGATTTCCAGAGAGGGTATTCGTGTAGTATCAAATTATACAACTACTCAAGTGTCTGATCACGTCCGGGAGTCACACTGAACAAGCATCTTCAGGACAGTAACATTCACCAGTTCTCGATTCCCTCCCGTAGTGCAAATTATTTTGGAAGAGTTATTTATCTGAAGTCCCTGATTTTTCGAGGGTTCAGTATTATGTGTGCTCATCAAGAGCCACAAATAATGCGGTTTATTTAGGGGATCATTGTCTTGCATTGTTCAATTCGATCGACAAATGTAGTTTCAAATCATTGAGGTATACGTCCAAAGTGAAACGAATTCTCAGAAGGTTGGTTATGATCGGAACAGAAACCGGGCTCCTCATTCTCTCTTTAATGTTCAGGTAATAAGTTTCGTCTGGATTACACAGGTTTCCAATGTCACTTAGATCAAATTAGACACTGATTATCTATTTGAACTGTTTGAAAGAAATTCAAAAAACCCAATTAATCGCACATTCTTCCTTGCGACCACTTCATACCCAATTTTCCGCATCAATTGGCTTTTCTAACGGACGTCACAGCTCGTCAGCTGTAGCATATTCTGGCTTTCTAGATTACAGATTTATTGATCGTAGGCGGGAACGCCATAATAGATCACATATCCTATCACAGCTGTCCCAAATGTACAGCCAGGTGTACTGAAAAAAGAATATGAAGACCGTGTAATCGTGTGCATTAGGATAAGTGATGTGTTTGTATAGACAAACACTGGAACAATGCAGAATGTAAAGATTTATTGAAGTTCGACATGGAAATTCATCTCTCCGTATAAGGAAACTCGTTTACCCTGATTCAGTCTGGATGTAATGCTATTCACAACAAACCTCCATCTTGCTTTCACCATACAATTCCTTTGTCCCTATAGACTTGAGTCTTTGGTTTTCATGCAGACCACCACACCGCTGTCTCTACTTCTGCGTGATAATTTGTTTGTCCGCTCCCGTTGCGTCACACATTCTTTTGCCTCGTTTCTATGACACTGGTAACCGATGTGATCTTTGTGTCTTAAGACGGTATCTGTTCTTGATCAATTTGTTTTGTTATACCCAATCATATTGCTCATCAATGAACCTTGGTTTCCTAACAGATGTCACCACTTACCTAACCTTTTTTCCAGGTTGGTTCTCTATGCACTTACCCACTGGTTTCCATGATGACCGCGTTGGTGTAGTTGTTTCTGCACCTTTTTGTCCTCTCGCGTTTGGTTCTCACCCGACACATTCTGCTATTGGCTCATGATTGTCTGGATTACTTGACTGATCTCACCGCTTGGGCGTATGTATTTCTCTGGTTTCTTTGCCAGTGGGAGTGGTTGATCTTTGGTCTTCCTGTTTCGATTACGCCATTATCCCGTTGCGATGATATCTCTTTTGTTCCCCTTCAAGCTTGTTTGTTTGTTTCTTCAGGTGATTACCTCTTCTTTGACCGTTTACTGGTCAGACACTCACCATAAATAAAGACTTCTTTTATGAATCACTTGGATTCCTCTTGTGTAACCGTTTCGCATGTTACCGGTCCAGTGTCGTGCGGACGACCTGTAGCCATTTTGCTGTCTTGATTCTGCGGTCAACTTGCTCAAAATAGAGGTCTGTTTTTGTCTTGGTTTACTGTCTTTACCTTCTTAAATGGGATATTCAACAGTGACCCTTCCTGTTTTGCTTTACGGTATCCTCTCCGTTATAATACACACTTTTGTTGTGGAGTGTATACGCTACTTGGTAAGTAGGTAAATGCTGAAAACGGAACTATGAACAGTTGTGGATTAACAAATGCCACAATATTCAGGAGACTAAACACAAAAAGGTAAGCGACAGACGTACAAACTACAAGACTGCTCCTTTATCTGGACGGTGACCGTCTTCAAATGGACAGGACAACTATTTTGCAAAGAAGCATGTTTGTACCGCGTGGTTAGTTTTGTTGATGCCCAAACGAGCTGGTTATAGCAGCCTATCACCTAGGCTCCCCTTGTGTATTATAGAACCTGCACTCTACGTGATACAGCGCGTGCGAAATATTGCACCACATCCTATTACGTTTTAGTGTTCTTGATTCTCGGTGGTTCTGTTCGGGGTTAATCCCATTCCATCCACGGTATAATTTATTTGGCCTCGCGCAGTGAACAGTATCAGGACTAGAAAACTTTGACTGCTGTGTCAGAGTTTGTTTTGTTCGATTCCACGAAAAATCAAGGCGATCGACACACTCAAAAATTGCCACTTCTGAACAAGCCAATGAATTTTCTTGGCAACCAGCCCTCGCTTTAGCGATCCACTCATTCGAAATCTAACCACAGAAGTTCTAATTTGGGCAAGAGTGTTTCATGTGGTCAGTTACTTTCTCGCTTCACTTGCCCCTATCCACGAGCTACGTGTTTTGCTTGCAGTAAGGTTGGGCACAATAAAAGTGTTTGTAGAAGTCACCCGGCATGTCGGCTGACGATCCATTCAGTATCACCTGAAACTTCTCCACTTGATACCAGTTCTTCGACACTTCGCTGGCCTTTTTGCCAGAGATTGTTTCACATGTTACCCAAACATTGCATACTCCTGAGGGTGGAAAACAGTTTTATTGTTGACACTGGGAGTGTAGAATCTAAAATTTCACATCAGGCTCTGGATTGTTTTTATCCAATTGCTAAGAATAATTCTACCAGTGTGACTGTTCGAGGCGTTATTGAACACAAGCTCCCACTTGTCGGTTTTTGAATGGTTTCAGTTCAGTTACTTGACTCTAATCCCATTGAATGCAAGTTTTTGGTTTCTGAATCAGAATCTTCAGCTCTTGGTTTGAAAATTCTTTGTAAATTGCGCATTGACGTGACTTTCGTAACTTCACCTGATTCATTGGATATACAACAGCTTGTTTTAAAATGTTATCAGGCTTCTGGTGGAATGCTCATTCCTAAAGTAAGATTAGAGATATCTGGCGATCCCATTTTTTAAAGCGCGGAATAATTCCTTTTGGATTGGGAGAACCTGTCCGTCAAGCACAAAAGTCCTTCTGTGAGCACGGATTTGTTAGTCATTTGGAGTCGTCTAACTGGGCCACTCCGATTGTCTTTCCGGTAAAGGCTGATGGGAAGACACCGCGGATTTGCGGTGACTCCTGAGTGAAATTGAATAAGTGCTTAGTACCGCGTACAAGCACAAAGGAAGAACCCGATACGTGCTTTATCGACTTGCAGGGCCTAGTGTATTCTCGAAAATTGACTTGAAAGATGCATACCTGCAAATATCCCTGGATAGTGAATCCAGTGCGTCATCCACCATCAACACTCCTTTCGGTTTATTTCGATATAACCTTTTGCCTTCTGGTCTCAATGTCTCGCCTGCTATTTCTCAGCAATCTCCTCACCATGTTGTTTGAGGTCTTGAGGGCGTTGAGTCATACCAAGTTTATATTGCTGTCCATGGTCCCACTTGAGCTATACACGTTTATAGTCTTCGTTGTTTGCTGAAGCAATTTCAATAGATTCAACGTTTCCATTAACCCAAAAAAGTGTTCTTTCGGTGTCTCTGAGTTCTCATACCTTGGTTACATTTCTATTGATAAAGGTTTCTCTCTGGACCCAGCACTTTTAGCCCCGCTCATTGACATATCTTCACCCACTAACATTCATGAATTACGCTCTATTCTTGTTCGTCGGTATTAGTTTCGTTTCATTCCGAATTTTTCCCAGCAAACCAGTTTCCTGTTCGATATTCTGTCCACCAATTCATTATTTTGGAATCATGCTTATAAAAAGACCCTTTGTAAGTCGCTATCTTACCTATCATCCAGCCGTTCTCTCCAAAACATAATTCAGTTGTTATTACTGAGCCTTTCAAGAAGGCTCACTAAAGCTGAACAAGGATATTCACAAACACAAAGAGCAGCCTCGGCAGTCTATTGAGCCGTCGGGCTTTCGCGAAAATATTTATTTGTTCAGAATTTCACCACAGTTACCGACCATGAAGCATGGCAATTCGTCTATCATCAACATCATTTGTTGTCAACATCATCAGTTGCAGTGGTTCAGCGATGGAGTACTTCACTTAGCTCCTATTGTGATGATAGTCTGCATCATAATGCTAAATACCACACATCCATCTTCTATCCCGAATGCCATATTAATCGCCACCATCGATCACCACTGACTGTCTGTTGATGAAACCACTACCGGTGTGGCATGACGATCTTGTGAATGATATGAAAGCTTGTTTTGCTCTAATCACTTCAGCTCTACTTCAGGTGGGACTTCGAACGAAAAGCGGCGACTCCCTGACTTCTACTTTCGTCTTGATGAGATGTCAATCACCCCGGACGGACTACTGAGCCCTAATGACCGTGTGGTCGTTCCTCTAGCTTTCTCTCGTGTTATATGGGCAAATCTTTAACCAGGGCATCTGGGAGTCGACTAAATGGAGTCACTGGCACGGCTTACTTGCTGATGGCCGGAACTGGATCCCGACATAGTACGTACGACTAAAAACTGCTAGCAGTTTTAAGTAAGATACATTCAAAACCCTCAAAGTGGCTTTCTTGGAAGGTGCCCCAGGAGGTGCGGCGACGAGTACATGCAGACTATTGTGAACCCTTTTTGAGTGTATACTACGCTCTTGTGATCATAGATGCTTTTTTCCCACTGGCTAGAGGTATATTTACAACTCCACCTACGTCTGACTTCCCATTGACTGGGCTCATGAAAACAGGCAGCAGCGAAGTAGTTCCTTTTGCTCTAGTTACTGGCAACGGCACACTTTTCATTGCTGGGCTCCTCGATTAGTGGGTAGAAGGTCTCGGTTGCAAACATGCATACACAGCTCCACGTCACACAGTCTAATGGTCTTGCAGAGTGCGTTGTACGCACGCTTAAGAGTGCAATTCATTCTGTGAATACCCATTCATTTTTTGAACTAGTTCGTGTCACTGACAATTTCCTCATGCAATATAGTGACGCTACACATACCGCTATTGGTAAAAGTCCTTCTCAGCTACGTGAAAGGTGCAACAACAAAATGGATTCAACTGTACTGGAAGTATGCACTTTGTTTTGACCTCCAGTTCAGGTTCTAATGGGGATAGCTATGTCTCATCGACTGGTGCCCATGAATTGACCAGACCCCATCAATCAGTGCTAAACCAGTCCTCTGCGCTCTCCTCCGGAAAATCCAACCTCACCGGATCTGGGGCCGGGACCGATGTCAATAATCAACCGGACCGGTCTCCACCGGCCCTACCACCTCCACTACAAGTCACAGGGAATAGCGATATACTTGGTAAGGCGACAGCCTAGCCTCTTCATCAACAGCACTGTCCAGCAGGTGAAGAAAATCTGTTTAAATATGATACTAATCATGAGAACGGCCAATTGAAGACTGCCAGTTCCATCGCCGATAACTTGTTGAATGCGCCGGCCGCCGGTGTGGCAACAATCGTGCTGGTTCCCTCCTCACTTCTGCTTTCTCATCCGTATCGGACCATGTCTTCTACACTTCCTTCATTGCCCCCACCACCACCCCCGCCGTCATCACCCAAGGTGGCCAGACGCGATCCGAAAACAATGTTGCGTCAGCCGCCACGGAAATGGGTCGTCAGTTCGGACACCTGGATCAATTCCAGTGCACTGTTTTCTGTTGGTGCTGAACTTGGCGAGCACAACACAGTCGGTTCCGATTCTGTGAGTCCGAAACAAACCGATATCAACGATATGTCCACGTCAGTCACTGACCTTGACTTCCCTGCTGGGTTGGAAAAAACTGACTCCTGGACAGTGGCTTGTTCGGACCATCCAGAGAAGCAGATCACAAAGTCTCCCATCCTGACCAGTTCACCGAAAACGCAAACGAACGTACAGCCGACCAGATCTACACCAGTGAGTCGCCCAGTCCCGTTCAAGAACAGTCCGACGTTTACCGATCGAGTACGGGATTATCAGCGGCAGCACAGTCTGCCAGGTTGCATGATAACAACGACCATTTTCGACTGCCGTTCCGTGGTCACATCGGAACCGACTAGTCGGGATCTTATCCCAGCGGCGAATTCAGATTCAAGTGTACAAGCAGCCGTGGCTGCAGCACTGTCTCAATCGTTAGCCTGTTCGGATGATATTCCGCAATGGATTCCACCGAATAATCCTGAAAACTCCACGCACAGTGTTCGCGCTCCGACATCAGACTATGCAGGCACAGTGCCTGTGTACGGCATACGGTCACATTGATGGTGAGATCGATCCTAGGTGAACGAGATGCCCACAAACCCACGACGTCCTACATGCGTGACAGAGTCCGCTGATTCCGGATCGGAACCAAGCCAGAGTCCTGAACGGGTGCAGCAACATTCGAACCAGCGATTGGCTTTTAAAAGCTCCACTTCTTTCGGCAGGCGAGATCCATAAAGTCGCAATCGGACCTCGTCGGATATGGATGCATTGCTTTCATTAGCCAAGATGGGTCATCCCGGTCTGGGATCATCAGCAACAAATGACGGACGGAAGTCAATCCTCTGAGTCCGCAGCATTGAACAGCATACCACACATCTGGGCTGAATGGTAGCGAGCGCAGCAACGATCCGGTCTTCTATTATACTGTCACCCAACAACCAAAGAACCTCCCGAAATCTTCAAACGGCAGGTTAGTGCTGGTCCGGCGGGGAATCCCACATCCACACCGATTCGCCCACACGAATTCCGGTTTCGAAACAAAGCTTTACGGCCCGATCGCGCGAGATGACTAACCTCATTGGTCGAACCAAATCATCGCCGTCAAATCATGCACGAGCCCTCATGACTCAGTCTGCGATCCGCGGTCAATTCAACGAAGCCGTTGTTCTGGACTACCCAAACACAGTTGATCTGTTCAACTCGTCTCGTTTTGTCTGTCCGCGCCCCATGCCTCCCCTTAGCCCCGAGCATGCACCGAGCTTTTTCGCAAATTCCCATTTCGCTTCTGCGGAACAGCAGGATCGCGCCAGTCCGGATCGGGGGCATGCTAATCAATTGAGAAAGCTTTTTAATGGGACCCGCGTGAAAGATTACCGTGTGATAACTTCGAAACAGCCTTTCCAGTTTCGTCTACGACCTAGTCTGCTTTCTTCCCACCGGATTCTTCCCGGGTGATCTTTGGGAATCATCCATTTGATGGAACCCAAGCAACCACTGCTCCTAGTACCACAGCCTCTGAATCGGGACTTCGAAGGCGTATTCGTACAGGTGTGTCGCGATCGCACAGCCAACGAACCACTGATCTTTTTGATCCTCGAATCATGGGTAGTGTCACAGTACCTGAGGACCAAGGGCTTCCTTTTCCCCCGTCATTCTATCAACACAGTATTAGCCATACAGTGCCTTTGGAAGAAATGGGACCTGGGATTGCCTGGTCACACTTCCCAGGCGAGTGTCACCGTTGCGTCCCTTGGCCAGCGATCCCGCCGTTTTTGCCTCACAGCAAGTGGAGAGTGGGGTTGCTCAAAAAGAAGCGCTGTCGATGTGCAGGTTATTCTTCAAATAGTTTGATTTATTTAAACCGAAAAAAACGAAACCACCCGCAACGTCATCACAGTGCTTTGGAAATCTACGAGTGTCTGGAAGAGCAACTTTGATTCCACTTTGATCTGTTCTGCGCCGGCGCTGAACGTCTGTTCAAATCGACCCCGGGAGGCAGCTTTCTGGTGGGTCAAGGTGAAACGAGCAAGTGGGAATAGTCACTTTTAGTCCGACTTGAATGTGACTTACTGCATATGAAAACCTCAGTGGATCCGAATTCGAACCAGTACATGCTAGGCGAGTATAGTCAGCTCTACTCTACCGTGTCGGTAGTGATCTGTTGCTACATGCAAATTGTTCTCCCCCTCCGTGGCACAACCCCGGTTCTGTTACGCTTCTCAGTGTGTCCCAGTTCGTCCGGTAAGAAACATCACGTCGTGAGCTGAAGCCGCTGCTAGTCTTGTCCATCCACGCAAACAAACAGACTGTTAGCTAATTTCGACTCATCGAACCGGTGCTCCGTCACATTACTCTACATTACAATGTGACCGATAGAAAGTAACGATGAAAAGGAATAAAACAGAACACAAGAAGCTGGGCAGTATTCGCCCACATCCGATGGCGAGGGGCAAAGTTTGCCAGCTTTTTTTCTCTCCTGGCATCCTCCAGCGACGGGTTTCAAATACAAGCATACCACTGCCCCTTGTGAAAAAACCAGGCAACTTCCAGTCACGCTCACATCTTCCCTTTTACTCAAAAAAATTAAATTTTTGTTTATCCATATTTTAGTCCTTAATTTCCCGTTCTTCTCCTCTTTACTTGCTTGGCAGATTTTTCCCGTTCTAGGGTGGCTCACTGCCTGCAATACTTACTGTTCGCAACTACTCAGCCTCTGCACAGACAGGTTCCCATCGACCTGTTACGTTTTCTTGTTGGCAGTGCTTCTGTTTCTGCTGTTTTCATGGTTGTTGTCTCCACTGTAGCTGACGCTGCTTTTTTGTCCCTCAGAGTGTGTTTCTTCTCTGACTTTGGATGCATTCTTCTTGATGGTAGTCGAACCACATGCATTGGGCACAATCATCTTCCGGTTTACCTGTTTTTGAGCTTTGACGGTACTTTTCATACCTATTCGCTTTTTCTTTTTCCATCGACTCTCTAATCTGCGTAAGATTGCTGAACAAGCAATGGCAGAAGCATCACAAACCAGATGCAGAACGATTTTCACATTTATTTTTTTCGATTCTCTCCAGATCACCGGTTCCCCTTCATTTTTTTCTCGTTTGCGTTTCTCTGATTCCAAACTGTGAGAACCTTTCAATCATAAATCTAAGTACATCGTTAAAAAATGCTATAGTTTTAAAAATCAATCTGAAATGTATGCTGAAAGGTCAAGTCAGTTATTTTCGAGGGAATGATTTATGACCGACGAGCGGAATTGCCATTTCTCGCCACGGGACCTGCGTGTTTTTATACTGGATCTGGATTATTTATTCAGCCATAGGTGTCGTGTTGAACAGGCATAGTTCATTGAAGAGGGTTAGTCAGGTGTCATTTCATCTGGTGTTGCACCAACTGATAATTCTTATTTGGATACATTCGAATCAGAAAATCCCACGAACCAGCCAAGTATCCGAAGATCTGAAAGAGCCCGTTCATTAACGCGAAGAGAATCCAGACACCCTCACTTCTTTTCAGCTTGCAGCCGATGTGGTGTCAGAGGTTGACTCTTTCTGTTATGCTTTACTGTATCCCCTCTGTTATAAAACGCACTTGTACCATAGGCGACATCTTGCGTACGAAATATTGCGCAGCATCCTATTAGGTGTTGGTGTTCTTGATTCCCGGTAGTTCTGTGCGAGGTTAAGCCCGTGCGACTCTTTCCATGTTACATTAAACGAAGTTTTGTTATCTCCCGCGGGACTCAGGGTCTTTTCATAAATTAGCCACCCCATAACAGGGAGAAAATCCTGCGCAGTGCGCATGTTTGCGGCAATACTGAAATTAGCTCTACTCTTATCGGTTGGTATTGGACTGCCAAAATCCTATCCCTCTTGCCTTCCAGACCCGAAACTATCCTAGCCAGGAAATATCTCCACTTTATATTCAATATAAGCTTTTGCACCAGCAGCCTCTTTCTGGAGCTCAACTGCTTCGATCAGAGCCTTCATTTTTGACACCCATATATTAAGGTCTCGTCAGTCCAGCATCAGTTGCTGAGTCTTAAACGCTTCAGCGAACCTTGATCATCTTCCTGTTGCTTCAACTTTAGGATTTTCATATGCGTTTAGAAGAGTACGACAATTTCCGCGAATTACTTCCCTGGGGTTCAAATATTTCGCAGCTCATTCTCCAGCGTCTACATGGACACCTTCCGTCTGTGGTCCGAGGGTGTGAGTGACCAAATTTAATAACACGTTGAAATAATTTAACATGACACCAACTACGAGACACGTTTCGCTTTATGGAGACCGCGAGTAATTTACACTTGGAAATCAAGAAAATGTTTTCTCCGTTCTCCAACGTCCCGACCATCTAAACAGTCGCTTACCTATGTGAGCGCGTGCGGGGGAAAGAGTCCATCTTAGCATCCCGTCAGTTGAACTGAATCAACTACTGTGTCTGCACTAATTATATATGTATGATATATCGTCAGAAACACGATGTGGAAACTGGGTCACCTTTGAAGCCTTAAATTGTCGATTTTATCATGGCAATGTCTAAAAATGATCAACTGTGGAAAAATATCAAAAAAGGCATCTTACGCGGGCGATACGTGGACGATATCCAACGTACATAGTTATTTCATAACGAATAGATCCTTCACAGCCCATCCGTTCATTCAACCGAATTTGGAAAAAAGAAAACCGTATGCCATACTTAGTTGTTTGTGTGAGCCATAGAAGGGATGGTATCTTTCAGTTGTCAGTGGATGTGAAAGCAAATCAGAACGGGCAATACGCCTATTTCCAGTTTTTACCTCTCATATTGATGAGAAGTCCAGGGTGTGGCTGAGTTGATAGAGCAGGGAAAATGCGTACGAGAGACTCAAAGGAAAATGGGCTTTGATTTCTGAGGGGTGTTCTGCCATAAACGGCTATTCTGAAAGGTTTATTGACAAGACGATGCAACAGCATGAAGACAGGCCGAAACAAACAGTAGTCTAAAAGGGGCCCCTTTATATCCGTTTGCCATTCAAAATATTGGGGGCACACCGCCTCAGCCTGTATAATCGCGTTCGTCGCCTTAAGCGTTTATTCTCACGGGGCCCGGGTATAGAAGCCGCACACTGGCGTGTGCCAAGGAAGTGTGTCGGAAGAGGCGCCAGCGGTTGCCGCGTGCAGGAAATGTACTTTCAAACAAGTGACAGACAGAGTGTGATCGGCTAATCACTATAGAGGCCCCCTCCTAGAAGACCGCTTGCAAGAACGGCCTTTATTCAGGAGTCCGGCAAGGGAACAAGTATGTTGCGCGTGATAACCCAAGCGAAATAAATAAATTTTGCAGTTCTTTGTGACCTTGAATCCTTTTGTGGGTTCGGACTGTAGCTCCAAATTCTTCGGATCCTGTGGTATTTCCTGTGAATGACATCCGGTCACCTGACAGTCAGGACAAACATGGCAACAGAGGAGGCATGTAAGGTTACTCCGGGGCGAATGAATCATTTTTAGAATAAAAATGAACAGCCGACTGGAACCATTTTATTTGAGTTAGGGAGGAATTGACAACATGGGCCCCGCAAGGAGGAAAATGGGAAAAAAGAGAGAACAGAAAGGTACTCGCGGTGGAACCTGGCAGTTGACACTTGAATCGAGACACTGCGGAAAGCCGCCGCAGCTGGATGCCCAACCCGAAAAACCTCTTAAGTTCAACTCAGGAGGTAGAATTGTCAGGTACTTACGGCTGGGGAGTCAGTGGAGTTTTAACTTCTTTCACCCTAGTGAATGGTCTGGTACATGTTCGGTGTGGTAAAGGGTTGTTGTTCTCGGCCTTTGCGGTATTGCGTATATCTTGCTTGAGGAGACCGCTGGGCAGTTGGGTTGCTGTCGTTTACGAACGGGCATTTTGAAATCCGTGGAAGTTCACCCAAAAAATGCAGGCTTTAAGTGATGGTGTCCGGGAGTGCTAGATAAACAGAACTCCAACGAAGTTGCTTAGCGACAAAAAAAGGAAATGGTAAATTGCCTCCGTGTAGAAAATCAACCTCGAATGAGCAGCCGCAAAGGTGGATATGAAAATCTTTATTTATTTTTTCTTTCGCAATATTTTTAACCATGGAATCATTTAAACCGTATCTGCGAAACGAACTGGTTTCCTGACCACCCGTCCACGGGTCGGAGTCAATACGGGCTGCTCTGTGTTAAGGGCTGCGTCTGGAAAGTCAGGCAGCTGGGTCAACGGCCTTGTTACGGTCGGTTTATGGGATTTCGAGGGCGTGAGTGCTCGTCCTGATGCATTCGACGGGGTTAAATGGGACGGGGTGGAGTCAGCGTAAATAGATGGTTTAAGCCGGCATAAGGTGACCGCATCTCTTCTGCCGTTGTGGTCGACGATGAATGTTTTCTCTTAATGGTGAAGGACCCTGTGGGGCCGGAGTTCGCAGGCAGTAGAGTAAAGCGCGCCCCTATCCCAAGGAAAAAGTGAATAGTCTTGGGGGCGTGGATGTACGTAAACCGTCGTGTTTTGTTTGCGAGCCGCGGGGAGGTGTAACTCACTCTTCTGGTGCGTCAACCTGGAGGCGTAATCAGCATAACCAAAAGTGACGATGGACTTTGGGACCACCATGTCACCAGAAAGCTAAAGCGCTCAGCCGAACATGAGTTCGGCTGGTGTGGGTTGTAGGCCGGCTTTAGGAGCCTTCCGGCAACCTTAAAGTACTAGCGGTAGTGGTTCCCACTAGTCTGGGTTTTTGTGAGCTGCTAAGGCTACCTTCAGTTGCCAAATAAAATGTTCTACCATCCCGTTTGCTGACGGGTAATAGGTGGTAGTATGAATGCGAAGGCTGCCTGAACGTTGTAGAAGACTACTGAAGGCTCCTTCGAAATCCGAGCCACCGTCTGTGGTGACCACTACTGGACAGCCAAGTTGCCGAAACACAGTGTTCTAAGAGAGCTTGGGCGACTGTTTCGCTAGCTGCGTTGTGCAAAGGCACAGCTAACGGCCATCCGGTGAAACGATCCACACAAGTAAGAAGATATACGCTAATCTCTGACAGAGGCAGCGGCCCTACCACACCGATGTGTTCGTATGGGAAACGTGAGTCAACAGCTGGAAATTTGGATCACTAGCATTCTGTGAGCTTATCCACTTTCGACTGCCGACATTGGATGCAGGTACGGGCCCACGTAGTGGCATCCCGGTTCATGTTGTGCCAAACATAGTGGTCACTGACGGGCTTTGTAGAAGCTTTTATACCCGGGTGGGACAAGCCGTGTGAAGTTTCAAAAACCTGTCGCCTAATGGACGACGGTACTACTGGCCTTGGGTGGCCTTCGGGCATGTCACTGTATGTAACCTTCGGCTGACGGAGTGGAAACCGACTGGGACCGCAGAGTTGAAGTGCTAAGGAGCTGCTCTACCTCAGAATCGCCTACTGAAGCTGATGCGATAACTTCGAGGTTGATCGACCCAGGGCTGCTGAGGTGCGAGTAGAGAACGCAACATAGCGCGCCTGCGGCAGGATTATCAAACCTTGAGGTATGACGTAAATCAATCGTGCTCTAAGTGATATATTACAGACGTACGGAATTTCTGGGAGAGTTTCTGTCCGTGGTGGCATACAGTGCTTGGATGATCGGTTTACGGTCAGTGAAGGCGGTGAAGTCACGTCCCTCCAGGGTGTGTCCAAAGTGACGGACGCCTGGGTAGCTAGCGAGAAAGTCGCGGCCAAGGAGGCTTTACTTGGATTTATTAGGTAGTAGGTTTTTGAAGAAGAGTGTAACGAGTTATTAAGTGTCGGCTAATTATTGTTGCAACTGCACCCGCACGGCTTTGTTCGAAGCTTCGGTGACTAACACGACCGGGGAAGTTGGTTTCAAGTGTGATGGCGAGGCTATGTTGCTGATGGCCCGTTTCGACAAAGCAAATGCATCTTGTGCGATTTCTGTGAAACCAGTTGCTTTGATTCGACTTCTAACAGACCTGTGAGCGGCCGCATTAGCTGAGCTTGTTGTGAGATAAAAAGCGGATAAGGGCTTACCAACCCCTTCGAAAAGCCGTAGTTGCTTAAATGACGCAGGTTCTGGGTAGTCCGTGATTGTTTGCAATTTATCCTGCAATGGTATGAGCCTTGTAGAAGTAACCTTATGGCCTAGGAATTCGATAGCTTCGACGCCTGTTGCACACCAAATCGCAATGACCGTGACCTCGTGTCGAAATAGGCGCCTGAAAAGCATGCGTAGATACATCAGACGTTTTGTCTTAGACGAGCTGGCAATCAGGATATCCTCAGGGTAAGCAAACGCAAAATCTAAACCACTGCTTGCCATATCGGAGAAACCGTGGAAAGTTTGCTCCGATTAATCACGTGCAAACGGCGTTCGTAGAAACTCGAAAAGACCGAAAGTGATCTCGACTGCTGCTTTGGAAATATCTGTCTCCGCTACTGGTGTCTGGTTTTGTCCCCCACAATAAATCTATTCAGCTGAAAATTACCTTGCCGCTAAACCAGCTGTGAGGTTCGTGACTTGCGAAAGCAGCTATCGATCGGGCGTAGCCAGTCGGTTGAGTGAGCCATAGTCCCCGCACGGTCTCCAGTCTTCAGGTGGCGTCTTCGGGACGATGTGTGGGGGTGACGCCCACGGACTTTTGGGGGGCCGGATAATTCCCTATTTGGACATGCTTCGGAACTCGGAATGGGCCACACGGAGCTTTTCTGGAGCCTACCTGCGGGCTGGAGCATAGACCGGGGCCTTTGTGTGGTGATGTTATTGGCCACATCGGTGGTGAGTCGAAGCAGGCTAATTTTGGGCGGGCAAGATTAGGGTACTCTGTGAGCAAATTACCGAATTCAGGTTCAGGAGTGAGAATTGGCGTGATGATCACTGGGAGATGAACCAACATAGATGTTCGACGTGATCCGATCCACGAACCTTCTGTTACCGGGATCGACTACTAGACAGTGGCTTTCCAAAATATTCAAGCCTGTAATAGCCTGGTGCACTTGGGCGATGATGAAAACCTACGGGAAAAAACGACGAAAGCCAATGTCTATGGTGAGAAATTGATTGCTTATGTTGAGATCAAACTGCCGTTGAAGGCTCGCAGTGTGACAGCTGTGGAGGAGACAGTGGACCTTTCTGAAACCGCTATTTCACTGAGCTGCTCTCCCGTTTTGATTGGGAAAAGCATACCGGTAGTGTAGTCTTTAGTGTGAATGAGGCAACTAGTAACAGGAGCACCGGTAGAGCCTGTTGTTTTCACCTGATTGGAGTGAATGCCACAGGGTTTTCGCATTTACGAGATTGTAGTCCGAAACTGTGGTGCATATGACACCGTCAGCATCAAAAAGCAAACCTCCTGACATGGCGTTCGAATGTGTGGGTTGCTACTGGATGCTTGTTGGTGAGTGGTTTTCTATCTAGGGTCAAAGACAGGCTCAAGTGGAGCTTCGTTAGCAGAGCTGAAACGCAAAATTCTATGCCGAAAGTGTGTTTTCATTCTAAAGGATTTTATCTGTAGCCCCTGTGCCCTTATCTAAGCTGTCGATTTGTACTGGGACCGCCGCAGTGCTTTGAACATACGGGGAGAGTCGTGGCAGGACTGCATCGTCCATGGACGCCGTATCTATTACCGAAAGCGTTTTCCGTGACAACTGTGAGGGTGTCATATCTCCTAGATGGATTTCGGAGAGAAAATGTTGCGGACGTTTCTCTTCCTATGCAGCCAGGCGCTTGATAGGAGCTTCCCAGAGTGCGTCGGGCGTGTTGTGATCAGGGAGGTTCACAACGATATCTCGGGCCTTTGAGACTATAACATCTGGAATTGCTGAGACCAGTCTGTCACATGTGAACTGCTGACTAGACATGCAAACCTCCTAGAAACGAGCCTCCAGGATAACGATGGAAACCTCCTTATCTTCCGTCATGAAATCCGATAGATTTGTGTGCTGTGCATGGCGCTCCTATTCATACTCGGGCTTAGGCTCTCTTTTGGGTGCGCTATGGAAATGAACTAGCCTGTGATTCCAAAAATTGGCTGGCAACTCCTGATATACCAAATCTCAGAATCACTGCGAATGGAAACCAACCGATAGAATGATGACATTCAGAAAAATGAATAAACAGTCGTGCTTTCAAAACAATGTACGAAGTTGAGAATGTCTAATGGGGATATATACACGCGATAAGAAAATTTTAAAAATGTTAGACCGAATATATGGTCGACGAAGGGAAGGAAAAACTACCGAAGACGTGACCTGGCTAGGTCACTTCGACGGAATTATTCAAAAATGGCAAATGGGATGGTTTCACCAACTATTGGAGCTCCAACTCCCCCAGCCTCTATGATGGCTTTCGTCAGGGGACTCAACGAGAAAAGACCGTGGATTGCCTAAAGAGTTTATTCTCACGGGGCCAGAGTAGAGACCACACACTGGCGTGTGCCGAGGAAGTGTGCCGGAAGAAGCCCTTGTGGTTGCCGTGTGCACGAAATGTACGGTCAAACAAGTGATAGACAGGGCGTGATCGGCTGATTACTACAGAAGTAGATCAAAAAACTGATGTCATTCAACAAAGACTATCAGGATCAGTCACTGGACTATCCTGCTCTGTAAAACTAAAAATATTGTTCCCGTCCGAACCCATCGTGTTTTTTCGACTGAAAGGTAGGGTGCCAGATTCTACAGCACCTTTCTGTTTGCTCATTCATCTGTTTCTACGGAAATAGGTATATTGGTCTCACGACCAGGCCCTTATCCGAACTCGTTCGTGCAAACCACCCAACTTGGATGAATACAGGAGCCATCAAATCAACCACGAGTAATATATGTTCTCCACTTGTGGGGTCAAACCACTCGTTGGGTGCGATAAGCACATTTTTCGCCGTCTATAATATCCTGGGTAAGTGCTCAAGACCTGTCAAATGTTGTACCCTTGCCCCAGCTGAACTCCGGAATAACCGCCTCCACTATCGAACCAGATTTGCTCAAAAAAATATGAGCAAACACTTAACTTCCTGTGGTTCACTTCTTATTTCCAATCAAGTGTGCAGCCGCTTGAACATTCTTCACTATGATCAATTTCGCACGAAAGCATGCACAAACACGCGTGCACAGACAGACTGGAGTGACCGTTCGCCTTCACTGTTTTGAGTTACTTTTATTGTGGTGCATTGGTGTGAGTATAAATAACCGAAAACAAGCCCATTCACTACTCTGTTTTGTTCTCAATAAGTTCTGTGGTACTTCTCTTACGTTAAAATAACTGGTGTTCCAGTCATGAAGTCTGATTACCGGAACCATTGTCTATGGCAAAACATGGAAAACAGTATAACTCGAGCGGAACTTGACGTTTATATGTTGAAGTCCTACGACGTAGCGTATTGTGACAAAGAAATCCACCAGTGCCCTGTAGATGATTAAAAGTAATTTAAAAGTGAGATCAAAGTAAATGGCCGATTCAGGGATGGCACCGCCGGCAATTTAGGACACTGTAACCAATAATACGCGAATTAACACCATTTTCGGGTCACCAGTCGTATAAAAGTCACAAACATGGACTCCGAGGAGTAAAGCGGATCTTCAATGGGGATACATTTACGGAACTTGTGGTGACATCTGCATATATTGAGAGAGGAATATGTTCTGCTGGCAGACAACTATGTATTTTACCACAGAGTACGTCAGTAGCAAGCTGAGGGCCGTGCTGCAGGGAGTAGCGGTCCTATTTTAAACCGCGAAGCATGGGCTGGAGGTTTATCCAGTTAGTCGTGTTTAAAGTATGTTTGGGTGGGCCACGTTTGAGATCTACGGATCTGAGTGGGAATTTTGAAAGGTAACATTCTATGATCGCTGCCCAGGAAGAGATCGAGGGCAAAGCTTTTCACATTCTAAAGGTCAGTGGTAAATACCACGCCAACTTCGCTACTTCCACTGGTTGGTGTCATTAGGTGCTGGACCCAGAACCCCGCACGTATGGTTGAAAAGGAATCCGTGAAGTATTGTAGTAATGGCATGGTATCTCAACAGATATTAGGCGTACTGAAGTACCCAGAAATGGGCTTCAACGAGGATGGGAATAGTGCAAAGTAGTCAAAAGCTTTGACTGTTTGGTTGAGGTCCGTGGGGTTTGAATTGGGCGTTCGATAGACGCAGCCAACATTGAATGGGGAGTTGGGCAGTAGCATCGTTACCCATATTGGGTCCTGGATTGCGTCCCTTGTTGAATCAGAAGAAGGAACTGTGGGCAGGCTATTTTCATTGTGGATTAGCAGCCTCCCCCGCAACTACGAAGATTCTTTGTGAAGGTTTCGTAGCCATCGATAGAAATTAGGTCAGATGGGAAGAAGGCAGATAGCCAGGTTTCCGTGATGATCGTTTCCGCCGACCTGAAAGAAAGGGCCGAGCGTAGCCAAAATAGTTCACTTCTTGCCTTGTGGGCAGTCAGTTTAAAATGTTCGGCACATCTAAAGTCTACATCTATTTAACATCCATGTTTCGTTGTGACTTTGTCTTCTCAGCTGCAAATGGCCCATCGTTTTTCGAAGTCGCCACTCTAACTGAGGCTCTGGTTGGTAGGTGACCCTCACTTTCGCCCAGGTCACCGTGACGGTAAAATTAGATTGCCTCGGTTTTATCTTTTCTCTCCGTTAAGACTCTGTTTTGCGACATTCTTAACGATGTTAGTTATTTACGCCGAAACGTTGATTGTTAGAGTAATTCATTGGGCCACCCTACAATGATATAGCAAGTTATTATCGCAAAACATCGGCACAAGAATTTTCCTGGAAATTAAGGATCAAGCCTACCTAAAAACACCCTTCGCAGCCCCATCTATATTACACATATGGATTTTCGGCCCTTGGTCTGCGGTACGTCAGCTGTGCGGTTGTCTACCATGGTGAGTGTAGCCTTTTTTGAGAATTTTAGAACACACGGCTCGCCCTCCCCCCCCATTAAAGTCAATCTCTATCTGTACTGATTTGATCTTGAATAGTGTCAACTTCCTCCACCATTCAAATAAACACTTCCTCAGACGAGGCTACTTTCCCCGTGAGGCAATATTATCCTCTCTCCGTCGTCAATATCCCATTCCTCAATCCGGACTAGACCGTCTTTCATAATGCACTGGCAACGGATGCGCTAAAATGTGAATTCCGAAATCAGGATGCAGAGATAGTTGAGCTGGAGGCCGCTGTCCGTATCCTTAAGCATGAGTTGACCAGCCTGAGGACCTTGGTTATCAAACCCTTCCCTGTGTCCAAGGCAGCCCATCAGGTGTGTAGAGTATCTGAGCAGCGAATTCTTGATGTAGTCAAGATTTTGCGAGACACTGAGATATACTCCAGGCGAGCCATCCGTTGGGGTCGCTTTCTCAACTTGAATCACCCCATGATACCTATGCCCAGGTGTTTAGCCGCCTTAAGCCCCCCTTCCCACTTAAAAGTCGGTCCACTTGGCTGGTAACCAAACGCAGCAACCAAGTACACGGCCTTCTAATTGGAATGAGCACCACAGAGGCAGCCAAACGAATTGTTTTCTCAGCCGCAAAAGCTCATGGAGGAAATAAAAGCTCGAGGGAGCAGCCATTCACAAGCCACTGCACCTAAGGCTCCGCAGTGAGAAGGCTAAGCCAGCGACCCCATAAAAAACCCATCCCAAACTCAGAGTGCTGCCTGTCGTGCAGGTAACTAGCCTTGAGGATTGAGCTCCATGCCCACCATCCGCTGCTTTCCCACTCACTCTATCTTCCGTCAGGGAAAGTACCCTCAGTATTATACCTAACACTACTAAGTATCTGGCGCCTACAAAAAGTATCCCAGACCACAACATTGCTAATAAGACTGGATTAACGGACAAGACTCACCCATCCTTGAGCCCAGACACAAACCTGCAGCCTGGTTCTGCTGGAAACTGCAGTGAGGAGGTTAGCGGAAAAGAAAAGATATCTTCTGCGTTCACGCAAAACAGGATCACCAGCAAGAGACCTCAGAGCCGTGAATCAGCAGTACGCCCAAAGGTTAACCACAAAAAGCAGCCCACCCTTTTTGGAGATGAAGGGTGTGGACCGTCCGCCTGGTATAATACTTCCCAGGTTTCTAGACGTCAAAACTTACAGTCCCCAACAGTGTGTTTACTCTCTAGCCCCCTTAATATCTTCAGCTCTCAACTCCCCCAGGACCTCCTTTCCACCCTCAACTCCCCTTCTATCCCCCTCCTCAAACCCAAAATCAGTTGTCTCTGTCGATTCTGCAAAACCCCTGAGCATGTGCTCAAGTGTTTTTACAGCAATTGCCTGAGTTTGCCGAAAAAGAACTCAGAGCCTCGGCTGCTTGCAGTGGACAGGGAGCCTCAGATCATAGCTCTCACAGAAACCTAGCTCACCTCTGATATACTTGAAGCCGAAATATCCCTTCCGGGATACTTCACAGTAAGGCAGGACTCCAGCAGGGGTCGTGCAGGCGGGGTCAGCATATACTGCGATAATTCTATCCCTCCTCCCACCATACTGACAACCCCTGACTTTTCATTTATTGATTGTTTGTGGGTTGTGCGTGATCGCATTCTCATTGAGTTCGATTGTATTGTTAAATGGCCATCTCTTCCCTCAGCAATTAAAATTTTGAGATCCTTCAGAAGGACCAATTTTAACCAAGTCTCCGCATTTATTCGCTCCCAGCCATATTCAGCGTACCTGGGTAACTCTGCTGATGAAATGGCAAAGAATCTCAGAGTTGTTCTCCTCAGCTGGTAGGCTATTTGTCCCCATAATTCGTCTTCAACAGACCGGCGAGCAGCCCTTCCTTCGCCCCATTAGGAGCATTCTAGACGAACAAGCAAGCCTCTTTGCTAGATATAAAGCCACAGGCCTTGGCCACGATGCAGAACATTTCAGGACTATAAGAAACATATGCAAACACTAGATTTGGCCTTATCAGAATGCAGTCCAACGATCTGTACTTGATCGAGCACGGACAAAAAGGGCATTTTTCTTTCTGTACGTGCCCAATCTATGAGGCACAGCTCTGACGCCATTAGCTCTCAAAGACAGTGCCGGATCCCTAAGTAGCCGGGGCCTCCAGCTCCTACTTTCTTACAGTTTCTAGCTTCTTATCGATATCATCCCACCTCACTATGTACCCGATATCTCTGGTCACTACACTAAACCACGTCACCATTCCCATTGGTGCGGTTGCTCAAGGTTTCCGGCGTCTCAACCAATACTGCTCCACGGGACCTGACTTAATCCACCCCCACATTCTCAAAGAAACCACGGACACATTAGGTGCTCCTTAAGCCTCTCTTTTTTAGCAATATGCTGACGATGGAGTTTTCCCCAGTGTCTGGAAAAAGACAGCCATCCCACCCATCCATAATAAGGGTAGTAGATATCTTGCTTCTAGTTACAGAACCATAAGTGTAACTGGCGTCACGAGCAAGATTTTCGAGCGAATTCTAAGGTTGTAATTCTTTCCCATCTGCACAAAAATAGGATCCTCGCCCCGTCCCAACATGGGTAACTTTCTGGCGCATCATGCATCATCAATATGCTCCTTTCGTGGAAAGTCTGACAAAAGCCTACGATGAGAGCCGGCTCTCACACGCTGTATTCATCGATTTTTCTAAAGCCTTCCACAAGGTCCCTCGTGACCCCCTCCTTGAAAGGCTGCAAACATACGGGATTAAAGGCTCCATGTTGGCTATCTTACTCAGCTTCCTTACCGAACGCACCTTTGTGTTTAAGGTGGGGAATCTTTTGCCTCATACTTCCCCGGTACCAACTGAATTCCCCCAAGGATCTGTCTCAGGTCCTCTTCTTTTCCTGATCTACTTACACGATCTTCCTACAACCCTTCCTGTGAGCATTGCCATGTAAGCAGATGATGTAACCCCATGGAGTTCAAACGTTGAAAACCTGCAAATGGCAGTTGTCGAAACAAAACGCTGGTCCGAGTATTGGAATCTCCCAGTTATTGATGATAAATGCGTGAGCATGTCTTCTGGCAGAGGGACTGGCCAAACTTTTTCCTCTAACGAAGCAACCACACTGCCTGGGGTTGACAGACACAAGATGCTCGGTTTTTGGTCAGATTGTAACTTTTCCTTCTCTTATCATCACTAACTTGCGAGCAAGTCTGCCCTTCGAGTCCTAAATATGATTCGAAGGTCCTTCCCGCGCATCTCTAGGGATGATTTTCCCACAATTTTCTGCACGTAAATCCAACCTCTGCTGGAGTACGGTTGTTAGGTAGGGCATTCTGGTCTCGTCCGAGATCGTGAGACCCTAGAAAGAGTTCAGAGGTCCTCCACCAAAGCAGTATGGGGTCTGTCCCGTCTACCTTATCCCGCCCGCCTCTCACTCCTCAGTCTCTATCCCCTTGACTCAAGGCGCGTAAGAGGTGATCTCTTTTTGATGTTTCACATTTCTGAATCAAGTCAAAGTGACTGCTTTTTCTCCGTCTGTCCAGCCTCTTCTCTCAGTGGTCACAACGAAAAGGTTTTCAAACCGAGACCAAGCACTTCACTACGAATTAACTTTTTTGAACTACAAGGTCGTTACTCTGTGAAACGCACTCCCGGAGGATATTGTTCTCTCGTAGAACAAAACTATATTTAAGAAAAAGTTGGACCTTTGCCTGGGTCTTTCCCAGTAAGTCGTTGTCCAAAAAAGTGGGATAGACGTCTTTTATTGCATTTTAATTCCGCTATATATTCATGAATGTCGCACCCCCATTCCGCTTAAGGCACTGTCTGCAGTGAGACATTGCATGACGTTGTGAATTTTGTTTTATTGCCGCCCCCGCCCCCTGTCTCCCTTTACTCGCGTTTCAGCTCGGTGAATCCGACAGAAGATCAAGTGTTTCCTCGAAAACCGAGGCAATTGGGCTCAAAACCTCGAAAAAGTGTAATAACTCAAGACTTCAAGGATTCATTTGAAGCGGTATATGTCAGTAGCATTCATCTTGTTAGTAACTGGTTTCCGGTCGGATTGCTTAGTAGTTACTTTACTCGGATCAACATCGAAACGATACGGAGGAAATTGACGACCTGTAACGTGTAATGCTTGGTTGGCGCTTTATTCAAATACATTTCTTTATTTCATCGAAATACACTGGAAGCCCTGGTACAGACCGCTTAATTTTATTTTCTCGATATAGATAGAATAAAGACAGTTATCGAAAAATCGGAAATCAGAATTAGAAATGGGCGTCGTATTACCCAATTTGGGATGGTGGAAGAAATCGACGAAGCGTATCACGTGGTTCAAATGAATGGCACAGACCACTCCGCAACCAGCTGATACCGCTAGGAAACCGATCGGTTTTCGAGGTAAAAATATAGAGTGATCTATGGTAAGGTATTTCAGGGCATTTCGCTGAAATAACCCCATTCATTTATTTACGAGGCCAACTGAGCATTGCACGTTACCTTGGTCATCGATTTCCTTCGTATAAATTCGATTTGGATTCGTGTCAAAAGGCCGAAGGCCGATCGGAGTGGTAGTAATAACCAGCCGAGAACTGATCAGCTTTGGAATAGTTCAGCTCAAAGGGTGGATATGATTTAGCAGTCAAGAGTTATACCGAAAACTACAGCTTCATGGTTTGTCCCCATAAATCGAAAAAAATTCCATGGGCTCCCTCAGGATGCTGAATCTTGACTTGAACAGTTGATTTAAAAAATCTTACAACAGGAACCTTTGAACCGCTTCCCAGGACAGGAAGGAGGAGGAACGTCCACTTATATCGACAGGTTTGCACCACCGTGCGCGAATGTACAACATTCTATCATAAAATTCGAAATCGACTCTGAAAAGGCTTCGTTTCGTTTCAAAGTCTCCTTATCAGCAATTCCACACTGTTAGGTTTCTTTGATCCAAAACAACAGAGTTCCACCTTTTCACTTCAGGAAGCCTTAGGATTGTGGAACGTAACACTATTCTGTATACTCTGCTGTCGATTGCAGTCGCTTTCAGAGTTGCAATGTAGTTGCCACCGGCCAAACGAGCTACGCTCTCATTTGTTGATAGTGCCGGCGCCCGATGAAAAGCCCTCGCTAAGCCAAACGTTCCGAAACTTTCAGTGAATCCGTATTATTTCAGTCTGACTGATGTTTGTGGCGGGGCAAATAAAAGGGCTGAGGCAATAAAACTATGGCTCCTTGGTTTCAACAGTCAGAAGTCTTCTTTTGATACAACCCTGCCCAATTTGATTCCGTTCACGTAAATCTCCGACCCCCAGCAAATCCGTCAACCCAAGATCCTGACACGACTAGGCTTTTCATGGCCTTTTTTGCCTCGGAAATCTTGCGAAGGATCAGCAACCAAAAACATTGGTATATTTATTATATACGACAGAGTCTCTGTTGCAGAGTTAAAACATAGCCTTTCAAGTGTTACTGAGATGACACACTGCCCCTGGTATTGCGTTCGGCTACGGAAGAACGTTCAGCGGAATTTTTCCAATGTTTTTTCAAATTCCTTGTCGAAAACCTGCCAAGGAATTCTTCAAGAACCCATCCATCACAGCTTCGAAAACACCATTCATGAACAAGACAATTGCTGCAGACGAAACCTCAATGCAAAGGGAATTCGCCAGGTCCGCCAGCAAGTATTCAGCCACGCCAAAATATGTCCGTCCCCAGTTATCTGCTTCCTCACCGTCTGACGATATTTTATACATATACAACATCAATTCGGCTTCGCTCTCACCAGAGCGTCGTTCCAATACGTTTGACGTCAAATTAGATATATCCATTTTAATCCCGCCTAGCCAACCAAAGCCTTAGAAGGCAAGAAGCATAGAGTTTACCCCTGGCAAGCTTTCCTCCCTTGAGCACGCTAACTGGATTCCACCATGTCCTATCACCGGAACAATGGCCACGACCGATGACGATGTAAATTACCCAAAAACCTTAATAACTGTACCCAGAAATCCTCAGTCCATCAAGAGAAGCACCCCGCTATCTTCTAGTATATCTCACAACTCGGCTCCAATAGCCACTGGACAGTCTACTGTGCCTAAGCCATCTTACAAACCCGCAAAAAGTCATTACTACGTGGAATACACGTTGTGGACACTACGATCGTTTCTAATTCACTCACCAAACCACAAGTCTCACCGCTAATTACCCCAAGCGGGGCAATACAGAGTGCAACCGTGGTGGAAGGAACGTTATTCAAGACCTGTCTTCCCATTCAAAACCACCGAACAATATTTGCACCGTACATAACTCCCAGTCATGCTTTTTCTACACCCTCTTGTTATCCTCCTCATCAAGCTGCTACAACCAACCCCCGTGCCTTTCCAGTGATACCGGCTTTCACACCAAAGGGTTACTTTAGTGTTTTACAAAACCTCAGTAGTAACTGAGGTAATATTTTTCCCCGTGAATCGCTAGCTTTTTATCATTCACATACTCCGCCTACACTGAATCCCTTTTCATTCCACAGGCCACTTACGACGGCACTCGCGACTTTCCAACACCCCACTTATCCCACTTTCATTTCACTTTCTCCTCCAGGTTACGGCCCATCAACTTACCGTTGTAAAGAGGACACTTGAACAACTATACGTAAGAAGGCTAACACTAAGGTACTTGATAATACCGCACATCCTTTTTCTCTCCCACTTGATGGCTACTCGGTCCTCTCTCCTCACATTTCTATATCCAAGCCACCAGTATCCGCCGGTAGTAAGGCATTCGTTGGCGTACTTCTACGGTGTTGTTCCGCGCTAAGTTGACTTACAAACGGCCGATCTCCTTCCAAGCTAACGGTCCTAATTAGTATTGGCCATACCCAGCCTAGCCTACCCACTAATCTGACCCCTTCAGCAGAGAGATCTACTCATCTTATTTCACCATCCACGGTGTGTCATATTTCCTCATCCCCATTGTCGACGACTCTTTTTCAAGAAACACTGATTGTTTTATCCGATCCTTCCTCGGCGAAAGGTATACCGGAATCTTATAAAAATCCTAAAGTCACTCTGGACTCCGCCAAAAGGCTTTCACTGTTTATGCTGAATGCGTGCTCAAAAGTGAACAAGATGCGAATGCTGCGTATTCCACTGCTCAAGCCTGGTTATGACCTTATTTTAGTTACGGAAACCTAGTTGACAGACAACACTCTAAACGGGGATATGGTTATCACCGGATACTAATCTTTTCGGAAAACGGGCTGACCCAGTGGGAGAGAAGCTATCATATACACTTAGGGCAAACCAAGAAGGCAAAAAAATTTCGGCATCCAATGCTGAATAACTTACTGAATTCACTTTGGCTACAGGTCACTACAGGACGTTCTGGCTTTATTATCAGTTGCATCTACCTTCTTCCAATACTAATCCAAGCGACTTCTTGCCTATCAACGATGCTGTAAACGTTGTTGCTGAGATACCCAGCCTCAAACTGATGGCCGGCGACCCTAACGCACCAGGCATCCGTCGATCCTCTTTGGAAGCCCAACATCACCTAATACACTCTTGACCAGCCCCCTTTTAGGAGGATGGACACAACATGTGATGTGTCCAGCTAGAGGCAGTAATACTGTTGACCTCTTTTTTCGGTGGGATAACCTAGTGTACACTTCGGTCGTGAACAGTATCCTGGGATGCGACCACTCACCGGTAAGGTGGAAGATTGCGGTGCCAACGCGAACCTCCACAAACCAAACGCCTAAAGATAGTTCCATCAAGCTAGCTTGGCTCACCTAGCCTCCCTTATTCGCGCCCAGAACTGGCGTTCTTTCTTCTTATCTGACGGCTTGCTTCACTCCAAGCCAAATGCTTGTCTTTAAGTAACCACCCCAACCCAGGGACTACCCCGACGCGATAAACCAAACAGTGTCTATCAATTCAAAAAGAATCTTTCTATCCTACAGCGCAAATTCCCTAGGTCGGTAGACTTCCCGTTGTTCTCACAAATGAACTGTTCATCTCGTTCAATACAAGTGACCGGAAGACCCTTCAATACAAACAAGAAACAAGGGAGCTGAGTCACCCCAAATAGACCGAGGCCCCACCCAAGCTTACAAAACTGAGTAACAGCCAGTGCAATTATATATCGAACTCCCAAGAGATCTCCAATGCATTCGATGACTAATTTGCTTCACCTGTAACGACCGATGGCTCCCCATGATTATATCATATTGATCCGCTGACACCAGCACAGTTCTCAGCAGTTTTACTTCACCCAAATGACTTTACCGTACAGCTTACCAAAACTAGGCCGTCATACCGTCCAGGTCCAAGTGCTGCACCAACGAATAATTTCAGGCTAGATAGAAATGATATCCCATTCTTTTTGTTTTACATGCTTCCGCATCAGTGGTGTGGAACGGGTGCATACTCGGTAGCCACTGAGGCTTATTTCACCAATGGGGATAACCGGTAACCGAACCCTGAGACTTGGAGCGGAGAAGAACCACATAAGGTCCCAGTAGATTCTTGTTGTTAGAGGTTCCCGGTCTATCTATGGGCAGTGACACTTGCCCTACCTTTGGAAAACATCAGTAATTATCCCAATTCTTGAGCAGAGTTCACAACAGGACCTAACCAACTATCGACCAGTGAACCACACCCTCATTATTTCCCGAATTACGGAAATACCGGTCAATAATAAGATGACAACTCACCTACCAGACAACAAACGCGTTAACTCTGGACAGCACGGTTTTTCCGAAAAAGATCGTGTGTCACTTGTATGAGTGATTTGCTTAACTTATTAACTACGGCCACCAACAGTGGTACATCAGTGGCGGTTATTCTGCTTGACATGACTAAAACTTTTGATCGAGTCCCCCATAATAGGGTACTGGCTAAGATGAAAATCTACGGATTTGTTGACCCAATTCCAAATTAGTTTTCTTCATATCTAACATCTCGAAAGCGGATGGAGGACGTTGGCGGCAGTTTATCATCACCTCGACCAGTAACTGGTGGAGTTATTCAGGGTAGTGAACGAGGTCCCTCACGTTTTCTTACGTATGGTAACGACATTTTTAACGTCACCACACTAGGTGCTATGTTCCTTCTTGCAGACGACAATAAATTACTGCGCTCCTCTGAACCTGGCGCTTTAGCATCTACCATCGCTGACATTACTAGAGATTCAACGTCGCTGGATTCATTGAGCAACCAATGATTAATAAAGTTCTCCGCTTCCAAAATTAGTATCCTTAGGTATGTGTCAGTTTCCCGCAGGAGCTTTTGAAATTATTAATGAGTTCATCCCCAACGGTCACGAGGTAGGGAGCCCGGGGTTACAATATTATTGTACACCTAATTTCTTCAAGCATTCGGTCGTGCGGGTTGCTAAAGTTAGAAGGCTAACTGTTCTGATTACTGGAACCCCCGATCTTCCAAAAAACAAGCCGGGCATTTTTAGTGGCTCGCCGGACTGCTTTTGGAATATTGCACCGTCGTCTTTTCTTATATGCTGCAGATTGGAAAACTAGCAATTGGGCATGTACAAAGTAGACTTTCCAAACAGTTACCAGGACATTCCTTGCCTTCTAGTTATATGAAAAGGTGTGGAACATTGCAATTAGAGTCCCTATGGTTGAGCCGTCTGCGAATGGACCTGTCCTTCTTTTGCAATATCTTAAGACGTACATCTTGCAATTCAGCCCCTCAGGTCGAAAATCCCTCCATCTATTCTTTACAACATATGGGCTCTATGGTCTTGATTCCAGTATCTGGGACTGTGATGCGGTCTAACTCTTATTAATAAATATTCTTCCCTTTGGAACAAACTTCCACATCGAACTGGGCTACTATCTTCAGCCTCTTTATCATTCAAAAAATAAATAAATAGACATCTGACTGTACGAAATCTCATTCTGATGCACGGTCCTTACATGTCTATCACTCGAGCCTGCGAACTTGGCTTGGGACAGTAATGAAGATCTCAGCAAACTTTTGTCCGGTAGACAGTTATCGTCGACGGGTGCTAAGGAGAATGTGGATTCATTCCGTATTGCAGTGAGCAGATAAAAGAAGCCAAGCCCCCTTTCTTCGACTGCCAGCGACACTTCCCTCGTGTCTGTTTGTCCACCTCTTTTTTTCAACGCACCTGACCACGACCCCCTACAGGCCACTGTTGTTCCGTTGATTCATCTATTCTTGATGCCTGTTTTTACCATAGTCGGTCAGGTCCTTTTTATCAGCCGCTAACGTGTATTAGAATACCACCTATGCTAGAAAATATGTAGTGGCATATGAAGTATTGTGCCCTCAAGACGCCAGCCTTGTTCACGCGTCAACTAACTTCTCGCTGATACCGCATTTCATCACATGAGATTTCAGGCTTCGTTCTGATTAACTAACCACCACAGTTCACGTGGTCCTCCACCCACCATCCATTGAACTACACACAGGTATTTGCTCTAGGTTTTGCTCATTCTCGCCTCCCTGTCTTATTGGTAATTCTCACTAAGCCACACGATAGTTTGTCGTTAGTACTGTTCTGTTTTGAGTTACGTAAGTCGTTTGATCCAAAAAGCCAGACCCTAACGCCACAACGGCTAATTTCTGTTATTTTTGGTTTCCTGCCATAATGTCGTTGTTCGGTGTCTCTTCCTTAACCCACAGCTGGTAGAATTGCCAGACTGCTGCCTTTTCCGTTTCGCTTCCGAAAACTACCCCTAAGGACGATTATCGCCTGCTTCATCCCATGAATAACTAAGAATTTCTGTCGCTGCATAGTACAAATGGGATTTACACACCATTTCATTTTCGTCCGTCACACGACCGCTTTCCACGGGATTACCACAATCCGACCACTAGGACAGAGGCTACTTTATCTCACTGCATTCGTACAACTTATTCTAATCCCAGCGGTGCGAAGTGCTGTCAGATCCACAGCTTTGGCCGCACATGTCGGGCTTACAGGACGTCTGCAACTATGGGCGGGCGCAACTAGATTGGTGGATCACGCCCCTTGTCTTCGAAAATGGTTCCCAGGTTGGGTGGCCAGCGCACGGTCAGTCCCATCCACTAGCAGTGCTTGTGGATAACGAAGTTCTATCTTTATGCTCGCACTAATGCAGCAAGCTTTCTCTCCACTTCTCTCCAGTTATCACAGGCTTCCCTTCGAGCTTGCTCTTGGTACTGACTTTATATTCTGCCATTTTCATGCCCAGAAGAATTCATCATTTTCTATGTAAGTATCAGTAAATAGCTTTCCCTCTACCTACTATCAATCTTTTCCTCTGCACAGAGCGGTGGCTTATCCAAATACTCACCGATCGTCGCAGCTACCTCACCGCCTAACGTCCCTGAGTTGCACTTCCGGCCGCTCTTCCGCCCGTCACGTAGTCTTGTCCGTTCCCCATGTTAGAACTCGCTAAAACTGTTCAATCACTGACACGTCTATTGTCACCTTTCATTCCCTCACCGGTCACCAAGAGAAGTCCGGCGCTGACACATCTTTCCGGAGCTCTCCAGCGGGAAGTGAAGTGACCAGTGATTATCTTCACTCTTCATTGGTTCATCCGACTGCCTCCACAGTGCCGTTCAAGCGAGTTATTCTGATTTCCCAGATCATCACTTTTTCTGCATGTCTGAACTTTCCCTATATAATTCCCATGCAGCTTCCCTGCTCATCACGGTCATTTGTCACACCAGTCAAAATGGTCTTTAGATATGGTACACCAGCCGTCCACCTATAATAAAATTACCTTTATCACATCCTCAATCTGTCAGCTCCTCTTTCCCCCCAGATGTGGCATTCGTATGTTATATTACCGAAGCTAACCCTGTATCCAGCCCCTAAAATTCATGGCTATCGAGGCTGGATGATGTGTGTTATTCTACGGTCCTTGATCCAATGCCGCCTTCCCCAATATACGTGGGCAGCTTTATTCATCTGTTACTTTCGCGTTGCGTACCATATGCGGTGTTCATCTTTGACGTTAACTTGTCTGTGAACCACTCCACCCCCTCTCTCGCAAAACCGAAGATCTGTGTAATTGTTGTAGTCACGCAGTCCATAATGATTTATCTTCCCTTTCCGCCATAACATTTGTCGCCAATCCCACCTCAAATTAGGTGTGCTACCAACCCACCCGTCCTTTGCTGGCCGTTTTTTCCCACCTCCACTCTGATAATCTCTCCACTTCGAAATACTTCAGTTATTTGCTATATATCTGATTACTCAAGTATCCAGCCAGACTGATATTTTTTAATGTTGATATCTCTTGGCATACCTCTTATGAAAAAGATATTTTGCCAAAAGCATCGAAGAGATTTCTATCTATATCCCTTTCACATTCAGCGGCCTGTAAGTAACTATTTATACTCCGCTCGATAGATTCCCATTTTTATAAAGACCAAAAACATTTCGTTTGATTATGTTCGAATTTTCACCGGTAATAATTATCTTCCATACCATCCATGCATGTATTCCAGACCTTCAGCCGACACCAATCAAAGATAGCCGAACCGACTACCTGACCATGAGTCTTCTGTTTGCCGGGCGTTATCATCTTTTTGGTTCATTCCAGTGTTCTCCTATAGTACTCGGTATGCACTTATTTTGTCCAACTGTAAACTCTGAGTCTGTCATCAGTTGCACCACTTGCTCGTGCACTGCAGCATGTGGCGGGCCCATGCGGGATACGTTATCAGTATTCATATTGTTATTACTATTAATAACCTAAACAATCCATTTACTTGAGTCGTGTTTAGCTCAACTGCCAACGTTTATCACTCTACTCCACTAACTGCTCAAGATTGGCACCTACTCCACACTTCACTGTGTGTATTGTCTCGCAAACCCTTCGCCTAATATCAGTTAACCAAGCCGTGGTGAATCGGGCTTTCAGTTTCATCTGCGCACCTCCTTTTACTCGGAAAACGCCTTACAACTACTTCAGAATAACATTTCTGCCTTTCACAAGTCATAAGAACTGCTGGTACAAAAGCGTACCCGTCACCACAAATAATATTTTCAGCGTACACTCCTTCGCGACGTTGTCGATCACACCTAAATTCGTGAGCATTTCTCTTTCATCCCTGCTTTACTTGGTTACTTATCTCGACCACGGAGCCGATTGTGCTCGTAACTGACCCATAGGAATTGTCCACTCATTCAGGAATTATTGGTGTTGGGCATCACCCAGCTGTTGTGAAATGAATGAGGAAATATTGAGCTTCACTGCATAATGCTGTTTTCAGCCGGACTTGATAGCTTCCTCACATTGTAAAATGATGAACGGTGTTGCTTCGTCCCCCTGTAATTTGTTTAGTACTGCTAATTCACATAACTTGGTGAGTTTTGATTGGCCCACCGGTCATACATAAACGCTTGTGGGTCACCATTTTGTCAGTTCGTTGCCACGTTCTGCGCGATCTGTTGAACCGCTGAGCGGTGCCCTGCGTACCTGCTGACCATTCCGTCTTGTTCCGTGTTGAATCGTTAGAGGCCGGTTCTCGGGACTTTTAGAAAGGAACGCGTCGTTCTGGAGGGTATCCGCGGCGTATGCGGAGGAGAAAAGCTGTCGATGGACTTGGAAGAGGATGTATAATAAGTCCATTGTGCGATTGTGGACGATGGACACACTTCCACTGCGCATAGTTTCAAAACCAGGAGAACTGCAGTTATGTCCATTGCACGACTGGAACACATGAAAAAATCAACCTAAGGCCCTTTTTAGGGCCACTCCATGTTGACTGCAATTCCCGTCGTTGCTTTTCCACGAGTGCAGTAAAAAGCTGGCACATTTCTTGAGTGCAACTAAGTGATAGCACTCATACAGTGGTGATTCAGGGATTGGGGTCGAAAAGATAGAGAACACTCCAACTGTTTAACAAGCGACCAAGCGAACTTGGAGTTTCTGGCGTGCAGGAAGTTACAAAGAGCTGATTCAATGACCAGCTGACTAACAATGGTATTTCACGTGCTCGGGCTGATAGTCGACACACCACCTAGATAGTGAATGGCTAGCCCTTAGTGTAGACCGAGAAAACTGTATACTTATCTAACATTCAACTTACCATGAGCTGGACGTCCAGCAAGCAAGGACCTCGTCGACATGAAATTGGCGGAAATAATAGTAAACCATATGTAACAAACGCTAAGAGATGCCTGACAGGTTGAAGTGTTACGGAATAAACAGCGTCAGACCGAATGTGCAAATGAGATCCGATCATGATGAACACCGTTCTCACAGTTATGAATGAAATCAAATCGCAAACCCAATGACAGAAAAGAATAAATTAATTCCATTCTGTGATAATCTACGGAGATTTTCTGTGTTTCATCACTCGTCCTTCATTATTAGGCATGTCTTACAAACACTTGGGTTCCTGTTCACTTTTAATTTAATGGTGGCAAACAAGACTCTTCCTTTCATTGAACGGCAGTATTAGTCGTCACGGAGCGCAACATTATACAGTGACCCAGTCCCCGGGACCATTTGCGGGGCAAGCTGCCTTCCAGTCCAACCAGCTATTCGAGTAGGGGGGATATTGATACTTGTGGACGATACTGAACGAACCACATTCACACCTCTGGAAGCAGTACGTGGCTGTCTGTGTCCCATGAGTGAAAGAGAACGACCCAGGTAAAGGGCCGTTCTTGAGAATCGCGTTAAATCGAGGTACCAGGGATGAAGCACGTATTCTATTCCGATGAGCCATATCGACGAGAGTTTTTGACAGAGCCGTGACCTTACCTGGCTTGAGATTTTCTCATTTCTTTGAAACCGATAATTTTGTTCACAACCGGGAGAACAACAATTCAGGGTGTGATACTCGGTTTGCTATTGCATTATTTGACTATCACGTTGTGATCATCATATGTAATTAGGTGGAATGTTGGTGGCTGTCGTGGCTATAAATCTTAGGCAAAACGTTGACTGTGGCCTGAGCGGAAGAGCCAAGAGGGGAACAGCGTAAGGTGAAAAAGAAAATTGTGCAATTGACTGCGGAAATATCTAAGAAAGCCTCCATTCTGGCTAAAAAGTCTGCATACTTTATTAGAAATTGTGGAGAGGAATCAACAAGATGGGAATAAATACCCGATTTGTTTATTCGGTTGTCTTTTTGCTTTGTTACCTCCGAGTCTAGGGACTGGAGGGTGAATGCTTATCCCGGGCTTAGGTCAGTTTTCTTCGAAAGGACTGTGCCTATTAGTTGTTTGTTTTCGACCTCAAATATTAAAGAGGCGAGCATTTGAAGATTTCATAATTTAGTCATAACGGAAAGGTCGCCAAAATCTGATGCCTACGTACATTGCATGAAATGTCATGGGCCAGTCAACCAACAGAAAGTCTTTATTCCTGCGACTTGGATTATTACATAATCAGCACATACTCTTCCCTTGAAGGATAATGAACACGTTCTTGGTTTTCCCTTCGTGGTATTTGTTGACAACGTTATTGCCAGTATATGTAGTGACCATGAATGAATATGTGCCAAATTTCTCCTGTTGACATTTTCTGAATAACGTGCTGTTGCGATTGCTGTCTGAATTTTCACGCCCATAACTCCTTACAGGGAAGGTTATCCATAACGTCAGTGCGTCTGGTAACTTTGTCAGTAACATAGTAACCACCATGCGACGGCCGTTTTGAAAAGAAGTACATTTGGCACCAAAGTTTTCTCACGAACGGTGAATGCCATTGTTAATATCAGTTGTTCATAGCTATGAGGTTGCCTTTACTGTTCCTATGTCTACCGACTTTCTTCGATGTCAGTTATGGGTTTACTAAACCGTCATTTGTCGATAAACTGCTAAACAGAGTAAGGAAGTGATAGTTCGCCGTGGTGGTCAGCAATTAAGATAAGATTAGTAAGACAGAATCGTAACTAGCAGACATGAGTCGGGCAAACGAGGCTTCATTTCCGTCTTGGTCACTCGGTCCGTTTGAAAAACAACTGGACACATTTGCTGACTCGCATTCAGTGAAATGTTTCTTCATTTTTTACACGCAAATCTAATTCAAGTTCAGTTTTCGCTCACCATAATGTTCACAATGACATCAGGGACATGCCACGAGACATCCACTGCATGAGAATCTTGAAATCCTATTCGTTAAATTTTATTTCGAAGGCTTTACCGTTGTCCCGCACGAAATCCGCTACTCGGTTACAAACGATAATTTCGCTCACTCTCCCAGCTTAGGCACACTTCCACACTCAAGCAAGCGCGCCCAGCCAGCCAGCGTTTACCCCAAGACATGTGCTCTGCTTAGCCTTCCCGCTGCCACGCCTTCAGATGTAACGTGGACCAAATTTCGATGCCAAACTGGGCTGAACGCATGCGCTGCTTTTTGCTAACCGGCATTCCCATTGGGACGCACTGTGCCTATTAGTCATGTGACTGAGGTAACCAGCACCAATGAAATCACAGTATCGATCGGTTAGTTTTGCGTGAAGCACCGTGTTTGAGGGTAGTACCAGTCCGACCTTGATAGTGGCCTTGAGTGAAGTTTGACGCTTATGAGGCAGAGATAGTAAAATAAAGACATTATAAAGAAGACGCACTGTTTCTTGCGCTCTCCTTACCAATATTGTCTTGGCTATTGACATGGAGAGATTCAGTCCTTCTGCCATCAGTAAGCCTTGTAAAAATCTTTGCGAAGGCTTTAGATGCGCTGGATGAAACAGCATGGTTATCCAGCAACTGTTGAAGATAGTACGTGTATAAGTTGACAGTAAACCAAGAATTCGGCGGAGCCAGTGGCATCGGAGTCCCACATTCCAAGGGTGAACGCGGGGATGTCGGGATTACGAGTAACGGTAGGTACACTTCACATTTTTTCCTACAACAACAGTGGTGTAGCTGTTGAGGAGTACTCTTCTCGAGTCCGAAACCTTAAAGGTGCTGCTGCTAAAACACTGGTGCAATAAACACCATCTGACCGCAAAATGCATGAATAGGTACGTTATGATGTACCGACCACACAGACGGTATCCGCCTTGAGATTTTCGCGAACTGATGGGAACACCTCGAACGACTGTGGTACGTCAAGTTCATCCAGGAGCATACTGTCACACTGGACCGCAGTCAGCTCTCAGCAAGTTTCAACCTAGCTTACTGCAAGAAGAACCAGCTACGATTGAGGTCCAATTGCATATTGGCGGCAAGCACCCCTTTGGATCATCTCCAGCACGTTTGTGTACAATATTTTGGTGCGTCCCGTATCCAACAATGAATACCCTCTTCGTGGTAGGAGTTCACTGCGGGCCCAAACAACTCACGGATGTGAACACATTTTTGGAAGACTTGGTGCTCGACGTGGCTGGGGTTCAACGGAGTGGAATCAAACTAAAAGGAATTCAAAACGGTAAATTGGTTCAATTGGTGGCTGTTATCTACGATCACCTACCCATAGCATTTGTGAAATGCAAGAAGTCCCACGGGGGATACTTCGCTCGCGAAAAATATACACAACAGAGAGTGTACCACGGGCATAAGGTTAACCATCTTTCCGTTACCGGTCTTTTGTTAACTAACACAATATTTCTCAGAAATCCTGTTTATCGGTCACCACTGGAATCTTTGGACGTAGGCATGGTTTAGGACTTCCCATTGATCATATGCATTGAATTTGCCTGGAAGTAATGCGCAAGCTAGTTTTCCTTTGGTAGGATATCTGTTTCCGTCGTCGTCCACACTGGCATATTGGCAATGTATATCATCCTCACAGCCAACAGCTATTACCGACGAGGTATGGTGGGGGCAGCTTCGGATGGAAGGTAATCAGTTTCCATCAAGTCACGGGACGGTTGTGATGGGGGTACCTCTGAAAAGGATCATTTGCGTCTTCGCTATTCTAACTACCAATGAGCAATTATAAGAAACGAAGTCACTTTTCAGCAGGCGACGCACCACCGATACCATGAAGAGAGGTAACACATAGTGAGTTGATTTTTATTACCAGTTTAATTAAGAGCTGTTCCAAGAAACAGGTACGGCAACACTCTTTCCTTAACAAAAGAGAACATCATGGTCCCCAAAGTCCCATGGAGTAAGCCATCTTTGCAGCCATTTTCTGTCACCTAGTAACAGGACAAACGTCGGTTACAACAGCGGACCGTCTGTTTCCCTGTCCGTGTAAGCAAATGCCAATACCATTTAGTTAAGAGATTTGTAAACCACCCAGATAGAGGGAGCACCAAGACTTGCATAAAGCCCTACCCGGACATTCCAGGGCATTCTACGTCGTCACAAAGTACGAGTTTCATCGTTTACATTATTTTCTGCTTTTTTAGGAGCTCCTCAAAGCCTTGGATGAGTGTTCCAAGCAAACCTGAGACCCACAAATGAGGGTAATATCGCGAGGAAAGCTGATGGCAAGCAACGGTTGATTTTGTTGATGACTTTTGTCCCATTAGATTTGCGGCAGCTTGTCACGAATGGATTCGCGAGAAAAGTCCTTCATATATTAATGGAAGCTTTGGCCTGTTTGAATTGTCTGAAAAATCCTACAGAACACATTGAGAATAAACAACGTGGTGAACAAGTTCGTTTTCAGTTATTCGTACTCATACCAATACATGACAATATATATGACCCACAAAATAAGAACGGGGAATGGCAATCCAAATCTGCCTCTGCAATCGCGTGTATACATGGGCACTTCATCACGGTGTGGAATGTTCAAGTGGTTGCACATGTGCTCGGGACCATGACGTGAGCCACGGAAGCCGAAGTGCTTGTGTAAAGGAGTTCAGGAAACCCCTTTCCATGCATTAGCCTCCATATTACAAACGAAATTTATCATTCGTATGAACTATCTTTGCTGAAATTCCGATTGTTTGTTTTATTTCTCTAAATCTTTGTCACAAACCGGACTCCTACCGTTGCCTCGAGCGAGAGTCGCTCAGCTTGAATTTTGTTGTGACTGTATTTGGTAATCTCGTCTTGTGTATCTAACCTTTTGCTGTAACCCAGCTGCAGTTGTTGATTTGTTGTCCGATTTGGAGCGGAAGAGCCCAGAAGGAATAATATTGAAGTTTGATTATTGTAAAATTAATTAATTTGTTTTATATAGTACCGTAGCTATTTGGAATCGGCTTTGTTTTTAATTGTGTCGAAATTGGTTGCTACGCGTCGCTCGAACGTTCCGGTGGCTGGACTATACAGCTTGCATTGATAGTTTCTCTGCGCAGAGGGAAGATTGTAGAGGCGAATACTCATGGCTTTGGCTGTGGCTAAGATGCGACACTTGACATGTCTTGATTGATTTCCTCGGACTTTGTAAATGGTGCAAGCACTGAGGCTTCCGTGGCCCACGTCATGGTCCCGAACACATGTGCAACCACTTGAACGTTCCACACCGTGATAAAGTGCCCATTCACACACACGTGCAGAGACAAATTTGAATTCTCATTCTCCGTTCTTATTTTGTGAGTCATTTATATTGTTCTGTGTTGGTATGAGTACGAATAACTGAAAACGAGTTTGTTCGCCAAGTTGTTTATTACGAATCTTGGAAGCCCAGGAGTAAATGGACAAAAGACTACAAGCTCCTAAATAACGTGCTTTCATATGATCGTCAGAATATTTATTCCCCCTGATAAGTTTTGGCGAGGCCAATGACCTTGGAAAAAACTTGTGCAGAAAAATGGTGCCAAATGGGCTCTTCACTTATTGTTCAGATATTTGACTTTTTACAGGATTCTGTGCTAGCATCATCCGTCAGCTACAAAGTTGGACATTTTATCCGATCATTGATGCTGAGGTTATTGAAAAATGGTTTCCTCGGGACATCAGCTAATCCAGATCACGTAACAAATACGCTTCCCCGAAAGCAGCTTCCATGGCCTTATTGTCGGTAGGTGTCGGACATCGTATCTAACTTAATGAGTCCTGACTGGGTTCTTCAACAGCCTACATTCGTTACTACTGAGGAGCCGAAAGTACTTTTAGCCACCCGGGATGGGCTCAGAAATACGAGTCTTATTCTCACTTGCTATTGCAATGTCGTTAGTTCACATTTGCATTTTAATAACAATTATTTTCTCCCACAGGAGAACGAGCAGGATGTCAAAGTGGGCATGGATGCACAATGATCCATTGTACGTAAAAAATGATAACATAATATTCATTAAGTTCCTTCTGCCTCTGTTACTGCTTTGCTTAAATACGTGGGCCCATTCCTGTTTAGTGTCGGGTCCGGTCAGAGGGAGGAGGGCAAAGATTATCCGTAGGGGACACTCGACAAGTCAGGCCAGTATATAAGCAGTTAAGTTTGGCATGGAGGGAGGGGGAGTTTGGTCTGTGAGGGGGTAAACCTACAGGGCCCTATTAACTTTTCCTGCTGCTCATTGAATTAGGGGTAGAAAATAAGCTCAATTTGTGGTATACACAGAAGTCCAGTTCACAACAAGTCAGTTTATATTATGTGGCACCTAGTACAGTGATACGTTAGATATAAGGATATACAAGTGTTTACTAGCCAACTGGGTCTTCAAGGGGGTGATCAGGGTTTTTGTCCATTATATTCACAGTTGTTTCTGAAACAGGAAGGAAGAATTAGGAGTATGAGAAGTATGTACAGTGGGGCCAACGGTTGTATATGTTAAGGAGATAAGCAGCCATATTTACAAGGTTTCCGCGCCACACCAGACCCCCTTTAATCAGGAACCGGCCCGGTGCCTCGCCATTCCTCCTTGGCTGAGTACTTTTACCTCTGCGCCTACTTCTGGGACTTCATTGCCATCTGTTGGATGACTGAAGCTCCCTGTTTCCAACACCGGTTTCAACCGATTGAAATGAACTGCGAGTGATATGGATCGACCAGTCTTGTCGCAAACAGGACAAAGATTTTCAGAACTAACCCTTTCTACGACGAACGGCCCTGTCCATCGTTTGTGCAGTTTCGCTGGAACTTTCATCGGTAATGCCTCGGAATGCAAGAACAGAGTATCACCTACTTCTAGCAATGATCCGTGAGCTTTCTTGTCATTGTATTCCTTCTGTTGTCTATGACTCTCTCGTAAGTTCCGTCGGGCTAGTTCATGCGTCTTGATCGAAGTTCTTTTGGGTTCTACTATGTAGTCCGTTACTAGTTGAGGCAGTCGCCCGACATAGGGTGTCCGTAGGTCACGTAGGGTGCGCATTTCTCTTCCTGTCCAGAGGAGATGCTGTGTCTGTCCCGTCGATCGATGTACAGTGCTTTTGTATACCATCAAGCATTGCTCCAACGTTTGGTCACAATGTATCGTTTCTTCGACGAAGGCCATGAGTAGTCCTTTTACGGTGCTGTTCGTCCGTTCAACCAATCCGTTCCTTTCAGGGTGATATGCTGTTGTCCTGGTTTTATCAACCTGCAGTAGTTTGCACAATTCATAGTGCTGTTTTGAAAGCTGCTCCCTCTGTCTGGGTGAAGTTGCCCGAGTGCCCCCCCCAATCGCAGACCCAATTCTCAAAAATTGTTCTCGCGACGTTTGCCGCATCGATAACAGGGACTGCGGCAGCCTCTGCCCACTTCGTAAAGTAATCGACCTTCACAATGATATATTTGTTTCCTATTTGGGTTTCCGGTAGCCGACCCATAATATCGACTCCGACTATTTCGCTCGGATATCCTGCTTGTATGAGTTTGAGTGGTGCTCGGCCTTCGGGATTAGGATCTTTCCAGGTAGCGCATGGTTGGCATTGCTGACAGAAGCTGGTGACGTCACTTCTTTCATGGGGCCACCAGTATCTGGCACGGACTGCATCATACATTTGGTTTTGACCTGGGTGTCCCAAGTCGTGATGAAGTCGTTCCATGACAAGCTGCATTTGCGATTACTGAACTACTAATCACCTGAGGTATTTAGGCCCTTGTTGGAGGAAGAGTAGGTTATCGTATAGTTTAATTTTGTCCCATAGCAACGGGTTTCATAGCTGGCTCCCGCCAGTCCCTCGCTTGTTGGTCGTCTTCCTCCTTCCTTCATGCATCGATACAAGATGGCCAATTCGGGATCCTCAGCGTGTACTCTTCTCCAGTTTTACAAACGTGCATCGAGGTTGACTAGTGCCACATATTGAGAATTACACGAGGGGCAATCAACATGGTTTCGATTGGGTCTAAGCTACATGGAGTCCGAGTTCCCGTGTTGTTTCTCCGGTCGGTGCAGGCAAGTGTGTTAGTATTCTTGTAACTGCTCTTACCATCGTGCTACTTGGTCTTCTGGGTCCTTGAAGTTGGCAAGCTACAGAAGTGCTCGATGACCTTTGCGGACGAGGAAATGACGTTCCAGGAGATAGTGTCGATAGTATTTAATGAAGTATACCAGGGCTAGCACTTCTCTTCTCGAAGTACAGTAAATTTGTTCGTGTTTGCTTAGCGTTTTACTTCCATATGATATTACGTGTTCCTTAACGTCCGGATCGCGTTGTAAAAGTACCGCTCCAATACACTTTTCTGATGCGTCTTTGTCCAATATGAATTCTCCAGCGGTCTCTGTGGTGTCTGGGAATGCTAACACCGGTGCTTGACATGACCGCGCACGGATGTCTTCAAATGCTTGTTGCTGGTCCTCACCCCAGTAAAATTCTTTATTGGCTCCCAGTACGCATTCAGCGGAGCAGCTATGGTGGCAAAGTTATGGATGAACCTTCGGTAATACGGCCCCAGTCCTAGAAAACTCCGAACCTCGTCGGTAGTCTTTTGGGTCGGCCAGTTCTTGACTAACTCTGTTATCCCAGGGTCTGTCTGAAAGCTTGTGCAGGACAACATGCCCTAGGTACGTTACCTGTCGCTGCAACATGTGGCACTTGGACGGCTTCGATTTAAGGCTGACTTCACGCTTTCTACCGAATACAAGAGCTAAGTTGCGTAAATGTTCCTCCGGTGTCCTGCCTTTAACGATCACATCATCCAAGTATACAAGCTGCACTTTGAGATTAAATCTATCAAAGCGGTGTACATTGGACGCTGAAAGGTGGCCGGTGCGTTCGTCAGACCAAAGGGCATTGTTTGGAATTCATACAGACCAGCTGGAAGTGCGAAAGCCGTCTTCTGACGACCTAGCTCTTCTACCTCTATCTACCAGTACCCAGAGGCCATGTCCAGCGTACTAAACCATTAAGACCCTCCCAATGATTCCAGAAAATCATCCATCCTTGGTAGTGGGGAGGAGTCTTTCTTGGTTACCTGATCAAGTTTCCAATAATCCACGCAAAGACGAAGTCCGCCGTCTTTCTTCTTTACTAGCACCACCGGTGCTGCCCAAGAAGGGTTGGAAGGTTGAATCACGTTATTATCCAGCATTTCCTGGAGCATATTTCTTACTGGTGCTTCATGACAGAGCGGGATCTTCCTGACGTGCAGCTTCATGGGTTTGGCCTGACCAGCGTTATTAGCTTGGTGCACTACGTCCGTCCGACCTAGTTCTGTGCCATCCCATGCAAAAACATCTGTATAGTTGTTAATGAGATTTGTTAGATGCCTAATCGTCTGTGGTGGGGCGTTCACCGATTGTGTCAAGTTGTTTATGTCCTTACTATGGTCGCCTTCAATTGACACATGTGACGTCGAATCTTGCGCAGGGGTTATTGTTGGTAAAAATCTGACATTCTCCCTGGGGGCCCGTACCAATTGGCGATCCAGAATAATAGTACAGCGTAACAGGGTTAGTAGGTCCATTCAGACGATGATATCTAACGCCATATGGCAAACTACCACAGAGGTGTGAGCCTGGCGTGTCTCTCCTAAGTTGTCGTTGAGGTCTTCTTTGCCAGCGATCACCAAAGGTTCTCCCGTGACACCGCATAACGTCTCCTTCAAGTCACGGAACCTAAGGCATTTTATACCCCGGAGTTTCAGCCGCTGCTGGTTCACGAGGCTGCGGGCCGCCCCTGTATCTACTAACCCTTCCACGTGGTTGTTCGCCAACCTAATTGGAATCATCGGAAAGGGTTAAGCCCGAGAGACATTGAAAAACGTAGGTACTGGCTCACCTTATGCCCATGGCCGTGGTGGCCCGGATGCTTTGTCCTATTGGTGTTCTTCGCCATAGCGCTGATGGTACTGTCGAGTTGGCCGTCGCCGCCAGCCGGCATTTTGTTCTCCCCGGGTGAGGCTCGATCGGCTCGCGGGTCAAGAGTCTCACCGTGTAACCACCCCAGGGTGGTCTGCTCATGTAGCATCCCACAGATCCAGACTCCGGATATAAGGCTTCCAATTTTTCCACCATCTCCAACGCTGCCTGGAGGGCCAGCGGTGGTATAATGACAAATTCTCCGTAAATCCTTGGTGCCGTCGTGCCTCCCTTTAGTTTTTGATAGACCAGCTTCTCCAATTCATCTACTGAGTTTGTCGGGAAAGCTTTCTCCCCGAGACTACGTAAAGCAGTGGTGAATTCCAAAGATGACTCTCCCGGTGGATTCTGAGTGTACACCTTATTGCCTTTTTGACATGTGCCCTGAGGTATGACACCAGCGGAGCAGTATCTGAGACGTGAAAATGTGAAGGGGTCAAGCAGCACACCGAGACCAGGATAAAGAGACCGACCGGTAATGTGAAAATGAGCTCTTGGACTGATAGAGAGGGCAAATAATCGCTAATCGCAGATTTGGCTTCTGGAGACCTACGGAACATATTTCTGCGAAGATCAAACGTCGCCCATTTTTTGTGAGGAAATCAACAGTGACAGTAAAATTGCCAGCAAAGGAATGGTAGACGCGGGTCCTTGCACGGTAGATGGGCAAGTTTACGGAAGGGATGGGAGAGTAATCATACCTGAGGTTCAGAGACTGTAGCCGGTGATGTGCTTGCCAGAATCAACGGTTATCGTGTAGGTGAATATAATGTGCCAAGGAGAGAAAGGGATTGGTGGGTGGGAATGAATTCTTTAGGCTATTTAGTTTATAGCTGGTGTGATAAATTTGCCGGGTCTGAATAGGGGAAATACAACCCCAACATCGAGAGCGGGCTCGATGGACGCAAAGTTGTTGGAGATGACAAAGCGTATGACATGTTTGAGGCAGCTTTTCGAGCGTAACGATGAAGCTGCGCAAGCCACGAACGGTGCTGTTTTGTGGGACTAACCGTGCGCTAGATATCTAACCTGAAAACCGCTTTCGGTGACAGGAAGTGCGTTCCACCAAACTAGTCTCGCCAGCACAGACGTTGCAGCCATCCTGTATGCTCGACGTGCGCCGGCCAAAATGGTGGATCCGACCGCGTCTCGCACCGTTGGGATAAATATGAGTTGTGGCAGCGGGCACAGTAGGGTAGTCAAAGATTTGGCAGCTTGTTTGCGGGAGTTCCAAAGACCAAAGCCAGTAGGATAGCAATCGAGTGAGTCATGAACATCACACCGTGTCAACTGTCCAATTTTTATATCCAGAGAGAAAAGTATGTCAAGCTGGTGCTCATGAGATAGGATAGACTCAAAGTCCCCTGGTCGGCAAGTTCTGAAATAAAAGAGGAAAGGGACTGAAATATGGCGTTTGTGCCAGCTTTACAGTTGGGGGAGATACACCAACGATGCCATAGAAGAGCCCGGGAGGGAGATAGAATGAGCAAGAGGAGCACCAGGCCATCACAGCCATAAAGGCCATATTTTGGGAGAGATCCACGGACCTAAAAAGAAAGTTTGCGAGGATATAGTATCAGACTAACTTGAGCTTAGAGTGAATTGGTGATGAGACAAAAATGAGAAGTGAGCGAACCTGGGTGTGAATAGATATGCGCAAACTGATTAGGGATTCCATGAAGCAGAGTGTAGGGACGAGGGACAGTTGTGAGCTCAAACGGTAAGGACAGTGATTACGGCTGGATAAAGACTGGTAGCAGCTGACGGGGTTATGGACAGAGCTTGTATAAGGAGGAAAAGGTGAGGCTCACGACATGCAAAGGTAGGGGAGGTTTTTCAGAAAAGAAAATCTTATGGAATCAGGTTTTAGAGATTAGGTGAAAGTCAGGTCCTACTTCAAAAGATGCAGCTTCAGATATTTTAGTGCGGGCTAACACGAGGGCGTCATCGAAGGTGAGGTAAAGTGCTATCGATGTTCTGAAGTGGGTACGGGAAACACTTTGAAGAATTCCAATGAAGAGTGTATTCCAAAACAGGGAGAAAACGTATCTCATGGATAGTCTAGCCTTGGGTACAAAAAGACGCACATCCCCGTGATGGAAGTAGTAGGGAGTAGCCGATTAGATACATCGTGTATCAGTGAAAACAAATGCCAGGCGGTTAATGAGCCTAAGGAAAAAGCAAGCACAAACTTGCAAATCATACGCAAACCTTTACTATGCGGCCAAAACAAATACCAAACGGAGGCCTAATTTCAACAATGTTCGCTTAAAAAACGACCACCAAGGACGGGTCACTAGGTCTAGCCACACTGATTCACAGCCAAAGTTGAGTTGAGATAAAAACAAACGCGTTTCACCTCTGATGTGCTGGTAAATAGGTGACATTTAATGGAGAATTACGGTTATTTAGGGACGGGGATGTACAAAAAGTATTCTTCAAGGATTCTTAATTTGCGAGTGTCACTGCGAGACATAAAGTCTTGAGGAGAAAAGTGGAGTATGCAAGCAGTTAATGACAGCTGTCACGAATCAAGTGACACTTGGCCTCTAGTCGGAAAAATCACGTCTCGAGCCATAGAAATGTTAATGCAAACCTTCTGAGCAAAGAGTTAGGAGCGAGATACGATCATGGAGGACTCGGTATCGCGAGTCCCGTTTTGACCGATGAATTTGGAACAGCTTGGTTTGGGGTGACGTAAAAATTCTGAACCCACGGTGGCAAAGAAGTAAACGCTTTGCTACCACAAAAACTCCTTACGCATTCTAACCCCATAGAACACAACACGATAAAACAATAGCCTCTATAGTTTTGCTGCACAGTCTACGGCTTTTCGTAATTTGCTCAGCTTTGGGTATTCATAATTTGATAAATTCCACTAGCCGAACTCAACATCTAGTTAGGCTGGCAAGACTCCCCTTCTCCTCCATTATTTTGTAATTTCTTTCGTTCCACCTTTTCTCGTTGGACATTTTTAAGGACTGCTATTGCTAGGTTCAGTCCTGATCTCTTCCCTGAATCTCAAATCCACTGTAGTGAACTTGATCATTTTGAGAAAATGACTATTTTCTGGACACCATTTTGGATCTATTTTTTCCACGATCTTTTCTGACGTTTGACATTGACCTCACTGTTCTACGGTTGCCTACGTTTTACTGGACTGACTTTTTCCAGGTTTCCGCCGACCTCGTTTTAATTCACTTTCACTTTCGGTCGTTCGCTCGCGGTTCGCTCTTTGCACAGCCGTCGCGTTTCGTTCCGTTTTCCGTTCGGTGTATCTCTCGTATCGGTACTGTTCCGGTGCCTCGATATATAGAATACACCTTGCATCTGTAAACCGACTAACGTCTTCTCTATTCGTCCGATAGAGGGGATATCGTTGGTATTCGCTGCTAGACCCGATAGGAGACACGTTCGCCAGCCGCACTCGAACGTCTTTTATATTGGTGAGCCCAAGAACTTCCAGAACTTCCTGGATTATTCGCCCGCCCGGTGAGTTTGTGATTTACCGCTGTATCACGTCCTCCTTTCGTTGCACGATATATATTTTTTACGATGTATTATCGCAACGTAACCATGTCAGAGGATAAGGCGCAGCTCGACACAGATCTCACTCTGTTTGCGGTTGCATTTAAACCGGTGGCGTTTATCCCTCATGATCCAGAGGTTTGGTTTGCAGCCTTAGAACTGCAATTAAAGGCACGTAGGATTGTTGGCAAACGCCAACGATTTTCCTATGCCTTAGAGGCAATTCCAGGTGATGTTATCGCCTCGGTGAGGGATTTGGTATTAAATCCTCCTCAAGTGCAGCCATACGATCGGCTTAAGGAGGCTATACTGCAACATTTCCTTCCTTCTCGGGAGGAACGGTTACGTCAGCTACTAGCACGGCACCCCATAGGGGACACTAAACCCAGCCGCCACCTAGCTCATCTCTGGTCTTTGGCAGGGCCCGCCGATAAGGATTCGGAGATGGTTAAGGAACTGTGGTTGGACTCTCTGACCTTCCATGTTCAGACCACCGTAACTGCTCTCCTAGAGGACTCGTCCTTGAAACGAGTAGCCGCCGTGGCTGACAACATTGTCGCACGTGTCGGTAGTGGGGCTAATCCCCTCATTGTCACGACATCGCGCAATCCTAGGGGTATCGACCTGGATGAATCGCCGGAGAGACCTCGGGACTCTCGACCCATCCAGCGCCGCCTGTTCTTCAAGGACAGAGTGAAAATACCTACTCCTCGCAGTAGCCCACGTAAACAACGGCACGGACGGGCCCCCTCCACTGCCCACGTCCGCCGTGAATCCGCCTCACCTGTCTCATCCAAACCTGATCATCCTACCAGCGGCTTTTGTTGGTTCCACCGCGTTTTCGGACCAGCCGCGCGTAGTTGCAGACAGCCGTGTTCATACGCGGCGGGAAACGCCACTTCCGACAAGTAGAAGCGGCCGTACTCGCCGGCAATCAGTCTCAGGTTGGCCGTATATTTTACGTGCATGAATCTTGCACTAACGCTAGGTTCCTAGTCGATACTGGGGCCCAAGTTTCTCTCTTGCCGGTTGGTAAAGACAAGCCACGAGCTTCTTTGCTTCGGCTGTCAGCGGCGAATGGTTCCTCCATTCCTACCAACGGCACGAGACAGCTTGCGGTCGACCTGGGACCACGACGACGGTATCTGTGGACGTTCATTCTTGCGAATGTTCCCACAGGCATACTGGGAATCGATTCTCTGCAGCACTATGAATTACTTGCTGATTCACGTAGGCTGCAGCTTATCGATCCTTCGTCGGACATTAAATTTACGGGTATTGCAGCTCGAACAGATGCACACCGAATCACAGAATTGTTTTCTAACATTCCGCACGATTTTCAGTCTTTGTTTATTAAATTCCCCATATTGACTAAACCTTTTGAAGAGATAGAGACAGTGACCGATCGTGTGGACCACCACTTTGTCACTAACGGACCATCAGTCACGGCACGACCTCACCGACTGGCACCGGACTAATTGGTTTTCGCCAAACGTGAGTTTGACACTTTACTTTCCAAAGGTATTGTCCGTCCTTCCCACAGTCCATGGGCCTCACCTCTGCACATGGTTCTTAAGAAAGATGGCGTTAGCTGGCGACCATGTGGCGACTATCGGGCACTAAATTCGGTTACCCGTTTCGATAGTTATCCGATACCCCACATACACGACATCACAGATCACTTCACGGCACGACTGTATTTTCTAAGATCGATTTGGTGCGAGCCTATCACCATATCCCAGTCGCCGCCGAAGATGTCGAGAAAACCGCTGTCACGACTCCTTTTGGTTTGTTTGAGTTCCTACGTATGCCTTTTGGTTTGCGAAATGCTGCTCAGACATTCCAGAGGTTTATCGATAGCATTACACGAGACTTGGAATTTGTTCACGTCTACATCGATGACTTGTTAATCGCATCGTCGAGCGTAGATGAACATTTCCAACATTTGACGCTACTATTTCAACGTTTGTCCGAACATCGAATAGTAGTCAATCCTGATAAATGTGAACTTGGCAAACCGGAACTTCTGTTCCTCGGCCACAAGATCGCTCGAGAGGGTATTAAGCCTTGCGAGGATTTAGATTACGCCGTACCGTCTTCAATCAAGGAGCTCAAGGCAATGTTGGGGTTAGTTAACTTTTATCGTCGTTTCATACCCCATGCCGCTGAAAGTTTGCTTCCATTAACTGACCTACTTCGTGGCAATCCACGTAAGTTGTCGCTTACGGATGCCGCACGAGTAGCGTTTTCGGAAATTAAAGCGACATTTGCTCAGACCACGCTCATCATGCACCCAGCTCCGTCAGCCACGCTAAGCATAGCGGTGGATGCATCCGACTTTGCCATCGGAGCGGTCCTGCAACAGTCTGTTTCTGGGATATGGCAGCCATTAGAGTTCTTCTGTCGACGCATCAATCCCACGGAAACCAAATATAGTGCTTTTGGTCGCGAACTGCTGGCTGCATATATTGCCGTTAAGCACTTCCGCCATGCAGTCGAGGGTCGATATTTCATCCTCTTTACAGACCATAAGCTTCTGACGTATGCATTGCATACTAAGTCTGATCGTTACTCTCCATGAGAAGTCAGACATTTAGACTATATTTCTCAGTTCACGACTGACCTTCGACACGTTAAAGGTGAGTCGAACTGCGTTGCAGATGCTTCGTCGCGTATTCCGCTTAATGTCATTAAATCTTCGGTTTTAGACATCCCTGCCATGGCTGCAGCACAGGCACAGGATTCTTCATGTATGGAAGCAGCTCAGTCATCGTCGCTACAGTTTCAGTCCGTACCTCTGGCCCCCAGTGCCGGGACTATACTCTGCGACATGTCTACCGGCATACCTCGACCAGTCGTACCCTCTGCAAATCGACGTCTCGTGTTCGATACCGTTCATGGACTCTCACACCCGAGCATCGCAGCCAGTCTCAGATTAGTAGCTGCACGATACGTCTGGCCGTCCATGAATAAAGATGTTCTTATGTGGGCAAAACTGTGTCTACAATGTCAACGATCTAAAGTGCATAGGCACGTAGCTTCGCCTATCGGTACTTTCGCTACGCCTGATGCTCGCTTCGATCATATTCACGTAGACATTGTGGGTCCATTGACCCCATCACACGGGTATACCTATTTATTAACGTGCATCGATAGATTAACGAGGGGGCCCGAGGCTGTTCCCATCTCTGTCGTCACGGCCGAATCGGTGGCTCGACATCTGATAGAACGATGGATAGCTTCATATGGTTGTCCTTCCACAATCACTACCGATCGAGGGCAACAATTTGAGTCCGATCTGTTCTCTTCATTAACTCACATGCTGGGTACGGAACGCATTCGCACGACCGCGTACCATCCGGCATCGAATGGTTTATCCGAACGTTTTCATCGCCAACTCAATGCGGCTCTTAGAGCACACGAGAGCCCCGACTGGTACGAAACGTTACCGCTAGTTCTGCTTGGTATCAGGACTTGCACAAAGGCAGATATCCAATGTTCCGCCGCAGAACTTGTCTACGGCACGACATTACGACTGCCTGGGGAATTCTCTACGCCACGGAGTACAGATTCACTTGCCGTACAGACTTACGTTCACCGTTTGTCTACGTACATGCAAAATTTCGCTCCGGCGCAGACTCGAATGCAGCGACGACAGGTTTTTGTTCCTACCGAACTCGAAACTTGTTTGCATGTATTTATTCGTGTTGATTCGGTACGGAAACTATTACAACAGCCTTACGAAGGTCCATTTCGCGTGATTTCTCGTCACGATAAGACCTTCAAGGTTGATCGACACGGTCGCGTCGATATCGTTAGCGTCGATCGTCTCAAAGCCGCGTACGTTGACGACAGCCTGTCGCCCGCTGACATGAGATTCGATGTTAACCCTGCACTGCCTGTTGACGACACTTCCGTGTCACGTCAAGGTCTGCAGTTAGCGTTGCCTGCTACGACTTCGAATGAGGCTATCGTCTCACGTTTAGGTCAGCAGCCGGTTGACCCTGCTACGTCCTCCAGTGAGAATACTGCCTCACGTTCAAGTCGGCAGAGCAGGCCTACGCACCCGTCCGTGAATGAGGCTCCCGTCTCACGTTCCGGTCGGAAGATCGTTTGCCCAGCATGTTTTCGTGACTAGGTCAAACACGATCTTAACCATTGCACTTCGCAGTAATAACGTTCGTGTTTATCGTTTCGACACGATTTAACATACCTCATTAGTTATTACTGTATTCCAGTCAAGTCCATTGCGGTTGCTACACCAGTTTTCCGTTTCTTTTTGTTTCATGGAACCTCGCCATATGGTACGCTTCGCTGGTCCCACGAAATCTGGAGAATTTTGGCACCAACGTTCGCATTCGGGATCGGCCTTGTCGTTCTCGTTCCTGGTCATTTACGAACCTATCGATCTGGCTTCCGGATATCATATTGGTTACCCGTTACCCGACGCTGGACGTTATTGGTGTGGCACAACTTGATGACGATTCACGCAACCGACGTCATTGGCAACGAATCTGGTTTACGCTCGACAGTCATCCTACGGTTCCTGCATACCACGGATTTTGCCCGTAAGCACCCTACAGCACAGCTACATTCACGTATTTTGCATACATTCGCGCAAACGAATACCGTTTGTATGCCTTTTCCTCCTTGATATTTTCTCGAAAGCTTTCCGTGCTTTCTAGCGGGGGGCTGCTGTAGTGACCCCGATCGTTTTGAGAAAATGACTATTTTCTGGACACCATTTTGGATCTATTTTTTCCACGATCTTTTCTGGCGTTTGACATTGACCTCACTGTTCTACGGTTGCCTACGTTTTACTGGATTGACTTTTTCCAGGTTTCCGCCGACCTCGTTTTAATTCACTTTCACTTTCGGTCGTTCGCTCGCGGTTCGCTCTTTGCACAGCCGTCGCGTTTCGTTCCGTTTTCCGTTCGGTGTATCTCTCGTATCGGTACTGTTCCGGTGCCTCGATATATAGAATACACCTTGCATCTGTAAACCGACTAACGTCTTCTCTATTCGTCCGATAGAGGGGATATCGTTGGTATTCGCTGCTAGACCCGATAGGAGACACGTTCGCCAGCCGCACTCGAACGTCTTCTATACCACTTTTTCATAGGCTCACCATCTTGTTCGCTTTCCTTCCCAGGGCCACAGCGTGACCAATACCCTCGTGCTATTCACATTCATATATTCTTTTATTTCTCATCTACTTCAAGTACTCACACACTGGAACTTACCTTTCTTAACAGGTTTTACTGAAAATTCAATTCCAGTGCTTTCCTTTGGTATACCCTATTGACTAAACTCAAAGTCCAGGTATGTTGGCACTCTTCCTTCACTCACCCAATATTTTCCCCCTTCTTTTTCTTAGCACTTCCCGATTTTCGCACTTTTGCCTGATTACGTCAACATCCACCCTTGTCTCGTCACTGAACCTGGCAAATTTACATTCTCGTGTTTGGAGTATGATTCATCATACAGTTTACGCGCAAGCCATCACTGAAAATCGTGAAAGCACCGTATACCTGGTTCATATTTGCTAGGATTCATCGGCACTGCTCACTCATCGATCCCCCAAGAGGACTCAAACCCGGAGTGGAACGAGAGTTCCACCACCCCCTTTCAAGATGTTCCACCAATACCTAACATCCTTCAATAACTTGCCTTCCCGGAGGCCAAGCATCTACTCAGTTGATTGTTTTTACAAAACACTTTGGTCCTTGCGCTTTTCACTTGGTTCCAGCTGTTTCCGGGATTAATAGTTTAGATAAGCCCCTTCAGGGAATAATCCATTCAGACTGCCTTTCTGTATTTTCTTTCCAGACACCCAGTTTGTGCCTCTTGAGCTGGAAAAAATTCTGGTGATCCCAGGACATTATAGTTCTTACTCGCCCAAGCATTTGGCTGAACAAACGCATCGTCACCGGCTCCGAATCGCTGTCACTTGACGGCTTTGATGGCCAAGGCCGCCGGTAATGACAACTGCTGGATGTATGCAGTGCCTATTTTCGTCAAGCCAAATAGTGTAGGTTCTTTTCAATCCCGAAGGAGCGGGTTGTGGTCAGACGCACGGCCTTGGAAGGCAGAAGTCGAGTGTATAGGAAGTCTTCATCGAAGCCCCGGCGAAAATATTCACCCTATCCACAAAGACGGAAGTTAGAGTCAGGGTGCTTTCTGCTTGTATCACTGCCCGTTTTCCCATTTGTGATTGGAGTACCTCAAACACCCTCCGCGGTTCACCGTTTTCTCAGAAGAACTTATATATCTTACTTCTTGCGATTCAAGGGCGTGATACTTTCATTGTCATATGTTAAGAACAAGTTCCAGGTGTATTACCTATGAGGAAATGGGGCCACGTGTTCAAAGACAGCCTGTATGCCGTCTTATCAATTCTACCCAACCGTTTGTTATACTGGCTAATGAATCCCCAGCTTCATTGCGTCCATCAAGCCGCAGCCGATATCTTCTCGCATTTGTTGAAAGTATTTAGGATTTCCATTTGAAATAACCTAACGGGGCTGGCCGCCCTCTAAGTCGGTCAGGTGCTTGTTTCAGGGAGTAGTCGTCAATCACAGAAAAGCCTTAAGCCCACAGGCCAGCCGTCAAGGGAAAAGCCCCGAGGGCAGCATATGGAACGTAATCTCTTTGGCCCTACGGAAGATGAGTGTTTGAACTTCGCACAGGAATCAATTTCAGATACACACCATTCCATCTGTCAATCACTTAGCATCGCAAGGAACATGAACCCTCATGAAAGTCTTCAACACTTTGCTGTCCACTCATCTGGTTGATATTCTACTCCCAGCTAAATGACTGATTCTGGCTCTATGCTGCTCAAATGTATGGATCTATGTTTTAGCTACGATACCCTGGAGGATGAAAACCATATTAGTTTCAGTTCACATGGCTCCTGTGAAACCGCCAGAGATGCATCGAACAGTGTCACTCACACGTGAAGAATCCCCACTAAGTATTCCTCATATAGGCCTATTCTGCAGCAGCAGGAGTATGCCATTCAATTTTGCTCATTTAACAGCATCGATCATTCAGCACACCTGAAAACACTTGCTTATATCCGGCTTTCCACATGGGTACGGCGCAGTTAACGTTGATCTCGGACTCTGGTCGTGTTGATCGCTCTTGGCCTTAAACACTGGTTCTCGTTTGGTAATAGCTTTTACGATTTTTCTGTTTATATTTTGTTACCCTAGTACAGCAAAATATCCGGACCGAACTTATTTTGCTTTGGGATCCGTTCAACTGGCCACTCGCTACCCTGATGAGGAAAGACCACTAGCAAACTGTCGGTAGTCTACCGGTAAGAAAGTCACAAGATATGGTAAAGAGAAGAATGAATACGTTGGATGTGGACGGGAAGTGATTCGGCTAGTCTGTAGGGTATTTCTTGGTGGTTTTGATTCCGTAGTTACCACCGTGTGTTCCACCGAACCGTTTAGCACACAAAATGGTTATTGTGTGGACTTCGAATACCCGACCAAGAGAACAAGGTTGAATCAACTAAGAGTAAGTTATTACTGCATACGCAAGGCCAGGTGAGCTAGATTTCTGCGAACTTCAGGGCGGGAAAAAAGCTCACCAAGAAGTGGTTTGCTTGGCGTTATCCCAAAGGTTTTTTGGGGAAATATTATCGAGGAGGTCGTCGATAGTAGATCCCACTGCAGTCGAACTGATGGCTCTATATGCACATCCAGACCAGTACTGCGGGCTCGTCAGAAAATTCGACATCTTCTCTAAGTGTACATTCTTGGAATCGGCACAAGGGTTTCTCGGGCTCGGGAATGACTTCCGCCCGCGCACCTGAGAAGCAACAAACGGGCATGCTCTGCCGGAAGCTGGAATGGGCTGCTAGAGAACTCCTTATGTTCCGAGGGTACTTTGAGGACAACTGTCTGAAGTAGCAAGCAAAATGAATAACGGATTACCTTTAGAGGTCACACCTATGAAAGGCACCATACCTCCTTCAGCTTGTCTAGCTAAATAACAGAATGATGACAGTTCTAGCAATGGCGTGAACTACTGTTCCTTTTTCAATGCACTACATACGCTATGATTCACTGTTCGTTGCTAGCTTGTTGAACAGCCGAGCATACGGTTCGAGGAAACAGAAACGATAAACTCTTGAAATTTTGAGGCTTCGTCCGTTGTCCTGACTGAACACACTGACCGCCAGTCGCAGATTTTGGTTATCAAACTTGGGCAGATCGTTCGTGAAGGGAAAGTACCCAAGCCGGCAGTGCACAATTCATCAAACAAACAAAAAGACTACCCGAGAATTGAACCATTGGTACGCAATCTCGCCGTCTCGCTCAAGAAAGCTCGTCCGGCGTACCACGCTATCTGGGGCAACCCGTCGGCTTTCAGAATGCTAGCTTTTCCTGGGGTTAGGAGTTCCTGAGTGGAAGAGGGTGGCATGAGAGAACAATGCGGGTTTCGTGTGTAAGAATGACTTACTCTATGTTGCTGCACGTGGTGCTGAAGTTGTCTCCATCACGGATGAGGGATAATCACCACCCACTTTGGCACTCCATTCAGAAATGGGAATCCAAACCCACGACCGTACGAATCACCGTCCGTGGGTTTGAAAGATACCGGGACAAACCAAAAGTTGATATGTTCTTGGCGAGGGCAACGGCACCACAAGCATCGGTTAGAATGGTTGCGGTCTTAGACACGGGCTAATGCCATTGATAACAACTTATTTTGGGGAAGCCCGAGGCAAGCTACAAGACATAATCAAATGGTATGGGTGACGGAAAAATGGGATTATTACGAGATAATCCGACAAATTTATGCTTGCGGTAGAGCTCGGAGGAAACCTTTGAAAGGAGGCACCAAGATAGTGCTCGGCCGTGTTAAACTCAAATTCACTAAGTCCACCCGACCGGAGCTGGGTGGAGTCGGCAGAAAATGAGAAATATACGTAACGATAATTTGGAAAATGATTGCTAGAACTTGGAATCCAGACAAGATTAGCGGAAATTTTGTTCATCTTTGTAGAAGCCAGTGTTTTCGCTAAAAGATATCAAGCACAGATGAAAAGTCACAACGGAAAGAAGAAACTTGGACTCAAAATCGAAGGACGAACAATAAAATTATTGTTGGTTTTCTTCTGAAAATCCCAAGATAAGCTGTGGCGTGTGGGCCGATGGCACAGATGACGATAAGTAATTGCATCAATGTTATGCTGACGTGGTTGAATGAGTGATGACAAAGATTAGGTGATCGAGAATGATGACGAATTTTGATAACACCCGGCGAATTCCATCCGAAGGTCAAATGATCGAGACAGCTAGGGACATATGAGATCACTGCTAATCGTAGGACATACGTACGAAAAATATCAAAAGTGGACAAAATAGGAAGGAAATACTAAATACTCTAAAGATATTGCGATTATATCGCTTTACACAGAAATGAGAAGTTCGAGACTTAAATTGAGATGGGGACAATACAAGAGAGGGCTGAATAAATGTCTACGGGAAACTCAAAATTGGCGGGATTTACTAGAAGAAATAGAGTAGAATGGGGGGTAGGATGACGCATCGGTAAATGGCTAATCGCCAGTAAGATTTTTAATGGCAATGTGCCGATAGCACTAGTCACGTGGAAGGTGGCCAACACATCCGATGGAGAACAGGGTCCAAGATGGGTCAGTGGAAATGACGGGAAAATGAATTTGATCATATGATGGATTACTTTATGATAAAAAAGACAAACTGCCACCGAGTTGATAGGACTATGGTAATGAGCCAATCAGGGACACGCAGCCAGGTAGGTTTCTCAGTGAATAGCAAAGCACAAGCGAGTGCAGAACATGTGGGGTTCATGAGGGTGAAGTGTAAACCTTTTTAGTGAACATTGCAGTGGAGTGAAGTTTCAATCGAGTGGTCACTTGACAACGACCAGTAGTAAGTCCGCATGAGACTGATATAGAAAAAAGACGGAGACGAGACACTCATGCATAGTAAATGCAAAATGGGTCAGTCGACAGAGCAGGATGATTTCTGTGTGTATAACTAAATGGACTCAGAAATATATCAGACCAGTAATGTTGCTGGAGATGGATGGAGGCTACCAGAGTGCTAAAGAGGGGAACTGTGGGGAAAACCGGATAGCAGTGAGTGCAGTTTAGCGGAAGGACCATGGTAAAGGTTAGCTGCTTTGAGCAGACAGAGATAGACCAGCAGGCGAGTGACTCATCAGAAGATGGAGAGGGACAGCCAAAGTGACAACGACGGAGATTGTCGGGGGAAGCTGGTAAGTGATCAAAAATGATCATTTCAAGGTGTGAGAGAATGCTCTCTGTACCCTGCTAACGGACGACCTGGTTCAATGAAGCGTACAGGAAGTGAAACGCTAACCAGAATCGTCGACAAGATCAGGGCGAACCACACAATCAATGGATCAGTAAGTACTTAACATTCGACCAGAGCCGAATCAACCAATCCGGGCGTGGCCAGATAAGTCAGCCGGGCAAACCGTTTAGGTCTATTAGTCGGCCAATAGGTTTTTGTGCACAGTTTTGGTTATGACGAGAGCATTTCTAATGTAAACAATGTTTTCTATACTAATAAAACGGAAATGATTCTGAAACAGAACTGAGTTTTCATTAGAGCTAGTGAGACAGTACAGAACAAGAGGTAGGCCGGTGTTGATATTCCAGCAGGAAAACGGCAACTTGGAGTTGGCCAATCTGGGGTGCACATCTATAGCCATTGCAGAGTCGAATGGCATACGAAGGTGGTGGTGAAGAATGCGGACTTCCTAAGCGCCTGCCAGAATGGCCGATCTCACGGCTCCCTGTACCTTTTGGAAGCAACAGTGAGCGTTGGGACCTTCTACTTATGGTGGACAAGGTAGCCTACAGGATGTTTCTGAGGGACCGGGGGGACGAGACCAATGAACACAAAGATTGACTGAAGGAAAAGCGACGGGCCAGCATGCAGGTACAGTAGCCAGGATAGTTAGGCACTGCCCAGAGCGATTGGACATCACAGAATGGTATACGTGTATAGACGGAGGACTAGAGAGGGAAATGGGAAGGGAAAAGCACTCCGTGTTGTCCCAGCCGAGGGTCAACCTTCGATGGCTAGTACTGAAGAGGTCGGAGCAAAATCAGATAAGACAAATATAAGGAGATTACTGACGGAGGAGGCTATTCCAGCAGCAGGGTGAAGGTAAATTGTAGAAAGAGCAAAGTACGTAATCCACGGCCACTACAGGCCACATGGAGATGCCACTCGTCGTGCAAGAACCTCATGTAGCTTACAACAGGGGAGTGATGCAAAACGGGGTTAAAACCGGGTCTGGTTAATGTAATGTCATGAACACCCCAGTCTAAGGCTTGCAGGGCTGAAAAGGGTGACCACATGGGCTGAGGCTACATCATAGATGAATATGTGAATTTGAGGGACAGCTGGCTGCGCAGACGATGGTAGTGGCCGACAATAACGGGCACCGTCGAAGGACAAGGGAAGAGGTGGGGAGAAGTGAACCGTGAATGTGTGGAAGCCTTTGGTGGCCCTCAGTGGGTGCAAAGAAGCCGGTCAGACTCGTATACAGCTAAAAATTAATAAATTAACCATGTAGGTAAGACGCCGTGGACGTTTTTCTACGTCGCACATTGGACCCGCAGAAGGAGGACGTACAGTGAAAAAGCACCTTTTTGCAGATTGTTTGATAAGCTTGGGGGCTAATGATGGGCAGACCTTTCAGTGAGGTGGAAATGGGGAAAGACAGATATTTGAAAGAATGTTTTGTTTTCATGGGATAAACCGGCCGTAGCTTATTTACAGCAAATGAGCGGGAGTAAAAGCGAAGGTGATGTCTCCCGCGGAGTATAACGCTATTTTTTATTGACTAAACGGGAGACCTCCTCTGGAAGCAGCATTGATACTTATGCACACACGTGACCTTGTGGCGGCAATACAAATAGACAGGTCGCCATAGAGCATGACGTTGAATACTGACAAACAGGTGGTAAAAAAGTAAGGCGGGGACAGTTTATTCCAGGTTATGCTGTAAGCAGCTCAAAATAATCGAGATCCAAGAAAACACTTACTCAGTAGGAATGGTAAGGAACAAACACTACTTAGAAGAGGGTCTCACGGTCGTTGAAGCGTCGTAGCTGGTTACGTGTGGAAAAACGCCTACTCAGTTCTGTGAGCTCACTGGGAATGGCTTTTTCCTCCCTCCCTTCGATCTGCGTCTAACTGCTTCAATTTTCTTTCCCTTTAGAATCCGTTTAAGCCACTGGTTCTTAGTCTTTCGGCAACGTTGATTCTATTCCGCCCTTTAAGTTAGCCTGGGAACATGCACAGCCAAGTACGGTTTGCGAATTTTTGACTTGTTATTATTCCACATTTTATACCGCAACAATTGTAAGCTTCCCTGTCTCTGTGGATGAGACCTGTTGAACTTCGGTAATTCCGGGTTCAAAAGTGACGACTAGCCGTCTTGTCGTTGCCCGTAAGTGCCAACATCCCGGGCGATCTAACGCTATCTGGCTATTGCATTGCGGAAGCTTTCCAGTCCTTTGGCCACTTCGGATCGGTTGATCTGCCGCCACTGTTCGCTAGATATCGCTGGGGGCTGCAAGCTGGGCCAAGTGTGAGACCTCCTCATGCCTGTGCTCTTGCGACCTTGAACCTCTCCCTCTCCAACTTTTTTCTTTTTGTTTCTATTTATTGATTTGCACGTCTTTGGCCTCCTGCGGCTGTCGATAGAAATGGGTATTAGGGATTGTTTTGACTGTTGATCACCTGCTGAAGTGGTTCCTAACCCATTTGTCCCTAAGCGTCCTGCTTCTGTTGTTGACAGTGATTTGCTAAACCTTCAGGGAGAGGCAGGACTGGAAATGGAAAGTGCTCAACGGGAGATGGAAGTCGTGGAAGTGGCAAACAGCCGCTTTTTCTTTGCGCGTACAGTCCAACAGTCTGGAAGTTTGCACAAGAGGGAAGAGCTCGGTGGGTTTATCGACCACGGACAAACCTCTCATGCGTAGCTGTAGATCATTTTTAAAACGTAGGTCAAATTCAGCCCGTGACGACGGATCTACGGGGGATGGAGAATGAGCAGCTCACATTTCCAGTGATAGCTCACGGCAGGAGCTGTACCAGTCCGCTTTTTAAAGAAGCTGCGCTGAAAATTATACAGGGTTATAGTGGCATATTTGGAAAGGAGAACAGAACCAGGTCCACTCAGGTATCAGACACCGCAGCTCAAAGCAGCTTAGAACGAGACCTATAAGTATTTTAGCTTAAGCGACCCGGGAATCGACCTGTTCGAAGAAGATGAAACATCAGCAATGCTGAAATCCGGAGCCAAGTGCCACTGGGTTGGCGGGTGTGGGTTGTCCTCCGGGGGCAATGCCACCCAAAAGTAACTGACACTTTTGGCAAATACAAAAATGTTGAAGTATGGCATTTCTTTTGTCACGGGTAGCACCAGTCATCGAGCGAGGTAAGATCCTGCTGAACGTTATTTAGCGTAGATGATAGACTACCAACGGGAAAGCAGTAGACAATTATGATATCACCCTCAAAGAGAAATGGAGCACCAAAGTGGGTCATATGAAAGATTTCGCTGATATACCTCAGGAACAATAATAGCACAAGAACTGAGACTTGAATCATACCGCTTGTTACGGGCCTGAGAGTAAATGAGGGACCATCTACTAGTACTCTCTGCTTGCCGGGGGAGAGGTAGGATAACCACAACAGGGGCTGGTCACCTTGACCCAGAGACTTGAGTTTGATCGGAAGATACTGGTGGGGTACCAGGCTGCATCACTTGGTCCTTTTGGAATGACACCCACTGCCGGGCCGGCGTTAGTTAGGAACAGGTTTTTGGAAACCAGATATCGAACACGCAACACACCACGTCCATTACAGCTTCTGGCCGCTTTAGTCGTTGGAACGCAATGGGGTGTTGGTTTCCCTGTTTGGCACCTGGAAGGGTGCAACCGGCTTCACAGCTTCAGGCCTCCTCTCAAACCGTCTGTGATATCGGCAATACTTTGATCGAGATGGACTAAAGCGGCGGTAAAGGGAAGGTCCTCTGAGAAGTTCACGTCGATCAGAGTTGCGATCACGTTTCCAGTCTTTTCAGCGAGAACATCTGGGAGAGAAAAAAGGTTTAGAAACCCGCTCGTGGGTAGCTACCAGAGAGTCCTCGGAGTGTGTTCCAGTGGCAAGAATGATGATCTGGTAGCTACTAAAGTTTGGTAAGGCAGCAGTTTATGGATGGTACCAATCCGTATTACCTGCTGCTAGTTTTGTCTTCTAAGTGAGTTTAATATGACCAGAAACCACAAGTGGTGCTTGAATATCAGTCTTTATTAGCTGTACCCACTATTCTCTAGGAATTATTCCCTTGAAAATTTGCCCTGCCAGCTGCTGCATTTCTCTCAGTAATGCGGAGGGCTTCTTGCTAACTAATTACGTTTCTTGCATCAGCTGCTTTATTCTGAACGGTTTTGACGGCAAAAGACAAGAGTCCATTTTTCACGGCTGTGTAGGAATAGTTATTCAGTATAAAGTCGTGTACCGGGGTAAGAACGTCACAAAGAAGGCAACCAATAGTCTGCAGGTAAATGGTGCGCCCGTTTGTGGTTCAGTGTGTCTCAAACTTTGCCCCCAACATATGAAACCAAAGCCCAGGATCATCAGTAAAATCTGAGGGACGGCAAGAGAGATTGTCAAAACGGGCGGTCCCGAATCTGCCTCACGGTCATTGCTGGCTATATGTGTGATGGTATACCAAAGGTAAAAAATATATAAAAGCAGTTGAGCAGCCGTGAAAAGACACTAATAATATCGATATAGGAAGCATATGGGGCGAGTGTTGTAGCATTCATCGAGATTTGCGGTTTACAAGGCGGAAAAAATGTATATACCTAGAAGAATAATTTTGATTCAAGCACTTGCGATGGTCCTTGATGAAATGAATTTTCTGGTTGGGCTCACCAATTTAGGTGCCTCTTATGATAAGTTAAGGCCTGCCCCCACATACAGTCTGTAGCCCCTGGTCCTCGGTTTGTGACGCGACAGCCATTACACCCAGCAGTGCGCAGATGAACAGAACCCGGAAAAGTTGGAGTGGGATAATATGTGTAATAGAGGGAAGCAACGGTGGGCTGAAGGGGTCTGCAGGCAGATCATTTGGCGCACCGAATTCGGTATCTGTTCAGATAAATGAAGTGTTTTGATATTTGTGATTGCGTCACATAGGTAGCACCACAACACTATTTGGTGGAATTATTTACCTCCATTCAAGTCGAAGCTCATTTTTCAAAATAGATCAATACGTTAGAAAAAGCAAGGTGCAATATATACACGGAACTGTGGCATCCACTTATCATCCATCATCTTTTGTACTGTGGTCAGTCACGTGGTTTCTGAAAGAGGGGATATTGTTGAATGCAGGTGGGCAAATAGTGTGAAAAATCTGGATTATTTATTTTGGAAGTCCGAGATCTCTGACGGCCGCTTATTATAACTAATAAATCCGTATGCTGATGCCGGCAGATTGCGTACCACTCCCCTCCAGTTGGAGCTGTCCACCGGCTACGGTTCACCTTACTTGGAACTAACGTCTTCCACAGAGTTCACTTTAGCCTACCACTGTTACGCTGCCATCTAGTGGCACACGTTAAAGTCGATGAACGCAATATTTACTGCATGTATTTATAAGCACTACTTAGCTTCAATCAGTTTCTCAGTAAAGTGCAAGCCTTTGCGCCTCTCAGTGCGATGACCGAACCAGCTGTACAATTGTGCATAAAAAAGCATCATTAGCGCAGACACCGCTCATTAGCGAGAGATGGCAATCTTCCTCTGTCCTGATCGTACATGAACCAATCATCAGTGGACAAAAGGTGGAGTGGTCAGATGTAGTCGAATGACTCTCATATTCGACACATTTTAAACCCATTCGTGCTGGCGGGGATGGTGGTCTGCTCATGTAGCGAAACTGCTCAACTACCGACCCGTTTCAGTCTGGGTTCCATCGATAATTGTTTTCCAGCGCTTTGAAACCGGCCCTATGGAAAGCGGGGTAAGCCAGCGCTATTTCCTAATATTATCATTTTACTATTATTATTAGTTTATTCATTGGTTTTTATGCCATTTTCTTTAATCTGCGTAACCATTTACTCCTTCACTCTTTTATGGAGGCGAAATCAGTTCAACAGTTTTTTTATACCCCTCATGGCGCTCAAAACGAAACGATTTATAACAAGGGACAGAAGAAGATATGATGAAAAAGAGGTAAAGTAAAAATATGTACCATTATGCACAGTTTGTGCAGGATCGCTCATTCTCCTTCGACCCGCAGATGAAGATACGGAAGTACAAACCTGGAATGAATTAACGCGAACCTACAGAAACGAATAAATTATCTTACAATAAGCAAATAGACCGACAAAATAATGTACTCAGCAAATATGGATGGTTGCGTCTGATGTCTGATCTGAACCTACTTTTCAAGAGAGGGATTGTATTTGAACACTTTATTCTCGGATATAATATTACTTGGGCTGAAAATATAGCGAAAAGTTCACGGTGAACATGAACCAAATAGGTACGGTTTGTTTTCCAATGTTTTTACCATAACTGGGATACTAAAAATCCAGCACTGTGTAGGTGTTAGTGTACCGTAAATAAAAGCTCATATTTTTCTTCCGACTATCCGTCGATCAACTTCACTGCCAAACTAAAGTTGGAAGTTCTTATTAATATCACCGATCGACAGATTCCTTAGGAATGGACCGACATACACAGCGTCTTTATGGAAGCCTTTATTTAAAAATGCCACTCTACTTTAGATGGCGGTAATAATACGCATTTATGCCACGGATTCCTGTCATAAACGTTTTCGCTTTCCTTCGTCAGTGCACCTGTGCAACGCACTATCCTGCCATCGCATGCCAAAGTACTCAATGTGTTCACAAGATCTGTTGGAACACCGGACGTTATCGCTGTAGGCTTAGAAACCTCTCATTGTTTCCGCGGATGAACTGGTTCCGTGACTGTTGTTGACTGCTCCTACATAACTCCTTTACTAGTATCTAACAGATCCAGACTTAAAAGTGGATAACATTGAACGATTTTCAACTAGCAAACTCCACCGCAAATCCACTAAGTTTTTATCATTTTTCCACGCACATCTTAGAATAACCCATGTATACATCCACTGGGTATTCCATAAAGGTATAGGCTGGTAAAAGTAACTTAACCACAGATTTTGGCATTTTCTTCTGTACAACACTAGTACGAGAATTAAAAAAGACCTCAAGGAAATCAGTGTGATAGTAAAAATGGCGTCACAAGCGAAACGACCAGCCCCGCTAACTGCCGCCTATTTTAATGATTTATTGGACGGGCAGTAGTGTCGATTTATAGATGTGTCAGCTTACCAGAAAACCCAGAAAGCCTTCCTAGTGGCGGGGTACAATAACCAGACCAATTGTGTCATATGACGCAGATTCAAACAAATTTGCAAGCAGCTTCCAACCATCACTAACTGTCTCCCATGGACGGTCTGGGGCTCGAGTGCAATCGTTGTTAGACGGTTCCGGGTCTACGAGGCCCGTCTTCCCTGTTTCGTGTGGATTGTTCCCTCGTCTACTTATTTGGAATAGACCTCAAGGCGATATTTCTTTGGGAAAAGAGATAAAGCGGCTCGAGAAATACATCAAAACCAAGACTGAAGGCACCGACGGAATATCAGTGAGCTGTTTCTCGGGAGGAAGGGGGGAGAGATGAAAGATAACCGAACCGTAACTCGAAGATGGCACGAAAATATCTTAATTCTATCGCTGAAATCAAAGCAGCAAGGTTCGAATCATTTTCAAAAGTACCGCCGTTCTGATAAGTTCAGGTGACAGTCTTGAAGTCAGGCGAGGATTCATGAGGACCGATGAGCCAGGTAACCGTAGTTTTGCAGTGGTCCGGGTTCCCGTCGGCAAATTGGCCACTCAGTTTTGAACAGCAGTCCTTGGAGGTTGCCATATATCCTTGACTTCCTTTGCCAATTCCATGCGGCCCAGTATTCAGGTTTGGCAGGGGTTTACTTGCTTTCTGTTTTGTTTGTAGCCATCCGGGTCCCATGTCACGCTGTAGAGTTGCCAATACTGCCCAAAATTCAATGCTCCAGGACAAACAACAAATAATGCCAGTGTAGTGAGCGGGCAGCTAGCATCTATATTGGTGTCCAAATAATGTAAGCTTCGGATCCTGTTGTTCCACTCACTGAGCATTTGTGCCTATGGAGTTTCCTACGATTTTGTATTTTGCAGGTCGAGCGGGAGCAACCCCCGCGGAAGACATCTATCCATACTTACTGCAATAGGAACTGCACAAACACTGGCCCAAACGATGGAGAGAACAAAAATCTAGACGAATTGATCTCCCCTGGAGAGGAATATAAATACGGGGTAAAATGAGGCTTTCGATGCTGCGGTAAAATTCCATCGATGACTATTCATGAAGTCAGTTTTGTACTGGGTGGCCAAGAAGTCTGCGGAGGAAACTCTGCAGCAATGAAAAATGAACTTGCCGGGGGGAAGCACATGTACGTTGGGTGAGTTGTTCACTTGCTATAGGTGGAATGAAGTGCGAAAGCGGGAACCGAATGATGAATCAATGTTAGGTGCATATCTAGGGTAATAATCTGGGTCACTATATTGCAAAATAAATAATAAAGCAAAAGGCCTTTTGATTTTCATTGACTGATGTTTACCCCTTAGGCTAGAACTTGTGATTGCGACGAATAAAGAAACCTCGCAAACAATTACAATTGAGGAGTGGGTTTATGGATAGGGCTTTGTGCCTTGCAACGTCAGGACTTTAAAATGCAACAGCTCAGCCTAGGCCAACAGCCAAAATGAGAACCTTCAACCAAATGGCTTACCGCTGTAGTAGTCTGAAAAAATATTCGACGGTGAAATATCATCCGGTGATTGTGGTACAGATGAGGATAGAGAAAATTAAATGTATCAACGGATGGATAGTTTTATCGTGGGGAATGAGAGTGTTTACTAGTGGGGCCCGGTAAAATGTTTGGCTTGTAACCTCAGGAAAGCAGGCAATAAAAGATACTCCGAGGATTGTAATGGTTATTTGAATATGCATTCATTATCTGCTGTGGAAAGATAACTGAAAACTATGCAATTACCAGTTGGCACATAGGCGAAGTAGGACTGTTGCCGGCCGCAAAAGGATGACTTGTGGTGGCAAAACTTGAAGCAAGCTCGATAATAACCGGAGGAAATGGTGACAAAGGCTCGTTTTGCTTCAATGCAAACGCAGAGGAGGCATCTCGCAACCCAGACGGGTGTTTTTGGGTGGAACTGATCACTGGCCGGGCATCAAATCTGAAGTCAACTTTCAATGCCGGGAGATACCATCCACCAAGTCAGTTACACTCGCACACTTTTGCAGACGATTTGCTCAACCAGTGTGCCCGGCCAAGGCAGCGGATTTGACAGCACCCCGCACTCTTAGGATTAGGACGACGGTAAGCTGCTGGGGCCTAATGAAAATCCCGGCATCGACACCCAGTAGTTCTTGTTGCGATTGATCCTGGGGGTTGAAGTTGCTAGGTTCCACCTAATAAGTGCCAACTAGCAAGCAGTTCTTCGGTCTGATGCGTATTTCGTAGTGCAAGCAGATATTCCTGGAATCATTATAATCTCGCCGTATCTAAGCGCCAAAAGACGTGAATCTGCAACTACAGTGGCTGCAAGTCCCTAAAACTGCATGGACCAACCACGGTCCTTACTGATCGGCGCCGTAGAAGATACACGTGCTATTCAGTAGGACAGATTTAAGCTGCAGCTGTGGCCACTGTAAGAAACGAAAGCAATCGATGTGTCACTGAGTTTCTATCGTTAGCCATCCACCAGGACCGACAAGATAAAATGAATCTGTGGAAAATCAGCAGTCACATCTGTGAGGCAAGCTTTTCCGGGGAAGTGGCTTGGGCACGAGTAGACATACCAATCGGCCGTGATTTGCCCGAAGCGCAATTGGTATTAGACCAGTAGCCTGGAAATTCCTAGGAGCCTACACCATTCACACCATATCTGGATGGGCACTATGCAAACTACTCATTACAGGTACTCAGACGTTCTCCGCAAGCATTTTAGGTTTATATCGATGACTTTCTTGGGTCACTTGATGGTGCGCAGGCGGCTATACAACTGGTGGTCTAGCTAAAGACGGTTCTGGAATGAGGTGTCTTTTATTCCGCGGGATGGGTGTCGAACAGTAGGTGCCGCAATCCATACTCGGTGCGGAAGAGGCCACTGAAGTTAAATAACTTCACGGGAATTTTTCAGCTATTGCAACGGGTTATCAAAAGTGATGAGCTGATATCCGGAGTGAACTCTCCAGGAGGACCGGGCATGCGTATAGAGCCGCTTTCGTCTGTCACGGGCCAATATGATCCACTTGGTTTTGTCGCCGTGGCCGCTGTCCAAAAGAGAGTTATTACCACAACTAGCATGTTGGAATGGGATGAGTTACCGTAAGACGAATCCCGAAAACGCTGGTTCTACTGAGTAAACGTGCCTGCTAGATGGAGGCAAATGAAAACATTCAGACCTTTACCGCTTCATCAGAGGCAAAGGCTCCTTACATCCTTTCTCCGGTGCTTCCAAACTGAGGCACGGGTTGCATCACACGACAGCTGGATGAGTGTTAAAGGGACATAGTAAAAACAGGTTGTTATCCGCCAAAGACGAGGCAAATCCAACAGATTTGATGTCCATCCCGAATTTAAAATTCAATGCGATAACGCCGTCCTTAAGGATGGCGGATTTACTGAAGGAACGCTTCTCGATAGCAATCTGAGGCCTTAAATTCCGAGTTTTTCCTTCCGTGGTACTTCATCATGCCCGTATAACGAGCATCCATTCCAAAACTCGTGACGAATTGACTGACAGTTATTCGCAGGCTGACTCGGGTAGGCCAGTTGCACTATAGGGAGTCATCTAGTATTCCCAGCTCACCTCTGCTCACGACTACCCAAGATTTTAGCTAGGCTGTTCACGTGGTTGGATTGGTCGGGGTTTCCGGGTCTGCTCGTAAAGAAGTGGCCTCCAGTCCCGCGGCCTTAGTGTTCAACGCCGACTTAGGCAAAAGCACTGTTGTGTTTATCCACGCTGTCTACAAAGACATTTTGCTAGCCGTTTTTTGCTTCTTCTCTGTGCGACCAGGGTGCTGAGAGCCGCGGTGCGGCGGACAAAACACAAGCTTCAGTTGATGACACTGAGGGTTATCGGGACGGGAAGCGGCTTGAATATGAGCCCGATACCCTCCAAAGGCTCTAGAAATCGGAGACCGGGGCAAAGAGCCTGACACAAATAAAGTAACCCTTTTTGTACTAGGCGAAGCTAGGTGGGGGAGACTTGGAGAAAAGAAATGTCGGACTTGTCCACAGCCCTTCGAAAAACTAAGTTTCATTTTGGTTGGTAGGCCCACAAATGTAGGTGGCATATTGAACAAATCACACTTGAGTTTCAACTGAAAAGCCCAATACTAATACCTGGCAGATATCAAGTAAAGGCCTCGGTGGTCCGGCAGAGCCATTCTATAAGAGAACACGTCAGAGGGACTCAATCGTTGAAAGGCGTCCTCCAGGGGTTTTTTAGATGACAGCTGGGAGGGTGGCAAAATAAAGAGCCATCTACTGCATCTGGTGCGGAAGATAAAAAGAAGCGGTAGGAAAACGAAGGATGTACCGGCCGTTAGTGGCCAAAAAAGCATAAAGGCAGCAGCTATTTTCGGAAATGTGCACGGACTATGTTTTTCTCATAGTGACAAGGTATAAGAATGCTGAGAAGAAATACGTGAGCCCAACCACCTGTTTGCAGACAAGAGCCGTGCAACTAGAGGTGGCGCTTCAGGAAACTCCGAACCGCTTTTGATGTCGTTTCGGCGTTTTTTCTGTAGGAGAGGCAAGCCGGCAAACCTTTATTCAAACGATGTAACAAATTTTGTCGGGGATCTGAGGAAATTTGAGGATCGATGGCGGCTTTCTGACGAATTCTGGTTTCTGAATAGGACCAACAACACGAGATGGTGATGGGATTTCGACCCTTGGCGCACTAGACGTCGTGGGGTAATATACTTATGGGTAGTGCTTTCCCCAATGAGGATACAAAGAGCATTGACAGAGCAACAGAATTTGGATGACATGACAATGAGTACCTTTCTATTTCGAGTAAAATGAACTTTGAACAAAGTGCTGTTGGTACTTATCACTTTCAATGACACAGAGAAGGTCGTTCTGACTTCAGATGGCTAACTGATACGCTGGCCCAAAAGGGCTCGAAAATACTATTGAAACTAAGAGGCACCCACCTCTGCGGGTGAAAATGGGCAAATTTATTTGCGCTAGTGTTTTAAAGACAGTAGACGCGGAAATATCGACCATATTCACAGTCCAGACCGAATTGAGCCATTGGGAATGAATTCCTTATGCCAGGCGACGTTTTTCTCCTGGACGACTAACAAACTCAGCGCAAGAGGTGACCGCTTGGAATTATCAAAGAGTACTTTGTCGAACCCAATGGACTCATACTGCGCAAAGCTGAGGGAATGAAGATGGAGATGACGTGAAAGGTAGATTTTGGCTCATAGCGGGCAAGTACCGAAATCTTCTGGCTAGGTCTCCTTCGCAGATCAGATCGATGGCGATGCACTCACTGAGTGGCACTTTGGCACTTAGGACAGCTGGGTGGATAAGGAGTGAGAGCTAAAAGCTCGCGGTGTAGGAAAGTCACATGCACCAGAGGACAGGTAGTTCCATATATAAAAATAGGCGAGCGGGAAGAATCAAGGCCTCTGATGAAGACTAGATAAAAGCATAAGAAGAGAGGTGCGGTGTCGGAAAAGAATGTGAACAGGGGAAGCGAGTGGGATACGATGGACATGCGAGCTTGTTTAGAGAGTAAATCAAAGGGGACGACAGGGTCGAGCGACAAACATAAAGAGGCTCGATATGTGGGGGCTACTACATTAGGCTGTAGACTGAGACCATGGAGATACCCGGGGGCTCCTCGGTGAGGGCTTGTTGGACATTTCGAAGAGCCATAACGTATAAAGAGGCCAGTGAGTTGGAATGGTCGGGGGACGACCTAGGGGTGATCTTAAATGGAGGGACATATGGAATGGCTGCTGGAGAGAGGTAAGAAACACTGATGGATCACGTCCAGGGTTCGTCTGGCCGTGACAGTTTGGTGTGACGCCCCGTTCCGAGAGGTCCGGGAGAGGGAATAATGTACCTCAAGGGCTTTGACTGTAAAGCTGATGAGGATAGCATGGTGTTAAAGTGAGTTGAGATGAAGCTTTCGTCTGCACCGAATTTCATGAACCTCGGGGTGCACCAATCTTAAAGATAAAATAAGTCTGTCGATATGTTTCATAAGATCATAGATAGATCATCAGGGTGAAAGGGGCGAACTGTTTTGGGCTGCCGTGGCGAAGAGACGAGAATATACTAATAACGTGAACGAAGAATAGTAATGGGCCTAATATATCGCCTTGGATGACGCTCCCGATGAGGGGTTTGGAAGGAGATAAGTGGCTATCAACCTGCAACTCTCATGATCTGTTTGGTAGACGTGGAGATGACTCTGAGATGAGGGACTCCGATTTGCCCAAGAACTGGTTTTTGACCGTTAGGTTCTTACGGGGTGCGCAGCCGAAGGCCCTAAATACGTCCGGATACACGGACATCACTGAGCTGTCAGAGTCAGCAGTATAAGTTAATGCTTTAAGGGAGTCTAGCTGGCAGGAGGAGCAAGAAGGGAGTTTAGAAGTCTATTTTGACCAAGGAACGGCTGATTGTTAGATAATAGGCGGTAATCAATATGTCCGTTCATTATTCGCCCTATGATTCAGCGGACTACGTGGTGGGGTTCTTGGGCCGACAGTTATCAGAATCGTCATGTGGGCTCTTTTGAAAAGAGGGCCGTTGGCGGGACTTTCCCGCCGTGAATGACGGGAGATGCAGCGTGTGGAGATAGTGCATGGATCAGGTGGCACCGACTGCAATTCAGGACCTCCTAAAGGGACAAAGGCTTGTAAAGTCCATGTGGCCTTTCCCTGTACAGAGTTCAGTTAAGGGCTCTCCTAGCCTTCTTCTTCTTGCACACTGCTCACCACAGCAGTCAAGGTTCTTCTTCATCCTTTATTTTCTTTCCACCTCCTTTTCTTCCCCATCTAACCATATTCCACCTGTGACAAATGAAACGATATCATGAAAGTCTCTCGCAGCACCGATCCATGTGACTTACCAGTACTTGACATCGCCCATCTTACATCGACCCCCTTAATGTATTGTTCGACTTTACAATCACTCCCCAGCTCCTTTTCCTCTGGTAGACTACACGGCTTTGACCACTTTCAAGCCGTATCCTTCATGCGTTCTCCAGCCACTTTCATCATCAGCATCTAGCTGCCTAGCACTTCGTTTATCCATTCCTTAATCGTTCTCCCTTTTTGGCTGTGATCACACCAGGCACCTGCATTTGAATGGGTCAATCGGCCTTATCTTACTAATTTTCTTCGACCACTTCCTTTATCCTCCCCATCTCAAGAACTGTTCACCGAAGTCGTTATCATCCCTGTGCTTCCAAGGTTGTCCCGTTCCTGTTTTCCCCTGATGACTTGTGGCTTTCTACTGGTCGTAAATAGAATGACATCAAGATGATTTGTAATTCTAAGCCATACATTCTGATCTTACGCACTTCATGTAGTTGACACATTTATCTCTTCTTCACGTTATACGCCGCCGCCTTTCCGTGTTTGAGCTTTTCAGTTGGTCCCAATCTGCAGCCACTTTTCTCCACTGATAGTTCGAGTTTAATGGGCTTTACAGAATACATGCATGCTACGTGTTTTTAGGATTTGGTCAGCCATTATCTTTTGCCATCATCCCGATAACCCTACTCTAATGTGAGTCCTTTTCCCATGCAGCTGGATCTGACAGCTATTACTTACCAAATTTTTCGATTATTTCTGGTAATGAACTTATGTCTCTCAATCTGTCACCCCTCTTCCCGTTTCAGGTGGGGCTTTGTACACCGTTAACACTGTCTCATGTCATTTGATTCCCTATCTACTTCTTTTCTATGTAAAGCAGTTTATTTTTTCGTCCGTTTTTACTCGTTGCTTTGGAGCGTTTGTATTCTGTTATATATAAACCCAACTTCCAACGGCCAGCTGATGGTACGGTCTAATTCCGCCATCCGACCTCAACTTTCAGATTTGCCGGGCATCCATAAGAATCCAACAGTTAGGCCACTTGTAATCCCCCTTTAGCCTCTTGTGAGTAGACGCCTATTTTTACGATAAACCCATCTTACGTTTGTCAAAAATGAGGCGTCATTATTACTAGAAGTCTGATGATACTAAAGCTTGTACCATCTGATCGTGTATCTGGCGTGCTTGGCGCCTACCCGAAGTGTACCATCAATGCTAATAATTATTTTTTGATATCAACTTTGGTGAAGGTAATCGATGAAAGCAAGGTTGAGGTGACGGAGTGAATGGAAGATGAAAGGACACCAGGGCAGGTAATGAGCAATGAAAGAGTGATCACTGAGTACTCCAGAAGTAGATGCAGGGGTATTAGCTTCAGATAGGCGGTAGATGATTGGTTGGAGGCAGCAAAAATGAGACGGTTGGACTCATTATTAGGAAAGGGGGAAAGACATCCAGTTTCGCTGGGAAGCGTCAGGACAAGGGCCCTTTTTCATCTTTGATGCTATTCGGTCTTGTAGCGCAGCTCTAAGTACAACTGGTTTATATGCATGAGAATTGTAAATTTTCTTGACCTGGTATTGGTAAGTCGCTGTTTAACTAGCTTAAGCTTTGAAAGGGGCTGGAAGTTGCGGGATTTCGGGCGCGATCATGAAATGGGTTGGGAACACTTGAGCAACGTAAGGAGTCGGAGTAAAGATGGTTGATGACAATGAGGGATTTTCATGTGACAGGCGTAGAGAGGCAGGACGTTTGGGTGGAGCGCATATTTGGGCAGTTGGCCATCAGCAGAGAGCTTCCAGTGAACTTCCGGTAGGCACAAAAGTAAAAGGATGGGAAGCGGGGGGCATCAAATCGATGCGTGGTTCAGACTGATAGTCTTCAGGAAATCTGAGTACGAGCGGCAAATATCAGCTTCAGCTGAACATCGGTCCGAGGTTTAAGCCTTAAAGCGGCAGAGGCTGGCGGCTGAAACGATAGTAAGATATACTCGAGAGATGAAAACGGGCAATTTGGAGTCGACACTGAGGGTGTGCTCCCTTTTGGACAGTGTAATTGAGAGAATTGAGTCTACTGGAAGAGGATGCCATATGAAGAGATGCTATCCAGGCTTTTTTTTGAAAGATGTGTCAAAGGTGAAGAGGTGGTTAGATTGAAGCCAACAGCCTCCAGACTGGCAGCCTGAGGTGTTGTATCTCCTGGCAGCACTGTACTAGCGCGGCGGCAATTTTCCATTGTAACCAAACCAGTGGAGCCGAAGAGAAAGTAAGGACAAGTGTTCGTTTCACAAGTACGTGACGTTTCTCTGCAGCTAAGCTTTCTGGCATGGAATATCTTGGTATACTTGTCGGCAGAATGGATTGGACCTAATAATTTATAATTAAGGATTTCGTGGCTGGTAACTAGCCAGTAGAATGAGACCATAGGGGCAGTTAAAGCCTTGACTTCTGAAGCAGCTGTATAAATTTTGCGTCCAGGGTGAGCCATATTACGAGCACGAGTATGGTCTATTCAACAGGTAACAGGTAAAAGCGGCCGGGAACAATAAATGTCACTGCTTTTCGGAATCGGTAAAGCAGCCGTGGATTCCAGTCGTGAAGGAGTCAATGTGTCTCGCCAAAACTACTTTTGGGGGATGTAACAGTTCCGGCTCAAAGAACGATAGGTGGAAGGAAAATCTTGAGAGGGACCCCAACGATCAGCTTGATCTTGTTTTAAGGTTTGATGATACTCTGTGTGGGCCCATTAGACTTACTGGAAGCTAGTTTGTCGGCTTCACTTACGGTGACAGAACAAGGTTCATCTACTGGCTGGGGTGGGTATGCACGGATTTGCCAATTTCAGCTGTTCGGCTTTTGCGGGCATTAGCTGAGAACCGGTATGTCGAGAGAAGGGAAGCAACAGGATGAAAGTAACAAAGGTGTGAGGAGGTGAAAAGACCAACCCAAAACAGGCCAACGGGTTTAAGCTAACCGGAAGTGTTAGACGGGATATAGTGTACACCGGCCGTGGTGCTATGTAAGTCGCAATGGTGGACGGGGTACAGAAAAATTAGTTTTAGTTAAGGGACTGATGTGCGAGTAGGGCTTCAGTGAGTAGTCTAAGGCGATGGGGATGTGTGTTCTATCTTAGAAATCAGAACAACAAGAAGTATGGAATTACCTCACATATATAGGATCAATGTGTATTAGGCTTACACCAAATGTCCGTGAGGTAGGCCACTTATCGGGACTTAGAGAGGAATTAAACAAATTGCTTGATGCTTAGATGCTCGTATCAAACATTGGTCCGTACACTTCGGAGGAGTGAGCTTACGAAGCCGGTTTTGGTTACTGACGCGTGGGTCTGAGCCACGGGCCATGAGACCCACGTACCACACAAGTTGATTTATATCGCTAATAATCTTCCGTGCACAACCTTCTGTTTCGCCAAGTGAAGTCCTCAACCAAGATATCATCCGCTCAAAATGGCACCTATATCCACTAGTCTACAGCTTCCTTCTTGTCCTTCCCATTTACTAGGTTCTACATCGGATGGAGCTATGTCTCAATTCTTATACCTGAAGAAGCTCATGGGCGTTATTCCACCTTCAGTTATGAAGTCATGGATGCTGCTTCCACGTACTACTCATATACTATCCTCCAGCAAACTTAATTTCACGTCTTCACGCAGACTCTCTTTCTTATTCTACAGAGCGGCTCTCCAAGTACAGTCTCAACCTCACCTCCGGATCTCGTGGCTCTTATCTCTCCAAATTTTCACCGTTCAGTTTAGCCGTCTCTCTCGCCATGGCCTCACTATAATCGTATTTGGCTCACTCATCAACCATAATTTAGGTTCATTTATTCCATCATTTCCTTAGTGATTTTATTTCCCAGTAGAGTTCCCTTATTGAATCCTCACCTGATTGCTGACACTTGTACGTTCCACTCGTTCAGAGCAATATCAACTTATCTGAACCTTGTGCTGTGGCACAAGCTGGGTCAATAAAACTATGCCCCTTTATATCCTTCTACTTACTCGGCCTCCATTTCAATTTACCAGGTCCAAAATAGTGTCATTTACCTTCGTTTAGTTCACTCTCGCATTTCAACCCAGAATTCCATTCCGGCTACCAGCATTCAATACCCAATCATTTTTATCCTTCTTCATTGATTTTGCCATTATTTTGCATTCCTTTCCTATCTCATCCACTCTTTGATCGCAGTTCTTAAGAGAGGTTCCAATTTCTAAATACCAGGGGCCTATATTTACCATTAACCGTTAACCCCCAGCTGGGAGCATCCCAGACTGCGTTTTGCCATTTTTTCCATACAACCACTGACGTGTATTTTCCTCTGACGGCTCGGACTGATCCGCTGACAATACCGGGCGGATGTCTGGCCCGCATTTGAGGATGAAAATTCAATGCGTGCCCGTCATTCCGTCATTCCTTCATTGACCTTGCTCCCCAGGATCCCTTGCGACCTGATCGCAAGCTCCTAGACTATTCGATCCCTTCAGCTATGTTACAACACCAGCCACTTGTGCGATTCCCGTCGGTGCGGTCAGATCCATCATTTTGGCCGGCGCACATCAGGCAATTAGGAAGTCTGCAAAGATGTGCGGGCGCAGCTAGGATGGCGGATCGCACCTCCTGCCCCCCAAAACGGCTTCCAGGTTGGGTGTTCAGCACACGGTTGGCTCAACCCGCCTGCACTAGTTGCAGAATAAAAGCACCATATTTACACCCGAAATGCTGCCAATATGCCCCCATTTCCTCCGGTTATCACCGATTTTATATCGCACTCGCTTCTATCTTCGCCATCTTAACTTATCGCCTCTTACGCCCGGCAAAATTTACTTTCCCTAGGGCATAATTGTCGCATATTTAAAATACCGCCACCATACTCGGCTCACCGTTCACGATCCTTTTTCCCGAGGACTCGTGCCAAACCACTCACCTTTCTCATTCACAAACTTAACCAATCCCAAAGATAAAACTCACTTCCTTTTATCACATTTACCGACTTATATGAAAAAGGTCACATTTAATGTTTTCATAAGCTCCCGTTCCTTAAATTCCACCCCCCCCCCCCCCGTGAAGCATTGATTGATAATCCCCGAAGCATCAGGGACGCATAACTTTTAGGTAAACGAATTGTTTGCTTGTCCATCTGGCATCTCCTTGCATCAATCCACGAATAGCTTTTCTAAAACCTACTTAAAAACGTCTATTTTCTGAAAGGTCTCTCTGAATAACACGCCGATATTTCCACTTTCCTTAACGGTATCATCTTCTACAACATCTGTTATCGCAGCCTGTTTTGTACACCACAAACATAGCAGATGGCATTCGGACAATCTCAAACACTGCTTCTCTCTATTCTGGTTCAGTGACGACCTTTCACTAGTTGCTGGTTTTCATTTTCAACTTTACTCGTTTGTCTTTCGAAAATGTTTTCCTCCGTTTTCTAGATACTGATCACTTCGATATACGGGACTTCGCATTCACGAACTTTTCTATCTTAAGCACATCTCGATTTCTGATCTTTCCCCCCTCATCTGTTTTTTCTAATGACTTTTTTCTATCTACTTGACTGTAGACCACATTTTCTGGATCTTTGTAGATGCTCCTTCAACCATCTTACCGGGAGTTGAATCGGCAGCAAAATCTAAACAGGGTCTCACCTTAAATACTTCGTGCCGTTGCCGAGTCTATTGGCCTACGGTTTGCACCCATCATCATTTTGAAAAACGTTAAGCCCTATGCTCCCTGTTGCTACCTGATCACACTTCCTTGAGTAATCCACAAATAAGAGATGAGCAATTATGATAAAAATAATCCGATCCAGACCGAAACGACCCTCTAAGTGACTACGATTTTCAAATATTCTTGGAGTATTAGTGGCAATCGAATGGGGTTTTGACCTACGGACATTCTGCGTGGCTTTCAAGCCGATATCTTCAGATACCAGTTGTGAAAAACGCCAAGTTTATCCGCAAAATTTACTGCAAATCTGGAAGTTCCTTGTTTCTTAAGTGTTTAATTTTGTAAAAACTACGCCGGCATATTGTTTGAATGATTCCGGAAGTGGGCTTTGGTGCAAAGCCAGTGGATACAGAATTATTCACAAGGTGAAAAAATTTGCATCACCAAAAACTGCCCTAAAGAAGCGGCACGCACTCGTGGCGGTGTATGCAGAGTAAGCATGCACTGTAAAGGCTGAAGGTTATGTGCCCAATACACCTTCTGAACAACAAAACTGACGGGGAAAGGGTCAAAAATTTAAAATACGAAGGTGGCGTAGGCGACCAAAAAAGCTGCAAAAAATTGACATCGGAATGCACAGCCGACCAAATACGATTTCACATCTGGTATGAGACAAAGTTTCGTGAATTTTAGGAAGCGGAGAGACGAAAGTATGTAACTTCAACGAGGCGCAGAATAGAAGAGAGCTTGGGAGTCGGCCATCATCAGTGACGCTGGCGAGACGACCTGTTCAGTGATAGCAATAATAATAATAACAAGGAGGTGTTTCTGATAACCAAAATGATCGCTGCTAAGCATGATCAAACGGTACACGTGAAAGTGGAATCCAGCGACAAGTAAGAATATACTAATGCGCACACAAAAATGTGTGTGTGGGGGGGGAGAATCTTACGTTACATATTGTGGTGGAGGCGGGCAAATCAAAACTGTGTCAGGCAAATGGGCCGGCCAAAGCCGGGTTGAGCCGGCCAAAATTTTGAAAATCCGTGTACAGATTTCAAGAACAGAAGTCCCCACGATTAGGGAATCAAGGAGGATCGACGGATGTTATGCTTATTCTTCGTAAGCAAGAACTTTTGAAAGATGTAAACAAGCAACGATGATCTGCGACGCGTGACAGGATGTTAAATTGAAAACCAGATGGAGAACATGAATTTTTTATGGGATGCTCAACAGGAAAGTTCCCGTCGATGAGTGCAGCTGTAAAATTTAGTGGTCGGATATTAGCTGCGTCACATGTATACCAAGTAAATACATCGTCCGGAGAATAACAGGCTGATGGTGAAAGAAGTGACTGGACAGAAACAGGTGAAACTTGATCAGATCGTTCACCTTTTGATGGGTCGGTTAGGAGGCGTCCTTATGAACATGAGAAACAGGTGATAGGTCCATGTGGAATGCGTAGCTACGACAACAGCAGTGGCGAACAGCTTGCAGGAGAGATGACGAAGTGAATAACTGGCAAACGACTATCCACTGGACGCGTGTTAACAGGAGGGTTATAAGGATGCTGATCGGAATTTCAAGCGCTGCCTTTGGGAAGGAGAGGAACTAAATGTTTCTGACAAACAGCAACTCGAAAGTGGAAGCGGTGGAGATGGATGTATCACGCAGTGCCATTTCACGGTTAAAATCCCCATCGAGTATTTCTCATATAAGCAAGTTCTCAAACGATATGAACTTGTCACTGAAAGTCGCACGTATAACGACATAGATAATTTAGCGCATTTGGACGTGCTTGTTTATATCTTGCTTCTTACTGGCTGTTAACTAGTTTGACTCAAAATCGACCGTCGTTTATGTTGATCGCTACTAGTTTTGAACAAAACCGGACTTAAGTTCTCGTACGGCAACCTTATGACCGCCCAACTGAGGTTTGTATATTTTGTACTTTTACACTTTTTTACTCTAGTACCTTAGCATATTCGGAAGGATTTCTTTCTGCATTGGGATTTATTTCATTATTAGCCCATTTTCCCAATCCACAATAACGAATTGGGAATACAGTAGCTTGTGAGGGTGAATAAGAGCCGGTGAAATAGTTCAGTCAAGTAGGGCATCTAGGCATAGAGCTACGCGAAAGTATTAAGCCTTCAAAGTTGTGTGCCGTGACGGCAAATATGGCCGGCAGAAGGCTTTCCAGTTTAAGATCTGCAATTCCTGGTTAGGGGTTGGATATTTTCATTAGGATCTATAAAGCCTTAGTTAGGCTAAGCTTAGAATATTGCGCACAAGAGTGATTACCACCCTACCAAGGGTATACAGACAGCTCACGAAAGATGCGAACGCTATCAACTAGGATGTTATTGGGGCCGGGAGGAAAACCAAGGCAGACGGTCTTTGAGCTCTGGAACTTTTCCAGTGAGACTGCGGCGCTTGTGAGGGGGTTTGATGGGGATATTCCAGGTGATGAGTGGGTTTGGGGTATAAATCCAGGGCTGTCTTTCTAGCATACCCCTGAGAGTGGAACCAGCAAACATGACCTGAGGCCGCAAAGAGGGCAAAAAAAAGTAATTTTTTGGTAGATCATCTCTCCGAAGTAGGCTTTTGAGGGAAGCCAAAAATACAACCAAGCTGAAGGCTTTTAAACTTACGCGAGTGATGTGTGCTGCAAAACCAGAAGTATTTTGGGCAGACATAGAATCAGTGATGATATACCTCTTGTTTTCCCCCCTTCTGTGCCGGAACTAATACTGCATAAATTTGTGCCCTTTAGCAGAAAAATAAACCATACAGCGTTCAAAGCCATGGAAACGCTCTGACAACTCAATCATCTGGACACATGACCAGCTCTGGCCAAACAGAATCTTGTGCAGGGTGAATCAAACTAGATTGAAATTAATGGTGTGAACAGATGTGACAAATCACAATGAGGTTATTAATTATCATTGAAAATCAATTATGTATTATCACCGTCATTCTCAGCCTCCATGTTCTTAATAATATCGTGTGCGACTTATCAAATCTCATCTTATCCTAACCCAGGTTTCGCCTAAGCAGCGGGCGTACACCTCTAAGAGTCGTGTGCCTTCATCATTCCAGCTACTCACCCACAGGTGTCCCTTATACAATTTTTGTCCTACCTTCTAACCGTTGTAGGAGATGAATATTGAAAACCTATCCAAAAGTTATGCATGCCTCGTGAATATGACTATATTTAACTTAAATTTGTTGAGCTAGTCCGTACACAATTTATTTGCACGTGCATTGGCTTGCGTGAGACACTCGAATTTGGCTTTAAACCGTCTCCGTCCGCCGCGCTTGGACCCTGAGCCTCAGAAATTTACTGCTAAGCCTATTTGGCAGCATGTTTGAGCCTCGTGTATATCCGTCTTTTTTGTGATTTTCCATTCTGGTACCGTAGAAACAATGATTCAAAGTTGTTCTGGCTTCGGGATTCGTGTGAAATGGTTACCTGTTGACCGATTTGCGTTTTAGTGGCTTAAAATTACTCATTTAACTTTGCCCACTTCCCGCTCACCACTCAACTATCTTCCATATCCTCTGTCTGTGAATCTTCTAAGTAATAATATTCATGATCGCTTACTTTGGATAACCACAAGGCATGTTGCCAAGCAAGATCAAAAGGTACAATCCGAAGCCGAATCCGAATCCCAGGAGGGTGATTCAAGTACATGCAGTCGAGATGGTACAGGAGAAGCTATTAAAGTCACTCTATATGGTAACGCTTAGAAAATTTGGGCCCAAGATTTGATGGCCAGGCCGGCCGAGTCCGAATGGAGCCGGTTGGAAGTAGTACACCTTTTCTCAAGTATTATGGAAGGGGACTGCGCAACTTGAGAATCAAATAGAACTTACGGAAATTTTGTTTACCTTGAGGAAAAAGTAGTTTTTAAGAGAGAGGTGAGCGAACCGTAGAGCTCCGCGGTGTATGAGACAGCTAAGAATCGGAAATCAGACGATGAAAATGGGTGAAATTGCGGAAGCAGGACAAGGAGAACCCCTCGAAGATTACCCTTATAACTTTTAGCGACCAAATATCGGTAGTCGGTTAGATACCCAGTGGAGGACTCATCTGTAGAGGAAGGTTGCGGAGGTGGTGGTGAAAGAAGTGGCCGGATGTAAACAGGTTATAGTTGGGCAGATTGCTCACTTTCAGAAACCGGGAATATAACGCCTTAAAATGGAAATGGGAACTGGGCGACAGATCAATGTTTGGTGCTTAGCCACGATAGTAGCGGAGACGGTTTGCAGAGGAGGTGAGCAATTAAATGGCAAGTAAGTATTTACTTAATGATTAGCATTATCTAAGGCCTCATCATGATGATCAGATAGTTGTAAAGATCAAAACGGTCTGAGAAGATTTACCGTGGTAGAATATCGGATATGGAAAACACCAAAAAACCGATGAATACAGTTGTGAAGTCGGGCGGTGAAGTAACTGACAAGTTAAATACTATCTATTGATGCTATTCGTAAAAAACGGATCACGTGATTGCGACAAATCAAAAAGCTGCCATACAGGTGTCTCTCAGGTGCACACATACTCAGAGGACGACTCTTTGCAAGGTGAGGATAATGCGATGCTACAGCTATGTGTGGGCGAACGGTAAGACTGACAGAGAGGGAGAGCAAACTGTCTCAATATCATCGACGGTTAAGATACTGTGTAGGTAAGCGTTCGCAGTGAAATAAGTTGTTTGGAATTTGTGGAACGGGAGCTTATGACAACATTAAATGTGACCTTTCTCATATAAGTCGGTAAATGTGATAAAAGGGTGTGAGTTTTATCTTTGGGATTGGTTAAGTTTGTGAATGAGAAAGGTGAGTGGTTTGGCACGAGTCCTCGGGAAAAAGGATCGTGAACGGTGAGCCGAGTATGGTGGCGGTATTTTAAATATGCGACAATTATGCCCTAGGGAAAGTAAATTTTGCCGGGCGTAAGAGGCGATAAGTTAAGATGGCGAAGATAGAAGCGAGTGCGATATAAAATCGGTGATAACCGGAGGAAATGGGGGCATATTGGCAGCATTTCGGGTGTAAATATGGTGCTTTTATTCTGCAACTAGTGCAGGCGGGTTGAGCCAACCGTGTGCTGAACACCCAACCTGGAAGCCGTTTTGGGGGGCAGGAGGTGCGATCCGCCATCCTAGCTGCGCCCGCACATCTTTGCAGACTTCCTAATTGCCTGATGTGCGCCGGCCAAAATGATGGATCTGACCGCACCGACGGGAATCGCACAAGTGGCTGGTGTTGTAACATAGCTGAAGGGATCGAATAGTCTAGGAGCTTGCGATCAGGTCGCAAGGGATCCTGGGGAGCAAGGTCAATGAAGGAATGACGGAATGACGGGCACGCATTGAATTTTCATCCTCAAATGCGGGCCAGACATCCGCCCGGTATTGTCAGCGGATCAGTCCGAGCCGTCAGAGGAAAATACACGTCAGTGGTTGTATGGAAAAAATGGCAAAACGCAGTCTGGGATGCTCCCAGCTGGGGGTTAACGGTTAATGGTAAATATAGGCCCCTGGTATTTAGAAATTGGAACCTCTCTTAAGAACTGCGATCAAAGAGTGGATGAGATAGGAAAGGAATGCAAAATTAATGGCAAAATCAATGAAGTATATTGTAGCAGTTCGCTTGAATTACCCCCGATGCATGCAGCACTCATGGTTAAACATTTTACAGGTGACAATACTGACCGACAAAGTTCCTGAAATCTTAGATATAAGTAAGACAAGGTTCGGGTAGAGAGAACTAAAGTGGAGATGATAGAAAGAAGGGTGTACGCAAACCAAGTAATAATGGAGAGAGTTTTGGTGAACCCAGGGATGTATTAAATATACGCCCGGAAAATGTGAGAGTCAGGATCAAGTGGGGAGCTGGCTGGACCAAGCGGGCAGGATCGGAACCTGGGAGTTTCACAAGCAAAGGACTGAATATCGGCATGAGAAACTATCGTTATGAGAAACGGTGAGGGAAGAAACGAGGAAAGGGGAGAAGAAATGAAGAACAAAATATTGAGTTTCATAGCTAGGGATTAGGTAGCCATGAGCTTTGCCTCATTGCAGTTAATGGACAATGTCAGTTCGGAAACAGGAGGCGACCAACGCAAGACGCAAGGAGTGGGTCAGAGGGCAGTAATGGAGCAAAAGGACCGAGATCCGGTAAATACAAGGCACAGATATAGACGAAGTGGACGCATATCATGGGGGGCGGTGGCGTGGTGGCAAGAGAACTGGCCGGCGAAGGGCTGGATGAGGTGGAGAAAATATGTGGATGCGTGTATGTATATATAAATATATACACTTATACGTGTGTAAGAGCGAGAAAAATTATCAGTAAAGAGAGAGAAAAGGGAAGTGGCAGTGCTTGGAAGAGATGGGTGGTGTTGGTTCCAATGAAACGAAATTAACTTGGATAAACCCTGATGAATTTGTTTATGACAGGTGAACATGTAGGCCCAACACATAGAGGAAAACAACTCCGGGAGAAAAGAAGTGAAAGCCGTGAACAGAAGTTGATAAACGAGGAAATATCCAGGAAAAAGCTGGAGAAAACAGGTAGAAATGAATCTAACAATCTGATTATTGAAGGTGTGACATGTGGCTAGGGTCGAATATAAGTGAAGTGGTAATAGATGGACGTACATTATGAAGCATGAAGATGGCCGTAAACACGGCTGCAGAACATAGAGAGAATGGAATTACTGGGCGGTTTTAGAAGTGTAAGATGTCAGTAGAGAAGGGTAGCTTGGAGCTTAGAAGATTTGTAGTGCAAAGATGCAGCAGTTGTAACAGTGAATAACCCAAGTGAAAAATAAGGAAGTGAAGGATCAGAAAGACCAGGTGATGGCAAATCATACGATTTGAAACTGTAGGTGAAAATGATGACGTTACAATAACCTTGCATCGGGTGGAATGCGGAAAAGTAGGGCAGCCTGAAGGGCACACTGAAGTTGCCTGTGGCAAGCACTATACGAAACAGATGAGAGTACTGACCGAAGAAAGGAGGTAACAGATAATCAATCAGATCGTCTCACTTCAGATGACACAGGATGAAGATCAAGAAGAAGAAAATTACCCGGACGGGAAAACCTGTGATGGAACAAAAGGCACGAGAAATATGTGCGCTTCGGAGTCGGGAGAATGAAAACAGAGAGCTGCGTGCTTGCAGGCAAACACAAATGGATTGAGTGAAAAGTTGCTAATCGGGACACTGCTAAGAGGAAGGTTCGTGGAAGAATTACGGAGACAAATATGGAAGATATAGTGGTATGGAAAGGATAATAAATTTGATCGTAAAAAATGCAAAGGTTGAAAAGGCAAGTTCTTGTATGGTGATCGGTAACGGTTACAGATGTGTCTGGCTCGTAGTGGTTAGAGGTATGAGACAGACAAAAAAGAACATGGGAAAACGGTAGCTAGTAAGGTACGCAATCGATGAGCTTCATAAGTGTATAGAGATACCAAGTGAATTGAGATCAGGAGCCAACAGTGGCGAAATGGGTGGAAAAGGGAAATATTTCGGACTTGGGCAGAATAAAATGGATAGGGCGAGAGTGTCATCATGCAGTGAGAGCTTTCATGGTGAAAAACGATAAGAACAAAAACAGAATGGGTGGGTATGCACGCAAAGATAGAACGATACGGAAGGGAAGTGATGAGTGCTGGCAAGAACGATAGAGGAGCGAACCGTGGCGGGAGAAGAATGGTGGGAGCATGAGATCCCCAAAACAGGCTGGGACGGATGTGGTAGAGCAAAGAGAGTTAGAGCATGCAGTCCTCAACCGGTGCTAGTGGGTGGGACTGGCGTGCTCTGCACACCCAACCTGTAAAACACTTCGTGAAGTGAACACAGGAGGTGTGATGCACCGGCCTAACTGCGCTCAAAAATCATTGCGGACAGCCTGCAAGCCTGATGTGCGCCGGCCAAAGTTGGGGAGATCTGACCGCGACCCGCACCGTTAGGATTGACGTGAGTGATCACTGATGGTTTTTTAGAGGGCTGAGCAGCCACGATAAGAGCATATGGCCCAGGATCAATTAGTCAGGATGTGGGAACTAGAAGCTAAAAGAACCAATAAGGAGGTTAACATTTGACCTATATAAGTCGTTCGGTAGAAGAAAAGACATTTCTGCTTGAAGTTAAGGAAGACTTTTAGCTGGGTGCTAGGGTGGGGGCAGTATCGGTGACGTCATAAATGGATGTCGAGTTCAGTTAGTGAGCCACACCAAGCGGTAGAAATGAGGCTGGATTTTCCAGTTTAACATGGCAGAGGTAGTGATGGAAGTATATGTGGTGGGATCTGATGTGGAAAGGAAGAAACATAAGCAAAATGATATCAAGGTGTGTCAAGATGGCATGGGAAAAAACTCTTAGCAGATGGTCTGAGGATCGTATAAGACCGGATATACCCGGGTTCATAAGGAAAACCCTGTACTGGACACGTAGCGTTTTCTTGCCTGGGGTCCCTGAGGCAACTATTGAAAGCCCTACGGGCAGAGAAAGCCTCGACCTCCAATAATGGAAGTCTATGGCATAGGAGGTGGCAATCGAAGTTTAAGTGGTGTGCGGCATCAACGGGTTGCCACGGCCCTCGAGCTTACAGAGTATCCCCTGGCTTTAGCTCCTTTAGGCCACTCTTCTTTCGAAAACCGTAGCACGGACGACAACCGAGAAATGGTACGCTACTAGAGGTGGCTTCCATTCAGGGGCGCACCAGCACCCATGCGGACTGAGAAACGAAAATCAGCTGCAAAGGTCAACTAAACACTCCATGGTGAACCAACGAACATTGTCTTCATTAGACGCTCCAGAAGTCTTTGCAGAATGCAGTGGCCAGCCGATGACTCCAAAAACTCGGTCTTGCCGGCTCATGTAGAGCTGGCTGGCGAACGGACAGAGACTTCCATCGGGACAGCTCCGCAGGTGGGGTACCAGCCTGTACCCATCTCGGCAACAACCAGTACCCCTGCAGTAACCGTAAGAGAGATTTCGTCGTTACCGACCGATACCATGGCGGTCGAAACGTGGAATTACATGCACACAAACAGCCAAAGTCTGTGCAACAAGCCTCCTGGGTTCCACCTCGTGAGCTCCAAGTGCAAACGGCTGGTTACTGAGGTGAATGAAATACGGTCACAATCCGGGGTTTCGGACCCGAAGCTGGAGATTCAGGGTATGTATATCATCAGGAACAATAAAGCAGGAAATTACGGCGAGGTTTGTGCTTTGTACATTGGCAGGAAACGGAAAGCAACAAGGCTTTCAGACTCGACCCTAGACGAGGCACCGAAGGATGTCCGGGCTACCATGCGTCTGACGGCGAGGATTTGTCTTGCAGGACTGACCTACGGACCTCCAAATTGCTTCGGTCTTACCAGTTCTCATATACCAGGAGCACTGCATCACTTGAGGTCACGGAATCATCACCACTTGTCTGTGGTAAGTGACTTTGGCCTGCCTTATGTCTGCTTTGCCACCACGTTCTGCCAGGCCGACCACGGGTCCACACCTTCAGCATTTTTCGATACACCAAGCAGCCTAGGTTAGTACGAGCGTGTTAAGTAACCCACACGATGAAGGGAGACCTCTACTCCATCAGGGCTGGATTCGGCACTCGACAAAAAACCACACATGATTGACCAGCTAGTGGTTTACGGACCGTTGGTGTCTGGGGATCAAGAAGTCATCAGGTTTAGGCTGGTGCACACGACCGCTTTGCTGAGAGCTGAAGGGGCCACCAAACGTAATCTGACCCAAGCGAACTCCTGGGCCATGAAGGATTTCTAGCCGTGGCGCAGTGATCAGATGACCAGTCCTGAGGTACCACACGCTGGAACAGAGTGACGGGAATTCTGAGGCTATGCGAAGGGTTGTGCCACGAACAACGGTTAGGACCTCGGGACCCAGGCCGATATTGCGCCGCCGAAAGCTGCAAGATAATTGCATGGCACAATAATAGATTACCACAGAGCTCGCAGGACCACACCGATAACATCAACACCCGAAACGCCTGTAATGCCCAACGCAAGCAGGACAATTCTGAGTATCACAGACTGTTCCTGCAAGAGCTGGTAACGGAACCCAGAGGCTCCCATGGCCCTATACCTACAGTGGTACAGGCCACACCTGGAGTACCAGATGTGCAACACGTAGATGAAACACTGACGGAAAACAACATAAGAGCTGCTCATGCCATGGCCTAGTACTGCTCCTCGGATTTTGCTCCGGAACGGCAAAACGAAGAAGGTAACAATAACCCAGCCACAGTGGCACTGGGTACTCAGTTAGATGAGGCATCACTGATTTACTCACCTATACAAGTTGGGCTTAAGCTCAATGGCTGACAGTCCCGAATGTCGCCAGGGCTGGATAAAATTCCACGGCTGCTACCGATACAATGTTCGGAGTAATTAGCTTCCCCACTCTCAAACATTTTAACTACTCCATGAGAGATGGGAAGTTGGAGCTGGTGAGTGGAAAGCCTATATGTTATCACTGATTTTCTAGACGGGAAACAAGGCTGTACCTCAAAACTATCATCCCGTGGCAAGGGCCTACGTGGTCCCCAAGGTCATAAGAGGCTTGGCCGATGATGCCATCTGCCAGTTCATCAAGAGTTACAACTCACCGAACGATGCTGAGTGCTGCTTCCGCGGCCGCAGATCCTGGAAAACCAACCTGATGGAAACGGTGGTGTGCCACACCTGAGAACTAAACAGGGGAGTCTTACCGAAGGCCGCACACCTGGATTTCTCCAAGGCTTTATTCTTTTGCCGCTCACATTTTCTACAAAAACTGGCGATGCTTGGTTTCTTTGAATCTCCGGTCACTTAGATGTCCGAGTACCTGACCGACGGAATATTCAGGGTCAGGGTGAACGGATTGCTATCCGATAGATGTCGGACACCGAGCGAGGCACCCCAGTGGTCCACACTCGGACCCAGGTTGTTCTTTGTCCTTGCGAAACGATCTCCCTCCCAGGGCACAGTATGATATACTACTGTACTCCGAAAATTTGAGGATCTACCGGGGGATTCGGACAACAATAGATGAAGATGCTTTTTACAGGCTGATCTTGACGGTCTGTTCAACTGATCATTCTGCAGCGACTTGCCATTAGACTCGGCAAAACGTGAGATAGTGCACGTATGAGGGCTTCGGACGACCAAGCGTTTCCTAGGAGGTAGCATACCCCAGCAGATTACACAGGAAAGAGACCCTGACTCGATCGTTGCAGATGATAAATCTCAGACAAAGTTTTGCAACATCCTGGCCCGCGGAGCCAAGTCCGGACTTAACCAATTCAATGGGCTTCTACGTGAGTTCAGGCCTGAGATATTTCAAGACGTTTTGCCACGCTGGTCAGGCGCATTTGGAGACAATCATCCAGGCGTTTGTAAGATCGCCTTTAATGTTAGCTTTTAAGCGCAACGAGCGACGGACTTTCGCTACTCCTAAACCTGGAATTAACGAAGTTCAATAAGTCAGATCCACCAAGAAACGGAAAGTCTACTGTAATTGCACGGTGTCTAGGTAAGGAACAATAACAAATCAGCGCTTAACAAATCTTACTTGGCCGTAAACTTCCCCAGGGCAATCGTAAAAACGGAACAGAATGAACGTCGTAGAGCGGCCGAGAACCAAACTTCCGAAAGGTTAGCAGAGAGGCGAGAAAGTGAATCGGTCGAACAAAGAGTGAAGATAAGGGAGGAATAGCCACTTCCAGTCCGCTGCGACACGTATGCAGCCGTACCGCATGCCCATTTCCTGCTGGAACAAACTGAGTAAAAACGAACAACTCATCTACAATTCTGAGCAACAAATTGTTGGAAATATGTCGATAAATTTTTCACCGCACACCAAATTTCCACTGACCTTTTACTGGCCAGTCAGCATGATATGACCTTGAAGATTGCTCGTAATTAAGTTGTGGCGCGGAAACCTTGTAAATATGGCTGCTTATCTTCTTAAGATATACAACCGTTGGCCCCACTGTACATACTTCTCATACTCCTAATTCTTCCTTCCTGTTTCAGAAACAAATGTGAATATAATGGACAAAAACCCTGATCACCCCCTTGAAGACCCAGGCTAGTAAACACTTGTATATCCTTATATCTAACGTATCACTGTACTAGGTGCCACATAATATAAACTGACTTGTTGTGAACTGGACTTCTGTGTATACCACAACTAGTGACACTGCTATCGAACCAAAGAGAAATTCAGAAGTATCCTGATATGTGGTCATCTGAGCAGGAAGATACAACCCCACCCACGGAATCTCCCAGCAAGAAACCGGCGGCCATGAGTGAAGAGGCAGTACCAGTACCGGTCACCGTATTAGAGTCCCTTAAGGATGTCATTAAATCCATGGGCTTAATTTTGCAACAGTGTTCTCAGCGCCATCCACCTATCCCCTTTCCTACCTAATTTAACCTGGGTAACAACTATCGGCAATGGGGAGGACAAGTTCGCAGACACCTAAAACGTTTCCCACCAGATCAGCAATTAGATCTACTGCTTAGCTTGTTGGATGGTCAAGAATACGACCGTGTTATTGGCGCTCGGGTGATCCCGGCAATCATTTCCGAGAGCACTTTCAAATACATTAAAAGTGTGTTGGACCCGCCTGGGCTATTGCTGACGCGTCAACGTGAATTCCAAGATAGAACACAAAGACCGGGAGAGTCATTTTTGGAATTCACCACTGCTTTACGTAGTCTCGGGGAGAAAGCTTTCCCGACAAACTCAGTAGATGAATTGGAGAAGCTGGTCTATCAAAAACTAAAGGGAGGCACGACGGCACCAAGCATTTACGGAGAATTTGTCATTATACCACCGCCGGCCCTCCAGGCAGCGTTGGAGATGGTGGAAAAATTGGAAGCCTTATATCCGGAGTCTGGATCTGTGGGATGCTACATGAGCAGACCACCCTGGGGTGGTTACACGGTGAGACTCTTGACCCGCGAGCCGATCGAGCCTCACCCGGGGAGAACAAAATGCCGGCTGGCGGCGACGGCCAACTCGACAGTACCATCAGCGCTATGGCGAAGAACACCAATAGGACAAAGCATCCGGGCCACCACGGCCATGGGCATAAGGTGAGCCAGTACCTACGTTTTTCAATGTCTCTCGGGCTTAACCCTTTCCGATGATTCCAATTAGGTTGGCGAACAACCACGTGGAAGGGTTAGTAGATACAGGGGCGGCCCGCAGCCTCGTGAACCAGCAGCGGCTGAAACTCCGGGGTATAAAATGCCTTAGGTTCCGTGACTTGAAGGAGACGTTATGCGGTGTCACGGGAGAACCTTTGGTGATCGCTGGCAAAGAAGACCTCAACGACAACTTAGGAGAGACACGCCAGGCTCACACCTCTGTGGTAGTTTGCCATATGGCGTTAGATATCATCGTCTGAATGGACCTACTAACCCTGTTACGCTGTACTATTATTCTGGATCGCCAATTGGTACGGGCCCCCAGGGAGAATGTCAGATTTTTACCAACAATAACCCCTGCGCAAGATTCGACGTCACATGTGTCAATTGAAGGCGACCATAGTAAGGACATAAACAACTTGACACAATCGGTGAACGCCCCACCACAGACGATTAGGCATCTAACAAATCTCATTAACAACTATACAGATGTTTTTGCATGGGATGGCACAGAACTAGGTCGGACGGACGTAGTGCACCAAGCTAATAACGCTGGTCAGGCCAAACCCATGAAGCTGCACGTCAGGAAGATCCCGCTCTGTCATGAAGCACCAGTAAGAAATATGCTCCAGGAAATGCTGGATAATAACGTGATTCAACCTTCCAACCCTTCTTGGGCAGCACCGGTGGTGCTAGTAAAGAAGAAAGACGGCGGACTTCGTCTTTGCGTGGATTATTGGAAACTTGATCAGGTAACCAAGAAAGACTCCTCCCCACTACCAAGGATGGATGATTTTCTGGAATCATTGGGAGGGTCTTAATGGTTTAGTACGCTGGACATGGCCTCTGGGTACTGGTAGATAGAGGTAGAAGAGCTAGGTCGTCAGAAGACGGCTTTCGCACTTCCAGCTGGTCTGTATGAATTCCAAACAATGCCCTTTGGTCTGACGAACGCACCGGCCACCTTTCAGCGTCCAATGTACACCGCTTTGATAGATTTAATCTCAAAGTGCAGCTTGTATACTTGGATGATGTGATCGTTAAAGGCAGGACACCGGAGGAACATTTACGCAACTTAGCTCTTGTATTCGGTAGAAAGCGTGAAGTCAGCCTTAAATCGAAGCCGTCCAAGTGCCACATGTTGCAGCGACAGGTAACGTACCTAGGGCATGTTGTCCTGCACAAGCTTTCAGACAGACCCTGGGATAACAGAGTTAGTCAAGAACTGGCCGACCCAAAAGACTACCGACGAGGTTCGGAGTTTTCTAGGACTGGGGCCGTATTACCGAAGGTTCATCCATAACTTTGCCACCATAGCTGCTCCGCTGAATGCGTACTGGGAGCCAATAAAGAATTTTACTGGGGTGAGGACCAGCAACAAGCATTTGAAGACATCCGTGCGCGGTCATGTCAAGCACCGGTGTTAGCATTCCCAGACACCACAGAGACCGCTGGAGAATTCATATTGGACAAAGACGCATCAGAAAAGTGTATTGGAGCGGTACTTTTACAACGCGATCCGGACGTTAAGGAACACGTAATATCATATGGAAGTAAAACGCTAAGCAAACACGAACAAATTTACTGTACTTCGAGAAGAGAAGTGCTAGCCCTGGTATACTTCATTAAATACTATCGACACTATCTCCTGGAACGTCATTTCCTCGTCCGCAAAGGTCATCGAGCACTTCTGTAGCTTGCCAACTTCAAGGACCCAGAAGACCAAGTAGCACGATGGTAAGAGCAGTTACAAGAATACTAACACACTTGCCTGCACCGACCGGAGAAACAACACGGGAACTCGGACTCCATGTAGCTTAGACCCAATCGAAACCATGTTGATTGCCCCTCGTGTAATTCCCAATATGTGGCACTAGTCAACCTCGATGCACGTTTGTAAAACTGGAGAAGGGTACACGCTGAGGATCCCGAATTGGCCATCTTGTATCGATGCATGAAGGAAGGAGGAAGACGACCAACAAGCGAGGGACTGGCGGGAGCCAGCTATGAAACCCGTTGCTATGGGACAAAATTAAACTACACGATAACCTACTCTTCCCCCAACAAGGGCCTAACTACCTCAGGTGATTAGTAGTTCCGTAATCGCAAATGCAGCTTGTCATGGAACGACTTCATCACGACTTGGGACACCCAGGTCAAAACCAAATGTATGATGCCAGATACTGGTGGCCCCATGAAAGAAGTGACGTCACCAGCTTCTGTCAGCAATGCCAACCATGCGCTACCTGGAAAGATCCTAATCCCGAAGGCCGAGCACCACTCAAACTCATACAAGCAGGATATCCGAGCGAAATAGTCGGAGTCGATATTATGGGTCGGCTACCGGAAACCCAAATAGGAAACAAATATATCATTGTGAAGGTCGATTACTTTACGAAGTGGGCAGAGGCTGCCGCAGTCCCTGTTATCGATGCGGCAAACGTCGCGAGAACAATTTTTGAGAATTGGGTCTGCGATTGGGGGGGGCACTCGGGCAACTTCACCCAGACAGAGGGAGCAGCTTTCAAAACAGCACTATGAATTGTGCAAACTACTGCAGGTTGATAAAACCAGGACAACAGCATATCACCCTGAAAGGAACGGATTGGTTGAACGGACGAACAGCACCGTAAAAGGACTACTCATGGCCTTCGTCGAAGAAACGATACATTGTGACCAAACGTTGGAGCAATGCTTGATGGTATACAAAAGCACTGTACATCGATCGACGGGACAGACACAGCATCTCCTCTGGACAGGAAGAGAAATGCGCACCCTACGTGACCTACGGACACCCTATGTCGGGCGACTGCCTCAACTAGTAACGGACTACATAGTAGAACCCAAAAGAACTTCGATCAAGACGCATGAACTAGCCCGACGGAACTTACGAGAGAGTCATAGACAACAGAAGGAATACAATGACAAGAAAGCTCACGGATCATTGCTAGAAGTAGGTGATACTCTGTTCTTGCATTCCGAGGCATTACCGATGAAAGTTCCAGCGAAACTGCACAAACGATGGACAGGGCCGTTCGTCGTAGAAAGGGTTAGTTCTGAAAATCTTTGTCCTGTTTGCGACAAGACTGGTCGATCCATAACACTCGCAGTTCATTTCAATCGGTTGAAACCGGTGTTGGAAACAGGGAGCTTCAGTCATCCAACAGATGGCAATGAAGTCCCAGAAGTAGGCGCAGAGGTAAAAGTACTCAGCCAAGGAGGAATGGCGAGGCACCGGGCCGGTTCCTGATTAAAGGGGGTCTGGTGTGGCGCGGAAACCTTGTAAATATGGCTGCTTATCTCCTTAACATATACAACCGTTGGCCCCACTGTACATACTTCTCATACTCCTAATTCTTCCTTCCTGTTTCAGAAACAACTGTGAATATAATGGACAAAAACCCTGATCACCCCCTTGAAGACCCAGTTGGCTAGTAAACACTTGTATATCCTTATATCTAACGTATCACTGTACTAGGTGCCACATAATATAAACTGACTTGTTGTGAACTGGACTTCTGTGTATACCACAAATTGAGCTTATTTTCTACCCCTAATTCAATGAGCAGCAGGAAAAGTTAATAGGGCCCTGTAGGTTTACCCCCTCACAGACCAAACTCCCCCTCCCTCCATGCCAAACTTAACTGCTTATATACTGGCCTGACCTGTCGAGTGTCCCCTACGGATAATCTTTGCCCTCCTCCCTCTGACCGGACCCGACACTAAACAGGAATGGGCCCACGTATTTAAGCAAAGCAGTAACAGAGGCAGAAGGAACTTAATGAATATTATGTTATCATTTTTTACGTACAATGGATCATTGTGCATCCATGCCCACTTTGACATCCTGCTCGTTCTCCTGTGGGAGAAAATAATTGTTATTAAAATGTAAATGGGAACTAACGACATTGAAATAACAAGTGAGAATAAGACTCGTATTTCTGAGCCCATCCCGGGTGGCTAAAAGTACTTTCGGCTCCTCAGTAGTAACGATTGTAGGCTGTTGAAGAACCCAGTCTGGACTCATTAAGTTAGATACGATGTCCAACACCTACCGACAATAAGGCCATGGAAGCTGCTTTCGGGGAAGCGTATTTGTTACGTGATCTGGATTAGCTGATGTCTCGAGGAAACCGTTTTTCAATAACCTCAGCATCAATGATCGGATAAAATGTCCAACTTTGTAGCTGATGGATGATGCTAGCACAGAATCCTGTAAAAAGTCAAATTTCTGAACAATAAGTGAAGAGCCTATTTGGCACCATTTTTCTGCACAAGTTTTTTCCAAGGTCATTGGCCTCGCCAAAACTTATCAGGGGGAACAAGTATTCTGACGGTCATATGAAAGCACGTTATTTAGGAGCTTGTAGTCTTTTGTCCATTTACTCCTGGGCTTCCAAGATTCATAATAAACAACTTGGCGAACAAACTCGTTTTCAGTTATTCGTACTCATACCAACACAGAACAATATAAATGACTCACAAAATAAGAACGGAGAATGACAATTCAAATTTGTCTCTGCACGTGTGTGTGCATGGGCACTTTATCACGGTGTGGAACGTTCAAGTGGTTGCACATGTGTTCGGGACCATGACGTGGGCCACGGAAGCCTCAGTGCTTGCACCATTTACAAAGTCCGAGGAAATCAATCAAGACATGTCAAGTGTCGCATCTTAGCCACAGCCAAAGCCATGAGTATTCGCCTCTACAATCTTCCCTCTGCGCTGAGAAACTATCAATGCAAGCTGTATAGTCCAGCCACCGGAACGTTCGAGCGACGCGTAGCAACCAATTTCGACACAATTAAAAACAAAGCCGATTCCAAGTAGCTACGGTACTATATAAAACAAATTAATTAATTTTACAATAACCAAACTTCAATATTATTCCTTCTGGGCTCTTCCGCTCCAAATCGGACAACAAATCAACAACTGCAGCTGGGTTACAGCAAAAGGTTAGATACACAAGATGAGATTACCAAATATAGTCACAACGAAATTCAAGCTGAGCGACTCTCGCTCGAGGCAACGGTAGGAGTCCGGTTTGTGACAAAGATTTAGAGAAGTAAAACAAACAATCGGAATTTCAGCAAAGATAGTTCATACGAATGATAAATTTCGTTTGTAATATGGATGCTAATGCATGGAAAGGGGTTTCCTGAACTCCCTTTGACCGGCCCCCAAAATCCGGCCCGGATTTTTCCCGTGCACCGCTAGGTGTGGTCGGCCTCATGCATCGGCTCGCCCTACGGTTTCCCAACACCTAAAACTTATCACTGTCAATAGCAGCTCCCAGTCGGACAAGTGGATCACTTCTCAGTGGTCCCCCCCCCGGTTCGGCAGATCCGAAGACCCGCCTCCCACTTGAGAAGAGTTGGCCTCTGAACTTACAACACCAGTGTCCGGCCCGCCCTCAATAAGACAAATCTTTCCAATGTCACGGAGCACTAATCCTTCATTAGTTCGCACTGTTGCTGTTCGCACCAAACCATCGTCCGAAACTGAGATGCTTTCGATGACTCCTATCGGCCACCGGCCACGCGGCAAAGCCTCAGAAACTAGTAGCACTACATCACCCGATCTAAAGTTGCATTCTCCAGTTATCCACTTCTGCCGCTGTTGTAATAGTGGAAGATATTCCCTGATTTATCTCCTCCAAAACACATATGTTAGGTAGTTTGCCTGCCCCCACTGACGAACCAGTCTATCGCGAATCCGTCGGAATATCTCGTGGGTTCGCCCTCAGGATAAGTAGGTCTTTGGGCGTGAGTACTGGCAGATCACGAAAGTCCGAGGTCAAAGGCACTAGCGGTCGTCCGTTCACTATCTACTCACTTTCCGTAAGGAATGTCAACAATATTTCGTCAGTCGTCGGCTGCTCGTCACAAATTGAAAGAAGTACTCTTCTAACCGAGCGCACCATGATCTCTCGTATGCCACCACGGTGACTAGCATGTGGGGGATTGAAATGTCACTGCAAGCCCCGTTGCAAAAATCTATCAGCAATCTTATCACTAGACCAGTTTTCCATAAGGTTCTTCAATTCCCTTTGAGCCCCAACAAAGTTTGTACCGTTATCCCTAAAAATCTCGGACAGTGACCCTCTCCTTGAAATGAAACGCAGCAATGTCATAATGAATGAATCCGTGCTAAGTTAATAAGAAACTTCAATATGTACCGCACGCATCTGTAGGCAGATGAAGATGCATCCATATCGTTTCTCTATGCTGCGCCCATGTTTAACCGCAAATGGGCCAAAATAATCTATTCCGACGCATCTGAACGGAAACCAACCTTGTTGGACTCTAATGGCTGGTAGAGGAGCCATCATCTGCTTGCCTACGACCGCCCAATGCTTCCGGCATTTCCAACATCCTCCAAGTACTCGCCTGACGGCAGCTCCCCCCTGTACAGTTCAAAAGTTTGCGTGGTTCCGCGAGTAACTGAGAAGGTCCTGCGTGTCCTTCCATCGCGTGATACCATCGTATTATTGAGTCTGTAATCGGGTGAGTCTTGGGTAGTATCACCGGATGTTTCACATCCTGAAGCTGACTGGAGTAGTCCAGTCGTCCTCTAACACAAAAAATTCCATTTAATAAAATTGGATCGAGTTTTAATAGGGTCCTGTTCATCGGAGATTTGCTATTGCATAGGTTATTGCTCCTGTCTCGTAGCCATTTTAGCTCTTCGCCATAGACCTTAGCTTGTACAATCAAAATAACACATTCCTCCGCTTTAGCAATGTCGTTTAACTTCAAGGGCCCAGTTGTCAATCCTAGATCCGTGCGCCCTCCTCTCATAACTGCAAAGTACATTTTAAAACGGGTTAATCACGCTACCGACTCAGCAAGTGTAACCAACTGGAGTGCCTAGCTAGAAGTGCGTCCGTCCATGCATCCTGCAACACTGTGAGAACTGTACTCGAAGGCTGCTTCAACTCAACGTTTGGTGGTGCTGCAGACACCATAGGACTGGTCGGCCATGAAGTTTCATCGTTCATCAAGAATTTAGGACTTTCGAACCAGCAACTGATATCACTCGGTGACGTTGTGCCTCTTGATGCCAAGTCTGCAGGGTTAGCCTCCGATCTGACATGAGGCCACTGCCAGGGTTCCGACCACTGATGGATTTCAGCCAAACGGTTGGCAACGTACGTGCTGAATCTCGTTTTAGTGTTGTTTATGTAGTGAAAAACTATAGCAGAGTCCCTCCAGTAGTAAGCCTTACCAAACTTGATTCCATTTTCCTCTATAAGAATCCGAGAAACCCTAACGGCCAGTCTTACTGCGGCTAACTCCAATCGAGGGAATGTTACGGTCTTCAGAGGAGCTACCCTTGACCTAGAGAACAGTAGAGCATAGTAAGGGGCTATGTCCCCTGAAACCATTCTGGAATACGCCACCACCCCATAGCCAACTTCAGAAGCGTCACAAAATACATGAAGCTGTACACCTTCGTTCAGTGAGTCACCTCTAATAATAGAACGCCGATTTTTGAATGCGCATAGTTGTTCCATACTTCTTGTCCACTCATTCCAGCATCGTATGGGTTATTCTCCAAATGGGTCGTCCCAACCAAGCTTCAAGCGACACTGATTGCAAAAACACCTTGCCTGGCAGAATGAAAGTTGAAACCAACCCTAGTGGGTCGAACACGGATGATACTATAGACAACAAGCCACTCCTTGTTTGAGGTTTTTCGCGAATGAAAATTGGAGCGTGTCTTCTATTGCATTCTATTCTAACCCCAACTTCCTCTCCGGCACAGGCGCGCAATCACCTATTTCCAAAGTGGGATGAGCCGGCTCAGGTTTTGGTAAAATATCCAGCACCTCCTTACGATTACACACCCACTTATGAAGCCGGAATCCACCTTGTGATAGTAACTCACTCATCTGGATAGCAAAAATTCTTGCATTCTCCGGTGTGGTCAAAGAAACAAGACAGTCGTTTACACAGAAGTTGTTATACACGGCCCTGTAGACGTAATCCTCATATTGTCCCCCCCCCCAATCGTCTGCCGTGCGACGTAACGCGAAATTTGCACAAAATGGGGAGGAAGTGGCACCAAACGGGTGGACATTCATCTGATATTCAACAAGATCACCACCTAGTTAACCATTTTTCCACCAGAGGAACTTCAGTGGTCCTTTGTCTCTCGTCGGCACTCGAACCTGCATGAACTTTTCTTCAATATCCGCAGCCAACGCGACGGATTCCTTTTGAAAACGAAGCAACACTCCAACTAAGCTTGCTGTCGTATCCGGTCCCTGTAGCAAGTAATCATTCAAGGAGCGTCCCCGGAATGCAGCCGCGCAGCCAAACACCACCCTCAACTTGCTAGGCTTTTTATGGATCGTAATTGCGTGATGTGGTAAGTACCACTTTGGCTCAAAACCCATTTTTAGCTGTACATCGGGCACTAACTGGGAGTGGCCCTTGCGCACATAACCCTCTATTATTGTAGAGTATTTGTCAAAGAATTCCGGGTCACGCGCAAACCTTTTCTCAAGCCGTTCAGTCTCTCTTTGGCCACAATATAGTTATTCGGAAGTCTCACTTCAGGATTCCTCCAAGGAAGTGCAACTTCATAGTGTCCGTCCAACCAGGTTGTGGCATTGGAAACCATATCAATGGCCTGTTTGTCTTCTAATGAAGGAGAGTTTTCCGATGCACACCCATCGCAGAAATCGGCGTTGTATAGTCGATCGATCTGTTCTGCTAAGGGGTCCATTCCCCTCTCAATGTGCTTTACTGTCCTCACAAACCGTGGTTCCTGGTTTATCGGACCAAGAACAATCCATCCTAAAACCGTCCGCACAGCATAGGGTTGTTTTCTTTTGCCGCATCTTTGCTCTAATGCCCAATGTGCTTCTGGGACGTCGGCACCTATCAGGATTCGCACTCCCGAATCTTCCAGATTCTGTCTTTGGACGCAATGAAGGTGAGGCGAGGATAAAATTTCCGCATCTGTGCAGTACTGAACTGCTTGAATTGGTAGCCTATTAACACAAAAACTCTCTCTATATTCACGAAATCACTCTCTGACAATGATTTCAGTCGCAGCTCCGTTATTCCCAAATTCCCAGTGGTAGTCCTATTTACGGCCGAAATCGAAAGTGAGGTCGGGGATGCCTTCAAGCCCACCAGCTCTATAATGTCTTTCTGTATTAGAGTCACGTCAGACCCGCTGTCCAGCAGAGCCTGGGTCTCCACAAAGCCCCCGGTCCGTCTACTGACCCGACATTCTGGCCTAAGAGTAGCCGCACAATTATTGGTCCGCTGCCCAGGCATTTTTGCACTGTCCGTACCCAGCTTATCCAGCCGCAGCCCTTGTGTTGTATCTTGCGTGAATCGATCGGTACATTGCTTCTGTGCAACATGCAGTAGAGGGTGGTGCCGTTTCGGACAACCTGATGTTGAATATGGTTTGGAAACAGAACAGTTGCTAGACAGATGTCCACATATGACACACGAAAAACAAGCCTTGATTTCTTTGATCAATGCCCAACGACCGGGTACATCACGAGACAGGAATCGCTGACATTACTCAAGTGCGTGTATTCCATTACATAGTGAACACCTATTAGCTGCGACCAACAAAATACTACCCCGATTTGGCATGAATCGTGTCGCTTCTGGATACGGGTTTTGTGCATAATTCCTCCAACTGGATGACCGCGAATACCCCTGAGCTTTGCTATTGGCAGTCAGTTTGCCAAACCTACTTCGAGCAGCCCGTGCCTCAGGGGACACTAGGTGCTTCAGATCTTGGAACCTCGGTTTGTCTCCTCTTCCCAAAATACCATCAACGGTCCTAGCCCACAAATCCTGGAGACGCTTTGGTAGCACTCGAGTGATACGTTCCATAGCCTGCAATGAGTTGAGGTCCGACATGCAATTCATCTGCGTGAGGGCAACTTCACAGTTCAGCATTTTTAACGACAACTTGGTCAGGGCATCCGAATCTTCCACCAGAGGCTTCAAGCCTTGCAGTAAGCCGTCAGTCAGTGAACGAGCCACTACATGATCTTGTCCATACCGATCTTTTAAGATTTCCCTAGCCCCATTATATGCCAGTGTTGGAGGCAACATAACACGTTCGGCAATCGCATCCCTTGCTTGTCCCTTGCAGTAATGCATCAAATAAAGTAGGCGCTGGCCATCGTCTCGAACTCGACCTTCGACGTAATATTCGAACTGTTTCACTAACTTCCAGTACGTTGACGAGCAGCCCGCAAATGACTCCAGTTCCACCCTGGGTAAGTCCAAACGATAATTCACTGGGGGTTCCGCCACTGGAACCAAGCTTGTTGTTCGTGGTGCATCGTTGTGCACGTGGTAATCACCTAGGTAACGAGAAAGATGCTCACTGACCTTTACTCCACACTTGACTTCATCTCCGTTGAATAGGTTTTCTTCTTCCTCAGCGAGTGCCAAAGGCAGTTACGCCATTTCCGTCTTATTCCTCACCTAGAGCAGCTTACGTTGCTTATCTAACTCTAATTGTTCTGCAAACTGCTTCTCCTTCAACTCAGCTAACAACAGATCAGCTCTAGCTCTATGGGAAACCGAGCTAACCCTAGAACAACCTGATATACTAAAGCCTGAGCCAGAAACATGACCAATACCTACGGGCAAAGGGTTTTGGTTCACCTGCAGGGTATTGTCCTTTGATTCGGAACGGTTTGCCGACTTGCTGCGTAATTTCATGTCTCAGAAATTGCCAATGATATTGAGTACTGTATAGTCCAGCCACCGGAACGTTCGAGCGACGCGTAGCAACCAATTTCGACACAATTAAAAACAAAGCCGATTCCAAGTAGCTACGGTACTATATAAAACAAATTAATTAATTTTACAATAATCAAACTTCAATATTATTCCTTCTGGGCTCTTCCGCTCCAAATCGGACAACAAATCAACAACTGCAGCTGGGTTACAGCAAAAGGTTAGATACACAAGATGAGATTACCAAATACAGTCACAACGAAATTCAAGCTGAGCGACTCTCGCTCGAGGCAACGGTAGGAGTCCGGTTTGTGACAAAGATTTAGAGAAGTAAAACAAACAATCGGAATTTCAGCAAAGATAGTTCATACGAATGATAAATTTCGTTTGTAATATGGATGCTAATGCATGGAAAGGGGTTTCCTGAACTCCTTTACACAAGCACTTCGGCTTCCGTGGCTCACGTCATGGTCCCGAGCACATGTGCAACCACTTGAACATTCCACACCGTGATGAAGTGCCCATGTACACACGCGATTGCAGAGGCAGATTTGGATTGTCATTCCCCGTTCTTATTTTGTGGGTCATATATATTGTCATGTATTGGTATGAGTACGAATAATTGAAAACGAACTTGTTCGCCACGTTGTTTATTCTCAATGTGTTCTGTGGGATTTTTCAGACAATTTAAACAGGCCAAAGCTTCCATTAATATATGAAGGACTTTTCTCGTGAATCCATTCGTGACTAGCTCCGCAAATCTAATGGGACAAAAGTCATCAACAAAATCAACCGTTGCTTGCCATCAGCTTTCCTCGCGATATTACCCTCATTTGTGGGTCTCAGGTTTGCTTGGAACACTCATCCAAGGCTTTGAGGAGCTCCTAAAAAAGCAGAAAATAATGTAAACGATGAAACTCGTACTTTATGACGACGTAGAATGCCCTGGAATGTCCGGGTAGGGCTTTATGCAAGTCTTGGTGCTCCCTCTATCTGGGTGGTTTACAAATCTTATAACTAAATGGTATTGGCATTTGCTTACACGGACAGGGAAACAGACGGTCCGCTGTTGTAACCGACGTTTGTCTTGTTACTGGGTGGCAGAAAATGGCTGCAAAGATGGCTTACTCCATGGGACTTTGGGGACCATGATGTTCTCTTTTGTTAAGGAAAGAGTGTTGCCGTACCTGTTTCTTGGAACAGCTCTTAATTAAACTGGTAATAAAAATCAACTCACTATGTGTTACCTCTCTTCATGGTATCGGTGGTGCGTCGCCTGCTGAAAAGTGACTTCGTTTCTTATAATTGCTCATTGGTAGTTAGAATAGCGAAGACGCAAATGATCCTTTTCAGAGGTACCCCCATCACAACCGTCCCGTGACTTGATGGAAACTGATTACCTTCCATCCGAAGCTGCCCCCACCATACCTCGTCGGTAATAGCTGTTGGCTGTGAGGATGATATACATTGCCAATATGCCAGTGTGGACGACGACGGAAACAGACATCCTACCAAAGGAAAACCAGCTTGCGCATTACTTCCAGGCAAATGCAATGCATATGATCAATGGGAAGTCTTAAACCATGCCTACGTCCAAAGATTCCAGTGGTGACCGATAAACAGGATTTCTGAGAAATATTGTGTTAGTTAACAAAAGACCGGTAACGGAAAGATGGTTAACCTTATGCCCGTGGTACACTCTCTGTTGTGTATATTTTTCGCGAGCGAAGTATCCCCCGTGGGACTTCTTGCATTTCACAAATGCTATGGGTAGGTGATCGTAGATAACAGCCACCAATTGAACCAATTTACCGTTTTGAATTCCTTTTAGTTTGATTCCACTCCGTTGAACCCCAGCCACGTCGAGCACCAAGTCTTCCAAAAATGTGTTCACATCCGTGAGTTGTTTGGGCCCGCAGTGAACTCCTACCACGAAGAGGGTATTCATTGTTGGATACGGGACGCACCAAAATATTGTACACAAACGTGCTGGAGATGATCCAAAGGGGTGCTTGCCGCCAATATGCAATTGGACCTCAATCGTAGCTGGTTCTTCTTGCAGTAAGCTAGGTTGAAACTTGCTGAGAGCTGACTGCGGTCCAGTGTGACAGTATGCTCCTGGATGAACTTGACGTACCACAGTCGTTCGAGGTGTTCCCATCAGTTCGCGAAAATCTCAAGGCGGATACCGTCTGTGTGGTCGGTACATCATAACGTACCTATTCATGCATTTTGCGGTCAGATGGTGTTTATTGCACCAGTGTTTTAGCAGCAGCACCTTTAAGGTTTCGGACTCGAGAAGAGTACTCCTCAACAGCTACACCACTGTTGTTGTAGGAAAAAATGTGAAGTGTACCTACCGTTACTCGTAATCCCGACATCCCCGCGTTCACCCTTGGAGTGTGGGACTCCGATGCCACTGGCTCCGCCAAATTCTTGGTTTACTGTCAACTTATACACGTACTATCTTCAACAGTTGCTGGATAACCATGCTGTTTCATCCAGCGCATCTAAAGCCTTCGCAAAGATTTTTACAAGGCTTACTGATGGCAGAAGGACTGAATCTCTCCATGTCAATAGCCAAGACAATATTGGTAAGGAGAGCGCAAGAAACAGTGCGTCTTCTTTATAATGTCTTTATTTTACTATCTCTGCCTCATAAGCGTCAAACTTCACTCAAGGCCACTATCAAGGTCGGACTGGTACTACCCTCAAACACGGTGCTTCACGCAAAACTAACCGATCGATACTGTGATTTCATTGGTGCTGGTTACCTCAGTCACATGACTAATAGGCACAGTGAGTCCCAATGGGAATGCCGGTTAGCAAAAAGCAGCGCATGCGTTCAGCCCAGTTTGGCATCGAAATTTGGTCCACGTTACATCTGAAGGCGTGGCAGCGGGAAGGCTAAGCAGAGCACATGTCTTGGGGTAAACGCTGGCTGGCTGGGCGCGCTTGCTTGAGTGTGGAAGTGTGCCTAAGCTGGGAGAGTGAGCGAAATTATCGTTTGTAACCGAGTAGCGGATTTTGTGCGGGACAACGGTAAAGCCTTCGAAATAAAATTTAACGAATAGGATTTCAAGATTCTCATGCAGTGGATGTCTCGTGGCATGTCCCTGATGTCATTGTGAACATTATGGTGAGCGAAAACTGAACTTGAATTAGATTTGCGTGTAAAAAATGAAGAAACATTTCACTGAATGCGAGTCAGCAAATGTGTCCAGTTGTTTTTCAAACGGACCGAGTGACCAAGACGGAAATGAAGCCTCGTTTGCCCGACTCATGTCTGCTAGTTACGATTCTGTCTTACTAATCTTATCTTAATTGCTGACCACCACGGCGAACTATCACTTCCTTACTCTGTTTAGCAGTTTATCGACAAATGACGGTTAAGTAAACCCATAACTGACATCGAAGAAAGTCGGTAGACATAGAAACAGTAAAGGCAACCTCATAGCTATGAACAACTGATATTAACAATGGCATTCACCGTTCGTGAGAAAACTTTGGTGCCAAATGTACTTCTTTTCAAAACGGCCGTCGCATGGTGGTTACTATGTTACTGACAAAGTTACCAGACGCACTGACGTTATGGATAACCTCCCCTGTAAGGAGTTATGGGCGTGAAAATTCAGACAGCAATCGCAACAGCACGTTATTCAGAAAATGTCAACAGGAGAAATTTGGCACATATTCATTCATGGTCACTACATATACTGGCAATAACGTTGTCAACAAATACCACGAAGGGAAAACCAAGAACGTGTTCATTATCCTTCAAGGGAAGAGTGTGTGCTGATTATGTAATAATCCAAGTCGCGGGAATAAAGACTTTCTGTTGGTTGACTGGCCCATGACATTTCATGCAATGTACGTAGGCATCAGATTTTGGCGACCTTTCCGTTATGACTAAATTATGAATGCTTCAAATGCTCGCCTCTTTAATATTTGAGGTCGAAAACAAGCAACCAATAGGCACAGTGAATGGTAGACGTCTTTTCGAAGAAAACTGACCTAAGCCCGGGATAAGCATTCACCCTCCAGTCCCTAGACTCGGAGGTAACAAAGCAAAAAAACAACCGAATAAACAAATCGGGTATTTATTCCCATCTTGTTGATTCCTCTCCACAATTTCTAATAAAGTATGCAGACTTTTTAGCCAGAATGGAGGCTTTCTTAGATATTTCCCTAGTCAATTGCACAATTTTCTTTTTCACCTTACGCTGTTCCCCTGTTGGCTCTTCCGATCAGGCCACAGTCAACGTTTTGCCTAAGATTTATAGCCACGACAGCCACCAACATTCCACCTAATTACATATGATGATCACAACGTGATTGTCAAATAATGCAATAGCAAACCGAGTATCACACCCTGAATTGTTGTACTCCTGGTTGTGAACAAAATTATCGGTTTCAAAGAAATGAGAAAATCTCGAGCCAGGTAAGGTCACGGCTCTGTCAAAAACTCTCGTCGATATGGCTCATCGGAATAGAATACGTGTTTCATCCCTGGTACCTCGATTTAACGCGATTCTCAAGAACGGCCCTTTACCTGGGTCGTTCTCTTTCACTCATGGGACACAGACAGCCACGTACTGTTTCCAGAGGTGTGAATGTGGTTCGTTCAGTATCATCCACAAGTACCAATATCCCCCCTACTCGAATAGCTGGTTGGACTGGAAGGCAGCTTGCCCCGCAAATGGTCCCGGGGACTGGGTCACTGTATACTGTTGCGCCCCGTGACGACTAATACTGCCGTTCAATGAAAAGAAGAGTCTTGTTTGCCACCAGTAAATTAAAAGTGAACAGGAACCCAAGTGTTTGTAAGACATGCCTAATAATGAAGGACGAGTGATGAAACACAGAAAATCTCCGTAGATTATCACAGAATGGAATTAATTTATTCTTTTCTATCACTGGTTTTGCGATTTGATTTCATTCATAACTGTGAGAACGGTGTTCATCATGATCGGATCTCATTTGCACATTCGGTCTGACGCTGTTTATTCCGTAACACTTCAACCTGTCAGGCATCTCTTGGCGTTTGTTACATATGGTTTACTATTATTTCCGCCAATTTCATGTTGACGAGGTCCTTGCTTGCTGGACGTCCAGCTCATGATAAGTTGAATGTTAGATAAGTAGACAGTTTTCTTGGTCATAGGCTAGCGAGTCATGATCTAGGTGGTGTGTCGACTATCAGCCCGAGCACGCGAACTACCATCTGTTAGTCAGCTGGTCACTAAATCAGCCCTTTGAGACCCCACAAACCAGCTTGCTTGAACCATTTTACGCAAACAACACAGCCACGCAGTTGTCATTAAGACCTCGCCGAAGTTAATGTACTGCGTGGCCTTATCAGGCCAATTATCCGCTTCTTAGACTGGTACAATCAAACAGCAACTCATCCGTAAACAGCATAGTGATACCTTCAAGGCTGCAACACTGGCGGCCGATAAACGAATTGCTGTTGCCATCTGAAGTGCTGAAAACTTTTAGGACTGTTTAGATGGTCTTAGGCCTGATATATGAAGTGGGAAAGGATGGAAAATGGCAACAGTCTAATGTGCAAGTGACAAATGGAGTGGCGCAAATATGGTCCAATCAATCCGGTTAACGAAGTCGGCACCAATCTGGTGCACACCCTGTTAGAAAGTGATTCGTTGACTGATTGTCGCAAGCTGTGAAGGTGGTTTCTATTTATTAGAGCTACACTTGGTGCTGGTTATTTAGAAAAATTTATTGAGTTCTCGTGTTTTTGGTTATCTACGAAAAGCAGATAGTTTTCTTTGCATAGACAACAATGGGAAAACAGTTAACATTGTATTACCAACTGTCTGTTTAACAGATCATTGTGTAATTATTTGCATACTCTTTAGTCAGTTAAGCCGTTTATTTGCCGGTAACAGATTAGACTTCAGTTACATGATTCGTCATGCAATGTGAATGTTCAAACCACTGAGAACCATGGAGGCGCTTGATAGACGACTGGACTCTACAATAGTCGCCTGCACGACGTTTTATGTACGCAAATGTAGTATTGCTATATCAGCCTATCTAGCAATCATCCCATTCGACCTTTTCGATAATTCCCTTATGATTCACAATCTTTCTCACGTCTACGTTGAAGTGGAAACGAAAGTAAACGTTCAGTTCATCCTTTAACAGAGGGTTGTCGTTTTACTTAGCTCGAAATATGCTGGATTCGCAGAAACGCTGGCGACAAATAATCTACTTATTTTTGTCAAAGGATGAACGGTGGTAATAAAATATGGAGGATTCGATTTTATTAGTTTAATTTTAAGTAAAACTTTGTTGTTTCTTTTTGACCATGTTTCTTTCACAAGACCATCTTTGGTTCACTTGCTCTCAGGGGCAAACAGAAATCGGTTGTTTCTTCGCCAAAAGTCAAATTACCGGTCAACGGAAGTAACGTGGGTGGATAATACCCAAGTTATATGATTCCCTAACAGGCAAATAATTATGATAATAAGGAAAACAAGCGATTAAATGCAACTTATTTAAAATTTCCAGTGAATACACCACATTCAGTGAAAGCTGTTGTTCACCGACCTATTTCAGAGTGTCCATTGTAACGACCGGTTGTGGAAAATCCTCCAAAGACACTACAATTTCGTGTTACCTTGATACCACCCGCTCACGTCACTACTCACGTGTTTTTGTACACATTTTTATCGACCGGCCTTTGTTTGCTCGCTTCCAAAGCACTATCCTCTCATGCCCGTTCTTGGACCCGCGTGAGGCGCGTGCTCGTCTCTCGCATGCCGCAACTCGGATCTGGTTTTCTGAGTCCGTACGATTGCACAATTGATCTTTGTATATGTTCTGTGTTATCATTCATTAAATAATCCAGCATCGTAAAATTTCGGGATCAATCACGTTTTTATTTCGGGATCCGTTTCCGCTCCTATTGTGTATTTCTCAAAAGCTTGTTCAATTCACCACACAAACGAGTTGCAGCTGTTGACCTTATTTTTGGCTCTACAGAATCTGACAACATCTTTCTTGAATCCCTGCACAACGATCCGTGTGACTTTTTGCTATGGTCATTTTCTTGCACACTCCGCGGAACAGCAATCGGCAATCCTGCGAGCGGAGAACAATAAAATTTTCTTATTGTGTATTATCTTTCTGAACAGTTTTGGATTCGAAGGGATTTACCTGCCGTTATCTTGAAGTTATTTTACGACCATGTTTTTTGGCTCTTACATTTTCCGTGCTGAATTTTTGCATTATTCGAAGTTCTATTCAGCTGAACCCCACACAATGCACTTTCGTACAATGAACTTGATCTCACTTTTTGCCAGGTAAATGATTTTGAACTTAACTCAAGCAGTGGCCAATCCAATTTCACTTTTATTTGTGCATCATCTATAATATTTTGTCCGATTCTGTACATTCGAATGACCGTTAAACTCTAATCGTACTTATTGCATGCATCTTGTCGGCTTGAGAGATATAAAAAGTTTCCGTTACGTTTTCCGTCTATTACAAAACTTTATTCAAAAAGGAATGACCAGTGAACTGTGAAAGTGTGCCCGGACACAAATGTCCACAATTTGTGCATCGTACTGAGAGTAACATTTTATCCTGCCTACTTTAATCCAAACTGGTAGCATATTGTGTTTTTGAGAGGTAAACCACCATACCCCATGATTATAGACGATCAGTGGTCAATAAGTTCATTTCCGTTATTACAGTCATTGCTGTATTGCCAAATATGTCTGCTTAATAGACGAACAGACAGCACGGTCTGGGTTACTAATAAAAACAAATAGTGGACATGATAGGCAAGAAAATTAAACCGTAATATTGTGAGCACAAAATAATGAAGGTTTACGTGGAGGCAGATTATTTGCTGACTATGTTACCGGACGGTGATGGACATTTACCTAGATATTCGAAATAAACAAAGGATTCATGTCAGTAACGAGCCACTTATATACGAGTGACACAATATTAGGTGTCAGTATCCTCAAACGGATTTAGGATTGTTGAACAATCATTTGGCGAGTGGCTGATTCTTGTGTTTACTTTGTCTTTTCCTTCGCTTCCTCACAACAAAATAAATGGAGCTCCCATGTTTCCCCGGGTCTTGAACACCTACGTACTGGCAACGGGCACATCGTGATCCATAAAGGTGAGAACAGTCAAAGAGGGTACCGAAAGTCTTGATGACAGTACTCACGACAGTGTGTTCCCGCAGATGGTGCCAAATAAGATAGACAGGAACATGAACCGTGCCCCTTATCTAACAAAAGCATTTGTTATTTGGTCAAAAAGCAGTGAATTTTACTAACAGGACGAAGTTGAAAGAAACATCTACGACTAAACTAGTTACCGTTTCGGCAAAATGTGGGAATGCTGACTTCGTCAGTGACAGAACGCTCTACCGGAGAATAATTTTCTAATAGCAGCTAGTTTCCTAGAACTTAAACTGTTTAGTAGTTTGTCATCTTTCTACTTGGATTGTGCTTCAAGTAGTCAAAGCAACATTGTTTCACTGCTAATGAGAGCAATGAACAGCCTTTTTGCTAGGATTATTAGTAATTACCCGTACCAGCTTTTTTATTCTCGACTATTCTGATTGTTTATGAGTGTATTAAATCGGCAGAAACATTTAGTTTGTACAATATTTCTAGAATGCTTCATTCCACTATTAAACTTGCGGTTTCATATAAATCGTAATAGTGAAAACAGAGTTCACTACCGCCAGATCTAATTTGAACATCCATTTCACGAAGCCGATCATTCCGTAACACATCAGTTTGTCGAGCGTCTGTTGGAATTCGTTACACGTGGCTGACTGTTATTAGCTCTACAAGTCTGCTTTTACCGGGTCTCTGTTTACTGAACACCCATGTCATGGCGAGCACAGGGAATACAACATTATTCGCGGTCATATCAAAAGCTGGTTAATAATGAACTGTGGGGTGCGTAGCCTGTGAAGAATATCGCAATGCCCCCAGAGCTGTATTTTCACTACCGAGAACCAACATTTACTCTCTCACCCGAAGGACTGGAACGTTTCAGAATCTTCTGGCTGAAGAAGTATGGCATTTGAAAAGGAACCAGGTGGTAAACTGGAACATTTTTTCGTGCGTATGGTCTACTGTGCTAGCCCCTATAGGGGCTGTGTGGGAAAGGAATAGAGCCTATACAGTACCTCATATCATGCAGGCCCAATGAGCAATTTACATTCGAGACCAATGTGGTATTGAAAACAGAGTTGGACTCAGGTAGTACCCCTAATCGGGTGTGCCCCCTGATCGTTTTTCACCCCGGTCCGGTGACATATCTTAGAGCACACATGGTCAAACTGGGAAGCGTTCTGACACAATTAACCGTTTGTACGCACACCGAGGGTTGCTTGTAGGTGTGTTCATGCACGGTTTTGACCGATATCACGGCATCTGTAGTTACAGTGTCCCTCAAAAGACAAAGGCAATGCGGTACCCATCCCACTCGCAAAATAGCCCAGGAGAGAAAGAGATTAGGGGACGTAACAGTTCGGCGTCACTCTATGCCTTTTTATCCCTACTCGCAAGATGGTCACGGAAACAGGAATACAGGCCCAGTAATAGACAAAAATGCACACCGGGAGTTATTCAGCAGCAAGCCTCAGCAGCACCCCAAGTTGAGATGCAAACGGTAAAGGGGAACATCAGCCACAGCTGGATACGCCGAATGACAACAGTTTGACGCGGCCGTCATTGTTTGTAAAGGCTACTCTCTTTACCTGATTTGTCTGCCAGACTTCCCGCGAGATAAATTACAATGTCTACCAGTCATCATAACTGCAGTTCGTGAAAATCTGATATTCAGAAAATTTTCTCGCAGTATGTAAGACGGAAACTTGCCAATCGTTGGGCCTAACAAGGTAGACACTGGATACACTGTTTACTTCTGCAATTGTTTTCACCGTACACTTTTCGCCGGGCGTGGCACCCACTTGACCGTGGCACGGGCAAGCTACACGCCTCTTCTTGAAATACATGGTAATCGCTCTCTCTCCATTAACTTGTTCTCCATTTCACGGTCATTAAGAGGCAATGCTGTGGTTATCGTGTTGACGTTATGCGGAGCATTAAAGAGACGGACGGGTGGACCGCGGGCAGTAGGAAAGAGTAACAAACGGGTACCCAAGGAAACTACGTAGTAAGGTTCATCAAACCGCATACCACAAAGTAATGAAGTATCATCATCACCTAATGACAAGCAAACAGTTTAAAGTTGTGCCCTCAAAATATCAGCATCCATGAGATCGGTGATGAGAAAAGTTTCCTCTCTTTTTGTTGGCGTGGTAAGCCGCCATCAAAAAGGACAGTATTCTGTTCACTTGCTCCACTGTTGCCTACATATTTGTTCGCTTGGTAAAATCCTCCACAATAAACAGAGTAATAAGTGATTATCCATTGGACGTTAGTGGAAGCTGTATCGTCAAGGTGTACAACGATCTTACCCTTCATAAAGTTTTCATCACAGATAATCCTTCTCCCTCATAACATATGAGCTAAAGTGTAAAAAGAAAATGGAACGTCACCTGACGTCGTAGACCTGCAACTGATGAACACTGAAAGAAGGTGGAAGTGTATCACAAGTTAATGCATTCATACGGAATGCCAATAACACTAGGAGGTTCATCTATTTAAAATATGATGTATATTTATTGGGCAGTGATAATCGCCACTGTCAAATAGATATCGGTATAAACTGGGACAGCCATCGGGTGTGACAACTCACCAGTTGGGAGCGTAGTCGTTCTGTGTTTCCTCACCGGAACTTATTTCGCAATTAAACAAGTTAACCAGTGGATTGTTCCAATTGACAAGCTTTTTGTGTACGCCTTGTTTTTATTGCTTCTTTGAGGACACTATAGAAGCACACCAATAAATGAAAGAATATCGATTTTCTGTGAATTATAGGAGCAGCTACACTCACCGACACTGAGCGGTGGAGCACCGTGGTGCTTTCACGGCCGCACTACCCACGAGTGAATTTTTACTTTGATAACGAGTAATCCAGGAGTGAGTCGAACGCGTCAGTTGCACAACACGTGATTAGTGGTAGTAGCTGTCAGCATATCGAAGTGTTCTTCTCTCACACCCATGACTACCAATCAGGTGGCAGTGTTGCTTTAATGAGGGCAGTGGCGGCGGTTGCCCACTTCTGGACGATCCCATAACCCGCTTTGCGCTGGCAGGGCCAGCACTGCGAGGAGATATCAACACCATCGAGAAGGTTCGGCGGCAAGCTACAAAGCACGTACGAGTGCCATTCAGCACGGCATACCCCGAAAGGACCGCTTTGGCTAAACCTATACAGTATGGAATGCCAGAGGACCAGAGGGGACCCATTTCCCCTGTGGGAAATCCTATGCTGCCAGGGACACACCAGTCGACACCTGTTTACACTGGTGTCCACGTCATTGCTGCTAGGTCATTCTATGAAGCTGGAGAGGCGACGTTTACCGCCGAGGGCCATGAAACACGGGTTCTCGGTACAAGTCTGCCACCCGTAGAACTTGCCACTAGAGCCCGCAGTTGAAACGACTCGAAAGCGGTCGTTCCAAAGGCAACTTCTTAAGCCTGTAGCCGAGCAGTAGGGTGCATTAGGCAAAGGAGCATACGGAAGGGACACCACGGCATACCACGGAAGTCCACTTTCCTTTGAGTTTTATACCCATATGAGAACGCGGCCAAAGTTCATGCTTCTTGCCTAAGGTGCCACCCACTTGACCGACAAAAAGGAGAGAACAAAAGGAGGGTTCACCATGGTAAGGTTGAGTCGGCCAGACGCACCATAAGAACAAAAGAATTGGGAAAAGAGAAGAAAGAAGGAAAGGCATGTCAAATTAAATGAAGTTAAACAACAATAAAAAAGAATCAGAAGATGAAGCGAATGAAAGGAGGTTGCAGATAACTATGGTGGAAACAATCAAAATGATACGGAGAGGGAATGAAAAGCAAAAGTTTATGAAGAGAGAGAACAACTTTTAGTGAGTTAGGGTAAATAGAAAAGAAGAGGAAAAAGGACAGGAGCGCAAACCACGTAAGCTAATTATGAAGCTGAAGGAGAAAAAGACGAAACATTTGCAGTTGCTTCTCTCATAAGTTGGTCGAATGAAAAAGAACAAAGGGGAGAGAAAAACCAACGCCTCATTTGTCATCAGGTACGGGGATTCTGCCTCCCTGTCCCCATCTAATGAGCACTTACCCCGCACGCCCACAGAAACGTCAACAGTGTACAACACCCCAACATGCCACGGGTTCTCAGCATGATGATAACGGTTGATTGCTAAGTAAATGGGAAATTATATGTGCCAGCTGAGGCAGGAATCTTCGCTATTTCCTCTCCTTGTATGGCGCTCGCAGGTGGGTGTTACTCAAAGGATGTCCCAGTTGTGTTGCATGGAATGAAAGTATATCTTGGTGAAGTGGGAGACGATTGCTAGCGGAAGGCCTGTTAGTGGCACCGGGAAGCCACAATAGTCGCTACGTGCTTCTGGACATAGTCCCCACTCACGGATGAAGCTAGAGTTGGGTGAAGTCCCAGCTTATAACACTGAATCTATCTAATGTGACAGAAACCTGGGTTCTCACTACATTTCCTATAAACGTGTACGTATAAATACGAAACACGAATCTTTCAATGCAACAAAAACATGCAGCCCATGTAAAAGACCTATCATGGTTAGAATCACGATCCAAACGTCATTTTAAGCGTCGAAATCGAGCATTGAAACTGCCACGCAACGGACGAAGGGCATAAACGCGACTGTAACAACCGGTCGTGGAAAATCCCCCTTTAACCCTCGCGATTCAGTGTTTTTCCTAACATCACTCATTTGCCTACACTATTGACTTGTCTTTACGAACCGGTTGCTTCTATGGACCAATTGTTGTTTGTTCGCGCCTAGAGCGCTACTCTGGCACATCCTTGCTCAGGACCTGCGTGACGCACGTGCTGTTTGCTCACACGCTGCTATTTGGTTTCTCGTTGATCGTATTATTGAGGTTTGTATATTTTTGATGTCATTGTTCATGCAATAATCTAGTATCGTAGAGTATCACGGATAATTGTCTTTTGGTTTCGGGATCCGTTGCGAATTTGGCTAAACATTGCTCAAACGTTCCTTACAATACTCAATAGATCAATTTGGAACGGGGAAATCACGCAAAAAGCCAAGAAAATGATCGAAAACATTGGATTCCGGACAGGAAGTAACACGGTAAGTCCCTGGGGAGGTTTTGGGTACATTTGGTTCCTTAGTTAATGTTAGATCGCCTAGTCCTGTCAGTGCTATTTCATGTGGTAATGAGAGCAATAGGGATCGTAAAGATGTTGATTTACATAGGCTGGGAATACTAGGTCTAGAATAACAGTTACTATCGGCGAGACTACAGGCACAGAAAGCAGAAAAAAAGTGTACACAGGAAGAGCGAGAGCATGAGACCAGTGACTTCGACACTTCCGATATATCAGGGTGCAATAATATAGGGAACCCCACGCAGGTCGCCGACTATAAAACACCATCGATCGATTTGCCAAGAGTGGAACTAACGGTTTTCGGCGGGCGATCTGAACACTACTGCTAGTTTGTCAAGCAGTTCGAGACGTTCGTCGAAAATAAGGTAACTGACCCCGGGTAAAGGCTACTCTACCTTACTCACTACTGCCGAGGCCAAGCAAGAAAAGCTATCGACGGGTGTACCATGCTGGACCCGGAACAAGGCTACACAAGAGCAAGGAAGATTCTAAGGGACTTGTTTGGCCAACCGTTCAAAGTAGCCCGTAACCTAATAGAGAGCTTGATCGTAGAGGCAAAGAGAACCAGGGGCGACGTCTACACAATGGCCGACCTGGTGATTAAGATGTAAAACTGCTCAACAGCCATCCACCATTTAGGTTACAGAGCTGACCTAGATGCCATGCACACATTAGAAAACATAGTCCGTCACCTTTCTCCCAAACCGCAGGGTCGGTGGGTGGAGGAAGCGGAATGGATAAGCCGAAGCGACAGGGAAGCTAACTTCGAAGACCTGACCGAATACTTGGACGGTCAAACCAAGATAGCTGACAGCAGGTTCGGCCGACTCATCCGGGACAGCACCCGGGCAAACAAGCCCAGTACTAGCCAAGCTAAAACCCCTGCACAGGAGCATCCAACATACCAACCTTGGACCAATACACGTGTAGTTTCACGCGATGCCACGGCGCAACCAAATAGCAGATCCTGTGGCGCTAGTCATGGACTACCAGAATGCCCCAAGTTCGGCAACGCCACAATTGACTAACGGTGGGGAATGGCGAGGATTGCAGGAGCGTGTTTTATTTGTCTCAACACCACGCACCGGGCGGCAGCCTGTAGGACAAGGAACCGACGTGGTTACGAAAGCATCACGGGCAGACACCTACGGTTGCTGAATCAGGCGAGAGTAACCTTACCCGAGACGAGTACCAAACCCAGTGTTATTTGTTCATCGTCACGATCTGCCAAAATCCGGTACCTTTAGGCGTAGTTGCCGTGGGGGTAGTGAACCCAACAGGAGTGGCCAAAGCGTTGACCTTCATAGATAGTTGCTCGGATACCACGCTAGTAAAGGATGAGTTCGCAGAGAGATATGGGATCAGACGGAACCAATCCGAAGTCATCCAGTCGACCAAACTGCACCTACCACTTGCTCCCTTGATCAACAACGATAGAGCAGAAACTCTAGAAGCGTTCATTATGAAGGACCTGCCGATGAGAGCACCTCAGTCAGTGCAATCGATTCTGACTCAGTGGCAGCATCTCGACGGGATTACGATCGAGGAGTGGCAGGGTAAAGAAATTGATCTGCTGACCGGATGTGATATACCAGAGGCGCTTTGGGCACTGGATCAAAGAATAAGAAGACGCAAAGCACCCTATGCAGTAAGCACCATATTAGGCTGGACTTTATATGGTAGTACAGACGGCAGATGCGGCAAACAGATCCAAGTCAACTGCACTTCGGTGGAAACGACGAACATCGAACAGGCATTCCAACAATTGCATAACACCGAATTTGCCGACCTGGCCATGGACAGAGATGCCCCATCACGAGAAGATAGGTTCGCTTTGGAAATGGTAGCCGAGAACGTCAAGTACGCAAAAGGTCGTTTCGAGGATCCTATCCGTGGAGATCCAACATGAAACCCGTGCCAAACAGCCAAGAAATGGCTCTGAAAAGATTAGGCTTCCTCAAAACCAGGCTGCTCCGGGAACTACAATTAAAGATAGAATACACGCGAGCCATGCAACATAACATCGACTTGGGTTATATAGAAAGAGTGGATACAGCGGTTATCAGCGGAAATTTGAGGTGGTACCTACCTTATCACCCGGTCGTGAACCCAAAGAAACTGGGGAAGGTCAGAGTGGTTCTCGACTGTGCCGCGAAATGCCAGGGTGTGTCACTCAACGACCATAAACTACAGAGCCCAGACTGGACAACACCACTAGTCGAGGTTTTATGTCGTTTTCGGCTGGGAAAAGTAGCCGTCTCTGCGGACATACCTGAGATGTTTCTACAAGTGAAGATGCCCGTTAAAGATAGGGACGCCTTCCGTCTTCTCTCATGGCCTGAGAACGACACCAATCGCGCACCTGACGAGTACAGGCTGACCGTGCACCCCTTTGGGACGGTTTCATCTCCCTTCTGTGCCAATTTTGCCCTCCGGGAAACCCTCAGGAGTTTCGGCTGCACCTGCGGCTTGTCAGGAAGAGCAATCGATCACTTCTACGTGGACGATTTTCTGTGCTCCTTTGACGATCCAAATGCTGCTATTCTTTATATGACCGAACTGATCGCCACTCTAAATGCCGGAGGATTCAACCTCACCAAATGGGCTTCGGGCAGCTAAGATGTGCTCAATGTTATACCGAAGTCCGAGAAAATGGAGTGTAAGAAAGAGCTTTCGGGATCCTCTTCAAAAACCGAGTGCACGCTTGGTCTTCAGTGGGAACCCAGAGGAGACGAATTCACTTTCACTCTAGACCTACCCAAAGGACCAGTCACACGGAGAGAAATCCTACCATCAGTCTCAAGCCTCTATGACCCCCTAGGTTTCGTTTCGCCATAGCTGTTACTGGGAAAGTGCTTGCTGCAATCTCTGTGCCAAAGAGGGCCGGGTTGGGACGAACCTCTCCAGGATGACGATGATAAGCGATGGCGCGACTGGCTTCACAGCCTGGAGTAACTTGGGGAGATAAAAATACAAAGATGCTTAACAGCTATCAAGTGCACAAACGATGCCCGACACCACTTATTCTCCGATGCATCAGAAATAGGCTACGGGATAGTTGCTTACGGCTGCTGGGTTGACGTAAATGGTGGGCGGCACAACCAGATACTATTCGCAAAGGTGGGAGTGGCTCCTCTGAAAACGGTGTCCATCCCAAGACCGGAACTGACAGCAGCAGTACTGGCCGTGAAAGCCGCGACGCTGATTAGGAGATGCTTCTATCGGATAAATTAGGAACCAAACTTTTGGACGGACTCAGCCACGGTACTTCATTACATAAACAACATTACCACTCGTTTTAACACTTTCGTGGCCAACAGACTCACTATAATCCACGAGTCGACTAAAACCGATCAATGGGACTATGCACAATCCGCCAGTTACCCGGCCGACTTCTGCTCAAGAGGCCTAAAACACTAGGGAGGTTGCGGATGTGGACAATGAGACCGGACTTCCTAACGGCAACTAAAGAGATGTGGCTAACACTATTAACACCTAAGGCTGATGATGGCGATATCGAGACCAAAAGACTGATACTGGCTACAAACTTCACGGGAAGCGTAAGCCTAATAGAAAAACTGTGCCACTTCCCCGACTGGATAAAAATGTAAACGGCCGCGGTCTGATGGATATGATACAAAGTGCTCCTAGTGATTTTGAAGGGCACATGACCACAGAACAAGTTAAATGTGGGAATGACACTAACGGCGAACTCGACGATCTACGCCTACTGCAACTGGACGCTTTCCTGTCGAGGCCCGCGAGTTAACCAGTATAGACGATAACACCAAGGGAAGCAGGCTGTTGTACAGCAGCATCCAAAGACTAAACCCCATGCGAACCAACGGACTACTGAGAGTTGGAGGACGGCTGACGAATCCAAATCTAGAGTACGAAACAAAACACCCCATAATAGTCTATGGTGACCACTACATAACGAGATGTCTGATAGACCACGTAAATCTGGAAGAGGGACACGCAGGCTTGAATTACTTAACGAAAAATATGGGTCGACGATTTTTGGTGACAAAGGGACCAGCGACGGTCAAGCGAGTCATAGTCAACTTCGTCACTTGTCGTCGCCGGAGAGTGGTAGCAGGCCAACAAATAATGGCCCCCTTCCAGCCGTAAGAGTTCAACCGGGATGGTGCCCGTTCGTGGAAATCGGCGTCGACGGCTTTGGCCCGTTACTTGTACGACATCATAGGAGCACCCAAAAGAGGTATGGCTGTCTGATAACAAGCCTACAATCCAGAGCAGTCCACCTCAAAGTAGTACATAACATGACAACCGATTCATTTTTAATGACACTTCAAAGGTTCATTGCAAGGCGGGGAGTCCCCGAGAATACATACTCAGACGATGGCTCGAGCTACGTTGGGGCTCATAAGGAGTTAGAGAAATGGTGGAACCGCCTGGATCACGCCAAAATACAAAACAAGACCGTAGCAAAGGGGATAGAATGGCACTTCAATCCACCTTATGCCAGTCATCGTGGGGGCGTTTGGGAAAGGCTGATACCATCGACTAGGAAAATACTCACAGCCCTGACTTCACAGCAAACCCTCGATGACGATACGCTGACTATTTTATTAACAGAAGTAGAACGCATATTGAACAACAGACCCCTGGTGCCGATCCACCGACCCGGAAGGCGAACCGGCACTCAGCCCCAGCGACCTATTATTACTCCGGTCAAACGCAGGAGTAACCACACCAAAAACCCTGCATGGAATGCACATCATCGGATGGAAACAAGTGAACCACTTAGCACAGGCTTTCTGGAAACGATGGACGAGGGAGTACCTACCGAAACTGCAGCTTCGGCAAAATTGGATCTCCAAACAGAGGTCGTTCAGACGTGGCAATGTGGTCATCCCCGTAGAGAGCCATTTACATGAAGACGATTGGCCGGTTGGAATGATCAAATACTGCCGTATAGAAATCGATGGCCTCGTGCGCGCGGTGGTGGTGAGAACGAACAAAGGAGACGTATTGTGAGATATCCGTAAGATACGTCTGCTCGAAGGTGACAGTGGCGAGGGCGAGGGCGACGCTACAGACCGAGTTAAATCCATGTCAGCCGATGCCAGATGAAGCTGAATTCATTTATTCATTCCTCACGCATTCTCCAGTAGGCCCAACCCTTCACACAGGCTTTTGAAGTATATTTGTGTTTAATTGCATACGGTGTTCACGATTTACTATGGAGTTAGTTGTCCAAACCTTAGCTCACCACACGACACGACGCTGCATGTAGAAGTAACGGGGCTTAGGTCACGAACACATGCCTACATTTTACTCGTTTTGCCACACAGTCCTCTGTTGACATTAAAGAAAGTCTTCCTTCGATGTGCAGACATACCTGTGATTCCATTATACACCCCGGCACGTACACCCACCCACGCACACACACACACACTCAAGCACACACATCCAGGACAGGACGGCCTTTTACAAGGACAGCATCTATGTGCCCCCTTCAAGCCCGCCATCGGTCAGTTGGTCTCGTGGAAGATGTAGACTAGCCTCAAGTCTATGTAGCCAATGGATTAGGTGTGACCAGTAGTAGAACGTTGACGACGAGCATTGGGCGCGCGCACTGACAACAGGGCCTAGGTAGGTAGAAAGAATCAGTACCTTTATACCGAACCTTTGACTCTGCTAAGGATCCAGGAGGATTTTGGTGGGCGGTGTAACAGCCGGTCGTGGAAAATCCCCCTTTAACCCTCGCGATTCAGTGTTTTTCCTAACATCACTCATTTGCCTACACTATTGACTTGTCTTTACGAACCGGTTGCTTCTATGGACCAATTGTTGTTTGTTCGCGCCTAGAGCGCTACTCTGGCACATCCTTGCTCAGGACCTGCGTGACGCACGTGCTGTTTGCTCACACGCTGCTATTTGGTTTCTCGTTGATCGTATTATTGAGGTTTGTATATTTTTGATGTCATTGTTCATGCAATAATCTAGTATCGTAGAGTATCACGGATAATTGTCTTTTGGTTTCGGGATCCGTTGCGAATTTGGCTAAACATTGCTCAAACGTTCGTTACAGCGACCACGCCACCAGTGATCACTGTACCTAACTGAAGTGAGCAAAGAAAAGTATGTGTGAAGAGCTTTACCAATGAACTCAGTCCGTGCACTCAAGTGCCTGCTCGCACATATGCGACGGAGGACATCAACTACTGCTACCATCTCAGCCCTAAGGGATGGACAACCGCTGGAAGTAACAGTTTAGGCGGAGATATTAGAGAGGCACTACTTGTCAGTTTCCGCTCCTGAACTGAGGCATACTCTTCCCCGCATACTGAAGTGGCCTCTCCCCGCATGTCGTACCGGGAAGTTTCCGAGGAAGAAGTGGCGTCGGCCAAGCTTGCCACCATAGTAACCTAATCCCCGGGGCCTGAGGGTGCTCCTCCCTTATTGATAATATAACTGGCCGATAAGTCCGTCAGCCGAACACACGATGGTTCTACGCATCGTTATCAGCGGGAGAGCCTCTTCACGAATGAAAATAAGTTGTCATCGTGCCACTGTATAGGGGCGAGGCGAGGGCCGAGGCCGTCATTTGTCGACCTGTCAATCCAACTTCGGTGGTGGGAAAGGTTGTAGAACGTCTCTTGGCCATGCGACTCCGGACGTATATCGGCGTGAGCAACCTTCTATGCTGACAACAACACGGATTTTGGAAAAGCGGGTAGTGTTTGATAAACATGCTGCTTGTACAAGAAAGCTGGACGAATGTTCAGACTGTGAGACACCCCACGGACGTGATCTTCGTGGATTTCAGCGAAGCTTTTGGCAAAGCTTTTGGCAAAGTTCAGTAAGAATGCCTGTTAGGCAAACCCAAGGCTCTCGATGCCGTAGATCCCTGGATTCTACAGATTGGGGACTTTCTGGAAGGCAGGACTTTTTCAGCCCGGGTAGCACCGTCAATGTCAGCAAGGCTAGTGGCTACCAGTGCCCCCCTCAGCCGTTCTGTCTGTGAAAACGATTCGGGGGTGAGGGTGGCTTCGTCACTAGAAAAGAAGAATAACACCGACAGATTCTGTGCTCCCGGATGGAGAATCCTTGAGTTGATTGGTCGACCTTTCGGTCACCTCTCACTCGACTCTTTCGAAGTAGTGTATACATTCATTGTGCGACCCAGATTGGAAAGCAGGTGACCGTCTGTTTTCCCTTGTACGGCTGCAGGAGTGACAGAGTTGGGACGAGAGCAAAGTAGCACAGCTCGCCCTGTTGGAAGACTGCGTGGGAGCAGCCGGCAGGGTCGACTAACGATCACCGGGTCGTTTCCAGCGGCATATTGATCTTCACCAGGAGTATAATCCGAGACTACTTTGGACCAGAACTATGTGTGGAGTTCTCTCTTTGAGAACAGGGCCGCACGACGGGGCACCCACTCAATCCAAAGAGGCAGCATTCGGAGGTTTGCCATTGGTTTGCCATTGGAGTACCATATATCTCAGAAGCTAACCAATCTATAGAATACGCTTCCAGCCAAAGTGGTGGAACAGCCCAAGGGTGTAGTGTTCGTTTGACTACTGGGGGTACTTCTGGAGAGGTGGTTGCTGGAGAAGCACGCCTAAGTCTACGTCGCTGAGCAGTGGTTAGGAGGCTTACGCTGGAAAGATACCGGCTGAATCTGTTATGAAGAACCTCGAAACCTAACAAAGCTTCCGGCATTTGGCTGGGCTGGATCCGTTATAAAGGGCCTAGAAACGAGACTGTGAGCCCTCTGCAAACTTAAGTGAGAGTTTGAGCTCAGTTTGGCAAAAAGCCAGAGAAAGCAACCGAAGAAATTCCATGGCTATACACAGTCAAAAAACTAAATAAAGGATGCGATAAGTCCATTACTCACTGAGGACTATCGTAAAACCACTGATGACCAGGTCAGTGCATGCACCTTGGGTAAATACTTTGGTAGGGTACACAGGGTCTGTAACGGGATGCGAGTCGACTTGACGCAAATACTTCCTCCTCACCAGTTGAACGGATGGAATCTTACTGAGGGAATCATGTATAGGTGCCTACGTGAACTGTACGTCCACACTTCAGTGGGTCCAGATGGCATCCACCCAGCTATCGTTAAGCCATTGGCGAATATCATAATTCCATCGGTGTGCAAGCTGTACAGATCCGCGTACGGCCAGAGTAAGTTACCCCGGGACAGAAAGAGAGCGGCCGCCATGGCTGAACATAAGAGTGGACCATATTTAACTACATATAACCACAGGCTGATGAGCTCAACTAAGGTCCCACTAAAGTTCCGGAGCGGACCATCCGAGCCCACATCCGTCAGTCCTTGATGGAGCACTCCTTGCTGAGCCCGGAACAGCTTGGATTGCTGAAAAGTACATCCTGTCCGAATAATCTCTTACGCTTCTTAGACGAAGTGGCTTGACGGCTCGATAAATGTAAACAGGCCGAAGTACGTTACCTGGACTTCAGCAAGGTGTTGGACTCCGTTAAACTCCATCTATTTCTGTGCAGAGTGGGGACCCTCGGCATATGCGTGTCAGTATTCGGCTGGCTGGCGGACTTCTTTTCCTGCAGGACCTTTTACACCAAAGTGGGGGACAGTTGTCTTAGTTTGTCAGAAGTCACAGCAGCGTACTTCAAGGGTGCGTCCTAGTCTTCAGTGGCCTAGCTTCATTTTCACGGATGACGTGGAAGTTGTTGGATCCGAGGGTAGGATGTACTTGGGCAGCGACTTGGCAACGGTTCTGGAGTGGACATACAAATGGGACTTACAGCTGGACGCTGAAAAAGGCCAGTTTTTGTCAGGGCTGACAGAAATCCTAAATGTTGCTAACGACCAAGGGCTGTCCGCCACAGCGGTTAGTAGGGTCACGCACCCCGGAGTCATCATAAAACTGACCCTAGTTGGTCGAACCAGTGAGAAGCTGAAGCACAAAAGGCTAGTGATGGGCTCTTTAGATGGCGATCAGCATCGTGTTGCCGGGGGCTGTAAATATTCGCACACATATACATGGATGTGCGCGGTCATGTCAAGCACCGGTGTTAGCATTCCCAGACACCACAGAGACCGCTGGAGAATTCATATTGGACAAAGACGCATCAGAAAAGTGTATTGGAGCGGTACTTTTACAACGCGATCCGGACGTTAAGGAACACGTAATATCATATGGAAGTAAAACGCTAAGCAAACACGAACAAATTTACTGTACTTCGAGAAGAGAAGTGCTAGCCCTGGTATACTTCATTAAATACTATCGACACTATCTCCTGGAACGTCATTTCCTCGTCCGCAAAGGTCATCGAGCACTTCTGTAGCTTGCCAACTTCAAGGACCCAGAAGACCAAGTAGCACGACGGTAAGAGCAGTTACAAGAATACTAACACACTTGCCTGCACCGACCGGAGAAACAACACGGGAACTCGGACTCCATGTAGCTTAGACCCAATCGAAACCATGTTGATTGCCCCTCGTGTAATTCCCAATATGTGGCACTAGTCAACCTCGATGCACGTTTGTAAAACTGGAGAAGGGTACACGCTGAGGATCCCGAATTGGCCATCTTGTATCGATGCATGAAGGAAGGAGGAAGACGACCAACAAGCGAGGGACTGGCGGGAGCCAGCTATGAAACCCGTTGCTATGGGACAAAATTAAACTACACGATAACCTACTCTTCCCCCAACAAGGGCCTAACTACCTCAGGTGATTAGTAGTTCCGTAATCGCAAATGCAGCTTGTCATGGAACGACTTCATCACGACTTGGGACACCCAGGTCAAAACCAAATGTATGATGCCAGATACTGGTGGCCCCATGAAAGAAGTGACGTCACCAGCTTCTGTCAGCAATGCCAACCATGCGCTACCTGGAAAGATCCTAATCCCGAAGGCCGAGCACCACTCAAACTCATACAAGCAGGATATCCGAGCGAAATAGTCGGAGTCGATATTATGGGTCGGCTACCGGAAACCCAAATAGGAAACAAATATATCATTGTGAAGGTCGATTACTTTACGAAGTGGGCAGAGGCTGCCGCAGTCCCTGTTATCGATGCGGCAAACGTCGCGAGAACAATTTTTGAGAATTGGGTCTGCGATTGGGGGGGGCACTCGGGCAACTTCACCCAGACAGAGGGAGCAGCTTTCAAAACAGCACTATGAATTGTGCAAACTACTGCAGGTTGATAAAACCAGGACAACAGCATATCACCCTGAAAGGAACGGATTGGTTGAACGGACGAACAGCACCGTAAAAGGACTACTCATGGCCTTCGTCGAAGAAACGATACATTGTGACCAAACGTTGGAGCAATGCTTGATGGTATACAAAAGCACTGTACATCGATCGACGGGACAGACACAGCATCTCCTCTGGACAGGAAGAGAAATGCGCACCCTACGTGACCTACGGACACCCTATGTCGGGCGACTGCCTCAACTAGTAACGGACTACATAGTAGAACCCAAAAGAACTTCGATCAAGACGCATGAACTAGCCCGACGGAACTTACGAGAGAGTCATAGACAACAGAAGGAATACAATGACAAGAAAGCTCACGGATCATTGCTAGAAGTAGGTGATACTCTGTTCTTGCATTCCGAGGCATTACCGATGAAAGTTCCAGCGAAACTGCACAAACGATGGACAGGGCCGTTCGTCGTAGAAAGGGTTAGTTCTGAAAATCTTTGTCCTGTTTGCGACAAGACTGGTCGATCCATAACACTCGCAGTTCATTTCAATCGGTTGAAACCGGTGTTGGAAACAGGGAGCTTCAGTCATCCAACAGATGGCAATGAAGTCCCAGAAGTAGGCGCAGAGGTAAAAGTACTCAGCCAAGGAGGAATGGCGAGGCACCGGGCCGGTTCCTGATTAAAGGGGGTCTGGTGTGGCGCGGAAACCTTGTAAATATGGCTGCTTATCTCCTTAACATATACAACCGTTGGCCCCACTGTACATACTTCTCATACTCCTAATTCTTCCTTCCTGTTTCAGAAACAACTGTGAATATAATGGACAAAAACCCTGATCACCCCCTTGAAGACCCAGGCTAGTAAACACTTGTATATCCATATATCTAACGTATCACTGTACTAGGTGCCACATAATATAAACTGACTTGTTGTGAACTGGACTTCTGTGTATACCACAAATTGAGCTTATTTTCTACCCCTAATTCAATGAGCAGCAGGAAAAGTTAATAGGGCCCTGTAGGTTTACCCCCTCACAGACCAAACTCCCCCTCCCTCCATGCCAAACTTAACTGCTTATATACTGGCCTGACCTGTCGAGTGTCCCCTACGGATAATCTTTGCCCTCCTCCCTCTGACCGGACCCGACACTAAACAGGAATGGGCCCACGTATTTAAGCAAAGCAGTAACAGAGGCAGAAGGAACTTAATGAATATTATGTTATCATTTTTTACGTACAATGGATCATTGTGCATCCATGCCCACTTTGACATCCTGCTCGTTCTCCTGTGGGAGAAAATAATTGTTATTAAAATGTAAATGGGAACTAACGACATTGAAATAACAAGTGAGAATAAGACTCGTATTTCTGAGCCCATCCCGGGTGGCTAAAAGTACTTTCGGCTCCTCAGTAGTAACGATTGTAGGCTGTTGAAGAACCCAGTCTGGACTCATTAAGTTAGATACGATGTCCAACACCTACCGACAATAAGGCCATGGAAGCTGCTTTCGGGGAAGCGTATTTGTTACGTGATCTGGATTAGCTGATGTCTCGAGGAAACCGTTTTTCAATAACCTCAGCATCAATGATCGGATAAAATGTCCAACTTTGTAGCTGATGGATGATGCTAGCACAGAATCCTGTAAAAAGTCAAATTTCTGAACAATAAGTGAAGAGCCTATTTGGCACCATTTTTCTGCACAAGTTTTTTCCAAGGTCATTGGCCTCGCCAAAACTTATCAGGGGGAACAAGTATTCTGACGGTCATATGAAAGCACGTTATTTAGGAGCTTGTAGTCTTTTGTCCATTTACTCCTGGGCTTCCAAGATTCATAATAAACAACTTGGCGAACAAACTCGTTTTCAGTTATTCGTACTCATACCAACACAGAACAATATAAATGACTCACAAAATAAGAACGGAGAATGACAATTCAAATTTGTCTCTGCACGTGTGTGTGCATGGGCACTTTATCACGGTGTGGAACGTTCAAGTGGTTGCACATGTGTTCGGGACCATGACGTGGGCCACGGAAGCCTCAGTGCTTGCACCATTTACAAAGTCCGAGGAAATCAATCAAGACATGTCAAGTGTCGCATCTTAGCCACAGCCAAAGCCATGAGTATTCGCCTCTACAATCTCCCCTCTGCGCTGAGAAACTATCAATGCAAGCTGTATAGTCCAGCCACCGGAACGTTCGAGCGACGCGTAGCAACCAATTTCGACACAATTAAAAACAAAGCCGATTCCAAATAGCTACGGTACTATATAAAACAAATTAATTAATTTTACAATAACCAAACTTCAATATTATTCCTTCTGGGCTCTTCCGCTCCAAATCGGACAACAAATCAACAACTGCAGCTGGGTTACAGCAAAAGGTTAGATACACAAGATGAGATTACCAAATACAGTCACAACGAAATTCAAGCTGAGCGACTCTCGCTCGAGGCAACGGTAGGAGTCCGGTTTGTGACAAAGATTTAGAGAAGTAAAACAAACAATCGGAATTTCAGCAAAGATAGTTCATACGAATGATAAATTTCGTTTGTAATATGGATGCTAATGCATGGAAAGGGGTTTCCTGAACTCCCTTTGACCGGCCCCCAAAATCCGGCCCGGATTTTTCCCGTGCACCGCTAGGTGTGGTCGGCCTCATGCATCGGCTCGCCCTACGGTTTCCCAACACCTAAAACTTATCACTGTCAATAGCAGCTCCCAGTCGGACAAGTGGATCACTTCTCAGTGGTCCCCCCCCCCGGTTCGGCAGATCCGAAGACCCGCCTCCCACTTGAGAAGAGTTGGCCTCTGAACTTACAACACCAGTGTCCGGCCCGCCCTCAATAAGACAAATCTTTCCAATGTCACGGAGCACTAATCCTTCATTAGTTCGCACTGTTGCTGTTCGCACCAAACCATCGTCCGAAACTGAGATGCTTTCGATGACTCCTATCGGCCACCGGCCACGCGGCAAAGCCTCAGAAACTAGTAGCACTACATCACCCGATCTAAAGTTGCATTCTCCAGTTATCCACTTCTGCCGCTGTTGTAATAGTGGAAGATATTCCCTGATTTATCTCCTCCAAAACACATATGTTAGGTAGTTTGCCTGCCCCCACTGACGAACCAGTCTATCGCGAATCCGTCGGAATATCTCGTGGGTTCGCCCTCAGGATAAGTAGGTCTTTGGGCGTGAGTACTGGCAGATCACGAAAGTCCGAGGTCAAAGGCACTAGCGGTCGTCCGTTCACTATCTACTCACTTTCCGTAAGGAATGTCAACAATATTTCGTCAGTCGTCGGCTGCTCGTCACAAATTGAAAGAAGTACTCTTCTAACCGAGCGCACCATGATCTCTCGTATGCCACCACGGTGACTAGCATGTGGGGGATTGAAATGTCACTGCAAGCCCCGTTGCAAAAATCTATCAGCAATCTTATCACTAGACCAGTTTTCCATAAGGTTCTTCAATTCCCTTTGAGCCCCAACAAAGTTTGTACCGTTATCCCTAAAAATCTCGGACAGTGACCCTCTCCTTGAAATGAAACGCAGCAATGTCATAATGAATGAATCCGTGCTAAGTTAATAAGAAACTTCAATATGTACCGCACGCATCTGTAGGCAGATGAAGATGCATCCATATCGTTTCTCTATGCTGCGCCCATGTTTAACCGCAAATGGGCCAAAATAATCTATTCCGACGCATCTGAACGGAAACCAACCTTGTTGGACTCTAATGGCTGGTAGAGGAGCCATCATCTGCTTGCCTACGACCGCCCAATGCTTCCGGCATTTCCAACATCCTCCAAGTACTCGCCTGACGGCAGCTCCCCCCTGTACAGTTCAAAAGTTTGCGTGGTTCCGCGAGTAACTGAGAAGGTCCTGCGTGTCCTTCCATCGCGTGATACCATCGTATTATTGAGTCTGTAATCGGGTGAGTCTTGGGTAGTATCACCGGATGTTTCACATCCTGAAGCTGACTGGAGTAGTCCAGTCGTCCTCTAACACAAAAAATTCCATTTAATAAAATTGGATCGAGTTTTAATAGGGTCCTGTTCATCGGAGATTTGCTATTGCATAGGTTATTGCTCCTGTCTCGTAGCCATTTTAGCTCTTCGCCATAGACCTTAGCTTGTACAATCAAAATAACACATTCCTCCGCTTTAGCAATGTCGTTTAACTTCAAGGGCCCAGTTGTCAATCCTAGATCCGTGCGCCCTCCTCTCGTAACTGCAAAGTACATTTTAAAACGGGTTAATCACGCTACCGACTCAGCAAGTGTAACCAACTGGAGTGCCTAGCTAGAAGTGCGTCCGTCCATGCATCCTGCAACACTGTGAGAACTGTACTCGAAGGCTGCTTCAACTCAACGTTTGGTGGTGCTGCAGACACCATAGGACTGGTCGGCCATGAAGTTTCATCGTTCATCAAGAATTTAGGACTTTCGAACCAGCAACTGATATCACTCGGTGACGTTGTGCCTCTTGATGCCAAGTCTGCAGGGTTAGCCTCCGATCTGACATGAGGCCACTGCCAGGGTTCCGACCACTGATGGATTTCAGCCAAACGGTTGGCAACGTACGTGCTGAATCTCGTTTTAGTGTTGTTTATGTAGTGAAAAACTATAGCAGAGTCCCTCCAGTAGTAAGCCTTACCAAACTTGATTCCATTTTCCTCTATAAGAATCCGAGAAACCCTAACGGCCAGTCTTACTGCGGCTAACTCCAATCGAGGGAATGTTACGGTCTTCAGAGGAGCTACCCTTGACCTAGAGAACAGTAGAGCATAGTAAGGGGCTATGTCCCCTGAAACCATTCTGGAATACGCCACCACCCCATAGCCAACTTCAGAAGCGTCACAAAATACATGAAGCTGTACACCTTCGTTCAGTGAGTCACCTCTAATAATAGAACGCCGATTTTTGAATGCGCATAGTTGTTCCATACTTCTTGTCCACTCATTCCAGCATCGTATGGGTTATTCTCCAAATGGGTCGTCCCAACCAAGCTTCAAGCGACACTGATTGCAAAAACACCTTGCCTGGCAGAATGAAAGTTGAAACCAACCCTAGTGGGTCGAACACGGATGATACTATAGACAACAAGCCACTCCTTGTTTGAGGTTTTTCGCGAATGAAAATTGGAGCGTGTCTTCTATTGCATTCTATTCTAACCCCAACTTCCTCTCCGGCACAGGCGCGCAATCACCTATTTCCAAAGTGGGATGAGCCGGCTCAGGTTTTGGTAAAATATCCAGCACCTCCTTACGATTACACACCCACTTATGAAGCCGGAATCCACCTTGTGATAGTAACTCACTCATCTGGATAGCAAAAATTCTTGCATTCTCCGGTGTGGTCAAAGAAACAAGACAGTCGTTTACACAGAAGTTGTTATACACGGCCCTGTAGACGTAATCCTCATATTGTCCCCCCCCCAATCGTCTGCCGTGCGACGTAACGCGAAATTTGCACAAAATGGGGAGGAAGTGGCACCAAACGGGTGGACATTCATCTGATATTCAACAAGATCACCACCTAGTTAACCATTTTTCCACCAGAGGAACCTCAGTGGTCCTTTGTCTCTCGTCGGCACTCGAACCTGCATGAACTTTTCTTCAATATCCGCAGCCAACGCGACGGATTCCTTTTGAAAACGAAGCAACACTCCAACTAAGCTTGCTGTCGTATCCGGTCCCTGTAGCAAGTAATCATTCAAGGAGCGTCCCCGGAATGCAGCCGCGCAGCCAAACACCACCCTCAACTTGCTAGGCTTTTTATGGATCGTAATTGCGTGATGTGGTAAGTACCACTTTGGCTCAAAACCCATTTTTAGCTGTACATCGGGCACTAACTGGGAGTGGCCCTTGCGCACATAACCCTCTATTATTGTAGAGTATTTGTCAAAGAATTCCGGGTCACGCGCAAACCTTTTCTCAAGCCGTTCAGTCTCTCTTTGGCCACAATATAGTTATTCGGAAGTCTCACTTCAGGATTCCTCCAAGGAAGTGCAACTTCATAGTGTCCGTCCAACCAGGTTGTGGCATTGGAAACCATATCAATGGCCTGTTTGTCTTCTAATGAAGGAGAGTTTTCCGATGCACACCCATCGCAGAAATCGGCGTTGTATAGTCGATCGATCTGTTCTGCTAAGGGGTCCATTCCCCTCTCAATGTGCTTTACTGTCCTCACAAACCGTGGTTCCTGGTTTATCGGACCAAGAACAATCCATCCTAAAACCGTCCGCACAGCATAGGGTTGTTTTCTTTTGCCGCATCTTTGCTCTAATGCCCAATGTGCTTCTGGGACGTCGGCACCTATCAGGATTCGCACTCCCGAATCTTCCAGATTCTGTCTTTGGACGCAATGAAGGTGAGGCGAGGATAAAATTTCCGCATCTGTGCAGTACTGAACTGCTTGAATTGGTAGCCTATTAACACAAAAACTCTCTCTATATTCACGAAATCACTCTCTGACAATGATTTCAGTCGCAGCTCCGTTATTCCCAAATTCCCAGTGGTAGTCCTATTTACGGCCGAAATCGAAAGTGAGGTCGGGGATGCCTTCAAGCCCACCAGCTCTATAATGTCTTTCTGTATTAGAGTCACGTCAGACCCGCTGTCCAGCAGAGCCTGGGTCTCCACAAAGCCCCCGGTCCGTCTACTGACCCGACATTCTGGCCTAAGAGTAGCCGCACAATTATTGGTCCGCTGCCCAGGCATTTTTGCACTGTCCGTACCCAGCTTATCCAGCCGCAGCCCTTGTGTTGTATCTTGCGTGAATCGATCGGTACATTGCTTCTGTGCAACATGCAGTAGAGGGTGGTGCCGTTTCGGACAACCTGATGTTGAATATGGTTTGGAAACAGAACAGTTGCTAGACAGATGTCCACATATGACACACGAAAAACAAGCCTTGATTTCTTTGATCAATGCCCAACGACCGGGTACATCACGAGACAGGAATCGCTGACATTACTCAAGTGCGTGTATTCCATTACATAGTGAACACCTATTAGCTGCGACCAACAAAATACTACCCCGATTTGGCATGAATCGTGTCGCTTCTGGATACGGGTTTTGTGCATAATTCCTCCAACTGGATGACCGCGAATACCCCTGAGCTTTGCTATTGGCAGTCAGTTTGCCAAACCTACTTCGAGCAGCCCGTGCCTCAGGGGACACTAGGTGCTTCAGATCTTGGAACCTCGGTTCGTCTCCTCTTCCCAAAATACCATCAACGGTCCTAGCCTACAAATCCTGGAGACGCTTTGGTAGCACTCGAGTGATACGTTCCATAGCCTGCAATGAGTTGAGGTCCGACATGCAATTCATCTGCGTGAGGGCAACTTCACAGTTCAGCATTTTTAACGACAACTTGGTCAGGGCATCCGAATCTTCCACCAGAGGCTTCAAGCCTTGCAGTAAGCCGTCAGTCAGTGAACGAGCCACTACATGATCTTGTCCATACCGATCTTTTAAGATTTCCCTAGCCCCATTATATGCCAGTGTTGGAGGCAACATAACACGTTCGGCAATCGCATCCCTTGCTTGTCCCTTGCAGTAATGCATCAAATAAAGTAGGCGCTGGCCATCGTCTCGAACTCGACCTTCGACGTAATATTCGAACTGTTTCACTAACTTCCAGTACGTTGACGAGCAGCCCGCAAATGACTCCAGTTCCACCCTGGGTAAGTCCAAACGATAATTCACTGGGGGTTCCGCCACTGGAACCAAGCTTGTTGTTCGTGGTGCATCGTTGTGCACGTGGTAATCACCTAGGTAACGAGAAAGATGCTCACTGACCTTTACTCCACACTTGACTTCATCTCCGTTGAATAGGTTTTCTTCTTCCTCAGCGAGTGCCAAAGGCAGTTACGCCATTTCCGTCTTATTCCTCACCTAGAGCAGCTTACGTTGCTTATCTAACTCTAATTGTTCTGCAAACTGCTTCTCCTTCAACTCAGCTAACAACAGATCAGCTCTAGCTCTATGGGAAACCGAGCTAACCCTAGAACAACCTGATATACTAAAGCCTGAGCCAGAAACATGACCAATACCTACGGGCAAAGGGTTTTGGTTCACCTGCAGGGTATTGTCCTTTGATTCGGAACGGTTTGCCGACTTGCTGCGTAATTTCATGTCTCAGAAATTGCCAATGATATTGAGTACTGTATAGTCCAGCCACCGGAACGTTCGAGCGACGCGTAGCAACCAATTTCGACACAATTAAAAACAAAGCCGATTCCAAATAGCTACGGTACTATATAAAACAAATTAATTAATTTTACAATAATCAAACTTCAATATTATTCCTTCTGGGCTCTTCCGCTCCAAATCGGACAACAAATCAACAACTGCAGCTGGGTTACAGCAAAAGGTTAGATACACAAGATGAGATTACCAAATACAGTCACAACGAAATTCAAGCTGAGCGACTCTCGCTCGAGGCAACGGTAGGAGTCCGGTTTGTGACAAAGATTTAGAGAAGTAAAACAAACAATCGGAATTTCAGCAAAGATAGTTCATACGAATGATAAATTTCGTTTGTAATATGGATGCTAATGCATGGAAAGGGGTTTCCTGAACTCCTTTACACAAGCACTTCGGCTTCCGTGGCTCACGTCATGGTCCCGAGCACATGTGCAACCACTTGAACATTCCACACCGTGATGAAGTGCCCATGTACACACGCGATTGCAGAGGCAGATTTGGATTGTCATTCCCCGTTCTTATTTTGTGGGTCATATATATTGTCATGTATTGGTATGAGTACGAATAATTGAAAACGAACTTGTTCGCCACGTTGTTTATTCTCAATGTGTTCTGTGGGATTTTTCAGACAATTTAAACAGGCCAAAGCTTCCATTAATATATGAAGGACTTTTCTCGTGAATCCATTCGTGACTAGCTCCGCAAATCTAATGGGACAAAAGTCATCAACAAAATCAACCGTTGCTTGCCATCAGCTTTCCTCGCGATATTACCCTCATTTGTGGGTCTCAGGTTTGCTTGGAACACTCATCCAAGGCTTTGAGGAGCTCCTAAAAAAGCAGAAAATAATGTAAACGATGAAACTCGTACTTTATGACGACGTAGAATGCCCTGGAATGTCCGGGTAGGGCTTTATGCAAGTCTTGGTGCTCCCTCTATCTGGGTGGTTTACAAATCTTATAACTAAATGGTATTGGCATTTGCTTACACGGACAGGGAAACAGACGGTCCGCTGTTGTAACCGACGTTTGTCTTGTTACTGGGTGGCAGAAAATGGCTGCAAAGATGGCTTACTCCATGGGACTTTGGGGACCATGATGTTCTCTTTTGTTAAGGAAAGAGTGTTGCCGTACCTGTTTCTTGGAACAGCTCTTAATTAAACTGGTAATAAAAATCAACTCACTATGTGTTACCTCTCTTCATGGTATCGGTGGTGCGTCGCCTGCTGAAAAGTGACTTCGTTTCTTATAATTGCTCATTGGTAGTTAGAATAGCGAAGACGCAAATGATCCTTTTCAGAGGTACCCCCATCACAACCGTCCCGTGACTTGATGGAAACTGATTACCTTCCATCCGAAGCTGCCCCCACCATACCTCGTCGGTAATAGCTGTTGGCTGTGAGGATGATATACATTGCCAATATGCCAGTGTGGACGACGACGGAAACAGACATCCTACCAAAGGAAAACCAGCTTGCGCATTACTTCCAGGCAAATGCAATGCATATGATCAATGGGAAGTCTTAAACCATGCCTACGTCCAAAGATTCCAGTGGTGACCGATAAACAGGATTTCTGAGAAATATTGTGTTAGTTAACAAAAGACCGGTAACGGAAAGATGGTTAACCTTATGCCCGTGGTACACTCTCTGTTGTGTATATTTTTCGCGAGCGAAGTATCCCCCGTGGGACTTCTTGCATTTCACAAATGCTATGGGTAGGTGATCGTAGATAACAGCCACCAATTGAACCAATTTACCGTTTTGAATTCCTTTTAGTTTGATTCCACTCCGTTGAACCCCAGCCACGTCGAGCACCAAGTCTTCCAAAAATGTGTTCACATCCGTGAGTTGTTTGGGCCCGCAGTGAACTCCTACCACGAAGAGGGTATTCATTGTTGGATACGGGACGCACCAAAATATTGTACACAAACGTGCTGGAGATGATCCAAAGGGGTGCTTGCCGCCAATATGCAATTGGACCTCAATCGTAGCTGGTTCTTCTTGCAGTAAGCTAGGTTGAAACTTGCTGAGAGCTGACTGCGGTCCAGTGTGACAGTATGCTCCTGGATGAACTTGACGTACCACAGTCGTTCGAGGTGTTCCCATCAGTTCGCGAAAATCTCAAGGCGGATACCGTCTGTGTGGTCGGTACATCATAACGTACCTATTCATGCATTTTGCGGTCAGATGGTGTTTATTGCACCAGTGTTTTAGCAGCAGCACCTTTAAGGTTTCGGACTCGAGAAGAGTACTCCTCAACAGCTACACCACTGTTGTTGTAGGAAAAAATGTGAAGTGTACCTACCGTTACTCGTAATCCCGACATCCCCGCGTTCACCCTTGGAATGTGGGACTCCGATGCCACTGGCTCCGCCGAATTCTTGGTTTACTGTCAACTTATACACGTACTATCTTCAACAGTTGCTGGATAACCATGCTGTTTCATCCAGCGCATCTAAAGCCTTCGCAAAGATTTTTACAAGGCTTACTGATGGCAGAAGGACTGAATCTCTCCATGTCAATAGCCAAGACAATATTGGTAAGGAGAGCGCAAGAAACAGTGCGTCTTCTTTATAATGTCTTTATTTTACTATCTCTGCCTCATAAGCGTCAAACTTCACTCAAGGCCACTATCAAGGTCGGACTGGTACTACCCTCAAACACGGAGCTTCACGCAAAACTAACCGATCGATACTGTGATTTCATTAGTGCTGGTTACCTCAGTCACATGACTAATAGGCACAGTGAGTCCCAATGGGAATGCCGGTTAGCAAAAAGCAGCGCATGCGTTCAGCCCAGTTTGGCATCGAAATTTGGTCCACGTTACATCTGAAGGCGTGGCAGCGGGAAGGCTAAGCAGAGCACATGTCTTGGGGTAAACGCTGGCTGGCTGGGCGCGCTTGCTTGAGTGTGGAAGTGTGCCTAAGCTGGGAGAGTGAGCGAAATTATCGTTTGTAACCGAGTAGCGGATTTTGTGCGGGACAACGGTAAAGCCTTCGAAATAAAATTTAACGAATAGGATTTCAAGATTCTCATGCAGTGGATGTCTCGTGGCATGTCCCTGATGTCATTGTGAACATTATGGTGAGCGAAAACTGAACTTGAATTAGATTTGCGTGTAAAAAATGAAGAAACATTTCACTGAATGCGAGTCAGCAAATGTGTCCAGTTGTTTTTCAAACGGACCGAGTGACCAAGACGGAAATGAAGCCTCGTTTGCCCGACTCATGTCTGCTAGTTACGATTCTGTCTTACTAATCTTATCTTAATTGCTGACCACCACGGCGAACTATCACTTCCTTACTCTGTTTAGCAGTTTATCGACAAATGACGGTTAAGTAAACCCATAACTGACATCGAAGAAAGTCGGTAGACATAGGAACAGTAAAGGCAACCTCATAGCTATGAACAACTGATATTAACAATGGCATTCACCGTTCGTGAGAAAACTTTGGTGCCAAATGTACTTCTTTTCAAAACGGCCGTCGCATGGTGGTTACTATGTTACTGACAAAGTTACCAGACGCACTGACGTTATGGATAACCTCCCCTGTAAGGAGTTATGGGCGTGAAAATTCAGACAGCAATCGCAACAGCACGTTATTCAGAAAATGTCAACAGGAGAAATTTGGCACACATTCATTCATGGTCACTACATATACTGGCAATAACGTTGTCAACAAATACCACGAAGGGAAAACCAAGAACGTGTTCATTATCCTTCAAGGGAAGAGTGTGTGCTGATTATGTAATAATCCAAGTCGCGGGAATAAAGACTTTCTGTTGGTTGACTGGCCCATGACATTTCATGCAATGTACGTAGGCATCAGATTTTGGCGACCTTTCCGTTATGACTAAATTATGAATGCTTCAAATGCTCGCCTCTTTAATATTTGAGGTCGAAAACAAGCAACCAATAGGCACAGTGAATGGTAGACGTCTTTTCGAAGAAAACTGACCTAAGCCCGGGATAAGCATTCACCCTCCAGTCCCTAGACTCGGAGGTAACAAAGCAAAAAAACAACCGAATAAACAAATCGGGTATTTATTCCCATCTTGTTGATTCCTCTCCACAATTTCTAATAAAGTATGCAGACTTTTTAGCCAGAATGGAGGCTTTCTTAGATATTTCCCTAGTCAATTGCACAATTTTCTTTTTCACCTTACGCTGTTCCCCTGTTGGCTCTTCCGATCAGGCCACAGTCAACGTTTTGCCTAAGATTTATAGCCACGACAGCCACCAACATTCCACCTAATTACATATGATGATCACAACGTGATTGTCAAATAATGCAATAGCAAACCGAGTATCACACCCTGAATTGTTGTACTCCTGGTTGTGAACAAAATTATCGGTTTCAAAGAAATGAGAAAATCTCGAGCCAGGTAAGGTCACGGCTCTGTCAAAAACTCTCGTCGATATGGCTCATCGGAATAGAATACGTGTTTCATCCCTGGTACCTCGATTTAACGCGATTCTCAAGAACGGCCCTTTACCTGGGTCGTTCTCTTTCACTCATGGGACACAGACAGCCACGTACTGTTTCCAGAGGTGTGAATGTGGTTCGTTCAGTATCATCCACAAGTACCAATATCCCCCCTACTCGAATAGCTGGTTGGACTGGAAGGCAGCTTGCCCCGCAAATGGTCCCGGGGACTGGGTCACTGTATACTGTTGCGCCCCGTGACGACTAATACTGCCGTTCAATGAAAAGAAGAGTCTTGTTTGCCACCAGTAAATTAAAAGTGAACAGGAACCCAAGTGTTTGTAAGACATGCCTAATAATGAAGGACGAGTGATGAAACACAGAAAATCTCCGTAGATTATCACAGAATGGAATTAATTTATTCTTTTCTATCACTGGTTTTGCGATTTGATTTCATTCATAACTGTGAGAACGGTGTTCATCATGATCGGATCTCATTTGCACATTCGGTCTGACGCTGTTTATTCCGTAACACTTCAACCTGTCAGGCATCTCTTGGCGTTTGTTACATATGGTTTACTATTATTTCCGCCAATTTCATGTTGACGAGGTCCTTGCTTGCTGGACGTCCAGCTCATGATAAGTTGAATGTTAGATAAGTAGACAGTTTTCTTGGTCATAGGCTAGCGAGTCATGATCTAGGTGGTGTGTCGACTATCAGCCCGAGCACGCGAACTACCATCTGTTAGTCAGCTGGTCACTAAATCAGCCCTTTGAGACCCCACAAACCAGCTTGCTTGAACCAGTTTACGCAAACAACACAGCCACGCAGTTGTCATTAAGACCTCGCCGAAGTTAATGTACTGCGTGGCCTTATCAGGCCAATTATCCGCTTCTTAGACTGGTACAATCAAACAGCAACTCATCCGTAAACAGCATAGTGATACCTTCAAGGCTGCAACACTGGCGGCCGATAAACGAATTGCTGTTGCCATCTGAAGTGCTGAAAACTTTTAGGACTGTTTAGATGGTCTTAGGCCTGATATATGAAGTGGGAAAGGATGGAAAATGGCAACAGTCTAATGTGCAAGTGACAAATGGAGTGGCGCAAATATGGTCCAATCAATCCGGTTAACGAAGTCGGCACCAATCTGGTGCACACCCTGTTAGAAAGTGATTCGTTGACTGATTGTCGCAAGCTGTGAAGGTGGTTTCTATTTATTAGAGCTACACTTGGTGCTGGTTATTTAGAAAAATTTATTGAGTTCTCGTGTTTTTGGTTATCTACGAAAAGCAGATAGTTTTCTTTGCATAAACAACAATGGGAAAACAGTTAACATTGTATTACCAACTGTCTGTTTAACAGATCATTGTGTAATTATTTGCATACTCTTTAGTCAGTTAAGCCGTTTATTTGCCGGTAACAGATTAGACTTCAGTTACATGATTCGTCATGCAATGTGAATGTTCAAACCACTGAGAACCATGGAGGCGCTTGATAGACGACTGGACTCTACAATAGTCGCCTGCACGACGTTTTATGTACGCAAATGTAGTATTGCTATATCAGCCTATCTAGCAATCATCCCATTCGACCTTTTCGATAATTCCCTTATGATTCACAATCTTTCTTACGTCTACGTTGAAGTGGAAACGAAAGTAAACGTTCAGTTCATCCTTTAACAGAGGGTTGTCGTTTTACTTAGCTCGAAATATGCTGGATTCGCAGAAACGCTGGCGACAAATAATCTACTTATTTTTGTCAAAGGATGAACGGTGGTAATAAAATATGGAGGATTCGATTTTATTAGTTTAATTTTAAGTAAAACTTTGTTGTTTCTTTTTGACCATGTTTCTTTCACAAGACCATCTTTGGTTCACTTGCTCTCAGGGGCAAACAGAAATCGGTTGTTTCTTCGCCAAAAGTCAAATTACCGGTCAACGGAAGTAACGTGGGTGGATAATACCCAAGTTATATGATTCCCTAACAGGCAAATAATTATGATAATAAGGAAAACAAGCGATTAAATGCAACTTATTTAAAATTTCCAGTGAATACACCACATTCAGTGAAAGCTGTTGTTCACCGACCTATTTCAGAGTGTCCATTGTAACGACCGGTTGTGGAAAATCCTCCAAAGACACTACAATTTCGTGTTACCTTGATACCACCCGCTCACGTCACTACTCACGTGTTTTTGTACACATTTTTATCGACCGGCCTTTGTTTGCTCGCTTCCAAAGCACTATCCTCTCATGCCCGTTCTTGGACCCGCGTGAGGCGCGTGCTCGTCTCTCGCATGCCGCAACTCGGATCTGGTTTTCTGAGTCCGTACGATTGCACAATTGATCTTTGTATATGTTCTGTGTTATCGTTCATTAAATAATCCAGCATCGTAAAATTTCGGGATCAATCACGTTTTTATTTCGGGATCCGTTTCCGCTCCTATTGTGTATTTCTCAAAAGCTTGTTCAATTCACCACACAAACGAGTTGCAGCTGTTGACCTTATTTTTGGCTCTACAGAATCTGACAACATCTTTCTTGAATCCCTGCACAACGATCCGTGTGACTTTTTGCTATGGTCATTTTCTTGCACACTCCGCGGAACAGCAATCGGCAATCCTGCGAGCGGAGAACAATAAAATTTTCTTATTGTGTATTATCTTTCTGAACAGTTTTGGATTCGAAGGGATTTACCTGCCGTTATCTTGAAGTTATTTTACGACCATGTTTTTTGGCTCTTACATTTTCCGTGCTGAATTTTTGCATTATTCGAAGTTCTATTCAGCTGAACCCCACACAATGCACTTTCGTACAATGAACTTGATCTCACTTTTTGCCAGGTAAATGATTTTGAACTTAACTCAAGCAGTGGCCAATCCAATTTCACTTTTATTTGTGCATCATCTATAATATTTTGTCCGATTCTGTACATTCGAATGACCGTTAAACTCTAATCGTACTTATTGCATGCATCTTGTCGGCTTGAGAGATATAAAAAGTTTCCGTTACGTTTTCCGTCTATTACAAAACTTTATTCAAAAAGGAATGACCAGTGAACTGTGAAAGTGTGCCCGGACACAAATGTCCACAATTTGTGCATCGTACTGAGAGTAACATTTTATCCTGCCTACTTTAATCCAAACTGGTAGCATATTGTGTTTTTGAGAGGTAAACCACCATACCCCATGATTATAGACGATCAGTGGTCAATAAGTTCATTTCCGTTATTACAGTCATTGCTGTATTGCCAAATATGTCTGCTTAATAGACGAACAGACAGCACGGTCTGGGTTACTAATAAAAACAAATAGTGGACATGATAGGCAAGAAAATTAAACCGTAATATTGTGAGCACAAAATAATGAAGGTTTACGTGGAGGCAGATTATTTGCTGACTATGTTACCGGACGGTGATGGACATTTACCTAGATATTCGAAATAAACAAAGGATTCATGTCAGTAACGAGCCACTTATATACGAGTGACACAATATTAGGTGTCAGTATCCTCAAACGGATTTAGGATTGTTGAACAATCATTTGGCGAGTGGCTGATTCTTGTGTTTACTTTGTCTTTTCCTTCGCTTCCTCACAACAAAATAAATGGAGCTCCCATGTTTCCCCGGGTCTTGAACACCTACGTACTGGCAACGGGCACATCGTGATCCATAAAGGTGAGAACAGTCAAAGAGGGTACCGAAAGTCTTGATGACAGTACTCACGACAGTGTGTTCCCGCAGATGGTGCCAAATAAGATAGACAGGAACATGAACCGTGCCCCTTATCTAACAAAAGCATTTGTTATTTGGTCAAAAAGCAGTGAATTTTACTAACAGGACGAAGTTGAAAGAAACATCTACGACTAAACTAGTTACCGTTTCGGCAAAATGTGGGAATGCTGACTTCGTCAGTGACAGAACGCTCTACCGGAGAATAATTTTCTAATAGCAGCTAGTTTCCTAGAACTTAAACTGTTTAGTAGTTTGTCATCTTTCTACTTGGATTGTGCTTCAAGTAGTCAAGGCAACATTGTTTCACTGCTAATGAGAGCAATGAACAGCCTTTTTGCTAGGATTATTAGTAATTACCCGTACCAGCTTTTTTATTCTCGACTATTCTGATTGTTTATGAGTGTATTAAATCGGCAGAAACATTTAGTTTGTACAATATTTCTAGAATGCTTCATTCCACTATTAAACTTGCGGTTTCATATAAATCGTAATAGTGAAAACAGAGTTCACTACCGCCAGATCTAATTTGAACATCCATTTCACGAAGCCGATCATTCCGTAACACATCAGTTTGTCGAGCGTCTGTTGGAATTCGTTACACGTGGCTGACTGTTATTAGCTCTACAAGTCTGCTTTTACCGGGTCTCTGTTTACTGAACACCCATGTCATGGCGAGCACAGGGAATACAACATTATTCGCGGTCATATCAAAAGCTGGTTAATAATGAACTGTGGGGTGCGTAGCCTGTGAAGAATATCGCAATGCCCCCAGAGCTGTATTTTCACTACCGAGAACCAACATTTACTCTCTCACCCGAAGGACTGGAACGTTTCAGAATCTTCTGGCTGAAGAAGTATGGCATTTGAAAAGGAACCAGGTGGTAAACTGGAACATTTTTTCGTGCGTATGGTCTACTGTGCTAGCCCCTATAGGGGCTGTGTGGGAAAGGAATAGAGCCTATACAGTACCTCATATCATGCAGGCCCAATGAGCAATTTACATTCGAGACCAATGTGGTATTGAAAACAGAGTTGGACTCAGGTAGTACCCCTAATCGGGTGTGCCCCCTGATCGTTTTTCACCCCGGTCCGGTGACATATCTTAGAGCACACATGGTCAAACTGGGAAGCGTTCTGACACAATTAACCGTTTGTACGCACACCGAGGGTTGCTTGTAGGTGTGTTCATGCACGGTTTTGACCGATATCACGGCATCTGTAGTTACAGTGTCCCTCAAAAGACAAAGGCAATGCGGTACCCATCCCACTCGCAAAATAGCCCAGGAGAGAAAGAGATTAGGGGACGTAACAGTTCGGCGTCACTCTATGCCTTTTTATCCCTACTCGCAAGATGGTCACGGAAACAGGAATACAGGCCCAGTAATAGACAAAAATGCACACCGGGAGTTATTCAGCAGCAAGCCTCAGCAGCACCCCAAGTTGAGATGCAAACGGTAAAGGGGAACATCAGCCACAGCTGGATACGCCGAATGACAACAGTTTGACGCGGCCGTCATTGTTTGTAAAGGCTACTCTCTTTACCTGATTTGTCTGCCAGACTTCCCGCGAGATAAATTACAATGTCTACCAGTCATCATAACTGCAGTTCGTGAAAATCTGATATTCAGAAAATTTTCTCGCAGTATGTAAGACGGAAACTTGCCAATCGTTGGGCCTAACAAGGTAGACACTGGATACACTGTTTACTTCTGCAATTGTTTTCACCGTACACTTTTCGCCGGGCGTGGCACCCACTTGACCGTGGCACGGGCAAGCTACACGCCTCTTCTTGAAATACATGGTAATCGCTCTCTCTCCATTAACTTGTTCTCCATTTCACGGTCATTAAGAGGCAATGCTGTGGTTATCGTGTTGACGTTATGCGGAGCATTAAAGAGACGGACGGGTGGACCGCGGGCAGTAGGAAAGAGTAACAAACGGGTACCCAAGGAAACTACGTAGTAAGGTTCATCAAACCGCATACCACAAAGTAATGAAGTATCATCATCGCCTAATGACAAGCAAACAGTTTAAAGTTGTGCCCTCAAAATATCAGCATCCATGAGATCGGTGATGAGAAAAGTTTCCTCTCTTTTTGTTGGCGTGGTAAGCCGCCATCAAAAAGGACAGTATTCTGTTCACTTGCTCCACTGTTGCCTACATATTTGTTCGCTTGGTAAAATCCTCCACAATAAACAGAGTAATAAGTGATTATCCATTGGACGTTAGTGGAAGCTGTATCGTCAAGGTGTACAACGATCTTACCCTTCATAAAGTTTTCATCACATATAATCCTTCTCCCTCATAACATATGAGCTAAAGTGTAAAAAGAAAATGGAACGTCACCTGACGTCGTAGACCTGCAACTGATGAACACTGAAAGAAGGTGGAAGTGTATCACAAGTTAATGCATTCATACGGAATGCCAATAACACTAGGAGGTTCATCTATTTAAAATATGATGTATATTTATTGGGCAGTGATAATCGCCACTGTCAAATAGATATCGGTATAAACTGGGACAGCCATCGGGTGTGACAACTCACCAGTTGGGAGCGTAGTCGTTCTGTGTTTCCTCACCGGAACTTATTCCGCAATTAAACAAGTTAACCAGTGGATTGTTCCAATTGACAAGCTTTTTGTGTACGCCTTGTTTTTATTGCTTCTTTGAGGACACTATAGAAGCACACCAATAAATGAAAGAATATCGATTTTCTGTGAATTATAGGAGCAGCTACACTCACCGACACTGAGCGGTGGAGCACCGTGGTGCTTTCACGGCCGCACTACCCACGAGTGAATTTTTACTTTGATAACGAGTAATCCAGGAGTGAGTCGAACGCGTCAGTTGCACAACACGTGATTAGTGGTAGTAGCTGTCAGCATATCGAAGTGTTCTTCTCTCACACCCATGACTACCAATCAGGTGGCAGTGTTGCTTTAATGAGGGCAGTGGCGGCGGTTGCCCACTTCTGGACGATCCCATAACCCGCTTTGCGCTGGCAGGGCCAGCACTGCGAAGAGATATCAACACCATCGAGAAGGTTCGGCGGCAAGCTACAAAGCACGTACGAGTGCCATTCAGCACGGCATACCCCGAAAGGACCGCTTTGGCTAAACCTATACAGTATGGAATGCCAGAGGACCAGAGGGGACCCATTTCCCCTGTGGGAAATCCTATGCTGCCAGGGACACACCAGTCGACACCTGTTTACACTGGTGTCCACGTCATTGCTGCTAGGTCATTCTATGAAGCTGGAGAGGCGACGTTTACCGCCGAGGGCCATGAAACACGGGTTCTCGGTACAAGTCTGCCACCCGTAGAACTTGCCACTAGAGCCCGCAGTTGAAACGACTCGAAAGCGGTCGTTCCAAAGGCAACTTCTTAAGCCTGTAGCCGAGCAGTAGGGTGCATTAGGCAAAGGAGCATACGGAAGGGACACCACGGCATACCACGGAAGTCCACTTTCCTTTGAGTTTTATACCCATATGAGAACGCGGCCAAAGTTCATGCTTCTTGCCTAAGGTGCCACCCACTTGACCGACAAAAAGGAGAGAACAAAAGGAGGGTTCACCATGGTAAGGTTGAGTCGGCCAGACGCACCATAAGAACAAAAGAATTGGGAAAAGAGAAGAAAGAAGGAAAGGCATGTCAAATTAAATGAAGTTAAACAACAATAAAAAAGAATCAGAAGATGAAGCGAATGAAAGGAGGTTGCAGATAACTATGGTGGAAACAATCAAAATGATACGGAGAGGGAATGAAAAGCAAAAGTTTATGAAGAGAGAGAACAACTTTTAGTGAGTTAGGGTAAATAGAAAAGAAGAGGAAAAAGGACAGGAGCGCAAACCACGTAAGCTAATTATGAAGCTGAAGGAGAAAAAGACGAAACATTTGCAGTTGCTTCTCTCATAAGTTGGTCGAATGAAAAAGAACAAAGGGGAGAGAAAAACCAACGCCTCATTTGTCATCAGGTACGGGGATTCTGCCTCCCTGTCCCCATCTAATGAGCACTTACCCCGCACGCCCACAGAAACGTCAACAGTGTACAACACCCCAACATGCCACGGGTTCTCAGCATGATGATAACGGTTGATTGCTAAGTAAATGGGAAATTATATGTGCCAGCTGAGGCAGGAATCTTCGCTATTTCCTCTCCTTGTATGGCGCTCGCAGGTGGGTGTTACTCAAAGGATGTCCCAGTTGTGTTGCATGGAATGAAAGTATATCTTGGTGAAGTGGGAGACGATTGCTAGCGGAAGGCCTGTTAGTGGCACCGGGAAGCCACAATAGTCGCTACGTGCTTCTGGACATAGTCCCCACTCACGGATGAAGCTAGAGTTGGGTGAAGTCCCAGCTTATAACACTGAATCTATCTAATGTGACAGAAACCTGGGTTCTCACTACATTTCCTATAAACGTGTACGTATAAATACGAAACACGAATCTTTCAATGCAACAAAAACATGCAGCCCATGTAAAAGACCTATCATGGTTAGAATCACGATCCAAACGTCATTTTAAGCGTCGAAATCGAGCATTGAAACTGCCACGCAACGGACGAAGGGCATAAACGCGACTGTAACAACCGGTCGTGGAAAATCCCCCTTTAACCCTCGCGATTCAGTGTTTTTCCTAACATCACTCATTTGCCTACACTATTGACTTGTCTTTACGAACCGGTTGCTTCTATGGACCAATTGTTGTTTGTTCGCGCCTAGAGCGCTACTCTGGCACATCCTTGCTCAGGACCTGCGTGACGCACGTGCTGTTTGCTCACACGCTGCTATTTGGTTTCTCGTTGATCGTATTATTGAGGTTTGTATATTTTTGATGTCATTGTTCATGCAATAATCTAGTATCGTAGAGTATCACGGATAATTGTCTTTTGGTTTCGGGATCCGTTGCGAATTTGGCTAAACATTGCTCAAACGTTCCTTACAATACTCAATAGATCAATTTGGAACGGGGAAATCACGCAAAAAGCCAAGAAAATGATCGAAAACATTGGATTCCGGACAGGAAGTTACACGGTAAGTCCCTGGGGAGGTTTTGGGTACATTTGGTTCCTTAGTTAATGTTAGATCGCCTAGTCCTGTCAGTGCTATTTCATGTGGTAATGAGAGCAATAGGGATCGTAAAGATGTTGATTTACATAGGCTGGGAATACTAGGTCTAGAATAACAGTTACTATCGGCGAGACTACAGGCACAGAAAGCAGAAAAAAAGTGTACACAGGAAGAGCGAGAGCATGAGACCAGTGACTTCGACACTTCCGATATATCAGGGTGCAATAATATAGGGAACCCCACGCAGGTCGCCGACTATAAAACACCATCGATCGATTTGCCAAGAGTGGAACTAACGGTTTTCGGCGGGCGATCTGAACACTACTGCTAGTTTGTCAAGCAGTTCGAGACGTTCGTCGAAAATAAGGTAACCGACCCCGGGTAAAGGCTACTCTACCTTACTCACTACTGCCGAGGCCGAGCAAGAAAAGCTATCGACGGGTGTACCATGCTGGACCCGGAACAAGGCTACACAAGAGCAAGGAAGATTCTAAGGGACTTGTTTGGCCAACCGTTCAAAGTAGCCCGTAACCTAATAGAGAGCTTGATCGTAGAGGCAAAGAGAACCAGGGGCGACGTCTACACAATGGCCGACCTGGTGATTAAGATGTAAAACTGCTCAACAGCCATCCACCATTTAGGTTACAGAGCTGACCTAGATGCCATGCACACATTAGAAAACATAGTCCGTCACCTTTCTCCCAAACCGCAGGGTCGGTGGGTGGAGGAAGCGGAATGGATAAGCCGAAGCGACAGGGAAGCTAACTTCGAAGACCTGACCGAATACTTGGACGGTCAAACCAAGATAGCTGACAGCAGGTTCGGCCGACTCATCCGGGACAGCACCCGGGCAAACAAGCCCAGTACTAGCCAAGCTAAAACCCCTGCACAGGAGCATCCAACATACCAACCTTGGACCAATACACGTGTAGTTTCACGCGATGCCACGGCGCAACCAAATAGCAGATCCTGTGGCGCTAGTCATGGACTACCAGAATGCCCCAAGTTCGGCAACGCCACAATTGACTAACGGGGGGGAATGGCGAGGATTGCAGGAGCGTGTTTTATTTGTCTCAACACCACGCACCGGGCGGCAGCCTGTAGGACAAGGAACCGACGTGGTTACGAAAGCATCACGGGCAGACACCTACGGTTGCTGAATCAGGCGAGAGTAACCTTACCCGAGACGAGTACCAAACCCAGTGTTATTTGTTCATCGTCACGATCTGCCAAAATCCGGTACCTTTAGGCGTAGTTGCCGTGGGGGTAATGAACCCAACAGGAGTGGCCAAAGCGTTGACCTTCATAGATAGTTGCTCGGATACCACGCTAGTAAAGGATGAGTTCGCAGAGAGATATGGGATCAGACGGAACCAATCCGAAGTCATCCAGTCGACCAAACTGCACCTACCACTTGCTCCCTTGATCAACAACGATAGAGCAGAAACTCTAGAAGCGTTCATTATGAAGGACCTGCCGATGAGAGCACCTCAGTCAGTGCAATCGATTCTGACTCAGTGGCAGCATCTCGACGGGATTACGATCGAGGAGTGGCAGGGTAAAGAAATTGATCTGCTGACCGGATGTGATATACCAGAGGCGCTTTGGGCACTGGATCAAAGAATAAGAAGACGCAAAGCACCCTATGCAGTAAGCACCATATTAGGCTGGACTTTATATGGTAGTACAGACGGCAGATGCGGCAAACAGATCCAAGTCAACTGCACTTCGGTGGAAACGACGAACATCGAACAGGCATTCCAACAATTGCATAACACCGAATTTGCCGACCTGGCCATGGACAGAGATGCCCCATCACGAGAAGATAGGTTCGCTTTGGAAATGGTAGCCGAGAACGTCAAGTACGCAAAAGGTCGTTTCGAGGATCCTATCCGTGGAGATCCAACATGAAACCCGTGCCAAACAGCCAAGAAATGGCTCTGAAAAGATTAGGCTTCCTCAAAACCAGGCTGCTCCGGGAACTACAATTAAAGATAGAATACACGCGAGCCATGCAACATAACATCGACTTGGGTTATATAGAAAGAGTGGATACAGCGGTTATCAGCGGAAATTTGAGGTGGTACCTACCTTATCACCCGGTCGTGAACCCAAAGAAACTGGGGAAGGTCAGAGTGGTTCTCGACTGTGCCGCGAAATGCCAGGGTGTGTCACTCAACGACCATAAACTACAGAGCCCAGACTGGACAACACCACTAGTCGAGGTTTTATGTCGTTTTCGGCTGGGAAAAGTAGCCGTCTCTGCGGACATACCTGAGATGTTTCTACAAGTGAAGATGCCCGTTAAAGATAGGGACGCCTTCCGTCTTCTCTCATGGCCTGAGAACGACACCAATCGCGCACCTGACGAGTACAGGCTGACCGTGCACCCCTTTGGGACGGTTTCATCTCCCTTCTGTGCCAATTTTGCCCTCCGGGAAACCCTCAGGAGTTTCGGCTGCACCTGCGGCTTGTCAGGAAGAGCAATCGATCACTTCTACGTGGACGATTTTCTGTGCTCCTTTGACGATCCAAATGCTGCTATTCTTTATATGACCGAACTGATCGCCACTCTAAATGCCGGAGGATTCAACCTCACCAAATGGGCTTCGGGCAGCTAAGATGTGCTCAATGTTATACCGAAGTCCGAGAAAATGGAGTGTAAGAAAGAGCTTTCGGGATCCTCTTCAAAAACCGAGTGCACGCTTGGTCTTCAGTGGGAACCCAGAGGAGACGAATTCACTTTCACTCTAGACCTACCCAAAGGACCAGTCACACGGAGAGAAATCCTACCATCAGTCTCAAGCCTCTATGACCCCCTAGGTTTCGTTTCGCCATAGCTGTTACTGGGAAAGTGCTTGCTGCAATCTCTGTGCCAAAGAGGGCCGGGTTGGGACGAACCTCTCCAGGATGACGATGATAAGCGATGGCGCGACTGGCTTCACAGCCTGGAGTAACTTGGGGAGATAAAAATACAAAGATGCTTAACAGCTATCAAGTGCACAAACGATGCCCGACACCACTTATTCTCCGATGCATCAGAAATAGGCTACGGGATAGTTGCTTACGGCTGCTGGGTTGACGTAAATGGTGGGCGGCACAACCAGATACTATTCGCAAAGGTGGGAGTGGCTCCTCTGAAAACGGTGTCCATCCCAAGACCGGAACTGACAGCAGCAGTACTGGCCGTGAAAGCCGCGACGCTGATTAGGAGATGCTTCTATCGGATAAATTAGGAACCAAACTTTTGGACGGACTCAGCCACGGTACTTCATTACATAAACAACATTACCACTCGTTTTAACACTTTCGTGGCCAACAGACTCACTATAATCCACGAGTCGACTAAAACCGATCAATGGGACTATGCACAATCCGCCAGTTACCCGGCCGACTTCTGCTCAAGAGGCCTAAAACACTAGGGAGGTTGCGGATGTGGACAATGAGACCGGACTTCCTAACGGCAACTAAAGAGATGTGGCTAACACTATTAACACCTAAGGCTGATGATGGCGATATCGAGACCAAAAGACTGATACTGGCTACAAACTTCACGGGAAGCGTAAGCCTAATAGAAAAACTGTGCCACTTCCCCGACTGGATAAAAATGTAAACGGCCGCGGTCTGATGGATATGATACAAAGTGCTCCTAGTGATTTTGAAGGGCACATGACCACAGAACAAGTTAAATGTGGGAATGACACTAACGGCGAACTCGACGATCTACGCCTACTGCAACTGGACGCTTTCCTGTCGAGGCCCGCGAGTTAACCAGTATAGACGATAACACCAAGGGAAGCAGGCTGTTGTACAGCAGCATCCAAAGACTAAACCCCATGCGAACCAACGGACTACTGAGAGTTGGAGGACGGCTGACGAATCCAAATCTAGAGTACGAAACAAAACACCCCATAATAGTCTATGGTGACCACTACATAACGAGATGTCTGATAGACCACGTAAATCTGGAAGAGGGACACGCAGGCTTGAATTACTTAACGAAAAATATGGGTCGACGATTTTTGGTGACAAAGGGACCAGCGACGGTCAAGCGAGTCATAGTCAACTTCGTCACTTGTCGTCGCCGGAGAGTGGTAGCAGGCCAACAAATAATGGCCCCCTTCCAGCCGTAAGAGTTCAACCGGGATGGTGCCCGTTCGTGGAAATCGGCGTCGACGGCTTTGGCCCGTTACTTGTACGACATCATAGGAGCACCCAAAAGAGGTATGGCTGTCTGATAACAAGCCTACAATCCAGAGCAGTCCACCTCAAAGTAGTACATAACATGACAACCGATTCATTTTTAATGACACTTCAAAGGTTCATTGCAAGGCGGGGAGTCCCCGAGAATACATACTCAGACGATGGCTCGAGCTACGTTGGGGCTCATAAGGAGTTAGAGAAATGGTGGAACCGCCTGGATCACGCCAAAATACAAAACAAGACCGTAGCAAAGGGGATAGAATGGCACTTCAATCCACCTTATGCCAGTCATCGTGGGGGCGTTTGGGAAAGGCTGATACCATCGACTAGGAAAATACTCACAGCCCTGACTTCACAGCAAACCCTCGATGACGATACGCTGACTATTTTATTAACAGAAGTAGAACGCATATTGAACAACAGACCCCTGGTGCCGATCCACCGACCCGGAAGGCGAACCGGCACTCAGCCCCAGCGACCTATTATTACTCCGGTCAAACGCAGGAGTAACCACACCAAAAACCCTGCATGGAATGCACATCATCGGATGGAAACAAGTGAACCACTTAGCACAGGCTTTCTGGAAACGATGGACGAGGGAGTACCTACCGAAACTGCAGCTTCGGCAAAATTGGATCTCCAAACAGAGGTCGTTCAGACGTGGCAATGTGGTCATCCCCGTAGAGAGCCATTTACATGAAGACGATTGGCCGGTTGGAATGATCAAATACTGCCGTATAGAAATCGATGGCCTCGTGCGCGCGGTGGTGGTGAGAACGAACAAAGGAGACGTATTGTGAGATATCCGTAAGATACGTCTGCTCGAAGGTGACAGTGGCGAGGGCGAGGGCGACGCTACAGACCGAGTTAAATCCATGTCAGCCGATGCCAGATGAAGCTGAATTCATTTATTCATTCCTCACGCATTCTCCAGTAGGCCCAACCCTTCACACAGGCTTTTGAAGTATATTTGTGTTTAATTGCATACGGTGTTCACGATTTACTATGGAGTTAGTTGTCCAAACCTTAGCTCACCACACGACACGACGCTGCATGTAGAAGTAACGGGGCTTAGGTCACGAACACATGCCTACATTTTACTCGTTTTGCCACACAGTCCTCTGTTGACATTAAAGAAAGTCTTCCTTCGATGTGCAGACATACCTGTGATTCCATTATACACCCCGGCACGTACACCCACCCACGCACACACACACACACTCAAGCACACACATCCAGGACAGGACGGCCTTTTACAAGGACAGCATCTATGTGCCCCCTTCAAGCCCGCCATCGGTCAGTTGGTCTCGTGGAAGATGTAGACTAGCCTCAAGTCTATGTAGCCAATGGATTAGGTGTGACCAGTAGTAGAACGTTGACGACGAGCATTGGGCGCGCGCACTGACAACAGGGCCTAGGTAGGTAGAAAGAATCAGTACCTTTATACCGAACCTTTGACTCTGCTAAGGATCCAGGAGGATTTTGGTGGGCGGTGTAACAGCCGGTCGTGGAAAATCCCCCTTTAACCCTCGCGATTCAGTGTTTTTCCTAACATCACTCATTTGCCTACACTATTGACTTGTCTTTACGAACCGGTTGCTTCTATGGACCAATTGTTGTTTGTTCGCGCCTAGAGCGCTACTCTGGCACATCCTTGCTCAGGACCTGCGTGACGCACGTGCTGTTTGCTCACACGCTGCTATTTGGTTTCTCGTTGATCGTATTATTGAGGTTTGTATATTTTTGATGTCATTGTTCATGCAATAATCTAGTATCGTAGAGTATCACGGATAATTGTCTTTTGGTTTCGGGATCCGTTGCGAATTTGGCTAAACATTGCTCAAACGTTCGTTACAGCGACCACGCCACCAGTGATCACTGTACCTAACTGAAGTGAGCAAAGAAAAGTATGTGTGAAGAGCTTTACCAATGAACTCAGTCCGTGCACTCAAGTGCCTGCTCGCACATATGCGACGGAGGACATCAACTACTGCTACCATCTCAGCCCTAAGGGATGGACAACCGCTGGAAGTAACAGTTTAGGCGGAGATATTAGAGAGGCACTACTTGTCAGTTTCCGCTCCTGAACTGAGGCATACTCTTCCCCGCATACTGAAGTGGCCTCTCCCCGCATGTCGTACCGGGAAGTTTCCGAGGAAGAAGTGGCGTCGGCCAAGCTTGCCACCATAGTAACCTAATCCCCGGGGCCTGAGGGTGCTCCTCCCTTATTGATAATATAACTGGCCGATAAGTCCGTCAGCCGAACACACGATGGTTCTACGCATCGTTATCAGCGGGAGAGCCTCTTCACGAATGAAAATAAGTTGTCATCGTGCCACTGTATAGGGGCGAGGCGAGGGCCGAGGCCGTCATTTGTCGACCTGTCAATCCAACTTCGGTGGTGGGAAAGGTTGTAGAACGTCTCTTGGCCATGCGACTCCGGACGTATATCGGCGTGAGCAACCTTCTATGCTGACAACAACACGGATTTTGGAAAAGCGGGTAGTGTTTGATAAACATGCTGCTTGTACAAGAAAGCTGGACGAATGTTCAGACTGTGAGACACCCCACGGACGTGATCTTCGTGGATTTCAGCGAAGCTTTTGGCAAAGCTTTTGGCAAAGTTCAGTAAGAATGCCTGTTAGGCAAACCCAAGGCTCTCGATGCCGTAGATCCCTGGATTCTACAGATTGGGGACTTTCTGGAAGGCAGGACTTTTTCAGCCCGGGTAGCACCGTCAATGTCAGCAAGGCTAGTGGCTACCAGTGCCCCCCTCAGCCGTTCTGTCTGTGAAAACGATTCGGGGGTGAGGGTGGCTTCGTCACTAGAAAAGAAGAATAACACCGACAGATTCTGTGCTCCCGGATGGAGAATCCTTGAGTTGATTGGTCGACCTTTCGGTCACCTCTCACTCGACTCTTTCGAAGTAGTGTATACATTCATTGTGCGACCCAGATTGGAAAGCAGGTGACCGTCTGTTTTCCCTTGTACGGCTGCAGGAGTGACAGAGTTGGGACGAGAGCAAAGTAGCACAGCTCGCCCTGTTGGAAGACTGCGTGGGAGCAGCCGGCAGGGTCGACTAACGATCACCGGGTCGTTTCCAGCGGCATATTGATCTTCACCAGGAGTATAATCCGAGACTACTTTGGACCAGAACTATGTGTGGAGTTCTCTCTTTGAGAACAGGGCCGCACGACGGGGCACCCACTCAATCCAAAGAGGCAGCATTCGGAGGTTTGCCATTGGTTTGCCATTGGAGTACCATATATCTCAGAAGCTAACCAATCTATAGAATACGCTTCCAGCCAAAGTGGTGGAACAGCCCAAGGGTGTAGTGTTCGTTTGACTACTGGGGGTACTTCTGGAGAGGTGGTTGCTGGAGAAGCACGCCTAAGTCTACGTCGCTGAGCAGTGGTTAGGAGGCTTACGCTGGAAAGATACCGGCTGAATCTGTTATGAAGAACCTCGAAACCTAACAAAGCTTCCGGCATTTGGCTGGGCTGGATCCGTTATAAAGGGCCTAGAAACGAGACTGTGAGCCCTCTGCAAACTTAAGTGAGAGTTTGAGCTCAGTTTGGCAAAAAGCCAGAGAAAGCAACCGAAGAAATTCCATGGCTATACACAGTCAAAAAACTAAATAAAGGATGCGATAAGTCCATTACTCACTGAGGACTATCGTAAAACCACTGATGACCAGGTCAGTGCATGCACCTTGGGTAAATACTTTGGTAGGGTACACAGGGTCTGTAACGGGATGCGAGTCGACTTGACGCAAATACTTCCTCCTCACCAGTTGAACGGATGGAATCTTACTGAGGGAATCATGTATAGGTGCCTACGTGAACTGTACGTCCACACTTCAGTGGGTCCAGATGGCATCCACCCAGCTATCGTTAAGCCATTGGCGAATATCATAATTCCATCGGTGTGCAAGCTGTACAGATCCGCGTACGGCCAGAGTAAGTTACCCCGGGACAGAAAGAGAGCGGCCGCCATGGCTGAACATAAGAGTGGACCATATTTAACTACATATAACCACAGGCTGATGAGCTCAACTAAGGTCCCACTAAAGTTCCGGAGCGGACCATCCGAGCCCACATCCGTCAGTCCTTGATGGAGCACTCCTTGCTGAGCCCGGAACAGCTTGGATTGCTGAAAAGTACATCCTGTCCGAATAATCTCTTACGCTTCTTAGACGAAGTGGCTTGACGGCTCGATAAATGTAAACAGGCCGAAGTACGTTACCTGGACTTCAGCAAGGTGTTGGACTCCGTTAAACTCCATCTATTTCTGTGCAGAGTGGGGACCCTCGGCATATGCGTGTCAGTATTCGGCTGGCTGGCGGACTTCTTTTCCTGCAGGACCTTTTACACCAAAGTGGGGGACAGTTGTCTTAGTTTGTCAGAAGTCACAGCAGCGTACTTCAAGGGTGCGTCCTAGTCTTCAGTGGCCTAGCTTCATTTTCACGGATGACGTGGAAGTTGTTGGATCCGAGGGTAGGATGTACTTGGGCAGCGACTTGGCAACGGTTCTGGAGTGGACATACAAATGGGACTTACAGCTGGACGCTGAAAAAGGCCAGTTTTTGTCAGGGCTGACAGAAATCCTAAATGTTGCTAACGACCAAGGGCTGTCCGCCACAGCGGTTAGTAGGGTCACGCACCCCGGAGTCATCATAAAACTGACCCTAGTTGGTCGAACCAGTGAGAAGCTGAAGCACAAAAGGCTAGTGATGGGCTCTTTAGATGGCGATCAGCATCGTGTTGCCGGGGGCTGTAAATATTCGCACACATATACATGGATGTGCGCGGTCATGTCAAGCACCGGTGTTAGCATTCCCAGACACCACAGAGACCGCTGGAGAATTCATATTGGACAAAGACGCATCAGAAAAGTGTATTGGAGCGGTACTTTTACAACGCGATCCGGACGTTAAGGAACACGTAATATCATATGGAAGTAAAACGCTAAGCAAACACGAACAAATTTACTGTACTTCGAGAAGAGAAGTGCTAGCCCTGGTATACTTCATTAAATACTATCGACACTATCTCCTGGAACGTCATTTCCTCGTCCGCAAAGGTCATCGAGCACTTCTGTAGCTTGCCAACTTCAAGGACCCAGAAGACCAAGTAGCACGACGGTAAGAGCAGTTACAAGAATACTAACACACTTGCCTGCACCGACCGGAGAAACAACACGGGAACTCGGACTCCATGTAGCTTAGACCCAATCGAAACCATGTTGATTGCCCCTCGTGTAATTCCCAATATGTGGCACTAGTCAACCTCGATGCACGTTTGTAAAACTGGAGAAGGGTACACGCTGAGGATCCCGAATTGGCCATCTTGTATCGATGCATGAAGGAAGGAGGAAGACGACCAACAAGCGAGGGACTGGCGGGAGCCAGCTATGAAACCCGTTGCTATGGGACAAAATTAAACTACACGATAACCTACTCTTCCCCCAACAAGGGCCTAACTACCTCAGGTGATTAGTAGTTCCGTAATCGCAAATGCAGCTTGTCATGGAACGACTTCATCACGACTTGGGACACCCAGGTCAAAACCAAATGTATGATGCCAGATACTGGTGGCCCCATGAAAGAAGTGACGTCACCAGCTTCTGTCAGCAATGCCAACCATGCGCTACCTGGAAAGATCCTAATCCCGAAGGCCGAGCACCACTCAAACTCATACAAGCAGGATATCCGAGCGAAATAGTCGGAGTCGATATTATGGGTCGGCTACCGGAAACCCAAATAGGAAACAAATATATCATTGTGAAGGTCGATTACTTTACGAAGTGGGCAGAGGCTGCCGCAGTCCCTGTTATCGATGCGGCAAACGTCGCGAGAACAATTTTTGAGAATTGGGTCTGCGATTGGGGGGGGCACTCGGGCAACTTCACCCAGACAGAGGGAGCAGCTTTCAAAACAGCACTATGAATTGTGCAAACTACTGCAGGTTGATAAAACCAGGACAACAGCATATCACCCTGAAAGGAACGGATTGGTTGAACGGACGAACAGCACCGTAAAAGGACTACTCATGGCCTTCGTCGAAGAAACGATACATTGTGACCAAACGTTGGAGCAATGCTTGATGGTATACAAAAGCACTGTACATCGATCGACGGGACAGACACAGCATCTCCTCTGGACAGGAAGAGAAATGCGCACCCTACGTGACCTACGGACACCCTATGTCGGGCGACTGCCTCAACTAGTAACGGACTACATAGTAGAACCCAAAAGAACTTCGATCAAGACGCATGAACTAGCCCGACGGAACTTACGAGAGAGTCATAGACAACAGAAGGAATACAATGACAAGAAAGCTCACGGATCATTGCTAGAAGTAGGTGATACTCTGTTCTTGCATTCCGAGGCATTACCGATGAAAGTTCCAGCGAAACTGCACAAACGATGGACAGGGCCGTTCGTCGTAGAAAGGGTTAGTTCTGAAAATCTTTGTCCTGTTTGCGACAAGACTGGTCGATCCATAACACTCGCAGTTCATTTCAATCGGTTGAAACCGGTGTTGGAAACAGGGAGCTTCAGTCATCCAACAGATGGCAATGAAGTCCCAGAAGTAGGCGCAGAGGTAAAAGTACTCAGCCAAGGAGGAATGGCGAGGCACCGGGCCGGTTCCTGATTAAAGGGGGTCTGGTGTGGCGCGGAAACCTTGTAAATATGGCTGCTTATCTCCTTAACATATACAACCGTTGGCCCCACTGTACATACTTCTCATACTCCTAATTCTTCCTTCCTGTTTCAGAAACAACTGTGAATATAATGGACAAAAACCCTGATCACCCCCTTGAAGACCCAGGCTAGTAAACACTTGTATATCCATATATCTAACGTATCACTGTACTAGGTGCCACATAATATAAACTGACTTGTTGTGAACTGGACTTCTGTGTATACCACAAATTGAGCTTATTTTCTACCCCTAATTCAATGAGCAGCAGGAAAAGTTAATAGGGCCCTGTAGGTTTACCCCCTCACAGACCAAACTCCCCCTCCCTCCATGCCAAACTTAACTGCTTATATACTGGCCTGACCTGTCGAGTGTCCCCTACGGATAATCTTTGCCCTCCTCCCTCTGACCGGACCCGACACTAAACAGGAATGGGCCCACGTATTTAAGCAAAGCAGTAACAGAGGCAGAAGGAACTTAATGAATATTATGTTATCATTTTTTACGTACAATGGATCATTGTGCATCCATGCCCACTTTGACATCCTGCTCGTTCTCCTGTGGGAGAAAATAATTGTTATTAAAATGTAAATGGGAACTAACGACATTGAAATAACAAGTGAGAATAAGACTCGTATTTCTGAGCCCATCCCGGGTGGCTAAAAGTACTTTCGGCTCCTCAGTAGTAACGATTGTAGGCTGTTGAAGAACCCAGTCTGGACTCATTAAGTTAGATACGATGTCCAACACCTACCGACAATAAGGCCATGGAAGCTGCTTTCGGGGAAGCGTATTTGTTACGTGATCTGGATTAGCTGATGTCTCGAGGAAACCGTTTTTCAATAACCTCAGCATCAATGATCGGATAAAATGTCCAACTTTGTAGCTGATGGATGATGCTAGCACAGAATCCTGTAAAAAGTCAAATTTCTGAACAATAAGTGAAGAGCCTATTTGGCACCATTTTTCTGCACAAGTTTTTTCCAAGGTCATTGGCCTCGCCAAAACTTATCAGGGGGAACAAGTATTCTGACGGTCATATGAAAGCACGTTATTTAGGAGCTTGTAGTCTTTTGTCCATTTACTCCTGGGCTTCCAAGATCCATAATAAACAACTTGGCGAACAAACTCGTTTTCAGTTATTCGTACTCATACCAACACAGAACAATATAAATGACTCACAAAATAAGAACGGAGAATGACAATTCAAATTTGTCTCTGCACGTGTGTGTGCATGGGCACTTTATCACGGTGTGGAACGTTCAAGTGGTTGCACATGTGTTCGGGACCATGACGTGGGCCACGGAAGCCTCAGTGCTTGCACCATTTACAAAGTCCGAGGAAATCAATCAAGACATGTCAAGTGTCGCATCTTAGCCACAGCCAAAGCCATGAGTATTCGCCTCTACAATCTTCCCTCTGCGCTGAGAAACTATCAATGCAAGCTGTATAGTCCAGCCACCGGAACGTTCGAGCGACGCGTAGCAACCAATTTCGACACAATTAAAAACAAAGCCGATTCCAAATAGCTACGGTACTATATAAAACAAATTAATTAATTTTACAATAACCAAACTTCAATATTATTCCTTCTGGGCTCTTCCGCTCCAAATCGGACAACAAATCAACAACTGCAGCTGGGTTACAGCAAAAGGTTAGATACACAAGATGAGATTACCAAATATAGTCACAACGAAATTCAAGCTGAGCGACTCTCGCTCGAGGCAACGGTAGGAGTCCGGTTTGTGACAAAGATTTAGAGAAGTAAAACAAACAATCGGAATTTCAGCAAAGATAGTTCATACGAATGATAAATTTCGTTTGTAATATGGATGCTAATGCATGGAAAGGGGTTTCCTGAACTCCCTTTGACCGGCCCCCAAAATCCGGCCCGGATTTTTCCCGTGCACCGCTAGGTGTGGTCGGCCTCATGCATCGGCTCGCCCTACGGTTTCCCAACACCTAAAACTTATCACTGTCAATAGCAGCTCCCAGTCGGACAAGTGGATCACTTCTCAGTGGTCCCCCCCCCCGGTTCGGCAGATCCGAAGACCCGCCTCCCACTTGAGAAGAGTTGGCCTCTGAACTTACAACACCAGTGTCCGGCCCGCCCTCAATAAGACAAATCTTTCCAATGTCACGGAGCACTAATCCTTCATTAGTTCGCACTGTTGCTGTTCGCACCAAACCATCGTCCGAAACTGAGATGCTTTCGATGACTCCTATCGGCCACCGGCCACGCGGCAAAGCCTCAGAAACTAGTAGCACTACATCACCCGATCTAAAGTTGCATTCTCCAGTTATCCACTTCTGCCGCTGTTGTAATAGTGGAAGATATTCCCTGATTTATCTCCTCCAAAACACATATGTTAGGTAGTTTGCCTGCCCCCACTGACGAACCAGTCTATCGCGAATCCGTCGGAATATCTCGTGGGTTCGCCCTCAGGATAAGTAGGTCTTTGGGCGTGAGTACTGGCAGATCACGAAAGTCCGAGGTCAAAGGCACTAGCGGTCGTCCGTTCACTATCTACTCACTTTCCGTAAGGAATGTCAACAATATTTCGTCAGTCGTCGGCTGCTCGTCACAAATTGAAAGAAGTACTCTTCTAACCGAGCGCACCATGATCTCTCGTATGCCACCACGGTGACTAGCATGTGGGGGATTGAAATGTCACTGCAAGCCCCGTTGCAAAAATCTATCAGCAATCTTATCACTAGACCAGTTTTCCATAAGGTTCTTCAATTCCCTTTGAGCCCCAACAAAGTTTGTACCGTTATCCCTAAAAATCTCGGACAGTGACCCTCTCCTTGAAATGAAACGCAGCAATGTCATAATGAATGAATCCGTGCTAAGTTAATAAGAAACTTCAATATGTACCGCACGCATCTGTAGGCAGATGAAGATGCATCCATATCGTTTCTCTATGCTGCGCCCATGTTTAACCGCAAATGGGCCAAAATAATCTATTCCGACGCATCTGAACGGAAACCAACCTTGTTGGACTCTAATGGCTGGTAGAGGAGCCATCATCTGCTTGCCTACGACCGCCCAATGCTTCCGGCATTTCCAACATCCTCCAAGTACTCGCCTGACGGCAGCTCCCCCCTGTACAGTTCAAAAGTTTGCGTGGTTCCGCGAGTAACTGAGAAGGTCCTGCGTGTCCTTCCATCGCGTGATACCATCGTATTATTGAGTCTGTAATCGGGTGAGTCTTGGGTAGTATCACCGGATGTTTCACATCCTGAAGCTGACTGGAGTAGTCCAGTCGTCCTCTAACACAAAAAATTCCATTTAATAAAATTGGATCGAGTTTTAATAGGGTCCTGTTCATCGGAGATTTGCTATTGCATAGGTTATTGCTCCTGTCTCGTAGCCATTTTAGCTCTTCGCCATAGACCTTAGCTTGTACAATCAAAATAACACATTCCTCCGCTTTAGCAATGTCGTTTAACTTCAAGGGCCCAGTTGTCAATCCTAGATCCGTGCGCCCTCCTCTCATAACTGCAAAGTACATTTTAAAACGGGTTAATCACGCTACCGACTCAGCAAGTGTAACCAACTGGAGTGCCTAGCTAGAAGTGCGTCCGTCCATGCATCCTGCAACACTGTGAGAACTGTACTCGAAGGCTGCTTCAACTCAACGTTTGGTGGTGCTGCAGACACCATAGGACTGGTCGGCCATGAAGTTTCATCGTTCATCAAGAATTTAGGACTTTCGAACCAGCAACTGATATCACTCGGTGACGTTGTGCCTCTTGATGCCAAGTCTGCAGGGTTAGCCTCCGATCTGACATGAGGCCACTGCCAGGGTTCCGACCACTGATGGATTTCAGCCAAACGGTTGGCAACGTACGTGCTGAATCTCGTTTTAGTGTTGTTTATGTAGTGAAAAACTATAGCAGAGTCCCTCCAGTAGTAAGCCTTACCAAACTTGATTCCATTTTCCTCTATAAGAATCCGAGAAACCCTAACGGCCAGTCTTACTGCGGCTAACTCCAATCGAGGGAATGTTACGGTCTTCAGAGGAGCTACCCTTGACCTAGAGAACAGTAGAGCATAGTAAGGGGCTATGTCCCCTGAAACCATTCTGGAATACGCCACCACCCCATAGCCAACTTCAGAAGCGTCACAAAATACATGAAGCTGTACACCTTCGTTCAGTGAGTCACCTCTAATAATAGAACGCCGATTTTTGAATGCGCATAGTTGTTCCATACTTCTTGTCCACTCATTCCAGCATCGTATGGGTTATTCTCCAAATGGGTCGTCCCAACCAAGCTTCAAGCGACACTGATTGCAAAAACACCTTGCCTGGCAGAATGAAAGTTGAAACCAACCCTAGTGGGTCGAACACGGATGATACTATAGACAACAAGCCACTCCTTGTTTGAGGTTTTTCGCGAATGAAAATTGGAGCGTGTCTTCTATTGCATTCTATTCTAACCCCAACTTCCTCTCCGGCACAGGCGCGCAATCACCTATTTCCAAAGTGGGATGAGCCGGCTCAGGTTTTGGTAAAATATCCAGCACCTCCTTACGATTACACACCCACTTATGAAGCCGGAATCCACCTTGTGATAGTAACTCACTCATCTGGATAGCAAAAATTCTTGCATTCTCCGGTGTGGTCAAAGAAACAAGACAGTCGTTTACACAGAAGTTGTTATACACGGCCCTGTAGACGTAATCCTCATATTGTCCCCCCCCCAATCGTCTGCCGTGCGACGTAACGCGAAATTTGCACAAAATGGGGAGGAAGTGGCACCAAACGGGTGGACATTCATCTGATATTCAACAAGATCACCACCTAGTTAACCATTTTTCCACCAGAGGAACCTCAGTGGTCCTTTGTCTCTCGTCGGCACTCGAACCTGCATGAACTTTTCTTCAATATCCGCAGCCAACGCGACGGATTCCTTTTGAAAACGAAGCAACACTCCAACTAAGCTTGCTGTCGTATCCGGTCCCTGTAGCAAGTAATCATTCAAGGAGCGTCCCCGGAATGCAGCCGCGCAGCCAAACACCACCCTCAACTTGCTAGGCTTTTTATGGATCGTAATTGCGTGATGTGGTAAGTACCACTTTGGCTCAAAACCCATTTTTAGCTGTACATCGGGCACTAACTGGGAGTGGCCCTTGCGCACATAACCCTCTATTATTGTAGAGTATTTGTCAAAGAATTCCGGGTCACGCGCAAACCTTTTCTCAAGCCGTTCAGTCTCTCTTTGGCCACAATATAGTTATTCGGAAGTCTCACTTCAGGATTCCTCCAAGGAAGTGCAACTTCATAGTGTCCGTCCAACCAGGTTGTGGCATTGGAAACCATATCAATGGCCTGTTTGTCTTCTAATGAAGGAGAGTTTTCCGATGCACACCCATCGCAGAAATCGGCGTTGTATAGTCGATCGATCTGTTCTGCTAAGGGGTCCATTCCCCTCTCAATGTGCTTTACTGTCCTCACAAACCGTGGTTCCTGGTTTATCGGACCAAGAACAATCCATCCTAAAACCGTCCGCACAGCATAGGGTTGTTTTCTTTTGCCGCATCTTTGCTCTAATGCCCAATGTGCTTCTGGGACGTCGGCACCTATCAGGATTCGCACTCCCGAATCTTCCAGATTCTGTCTTTGGACGCAATGAAGGTGAGGCAAGGATAAAATTTCCGCATCTGTGCAGTACTGAACTGCTTGAATTGGTAGCCTATTAACACAAAAACTCTCTCTATATTCACGAAATCACTCTCTGACAATGATTTCAGTCGCAGCTCCGTTATTCCCAAATTCCCAGTGGTAGTCCTATTTACGGCCGAAATCGAAAGTGAGGTCGGGGATGCCTTCAAGCCCACCAGCTCTATAATGTCTTTCTGTATTAGAGTCACGTCAGACCCGCTGTCCAGCAGAGCCTGGGTCTCCACAAAGCCCCCGGTCCGTCTACTGACCCGACATTCTGGCCTAAGAGTAGCCGCACAATTATTGGTCCGCTGCCCAGGCATTTTTGCACTGTCCGTACCCAGCTTATCCAGCCGCAGCCCTTGTGTTGTATCTTGCGTGAATCGATCGGTACATTGCTTCTGTGCAACATGCAGTAGAGGGTGGTGCCGTTTCGGACAACCTGATGTTGAATATGGTTTGGAAACAGAACAGTTGCTAGACAGATGTCCACATATGACACACGAAAAACAAGCCTTGATTTCTTTGATCAATGCCCAACGACCGGGTACATCACGAGACAGGAATCGCTGACATTACTCAAGTGCGTGTATTCCATTACATAGTGAACACCTATTAGCTGCGACCAACAAAATACTACCCCGATTTGGCATGAATCGTGTCGCTTCTGGATACGGGTTTTGTGCATAATTCCTCCAACTGGATGACCGCGAATACCCCTGAGCTTTGCTATTGGCAGTCAGTTTGCCAAACCTACTTCGAGCAGCCCGTGCCTCAGGGGACACTAGGTGCTTCAGATCTTGGAACCTCGGTTCGTCTCCTCTTCCCAAAATACCATCAACGGTCCTAGCCTACAAATCCTGGAGACGCTTTGGTAGCACTCGAGTGATACGTTCCATAGCCTGCAATGAGTTGAGGTCCGACATGCAATTCATCTGCGTGAGGGCAACTTCACAGTTCAGCATTTTTAACGACAACTTGGTCAGGGCATCCGAATCTTCCACCAGAGGCTTCAAGCCTTGCAGTAAGCCGTCAGTCAGTGAACGAGCCACTACATGATCTTGTCCATACCGATCTTTTAAGATTTCCCTAGCCCCATTATATGCCAGTGTTGGAGGCAACATAACACGTTCGGCAATCGCATCCCTTGCTTGTCCCTTGCAGTAATGCATCAAATAAAGTAGGCGCTGGCCATCGTCTCGAACTCGACCTTCGACGTAATATTCGAACTGTTTCACTAACTTCCAGTACGTTGACGAGCAGCCCGCAAATGACTCCAGTTCCACCCTGGGTAAGTCCAAACGATAATTCACTGGGGGTTCCGCCACTGGAACCAAGCTTGTTGTTCGTGGTGCATCGTTGTGCACGTGGTAATCACCTAGGTAACGAGAAAGATGCTCACTGACCTTTACTCCACACTTGACTTCATCTCCGTTGAATAGGTTTTCTTCTTCCTCAGCGAGTGCCAAAGGCAGTTACGCCATTTCCGTCTTATTCCTCACCTAGAGCAGCTTACGTTGCTTATCTAACTCTAATTGTTCTGCAAACTGCTTCTCCTTCAACTCAGCTAACAACAGATCAGCTCTAGCTCTATGGGAAACCGAGCTAACCCTAGAACAACCTGATATACTAAAGCCTGAGCCAGAAACATGACCAATACCTACGGGCAAAGGGTTTTGGTTCACCTGCAGGGTATTGTCCTTTGATTCGGAACGGTTTGCCGACTTGCTGCGTAATTTCATGTCTCAGAAATTGCCAATGATATTGAGTACTGTATAGTCCAGCCACCGGAACGTTCGAGCGACGCGTAGCAACCAATTTCGACACAATTAAAAACAAAGCCGATTCCAAATAGCTACGGTACTATATAAAACAAATTAATTAATTTTACAATAATCAAACTTCAATATTATTCCTTCTGGGCTCTTCCGCTCCAAATCGGACAACAAATCAACAACTGCAGCTGGGTTACAGCAAAAGGTTAGATACACAAGATGAGATTACCAAATACAGTCACAACGAAATTCAAGCTGAGCGACTCTCGCTCGAGGCAACGGTAGGAGTCCGGTTTGTGACAAAGATTTAGAGAAGTAAAACAAACAATCGGAATTTCAGCAAAGATAGTTCATACGAATGATAAATTTCGTTTGTAATATGGATGCTAATGCATGGAAAGGGGTTTCCTGAACTCCTTTACACAAGCACTTCGGCTTCCGTGGCTCACGTCATGGTCCCGAGCACATGTGCAACCACTTGAACATTCCACACCGTGATGAAGTGCCCATGTACACACGCGATTGCAGAGGCAGATTTGGATTGTCATTCCCCGTTCTTATTTTGTGGGTCATATATATTGTCATGTATTGGTATGAGTACGAATAATTGAAAACGAACTTGTTCGCCACGTTGTTTATTCTCAATGTGTTCTGTGGGATTTTTCAGACAATTTAAACAGGCCAAAGCTTCCATTAATATATGAAGGACTTTTCTCGTGAATCCATTCGTGACTAGCTCCGCAAATCTAATGGGACAAAAGTCATCAACAAAATCAACCGTTGCTTGCCATCAGCTTTCCTCGCGATATTACCCTCATTTGTGGGTCTCAGGTTTGCTTGGAACACTCATCCAAGGCTTTGAGGAGCTCCTAAAAAAGCAGAAAATAATGTAAACGATGAAACTCGTACTTTATGACGACGTAGAATGCCCTGGAATGTCCGGGTAGGGCTTTATGCAAGTCTTGGTGCTCCCTCTATCTGGGTGGTTTACAAATCTTATAACTAAATGGTATTGGCATTTGCTTACACGGACAGGGAAACAGACGGTCCGCTGTTGTAACCGACGTTTGTCTTGTTACTGGGTGGCAGAAAATGGCTGCAAAGATGGCTTACTCCATGGGACTTTGGGGACCATGATGTTCTCTTTTGTTAAGGAAAGAGTGTTGCCGTACCTGTTTCTTGGAACAGCTCTTAATTAAACTGGTAATAAAAATCAACTCACTATGTGTTACCTCTCTTCATGGTATCGGTGGTGCGTCGCCTGCTGAAAAGTGACTTCGTTTCTTATAATTGCTCATTGGTAGTTAGAATAGCGAAGACGCAAATGATCCTTTTCAGAGGTACCCCCATCACAACCGTCCCGTGACTTGATGGAAACTGATTACCTTCCATCCGAAGCTGCCCCCACCATACCTCGTCGGTAATAGCTGTTGGCTGTGAGGATGATATACATTGCCAATATGCCAGTGTGGACGACGACGGAAACAGACATCCTACCAAAGGAAAACCAGCTTGCGCATTACTTCCAGGCAAATGCAATGCATATGATCAATGGGAAGTCTTAAACCATGCCTACGTCCAAAGATTCCAGTGGTGACCGATAAACAGGATTTCTGAGAAATATTGTGTTAGTTAACAAAAGACCGGTAACGGAAAGATGGTTAACCTTATGCCCGTGGTACACTCTCTGTTGTGTATATTTTTCGCGAGCGAAGTATCCCCCGTGGGACTTCTTGCATTTCACAAATGCTATGGGTAGGTGATCGTAGATAACAGCCACCAATTGAACCAATTTACCGTTTTGAATTCCTTTTAGTTTGATTCCACTCCGTTGAACCCCAGCCACGTCGAGCACCAAGTCTTCCAAAAATGTGTTCACATCCGTGAGTTGTTTGGGCCCGCAGTGAACTCCTACCACGAAGAGGGTATTCACTGTTGGATACGGGACGCACCAAAATATTGTACACAAACGTGCTGGAGATGATCCAAAGGGGTGCTTGCCGCCAATATGCAATTGGACCTCAATCGTAGCTGGTTCTTCTTGCAGTAAGCTAGGTTGAAACTTGCTGAGAGCTGACTGCGGTCCAGTGTGACAGTATGCTCCTGGATGAACTTGACGTACCACAGTCGTTCGAGGTGTTCCCATCAGTTCGCGAAAATCTCAAGGCGGATACCGTCTGTGTGGTCGGTACATCATAACGTACCTATTCATGCATTTTGCGGTCAGATGGTGTTTATTGCACCAGTGTTTTAGCAGCAGCACCTTTAAGGTTTCGGACTCGAGAAGAGTACTCCTCAACAGCTACACCACTGTTGTTGTAGGAAAAAATGTGAAGTGTACCTACCGTTACTCGTAATCCCGACATCCCCGCGTTCACCCTTGGAATGTGGGACTCCGATGCCACTGGCTCCGCCGAATTCTTGGTTTACTGTCAACTTATACACGTACTATCTTCAACAGTTGCTGGATAACCATGCTGTTTCATCCAGCGCATCTAAAGCCTTCGCAAAGATTTTTACAAGGCTTACTGATGGCAGAAGGACTGAATCTCTCCATGTCAATAGCCAAGACAATATTGGTAAGGAGAGCGCAAGAAACAGTGCGTCTTCTTTATAATGTCTTTATTTTACTATCTCTGCCTCATAAGCGTCAAACTTCACTCAAGGCCACTATCAAGGTCGGACTGGTACTACCCTCAAACACGGTGCTTCACGCAAAACTAACCGATCGATACTGTGATTTCATTGGTGCTGGTTACCTCAGTCACATGACTAATAGGCACAGTGCGTCCCAATGGGAATGCCGGTTAGCAAAAAGCAGCGCATGCGTTCAGCCCAGTTTGGCATCGAAATTTGGTCCACGTTACATCTGAAGGCGTGGCAGCGGGAAGGCTAAGCAGAGCACATGTCTTGGGGTAAACGCTGGCTGGCTGGGCGCGCTTGCTTGAGTGTGGAAGTGTGCCTAAGCTGGGAGAGTGAGCGAAATTATCGTTTGTAACCGAGTAGCGGATTTTGTGCGGGACAACGGTAAAGCCTTCGAAATAAAATTTAACGAATAGGATTTCAAGATTCTCATGCAGTGGATGTCTCGTGGCATGTCCCTGATGTCATTGTGAACATTATGGTGAGCGAAAACTGAACTTGAATTAGATTTGCGTGTAAAAAATGAAGAAACATTTCACTGAATGCGAGTCAGCAAATGTGTCCAGTTGTTTTTCAAACGGACCGAGTGACCAAGACGGAAATGAAGCCTCGTTTGCCCGACTCATGTCTGCTAGTTACGATTCTGTCTTACTAATCTTATCTTAATTGCTGACCACCACGGCGAACTATCACTTCCTTACTCTGTTTAGCAGTTTATCGACAAATGACGGTTAAGTAAACCCATAACTGACATCGAAGAAAGTCGGTAGACATAGGAACAGTAAAGGCAACCTCATAGCTATGAACAACTGATATTAACAATGGCATTCACCGTTCGTGAGAAAACTTTGGTGCCAAATGTACTTCTTTTCAAAACGGCCGTCGCATGGTGGTTACTATGTTACTGACAAAGTTACCAGACGCACTGACGTTATGGATAACCTCCCCTGTAAGGAGTTATGGGCGTGAAAATTCAGACAGCAATCGCAACAGCACGTTATTCAGAAAATGTCAACAGGAGAAATTTGGCACACATTCATTCATGGTCACTACATATACTGGCAATAACGTTGTCAACAAATACCACGAAGGGAAAACCAAGAACGTGTTCATTATCCTTCAAGGGAAGAGTGTGTGCTGATTATGTAATAATCCAAGTCGCGGGAATAAAGACTTTCTGTTGGTTGACTGGCCCATGACATTTCATGCAATGTACGTAGGCATCAGATTTTGGCGACCTTTCCGTTATGACTAAATTATGAATGCTTCAAATGCTCGCCTCTTTAATATTTGAGGTCGAAAACAAGCAACCAATAGGCACAGTGGATGGTAGACGTCTTTTCGAAGAAAACTGACCTAAGCCCGGGATAAGCATTCACCCTCCAGTCCCTAGACTCGGAGGTAACAAAGCAAAAAAACAACCGAATAAACAAATCGGGTATTTATTCCCATCTTGTTGATTCCTCTCCACAATTTCTTATAAAGTATGCAGACTTTTTAGCCAGAATGGAGGCTTTCTTAGATATTTCCCTAGTCAATTGCACAATTTTCTTTTTCACCTTACGCTGTTCCCCTCTTGGCTCTTCCGATCAGGCCACAGTCAACGTTTTGCCTAAGATTTATAGCCACGACAGCCACCAACATTCCACCTAATTACATATGATGATCACAACGTGATTGTCAAATAATGCAATAGCAAACCGAGTATCACACCCTGAATTGTTGTACTCCTGGTTGTGAACAAAATTATCGGTTTCAAAGAAATGAGAAAATCTCGAGCCAGGTAAGGTCACGGCTCTGTCAAAAACTCTCGTCGATATGGCTCATCGGAATAGAATACGTGTTTCATCCCTGGTACCTCGATTTAACGCGATTCTCAAGAACGGCCCTTTACCTGGGTCGTTCTCTTTCACTCATGGGACACAGACAGCCACGTACTGTTTCCAGAGGTGTGAATGTGGTTCGTTCAGTATCATCCACAAGTACCAATATCCCCCCTACTCGAATAGCTGGTTGGACTGGAAGGCAGCTTGCCCCGCAAATGGTCCCGGGGACTGGGTCACTGTATACTGTTGCGCCCCGTGACGACTAATACTGCCGTTCAATGAAAAGAAGAGTCTTGTTTGCCACCAGTAAATTAAAAGTGAACAGGAACCCAAGTGTTTGTAAGACATGCCTAATAATGAAGGACGAGTGATGAAACACAGAAAATCTCCGTAGATTATCACAGAATGGAATTAATTTATTCTTTTCTATCACTGGTTTTGCGATTTGATTTCATTCATAACTGTGAGAACGGTGTTCATCATGATCGGATCTCATTTGCACATTCGGTCTGACGCTGTTTATTCCGTAACACTTCAACCTGTCAGGCATCTCTTGGCGTTTGTTACATATAGTTTACTATTATTTCCGCCAATTTCATGTTGACGAGGTCCTTGCTTGCTGGACGTCCAGCTCATGATAAGTTGAATGTTAGATAAGTAGACAGTTTTCTTGGTCATAGGCTAGCGAGTCATGATCTAGGTGGTGTGTCGACTATCAGCCCGAGCACGCGAACTACCATCTGTTAGTCAGCTGGTCACTAAATCAGCCCTTTGAGACCCCACAAACCAGCTTGCTTGAACCAGTTTACGCAAACAACACAGCCACGCAGTTGTCATTAAGACCTCGCCGAAGTTAATGTACTGCGTGGCCTTATCAGGCCAATTATCCGCTTCTTAGACTGGTACAATCAAACAGCAACTCATCCGTAAACAGCATAGTGATACCTTCAAGGCTGCAACACTGGCGGCCGATAAACGAATTGCTGTTGCCATCTGAAGTGCTGAAAACTTTTAGGACTGTTTAGATGGTCTTAGGCCTGATATATGAAGTGGGAAAGGATGGAAAATGGCAACAGTCTAATGTGCAAGTGACAAATGGAGTGGCGCAAATATGGTCCAATCAATCCGGTTAACGAAGTCGGCACCAATCTGGTGCACACCCTGTTAGAAAGTGATTCGTTGACTGATTGTCGCAAGCTGTGAAGGTGGTTTCTATTTATTAGAGCTACACTTGGTGCTGGTTATTTAGAAAAATTTATTGAGTTCTCGTGTTTTTGGTTATCTACGAAAAGCAGATAGTTTTCTTTGCATAGACAACAATGGGAAAACAGTTAACATTGTATTACCAACTGTCTGTTTAACAGATCATTGTGTAATTATTTGCATACTCTTTAGTCAGTTAAGCCGTTTATTTGCCGGTAACAGATTAGACTTCAGTTACATGATTCGTCATGCAATGTGAATGTTCAAACCACTGAGAACCATGGAGGCGCTTGATAGACGACTGGACTCTACAATAGTCGCCTGCACGACGTTTTATGTACGCAAATGTAGTATTGCTATATCAGCCTATCTAGCAATCATCCCATTCGACCTTTTCGATAATTCCCTTATGATTCACAATCTTTCTTACGTCTACGTTGAAGTGGAAACGAAAGTAAACGTTCAGTTCATCCTTTAACAGAGGGTTGTCGTTTTACTTAGCTCGAAATATGCTGGATTCGCAGAAACGCTGGCGACAAATAATCTACTTATTTTTGTCAAAGGATGAACGGTGGTAATAAAATATGGAGGATTCGATTTTATTAGTTTAATTTTAAGTAAAACTTTGTTGTTTCTTTTTGACCATGTTTCTTTCACAAGACCATCTTTGGTTCACTTGCTCTCAGGGGCAAACAGAAATCGGTTGTTTCTTCGCCAAAAGTCAAATTACCGGTCAACGGAAGTAACGTGGGTGGATAATACCCAAGTTACATGATTCCCTAACAGGCAAATAATTATGATAATAAGGAAAACAAGCGATTAAATGCAACTTATTTAAAATTTCCAGTGAATACACCACATTCAGTGAAAGCTGTTGTTCACCGACCTATTTCAGAGTGTCCATTGTAACGACCGGGGAGGGGAGCTGTTGCCATTCACAAGTAAACCCTAGTGAAGATGCCAGTTCGTAAACAGGGCGCGCCTGAGCTGTAAGCTTGAAATTTCGTTGTAGTGAGTTTGGTGTCTGCGAAGCCGCTACATCAGTCCATCTTTCAGAAAGACGACCGAGTAAGAGAACTTTGGCCTAAGTGATCGTCGTGAATTAAGCCTAAAGCCAGCTGAATATTTCCAGCTGGTTTGTGCTCAGAACTTCTAAGGTGATCTAAGGATTGCTGGCCATATGGGACGTACATGTGTGAAAATTCTCCCTATCCGTTGTCACATACTTGTATTGTTGAGACAGTGCCCTTCATCTTACTGAGCCTCGAACAAGTACAGCATGCATCAATCACCACATTTCGACATTTGCTTATATTTTTGTCCACGTGAATTGGCGTAATTTTGATTCGAACTTGGACTGCCGTGACGGTGGTACCTGACGTTGACCTTTGTTGAACTCTGGTCCTCGTTGTTAGACGTTGTGGCCGCACAGTTGAGGTTTGTACATACTTATATGCGTATAATTTGGTAATCCAGTACCGTAGAAACTACAAATCAATTTTGTTCTGGTCTTGGGATCCGTTTGGAATTGGCTACGCGTTGATCACAGACGGAATAACCGTTGCAGGCATGACCTCATGCCAACGAGTGAAATGGTCTTTACAAGTGGGTAGATAGATCATACCTCGAGATGGTGGCAAGGGTCCCACAAAGTCCACTTGCAAGTGAGCGAAGCGTGCGCTGGAGTTTCAAAAGATCCGACCGGACTGGTAGTATGTTGTTGAATTTTGGCTCGCTGACTAGCAATACAGTATCGTGCCCATTGACGAGCTTCGCGTACCATGTTTGGCCAAACAAATCGGACACTGACCATTTTGCATGTGGCCTTGATACCCTGATGGGATGGACAGTGCAACACCTCGAAATCGGAACTGCGAAGTGATAGTGGTGAGATTGGTCCTAGGTGATCTAAAGTGGTGTCGCAGAGGATAGTGCCAGATGACGGAAATGGCGAAGCCCGCACCCAGAGACTTGTGTCGTGAGTGGTCTGTTGAAACTCAGGATCCTGTTTGCTCTGTGTCAGATCCTCGGGATTGATGCCGGGAAAGGTGGGCGGCTAGAGATTGTGGATCCTGGAAAGAGCATCTGCAGCCACACTAGCTGACCCGAGGATATGCCGATTGTCAGTAGAAAATTGTGATATGAAATCCAGCTGGCGTATTTCTCGTGGAGAATGGCGATCCGATACGTTACGAAAAGCATACAGTAAAGGCATATGATCCGTGAAAATGATGAATTCCCGCCCTCCCGGTGCCTGGCGAAAGAGACGGGTGGCGGTAAAGACGGCAGGTGGTTCACGACCAAACGCGCTGCACTTGGATTCTGCGGACCACAGGCGGTTTGAGTAAAAGGCCGGCGGCTCCCAAGCGCCGTCACCGTCTGCTATGGGGTGCAGGCCATTCAGATATCGGAAGCATCGACAGTGATACCGACGAGGGCATAGGGATCCGGATGACGTAGAAGAACCGCAGAAGCCAAGGCCTGTTTGAGCTGAGAAGAGGCCATTTAAGCATGGTCGGTCCAGATAAGGGTTCGTTGTTTGCCTCGCAAAAGGTCGGTGTAACGAACGTTTGAGCAATGTTTAGCCAAATTCGCAACGGATCCCGAAATCAAAAGACAATTATCCGTGATATTCTACGATACTAGATTACTACATGAACAATGACATAAAAAATATACAAACCTCAATAATACGATCAACGAGAAACCAAATAGCAGCGTGTGAGCAAACAGCACGTGCGTCACGCAGGTCCTGAGCAAGGATGTGCCAGAGTAGCGCTCTAGGCGCGAACAAACAACAATTGGTCCATAGAAGCAACCGGTTCGTAAAGACAAGTCAATAGTGTAGGCAAATGAGTGATGTTAGGAAAAACACTGAATCGCGAGGGTTAAAGGGGGATTTTCCACGACCGGCTGTTACACCGCCCACCAAAATCCTCCTGGATCCTTAGCAGAGTCAAAGGTTCGGTATAAAGGTACTGATTCTTTCTACCTACCTAGGCCCTGTTGTCAGTGCGCGCGCCCAATGCTCGTCGTCAACGTTCTACTACTGGTCGCACCTAATCCATTGGCTACATAGACTTGAGGCTAGTCTACATCTTCCACGAGACCAAATGACCGATGGCAGGCGTGAAGGGTCACATAAATGTTGTCCTCGTAAGGGGCCGTCCTGTCCTGAATGTACGTGCTTGAGTGTGCGTGTGAGTGTGTGTGTGTGCCGGGGTGTACAATGAAATCACAGGTATGACTACACATCAAAGGAGGACTTTCTGCAATGTCAAAAAAGACCGCGAGCACTGTAACGTGTTTGCCAGAGACCGTGTGGTATATATGGTGTTTCTTTATCCGCCTCGATGACTGGTGTGAAAAGGTTTACTAGGCCTCAGGGTTATCAGCTCCTCTGTCTTCGCTCTCGAGTAGGTTAATACTGCGTATGTCACGAATGAGCACTCCGTTAGCTGTCTTCACCTTCACCGTTCTTATCATTTCGTCGGTGCTTTTGATGGTTTCCGTAACCACTCCCAGAACCAAGTGCTGAAATGTGCGCGTTCGTCGGCGGTCATAACCACGTCCCTAACTTTGAATGGTCTTGTTTTGAGCAGCCACTTCTGTCGAGTCTGCAAAGCCGTTAGATACTCCCGCAGCCATAGCCTCCAGAAGACCTTGGCCAGATAGTTCGCTTGCTTCCACCCGTGATGGTAGCTCCCACGAAGGTTTACCGGCCCTTGGAAACCCTCGTTCGACCTTAACGTCAATAAGTCGTTCGGGGTGAGCGCCAGGTGGGTGGGGTCGCCGTTCAATACTGGAACCAGGGGGCGGTTGTTCAGGATTCGCTCCACCTCAGTCATGACGGTGTTCAGCGTCTCGTCGTCGGGCGGCTGCTGCTCCATGATTGACACCAATATCCGTCTGGCGGACCGGATCATGCGTTCCCATACGCCGCCTCGGTGGCTGGCCTGTGGGGGGTTGAAATGCCATCGTATGCCGAAGGCCACGGTTCGATCCTGCAGTTCGTCCCTGTTTATGTTCTTGTGCCAACGCTGCAATTCCCGGTGAGCGCCCACAAAGTTCGATCCATTATCTGAGTATCTATCGGCCGGTACGCCTCTTCGGTTGATAAATCTTTGCAAGGCCCGTAGAAACGAATCGGTCGTCATCGAATGTGCGACCTCTAGGTGTACCGCACGTGATTTCATGCACGTCATGATACATCCAAATCGCTTTTCTAATCTTTTCCCGCACTTGATCCACAAGGGCCTGAAATAGTCCAACCCGGTATCACTGAACGGCCACCAGCCCGTAGTCACCCTGCATTCTGGTAGTGGGGCCATGAGTTGTTTGCCTGCTGTGGCATTGCGTCTCCTGCATTGCACACACCGTCGGATTACGCGGTTTACAGTCTCTCGTGCTCTCAACAACCAAAGACGCTTTCGGATGACGCTCGTCACGTGACTTTCCCCGGCATGTCCCTCCATGGCGTGGACGTGTTGAATCATTAGCTCTACTACAGGTTGTCTCGCAGGCAGCAGTACAGGATACTTTGTGTCGAAGTTCAGGTGGGCGTCGGTCAGCCTACCATCCACCCGCAGCAGTCCGTTGATGAGTTTGGGGTTTAAACGCTTCAGCTCGCCTCTTGGAGATGGTGTCTTTATTGGTAGGCCCCACTTCTTCCGCCCTCTCGAGTTCTCGGGCGAAAGCCTCGCGTTGTATCATTCTGAAAATATCGTACTCTGCCGCTTGTAGCTCATCGGGACCTATCGGGCCGACCCGTATCCGACCTGAGGGCCGTAGCCCTTTCATGACTAGTAAATTTCTCTTGAACCTGGTTAACTAAACTAGCGAACGAAGCGTCTTCATCCAGGAAGAAAACCTGACCAGTCGCGATAGAATGGACGACGCTTCGACGACGTTGGTTGCTATCACTACGCCTTTGATCTCCAGTTCCACTTCCGTAGGGGGTTTTAATTCGCACACGGGCCAGTCCTGTTTGGGCAATTGCAGGAAGTTTGGCCCTCTCGTCCACGTGTCCAGTTGCCTGAAGTTGTTCGCACCTCGGGAGCACAGGTCGGCCGGATTATCGCCAGACCTGACATGACTCCAGTGGTGCGTGGCTGATTCATCGTGGATAATCGTGAGCCGGTTAGCAACGAAAGTACTAAAACGGCTCGGACGTTGTTGATATAGTAAAGTACTATCGTTGAATCCGTCCAGAAGCTCACCGACCAAATGTAGAGATCGAAGCATCTCTTCACAGCTTGCACCACCCTGACTGCTAACACGGCTGCGCTGAGTTCAAGGCGTGGGATTGAGACCGACTTCAGTGGAGCAACGCGGGCTTTGGCGAACAGGATCCTCGTGGTATATTGTCCATCTCCTGCGCACCATCGTCCGTACACCACAGCTCCATAACCGACTTCGGATGCATCGGAAAAGGCATGTAGTTCTCCAGTCCGTGTCGTATGGCCAGGAGTCAAACATCGTGGGATTCTTATGTCCCCTAATTTCTTCAAGGTGTTCAAAAATTCTTCCCAGTCCAGCCGGTCCCCTCGGTCCAGTGACTGGTCCCAATCAACTTTCTTACGGCACAGCCGCTGCAGCAAGATCTTTCCGGGTAGCAGCCATGGTGAGACGAAACCGAGCGGGTCGAACAAACTTGAGACGGCAGGTAGTATGCCACGACGGGTTATTGGCAGCTCGGGAACGTTTAGTTCGAAAACAAAATCGTCCGTTTCCGCGTCCCATTGTATCCCTAAGGTGCGCTCGATAGGAAGTGGAGAGCCGTCCAAATCTCTTACCCTTTCGGCCTTTTCGTGATACGGGATGACCTTCAGCACTTCTGAAGCGTTCGACATCCATTTAGTTAGATGGGAGCCGCCCTCTTCCAGCAATCTCGTCAGACCCCTGAACTGCTCTAGAGCTGATTCCACATCATCGAATGACCCAAGGTAGTCGTCGACGTAGAAGTTCCTGCTGACGCTTTCTACCACCGTCCGATGTACTAGATCGACATGTTTGTTCGCTGATTCTCGGAGGGCGTAGTTTGCACAAAATGGTGACGATATGGCTCCGAAGGGGTGGACGGTCATCCTATAATTCACCACTGCGTTGTCCCAGTCGCTCCCTTCCCACCACAGGAAACGCAAAGCATTTCGTTCTCTTACCGGAATCTTCACCTGATGGAACATTTCCCTAGTGTCGGCAGACAAATCCACTTTACCCACTCTGAAACGGCACAAAACATCGATCAGTGGTGTGGTCCAGTCAGGCCCCTGTAGTAGGCGATCGTTTAACGACTTGCCCTGGAACTTGGCCGCACAGTCGAAAACCACCCGCAGTTTATTGGGTTTCTTGGGGTTGATAACCGGATGGTGAGGCAGATACCAGATACCCCTTTTGCTGTCGGTGTTAACATGCACCTTTTCAACGTAACCGAGGGCCTCGTTTCGCTTCATCAAATCCGCGTATCGTTCCCACAGATTCTGGTCTCGAATGAAGCGTTCTTTTAGTCGTAGTAATCGTTGGAGAACATAATTTCTGTTGTCAGTCCACGGGTCGACCGGTGTGCGCCATGGGAGGGGAACCTCGAACTGTTTTTTGAGGCCTCTAGTGCCTTGCCGCACCGTTTGTAGAGCTAAGTGATCCTCTTGAGACAACGTCGGTCTTTCGTCTCCAATGTCATGAAACTCCTTTTCATACAGCCGTTGCAGATGATACTCTATGCGGTCCGTTTCGGCGGATAAGTAATTCGCGGAACCGCGTACCCCTACTGGACCGTATAACATCCATCCCAGGGCCGTAGGTACGGCATAAGGTGCCTGGCGGTCGCCCACTCTCTGGTCAAGCACCCAATGTGCCTCTGGCACGTCGCAGCCGATGAGGAGATTCATTTCATCATCTTCCCAGTCTACAACGGTTACATCCTGCAGGTGGGGCCACCTAGTCAAGATTGCGTTCACCGACCTTGGTGCTCGCATGGGGAGATCCGCTAACGTGAATGCCTCCGTTGGTTCAATTTCCTCGTTAGTGTCTAGAGAGATGAGTTGCAGCCTTAATCTACCGGCAGTCATTACCTGTGTTCCGCCCACCGTGCTCACTGCTAACGACGTCGCACCTTTAGCCAGTTGGTGTTTGTCGGCAAACCGCTCTTTCACTAAAGTGGTGTCGGATCCACTATCACCGAAAGCCAACGCCTTGACTATCCCAGTCGGAGTCACTACTCCCATGGCAACTACGCCTAAACGTACCGGTTTACTGGCAGATTGTGAAGTTGAACAAATCACGCTGGGCTTGGTACTCGCCTCGGATATGGTTACTCTCGCCTGATGCAGCAGCCGATGGTGTCTGCCCGTGCAGCCCTCGTAACCACATCGATTCCTTGTTCTACAGGCTGCTGCCCGGTGCGTGGTGTTAAGACAGATAAAACGTGCTCCTGCCATCCTCGCCATTCCCCACCGTTCGTCTATCGTGGCGTTGCCGAACTTGGGGCATTCTGGTAGGCCATGGCTAGTACCACAGGATCTGCAATTTGGTTTCGCCGTAGCATCTCGTGAAATGACGTGTGTATTGGTCCAAGGCTGGTACTTTGGATGTTCCCGTACAGGGGTTTGGACTTGGCTAGTACTGGGCTTGTTTGCTCGGTTGCTGTCCCGGATGAGTCGGCCGAATCTGCTGTCAGCTATCTTCGTTTGCCTGTCTAAGTATTCAGTCAGGTCTTCGAAGTTAGCTTCTCTGTCGCTTCGGCTTATCCGTTCAGCTTCTTCCGCCCACTGACCCTGTAGTTCGGGAGAGAGGTGACGGACTATGCCTTCCAAGGTGTGCATGGCGTCTAGGTCAGCCCTGTAACCTAAATGGTCGAGGGCTATTGAGCAGTTCTGCATCTTAATCACCAGGTCGGCCATGGTGTAGACGTCGCCCTTGGTTCTCTTTGCCTCTACCATCACGCCCTCTATTAGGTTACGGGCTACTTCGGAAGATTGGCCAAACAAGTCCCTCAGAATCTTCCTTGCTCTTGTGTAGCCTTGTTCTGGGTCGAGCATGGTGCACACGTCGATAGCTTCTCTTGCTCGGCCTCGGCAGTAGTGAGTAAGGTAGAGAAGCCTTTGCCCAGGGTCGGTTACCTTATTTTCAACGAACGTCTCGAACTGCTTGACAAACTTGCAGTATTGCTCAGCTCGCCCGTCGAAAACCGTTAACTCCACTCTAGGCAGATCGATCGATGGTGGTTTGTAGTCGGCGACCGGCGTGGGGTTCCCTACCTTATTGCACCCTAATCTATCGGAAGTGTCGAAGTCACTGGTCTCATGCTCTCGCTGTTTCTGTGTACACTTCTCTGCTTCCTGCGCCTGTAGTCTAGCCGATAGTAACTGTTGCTCTAAATCTAGTATTCTCAGCTTTTATAAATCTACATTCTTACGATCAATACTGTTCTCAATAACACATGAACTAGCACTGACAGGACTAGGCGATCTAGCATTAACTAAAGAATCATATGTACCCAAAACCTCCCCAGAGACTTGCCGTATTACTTCCTGTCCCGATTCGACTGCTTTTGATCCTTTTCTTGGCATTTTGCGTGTTTTTCCTCGTTCCAAATTGATCTATTGAGTATTGTAACGAACGTTTGAGCAATGCGTAGCCAAATTCGCAACGGATCCCGAAATCAAAAGACAATAATCCGTGATATTCTACGATACTAGATTATTACACGAACAATGACATAAAAAATATACAAACCTCAATAATACGATCACAAGGACTCAACAACGAGAAACCGAATAGCAGCGTGTGAGCAAACAGCACGTGCGTCACGCAGGTCCTGAAAAAGATGTGCCAGAGTAGCGCTCTGGGCGCGAACAAACCACAACTGGACCAGAAAAACAACCAGTTCGTAAAGACAAGTCAATAGTGTAGGCAAATGAGTGATGTTAGGAAAAACACTGAATCGCGAGGGTTAAAGGGGGATTTTCCACGACCGGCTGTTACAGTCGGTGAGCGGTTGCATCAGGGTGGCGCAGTGTGGAATAAACCGGCGGTAATTATTGACGAAGCCGTTAAAACGTTTGAGCTGTTCGAAATTCTGTGGTAGTGGAAATTCAGCAATATCACTGACCTTGGTTTCAGCCGGAGAAATGCCGCTGGCGTCGATGATGTGACCGAGGAAGAGCAATGACGACTTCCCTAATTCGGTCTTGGCAGCATTAATGGTAACGCCGTGCTCTGTTAACCATCGGAAGCGCTGTCGAAGATGAAGCTGATGTTCGTCGACGCCGGGGCTAGCGACAAGAATATCATCGACGTAAGGGTGAAAGAGGGGTAGCCCGCGGGTAACACCGTCAATATACCGTTGGAAAGTTTTGGAAGCACTGCTCGAGCTAAATGGCTTGCGGAGAAACTTGAATAGACCAAACGGAGTGGTACCGGCGGTTTTTGCAACGTCCTCGTAGGCAACCGGAATTTGATGATAGGCCCGGGTGAGGTCGACTTTGCTGAAGATGTTGGATCCAGTCGGAGCAAAGGTGGTTTCGTGAATGTGAGGCACAGGCTGACGATCTGGCTTAATGACCTGATTGATGCGACGATAGTCACCACACGGACGCCAGTCGCCTGAAGTTTTCTTCGGCTCCATATGCAATGGAGAGGCCCACAGGCTTTTCTAGGGACGGGTGATTCCAAGGTCCGTCATTTGCTGGAGTTCACTACTGGCGATGGCTAGTTTCTCTGGGGCCAGGAGACGAGGACGGACAAAAACAGGAGGTCCCCTGGCACTGATGTAATGTACCACCGCCGAGCTCACATCGGATAAGTTGTTTGCCGGTCCGGTGAGAGGCGGAAAATCGGCTAAGATTTTGGCGAAGGCGTCGCTGGAGTCAGGAGTTACTGCAGATCCAACCACGTTGACCGACTAGACAGATACAGCAACAGCACCATGGGTCACAGGGTCGGTTAACTTACGCGAAGCCGGATGTAACGAAAGGTAAAAATGATGCAAAAAATCAACACCTAAGATAGGTCGGAAGACACGAGCAATCACAAAAACCCACTGAAAAAAACGACGCAAACCCGGATCTAATTTGAGACTCTTGGTACCAAAAGTGGACATACGAGACCCATTGGCATCCTGAAGCTCTAAAGTGTCTCGATGCTGACGGTCAGAATGGTTGGGGGAATGATACTGATCTGTGCTTCAGTGTCAATCGGGAACTGACGGTGTGAGATGAGGTCATTGATTGAGGGAAGACGGCAGGGCGACGGGAGGCCAACAAGCACCGCCATAGCTACTCGTTTGCCGACCATTTTCCATGGATTTCGCGGGATGTGCACGGGGGCGTACACTTCCGGGAGCTGGCACGATACTGGCGGTGGAACCAACGCCATGTCTAAGTGTGCGCATCTGGAGAGGCTGGCCTGGGAGGACTGCGAGCGTTAATAGGCCGGCGAGTGAGAGTTGGGGAGCCGCTACGATGTGCCGAACGTGAAGGCTGAACAGCGGTCAAGTCCACCCGAAGGGCACCAAGCTGAGCAGCAATATCTGTCAGGTCGCCCCGTGTTGGCCGTGGACGGACGAACGCAATGACTAGCTTGGGCGGAGGTGGTTTCCATAGAAAGGTCCGCAGCTGAAGCTAGTCTGTCTAGCGACACTTCGTCTACAAGAAGAGCCAGAGTGCATCGCGCTTGTTCGGGTAGCTGCTGCATCCACAATTTTCGCAACATCATGTCACCAACTTGGATGCCCTTGGCCAGTTGTCGCATAAGACACAGAAGCTGTGAGGGCTTGTGGCCGCCGAGGGCAGTGCCACTAAGAAGCTGGCGAAGACGGTTTGAGTCTGAGACCCGGTGCGTTCTAGGATAGTCTAATGAAGCACATCATAAGGCTTGTACGTGGGTGGGTTGGAGAAGATATCCTCGACAGCTTCAAGAATGTTTAAACGAAGTTCAGCAGCGAGAGGCACATACCTCTGTTGCTGTGAAGTGATTCTAGAAGTAGCACACTGTGCCTCCAGATCAGTCGGCCCAAGGGAGGGATTACCCAGGATAAACGGCAACGCCTTTACTGGGCGCAGGCGATAGACAGCGTTTCAGGCACCACGGGCTGCCAGTTTTGTACCGCTGACACGTCAAATTCTATATATGCTCCGGCTAACTTACCGTCATCGGCTAACATAAATGTAGGGTTCTTAAACTAATTTGGTAGATTACTGATGAAAATGAGGAAGAGCAGAGTGCACCAAGCTCGGAGGCACCCCACTAGAGACACCTCCGATTTTGAGACATGACTACCTACTTTAACGACTAAATTTCGCCTTCGCGAAAAAATATTTGTCCTTTGCCCCGCCTTTCCAACAGTTCCCATAGACCGCAGCTTGACATTCGGAAACCTGCGGTTTAAAGAAATAAACGCCCTGCTGAAGCCCACGGAACAGACATTAACCGACTGCCCCTAGTCCAGGCGCATGGTTACATGTTCGAGTGACATTCCATTTAGAAAAAGGCACTTTGCAAGCACATTTGAAACCACAGAATTCAACCCTGATGTTACCTTTCCACAGAGCTGTTTAATTTTTGAATAATTCACTTTTCCAGTTTTGTACAAAATTTGAACTTTCCCCCACCCGTTGAATATTTTCATGATGATCTCCAGTTGTTGTTTTTATGCTGCCCACGTGACTCCGTCGATTGACTCATGCATTATTTTACAAGGTTGGGATTGTGGGCCAGCAAGGAGCCATTTTCGTTGATTACCTAGGTGAGGGCAACATTCGATCTAAAGCCAAAGCTTACTCATAAACGCACCCCTACCCCGTTATTGTACTCATTATCTCTTATTTATCGCCCTTACGGACTGGACGTTGTCATTTTCGGTGTTTACGACTGCTGATATTTCAATATCTTTTCTTCCCTCTTTGTTTCACAACTATCTGTCCGTGGGATTCCCGGAGCCCAGTATGTTATGGAACTTCTGCCTTGGATACGCTCTTTGCTGGCGTTTGTGTTCTTCCTGTGTATCATCTACCAGAGAACGGTGTGTTGAACGTGGGCCCAGTATTTGGTCATCAAATACTAACACTGATTCTATCTCGGATTCCCTCCAGATCGATCGCCATCTCGCATGTTCACCTAGACCCGCCTTGCTCGTTAAAACCACGGGCCTAAGATCTCTTAGGCCCGTAGAACCGAGCCCGTTCGTTTGGTAGCCATTTTACACGGATGAACAAAGAATTGATACAAAGGAAACGGACGACCGAAGTAATGCGCAATGCTTGGTTGGCGTTTATTTAAATGTGTTGGTCTAATACATCGAAATGTCCTGAAAACCTCAGTATAGATCGCTCTATTTTATTCCCTCGAGAAGGGGGAAATAAGGACAATTAGTCGGAAAATCATAAATCAGAAGATAGAAAAGAGCATCGTTATACGTAATTTGGCTAGTGGAATAAATTAACGAAGCATTCCACGTATTTCAAACGATTCGCAAAAACCGCTCAAAGCCGGCCAGAAACCGATCGATTTCCGGCCGGTTTTGGATCGGTTTTTACTAGTACGCCGATCGGGTTTCGAGCGGTTTCTGAGTGGTTTGAGACCGATTTTCTGGACGGTTTTCGAGCGGTTTGTGTCAGTCGTTTGAAGTACATGATATGCTTCGTTTATTTATTTCACTAGCCGAATTACGTATTACGATGCTGTTTTCTATCTCCTAATTTATGATTTTACCAAATAACTGTCCTTATTTCTTCCTTCTCGAGGGAATAAAATAGAGCGATCTATACTGAGGTTTTCAGGACATTTCGATGAATTAAGCCAATACATTTAAATAAAACGCCAACCAAGCATTGCGCATTACTTCGGTCGTCAGTTCCTTTTGTATCAATTCTTTGTTCATCCGTGTAAAATGGCTACTAAACAAACCGATCGGCGTAATAGTAAAAACCAATGGAAAACCGAGCGGTCTCGGAGCCGTTTTGAACCGATTTTGCTACAAGGCAGTTTGACCGAAGCGGTCAGTTGTGTTATTAGTCCTGCGAGGCTGCAAATATCACCCATCGTCCGTGATTGTGTTGTGTGCCTTGTGTGCCTACTCGGCTTGCGTCTCGTGTTCTGTTTTGAATCTACGTGGTCTCGTGCCCTGAGTTTCCCGTACAACTCGTGCATTTGATATCGTGTCTGTAATTGTGTTATCAGATTAGCCGCGAGCTCTCATCGTGTGCGGCATCTTGATGCCAATTAATTTTCGTAATCGAATCTCAGTGAGTTGAGACCTTCTGTGCCAAGCGTGTGTATATCTAGTGTGATATAGAGTTACCTCGTCAAGGAACAGTAGGAGATTCATCAGGCAAGATCATCCTGTCACAAACCCATGCTGTGCATTTGATGAGTTTGTGTTGAACCAAATGCCTAGAGATCTGTTTTCTAACTAATCTTTCCGGGCACTTACACAGTACTGAAATTAAGCTAACCGGCCCATAATTTTCGGCCTTTTACCGGGGTTCGGTCTTGTGAATTCCTATTACTGTTGCTTTCCTTTAGTCTCCCTGGACAATCCCCTCTCTGAGTAACGTTTCATACAGCTTCGTCACAGGAGCCTTCAAGATTTCGACCAGAGGCTGAACGATGGTTGGATAAATCTCACCTGGTCCTGCGGCTTTGTGTCCATCCAAGGTTCGCAGCTCCGTGTACACCTCTTCATCCTCTACGCTAAGTTTGGATATTGGAGGCGCCTGTGGTCCCTCCATTCTTTCCTCTAAATTATTTGCTGGTCGATATATGCTCCTGGAGAATGCCAAGAGCGTTTCGGCCTTGTCTTCGTAGTCCCTGTGCCCCTCTCAAAGTTGCTACACTTTCTCTCACGTTTTTGGGATTGACCGTAAGCATAGAACCGTTGTGGGTTTGTGCGGAGCAATGCAGCTAACCGACGCTCGAAAGGATATCTCTCTGCTCTTTAGATCGCTTGAGCTCTGATCCTGGCAATATTATAGCTGTTCCATGCCACCTGAGTTTTGTGCAGCCTGTACGCCGCCCATCGTTGCCTACGAATGACTATAGCCTTGCGAACTTTCGACTTCCACCATGGGAGTCGATTTATACTGCTAGCCATCCTCATAGGTGCAAACTCCTCTGTAAGTCTGAGTAGCCCCATCTTGATGACCTCCCAACGTTCCTCTACCGAGGCGTTTGTGTGACTCGGTGTTCGCTGAACTTCCCTCGCTGCCCTCTTTAGTTCACCCATATTGATTCTCCCATAGCGTCGACGTAGCACTATTTCCTTCGGCGCCTTGCTTATTCTTAGTGTATCCCTTAGGACTACATGAACACTTTTGCCCGGTGGCTCTTCCCACTTAATTTCTTTAACGTCCTGATATTACCGCGTTATGATTAAATCAAGGAGAGATGGGGGCTGCCCACCTCTGTGTCTAGTAGCCCGCGTCACATGCTGCGTAAGAGCATGCATCTGGACCCACTGCAGAAACTTGTCGTCCGTTGATTCCCTTGGTGCGATCTCGCTTTCCCAGTTGATTTCCGGCAGGTTAAGATCCCCTAATAAGACGAACTCCTTTGTCTGTGCCAGCACTGCGTCTAACATTTGCAAAAGCTCGGCATATTCCTCATTTGTCGCTAGCGGTGCCCTGTAGATACAGCTGATGCAGGCTGTTCGCACCACGGTCCTGATAAAGCAGGACTTGGCCTATACATTACCAGAGATGTGTCAGTCCGTATTAGTAGTGTCAATCCACCCCCCTGTCTTCCATCTATCCTATCCTGTCTGTAGGCAGCATACCCCTGAAAGAGCATTTTGTGAGTATCTGGCTTTATCCAAGTTTCCGTCAACGCAACGACGTCAGACTGCGATCCTAGTCGTCAATTCTCCCCCCCCCCTTTTCCCGGAAGACTATAGGCGTTTGTGTACCAAATTGACGGTTCTCTGGTCCTCTTTACTGAACTTACTGCGAATTTTACGGCTGGGGTACCCTCGGACGCAATCTCCGAGGTGATGCTCCGTTTTTTACCTCTATAGGTGTCTGCGGTGCTGCGTCTTGAGTATTAAGTAACGCTCTAGATTTCGTGCTTTTTCGTTCCCATCCGTCTACCCGGTGTCGGACTCAACATGCACAGCGGACGCACCTTCCTTTTGAGTCACCGTACCGATGGCCCGGGTTGGTCTTGCGACCACCTCAGCCCAGCTGGTTTCCTTGGCTGTTCCCTCTGGTACCTCCACCTGCGCTGATTGCACCGGAGTAGTTTTTTTAGGCTTCCTCTTTCAGAGTCGGGCTGGCTGGCTGCTTTTTCGCAATACTAACCGAACTGGATGCTCTGTAAGTCCCCTTCCTTCTGTTCTTTTGGCCTACGTAAACTTTAGCTTGTTGCTTACCGGCGTCCAACGCCACCCTAGATGGGGTGTTAGAGTTTGTGTAGTAATCAGACAAAAATGGATGAAACCAGTAGAAAGTCGAATGGAGTCGGTTGGTTTTTTTCGGATAAACAGGTTTCGTTACGAAAATTGCTAAGGAACAAGACGATGCAATGTATGGGATGGATATGGATAAAAATCGGACGAGGTACAGAGACAAAGAATCATCAGTAAAACAAAGTAATTTTATCAACAGAATGGCACTAACATCAGCATTGGCTTCAGTTGGTGATTCCCACTTACCTGGTAGGGGTCTAACCCTTTTGGCATGGCCGTTCGTAACATCGGTTTTCGACCGGTTTGTTTAGTAGCCACTCATCTACAGGTCAAAAGGGAATTGGCAAGAATGCAGTTTGTGCCCAGATACTGTACATTTTTTAGTTAACATCTTATTCCGTAAGGGTGTCGAAGAGTGAGGGTGACCTGATATGCATGCATCCGACGAATACGCCGGGGCGAGGTGGGCCCCGAGTTGAAAGCGGAATTTAATCTTTCGTGACCAGTAGTGCACAAGGAGGCACCCGACGGTGCTCACGAAGCTGCAGTCGACTGGCCCACTGTGTTTCCAGGAGGGTAACCAAAATGTGGAACGCTGCCAGACGACGTGGTGAAAGATTTAAAACCCAAGCAACACTGTCCAACGTTTGCCCAGTTGGACTAGGGCTGGGCAGACGTTGGGCTAGCCCATTGCACCGTTGGACAGTTATATTGAATCGCGTTGGGCCACCAGAGCCCAATTGAGAAGGGGGTTGGCACGCCCAACACCGAAAATATCGCGGGAAATAGTTACCTTCTTTTCAACAAGTACTCGAATTTCGTTTCATTGCCGTAATTATATTCTCCAACCTATTGAGCTTAACCACTGAATTATCGCTACATATACATGTATAAGCAAAATGACCACTTGTACAATGGTGAAAATGGATCTATTAAATAAAGAATAGCATAGGTGTACAGAAAATTCTACCATTCGATGTTCTTCATTCTCGTATCCCAGAAAATCTTGCAGCTTCTTGGTGTTCACGGGGTCTGTAGAGTGAACTCGGGGAAGGTGATGTATTAATTGTTCGCAAAAAATAAAATAAATTAAACTCGCAATATTAAATTCCAAATCGCGACTTGATAGAAGGGCTCTCCTTTGCGTAAATCTAATATATATATATAATCATTGAAAAGTATATAAAAGATGCAATACATGAAAATCCGCATATGCTGTTTTTCGACATGACAAAAAAGCAGTCTAATTGTAGTTGGAAAATGTATGAAAATCTCGTGGCTAAATATGCATATAAATGGTTGTGACACTGCACCATAACTGTCAAATGAAGAAATATTTGTAAAGAAACCTTGAATGACTGCAAAAAACAAAACAAAAACGTACCGGCGTAGTCGCCTTACTTCGCTTCGATTCCTAGCGTTGATGAACCAGCGCTTAATCTGCCTCTCTGTGACGGACCTCGGTTCATCCGCCAGCCGGTCCATCCCACGTATAGCGTCTAGTGTTCAGTGTAAGGACTAATTCTATCAACTTATCCACTACTACCTCGATCAACCTGTGATCGTGAACGAGCTCTCTAGCCAACATGTCATGGCAGCCTCTTCACCGAAGCTTGCTGTTAGCATGCTTCGCTGAGTTTCGCGTAAGTCGGTGCAGGTGAGCCGCTTGACTCACTTCTTACTTTTATGCAGCTAGCTCCTGCGGGGGGATAAGCCGGCTTCATGCATGTCCCTAATGGCATCAGCCCATGATTGGAGACCAGATGCGAGACCTAAACACAGAGAAATCCAGTCCTGCTTCCATTTGCGAGCGCCGTAGACAGCCTGGAGTTCTAATCACTCAACGTCCGATTTTGATGGTACTGACCCGTGTTTTCAGCTGTCCTCCGAGGCAACAGCGCCATCCTGGACATGGAATAGGAGCGAGGCAGTGTTTTGAGATCTACGGACGTCGTAGGACATGTCCAAACCACCGCAATTGTCGGCGTTCGAGGAACGCTGACAGCTTTTCGATGTCAAAGCACCGTTGTCTTCTTGTCTCTTGAAAGCTTTTCGTGCCACGCCATTTTCAGTATCCGTTGCAGACACCAATAGTCAAACACTTCCAGCTTTCTGATGTCCTCGACGTGTAGTGGCCAAGTCTTGCAGCCGTAGGTCAGTATTGGACGAATAGCAACCCGGAAGACGCGGACTTTGGTCCGCAGGCTGATTTCGTCTCGCGCTCAGAGTACATTGCTAAGCTGAAGAAACGCAGACCTGGCCTTGTCAGTGCGCAACTTGACTTCATCTTTGGCTTGGCCCTTTGGGAGAATCGTACAGCCCAGATATTTGAATGCCGGGACGTGTTCAATTTGTTCGCCGTTCAAGTAAATTGGGAGAATGGACTGTGCAGTGCATGTCGAAGGACCTTGGTCTTTGTCGTATTGATCTCTAGTCCTATGGATTTTGCAAAAGATTCTACGCGACTGAGAATCGGCTGTAAGGCAGTTGGGCTATCTCCAAGGATGGCGATGTCGTCTGCGAATTCTAGATCGGCACGGAAACATTGGTGCCCAGTTGAATACTAGGGTAATCGGTGAGCATCTGACGCATTATCCAGTCGGTGGTGTAGTTCAACAGCACTGCCGACAGAGAACAGCCTTGTCTAACACCGGAGTTGATGGAGAAGTTACTGGACTTTTCTCCGTGGATGCGTTTTCTCGCTCGGGTATATCGTAAACAGCTTAAAAATCCATATTCGGTTAATCTTAGAGCCTCGTTCTTATGTTATGTGACTGTAATCCAGTTGTCAGGGCGTCACGCATGGTGTCCTCACGATACTCTTCTGCCGGGTATGGGCTATCTGATAGAAGTAACACCCCTGAGTTAATAGACAAGTTCCGCTGGAGTATCTCCTACCTCTTTGGTCTTCATCAGGTACCCAACTCTCACATGGCTCCACGAAGCTGAAGCATTCATCAGCGGCCATACTGCGACAGAGCGCTTGACAGACAGGCTAAACCAGGTTGAGGGCTGCCGAGGTCCAAAATCCTTGGTGAGACGGTGTTCGGTGTGCGAAGACAGTTATTCCTAAATGGGTGGACAAGATTTAATTCGTTTTTTAAGGACTGAAGGAAATCTGTCAAACTAACAGGGCTGCGTGGACCACTCGGTTAGATTCAGTCCAACCGAATGGGGTGTCTGAGAGGAGTAGCACTTCTGAGTTGGTTGACTGTCGTGTCCCTTGGGGCATCCTCCATCTCTTTGGTCTCCATCATTCACCTAACTCTCACCTGTGGCTCCACGAAGCTGAAGCATGCATCAGCGGTCACACCCCGGCAAACCGCTCGACAGGCGGGCTAAACCAGGTTGAGGGTTACCGAGGTCTAAAAAAACTTCGGCGAGACGGTGTTCGGCATGTGAAGACAGATCCTTCTGAATGGGCGGACGAGATCTACTAATCCAACGGCCACAAAGGAGACCTGTTCAACTGCCTGATCCGGCATTCCAGAGGGGGCGAACGAACCTTACAGCAGGTCACCGGCTCCTCTGGGAACACCCTGCTGCCTTGCAGTCTGCACTTGGGTGTGCAAGGGCTAGAGGTGCAACCTCGAACAAAAAGGCCGAACGGTGCTGGGGACACCGCTTCGTACCCTACTCCCGCGACTCTCTATGGTTATTCACGAAACCTCAAGCGCTCATCATGCTACGGCGTCCCCGGTAAGCGACGCGTCTCGTGTCCCGGCGGTCGAGGTGATAAGACAACAAGCTGGGATTATTCGCTGCAGGAAAAGAACACACAGCCTGTTGGAATGTCAGGACGTTTCTAGACGTCGGCAGTCAGTGCATCACAATGTGAATTCTACACGACTATGACGTAGATATTGCTTGCCTCTCGAAAGTCCGCCTGCCCAACTCAGGTAGCCGACAAATAAAGGTCCCGGGTGTGGATACATCCTATTGGCTCTATCACAGTGGCCCGAAAGACAACTCCGGTCTCTACGGTGTCGCGTTTGCTCTGAACAAAGCAGCTAATGATGCATTGATCTCTTGGGAACCAGTCTCATCCAGACTCGCCTTGGCACGTTTTAAAGGCTCCCCGCACGACTTGATGGTGATCGCGATCTATGCTCCAACCAATTCTGCTGATGACGAAACCAAAGACGAATTCTACACTAATTTGCAGGAGGTAATCAACCGGGTTTCGAGGCGCGATGTACTTTTCCTCGCAGGAGATTGGAACGCTCGCACAGGTACGGCCGACGAATCTACTCGCCAAATTCTCGGGAGATTCGGCCTTGGTCAACGCCGCGAGAACAGTGGCCGACTGATTGGTTTAGCCAACATCAACAGAATGGTTGTCTGCAGCACTCGATTTCAACACCCCAAGAAGCATCTACTCACATGGTACTCCAATGATGGTCGCACTGCACACCAACTCGACCACATCCTGGTGAGAGCCCGTTGGGCCTCGTCTGTGGAGGATTGTCGAGCGTACCGAGGTGCAAAAACGGGCAACACAAACGGCACCGACCATGTCCTCCTACGCGCATGTTTCAAAGTTCATCTGTCCACACGTGCTAAAGTGTCTTCACCCTCTCGGATAAACGTTGTCGCCCTAGGAAATCCAGAGGAGCGAGAAGCGTTGTCACGAGCAATCACAACCCGACTAACCAGCGCAACCAATGCACAGGCAGATGAAGTTTCTGTGGGAGGGCAGTGGACTCGAATGATGACGACAATCAAGGAAGCTTCTTGGACAGTACTCGGGAGAACGAAAAGGCGGACAAAGGATTGGATCTCGAAGAGCACGCTCCAGTTGTCAACCAAAGCACACGAAGCGCGACTGGCAGGTAGTAACGAACGCCGCAGACAGCAACGAGAGGCCACACGCTCCGCTAAGGCTGATCGCATAAGATACTGGATAGAAATAGCCGAAAAATGGAGACCGCGTCCGGAATTGGTGACTTCGGTAAACTGTTCCGCCTTATTCGCAGCGCCTCTAATAGGCTTTGTAAGCAAAATTCCCTTCTTCGTGACACGGCAGGAAACTTAATACCTGAACAGAGCAAGAAAATGGACCGATGGGTGGAATACTTTAGTCAGCTGCTCAATCGGCCTACGGACCACCGGACTGACCAACCAATATCAACCCCTCTAGTCCAGTACGAAAGCAACTGAGACCCGCCAAACACCGCGGAAATCACGGAGATGATAAACAAACTGAAAGACAGAAAGGCTGCTGGGAAAGATGGCATCCCTCCAGAAGTGTATAAAGCATGTTCATCGTCATTGATTGACAGGTTGTGTACACTTTTTGGTTCCATTTGGAGAGCGGAAGCATTTCCCCCCGACTGGGGAATGTCCATACTGCTGCCCATTCCGAAGAAAGGTGATAAATCGGCATGCGAGAACTACCGAGAGATCAGCCTGATCGACGTGGCCGCAAAGATCTTTGGCTCGTTGTTACTAACCCGTTTTTCCAAGGCAAGAGACCAGCGCACTCGCCCGAACCAAGGGGGTTTCCGCCGTGGCAGAGGATGTGTGGATCAAATCTTCACACTGCGCCGAATACTGGAGCACCGCTATAAGTTCCAGCAGCCGACGGTAGCTTGTTTCATCGACTTCCGGACCATAATCCAATCCGATGGAATGCCCGATAAGCTTTTAAGGCTGTTAAGGGGATACTACTCGACAACCGGTGCTAGAGTTCGTACGTACGGTGAAGAGTCCCGCGAGTTCACACTCACTACCGGAGTTAGGCAGGGCTGTCCCCTCCCACCGGTGCTGTTCAACTACGCCATCGATTGGACAGTGCGACAGGTATTACACAACTACCCTGGCGTTCAGCTTAGCCAAGAAATATACATCTCGGACCTGGAGTTCGCGGATGATATTGTCGTGCTTGGAGACTCCCCCGTTACGCTACAACCAATCCTCGACCGAATCAATTCCTTCGCGAGGTCCATCGGACTTGAAGTAAACTCGACCAAAACAAAGGCTTTCACAACCCATCTGGGCCCGACAATTCAACAACTGTCGATGAATAACCAACCAGTCGAATACGTCCCTTCATTCAAATACCTAGGCTCAACTCTGCTTTCGAACGGCCAGGCAAAAGATGAAGTGATATTACGGATCGGTAGCGCCAGGAGAGCCTTTCTTCAGCTAAGACGAACGCTGTGGACTCGCGGTGAAATCAGCTTAAGAACCAAAGCTCGTGTTTACCGTGCTGCCATCCGGCCCGTACTCATCTATGGCTGCGAAACCTAGCCACTACGAGCTGAGGATACCAGAATGCTGGAGGTTTTCGACCACTGGTGCCTGCGGCAAATCCCCAAAGTCAAGTGGCGCGACAGGGTGTCCAACGACGAGGTAAGGAGACGATGCTCGCCCCGTCCTCCTCCAACATCGACGACTTCAGTGGTTCGGCCATACGCTTCGGCGACCCGAGTCGGAGTTAACCAAGCAAACACTCTGCCCCACTCCGTGCCCTGGTTGGCGTTGTCGCCTTGGTGGGCAGCTCAAAACGTGGACCAGTACAATCGAGAAAGACGTAGAGATTCTAGGCCTTCGGGCAGTCTACGGAGCCCGGCGATGGAAAAAGGACTGGATCAAGATCTGTACGGAGCTCACCTCTGACCGCCGCGCGTGGTCAGCAATGGTTCGTGATATCCATGGAGCCGACTTATCCTCTCGCAGGAGATAGTCGCGTAAAAGTAAAAGTAAAGTAAGTCCAACCGAATGGCAAACGAGCTCCTAGGGAATCACCGGCAACCATGCATCAACACGCTGCTGTCTTGTAGCCTGCACTTAGTTTTGTGAAGGCTGTAAGTGCACCTTGGAAAGATCCGAATGATGCTGGGGACTTCTTTTGTACCGAATACCCATGAAACTTTATGCTCGTTATCCGCAAGCTCTGGTATCCATGCTGTGGCGTCCGCCTGTATGGCAACCGCAATCAAAGTTGTTCATGGAGCTGGCACCCTATTCAATGAGCCAGCCACTTTAAAGTGAAGTAAGACCTCGGTCATCACCTCACGAAAATCGCAGTCTTTTGCTAATGTCTTGATATTTTGCACGAATTGGTCTGTATTTTGTACACTGTCCTGCTTTCTTGTGGCCAGAGGGTCTCGAATAGAAATCACACATTTGCGGCGCAGATACAAAGTCCTCAAAGTCTTACAAGCAGATGTCTGCTCATAAACAGAAGATGAAAGAAAGTTACTAAGCATACCCAGGTTATCCAAGTGCCTTGATTACACACGTTTTTAAAAGGAATCGAAGGTTGGGATTCAGTAGGTCCATCGCTTGGACGCGATCGGGAAGTTTATTTCTGTCAAATTTGTCAGGACAACAAAAGCGATCCATGATCTATCGGACGAGCAAACTGACACGTAAACTAGCAACATAATTGACAAGCTCAGTATGATTAGAAAGACGGATTCGGAATGAGATACGCTTTATCCATCTAATAGATGGAGTACATCAGCTGAAATGTAAAAAGAGAACCGTTCATGAAGTGTTATATAGAATGAAATGAGAAAACGTACGCAAATTTCTACAACAGAGACATTGCACGAGGGCAAAAGACCATCAGTCTGTGGTACTATACCTGTAATCCATACGCACAGTTGGATAGTAAGTTTTCTTGTTCAGAACCATTTACGTTACATATTCGTGTCAGATGGACTCCCGTTTCAAGTTTATTCTTTGACTTCAGAAACGCTCCACTGACCACAGTGATGTCGTTGCCGCTTTTGAAAGCCATTGATCTTTCATCCCTTGAGCCAAAAGAAGGATGGTCGTTGAACGGCTTCTTAGCTGTGTTCGAAGAACAGCGGCAACGAATCCAATTTCAGTTACAGAAACGCATTAAATCCATAGACCTTGCAATCGAAAAATTCATTGCCTTGAAGGCCCAGATAGCTGCATTACCAACGGCAGTCAAAGAAATGCCATACTTTGAGTTCATCAAAGAAGACCACCATAGCCCGACGCTGGATGCAGTAAGTCGATCATTCTATCTGTTGATCCAAGTCTCCGCGCTTTTGTGAACTCCATCTCCTCTCGCTTTCGCACTAGCTTCTGTCAGAATGAAGTAGGCAGCAGTCAGTACTTTGTATATGCATTTTCAGGGTTGTTATCCACAGTCTCAACAACTTATAAGCTCCTTCTACCGCGGTGCACCGTCCACGCGGAGGACCAATCAGCATGCTAAACAAATATATCCTCCACACGAGAAGCACCAAATAGACAAAGAATTCCCCTCCAGTCAATCAGAATTAAAAGCAGGATTGCTACCGCACGATTGTCAGTTGTTGATTTCGTTGAGATCTAATCCCAAGCAGTAGGTGGTGATGTTTATATTTGTCGAGTCCCTGCATGGTTTCATGTACATCAATTTGTCGTTGTCTGTTGACCTCTGCCGTAAGAACAAGAACCGAAACTGAGGTACAATGAGCAGACGATCGGTTGTCATTTGCAGAGACGTGATTAGACTGAACGATGATATGAGTGAGCCACGAATATACAAACCATGTATCGGTAGCTTGTTCACCAGTAGCCACTCCGAAAAAGACTTCATTAGCTTTTTTCATTAACTTAACACGATACATCGAAACATCCGCATTTCTATCGGACACGAATGGGGTAACAATATTGTATTTCTACATGCTACAATTATCAGTTGCCCGATGGTAGTATATCACTCCGCCCCGCTCACCCGTGACCCCACGAAAAGATAGGGAGTTGTCCAATTAAGCGGACCATATGGCTCGGAGTTTCCGGCTTCTTTTTTACTGTGAGATCGCTGTGTAGCGGAAAACGCGGACTAGATGGACCCAAAGATTACTTTTTCGGTCGTTCCAGTCAACTTTCTGTACCGTAACAATACCCTACCAATATTGGCGTTCTCGGACAATGGCTCCAATTCGACGCTTACTTGTATATAATAGGTAGTATGTAAATGGCTGGCCCAAATTCCCCCGGAATCACACGACAGGTTTCGCGGTTGTTGCCGCTCATCAGCTATGCGTACTCGGTACTCTTCTGCCCATTTATCTTACTTGTACATAGATGTCATATCATCACTAAGCCCCAAGTTGAGACGTCACTAGTATGAATGGATACTCTTCGTTGAAGAGTCCTCAAACGAACTACGACTGTGATTTCTGTTAGGTGTTCATGTCTAGGTCACTGCTAACCCAATGGACAACAAGACTGAATGTGCAAGCACATTGATGGTAAGTAGTATGTGATTGGTTGGGCGCAGTTTACCCGGAATCTCACGACGGGTTTCGCGGCTGTTGTTGCTCGTCAGGTATGCATACCCGGTGCTCCTTTGCGCACTCGCTTTTTGGTCCCAGTCATCTGTGGCGTCCACGTGACATCCGTTTATCTATCAAGGGTCTAGCGTACGCTGCGGCAGTCAGGCCAATTCTTCTGTATGGTTAAGCAACCTGGCCACTGCAGGTGGAAGATACACAAAGGTTGTTAGTATTTGAACAACGATGTGTTCGCAACGTTTCTCGAATCTGGTGGAACACCGTGTCGGCAATGCAGTGGTTCGGCTTAAAGTATTAGGTACATGAAGTAAATTATTAGATGAAACAATAAAGGCTAAGGTGATTGGGACGTGTTACGCATGTCTCCGGGTAGGATTCTTAGACGCGTAATGTTCGGTGAGGGGAGTGGTGTTTTGAAGACGAGTGCGGGTGTCCAGTCCGTGACATGGAAGAAAGGTATGAAAAGCGTGACCAGTGGACTTGGCCATGTAGGATGTGTCAGACTTCCTGGTGGGGTCCAAGAGACCCTCCTACTCTATAGTTGGATTCATTGGAGGATATATCGCAAGATGTTGCTCTCAGTGGCACTTTTGCATCCACAAACCATCCTTATCGAATTGAAGATAATATTTATGGTTCTTTTATTACACTTTTCATACTCTCGTTTTTTCTTCATTATTTCCTCTTGAGGTTACTGCTGAGAGATAGCAACCAGTGCACGGTTGACATGTATTTGAATTAAACTGAACTGTAGACATCGCAAATATTTTATTGAAAACTTCCCATCCTAGCCCTGAACTGCACGTGTTCATGTGCATTGTACTCAAAATTGCAAGACATTCACTCAAGTATATGCGGCTGTGTTCTGCGCAATCGGATGCGACTTCCGTGGGCACACTGGCACTGTTCTTAATAACTTTAATGTTGCTTTCTGTTAGTTTGACGGGGCAGCTGTCTAGTGCTGTATTTGATTGTAAAGTAGAATAGATATTCATCACCCAGTAAATGCTCGTGTGCAAGCAACCGAATCCGAGTTCAGAAATGCGATCGTCTTTTACCCGACCTCATTACGGGAAGTGGTGTTTAGTACACAACTTTCGTTTGTCGCTTTTTAATTTTTTTTTTAAATCATAGAATATGCCCATCGATTCGTGAAGAACTTGTAACAAGAAGAAATTTCTTTCCGATATATCACTTCGGGCACTGACACATAGTACTGGGTAAAGGAGAGTATATATGCAGCTATAGATAGCAGAGAGTGAGTAAATGTGCAACAAATCCGGTAACTCGACAATATGCTTCAACTTGATGAATCTTGTTCGTTGTGTGAACGACAATAAGTGTGAAATGTGTAACCAAATGGCGTGAAAATACGTGTGAAAAAAGAGGTTTGGGACTGGGGGGAATTTGTACATGGGAACCATAAGAAAATCACGTGTTACAGCCACGGCAACAACAACTGTTGCACGAGGTTACGTTACTTACACAATTGCGGCTTCAGTAATCAAATTGCTATGGCTTCTGACATCATCAGCAACCGCCAGCGTAATCGTTTCACGTGAACTCTGGGAGTTGTCAGAATTGTTCTGAAAGCTGTCACTGTCGATTTGATGTCCGCTATCCACCAGATGTTGTAGGATTGCGCTATTGATAGTCCGAACTGTTCCTTTGCGTAAAAAGCCGGGACGTGTTCTGATATTTTCTTCGACAGGCGTCTCGTCGTATGTCCAATGTACTGTGCACTACAAGAGCACGTAAACTAATATAGAACAAAAGATTGGGACTGATGAGGCAACCTCTCCCCGGATTGTTGATCAATGAAAGGCTTCGTATTTGTTAAGATTCGGACATGCGCAGCGGGGAAGGACTTACCAAGGGTCTTGGCTATGCGTAGCTCTAATATTTCTAAGGTTTTGTCACCCTTGAACGGGACAGTTTGAAGAATATCCTTTTCCTATGTCATTTGCACTTTCATTTTCTGTCTCCTCTCTCCCATATATTGACGAATAAACGGTTCTGGATAGCCGTTTTTTAATAATGTGTCGCGTATGTGTTCGAGTTCATGGGCAATCGTGTCAAAACTACAGATGTTTCTTGCTCTGTAGGTCAGACAGCTCACTAGGTTTCTTTTGTATCGTAGAGGGGCAAAACTTAGGAAATGTGTGTATTGCCCCAACCATGTACATTTCCGATACACCCTCCTTTCTATATGTCCGTCCTCCATTCTACGTAATCCCACATCAAGAAAAGCGAGGAAATTGTCCGTCTCTATCTCCACTGTAAATGTGGTCATTGCGTAGGCGTTGTTGAATGTGCGCAGTAGTTCAGTAATGTCTTTTGTTGAGTCGCAAATTATGAAAATGTCGTCCATATATCTGGTATACATATATAGACCGTCGATGGTGCTGCGTAGTGTCCACTTTCGAGTTTTGCTAAGAATACATCCGCCAGAAGGGGCCCAAGTGGTGATCCCATTGCTACCCTGTCCTTCTGCCTGTAGTATTTTCCGCTGTACAGAAATTGTATATTCCATGTACATCTGAGAATTAGTTCTTTTAGCTTGGCCACAGAAATGTCCAGTTTGATATCAGTATCGGTCAAGTATTGACAAATGAATTCTACCGTCTCGATCAACAGAACGTTTATGAACAGGGATTCCACATCTGGGGAAAGCATAGTCCGTTCAGGCAGATCCTGGTGTTTTATCATCTCCACAAAAGAGAACGAATCTTTCACACTATAATTTGCTAGTGACTTGCGCACAGGTTCAAGAATTTCTGCAATCCACTGAGCTGTGGTTTGATAGGCTGAGGTGCTTGTGCCAATCACCGGTCTTAGGGGTATATTTGATTTGTATACTTTTGGTAGTCCATATAGTCTAGGTGGTTGTGAGCCGCAGGGCACAAGCTTGTCGTAGAGCTTTTTGGAAATAGCGTTTTCTGACCTAAGCCGCTTCAAGATGTCTGTCAACTTAGTCTCGGTTTCTCGTGTTTTGTGTTTCTCACTCTGATGGTAAATGAACTTGCTTTCATCAGATAAAATAGTCATCATGTTTTTGTTAAAGTCGCTTCGGTCCAGTACAACCCATCCGGCCTCTTTATCCGGTTTCGATAGAAGTAAATCTTGACTAGTCAATAGTTCTTCGACCGCTTCTCGATGTTGCTTAGTTAATATTCCGTTCAACGGAGATGTAGTAGCGTGATGCTTTTGACATTCATAAACAAATAATGTTTTCAGGCCGTGAACTGAGTCAGATGATGTTGGTATCAGGTCATACAATTGGGTCATTAGACTTTCAAACTGAGTTTCAATTTCCACCTGGTGATAACGTGGTTGAGTTGCAAAAAACTCACGTCCGAGAGATAAGGCCTCATATTGTAATTTACTAAGCGTCACAGAAGAATGATTGTGAACATACCTTTCAGGATATTCCGGTAACCTGGACGGTGGTACTTCTGTTTCTAGGCTGCTGAGGAACTTCCCTCGCTTCTTTTCCCGAGCTTTTCGACAAACTGAATCCACAAAATCCCGAAATTTTTTTGATGACCCTCCGGCACTTCTGCAACATTCGTTTCGTATCTATTCACCAGCCGCTCTGTTTCTTATGGTTCCCATGTACAAATTCCCCCCAGCCCCAAACCTCTTTTTTCACACGTATTTTCACGCCATTTGGTTACACATTTCACACTTATTGTCGTTCACACAACGAACAAGATTCATCAAGTTGAAGCATATTGTCGAGTTACCGGATTTGTTGCACATTTACTCACTCTCTGCTATCTATAGCTGCATATATACTCTCCTTTACCCAGTACTATGTGTCAGTGCCCGAAGTGATGTATGTAGCAGAAATTTCTTCTTGTTACGATTTTTTTTATAGTTGGAATTATTCTTGAAGTGATCCTGTTCTGTTGAAATAATAGAGAGATACAGCCTTGTTGAAATTAAGCAGACCGGTTTTGGAATAGGTAGACGGAGTTGTGCCACTGGATGAAGGTTCAGTTAGCTCACAGGCTTTCCCAAACAACACCGATAACCGCTCAGCCGTTACGAGGTGCTTTTTGCACCGGATCATTGTGTCAATACCGGACTAGCAGTGTTCAGCTTAAGTGTGAAGTTCAAGATAGTAGACAATTCACCCGAGCTCATTGCACTGCTTAGAACACGTATGGTGCACATTCAAGGATGAACGTTCTCAGTGCACATTATTTAATGATGCGAATAGCCGTTAAAAAATGCGTACAAGTTGTCCGTCCGTGGCGTGTCAAAAGCATATGAAAATGCTATTCATCGAATCTTATCACGTACTGTGTCAAGCTTACCCTGTGAGTCTCACGACGTACACCTACCCAACATTTGAGGAATCTGACCGGTGGTGGTCGAGTAGCTTATAGCATTTGCTTACCATTTCGAAAGTAAAAGGATCGAATCCTCATCATCACCAGTTACTTTGGTAGTAGACAGTAATCCACCGTTGTCCGGTTGGTCACCACACCTGACCTATTGGGACTTTATATGGTTCTCCACTTCAGGTCTCAGGATCTGGTTGACGGTTATCCCTCATAGTGCAGTGGTTCTTTGTGGCCATGGGGTATATACCCCTTCCATTGCGCTTGTGCTCTTGTGTGTAAGGAAAAGCAAATGGAAAGACGCTGCGTCAAGTGACATTTACGTATTCGCTCTGTACGCCCATTTATGGCGAGGGTTTTGGTGGTTCTTTATTGCACACATGCTCATGAGTTTAGGGGAGCGGTTGCACTCCAGATCCCCTATCGTCCAGTGAACCACTAAGCATAATTGGTATCCTGACCCTGAGGCTTGTACTGGAGAATTATGTAAGGCCCCAATGGGTCAGGTGCGGTAGCGAAACGGGAGACAGTAGATTGCTGTCTACCATCAGGTCACCACTCAGGTTTCGGTTGACATTCCGCTGCTAAATGAGAAACAGAATTACCGCACTCAGAATATAGTGGTCGTTGAAATCTAGCTATATTTAACAAATGTGTGATGCATCACAAATGGCAAAGTTTAGAACTCACTTACGCCGTTCGTATGCTCATGGTCTCTGTATTCCCTTATCTGAAAGTGGTGTTCGGCTCAGTCAACCAGTGATTTTTCTATCTCTGTCTCGCATTGAAGAACATCAAAGAGAAATTCACGCACCATTTCACACCCTTGTATGCAGACGGCCGAAACCATGCTTGTGTCGATCTTTCACCACTGTAAGGCTCCCTTGGTGTACATTGTTTTCCAGTGCTCAGTGCTTTTGCAGACGTACGTTGTGTTCTCCGAGGCATAGAAGGATCGGAGAATGACGGTCAGTTCACGATGTGACAAAAAAGTGTAAGAGCCTTAACCAGTGCACTTGGTCGTGTAGGACGTATTGGAGTTCTCAAGATCCACTTACCAGATGGTTGGAGGCGTTGGGCAACGTGGCTAGGTGACGTGGTTGTTAGCGTAGCTGTATTCGAACTCCTTTCTTGTCTGCACGACTTCCAAATGGTACCTTTATTTTCTGCTGGTTTTATCACCATGCATCGATTTATTGAACTGCTGATTTGATGATGGTGATAGGTAGAAGCCAAACCAGGGCACAAAAGTGTGAGATCATTGATAGAAAAAAGTAAACAAAATCGAACATAGACTTTCTGGAAGAGTTCTTTGTAATATCGAGGAAAACTGGTTATATGAACTCTATGATTTTATGATGTTGAACCAAAAAGACCAGTCTTCGATGTTTACGAATACTCATTCAACACACACACATTCTGTGTCGTGTTGAAGGGTTTTTAACGATATTTCATCCTCTCTTTTTGACTTTTGGCGTCCGTCAACTCTTCCTTTATTGCGTCATTGTTACAACCAATTTACGGAAATCAATGTATCATGTTTTGCAGTCTGAAGTGAAAACACGAAGTCGTATGGAATGGGAAGAGTCAGTTCGTACACGGACCGGGAAACGTCCACGTCGTGGCGCACAGTGCACCACACAAAAACGGTTGCATCCGTCGACCGTGAAACGCGGTGCAAATCCTGATTCAGTGACATTGAACCTACAGTCTATCATTGAAACCGAACAGGAACTTGCGTCCACAGAACCGGCAAGCACTAATCGAACCCTGACGGTCAGTCCGCTTTCGTGCAATAACGATGTTAACTAGTTTTATGGTGCAAGATATGACGAACTGACAGATAGACCTACTGAGTGTTTTCAATTTGCGTTGCCACCATGAAATTAAATGTGACTGTAACGACTCGAAAATGACTAATCACAACATGGTTATCTACACTACGTGTTTCGATCTAAAACAACTAATCCATTCGCGAAATCTTGTTGCATTCACGGGAATTCGAATTCCCATTTTGCCTACTCTAAATGATAATAGTAGCTCGCTGTCCCCGATGATGCCTGACGAATAAAGTTTGTTTCCAAACCTCTGTTTCATAAGACTGGGATTTATACTGTTTCCATATGTTTTTGTCGTCAGAGACTCAGTAAGGAGGTCTTGCAACAACTGCATCACAGGCTTCGACTTTACTCCATAGGGAAAAATTAAGGTGAATTGGGTCCAGCTAATTTTTTTTGGACTGGCGATCAGGACTGTGTAACCTTATCGAGAACAAGCGATACCTAGTGAAAAACTGCAGATTAGCTTTACTAAGGCGGATAACATCAAAACCTTCGTTTTTTGAATATCAAATACCTGGATTCTGATCGGTCGCTTGGTTTGGTTTTATATTTCTCAACTATCTATTGCATTGTTCATGTTGGTTCATATTTTCAAGATCTTTCTTCACAAATGTATAAAGAAGCTCATGGTAATCATCAAAGAGTCAGCTACGTTTTCAAGTCGTATTACCCAAGGTTTCGTAGCTCAACTTTCATAATTCTATTTGTTTAGTGATGGAACATGGTCATGTCAGTCACGTGTGGGAACTAGTGTCCTCATTTTACGAATCGACTTGACCTATGCATCAGAACTTTGCGGGAGCTCATCTTGCCTATAATCGGGACGTCAGTGACGTTTATTGTTACTGATATGCCCTCTCTCATGAATAAATTGGCTGGTCGTACGAGTGTTCATAGCCTTCATCACCGAAGTGATTTTTCTTAGCTAGCAATTTCAGCTCAAACTAACCGTCTTCAGTGATCAGAATGACCATTAAATTTGTCAACATTAGAGTCGTGGAACCACATTGCGATCTCCACTGTCCTTATTCTAACCCGTGAGCAATTATAACGAATTTATGCACGAGGTGCTGAAACGGAGAATAGCATTGGTATCCTTTCTCACTTGCCGTTGGCTGTCGTTGAAGTAAGCGGACATTGCAAAAATTCATTTTTAGGAAAAAGCATCTGCGATTCAGTACGTTTTCATCTCGCCTATGTATTCCGTACGGCCTTTCGGCTTATCCGTAGCCGCATAATGTTCGACATCCGACGTCGTCGAAGGTGTTGGTAGTTGAATAACGTTCCGGTTACTGTGGGCAACCTTTCTCTTGACCGGTTTACCGGGTCGAGTAGTTGGCTGCTGGTTTCTGTGACGTATTTTGTGGTGTTTGTGTTCAACCTAAACCGGAAATTTCTATCTACATTCTGGAGAGGAGACAAGCTTTCAGGTACTCAGGGTCTAAGTCCACTTTGATTTCGAACTCAAGATTTCACATAACTCACAGACTGATTCATCATAGAGTATGAACGTTCAACTCAGAATTTGGGGGCCATGGAAGCGCTAGCTATGCAGCTAGTTTATCACCATTTGCACATTTCCACCGCGGCCCAACTAAGATCGGGGTGCAGTTACCTGAACTTTCTGAATTTCGATGCAGCGTAGTGTAGCTTCAAACAGGCTTCCACATGGTGTCAGACCCCCGTTTTTAAGGAGGGCACTGTCTACTCCTAAATCAATGTTGCGGTCACCGAGAAAAGCGTTTATTTAATTCCCGAACTACTTGACATGGCTTCCGGGCATCTTTCCGAGCAAATACGTGTCTTCTCAGTACTTCTCGTCAGACAAATATGTAGAAATATTTTACGATGTTTACAAGTAAAAAACCACAATGCGAACAGAAAGACATAAATAAATGGTACTCCGGTTGCAATGGTTTTGAGTGAATGGATCAAACATGAGGTTCATCGTTCCCCCTTTGCCCCACTGGCTAGTTCAGCTTCACTCGGAGGAGCTACAAATGTCTCGCCAACCGCTAATTTATTATCCGTATCGATCACACGAACAAGTATAAATAAAATGTAAAAAAACATCAAACGCATGTTGTATTTTATTTGCTTGCCTTCTTTCCCTGTGTCCCGCCCTCCCCCTGCACACGCTGTTTCCAGGCTTCACGCGCTCGTGTCGCAAAAGTGCCGCGATCTGCTAACGTAGTTGCGTCGACTCCTGCCACCAACAAGCCTGCCGTTTTTGCGGTCCCCACCTCAGCGCGACTCACTAGATCCCGATTGGCCGTGTCTCGTCAACGGATACGAATAATAAAACCCACAGTAAGTCAATCTCGAACATCGTGCTCATTCACATTTTTCTTGTCATTAAGTTATTTTGCAAGAATTTTGTCATGTTAACATTGCTAACTAGTGTGTTGTTTCATCTTTCATATCATTGTGCTTCGCACTGATCCTCAGCCGTGCTCGCAAGGATTTAATGCTTCGTCACAATCTACAAAGTGCCAAGTAACCTTCTTCAGGTTAGATTTGAAACCAGTGGTCATGAATCCGGTTCGCTACTTCAGCGACTGGTGGTGAGATATGATGCTTAGTTGGCACATAAAGCTATGATGTTTACAATCGTTTTAATATTTTCTGCGGCCTAGTATGGAAGCGATGTAAAGTTGTTCATCTGAGTAGTTACTTTTTGTTCAGGTTTATGATATGTCGTACACATTTCTATGACACGTCTTAGGAACCTAACTGTGACGCTCACATGTACTACCGACCAACAGATAGTATAAAAAGCAAACCACACGAATTTTGTGGATTGGATTTTCTATAAGATTAGTACGGCTTTGATCGTTTGTATGGTGTATGGGCTGTCTGATAGGAGTAGCACCTCTGAGTTGCTAAACTGTCGTGCCCTCTGGGATATCTTCCATCTCTCTGATCTCCATCAGGTACCCAGCCTTCACCTGTGGCTCCACGGAGCCGAAGCATTCATCAGCGGCAGGTTGAGGGTAACCGAAGCCCAAAATCCTTGGTTAGATGGTGTTCGGTGTGTGAAGACAGTTATTCCCAAATGGGTGGACGAGATTTAGTTCGTTTTTTAAGGACTGAAGGAAACCTGTCAAACTAACAGGGCTGCGTGGACCACTCGGTTAGATTCAGTCCAACTGAATGGCAAACGAGCTCCTAGGGAATCACCGGCAACCATGCATCAACACGCTGCTGTCTTGTAGCCTGCACTTAGTTTTGTGAAGGCTGTAAGTGCACCTTGGAAAGATCCGAATGATGCTGGGGACTTCTTTTGTACCGAACAACCATGAAACTTCATGGTCATGTTGTCATGGAGCCAGCTTACGCTCTCCAAGGAGCCACTCGCAGTAAACGTAAACAAATTGTTTGTTTGAGTCCAAAGAATCTCAACGGCATTTGGTTGGAGATATTATGATTTGTATAATTTTACTGTTAACTTCGGTGATCTCACGTCTTATCCATTTGGGTCGTGCATCACCTTTTTGGTGATCACATTGGTGTTCATCGGTTTATCCACTCTCTTGTGAGCATTCACACGTCCGTGTTCTTAATTTGTTCTCCGATTAGATTAGTGATGATGTTAGCAGTGCCCAGTTAAACACGTATTGTTGTCTCATGCAGTGGTGCGTTTTTGTGACACGTAAGAGAACTCTCGCCTCTGTTCCTGTGAATTACCAAATAGACACCGTGGACTTCATTATTAGCGTTGCACTGATCGTTCTTGTGTCCTCTTTTTACAGGATACACTGACTTCAGGCAACGGATCACCAGTGCTAAATCCGTTCGCGCTTGGTAATGCAAACGCGGGCGAACCAAGCGCGATCGAGCTCCAGCTTTTGCGCACAATACAAAAGCATATTCAAACATATTTAGGCTCAATCAAGTCTTAGTGTTTGTTTTATGAACTACCGTATTTTCCCTCGTTCATTTATGTTTCCCTTTTTAATGAATCACTGTACATTGCGTTTTCATGTGAACCCGTTGTCATACAGTAATTGTCTTCGTATACTACATACATTTAGTGAGATACGGCCCTCAACCGCATTGTGATGCTCCTTCTCTATAGAGCTTTAGTGACCTCGTAGATCAGTTAACAGAGCGCACTTGGTAAAAACATGTGGGTGGCGTCCAAGCGTTGTAGGACTGCCATCACGACGAGACTGCACCTTGTCGTAGTGTGATGGCTTGCGCGCCTCTGTGACCCAAAGAGCTATACAGGATAGCTTATTTAAGCCGGAGATGCAATCATAGCTGACAGGTCAATGGATAGAGGTCAGACAAAGTCCAGTCTCCTGGTCCTCCAAGTCGGGGGTCGATTTGAGCTGGCAACTCAATCGGCAAAATCAGTGGAAGAATAATTGATCCAAGCAAATGGGCTTCCACTAAGCCATCCCGCTGCCTTGCGGACAGGTTCTTGTTAGAACTAAAGGCGTTGGATGAGAAACCTAATCGTTGTCCTGGTTTGTGGCTGGACACCCTAGTAGTACCCGTCCAACATCTCCCATGAACTGCACGAATAGAAAGAGTTCCATACTGCATCGGTCGTCGCGCAGAATAATCAGGACCGCGCTGCCCATTGCATCGAGCGGGGTGGGTAGTGATAAGTGGGCTACTGCTCAGAGTTCCCCCTCCTTTACTCAACCTTTGTCTTCTGTCCCTAAGCACCCATCTTTGCCCCTTCTATCCACCCATAATGCTCCCACCGATAACACGGTCGATACTCGCAACGGTTCATTGTCAAATAGTGTCTGGAATAATCCTTTCTCTGGTAACTCACATTTTCTCAAGCCTCGTCAGCCTCTGAACCTCGGCTCCTTCAACGTGCGTACACTCATGCAGGCCGGTCAGCGGCGTGCCTAGTGCTCACATTTGATTCTCTGAAGATTGATGTCTGCTGCTTAAGTGAAGCGCGTATACATGATTCGAGCAGTGTAATTCAACTAACTGCTCCTGGTATGTCATCGAGGTATTTTCTGCGCACTTTAGGAGACGAAGAGGCTAGAGCTGTGGGTCAACGTGGTGTAGGAATAGTCTTGACTTGAGAAGACTGAGGCTGCCCTTTTAGACTGGATCCCTGTTAACAGTCGTTTATATGCTGTGAAACTCCAGAGGTCAGTTGGCGTTCGAAAGGATAGTTGTGTTAAGCGCAACTTGTTTGTGATCTCGGCGTACGCCCCAACGGACTGCAACTCAGACTTGCAGAAAGATGAGTTCTATGATGAACTCGTCACCCTCGTTCGCAGCAGTAAAGGTTTTGACATTGCAGTGCTAGCTGGTGAATTCACTGCACAAGTTGGCAAACTCAGTGTGTCAGAAGCCTGTTTAGGTGGGCGTTGTGCTTTATCCGCTGAGCGTATAGATAACGGGGATAGACTTCTCCAGTTTTGTGCAGACAATCGATTGTTCTTGTCTAGCGCCAATTTCCGCACAGCTCCGGTCGCACAGCGACTTGGCGCTCTAACTCTACAGGTACTTTGAGTCAAATTGATCATATTGCCGTGAGCTACCGGTGGCGCAGTTCTGTTCAGAACTGCAGATCTTACTGGTCCACGTACGTAGAGTCGGACCATGCATTAGTTTTAGTGTGATTATCGCTCCAGCTCCACGGTCATAGTCGCAAATTTCAAGCCTGGTTAGCCGTGCAACGTTTGTGATCCAGAAGTAAGTACCCGTTAGGAGCAGAAGTTAGCACATGAGCTGGGATCTACGACGAACAGTAATGTAGATGAGCATTGGGCTCATATCAAGCAGGCGATGCACCTTGCAGCAGGTTTTACCTGTGGTGCTAGATCCGATGTCCATCAAAGACACTGGATCTCGCAAGAGTCGTTGAGTATAATGGAGAAAAAGCGTCAGCTCTCAAACTGCAAGGAGATGAATAAGATGCGGAGAAATCAGGAATGATCGCGAAAATTGGTGGGTCAAGGTAACCGAAGAAATGGAAATAGCAGCTGCTTCAGGTAACAGACAATGACTGTTCAGACTTATTCGTGATACCGGTGGACGGCGCATCCAGGTCAGTGAAACGATTTGCGATAGAAATGGAGAACCCATCCATAGTAAACAGCCCCCATCGGAAGTAGAATTAGAGTCATCTATTCGATTACTAAGGCGGGGGAAAGCGGCAGGTTCCGACGAACTTCCCCCAGTTCTTTTCAAACTGGGTGGTGGGGCGTTGATAAAATCACTTACCGTCTTGCTCCGTGACATTTGGAACGAGGAGCGTATTCCGTTAATATGGAACGGGTCATTGATTGTTCCTCTCTTCAAGAAGGGAATGCGCGATAACTGTAGTAACCATCGTGCGATTAGCCTAATTCTGACAGTCACCAAAGTATTAGCCTCGATTCTGCTGCACTGTCTTACAATAACTCGCGAGAGGAATGACCGCGAATAGCAGGCGGAATTCTGCCCAGGTCGAGGATGCATCGACCAGATTTTTGCTCTTCGCCGACTACTTGAAACGCGTCACACGCACACCGCCAACCGACAATAATGATTTTGTTAGACCTGAAAGGCGCTTTCGATTCAGTTGATCGGACAGCGCTTTTCAGTGCTCTTCATTGAAAAGGTATGCTCTAGAAGTTCATGAACCTACTGAGATCATTGTATTCTCATACTTCTGGCCGCGTTAGAGTTTACGGTGAACTACCCGGTCGGTTCGAAACGACCAGCGGTGTTCGACAGGGATGTCTCATGTCTCCATTCCTGTTCAACTTCGTTGTGGACGAAATAATGAAGAGTGCGCTGCAAAATCTTCAGGATGTAGGCGTCGAACTGGGAAATAGTGGAGAGCTATGTGACCTAGATTACGCAGACGACGTTGTCTGCCTGTTCGAATCCGCGGAGCATGCTCAACGTGCACTGGATAGACTCTCAAGAGCTGTAGCTCCATTAAGCATGCGCTTTGCACCTTCAAAGTGTAAAGTGATGTTACAAGACTGGACGTCAACGATTCCGAGCTTGATTCTCGATGGGGAGGTGCTGTCGGTTGTCGACCACTTCATCTACCCCGGCAGCAGCGTGACGACGGATGGGAGCCCTGTAGTAGAGAAGAGTACACGTATATCCAAGGCTGGAGCGGCGTACGCTGGACTGAAGCGCTTGTGGCGTCGATCTGATACTTCACTGAAGTTGAAAGGTCGTGTATACTGTGCTGCAGTGCGTTCAGTTTTGTTGTATGGTTGCGAAACTTGGAGTCTGCGTGCTGAATATATTCGTCGTCTTGAGGTTTTCGACCAACAATGTTTATGTAGTATCGCTGGGATTGGGTGGAATAGCCGAGTAAGTAATGATGAGGTCAGAAAGCGAGTATTGGGTACTACTTCGGAGAACGTTTTGTCACAGCGTATCCAACTTGCTAGACTTCGTTGGTTGGGGCATGTGTTACGTTTGGCAAACGCGCGTTTACCATACCGTGCCCTATTCTCCGTTCCTCCTATGGAATGGAAGATACCACGTGGAGGTCAACAGATGACGTTGCAGCGGGGAATGAGAAAATGTACATTGAACTCAGGAAAAGTAGGTGTGGTTGGGGCCCAGAAGATCCGTCTACCAGTTGGCTGGAGACACTGAAGGATATGGCTGCGAACCGTGAACAGTGGCGATCGTGTTGTCACTTTCTATCTAATCAGAATGTCTGATCGATGTGCGTTTGTGCAGTTAGACTGTGTATTTCGTGTGTTGGCTGCTAGGACATTCTTTCACTTTCCCACCCATGTAGGTCCACTCCCTGTCCATCTTGTATATTCATATTTTCTAATTCTACGTGCAGCATGGTGAGAAAGGCAGTGGTCAGTGGGGCTTGCCCTACTGTTTAACACTGTACGATGGTGATGATGGTGTAGTAGGACTGAGAAATTTTGAACTTTAGATCACTCCAAATTGTGTTCGGACCGGCAAATCGGTCCGAACAACCTCCGTTTTCATCGAGAATAGTTCAGTGAGTTATCTTAGTCAAATCCTGTGAATGTATTGGTTGATTCGTAGCTATCACGCAGCACGTATTTCCTCGCGGACCAGCGCCTGTTCAGTACCGAAGTTATCTTAAGCCTACAGAATCTTGAGAGATAGAGCAGCGGATTGATAAGATGAGAAATGAATCCCGTCAAACGGTGAGTGGCCGTATCGACAACTAGTCGGGAGAGACGGTATCAAATACCAGCTGGATCAGTTAGTTTCTGGCGCAACATTCGTTCAGTTGACTTAGAGTTCTGAACTCATATACCGAGCTTGTTTAGAAGCTCCGATGATCAAGAACTGGTGGTCAACGAGTCACTTTTTTGCCGATCACCTTTGATGAGACAGTTAGCAACGTTGTTTTACAACTTGTCCTCGGATTGCAGACCATTCGCAGTCAAGTCACAGCGCCACACCCCAGAAGACGAACGGCTTCTACTTTAGGAAGTCGATCGCCTACCGGGAAAGGATATAAGCGAAACCTGGACCCCGCGTGGGTAGCCCAAGCGTTCATTACAAAGTGGTGATTTACTATAATCAGGTCGCTAACCAATATGCCTTATTCGATGCTCGCATTCGTTTTACTAAATATTGAGAGGGTACAATATCTCAGATATTTACCACGACTGCTGAAAGATCTACTTACAATCAACCCCAGATGTCAGAACATGGTTTGGTTCGCAATTTTGTAAACGAGTCTTCCCCTGGTGCATCCAAACCAAACCCATCTCTCAGCTCGGAAGACATGAAAACAATCAAAACAACACTCAAAAACCCTCACTGGATGAAATGTATGGATTCCAGCTAAGAGTTCGCCCTTACAGCCTGAGGAACCGAGACGCATGAACTATTAACCCCTTTGTGGTTACGCGTCAACACCTCTCGCTTTACGCGTATCTTCACATATTACTCACTTCAATGTGGGCACAAAAGCACTCATCAATAGGTTAGTTTTGTTCACTCCATTCGAAATCTCGATAGTTGGGGTGGGGTTGTAACTGCTTCGTACATGCGCTGTTGCTCGTTTTCGTACATATCGTTCCTTCGTAACTCCTGTTAACTTGTTTTAGCTATGACTTTGTTACAAGTTGACTAAAGTTCAGCTGGGGATTATTTATCTACCAAAACTTCTGCAATCAACAGTGTGATTGTAGATTATTACGAAAAGATGGGGTCTACGCAGCTCTGACTGGATTCTCGCGCGTAAACCTTTCGCGGGACTTCATCGGTGACAGAGATACAGCGCCAGTTTAGAGTTTCGATGCCAACAACCGTTCCTTTATTCCCTCGACGTATACAAAGAACTGTCCCAACTTCAACCTGATAAAGCATGCTACCCTGGTGGACTGTTCCCAATTGTCCTGAGGGAATGTGCTGCCGTATTATCCCCTGTTATATCCGATCCCTTCAGTCGTTGCTTAACCCATACGAATAATACCTCACGGATGGAAAGTGGCATCCATTACACTCCTACTCAAGAAAAGAACTAGTAAGTTTCGCCCAGTAGCATGCACTTCCGTTATCCTCAAGATGTTTGAACGGCTACTACCACAGCGAATATCACCTCAGCTTAATTTTTTTATCACATACTTGCGCATGAGTGCAGCGGAAGGGGTAATCACCTCATAGCCACAAGAGCCCACTGCACTATTAGGGATAACCGGTAACCGAACCCTGAGACTTGCGGTGGCAAAGAACCACATAAGGCCCCAATGGGTCGGGCGTGGTAACGATCCGGACGACAGTGGATTACTGTCTACCATCAAAGTAACCGGTGGTGGCGGGGATTTGAACCTCTGACCTCCGAGGTGATAAGCAAACGCTCTAAACCACTCGACCACCGATTCGCCTACCGTTGTTTACGTTCAACCCTCGATGCCTCCGCTTCCCTCACACCCAGCGTTGTCGGCACTGGATCAGAAATGTGATACATTCAACTGCTTGACAAATTCAAAGTACTTCAGATCCCGATGGATAGCGGAATTCAACCAAATGATGTGCACTTTCCATCCAGTTACATTTCCTGGTCGAAAATCGTTTTTGCAGTTTTGTGGTGCAACCTCCCCCGTGCCCCAATCACGCAAGGTGTTCTTAACTTCTACGTATATCTCTACGCATGCCGACAAAATATACGGACGATGTGATTCCTGGTATGCCACACCCTAATCAGTCCACACAACCTCTTCTACAAGACAGCATAACTGAGCTTGCTAATTGGTCCTACATACACAACCTATGAATAAATCCATCAAAATCTTCCGATATATTGTTTTGTCTTCACAAAGCGATCAGGTATTCTAATCTTTTAGAATCCACTCCTTCCTTGTTCATTAATGGTGGTTTCATCGGGGAAGTATGTCGGTGATATCACCAACCGCCGCAGTCTTTTTAAAGATACGGTGGCTTTCGTTTCATATTAGGACTCAAATTCTTTGGTACTCCACTTCATTTCATCCGAAAATTCATTTGTTTTTGCGTTCTACCCTACTGGCTCTATGCCCATTCCCTGCTATTCCCTGAATTGATGTGTCAGAACCGTGATCGGTTCGGAGTGTATCGAAAAATTGATGCGCCATGTGAAATGTTATGCTAGAATTTTATTGCTCAATAACACAGCGTAGTCGAAATCGTTGGCAGGTTGTCGACGTTTCGATCACCATGGGTAACCATTTTCAAGACTGGTTTTACAACCGAATGAAACTGGAATAATAGCTTGGAGCAATTGGGTGTTAGTCACAGTGTGTTCGTGTGTTGGTCTGTGTGTTTGTGATGTTGTTTTAGTGTAAGGGGGGGGGGGGGGGGGGGGTCGGTTGAATCTCCGTCCATACTATGTGTCCGTGTTAGTGGGGTCATTTGAGGTCAACAAGGTGTTATGATCCGTTTTGGTGTTTATCCATCCGCGTCGTAAGTGCCATCCATATGCTTGAAATCTCTGCCCCATCATTGCGGTTGAGACACGATTGGTGGGCGGTAATTGCCAGAGACTCCGCGTAGAGACGATCGGTTTACGTACGGAACCCACATTGGAGGATTCTGGTGTTTTCGTAGTCGATGCTGTGGTTTTCGGATATGGCGTGAAGTGCGATTGCAGAGTCGCGTTCTAATTTTCTTAAAGTCATTTAGTCCCTCGGTCTGCATTTTTCTCACTTTTGTGTTCTGCGATTCTGGTTTTGACCTGTCTGCATGTTTGTCCAATGTATTGAGCGGCGCATTCTTTGCAGTTGATCATGTAAACAGTTGTTCTGTTCGTGTATGTATTGGGAGTTATTGGTTCTTGTGAGATGGCGTCGCAACGTGTTATCTATCCGGAAGAAATCGCGAACACCATACGCACCAATACTTTCCTGATTGCCTCCGATGCGCCCAATCTGTACGGGATACCAACGGAGGTTAGCCAGTCTACGTCCTTCTTGTCGTGTGTTGCTGACTTGTTTCTCAACACATCGGTTACTAGTCCTCGTGGGTAGTTGTTGTTTTGAAGGACCGTGTGTAAGCGTTGCATTTCCTGTTTATGAGTGACACCGTCGTTGCACAATTTGTCGACTCTGTTGGTTAGTGACGATACGAGTGCCCGTTTTATGCATTGCGGATGGGCTGAGTTAAAGTCCAGATATCTGTCGGAATGTGTAGGTTTCTTGTGAATGCTCACTGTTAACCTACGGGAGTTGTTTACGTGTAGTCGACAGTCAAGGAAACTGATGACTCTCTCAGTCTCCATTGTGAAATGAATTGAGTTAGACTGATTGTTGAGACATTGTAGAAAGTCATGCCTATGTTCAGGTTTCAGAATTGCAAACGTATCGTCTACATATCTGACCCCAAAATCCGAATATCATTTGTTTCTCAGACCATTCACTTCTCTAATTTTGGCGTGTTACTTACCTCTTCGGAGTATCAGAAGAACAAGTCTAGTTAACACCAAATCCAAACTAAGTGCTGACATTATTCTTCGGAGTTCAGCTAGTACTCGTTAGTAACAGTTACAGGTGAAATTCGCTCAATGGCTGACGGCCTCTTCATTCTTAATTTCTAGAGAAGAAAATCTCTTGTTTGCCAAACTGTGTTCTCCAAATGTTCATCAAATCTGGGTTAGAGTTCTGGTTGAATTATCATCTACCCATGGTATCCCCCACCCTTAGAATTTCTAAGTGGTGATCACGAAGTAACCGCAACTGGCCCACAGCTGCTTCCTCACTAAGTTTTTCCCTATGGAAAACGGTATAAACTAAGAACTTGAAGGGCACAGATAAAATGCTATATGTGCAAGTCCGAATGAGTGTTGCGCTTCCTTGTTTTCAACCGTCAATATCGCTGGAGTTCGGGCAACATGTGGTCACCAAGCTAAATTCAATACATCACATTAGGAAGGATATGTTTCTCAGGTCCACATGTTGACATTGTGAACGTTTTGACTCCGAAATTCGGTTGTGTATTACGTTAGGTATCTTGGATTGGCCCCATGAGAAATGCTACTGGAAATCCTTCCAGTAGTAAAAGCTGCAACTCGACCGAAATGAACTGTTATCGGACTCACTGGGCAGACTGTACATCTGAGTTCCAGGTTTTGGCATGATCCCAAAAAGTCACAACTTGGAACATTTTCGAATCGTTGTGCAAAGTGGGCAAGATTTCAGCCCAATTTTGGTTTGTATGCTTTATTGTGACCGAGAACATGGGTCCATTCAGTACAGCTGATTTATCATGTCTAGCGAATGACGTGGTGGTTGAGCACACATGATAACCTGTTCGGCAGTTAGCGAGGCAGGTGTCAAACCCTCTGGGTGCTGTCTACAATGGGAAAAGCGATTAGCTTGGACCGCAACAGGTCTTTCGACTCATGATCATACTTATTGGTTGGTCGGCTTAATGGCAAGCGATTCGTGATAAAAAAAATCGCAGGCTAAACAAGGCACTTTCACAAGCTGTGACAGACAAAATCAGATCACGAGGCAACCTATCCGTCTCATGGTTGCTTTTTCCGTATCGACCTGTCTGTCTGAATCAGGTGTTCATTGACCAGTTATCCAAACCACGAGGCCAAGATACACGCAAAAACACTGATGAGTACACTCCATTGTCACTAAAACCTTCAGGATTCTCCTATGTAAGGTCAAGACCTGCTCTCGTACAGTCTATAGCCCCTAGTCCTCGGTTCGTGACACGTTAACAAATATGTTCGGCAGCGCGCAAAAGAGCAAAACTCAAAACACTGGAGCTGGACAACGTGTGTACTGGAGGAACTCAACGGTGTGCACAGGCGGAGCAAGTGGCGCCACCAAATTCGGTAAGTGTTCAGACAAACATTTGTTAGTCCACCCAAACAGTTAGAAACACTTTTGCCGCTTCCTCTAAGGTAGGACGGGGAATAGACATGGCCTGTGGCTAGCGAGTGAAACGATCCACACATGTGAGGATGTAGACACAGCCGTTAGATGGTGGACGGGGCCACAAGAGATCCACATGCACGTGATGAAAACGTGTGTCCGGCTCACAGAATGCGCCTAGCGTGACGATGTATTTTAACGCGTTGGCATTGAATACAAGCGCCGGCCCAAAGACGTACGTCACGTTTGACGCAGGGCCAGACGAATCGTTCGATGACTAGCTTCACTGAGGCGGTTACATCAGGGTGCGATAAGTTCTGAAGGCAGATAAAACTTGTCGGCGAAAACTAGCAGGAACTAGTGGTCGGGGTCGACCCTGAGCAATCGCGAATAATAGTAACGTCACTGGCACTAGATGCAGGGAGCTGCTCGATCTCAGGATCTGTTGTTTGGACTGCGGCGATTGCTTCCAGGTCTATATCCATTGGTGGTGGGTCGTCGATATTGTGGACGCGGGAGAGTGCGTCTGATACAGGATTGTGTGCCTCAGAAACGTGTCGAATGTCCGTAGTAAACTGCGAAACATGGTCTAAGTGGCGAATATCGATCAGAAGCTGACTGGAGAGTGTACACTAGTAGTTTATGATCTGTGAACACCGGGCGTTTGGCCCTCGAGTTTGTGTCGGAAGTGTCGGATACCCAGATAAATTGCCAATTGCTGCTGAACGTACTATATCGGGATTCCGCAGGTTGGAGACGCTTGGAAAAGAAGGCTGTTGGTTGCCATGAGTGATTGACGAATTGTTGCAACACCGCCCCAACAGCCATGCCCAAAGCGTCTGTCCCTAATGCCAGGGGAGCAGAAGGGTCGGGATGTGAAAGGAATGCTATGTCGGCGATAGCTTCCTCGGTCGAAGTAAGCACTGTCTGTGCCGTGTCGGGAAAAATGAGTTTCCGCTTACCTCCACGTAAAAGGTCTGTTGGAGGCTGCATTATTTCGGCGCAGTGGGGGATAAGCTGGCGATAAAAGTTAACCAAGCCAGAAAATTGGCGCAACTGCAGGTAAGAGTGGGGCTCAGGATAGCCGCGAATTGCCGCCACCTTGTCGGGCAGGGGCTGTACGCCTAAGGCTAAGATTTCGTGGCCTAGGAATGTGATGGTTGTCCTACCTAATTCGTATATGGCAGGAATAATGGTTACATCGTGTTGGCTGAAGCGCTCGAAAAGAGCGCGCAGGTGTGTCATATGCTCTTTTTCTGAAGTACTTGCCACCAAAATATCATCGAAGTACACGTAGACATTTTTCAGACCGCGTGTTGCTTCATGCATAAATCTTTGAAAGGTTTGGGCTGCATTGCTGAGCCCAAACGGCATGCGCAAAAACTTGAGTAGTCCGAATGGAGTTGTGACAGCTGTTTAAGGGATGTCAGCCTCAGCTACCGGGATTTGGTGCTAGGCTCTAACGAGGCCTATTCGGCTGAAAACAGAACAACCAGATAGGGAAGAAGTTAAGTCTTGAATATTTGGAATCGGGTGCCTGTCTGGGACAGTAGCTTGGTTGAGGGCCCTAAAGTCGCCATTAGGTTTAGGGACCATGTGAAGAGGCGAGGCCCAAGGGCTACTGGACGGGCGTATTATGCCTAGTTCCAGCATGTGTTCGAACTCAGCCTGTGCTACGCGGAGCCAGTCTAGTGTCAAGCGACGGGGTCGGCTAAATGCCGGGGGTCCCCTGTTGACAATATGGTGGGTGACGTTGGTGGTCACCGCAGGAAGAGGTCCAGATTGTCTTGCATTTCCGGGTAAGCTGAAAGGATGTCTGCGTAGGGGTGTTCGGTCTGAGGTTTGATGTGATTCACAGAGGAATGCGAACCGGTTACGGAAAGAGAAGTCTGTCGGTCGACAACTCTCCGGAGTCGTGCATCCTCCAGGAGGTCGAAATGGTCAAAGAAATCGATACCTAGTGTAAGGGACGTCTGCTACTATAAAGACAGCGGAAGGTGCGACGTAAGCCCAAGTTGAGCGTGTAACTCTTAGTAGTAACTAGCAATAGTAGAGCCGTAAGCAGCACGGAGTTGTTGGATTGATGGGATCGTTACATTACCTTCTTCCTTTGGAATGACACTGACCGGTGTCCATTAGGAACAGGTTATTGGAAACTAAATCTCGAACATGCAACAAGCGACTGCTATTATGGCTGCCGACTGCGTTAGTCGTCGGGATATTAGTTTCCTTGTTTGGCACCTGGGAAGGTGCAACCGGCTTCGCAGCGTCAGACCTTCCCCTAAACCGTTTGATATCGACAGTACTTTGATTGAGATGGACTAACGGGGCGGACTTCTGAGATGTTCACGTCGATCGGAGTTGTGATAAGGTTTACAGTCTCTTCAGGGAGAACAACTAGGAGTGGAAAAACGTCGGAAAGCCCGCTCGAAAGTAGCCATCGGAGTGTGTTCCTACGGTGGAAGCGGTGATCTGGGGGCTCATTTGAGTTTGTTGCGGCAGTAATTTGTGGATGGTGTCGTTTCATAATACCGCCCGCTAGTTTCGCCGCTTTTGTGAGGTTAAGATGGCTAGAAACCTCGAACAGTGCTTGAATATCGGTTGATAACCGCTGTACCCGCAACTCTTTGAGGACTTTTCCCCCTAAAAGTTGCTCTGCCAGCTGCTTCATTTCTCTCAGTAATGCGGAGGGATTCTTACTACCTAACTCTGTTCGTTGAGTCGGCCGCTTTAGTCTTGACGATCCTGACGGCGAAAGACGAGAGATTACCGCTTCTTTCGCGACTGTGTAGGAATAGTTATTCGACATTACGCGCGTACCGGGGTAGCACCATCACGGGGAAGACGACCAATAGTCCACAAGTAACGAGTGCGCTCGTTCGTAATTCAGTATCTCAAACTCTGCCTCTACCATATGAAACACAGTTGAGGGTCATCAATAAAAAATAACTCGGGGACTGCAAGGGATGGTTCCAAATCAGGCTCACGGTCGTTCCTAGCCATAATTGCGATGGAATATCAAATGTAAAACGAAATCTAGAGGTCCGTTGAGCGACCGTGAAAAGACACTTATAATATCGATATGAGAAAAATATAAAGCGAGTATTGTAGCGGAAATCGGGATCTCTCGCTTGTGTCGAAAAAAGTATATATAAGTGAATAAATGTGATTCAAGGACCAACGAGGGTCCTTGGTAGAATGAATTTGTTGTTCGGGCTCATCAGTTTATGATTCTCCTAAGTTGAGTTAGGACCTGCTCTCGTACAGTCTATAGCCCCTAGTCCTCGGTTAGTGACACGTTAACAAATATGTTCGGCAGCGCGCAAAAGAGCAAAACTCAAAACACTGGAGCTGGACAACGTGTGTACTGGAGGAACTCAACGGTGTGCACAGGCGGAGCAAGTGGCGCCACCAAATTCGGTGATTGTTCAGATGGACAGATTTGTTGGTCTTTGTAATCGTGTATCGTATCCGTAGTACTACAAGCCTTCTGCGCTATCAAAGAGAACCGGTAGTCATGTACCTGAGGCTTTTATTGGAGAACCACATGAAGCCCCTAAAATGCCAGACACAATAACGAGCCGGGCGACAACGGTGCTGCCTGTGGAGCCCACTACACCCGTTTAAATTGAAAGGCTGTTACAACAAACACGGGTTACACCGGTCTGGTGCCATACTGGAAGTTGAAATCTGGAAGATGTCGACGCGGACACTGACCTCCAGACTTCTATAATTCTTCAGTCCAACATGCATTTTGGCCCAGTCGTAGAGCGTATCGATTTCAATCCCCGTACCAACGGGAACTCTGAATGTGAACGTCATGTAGCTATATTAGTATCGTTTAAACTGGTGCAGTATCTGAGCATTGACAATCCATGTGTCAGATTGAGCGAGTGACTTAGTCCGAGACACTACCCAAAATAACAATGCTAGCTGATGATCCGAGTGACTCACATAATTTCGGAATGCAGAACTAGTCAACAATCTCAAGTGAATCTGTATTTTCCGATGTATGCATCTGATAACCTACGGGAAACGGCCCAACCAGGCAGCTGGGATAATGTGGATTAATTCATTCCTACTGGCGACTTTAAGATTCTGATGATAACTACGAAATACAACCAAATGACAAATGGCTGATAACCATGCTTTGGAACTGATGATGCAGGTGTCATGGTTGTCTACCATTCTGTTTCTCAGCCCAGCTTATGTACTCACATTATTCGGAGACTGAAGCGTTACTTCGAATTTATCTCTCTACGTCCGTTGCTGAATCACTTGAGTTCAGAACAACTCAAGCTTCTAGCAACCCGTGGAACGTCTGTTCCGCCTAAGCGTCGCGAAGCTGATTCACATTCCGTCTACAGATGAACAATGAATTCACTGGTATGAAACATTCACAAACTTTCTTTCTATCAGTCATGTGTCTGATCCCGGCAAAAGAAGTTTCTTTGGTTGACTGTCCTTTGGACTCCACGTTTCACGCACAAACCTCGGGTCATCCGACCAACCTGCATTCGGAAGCATCAGACTCGAGTTTCGCTCTCGTTAGAGCTCATCAGTGGTGCATATCCTCCGCCACACCCGGGCCCTTCCATCTTGAAGGCGTTTCATCTCCCCAGCGATCTATTAATACATGGATGACTGTCTCATTTAAGAGGATGCCATACAGACTCTTGAATGAATTTGCGTTGAGTCGGAGGACGTTTTCTCAACAGTTGCTGGTTAAGACCGAGCAAGAAACTAATCAGTTACTTGACCAATTCCAACAGCAACCAATTCGTCTCACTGAAGACTTCGATGTGAAGACTGTTTCTGCCTGTCAACACTGCGACGAGGCAATCTGTGACGAATTCAACATAAGACCGCATTCCAAGATCGTTCGTCAACGGCTTCTTGAGAAGCGAACGCTGGATCTCCAACAGGTTCCCGATAAAGCTCAGCAGCAGTCGCTCGACTCAATTACCTGCGGGTCGAACGGCGCTATACCAGGGAAGACAGAAATGATTGTCTCAGTACACTATCCCGGTGCTCATTAAGACTGAAAACCAAAGAAAAATAATGCGACACCTGCGAATTGTTTAGTTTGCGAAAAATACTGGCACTCGCGTTCAGGATATCCGACTCAGGTCACTAGTAACTCTTGTCCGGATGGAGGCGTTTTCAGGTTTGCCGATGCGATCCTCATGGAAAACGTATTACCTGCAATAAAACCGGACGCTTCGCCACATTACTACATCTTTTACCGGGTTATCTCAGTCTACGGCACGTGATACCATTTACGGAGTGCCACTGAAGGCACTCATTAACACCGGGAGCTGTGAGAGTTACTTACCCAGCAACATCGATGGTCTGTGCTGCCCTATGAGAAGACCATATCGACGGCTTCGACTCATCTGTATTTTGCTACCCACAGATGTGCTTCCACGAGATACAAAAGTACTTAGAAGATCATTTAAGACACTCCAATGCTTCGTCTACTGTTCTGTCGTCGGTCTTATTTGACTCAACAAAATATTACCATTCACCAAGAATTAAAATCGACCACTCTCCTGTTTATATGCTCACTGCTGCAAAGGTCGACTTTACATCCGCTATCAATTATCTGACTCACATCTGTAAACCCTTTGCAACAAAATTACGTCCTCACTTAACGTCTGCCTGGCGAGCCCCATTTTCGATTACCACAAACGAGACAAACGCATGTGAGTCGTCTATGCTCGAACTATAAGCCGCGGTAATTACATTGATGCTCACCGCTTACCTAAGATGCGCGAAATCGTAGAGAAAAAGTCTCAACACACCGTGCTCATCGCGCCGGACCTCCAGACTGTGCACAACCAAGTTCCCATACGCGAGCAAGAAAAGCGCTCACTGACTGCATTCGAAAATGCGGGCAGTTATACCAGTTCCGCCCCATCATAAGTGCCGAGTCCTTTCGGGATACATACACCCATGTCGACGACGTTACCATGTGGGGCCATCTATTATAGGTCCAGAGTTTAAAAAAAGCATCTGACACGTCCTCAGAACAGTTTTGTTTCCGCTATAACGCGCATCGATTCACAACATTTACACAATACACCATGTCATTCTGACATTACACGCATGTGATACTCAATCCATTCTTAACGTTTAACATTCTGTTGACGAGGTTCGAACAGTTAGTAACCAGTGTGCAGAACCTAAGCCCCGTCGCATCAAATACTCATTCGACGGGTAAGTAAAAGTCACTCGGCTTTTGAAGGGATCATTGCTGATTTTAGAGGCCCACTGCCATCTACCTCCCGCAAAAAGAACCTTTTGACAATTGTCGGCGAGTATCCTCAATTCCCTTTTGGTTTTTTGTCTAGACACATTTACTGCTAAAACTATCAAATGTCTTGTTCAACTGTTTTCCCTATATGGAATGCCCTGACATCCACTCAGACCGCGACGCTGCCTTCATGTCAATTATAGCTGAAATTTCTGCATCTTAAGGGAGTAGCAATCAATTCAGAAAAGGTCAGGTGAAGAGGCTGAATGGGGAAGTCATAACACTGGCACTGAAATCTCAACAATTAGACACCTCTATAGGAATGTGTACTCTTGCTTTCCGTTCGCCCTTTGCTGTGCACCGCAACTTGCGTGGCGTCTCATGAACACCTTTGTGATTTCCATCGTATCTACCAGCAGAACCTCTCTCCCTACCCGGCTGTCACACCCCGGGCCCGTTCAGTTGAACAGAAGCGCTCAGCATTCGAGACTTAAATGAATTGCCCCAGATGTCGTGCATCAGGGACAAACGAATCAACTCAACTTCCCAATCGAAGATTCATCGTCAGAATATCTGCCTGATTTTTCGCACCATACATTGACTCGATTCAAAGACTCATTATCACTTCAGATTCCCGATCCAGTAGAAAATACTCAACAATTTATGGAAGCACAGAAGCAAATAATTCAGTGTATTGTACGACGTGGTTAAGTTCGGATGAAAGTAGTTCTCCCGTTACAGTACACTAACATTTCATTTAGCAGGAGAGACTGACACAAACTCGTCCAATGAACGCCTTCCATTCCATTAATTTTTTGTGCTAATGACTTCATCTTATCATTCCACTACGTACTGACATTGTTGGGAGATTAAAGCATCGTTTTGGATCTATCTCATTCCTAGGTCTGTTGCTCAATCATTTGAATTTACTAGGCACTCTCCACACAAGTAATCTATCAACCTAACCTCATATCGTGATATGCAACCTGCAAGGCATGTGACAAACGCATTTTGTAAAATAACCTAGAAAATACAGGGACATTTATCCATTATCGTAAAAAAGTGCAACAAGGGGAAGAACATCATGTGTACATTAGAAAGTTCCCATGAAATATACAACTGCCGGTTATCGTTGTCTTTCGGCTTTTCGTCGAGGTTCGTTAAATGGAGACTCTTGTTTTATGCGAGGCGCAGAGTTTGTTCTTTCATTTCTAGCCCGTGGTGAACGAACAACAACACGCTCTTGGCGCGGCGGGGACGGAGTAGAACCGCGTCTTCGTCGAGGCGGAGAAGGCGAACGTTCTCGTCTTCGGCGTGGTGGGGAAGGGGATATTTGCATTTGGTGATGAGGGGAGGGTGTCACACCACGTCTTTGTCGGGGTGGAGGTGAAAGTCCTCGTCTTCGGCGTGGTGGGGAAGGGGAAAACTGTACTCGGCGATGAGAGGAAGGTGTCACGTCATGTCTTCGTCGGGGTGGAGAAAGTGGCGGCTCCCGATTTCCGTCCGGTGGGGAGAGCATTTGATTACGTCCCTCTCGAGGTGGGAAACGACTCGGGATTCGTGATCGATGAGGTGAGAAATCCTCCGTTTGTCTTCGCCTTGGAGGGGAGTTGACTGACTCGCACACCGAACGAAATGGTCCAATTTCACTTCCTCTCTTTTCGTGTGGGGATAAATCCGTCGAACCATCTCTGTATTTCCGTGAGGAATCAACCACTGGTCGTGAGGGAGAACCTCTTCTTTTATGAGGTGGAGACCAAGATGGGCTTCGTCGCTTGACTGAGTGACTTGACGGTCGGTCACTATGGGGCTCTCGATCATCCGGCGGACTCCTTTTTCGTTCAGATCGAATCGGTAGGCGCGGGTGGTCTGGGATTTTGCTCGGGGAGCGATTTACTTTTTCCCGTTCAGCTTTTTCAGCTAGCTCTTTTTGTTCTTTTTGAACTTTCTTCAGCTGTTCCACTACTTCCGGACCACAGCCGTGTTCACGAACAAACGCAGCCACCGCATCAGGATCCTCTGGCACAGTCGCATCTTTTTTTGGTTTTCGTTTACTACCACCCACATCCAGAGTACCATCCTTCGGTACCTTGTATTGTTCCACATGGTCCACGCGAATTATTCGCCCAGCTAGTTTGATTCCGTTAAGATTATCTGTCGCCAGAACAGTGCTACGCTGATCCTCGTAGCACAGAAAAGCAAAACCTTTTGACTGGCCAGTTTTTCTGTCTCGGACGAGATTGATATTTACTATTTCACCGTACTGGGAGAAAACACAAATGAGATCACCTTCGGTCAGTTCGTAATTAAGACCGCCAACGAAAATCCAAGCAGACTTTTTGTATTGCATATGCCATGAACTAAGTGTGCTGGTGTAACCCAACCGTAGCTCACGTTCATTTAGGATATTCTGGTTCTTCGTGTTTGTCAGTGGATTCATTGTTGTAGTGGTCACATAGAAGGTATAGACAGAACTTTTCCTTCCCTAGAAATTGGGTTCTGCAATGGAATTTACGGAACGTTATCACTAATACTGTTGTGGAATTGCATAAATGGATAATTCAACAAAAAGGAGTGTATGGTATAGTAAATGAAAAAGCTTAGTTATTACGGCGGAAGAGGAGGACCTCGCCGTTACTGTTAGGGACTTGAACGGGCAATTGTGACTCTGAGTTATGAACTAACAAGTTGAATGCGGCAGACGACAGCAAACTGCTATGTATCATCAAAAATGACCGATAATAATCGAGTTGAAACTGAATATCTAAATATCGATGACTAAAATTACGACCATTACGTGTCGGAATATTATACTAACTACACTGTAAAAACAAAAAATCCACAGCAGCGGTTTCTGGTTATGTCTGTTTTTCAGAAGAAACTTAAACACTGATGGATTTTTATACGTATCTGGAAAGTGCAGTTTTTCGACTTTCAACTGTATCAGGCCGCATTGTGAAAGGTGCAATACCTTCAGCGGCGTGCTCTAAACTCACCCGTCTTGAATACGCTGTGTAGAACTACAGGATTTAAAGTGCACCTCCAGGAGACCAACCCCGTTCACATGAAAGTCCAGGATCGACTATCAAGTGGACACCGTACCTCTCGTCTACTTGGTCATTTGCTCAGTATAGGAAAAGTCAATATCCACTTTTAACAGCGAAACCACAGTTTCGAATTCACATTTGGGTTACGCTTATTAACTGACTTGTGTCTGCCATTACCGCATTACGGTATTTAGGATAGAAAAGATGAGAGTTACGAAGGATAATTCCCAGAACAGGTTAAGCACGTTACGTATGATCACCGGCAGCCATGGACACTCGACCCTCGATAGACAACCGGATGTCATGCCGACACCATAGATGACGGAGGTTGGTAAAAACCAAATGCGCCTTTTGTATTTGTGATGAAAATTCATCCGAAATCTGTCCACCTGGTGACATGTAACTGCCCAGGTAACAAAACTTATCGACTTCAGCTAGAGTGTCACGGCCAGTGGCGTAGTTGCATTCAGACTCTTTCTTGTATTCGTGATTTTCATTTATTACGTTGATCTTTTTTCACTTGACGCTTCGATACTTTTTGCCCTTGACTCGAGAATGGTGGAAGGCAGCAACCGAAACCGGAGCACAAAAGTGCGAGGCTAGTGGTTTTATAAACTGAAACCGACAGTCATAGACTCCCAAACAATGAAAACATCTGTGAACGGGTACCTGCAGTTTATGAAACGTGTTTGTTACGTTTCATTCCCGAAAGCGTGTTCCCTACCTGCGGACGTCAATGCAGGATTCTAGAAACTAGTTGTCTCAAAACATTCCCTCACCGTTTAGTGCCACTTCAAAACCCCAGGGATCTTAAAATGTTTCAAGGCTATATATATATATATATATATATATATATATATATATATATATATATATAGTGATTTCACATCCGCCTAATATCAGACTGTGCTCAAAAAACATGGTATACCGAGGAGTAAAGAGATAGATGGAGTCCAACTTTATGATTTGTTTGTGAGCGCAATACTGCCAGGATGCTCTTGGCCAAAGCCGGTGATTTTCTTAGGCGTCCACAACCAGAGCCTTGAGCTATCCAAAGCTTAATTAGCAAGGCAGCGAGACGAGGCGTGGGTTCCGTAACCCACTGGGGGCCGGCGACTGATTATTCAGTTCATATGCATTTCGGATGAGGCCAGACATCCTGGGTACCTACTACACCTTCCGCCGCAGATGCCGGTGAGTATAGTGCTGTGTGCTTCATACGCCGCCTGTGGTTGGTTTGGAATCAGGGTTTATCCAACTACCCTAGACTGGTTATCAGCCAATCTGGCGGAGAGCACCGGGCGTTCGCCTTCGTATCACACTTTAGTGAAAACACCTTGTCACGAGAAGGCAGTGTGCAGGACTTTTTCGTAGAATACTTATGAATGAGTTGGTTATCTGTTTTGTCGCGCAAAGAACTTCGCAGGTTCACACCTCGTCTCTGCCAGACTGTCCGATAGCGAGCCCACTGACGGATAGCTATTCATGTGCAAGAACAGGTAACCCAGATACCCCTTGATTCACGACCAACCAGCCTCTGGTATGTGACCCTGGCAACGCTTAAGCGGAAACATTTATCGTGTGTTAAAAGAGGCCAATTCAAAATATGAAGCGTCTCGGCCGCTTCTGTTCACGACTGTGTTCCCACTGGGATGAAAAACGCAAAACCACTAATTTAATAATGGAAGGGAAAATGTTAACAATGAGAGAGATTTAACTGTGCTCCCGCCAAGCTGGTATAGATGGTAAACTTACTAAATATCGATGAGCTCAAGCATGAAACAGGCTGACTAATAATTCTAAATTTTCTCAATGAAACGGAACTGACAGTGCCTGTCACATAACCGTCAACCCTTCCTTCTGTTTAGCAGCGAATCAACGGGCGATGGTTTAATTAGCTTGCATAAAAATAAAAACCAGTAAACATCTGTAAACACGAAGTACCACTAGCAGAGGACTGCAATGTTGAACACACGAGAAACGGTGACCACAGGGTGTTTGAGTTAATGACATGGTACATTGCCTAGGAAACTAGCACCACTTCTAAAATTCAACAAGAAGCACGTTACCTTGTTAATTGAGCACACAACAAGCAACCTTTACTATTATTAAAAGTTTTTCTAGTCCCGTTTAAAGATTGATTAGCGCGTCGCACAACGGACAGGTACAGTGCACAAAATGCTATGGAACCCAACGTCTTTCGGCGATTTCTCGTTTTCAGGGGTAGCTACTAAAACGACTAACTACAATCCTCAAAGCAATGGTCAAGTAGAATGAGACAATAAGAAAAACAGTATCTTCTCACTTCCGTTTAAGAAACCTAGCAATTTATCAGTAGGAGTTAGTACTACCTGAGGCATTGCATGCTACCAGATTATTGCTGTGTACTACAATCAATGCGACTATCCCCAAACGTATGTTCATTCACCATCGAAAATCTCCTGCAGGCACCAGTTCATCTTGATGCCTTATACCGCCTGGGCCAGAGCTATATCGAAAGAGCATCCGCTCGTCCAAGTATGATCCCGTAGTAGAGGAAGTAGAACAGCTGTAGAGAAACCCCGAGTACTTTTACATACGTCTCTCTGATGGACGCGAAGAAATAGTATCACTTTGCCATCGTGCTCCCGTAGAACGAAGGAATTCAGCACCATCTATCACTTTTTCAGATTCAATTGCAGTCTCTCTTCCGCGTAACAGCATGCTATGTGTCCCAGATTCGCAAGGACCTGTCTTTTATCTGGCAGGACCTCAGTGAACGAGAAAAAAACATTGAAAATCTCCTCTTAGAACAACAAACAGTGAGAACTTATTGTCTTTGAAACCGTGAGGGGTAACAACGCAATGTTAACATTCGCTACTTCCCCCTTACAGACTACGCGAAACAACCTATGCTAATATTTGTTTTCTAAGTGACAGTGAATACCAAACCCTTACTTGTGGCTGTCTCATAATCCGCTCCCATTTCGCCTGCATACCCTAACCTTCTGCATGTCTCGTTTTCGCTCGTATGCTTCGTCTCCGACTGAGTAAAGTCTTCGAATCAGACGTTGTCTTCTGACTTCTTATTCTGTTATTCGTTTACACTTTTGCGTCACAGTGAAACTGCCATTTAAATGCAAGAAACTCTTACAATAACGGATTGTAGACGCTTGACACAATAAGTTTGCCAAAAAAAGTTGATATCCGTATTAGTATGCATTTCAAGAATGGACAATGTATTTTGAAGTTATACAGGAAAGCAAATTGTAGACTACGGTTTTCTGTGGAAGAAGAGTGACCGTTGTAAAGTATTACGAACCCCGTCTAGGGGGCAGATACATTTGCAAATAAAGATGTTCCCTATAAATGGAACGACATCATAGTGATAGTGAGCACCATCACTTAGCTTTGCCGTGTATATTCCAGGAAGAACGTAATCCATTAATTTTACCGCAGTGATCATGGTGTAATGGCAATTTGAATGTTGGATATCATGTTATTCATCTGAATGCATTGTTTTGTCTACCGAGCATATAGTACAATAACCTTGTTTGTTAGGTGCATAACCAAAAACGGTTGGACAGTTGTACTACATTAGTCGCACGCACGGTTTTTGGACTCGATTCCCGTCCAGCAAATGGAGACGCAGAACGATAGCAATTGCTGGGTTTTAGTAATTATACTGGTTGCCCTGTATAAATGACAGGAGATGGGAGACTGAACGAGCTAATGGCTAGAGCTGATGAGCTGAAGCGCGCCTTGCCGTTTATTGCGTAGCGTGACGTAAGTTTCGATGAGCTCGACTTTTCCGGTACCAGGTGGACTTAAACAAATCAGATTTCAAGCAACCAGTCGATTGAAGGAACCGATGCTAGACCGATTCCTGACCTATTGAAAAGCCTGGTCAACGTTTGCTAAGCCAGTTGCGTACCTCAATGGATGACTGGTGAGGATCACCCAAATGTCCTAAAGGGTTTCTAAGACAGGCTGATGTATCCGACCGAAGGAGATTATGATACCGCACCGGTTAAATCGGGTCTGGACGAGTGAAAGTAATTTGAAGTACTTTTGTCCTGACTATAAGCCACTTTCTGTGACTGAGAGGAAAGATTCGAAAAGGAAAATTGCCTATAGCTAGAGGAGGGTCTGACACCGGAGTTGGCCGCTTTTGGAGGGGGGGGGGCAGTTATCAATCCCAAGTAAATCTAAATGGAAATACCTATTTGAAAACAAGGCGCGCCTAAACACTAAGCTCGCAATTGCATTTTAATGAGTTTGGTGTCTGCGAAGCCGCTACACTACACCAAACGAAACAATTGTGAAGTATTTTGACTTATCCGTAGTAACCGAATTTCACATTGTACATTACCGGTGTTCTAGTCAGCCAGTGCTTACAGTAACTACGTAGGCGGCACAAGGGGACACTCGACCATCACCTGAATGTCCTCTAGGGGATGTTTGAAGAAAACCACCCCAATGCACTCCGAAACACACGAAATCGACAGAAATACCTGATAAATAATCGCAAATGTAAAAACTTTGCCGTGAAAGTACATAATAAACAGTATTTCGGAATACCCAGTTGCTTTAGCTCGACTTGCCTCAGATACGGAAATCTCTCTCCTCGTGAATACATAAGGATCTCAAAGCTAATATTCTATAAATGATGTATCGGAACTAAGATCAGTTCAGAGTGTATCGAAAAAACCATGCGCCGTGTGATGCTATAGGCAAGTGTTTGTTTCATCACGACGAGACTGCACCTTGTCGTAGTGTGATGGCTTGCGCGCCTCTATGACCCAAAGAGCTATACAGAATGGCTTCTTTAAGCCGGAGATGCAATCATAGCTGACAGGTCAATGGATAGAGGTCAGACAAAGTCCAGTCTCCTGGTCCTCCAGGTCGGGGGTCGATTTGAGCTGGCAACTCAATCGGCAAAATCAATGGAAGAATAATTGATCCAAGCAAATGGGCTTCCACTAAGCCAACCCGCTGCCTTGCGGACAGGTTCTTGTTAGAAATAAAGGCTTCAGATGAGAAACCTAATCGCTGTCCTGGTTTGTGGCTGGACACCCTAGTAGTACCCGTCCAACATCTCCCATGAACTGCACGAATAGAAAGAGTTCCATACTGCATCGGTATACATGATTCGAGCAGTGTAATTCAACTAACTGCTCCTGGTGTGTCATCGAGGTATTTTCTGCGCACTTTAGGAGACGAAGAGGCTAGAGCTGTGGGTCAACGTGGTGTAGGAATAGTCTTGACTTGAGAAGGCTGAGGCTGCCCTTTTAGACTGGATCCCTGTTAACAGTCGTTTATATGCTGTGAAACTCCAGAGGTCAGTTGGCGTTCGAAAGGATAGTTGTGTTAAGCGCAACTTGTTTGTGATCTCGGCGTACGCCCCAACGGACTGCAACTCAGACTTGCAGAAAGATGAGTTCTATGATGAACTCGTCACCCTCGTTCGCAGCAGTAAAGGTTTTGACATTGCAGTGCTAGCTGGTGAATTCACTGCACAAGTTGGCAAACTCAGTGTGTCAGAAGCCTGTTTAGGTGGGCGTTGTGCTTTATCCGCTGAGCGTATAGATAACGGGGATAGACTTCTCCAGTTTTGTGCAGACAATCGATTGTTCTTGTCTAGCGCCAATTTCCGCACAGCTCCGGTCGCACAGCGACTTGGCGCTCTAACTCTACAGGTACTTTGAGTCAAATTGATCATATTGCCGTGAGCTACCGGTGGCGCAGTTCTGTTCAGAACTGCAGATCTTACTGGTCCACGTACGTAGAGTCGGACCATGCATTAGTTTTAGTGTGATTATCGCTCCAGCTCCACGGTCATAGTCGCAAATTTCAAGCCTGGTTAGCCGTGCAACGTTTGTGATCCAGAAGTAAGTACCCGTTAGGAGCAGAAGTTAGCACATGAGCTGGGATCTACGACGAACAGTAATGTAGATGAGCATTGGGCTCATATCAAGCAGGCGATGCACCTTGCAGCAGGTTTTACCTGTGGTGCTAGATCCGATGTCCATCAAAGACACTGGATCTCGCAAGAGTCGTTGAGTATAATGGAGAAAAAGCGTCAGCTCTCAAACTGCAAGGAGATGAATAAGATGCGGAGAAATCTACAAAGGTAAGTTACGAAAAGTCTCAGGAATGATCGCGAAAATTGGTGGGTCAAGGTAACCGAAGAAATGGAAATAGCAGCTGCTTCAGGTAACAGACAATGACTGTTCAGACTTATTCGTGATACCGGTGGACGGCGCATCCAGGTCAGTGAAACGATTTGCGATAGAAATGGAGAACCCATCCATAGTAAACAGCCCCCATCGGAAGTAGAATTAGGGTCATCTATTCGATTACTAAGGCGGGGGAAAGCGGCAGGTTCCGACGAACTTCCCCCAGTTCTTTTCAAACTGGGTGGTGGGGCGTTGATAAAATCACTTACCGTCTTGCTCCGTGACATTTGGAACGAGGAGCGTATTCCGTTAATATGGAACGGGTCATTGATTGTTCCTCTCTTCAAGAAGGGAATGCGCGATAACTGTAGTAACCATCGTGCGATTAGCCTAATTCTGACAGTCACCAAAGTATTAGCCTCGATTCTGCTGCACTGTCTTACAATAACTCGCGAGAGGAATGACCGCGAATAGCAGGCGGAATTCTGCCCAGGTCGAGGATGCATCGACCAGATTTTTGCTCTTCGCCGACTACTTGAAACGCGTCACACGCACACCGCCAACCGACAATAATGATTTTGTTAGACCTGAAAGGCGCTTTCGATTCAGTTGATCGGACAGCGCTTTTCAGTGCTCTTCATTGAAAAGGTATGCTCTAGAAGTTCATGAACCTACTGAGATCATTGTATTCTCATACTTCTGGCCGCGTTAGAGTTTACGGTGAACTACCCGGTCGGTTCGAAACGACCAGCGGTGTTCGACAGGGATGTCTCATGTCTCCATTCCTGTTCAACTTCGTTGTGGACGAAATAATGAAGAGTGCGCTGCAAAATCTTCAGGATGTAGGCGTCGAACTAGGAAATAGTGGAGAGCTATGTGACCTAGATTACGCAGACGACGTTGTCTGCCTGTTCGAATCCGCGGAGCATGCTCAACGTGCACTGGATAGACTCTCAAGAGCTGTAGCTCCATTAAGCATGCGCTTTGCACCTTCAAAGTGTAAAGTGATGTTACAAGACTGGACGTCAACGATTCCGAGCTTGATTCTCGATGGGGAGGTGCTGTCGGTTGTCGACCACTTCATCTACCCCGGCAGCAGCGTGACGACGGATGGGAGCCCTGTAGTAGAGAAGAGTACACGTATATCCAAGGCTGGAGCGGCGTACGCTGGACTGAAGCGCTTGTGGCGTCGATCTGATACTTCACTGAAGTTGAAAGGTCGTGTATACTGTGCTGCAGTGCGTTCAGTTTTGTTGTATGGTTGCGAAACTTGGAGTCTGCGTGCTGAATATATTCGTCGTCTTGAGGTTTTCGACCAACAATGTTTATGTAGTATCGCTGGGATTGGGTGGAATAGCCGAGTAAGTAATGATGAGGTCAGAAAGCGAGTATTGGGTACTACTTCGGAGAACGTTTTGTCACAGCGTATCCAACTTGCTAGACTTCGTTGGTTGGGGCATGTGTTACGTTTGGCAAACGCGCGTTTACCATACCGTGCCCTATTCTCCGTTCCTCCTATGGAATGGAAGATACCACGTGGAGGTCAACAGATGACGTTGCAGCGGGGAATGAGAAAATGTACATTGAACTCAGGAAAAGTAGGTGTGGTTGGGGCCCAGAAGATCCGTCTACCAGTTGGCTGGAGACACTGAAGGATATGGCTGCGAACCGTGAACAGTGGCGATCGTGTTGTCACTTTCTATCTAATCAGAATGTCTGATCGATGTGCGTTTGTGCAGTTAGACTGTGTATTTCGTGTGTTGGCTGCTAGGACATTCTTTCACTTTCCCACCCATGTAGGTCCACTCCCTGTCCATCTTGTATATTCATATTTTCTAATTCTACGTGCAGCATGGTGAGAAAGGCAGTGGTCAGTGGGGCTTGCCCTACTGTTTAACACTGTACGATGGTGATGATGGTGTAGTAGGACTGAGAAATTTTGAACTTTAGATCACTCCAAATTGTGTTCGGACCGGCAAATCGGTCCGAACAACCTCCGTTTTCATCGAGAATAGTTCAGTGAGTTATCTTAGTCAAATCCTGTGAATGTATTGGTTGATTCGTAGCTATCACGCAGCACGTATTTCCTCGCGGACCAGCGCCTGTTCAGTACCGAAGTTATCTTAAGCCTACAGAATCTTGAGAGATAGAGCAGCGGATTGATAAGATGAGAAATGAATCCCGTCAAACGGTGAGTGGCCGTATCGACAACTAGTCGGGAGAGACGGTATCAAATACCAGCTGGATCAGTTAGTTTCTGGCGCAACATTCGTTCAGTTGACTTAGAGTTCTGAACTCATATACCGAGCTTGTTTAGAAGCTCCGATGATCAAGAACTGGTGGTCAACGAGTCACTTTTTTGCCGATCACCTTTGATGAGACAGTTAGCAACGTTGTTTTACAACTTGTCCTCGGATTGCAGACCATTCGCAGTCAAGTCACAGCGCCACACCCCAGAAGACGAACGGCTTCTACTTTAGGAAGTCGATCGCCTACCGGGAAAGGATATAAGCGAAACCTGGACCCCGCGTGGGTAGCCCAAGCGTTCATTACAAAGTGGTGATTTACTATAATCAGGTCGCTAACCAATATGCCTTATTCGATGCTCGCATTCGTTTTACTAAATATTGAGAGGGTACAATATCTCAGATATTTACCACGACTGCTGAAAGATCTACTTACAATCAACCCCAGATGTCAGAACATGGTTTGGTTCGCAATTTTGTAAACGAGTCTTCCCCTGGTGCATCCAAACCAAACCCATCTCTCAGCTCGGAAGTCGTAAAAACAATCAAAACAACACTCAAAAACCCTCACTGGATGAAATGTATGGATTCCAGCTAAGAGTTCGCCCTTACAGCCTGAGGAACCGAGACGCATGAACTATTAACCCCTTTGTGGTTACGCGTCAACACCTCTCGCTTTACGCGTATCTTCACATATTACTCACTTCAATGTGGGCACAAAAGCACTCATCAATAGGTTAGTTTTGTTCACTCCATTCGAAATCTCGATAGTTGGGGTGGGGTTGTAACTGCTTCGTACATGCGCTGTTGCTCGTTTTCGTACATATCGTTCCTTCGTAACTCCTGTTAACTTGTTTTAGCTATGACTTTGTTACAAGTTGACTAAAGTTCAGCTGGGGATTATTTATCTACCAAAACTTCTGCAATCAACAGTGTGATTGTAGATTATTACGAAAAGATGGGGTCTACGCAGCTCTGACTGGATTCTCGCGCGTAAACCTTTCGCGGGACTTCATCGGTGACAGAGATACAGCGCCAGTTTAGAGTTTCGATGCCAACAACCGTTCCTTTATTCCCTCGACGTATACAAAGAACTGTCCCAACTTCAACCTGATAAAGCATGCTACCCTGGTGGACTGTTCCCAATTGTCCTGAGGGAATGTGCTGCCGTATTATCCCCTGTTATATCCGATCCCTTCAGTCGTTGCTTAACCCATACGAATAATACCTCACGGATGGAAAGTGGCATCCATTACACTCCTACTCAAGAAAAGAACTAGTAAGTTTCGCCCAGTAGCATGCACTTCCGTTATCCTCAAGATGTTTGAACGGCTACTACCACAGCGAATATCACCTCAGCTTAATTTTTTATCACATACTTGCGCATGAGTGCAGCGGAAGGGGTAATCACCTCATAGCCACAAGAGCCCACTGCACTATTAGGGATAACCGGTAACCGAACCCTGAGACTTGCGGTGGCAAAGAACCACATAAGGCCCCAATGGGTCGGGCGTGGTAACGATCCGGACGACAGTGGATTACTGTCTACCATCAAAGTAACCGGTGGTGGCGGGGATTTGAACCTCTGACCTCCGAGGTGGTAAGCAAACGCTCTAAACCACTCAACCACCGATTCGAACTCAGGAAAAGCAGGTGCTTCACTTCTTTGTGATTGGGGTCCAAAAGATCCGTCTACCAGTTGGCTGGAGACACTGAAGGATATGGCTGCAAACCGTAAACAGTGGCGATCGTGTTGTCACTTTCTATCTAATCAGAATGACTGATCGATGTGCGTTTGTACAGTTAGACTGTGTACTTCATGTGTTGGTTACTGGGGCATTCTTTCACTTTCCCACCCATGTGGGTCCACTCCCTGTCCATCTTGTATATTCATATTTTCTAATTCTACGTGCAACATGGTGAGAAAGGCAGTGGTCAGTGGGGCTTGCCCTACTGTTTAACACTGTACGATGATGATGATGATGAAGTGTTTGTTGTTCGGTAACAGCGCTGCCGGAAATGATGGTAATTAGTCGACGTTTCGCCTACGTCGGGTCACCTTTCTCAAGACCAGTCTACAACCTTCTACAGATAAAAATCATAATATTCATACTTAGTCACTCCATGATCAGGGTATTGTGTATGTCGAATTTGGGTATTGTTTTTTCAGCGAGCCCTTTTCATGGCTGCCGGTTCCGGGCGGCAGTCATTTGATGTCGCTGCTCAGAGTTCGTTGTCTGACATTCGACAATTTTTGGTTCATTTCAGGCTTGTTTTGTGGATATGCAGATTGTCTCATCGTTTTTTTGGGACGGAAGACAAGGTAAGAAGTGATTTACTGCAGGTTTTGTCACGAGACGTAAAAAGAAATGCGAAGGAAAACATGGTGTCAGTGTATCCCTGCACTCAATGAACTGCAACATTTCGTGCACTGCGTGGGAATTTAATAAAACAAATGAAGAATTTGAGCATTACACATTTTCTCAGGAAATGGTAATTCGCTTTTTCGGTGATCAGTCTTGGATTGGTGGTTACAATTCCTTCTGAATAAAACAACAAAAACTGTTGGTTAACGTGTACGTCGAATTCCACGCACTAATTTTGGATTGCTTTTTACATTAAATAAAATGGAGAGGAGTCCAGGGACGGCAATCGTTTGCGAATACAAAGGCCTGCAAAATAACGATCAGTAAGCATTGTGAAATACATCATCATTTTTCCTAAAAATAGGTACCGTCACAAAACAAGTTTTCTGGGGCAACTACACAATTTATCAACGAAAAATGACGTTGGATCCAAAGAAACAGATGGGCTGCCACAATCAATAGCGAACCACCGTTTGCAGTCTTCGCCATTCAAATACATGATCTAATAGTAAGTAAAAATTTAGGCGGTGATACGTCATTGCAGAATGCTGAGTAGAACAATCTGGGTAACTCATTCAATTAAATCTCTATTGGTAATTTTCCCAATCTTTCAAAAATGACCCCCAATTTCTCCTGTTGTATTTCAGAAGGCACCGGGCGGAATGCACTGCAAAGACAAAGCATAATTCATATTCATATTTGAACGTCTATATATACATATTTTTCATAATATAATAATTACTTTGAGGGGTCGGACTTTTGTATGCACTTTGAGAAATAATTCCATTAAATGGTGTGCGTAGTTATGATTAAGACCATTATTACACCGGTGGCAAATTTCTATTATCCTACAGAATAATAGTATACTAAGTAAGAGGGATAAATATACTTGAGTACGCTAAGTCGATATTAGTATGTTGAAAAATAATGGGAGTGAAGGGGTTTGTTTTCATTAATTTCGGTGACCGTCGCCTGAGTGTCCTTTTCGTGTTTCAAAGGGAACACTCAGCTGACTCTCATGTGTCAGTCGTGTCGCATGGGTAAATTATGTGCAACACTCACGGGACTCAAAATAACGCCATATCACCCGATCAACCCGAAATATTAGGGACAACCTTCTTCAATTGTTTATTGACGTCTTTTTTCTGGCTACGTTGAAAGAACTTTTGGATTAACGCTTTAGAAAATGGACAGACATAATGAACATCAACAGCTCGCGCTGTTTATTTCGACCGAGTTCTTATTCGTGCTCTAGTGCGCAAAACATTAACACTGCAGTGATGACTGATATCTAGTACGACGCATGCAGTATGCGGTTGCCCACTTAATGCAAGAGGGTTGTTAAAAATCTGCTGCCAATTTTAGGTGCAGACTGAACAAGCTAGTTCGGATCTTCAATTGCGGGAAAACCTTTCGCGCACAGAATTACAGAATGAAGTCAAAAGCGAACCCGAGACTGTGCCAAGAAATCGAAGTGAAAGGTAAGAGTTGTTCTGACACCAAAGCAACCATAAGCGTACCGGATAAAATTAACACTTCAATACTCTTTTAACTTCCTTTGCAGAAACAACGGAACCACAGTACTCTCGCTTACTAACAAGGGTGATGTGAAATCCATGAAGTCAAATAAAGACGGAGCCTACGTACCTGTGAACGCAGCCGGACAAATGGGAACTCGCTTGTGGTCATGAAACAAGTCCGTTAGCCTAACACTGCTTTACTGTCTACCACCAGCACGTGCTGCAAGCGAAAAACTCATACCTTCAGGCAGTCGACCACTAGTATGTTAAAACCAACGAAAAAACATTCTTTAGACAAACCAATAATCAACTCAAGCGTGTCGGGCCGGGTTGAACAATCAATAATCAATAAAGTATCGGATGACTCATGACGTAACCCTTCTTGCTAATCGAGCATTCATCCACAGTTCGACGCAAATTAAGCCAACGGATCAACAGTCGATCCGGCAAAATATTTTATTAACCTAATCGGCCCCACGGACTTCAATCTAACTGGACGCCCGAGTTTGGGAATATTCGATTTTCGCTTTATATACAGCACAGTAATTTCTGTTAATGACACATTTTTGGTGAGTCATGCTTTGCTTTCTGATTTTTCGTAGCGGGTTAAGGCGATCGGGAATCGCAAGCTGAAATTCAGTGCGCGGGTTTCACGAGAGACCAAAACGTATCAACTGGCGACGGGTCTTGTGTACCAATGGCGTCCACTGATTCAGCCTTGAAGATGCTACAATCTCACCTCAAACTGATGGACTTTGACTGCCCGACTTGCAAACATGGGCCCAACTCCAGCCACAACAGATCGTGATCTGGACATGATTCTTGGGAACATGACAGAGTTTATCCATGACCCCCAGTCTGGTGTCACCTTTGATTCTTGGTTCAGGCGCTACGAAGACATCTTCCCCGCGGAACTCACCAACAAGGATGACGAAACAAAAGTCCGACTCTTGCTGCGAAAGTTAGGACCAGCAGAACACGCCCGCTACACTAATTATATTCTACCTGGAGTCCCCCGCGACTATTCATTTGATGACACGATTAGCATCCTCAGAAACATTTTCGGGGAGACTTCATCGCTGTTCAACGCACGTTATCAATGCCTCAAATTGGTGATGCGGGACACCGACGATCTCGTGACATATGCTGGCATCGTGAACCGTGAGTGTAACCGTTCCAAATTGGAATCATTGACTGAAGACCGGTTTAGGTGTTTGATTTTCATTTGCGGGTTACAATCACCCACTCAATCAGACCTACGTATCAGATTGCTGACGAAAGTTGATCAGGAGCCCAACACAACTCCATAACAATTGGCTGACGAATGTGAACGCTTAATCAGTTGGAAACATGACGCAGCTGATTCAACGGTTCGATCACTCACTCAAGCAGTCAACAAACTCACGACGCACAAACAAGTTCCAGCCAAGAGAAATCCGACAAATTTCCATAATGTATTGATGTTAGGCAGATATTGACAATGTTTTGAGGTGATCCAAATGTGAAAAGTATTTGGCCCCGGCGGAATTCGAACCCACCCATAAACCGAGCCCTAACAAGCCGCCTTCGCCGTGCTATCATTGTGGTGCGTGGCACTTTCATCGTTTCTGTCCATTTAAAAACCACCGTTGCACGTGTTGTCACGCTTTTGGTCATAAACACGGATATTGTTAACTAAAACACTCAATCTGGAAGAAAGCGGTACCTATGTTCAAACCCAAAATCAATAACGACCACTCATTCGCCCACTCGTACGGACTGACAACAACCTTCCAAATAAACGTTGCTGAACGACGGAAATTTGTAGACGTCTACATCAACCACCATCTAGTCCGTCTACAGTCTGACACAGCGTCGGACATTTCCATTATTTCGGAGAAGACTTGGAACGCTATCGGACGCCCAGACATTCAACCAACCTCAATGACTGCAACTAGTGCCTGTGGTGGCACACTCAAACTCTCCGGTCAGGTTCACTGTTCCGTCACCCTAATGGGAAAATCAATCAACACGATATGTCACATCACTCCAGCTGACATGAACCTTTTTGGATGTGATTAGCTTGATGAATTGTGTCCCGTCAGTATACCCATCAGTGTATTGTGTCACCGCGTGCAAACACAGTCCGAAAGTTTATCACTTGTGGGCCCACTCATCAAACGCTTTCCCTCGGTTCTCGGGGAGAAACTTGGCTGCTGCACCCAAACTCAAGCCACACTACAACTGAAAAAGACAGTCGACCGGTATTCAGACCGAAACGCCCCGTACCGTATGCTGCTTTACCGCTCGTCGATCAGGAGCTTAAACGGCTCGAAGACCTGGGGATCCTACCTCCCGTGTCATTCTCCGAATGGGCTGCGCCCAATGCAATTGTGAAGAAACACAATGGCACTGTCAGACTCTGTGCCGGTTTTTTCAACAGACCTCAATGCGGCGTTAGAACCCGATTGATATCCACTACCGCTTCCGGAGGACACTCACAACCCTCAACGGCGGTACGTGTTTCGCGAAACTCGACCTAGCCGAAGCATACTTCCGGATGGAAGTGGCACCAGAATCTAGACATCTGCTGACGATAAACACTTATCGGGGGTTACACCAATTAACATGCCTACCATGTGGAATAAAAACCGCCCCCGCGGTTTTCCAAAGGGTGATGGACATAATGATCGCTGGTCCATCCGGAACTGCAGCCTATCTCGACGACATCTTTGTGACTGGAAAGTCAACAGAGGAACTCCAATGTCGGTTGGACGAATTGCTCAATCAAATCCAATTATTCGAGCTACGCCTGAGACTACAAAAACGCCAATTCTACCTCAGCTCAAACAAATACTTCGGTCTCATAGTTGACGCAAACGGTCGCCACCCAGATTCAGAAAACATTCGAGCAATACAGCATAAGCCAAAACCGAAGGACGTCACGTCCCGCCGCTCATTTTTGGGACCAATCAGCTACTACAGTGCATTTCTACCGGCACTTCACGAAATACGCGCGCCACTCAATCGACTGCTTCAAAAAGACCAACCATGACATTAGTCACAAAACTGCCAAACCTCGTTCGACCATTTGAAACGAATTCTCACGTCAAAACTGCTACTCATGCATTACAACCAGAAACTCCCGATCATTCTTGCAGCGGACGCATCAAACTATGAAGTCGGAGCAGTGATCTCACACGTGTTTCCAGACGGGTCAGAAAAGGCAATCGTCCATGCTTCCCGCACCCTAACGCCGACGGAGAAGAACTACGGACAAATTGAGAAAGAAGCCTTAGCCATTGTATTCGCCATCAAGAAGTTCCATAAACTTCTGCATGGCAGACATTTTACGCTACTCACGGATCCCAAGCCGTTCTTGTCAATCTTCGGTACAAAGAAAGGCACACTGGTATACTCGGCCAGCCGACTCCAGAGATGGGCCACGATCCTGTATCGTAAAACAAGTGAATTCGGACAGGCCGACGGACCATCTCGTCTCATCGGAAATCAACCAGGGGAGGATGAAGAAGCTATCATTGCCACAATCTCAGCCGAAAAGACTGCATTGTCCGAACTGACCGACTCTATCCGAGCAACCCCGGTAACGGTTGACGATATTCGAGATGCAACCAAGCACGACCTGACGCTAAAACAAGCCATTAAATTTGTTCAAACGTCATGGTCTCACACTAAGCTATCCAATGAATTACCAAAACTGTACCGTTGACGCGACTCCTTCTCGGTTGTCGACCCCTGTCTCATGTCAACACAGAGAGTTGTGAGATCAGCATGATTACGACGAGCCGTACTACGAAAATTCCACACCAGTCGTCCGGGGATCAACAGAATGAAAGCAATCGCTCGAAGTTATACTTACTGGCCCGGCATGGATGACGACATCCAAAATGTAGTACGACAATGTTCTAAGTGTCAACAAGTAGCAAAGATGGCCCCACACCAACCGCCTGTGTCGTGACCAACACCAGACCGACCATGGGCGAGACTTCACATCGACTTCGCTGGCCCTATTGACGGGACCCACTATTTAGTTGTCGTTGATGCCTTATCAAAATGGTCAGAAATTCTCTCAGTCGACCCACCAACTTCACATGGAACAATCGAGGCACTACGGAAAATCTTCGCACGACACGGATTGCCTGACTAGATCATATCTGACAACGGCTCACAGTTTACCTCCGCCATGCTCCACGACTATTGTCAACAAAACAACATTGAACACACGTTCTCGCCGTCATACCACCCACAATCCAATGGCCAGGCTGAACGGTTCGTGGACACGTTTAAGAGAGGATTGTTCAAATCGCGGAGGAGGGAACATCAGATGAAATCCTACAGCAATTCCTGTTTGTGTATCGCACAACGTCAAATGCCTCTACATCTCAGGGACTATCTCCGGAAGAGGTTCTGATGGGTCGCAAATTAAAGGCCACTCACAATACCCTGCTTCCGACAAGACCTCAACAAATTACAGTGCAGAACAAATGATTTGCCATGGGCTCAGCTGTGTATGCAAGAGAGCACCGACCCACAAAACCAATGTGGGCCGCAGGAGTGATCAGGCATCGGCGTGGAACAAAACTATAGGAAGTTTCCGTTGATGACGATATATGGGTCAGACAACAGATCCAACTTTGCAGCCGCCATGAATAAACCCCAGAATTGACCGCAAGAACAACACATTTCATTGGAAATCCTACTGGATACATTCAAACTACCCACACCACAGCCACCAACGACAACCCCGGAAACAGACTTGCTACCAAGGCGATGGTCAGACCGACCAAGAAAACAAACCCGGCAGTTTCGAATGGACCAACACGGACCAAGCTACAGATAACTACCAAAAAGGGGAGGTGTTACGATGTTAAAGTGAACGAAAAAACATTCTTTAGACAAACCAATAATCAACTCAAGCGTGTCGGGCCGGGTTGAACAATCAATAATCAATAAAGTACCGGATGACTCATGACGTAACCCTTCTTGCTAATCGAGCATTCATCCACAGTCCGACGCAAATTAAGCCAACGGATCAACAGTCGATCCGGCAAAATATTTTATTAACCTAATCGGCCCCACGGATTTCAATCTAACTGGACGCCCGAGTTTGGGAATATTCGATTTTCGCTTTATATACAGCACAGTAATTTCTGTTAATGACACATTTTTGGTGAGTCATGCTTTGCTTTCTGATTTTTCGTAGCGGGTTGGGGCGATCGAGAATAGCAAGCTGAAATTCAGCGCGCGGGTTTCACGAGAGACCAAAACGTATCATCGACTAAATAATTTATGAAAGTGTGACGACAGCAAACTAGCGCTGTAGTTAACTTTCTGGTGCTGAGGTTCGCATGGGCTTCCCCTGTTTCAACGACGGCGTTCGACGCTTTGTAGCACAGTCCGTTAGTGACGACCGTTTTTGATCGATTTCTTTAGTAGCTGTTTTACGCGGATCGAAAGTGAATTGATACGGAGGAAACCGACTACCGGAGTAATGGACACTACTTAATGGGCATTTTATTTCAACATATTGGTTCAAGACACTGGAAGGCCTTGGAATACCAAGTTATAGACCGCTTTATTTCATGCCCTTTATATGGATAAAATAAGGGCAATTATCGAGAAAATCATATTTCAAGGAGTGACAAAATTTAACGAATTATATCATGTATTTCAAACAATTAACACAAGCTACTTGGAAACTGTCCAGAAACCGCTCGAAAACCGGTCAGCGTGATAGCAAAAACCTCTCGAAAACCGATCGGTTTCGGAGCGACTTAAACCGCTCCCTCGTAGTAAATTTGCTACGAGGGAAGATCCGGCATAAACAGCCAACAAATCTGTCACAATATGAGACAATGAAACGGAGGTCGATAATTTTACTGGGTCCCATGCACGCTTAGCAGTATGACAAAGGCAAGCGCGTGTCTCAATGTGATTTACTACGAAACCTGCGAAGACTAAACAGCATTTAGTGTATTTAAAATGATTTAGTAAGTTGAAATATCAGGAAGAGCGCCTCTAGGGCACCAGTTCCCTTGGAACCTGTGGTAGAAACGTAGCACTGTTACGAAATTTGAAGACGGCCACGCAAATGGAAGAAATCGACCTGGTGGACTTCGAGGACAATTAAAGACTGTTATTACCGGAGACTGAATTGTAATGCGCACTTCTTCTTTTACTGTAATCACAATTGTAGTGTGCCACTTTTCTTTGGATAAACTTTCATCTGGCAAGTCGTCTTCTTCTTTCTGTACGTTACAAACTGGTGCCGCGACCCGGGAGAACAATGTCCAAGAAGCCAGCAAAGTATTCCAACTTGGAAGAGGCAAAAGAAAGTGAGTCACAGGGGTGCAGATCGGCAGATGCGCCGGTGGAAGAGGTTACTCGGAACTTGGCGGGGTGCTCAATTCACAAAACGCAACAAATACCGACCCCAAGTGCCCCCGAGAAGTTTAGTATCGGCGGAAACTACAATAGATGGGAGAGCCAAGTGCGTCGGTACATCAGGTGGTTCAATGCTGATCAGCAAGAAGATGTCATCATGAGCCTCCTAGTTGGAGAGGCGTATGATATCGTCGATGAGTCAGACGTGTTTAGGGATGGCGATTGCGATCTCGTCTTCAAACGCATTCGAAAGTTGCTGGATGCACCGGGTCATCCAGTGGAGTATCGAGATCAGTTACATCAAAGGCGACAGCTTCCAGGAGAGGACGTCCGGTCTTTTGCGCGGGAGCTTAAGCACCTTGCGACGCGAGGATATCCCGAGGGGAATAAGGCTGAACTAGAACGGCACGTCCTGGATCGGTTCGTTGAGGGCGTGTCCAATAAGTCTGTGAAGAGAACTCTCCTGAAAGGAAGATTTACCGAATTGTCAGAGGCCGTAACAGCGGCAGAAGAAGAAGAAAGAATGGAGAGAGTGTTAACCAAGTCGACCACGGATCAAGAGTGTTTCGCCGTTCAACGACAATGGGCCCAGGTGACAAGGGGATCACGCCAGCCGGGATTGAGAACCAACAGAGGCTGGAGGGGCCGCCGCGCTAATCCATGGTCCACTCCCAACTACCGTGGATTCGGTACGCGTGGGCGGTATCACAGGGCGGTACACCGACCGGCGGTGCAAAACACGGCAACAGTGGTCGAAGGCACTCAGGCACTGGACTCGAGGCAGTCACTGCCACAGCCAGGTGAGTCCATTATACCAGTCGTGTCTCTGCTCACCAATTGTTCGGATACTTTTTCAACTTTGATTCGAGTTAATGATGCTGAGCTGTGCGCTTTAATTGATACTGGAGCCACCCGTAGCCTTATCAATGCGGCTGTAATACCCCATCTGGGTGCAGTGAATCTAAAACCGTGCGGGTTTTCACTGACTGGTGTAAACGGTGGAAAACTGAACACCGTGGGGGTGGCATCATTCTTAGTGGAATTTGGAGGGTTAGCTAAGCCGCAGCCGTTTGTTGTTGTCCAAGGCATCTCCTTCGACGCAATTGTAGGAAAGGACACCCTGCAGAATTTCGAGTGCATCATAGATGTTCCAAAGAAGAGACTTTATTTTGGTTATCAAACGAAGGAGTGCGGGGAGTGCGGTCGCAGAAAGTTAGATGTCTGTTCTGTGGAGTTTTCTGAGAGCGAACGCAGACGGCGGTTCCAAAGACTGTTGGAGAATAATGGAGCCATGGAGAAGAATGAGAGGCTCTATCAAATTTTTGTCAAATTTAGCGACTTGTTCATGTGGGATGGCGAAAAGTTAGGGAGGACCAATGTAATCAAGCATCATATAGACACAGGGGACGCTGAGCCAATTAAGTTGGCCCCCAGAAGAATACCAGTGCATTACCAAGCAGAAGTACAGCAAATAGTGGAAGATATGCTGAAAAATAATATCATTCAACCATCCCATTCCGCATGGGCAGCGCCAGTAGTACTAGTGAAAAAGAAAGATGGCAGGCTAAGGTTGTGTGTGGACTACCGCCGGTTAAATGCAATCACCAAGAAAGACTCGTACCCGCTGCCAGTGATGGAAGATTTGTTTGATGCCTTGGGAGGTGCGCGGTATTTTACCACCCTCGATCTAGCCTCGGGATATTGGCAAGTAGAGATTGAGCCCGAGGATAGGGAAAAGGCAGCTTTTGCCATTCCATCAGGTTTGTACGAGTTCCAAACCATGCCGTTTGGATTGACTAATGCGCCCGCCACATTTCAAAGGCTAATGAACCACGTGTTAGAAGGATTAACGCCGTCCAAATGCCTTGTCTATGTCGATGATGTGCTAATCCATGGGAAGACGGTAGAAGAACACCTTACGAATTTGGAATTAGTGTTAGAACGGATCAAGGAAGCGGGGCTGAAACTAAACCCAGCCAAGTGCCGGTTTTTCAGAAGGGAAGTCAACTTCTTGGGTCATATAGTTTCTCAACATGGAATAAAAACTGACCCCAGCAAGATAGATCAAGTCCTGAATTGGCCAACGCCCCGTTCCGTTTCCGAGGTACGAAGCTTCCTGGGCCTTGCCTCCTATTACCGTCGTTTTATAAAGGATTTTGCAGCACATGCGTCACCGCTAAACGCGCTCCTGCAGAAAAATGGTAATTTCGCCTGGGATGATCAGTGTGAGGAAGCCTTCCGATATTTACGTTCCATGTTGTGTTCATCGCCGGTGCTAGCGTTACCAGACTTGTCCACGAACGCCGGCGAATTTATCCTAGACACGGATGCAAGTGACGGCGCTATTGGGGCAGTGCTATCTCAAGTAGGCACAGATGGCTACGAGCACGTAATAGCATTTGGCAGTAAGACGTTGTCAACTAGAGAAAGGAATTATTGCACCACACGGAAGGAGATGCTGGCGTTAGTGACTTTTGCGAAGAAATACCGACACTACTTGATTGGTCGGCCGTTTCGAGTGCGTACCGACCACCAATCGCTGTTGTGGTTGCAGAACTTCAAGGATCCACAGGGACAGATTGCTCGATGGCAGGAGCAATTGCAAGAGTTTGATTACATCTCCGAGCATCGACCAGGTAAACGCCATGAGAATGCTGATGCCATGTCCAGACGTCCAGTAAGAAACCATGGGGAGTGCCCGTCCTGCACCGTCAGCTGTGTGGCACAAATCAGTCTCTGTGAGGATACCAAGGGAGAATGGATCGCGGTGCAATCAAGCGATACGGACACCGCACTCATATACGAGAGAATTAAAGCTGGAAGTACAAAGCCAACACGCCAAGAAATAGCAGGTTCTAGTCTATGGACGAAACATTTATGGAGCCTCTGGGACTCCTTGAAGATGGTAGATGGCATATTGGTTTTCCAATATGGACCAAATTATCCGGTTAAAATCATTGTCCCTCGAACAATGATACGAACAGTCTTAACAACACTGCACACAGAGTTAGGTCACGCGGGCATCAATAAGTTGGAACACGCTACTAGACAGCGGTTCTGGTGGCCATATCAGCGTAGAGACATCCTTGACTTTTGCAAGACGTGCGAGGGATGCGGCAGCCTCAAAAATCCTCCAACCAAACATCGCGCCCCCCTTCAGCCAGTAGTTGTCGGCTTCCCTAATGAAATGGTGGGAATGGACATCGTTGGGCCACTACCAATGACGCGCGCAGGCAACAAATACATCCTAGTGCTAGTCGACTACTTCACAAAGTGGTGCGAGGCTGTTCCCTTGGGCACGATTGATGCGCGCACGGTGGCCAATGCAATCCTCGAGTGTTGGGTCTACCGCTGGGGTGCACCATGTCAACTACATTCCGACAAGGGGTCAAATTTCGAGAGCTCCCTCATTGCTGAGTTATGCAGGTCACTTAAAATCGACAAAACCCGCACTACATCGTATCACCCACAAGGCAACGGATTGGCGGAACGTACCAACCGGACGCTCATTGCCTTATTGAAAGCGTTCGTAGAAAGGAATGACGATTGGGACAAAAAGCTGCCTAATTGCCTGTTAGCTTACCGTAGCACGGTCCATGCGTCGACTAATCAAACACCAAGTCTGTTATGGACCGGTCGAGAAATCCGACTGACAACGGACGTTCGTTTACCCATCAGCAATAATCTCCCCACCTCGGTAACCGAGTATGTGAACGAGCTACGAGAGTCTATTAAACGCGGGGAGGAGCTAGCACGCACACACCTGAAATCAGCTCAGAGGCACCAGAAGGAGTATTACGACAAGAAGGAATTCGGCACCCCGCTGCAACCGAATGATTTGGTATGGATGCATAACACCGTTCCCACAGGGGGTGTGCCAGCTAAGTTGTCAAGACATTGGAAAGGGCCGTTTGTGGTCGAAAAGATATTGTCAGATTGCACCTGTGTAATTCGTAATGCATCGCACCCTGGTCAACCATCGTTTGTGGTTCACTTTAATAAGCTCAAACCCTATGAGACCGAAATTCGCCCAGAAAGCGGTATAGTGCCACCAGTACAGTTAGAGCTGGAGGTCCCCGCGGAAGGAGGGAGAGCTGTGGCTCCGGGGACGGAGCCAATTGGGGGAGAGTACAGTGTTACGAAATTTGAAGACGGCCACGCAACTGGAAGAAATCGACCTGGTGGACTTCGAGGACAATTAAAGACTGTTATTACCGGAGACTGAATTGTAATGCGCACTTCTTCTTTTACTGTAATCACAATTGTAGTGTGCCACTTTTCTTTGGATAAACTTTCATCTGGCAAGTCGTCTTCTTCTTTCTGTACGTTACAGCACCCTGACGAATCCACTAAGTCCCAAATATGGTTCCAGGTTCAGTTCAGTTCAGTTCAGTAAAGTTCAGTTCAGTTTGCACAGGACTTGGTGTAGCTAGAGCCAATCGTGTGTCCAGATAGTTGTGTTGTCGGCGCGTTTCCGTAGCTCCCAACACTGCGTGATTTTCTTTTCCTGAAAGGCAGAAATTTTTTGCAGTATCAGCCCCGGCAGAATAAGGTGGAAACAATAAGTAAATTGCATCTGACCCGGGGTATACTGCCACCCAACAAAGGTCTACTGCTTTCTTAAAAGCCTTCACTGTTGTGGTATTTATGACCTCTTCCGGGAGCTTATTCCAATAGGGTACCACTCTATTTGAGAAGTACTTCGCCCTAATTTGTAGCCTCGAATGTTTCCTTTGTAATTTAAGGCTATGCCCCCTTGTGCCTCTCTCGGGGATCAGAGAAAAAAGGTCTTCTCGACTTATTCCTGACAGTCCTTTCATTACCTTGAAGGTTTCTATCAAATCCCCGCGAATGCGCCGTCTTTCCATCGAGAATAGGTCTAGGGCACGGAGACGCTCTGTGTAGTTAACCCCCTTTGCCCAGCCACCATTCTAGTGGCTAGCCCTTGCACTTTCTCCAGACAGTCGATATCTTTCTGGTAGTACGGTGCCCAGGCCTGCACGCAGTACTCCATATGTGGCCTAACTATGGCCTGATATATCGGAACGAAAATCTCCGGATCTCTACACGACATAATGGATCTGACTCGAAAGAGTTCTCTCCTGGCCGTATTGGCTGCTGAAGTGCACTGCTTTGACGGCTTAAAGCTGTTGTCCATTATAACTCCTAAGTCGTTGACCTGCGAGACCACTTGCAAGGAACCCACACTATTCTCACTAGCCCCTGTATTTGTGGTCAAGCATTGACACTTGGTGAGGTTTAGTGGAAGGTCCCATTTGCGTGCCCAGTTTTGTACTGCTAACACGTCAAGTTCTATATCTACTCCAGCTATCTTGACGTCATCGGCAAACATAAAGGTGGGGTTTGTAAGCCCACGTGCTAGGTCGTTGATGAAGATGAGGAAGAGCAGAGGGCCGAGCACCGAGCCCTGTGGCACCCCAATTGTTACACCTTCCGATTTCGAAATATGACTCCCCACCTTAACACTAAAGGTTCGCCCTGCTAAGAAACTACTTATCCATTGTCTTGCCTTTCCAACAATTCCCATGGACTGCAGTTTGACATCCAGAAATCTGTGGTTCACGGAATCAAATGCCTTGCTGAAGTCCAAGTAACAGACCGCAATCGATTGCCCTTCGTCCAGACGCTTGGTTACCTCATCGAGGAACAGCAGGAGATTCGTCAGACAGGATCGCCCTGCCACAAACCCATGCTGAGCATTTGATATGAGATTGTGTTGAACCAAATGCCTAGAGATCTGCCTCCTGACTATTCGCTCCTGGCACTTACACAGTACCGAAGTCAAGCTAACCGGCCGGTAATTTTCCGCCTTTTGCCGGGGCCCACTCTTGTAAATGCCTACCACTGTTGCTCTCCTCCAGTCTCCCGGCACAATTCCCTCTCTAAGTGACGTTTCATACAGCTTCGTCACCGGAGCCTTCAGGACCACGGTCAGAGGCTGAACGATTGCTGAATGAATCCCGTCTGGACCGGCTGCTTTGTTTCTATTCAACGTTTGCAACTCCGCGTACACTTCTTCTTCTCCTACAGTAAGTTCGGGTATTGGAGGCGTCTGTGGGCCCTCCATTCTTTCCTCCAAACTATTTTCTGGTCGATATATGCTCTTGAAGAATTTCAAGAGCATGTCAGTCTTGTCTTCGTCGTTTAGAGCTAGTCGTCCCTGTGCTCCTTCCAAAGTTGCTACGCTCTCATACGTTTGTGAGATTGCACGTAGGCGTAGAATCGCTTTGGGTTTGTGCGGACCGACGCAGCTAACCGACGCTCGAAAGCATATTTCTCCACTCTTTGGATCTCTTGAGCCCTGTTCCTAGCCATCTTATAGCTATTCCATGCCCCCTGAGTTCTGTACAGCTTGTACGCCGCCCATCGTTGCCTAGGAATAACTATGGCCTTGCGGACCTTTGACTTTAACCATGGGGGTAGACTTCTACTGCTTGCCACCATCAGTTCAGTTCATTCTTCATTCTTCATAATAGAGGCAGAGGGTATCTCTCCCGTGTAAGCCTCCTCACCACAGCTCAGTGATGTAGACTCATGTGTGTCTCCCACCACCTCTTTAAAAATACGTCCAAAAGTCGCTTGAACAATGTGTCGTTGGGCTCTTCCACCACTTCGGATGGCAGCGAGTTCCATAGATTGGTCACCCTCCGAGATAGACGGTACACCAGAGGGAGGCCCACCGAGTGCAGTTTCTTTAGAGTTAGCGGGTGTCCCCTCGTACGGCCATGTCCGCGGAGAGGGAGCTCTGCACGTAGTTCTGGACCGAAGTCGCCTCTGATGACACGCCTAGTGAAGATTAGGTCTCCCCGGACTCTCCGATAGGCCACTGGAAACAGCCCTGTGATCTTCAGCCGCTCTTCGTAGTTGACCCCACGTAGCCCTCCGATAAGACGGGTTGCACCTCTCTGTACTCTTTCCAACTTTGCCACCTCTGCCAACGTACAAGGGAAAACCGCTGGCCCCCCGTATTCCAACCTGGGATGCACATGGGTTGCATACAGTACCTTGAAGGCGTTGAGTGAGGGATGGCTGAATGAACGAGTTATCGGCCCCAGGATACTCCACGCTGAAGAACAGACTCTATCAGTATTGTGCTTCGTTTTTAGTGACGAGGCCACCATCACTCCCAGATCTCTTTCGCAGACAGAGCGCCGGAGGGGTGCCCCGTGTATATTGTACATCCCACTGCTGGACTGTGCTCCTACTCGCATATGCGCACACTTGTCCGTGTTGACTGGTAGTGACCACAGATCTGACAATCTCTCAAGGGCTCTGATGTCCTCCTGAAGAACGAGCTCGTCAGCGTATGACGTAATCGTGCGCCAGATCTTCAGGTCGTCTGCGTAAATGAGGCACGGCGATTGAAAAACTGGTGGTAGGTCATTGATATAGGCCAGGAAGAGGGGCGGACCCAGAACCGATCCTTGTGTAACACCACTGGCTGCCAGTTGCCAAGCTGACAGTGACTTTGCTACTCGTACTGCAAAGGTTTGGCCTTTTAGAAAGTCCTCTATCCACAGAATCAAGGGCTCTACTACACCAAGAGCCTTAAGCTTACCTAATAGACGGTCATGCGGAACTTTGTCAAAAGCTTCGCTAAAACCCACGAAGATTACGTCCGTAGGGTGTCCTTCGGCCTTGGCTATCGTCCAGCGTTCTCGTGCGATTACCAAGTTTGTTAGGCACGACCTGCTTTTCCAAAAACCATGTTGTTGTCGACTAAGCATGTCGTATACCCCAATATGGTCCCGGATTCGCGTTGCCAGCAGGCGCTCCATAACCTTTCCTATCACCGGTGTTAGACTGACAGGTCGGTAGTTGACAGCATCAGATTTTGCCCCACCTCTGTACAGTGGCACGATGACCGCTTTCTTCCATTCTTGGGGGAGCTTTCCTGCTGCTAAAGACGCGTTGAACAGTCGTGTGACTGGTTGAGTTAACACATCGGCCAGTTCCTTTACCACCAACGGATGAACACCATCAGGTCCGGGGGATTGGTTGACTCTAATGGTGCGCATGGTTGCCGCCACTTCTTCCTCGGTGAGTTCTTGACAAGACATTTGGGGGGCTCCCCCGGCAATGTGTGAGGGACGATTGTGCCTCTGTTCAGGAGCATAGACTGACAAGTAGTGTCTCGCCAGTATCTTTGCCTTGTGTTCATCTGTAACTCCCAGCGAATGTCCGTCCCGTAGGGCTGGGATTGCAGTCGTGGTACGCGTTCTCCGTCGCAGATATGCGAACAGTCGTTTGGGTGCTTGTACCGAGTCCATTGCTAACGTCTTCTCGAAGATACGTCGCTTTTCTCGTTTCATTTGAGTACACTGGTTCCGGATGTTGCGGTATCGATCATATCCTTCTCCAGTCGCTTGACATTGTTTCCATGCTCGGTTCCGACGCTTCAAAAGACGCCTAAGTTGCGAGTCAAACCAAGGTAGGCCTTTCGCATGCGGCCGCTGTCTGGATGGTGGAGCAAAAATCTGGCATAACTGAAGGATTTCATCTCGGATTACCTCCCAAGCCTGGTCTATGTCATACGGTTCTGGCGGATACCACATCACTGAGGATGCAGCCTCCTTGACTCGTTGGAACGACATTCGCCAGACGTTGAGTCCACCCTGTGGTCTGGGGACAAACGTCGCTCCTCTCTTCCAGCTGATGGTCAATACTGCATGGTCACTGCACCCTAGTGGCGGTAGGTACTCGATCTGATCAACATCGGACCGCCTTGGAGATATCACCAGATCTAGGATAGACGTGTGGTGATCCTCGGTTCGGGTCGGCTTTCTGACGTGTTGGTACAAGGAAAGTTCCAGCACCGTTGAAAGAAGCTCGCGGGAAAGTGAATCCGCTCCTGCAGTGCACCGCAAGTTCTCCCAGTCCACATTCGGCGAGTTGAAGTCACCCAAAATTAGACAGTGACAATCGCCCGCCCAACGTCTTACTCCAGTCAGTACTTCCCGTGGGTCTGCTTCTGGTGATCGATAAATGACTCCGACAGACTCAAATCCACTGGGTGTCAACTTCACGCGACACCAAAGCGATTCTTCAAAGCCCTCCGGGTCTATCAGGCGATCCAACTGTAGCGAAGGGATGTCAGCTCGAATGTACATCGCCACGCCGCCTCCTCGCCTAGTTTGGCTCCTATCAGAACGGTAAAGTGTGTATCCTGGGATAGCTACTTCCGAGTCCTGCACCCCGCTGGTAAGCCACGTCTCCGTCAAGGCGACCAATGTTGGCGAGTGCTGAACCACCCATGCCTCGAGCTCATCTCGCTTGTTCAACAGACTCCTGACATTAGACGACATGATAAGTGCATGCCCTCTTCTGTCTTCCCTCTTCTTACCGACCCTCATTGCACCTCCACCGCAGGGGCCGCCTGGTTGATGATGACGGTGAGATTGAACGGATCCCATCTCAGTTGAAGACGCCTCCGCTGAACACGAAAATCCCGGATAAAAAGACCTGATTCACCATTGGCCTGGCGTTCGCGGAGCTCTCTCAAGGCTAACCGGCGCCTCTCCCTTTCCTCGGGGTCAAGATCTCGAAGGAGTCGTTGTTTTTCTCCTTTTAATCTGTAGGACCGCTGTAGGACCCAGCGGCATTCCTCATCGGAACCCAAGACCACCTTGAGCGGACGAGGGTTATCATTGTCATTCATTTTCCCTAATCGAAAGACGGCTTTGACCTTTACGTTATTTGCCAGGTTTTCCTCATTCGTGGAGAATATTTTGGCAAATATGTCCCGTAGTAGAGACACGTCGTGCTCTAATCTACTTTGAGGCTCCGACTCGGTTGATTCCGAAAGATTCACGACTAGGAAGCCTTGGGTCCTAGGTGGCGGCGCCATCCGTTGACGTGGCTTTACTGTTTTCCATTGACTCATGGTTTCCGTCTGCCCTGGATCGGGGCCTGTGTCTCCGCCGGCTGCATTCGATACTTCCGGAACATTAGTTTTGTCTTCCGAGTGTACAGCTACTTCGGCTTTGTCTGTGAACACGGATTTCTTTCGGCGTTGCTTCTTTACTGCTCTTAATGGGTTGTTCGTAGCGCCTGAAGCTACTTCTGCGTGGGACCTGGGGCTCGTTGCACACGGTACCGCGGGTGCCTGGTTCGCCGCTGAATCAGCTTCATCTCTTTTTCTTTTATTTGCGGTGGTACAATCTGTGCATAAAATTTGGAGGAATGGAGAGCTGCAGGAACTCAGCCACTCATACTTATCCTTGTCGATTTTAGTACACTTCAGGTGAATCCACCCCTCGGAAAAATCACACATCAGGGCTTTGACCCGAGGGCCAATATTTTTCCTGCACACCAAACACGCACATTGATCCTCAGAGGTAACTGAACTCATAATGTTTATAAATCCGCTGAGAAGCCACAAATATCACGGGACAATATATCTCCACGAGGCACAAAGGTAGACACCCGGTGTAACGCGGCGGTTCAGTTTGCACAGGACTTGGTGTAGCTAGAGCCAATCGTGTGTCCAGATAGTTGTGTTGTCGGCGCGTTTCCGTAGCTCCCAACACTGCGTGATTTTCTTTTCCTGAAAGGCAGAAATTTTTTGCAGTATCAGCCCCGGCAGAATAAGGTGGAAACAATAAGTAAATTGCATCTGACCCGGGGTATACTGCCACCCAACAAAGGTCTACTGCTTTCTTAAAAGCCTTCACTGTTGTGGTATTTATGACCTCTTCCGGGAGCTTATTCCAATAGGGTACCACTCTATTTGAGAAGTACTTCGCCCTAATTTGTAGCCTCGAATGTTTCCCTTGTAATTTAAGGCTATGCCCCCTTGTGCCTCTCTCGGGGATCAGAGAAAAAAGGTCTTCTCGACTTATTCCTGACAGTCCTTTCATTACCTTGAAGGTTTCTATCAAATCCCCGCGAATGCGCCGTCTTTCCATCGAGAATAGGTCTAGGGCACGGAGACGCTCTGTGTAGTTAACCCCCTTTGCCCAGCCACCATTCTAGTGGCTAGCCCTTGCACTTTCTCCAGACAGTCGATATCTTTCTGGTAGTACGGTGCCCAGGCCTGCACGCAGTACTCCATATGTGGCCTAACTATGGCCTGATATATCGGAACGAAAATCTCCGGATCTCTACACGACATAATGGATCTGACTCGAAAGAGTTCTCTCCTGGCCGTATTGGCTGCTGAAGTGCACTGCTTTGACGGCTTAAAGCTGTTGTCCATTATAACTCCTAAGTCGTTGACCTGCGAGACCACTTGCAAGGAACCCACACTATTCTCACTAGCCCCTGTATTTGTGGTCAAGCATTGACACTCGGTGAGGTTTAGTTCAGTTCAGTCTGCACAGGACAGGTTATGGCCACGGCCAATCGGGCTTCCAGAAATCCCTCGATGGTATGCACACCAGTTATGCACCCACCACTGCCGAGTGTATTTCGTCGAATCCCCGCTAAAAATGAGAGGGAAACGGAAAACCCCATCGCAAATCAACTGCAAGAGACATTATGCATCGTGAGCCTTCACTGAGACAGTATGCAATGAGGGAAAAAGTCTGTTAAAACATACTCCAGAAGGGCCACAGTGCTACCCGTCATCCATCTAGTTGATAAACTCAAGGCTCACTACAAGGAAAGATCGCGTACCACTTGCGATCTAGGGCACCTTTGAAGGATTGGACTGTCTGCAGATCTACCATTTCACCAGGCAGACCGTTCCAACTGTTCACAACCCTGTTGCTGAAGAGGTGCTATCTAGCAATCAACCTAGATCGGGCTTTTATCAACTTCTTTTCATGTCCCCTTGTTCTGGAATATACGGCCACTTGCAATAGACTATCTGGTCTAAGGCCAGAAAATCCCTTCATTACCTTGGACGTTTCTATGAGATCCTCTCGACTTCTCCTCCTTTCCAACGAGAAAAGATTCAGGCCACAGAGTCTCTGCTCGTAAGTCTTACCCCTCTGCCCTTCAACCATTCGCGTGGCGAGACGTTGGACTTTCTCGAGGCAGGCGGCTTCCTTTTTGTGGAAGGGTGACCAAGCCTGCATGCTACCTTCCAAGTGAGGTCGTACTATAGCCATGTAAACAGGTAAGAATACCTCCGTTTTCCGGCAAGACAAAGCTGATCACAGCCCGAAGAGCTCCCCATGAACCTTGTGCACGGCAGCGTTGCACTGCTCCGACCATTTGAAGTCACTTTTCATGATGATCCCCAGGTCTTTAACCCTACTGGCTGCCTCTACGGTGAACAGCCCTTGATCATGAGCGACAATTAGGCTCTATGTTGCCCTTGAAAACAAATGGCTTTTTTGAGCGTTTAGAGGTAAGTCCCATTTGTATGCCCAGTTCAGGACGGTACCTGTTTCCCTGCCCAAGTCCGCTCGACCCTCAGATCCAATAATCTTTACGTCATCCGCAAAAATAAAGCTAGGCGATTGAAGAGCGGATGTCAGGTCAATAGTAAATAACAAGAATAGGACCGGGCCTAGGACGGATCCCTGAGGTACACCACTAGTGACGTTCACCAAACTGGAGCACCTGTCCCCTACTTTGACGTAAAACGTCCTGTGGGAGAGGAAGTCCTCCAGCCATCTATATACTCGCCCACCTATACCGAAAGTCTCCACCTTGCATATCAAAAGTCGATGATTAGCGGAGTCGAACGCCTTGCTAAAGTCGGGGTAGCATACCTCAACTTGCCTACCTTTGTCCAGTCTTCGAGTTACTTCATCTAAGAAGCACAGGAGATTGGTCAGAAAAGATCTATTTTTCAGGAATCCATGCTGCGCCGGGCTTATCATGGAGTGCTGCAGTAAGTGCTGGCAGATATGGGCACGGATGATCTTCTCCAAGACTTTACAGAGAACGCTAGTTAGGCTAACCGGCCTGTTGTTCTGGACATCCGACTTAGGCCCACTTCTACGTATTGCCATGACTGCCGCGACTTTCCAGTCCTGAGGCAGCTTACTCTGGTCCAACGTGGATCTGTACAGCCTGCATATCGATGGAGCTATGATATCCGCCAACGGCTTGATGATAGCTGGATGAATGCCATCTGGGCCCGCTGACTTGTGGCTGTTTAACTCCTGTAGGTACTTACGCACGCTTTCCTCTGAGAGGTCTAGCTCGTTTAACTGAGGAGAAGGATGTACCGGAGCCAGATCTACTCGTACCCCACCATCCATTCTATGTACACTACCAAAGTATTCCTCCAGGGAGTCTGCTTTGCCCTGGTCATCATTGGCAATACCATAGTCTCTAGTGGATAGCGAACCTACGGCATTTCTTGTTGAGCCTTTAGACTGTACATAGCTGTAGAATTTTTTGTCTGTTGTCTTAAACACCGGGCCAACTGGAGCTCAAATTCCCTCTTGGAGGTTCTCAGAAGGCTTACAGTCTCGTTTCTCAGCTTCGTATAGCGGTTCCAAGCTGGTTGACTGCCGGAAGCTTTGTACTGGTTCCAAGAGCGGTTTCTACGTCTGGTGGCCTTGGTTGTTGCAGCCTTCCACTACATGGGTTTACCTTCCCCATCGCTTCGTTTTAGGGGGCGAACTCCTCCTGCAGGGCAATCGGGGATCCCTTTATGGTCTGCCAGGGCTCCTCGACAGTAGCCCCTCTCTATCGTGTCCCAGGTCACACCCATCGCCTTATCACGTAGCCTATCTATGTCCATACTACCGAAATGTCTGACCAGCCTTGAGGGTGCCTTGGGTTGCCGCGTGCATAGGGCGATTTTGACACACACGTGGTCACTCTTGCCCAGCGGTTCACAATAAAGCAGTCCGGACACATCGTTGGAGAAGTTCGCTATAGCCAGATCCATCAAGGATGGAACGCATCCAGTCCTATATCGGGTATTTTCCCTAATATGCGGGTGCAACGCATTTGCATGCAGCTATTCTAAGTAGGTATGCTCCTCCGATCCCGGCAAGCAGACCTCAGATGCCCAGTCGATGTGCGGAAGATTGAAGCCACCTACTATGAGGGTCTTTTGTGCGTCCTTAACTAGTTCAGTCACAGTCCGCAGTAGACAAGCGTCCTCTCCGTGGTTAGTGCTTGGTGTCCTGTAGACACAGACAACATTAACTTTTCTGCCCGGAAGGATGATCGTAACGGCGCATAACTGAAAATTTCGAGTGCACATCTTGGTCTGAGACTCAAGGTGGTTTGTACCTGACCTAATGAGGATGGCCACTCTACAGCTAAGATGATCCTGTTCACAATCCTTCCTACAGACTGCAAAACCGTCACTTATTAGGCTTGGCACATGGTCTTCTTCAGAAAGCCACTTTTAGTGGCGGCAATTATTGACGCTTTCTGCTCGTCAGCCATTGTGGCGAGTTCCGCCCACTTGTTTCTTATACTACACGCGTCAGTACATAACACCACGGCGTTTGCTCCACCACCTAGGTGTCCCTTGTTATTCATTCCTGTCTGTTTCTCAGGCGCAACGCCCGGGATGATGAAATGCTTTTCGCTTCGGTTTTCCCCACTTATGTGCATGAAGCCGGCTGACGATCTAGAACTTCCGACGACTCCCAATAAATCTCGATAGGAGTCGCCACTACGTCCAGACTGGCAGGGGTCGCGCTGTCATCCACCTTCGGACGGTGCCGCCAACTTTTGTCTTCCAGCGCGCCTTCAATTACAACTTTTTGCGCCCTCGCACGTGGCTTCTTTACTTCTGTCGAGGTCGGGGCCCGAGAGCCTAGTGTAATTCAAATCTCGCAAATCGAGCAACGCGTAGCCAATTCAAACGAATCCCAAAACCAGAACAAGATTGATTCGTAGCTTCTACGGTACTAAATTGAAATGCACAAAGGATACAAATATATACGAACCTCAAGTATGCGGCCAAATAGACTTCACAGTAAAACCCAAAGGTCCAAAGCCCCGTGGCTCAAGCAAGACAGTCAGAAACGGTTCAAGGCCAAATTCAAATGTCTCACATGGATAAACAAACGTGAAAATGTGTGGTGTATGAGCGAGCTTTCCAAGATAATGTTAAATATAGTCAAATTCACAAAGCACGTTGAACATTTAGAAGGATTTTCAGTATTCGTTTGTTACACCGCCGGCCAAAATCCTTCCGCGAAAATGGTTGTCTAAGGTTCAGGAAGGGGTCATGATTCTCACCCTATCTACCTTTAACTTATTGTCAGTGCCTGTGGATACTAACTTCCTGTGTTATCTGAACGTGAAACAGGTTTTTGCCGTAGTCATCATCGCACAATCCATAAGGAATCAATTCCAAATCCCGCTGCACAACTTGAGATTGACATATTCATCAGGAGACCGGCGCATATAGTCAGACGCACGATGAAGATGAAGGCTTCGCAGAGTGAAGTGTTTCGCCGCACGAAATAATTCTAAGCATCACAAGCAGTAACCCATTGCAGCAACTGGTTAGACTAATTTCGTTCACAAGCATGAGCGCAGAAGTTGAACACAGGTGCAACGCCTAATGAGATATCGCGTAAAATTGACAGGTCACGAACCAGTGGAATTACATAAAATTAACGCACCAAATCTTCCGAAAGAAATAAAAACCGGTTTCTGATTATGAATAAATTTCGAAAACAAGTGTACGGCGGACAGTATCGAAATACACATGAACACGGAGATTGATCGAATACTGGCATCTATCAGAGTATTTCAAAGTTTTTCTGTGCACAAAATATGTGACAATCAATATTGTATAAAATGTAAATAAATGTTCTTCTTTAAAGATAATAATAGTTTCACAATGTTCTCGCAGCTAGTATGCCTCACTTGAACTGTTCAAGTGAAATACTGGTGAATTTCTCCTCTTCGCCTATGTGCACGCTAGATAGAAACTGGAACTAAGTACATTTGCAACCTTTCAGAAAAAATGGGTCCAGTTGATTAGTTGTAGGGCATGAAATGCAATAAAGTGCTGAGTAACTCGGAGCGAGGCGATCTGCGAGCTACTTTGTCTTTTGTATGTGGTTTCGAGCTCGAATCATCAACATTTTCCTCGCTGTTTCCTGCTACGAGTGGATTAACTCTCTGATGTCTCGAACACGTTCTTCGTTTCTTCCGTTTCCTGTAATGTAACACAACTGTAGGATCTGTCCAATAGGCAACGCTCAGTTCGGCGGTGGTGCAGTTCTCTTTTAGCATTCGTGCTACCTTAAAACCCAATACCAGTGCAGTCGTTTTGAGCTCGTTTAGGGATACTGACTTCAGCTCAGCAATTTTTGTTTTGGCAAATGGTACTTTGTTTCGCCGCCGGCCATGCAGTTTCACCCAGGTACCGTACACTGTCACTGGGTCGGCAAATTTCAAGCTGCTTTGGGTGACCTGCTGGCGTCCTTTTTTGAGATATTTCAAAAGCCTCCGGGCAACTTCTCCTTTTCTCAATAAGTGGCTTGACGGTGGTCTCTCGGGTATAGCAACTTCATGTTGCCCACTGTGAAGTCCCGTCTTTGAATTCGCCATCGAAAGCGCCGACTGATCCTTCGAGTGAACTTCGCTTTCCTGAGATGGACCGTTGGATTCAATATCGAAAGGCTGATCGTGTTCTACAGAGGCACTTCTCTCAGCAACATTTGAGCAATTTATTGATGCCGATTGTTGAAGTTCGCTCGTCAGGGGTCCGAGAAGTGTCCAGCCTAGTATCGTTCGCGTAGCGAATGGTTCTTTTCGATTGCTTATGCTCTGTTCAAGCACACAGTGAGCCTCTGGTACATTGCATCCAATTAGTATGTCGACGTAGGGGCTAGAAACTTCTTCGAACTCTATGTCCCTGAGATGAGACCATCTCTTGGCGATCGATCTAACAGAGTCGACTGGTCTCATTGGCAAGCTGTCTATTGCAAAAGCTTCCGGAATTTCTACGGTCCCCTCATCAGATAAAGACGTTAACTGCAGGGTCAGCCTCTTAGAGTTGCTAACATGACCCCCTGCAATCGTGCTGATAGTGAGCGAGGTAGGCTCGCCTACTAGTTCACAGCTTTCTACAAGCTCGCGAGTAATCAGCGAGGTATCCGACCCCGTGTCCAAAAATGCATTGACCCTCCTAAGTCCTTTAGGTGTCACGATACCGACAGGTACGATGCCTAATCTTGCCGGTTTGCAATCATCATGTCCCGTTGAACAGACAATTTTGGGTTCATCTGGATGAATAGGTCTATTGTTGAGAAGGCCATGCAGTAACGAGTGATGATTACCCAAGCATCCGTCTTGGTTGCATTTCACTCTTAAGCTGCATTCAGAGGCTCGATGAGAGTTGTTCAAACACATAAAGCATGAGCCAATCCTTTTTACTGCGCACCACCGATCGGGTACACTCATCCCATGAAAGGTCGGACAATCTAGTAACCGATGCAGGGAGTTGCATAGCTTGCATTCAGCTGACCTCTCGGGTTCTTGACTTATCATGTGCATGTTAGCCAAAGACTGGGTTTGGTTACAGTCCTTCTCCACAATTTGAGATGTTGGTTCCCTTCGCGCCAGTCTGCAACTTTCGCGTATGATTTGTCCAAATCGACTGTTGGCGATACGGGATTGACGACCTATGAACTCCGTCAAATCGTTGAACGTAGATTCCCGCTCAAGCATATTTATTTTTTCAGCTTCCTCTGCCCATCGGCTCTGTAAATCAATAGACAGACATCGGACAATGCATTCCTGTGTGTGCAATGCATTCAGATCAGACTGTTATCCTAAGTGCTCCAGTGCTATACTGCAATTCTGCATTTTTATCACCAAACTCGACAGTGATTCAGCCTTGCCCTCAGTCCTTTTCGCCTCCAATAAAACACTATCAATTAGGCTTCTAGCCACCTTGAATGGTTGTCCAAACAAATCTTTCAGGATTCTGAGCGCCCTGATGTACCCCATCGGTGGATCAAGCATCGCGCAGCATTCGATAGCACTTTTGGCTCTCCCACGACAGTAATGTAATAAATACAAAAACCCTTGACCAGGATCTGCAACTTTGCACTCAACAAAATTTTCGAATTGTTTCATGAATATACAGTATTGCTCCGGGTGCCCGTCGAAGTGGGACAGCTCCACTCTCGGCAGGTCAAGAGCCAAAACCTCGGTAGTTTCAGACTGTCTCAAGGGTTTATATTCGTCGATCACAGTGCCTTTTCGATGTTGACATTGGGAACTACATGGACTCTTTGTTGGCTCTCTGAGACCAGTCCCTTGTGTAAGGTGCTCTGCTTCCTTTCTGGTTAACCGCAGCTCGTTTTCTAATTCCATAACTCTCATTCTATAAGTACTAATATCGTCAAACGCATCGCGGTTAGAGATATATGACCTGGCACTGACAGAGCTAGTAAACTTAGCATTATCTAGAGAATCAATGACACCCGAACCATCCTCAGAGACTTGCCGAGTTATTTCCTGTTGTCTCAAAAGGTCCTTGCTTCCTCGTCTGGGCATTTCCAATGGGTTTTCTTGTCCAGGTTCCACTTGAGTACTGTAATTCAAATCTCGCAAATCGAGCAACGCGTAGCCAATTCAAACGAATCCCAAAACCAGAACAAGATTGATTCGTAGCTTCTACGGTACTAAATTGAAATGCACAAAGGATACAAATATATACGAACCTCAAGTATGCGGCCAAATAGACTTCACAGTAAAACCCAAAGGTCCAAAGCCCCGTGGCTCAAGCAAGACAGTCAGAAACGGTTCAAGGCCAAATTCAAATGTCTCACATGGATAAACAAACGTGAAAATGTGTGGTGTATGAGCGAGCTTTCCAAGATAATGTTAAATATAGTCAAATTCACAAAGCACGTTGAACATTTAGAAGGATTTTCAGTATTCGTTCGTTACACCTAGTACGGCACTCCGTTGAACTTATTGGTTTCTCACCAGCGCCCTGGCTGGTCGAGCAAGATTACCCCCCGGAGCTAGACTACCAGGCCTTACTCTATGCTTGTCTTGCACAACTTGGTATCTGACCTTGGTGGTGTGATCCACTGCTGCTGCCCTCGCCAGCAGTTTTGGCATTTGCTGTATTGCTCGAATGTTTTCTGAATCTGGGTGGCGACCGTTTGCGTCAACTATGAGACCGAAGTATTTGTTTGAGCTAAGGTAGAATTGGCGTTTTTGTAGTCTCAGGCGTAGCTCGAATAATTGGATTTGATTGAGCAATTCGACATTGGAGTTCCTCTGTTGACCTTCCAGTCACAAAGATGTAATAGCGGTATATTTCTTGATCGTGGTCAAGACACATGCACAAGGCATGATCGGAGAACACAGCAATTCACAGTAATGTAGGGTTATCACAATTTTGAAGTATATGGTTCACACAATTGCAGTAATAGTGCGATCAGCTTGGACGGTGTTTAAGTGAGCTAAATTGAGGATGGTCAGAGCGGTCATGGCAAATCGGCTTCGAATTCGGAACGGGGACGATGCGGTTAGGGGGATGGACGTGGGAATACCGAAAAAGTGATGCCGAAGAAGGGTAAAAGTGCATTGTTTTCAAGAACCCATAAAGCAACTGGTGTCGGACAGCACAACACGAACAGAGATTTGATGCAAGAATAATACACAACTTGCCTTATGGATGCCGGTAACTGTCCACGATGGGTCCGCTAGTCCAGAATGGATCACGGCGATCCACAGAATTTGGTGTGCCTTCGATGAAGATAGAGAAAGCGGTGGAGTGAAAGAGATTCAAAGAAGAGTCAGGAATTGTAGAGGGAGTCGTGGTGTGGCAACAACTGGATATCTGAGGAATCAGTATTTAGAAACTGGTTGAGAATGTTACCAAAGGAAGATTAAAAATAGAGTTAGGATTGTGATCGCAGGTTAGCCATGCAAGGTGCGTCATCGAGTGTGATTATAGGTTTAACCACGGCCAATCTGATCGATCAACTCGTTTAGTCCGTTATGTAATCCAGGGATAAAGTCGATTTGGTTGACGGGATACCCAGGTAGCCAGTGAGTTTTGGAATAGAGAAGAAATGCCGCCTTCTGGAGAATGCTGCAGCTGGGGGTTATGATTAACGGCTTAGTGACAATTAGAGTGAGAATGCTACTTGATGGCCAGTGGGCCACTCTACTAGGGCTTAAAGGTCGGAGACTGGTAGTTTTTTTAGGGCTTTTGGTTGATGATGGGGGTATTAAGCGCATACTTAGCCAGGGTGCAAAATGGTTAGGCTGATAGGTGATAGAATAGTAAAGGGGCTCATCTGGGGGTCAAAAATAAGACAGTGGAAGAGGGTGGGGTCAGAAATGGGAATGGGAAAGGGGAGGACAGCAGTCAGGCTGTTGACCCGGCTGTAGGTGGGGGCGGAGAAGTTATATAAAGAAAAGGAAACGCTTAGAGCTGAGGTGAAGCCTTTCTACGTGGATGCGAATGTGCTGGTTTTCCATGGGTTCATGCGTAATCAGATACGTACGCTTGCTAGGTGGAATGGGGTGCTAATACAGCTTCGGCAAATACGCTGATCGGTGAGCACTGGTTAATAAAGGATGGTGATCAGCATGGTAGGACTCGGGTAACGGAGGAGTGCAAGAAACAGGACTATGAGACCACTGAGTCATAGCCTGGGACAAGAGAACCAAGTGAAGGTGAGCACCTATCATTAAAGGAACAACAGTTTACTAGGGGAATTAGTGTCAGTAAGAATTCTGGTTTTGTAACTGAGTCTACATGGTAGCAGACAAATCATCGCTGACTTTGGACAACACTATTAGTGCTTGGGCTCGAGGGGGATAGAAAAAGTAATTTTGTGGATAATAAATTATAAATGTGCAATGATTACGTTCCTCGATCCGACACTCAATACAGGCGAGGCTTTGCTCATAGCTGTTAGGCGTGGGCGTATCAATGCGGGGGTGTCGTCAGAGCAGAGGTCGCATGACGTAACTATTCAGATCGCGTATCGACTACTGTATTAAACATCGGCAAGCTGGTCAAAGATTTTGCAGGGAACCCAAAAGGGTTGAAGGTGAGTAAGGCGGAGTCGGCAAGTATGTGTGAAGAGCTCGAACGGCGTGCTGTCACCCCCACTGGTCTAGACAAAAGGAACTGCAGGTTAACTCGAAAGCTTGGAGTTTCTCATATGCAGGGTCGGGTCTAGGCTGTTATCAGAAATCCCTCTGTAACGAAGGGGGCAAAGAGCATTAGCCCAAGGCCTTCCCAGCCTGAAGTGAATTTTTTCGTCTTTTTATTGAGGAGAGGGAGAGCGAATTGGGGCCGTAGAGTAAACTTCCTTTTTCTCCCTGACCCGCCTTTGTTTACACGTGACCCATCGGGCCCGAGGCTGATGAGGATGGCTGTTTCCCTTTATTGTGAGACCGCTACAGACCAGATGTCATAACTTTCAGGGGTGTTCCTGCCACAAGCAATGAAAGAAAAAAGATAGGATGGAGCAACCTCTCAGATAATGGCAGCATTCCCGGGGCTATTACTTAACAGCTTGCTCTTGCCAATAACAGATTCGGACGGGTTCCAGTATGTATGCGAGCCATATGATGGACGCACTGCCGATTTTGATATGCAGGGCAACTTCACTGGAACGACGAAGTTGGTGGAAAAGTATCACCACTGGCTTTGCAGAGGTTGACCGCTGACTAGTGCAGTGGCGACGGTTGATTGGGACAGATAAGCCAACGATTTTCGTTCGAAAGACGCAAGCTGAAGGTAAAAACTGATGAACTGTAAAGATCATATGATTCAGTACACCAAAAACTGGTAAATAAGGGGGAGAATGGCTTCGGTAGAAAACTGGTTGTAGGTCCGAATGAAACAACTTCCTGATTAGTCGCGGGTGAGTGTTGCTTATAAAAATAAGGCATAGTATGAGGAGCAGATTGATGGTGGAGAGCTGTCACAAAACCCTGAGCCCCAGGCGTAATAGTGAGTCAAATTCAGGTGACGTCTAGCGAGTAAGTATTGTCTTGAGGGAGCTTAGAACTGGATTTATAATTGCGGGCTGGGAATCCGTATGCAAACTAAAGTGTAATATAGCAAGGTCTGATAAGGGGGAGAAGAGTGAGTAGATGAATGTCAAGAAGCCGGTTATTAATTGCCATGCCGTGGCTATGGGAAAAAGATGATAGGATGGGAGGAACTGGAAAATTATTTGATGCCAGATTTAGCAAAACGGATGAAGGTGGAACAGAAGTACCGGACTGAAGATAAAACCGTTCTGTAGGAAATCGTAGAACAAAAGAAAGTGAAAGTTACAGAATGGCGAGAGAGGAGAGGAGAAGAGAAAGAAAATGATGCCATAAGTGAGGCTTGTGTCCAGTTAGTGCGGCACTCCAGAGAAAGTTCAATGACTATGCCTGTCGGACTTTGTCAAGGGAGAATTAAAAACGCAAATGGCAGGATCAGATGTGGAATAGAGGCTAAACGAATAGGTGAGTAACACGAGTGGAGGAATCAAGCGCGGCTATGGCCCAAGAGATAATGGGGTCCACAAACAAGGGCGTTTGAGCACTATCAGAAACCTAATCTAAAAGTTGGATTACAGTTTGTACTGTGAGGTATTTGCTTATGTGGGCCTTAAATGTCTTAGATGGCCTTATAGAACGTATATCATGGAGTAATTTGTTCCATAAAGCTGCATACTCAACCAGGAAAAAGTTAGATCTAAGAGCGGTTCTAGAAATGGGAACAGTAACTGTGTTGTCTCTCAGTCTTAAAGAATACTGTGAAACCTGTTTCGCTTTATAACAACACCATGAAAGAATAAGAGGTTCAGCTTCATGCGTCTAAGCCATAGCGGATCTGGTTTCAAATGTTCACAGCTTTGGCTGTAATTGAGTTGAGTGGCAAAACCAATTATTTCTTTTGTCACTAGCCGTTGAACCTTTTCAATAGCCACTCTGTCCCACTGGCGCGTGTCAGAGTAGATTATGGAACAGTATTCCAGAAGGGGCCTAACGTGGGTCTTATATGTGCTGAATTTGCCTTCTGAGAGGCGGAATGTCCTATGAAGCAGGCCTATCAGTCATCTAGACTTAGCAATTTGAGTGGTAGTATGTTCAGAAAAAGTGGAGGTGGCTGAATATTGCAAACCTAAATCTCGTGCTAACGGACTGGTGGAAAGCCGGTGACCCACAATACTGAACACACCTGGGGGGACATTGCATTTAAACGTAAGAATGTTGCTTTTCTCAGCAGAAAATTACATTAATGTCGTCGAGATAGGCTGCAGTTCCGGATGGACCAGCGATCATTATGTCCATCACCCTTTGGAAAACCGCGGGGGCGGTTTTTATTCCACATGGTAGGCATGTTAATTGGTGTAACCCACGATAGGTGTTTATCGTCAGCAGATGTCTAGATTCTGGTGCCACTTCCATCCGGAAGTATGCTTCGGCTAGGTCGAGTTTCGCGAAACACGTACCGCCGTTGAGGGTTGTGAGTGTCCTCCGGAAGCGGTAGTGGATAGCAATCGGGTTCTAACGCCGCATTGAGGTCTGTTGAAAAAACCGGCACAGAGTCTGACAGTGCCATTGTGTTTCTTCACAATTGCATTGGGCGCAGCCCATTCGGAGAATGACACGGGAGGTAGGATCCCCAGGTCTTCGAGCCGTTTAAGCTCCTGATCGACGAGCGGTAAAGCAGCATACGGTACGGGGCGTTTCGGTCTGAATACCGGTCGACTGTCTTTTTCAGTTGTAGTGTGGCTTGAGTTTGGGTGCAGCAGCCAAGTTTCTCCCCGAGAACCGAGGGAAAGCGTTTGATGAGTGGGCCCACAAGTGATGAACTTTCGGACTGTGTTTGCACGCGGTGACACAATGCACTGATGGGTATACTGACGGGACACAATTCATCAAGCTAATCACATCCAAAATGGTTCATGTCAGCTGGAGTGATGTGACATATCGTGTTGATTGATTTTCCCATTAGGGTGACGGAACAGTGAACCTGACCGGAGAGTTTGAGTGTGCCACCACAGGCACTAGTTGCAGTCATTGAGGTTGGTTGAATGTCTGGGCGTCCGATAGCGTTCCAAGTCTTCTCCGAAATAATGGAAATGTCTGACGCTGTGTCAGACTGTAGACGGACTAGATGGTGGTTGATGTAGACGTCTACAAATTTCCGTCGTTCAGCAACGTTTATTTGGAAGGTTGTTGTCAGTCCGTACGAGTGGGCGAATGGGTGGTCGTTATTGATTTTGGGTTTGAACATAGGTACCGCTTTCTTCCAGATTGAGTGTTTTAGTTAACAATATCCGTGTTTATGACCAGAAGCGTGACAACACGTGCAACGGTGGTTTTTAAACGGACAGAAACGATGAAAGTGCCACGCACCACAATGATAGCACGGCGAAGGCGGCTTGTTGGGGCTCGGTTTATGGGTGGGTTCGAATTCCGCCGGGGCCAAATACTTTTCACATTTGGATCACCTCAAAACATTGTCAATATCTGCCTAACATCAATACATTATGGAAATTTGTCGGATTTCTCTTGGCTGGAACTTGTTTGTGCGTCGTGAGTTTGTTGACTGCTTGAGTGAGTGATCGAACCGTTGAATCAGCTGCGTCATGTTTCCAACTGATTAAGCGTTCGCATTCGTCAGCCAATTGTTATGGAGTTGTGTTGGGCTCCTGATCAACTTTCGTCAGCAATCTGATACGTAGGTCTGATTGAGTGGGTGATTGTAACCCGCAAATGAAAATCAAACACCTAAACCGGTCTTCAGTCAATGATTCCAATTTGGAACGGTTACACTCACGGTTCACGATGCCAGCATATGTCACGAGATCGTCGGCGTCCCGCATCACCAATTTGAGGCATTGATAACGTGCGTTGAACAGCGATGAAGTCTCCCCGAAAATGTTTCTGAGGATGCTAATCGTGTCATCAAATGAATAGTCGCGGGGGACTCCAGGTAGAATATAATTAGTGTAGCGGGCGTGTTCTGCGGGTCCTTACTTTCGCAGCAAGAGTCGGACTTTTGTTTCGTCATCCTTGTTGGTGAGTTCCGCGGGGAAGATGTCTTCGTAGCGCCTGAACCAAGAATCAAAGGTGACACCAGACTGGGGGTCATGGATAAACTCTGTCATGTTCCCAAGAATCATGTCCAGATCACGATCTGTTGTGGCTGGAGTTGGGCCCATGTTTGCAAGTCGGGCAGTCAAAGTCCATCAGTTTGAGGTGAGATTGTAGCATCTTCAAGGCTGAATCAGTGGACGCCATTGGTACACAAGACCCGTCGCCAGTTGATACGTTTTGGTCTCTCGTGAAACCCGCGCACTGAATTTCAGCTTGCGATTCCCGATCGCCTTAACCCGCTACGAAAAATCAGAAAGCAAAGCATGACTCACCAAAAATGTGTCATTACCAGAAATTACTGTGCTGTATATAAAGCGAAAATCGAATATTCCCAAACTCGGGCGTCCAGTTAGATTGAAGTCCGTGGGGCCGATTAGGTTAATAAAATATTTTGCCGGATCGACTGTTGATCCGTTGGCTTAATTTGCGTCGAACTGTGGATGAATGCTCGATTAGCAAGAAGGGTTACGTCATGAGTCATCCGATACTTTATTGATTAATGATTGTTCAACCCGGCACGACACGCTTGAGTTGATTATTGGTTTGTCTAAAGAATGTTTTTTTCGTTGGTTTTAACATACTAGTGGTCGACTGCCTGAAGGTATGAGTTTTTCGCTTGCATACATACTAATATCGACTTAGCGTACTCAAGTATATTTATCCCTCTTACTTAGTATACTATTATTCTGTAGGATAATAGAAATTTGCCACCGGTGTAATATTGGTCTTAATCATAACTACGCACACCATTTAATGGAATTATTTCTCAAAGTGCATACAAAAGTCCGACCCCTCAAAGTAATTATTATATTATGAAAAATATGTATATATAGTCGTTCAAATATGAATATGAATTATGCTTTGTCTTTGCAGTGCATTCCGCCCGGTGCCTTCTGAAATACAACAGGAGAAATTGGGGGTCATTTTTGAAAGATTGGGAAAATTACCAATAGAGATTTAATTGAATGAGTTACCCAGATTGTTCTACTCAGCATTCTGCAATGACGTATCACCGCCTAAATTTTTACTTACTATTAGATCATGTATTTGAATGGCGAAGACTGCAAATGGTGGTTCGCTATTGATTGTGGCAGCCCATCTGTTTCTTTGGATCCAACATCATTTTTCGTTGATAAATTGTGTAGTTGCCCCAGAAAACTTGTTTTGTGACGGTACCTATTTTTAGGAAAAATGATGATGTATTTCACAATGCTTACTGATCGTTATTTTGCAGGCCTTTGTATTCGCAAACGATTGCCGTCCCTGGACTCCTCTCCATTTTATTTAATGTAAAAAGCAATCCAAAATTAGTGCGTGGAATTCGACGTACACGTTAACCAACAGTTTTTGTTGTTTTATTCAGAAGGAATTGTAACCACCAATCCAAGACTGATCACCGAAAAAGCGAATTACCATTTCCTGAGAAAATGTGTAATGCTCAAATTCTTCATTTGTTTTATTAAATTCCCACGCAGTGCACGAAATGTTGCAGTTCATTGAGTGCAGGGATACACTGACACCATGTTTTCCTTCGCATTTCTTTTTACGTCTCGTGACAAAACCTGCAGTAAATCACTTCTTACCTTGTCTTCCGTCCCAAAAAAACGATGAGACAATCTGCATATCCACAAAACAAGCCTGAAATGAACCAAAAATTGTCGAATGTCAGACAACGAACTCTGAGCAGCGACATCAAATGACTGCCGCCCGGAACCGGCAGCCATGAAAAGGGCTCGCTGAAAAAACAATACCCAAATTCGACATACACAATACCCTGATCATGGAGTGACTAAGTATGAATATTATGATTTTTATCTGTAGAAGGTTGTAGACTGGTCTTGAGAAAGGTGACCCGACGTAGGCGAAACGTCGACTAATTACCATCATTTCCGGCAGCGCTGTTACCGAACAACAAACACTTCATCATCATCATCATCGTACAGTGTTAAACAGTAGGGCAAGCCCCACTGACCACTGCCTTTCTCACCATGTTGCACGTAGAATTAGAAAATATGAATATACAAGATGGACAGGGAGTGGACCTACATGAGTGGGAAAGTGAAAGAATGTCCTTGCAGCCAACACACGAAATACACAGTCTAACTGCACAAACGCACATCGATCAGACATTCTGATTAGATAGAAAGTGACAACACGATCGCCACTGTTCACGGTTCGCAGCCATATCCTTCAGTGTCTCCAGCCAACTGGTAGACGGATCTTTTGGACCCCAATCACAAAGAAGTGAAGCACCTGCTTTTCCTGAGTTCGAATCGGTGGTTGAGTGGTTTAGAGCGTTTGCTTACCACCTCGGAGGTCAGAGGTTCAAATCCCCGCCACCACCGGTTACTTTGATGGTAGACAGTAATCCACTGTCGTCCGGATCGTTACCACGCCCGACCCATTGGGGCCTTATGTGGTTCTTTGCCACCGCAAGTCTCAGGGTTCGGTTACCGGTTATCCCTAATAGTGCAGTGGGCTCTTGTGGCTATGAGGTGATTACCCCTTCCGCTGCACTCATGCGCAAGTATGTGATAAAAAATTAAGCTGAGGTGATATTCGCTGTGGTAGTAGCCGTTCAAACATCTTGAGGATAACGGAAGTGCATGCTACTGGGCGAAACTTACTAGTTCTTTTCTTGAGTAGGAGTGTAATGGATGCCACTTTCCATCCGTGAGGTATTATTCGTATGGGTTAAGCAACGACTGAAGGGATCGGATATAACAGGGGATAATACGGCAGCACATTCCCTCAGGACAATTGGGAACAGTCCACCAGGGTAGCATGCTTTATCAGGTTGAAGTTGGGACAGTTCTTTGTATACGTCGAGGGAATAAAGGAACGGTTGTTGGCATCGAAACTCTAAACTGGCGCTGTATCTCTGTCACCGATGAAGTCCCGCGAAAGGTTTACGCGCGAGAATCCAGTCAGAGCTGCGTAGACCCCATCTTTTCGTAATAATCTACAATCACACTGTTGATTGCAGAAGTTTTGGTAGATAAATAATCCCCAGCTGAACTTTAGTCAACTTGTAACAAAGTCATAGCTAAAACAAGTTAACAGGAGTTACGAAGGAACGATATGTACGAAAACGAGCAACAGCGCATGTACGAAGCAGTTACAACCCCACCCCAACTATCGAGATTTCGAATGGAGTGAACAAAACTAACCTATTGATGAGTGCTTTTGTGCCCACATTGAAGTGAGTAATATGTGAAGATACGCGTAAAGCGAGAGGTGTTGACGCGTAACCACAAAGGGGTTAATAGTTCATGCGTCTCGGTTCCTCAGGCTGTAAGGGCGAACTCTTAGCTGGAATCCATACATTTCATCCAGTGAGGGTTTTTGAGTGTTGTTTTGATTGTTTTTACGACTTCCGAGCTGAGAGATGGGTTTGGTTTGGATGCACCAGGGGAAGACTCGTTTACAAAATTGCGAACCAAACCATGTTCTGACATCTGGGGTTGATTGTAAGTAGATCTTTCAGCAGTCGTGGTAAATATCTGAGATATTGTACCCTCTCAATATTTAGTAAAACGAATGCGAGCATCGAATAAGGCATATTGGTTAGCGACCTGATTATAGTAAATCACCACTTTGTAATGAACGCTTGGGCTACCCACGCGGGGTCCAGGTTTCGCTTATATCCTTTCCCGGTAGGCGATCGACTTCCTAAAGTAGAAGCCGTTCGTCTTCTGGGGTGTGGCGCTGTGACTTGACTGCGAATGGTCTGCAATCCGAGGACAAGTTGTAAAACAACGTTGCTAACTGTCTCATCAAAGGTGATCGGCAAAAAAGTGACTCGTTGACCACCAGTTCTTGATCATCGGAGCTTCTAAACAAGCTCGGTATATGAGTTCAGAACTCTAAGTCAACTGAACGAATGTTGCGCCAGAAACTAACTGATCCAGCTGGTATTTGATACCGTCTCTCCCGACTAGTTGTCGATACGGCCACTCACCGTTTGACGGGATTCATTTCTCATCTTATCAATCCGCTGCTCTATCTCTCAAGATTCTGTAGGCTTAAGATAACTTCGGTACTGAACAGGCGCTGGTCCGCGAGGAAATACGTGCTGCGTGATAGCTACGAATCAACCAATACATTCACAGGATTTGACTAAGATAACTCACTGAACTATTCTCGATGAAAACGGAGGTTGTTCGGACCGATTTGCCGGTCCGAACACAATTTGGAGTGATCTAAAGTTCAAAATTTCTCAGTCCTACTACACCATCATCACCATCGTACAGTGTTAAACAGTAGGGCAAGCCCCACTGACCACTGCCTTTCTCACCATGCTGCACGTAGAATTAGAAAATATGAATATACAAGATGGACAGGGAGTGGACCTACATGGGTGGGAAAGTGAAAGAATGTCCTAGCAGCCAACACACGAAATACACAGTCTAACTGCACAAACGCACATCGATCAGACATTCTGATTAGATAGAAAGTGACAACACGATCGCCACTGTTCACGGTTCGCAGCCATATCCTTCAGTGTCTCCAGCCAACTGGTAGACGGATCTTCTGGGCCCCAACCACACCTACTTTTCCTGAGTTCAATGTACATTTTCTCATTCCCCGCTGCAACGTCATCTGTTGACCTCCACGTGGTATCTTCCATTCCATAGGAGGAACGGAGAATAGGGCACGGTATGGTAAACGCGCGTTTGCCAAACGTAACACATGCCCCAACCAACGAAGTCTAGCAAGTTGGATACGCTGTGACAAAACGTTCTCCGAAGTAGTACCCAATACTCGCTTTCTGACCTCATCATTACTTACTCGGCTATTCCACCCAATCCCAGCGATACTACATAAACATTGTTGGTCGAAAACCTCAAGACGACGAATATATTCAGCACGCAGACTCCAAGTTTCGCAACCATACAACAAAACTGAACGCACTGCAGCACAGTATACACGACCTTTCAACTTCAGTGAAGTATCAGATCGACGCCACAAGCGCTTCAGTCCAGCGTACGCCGCTCCAGCCTTGGATATACGTGTACTCTTCTCTACTACAGGGCTCCCATCCGTCGTCACGCTGCTGCCGGGGTAGATGAAGTGGTCGACAACCGACAGCACCTCCCCATCGAGAATCAAGCTCGGAATCGTTGACGTCCAGTCTTGTAACATCACTTTACACTTTGAAGGTGCAAAGCGCATGCTTAATGGAGCTACAGCTCTTGAGAGTCTATCCAGTGCACGTTGAGCATGCTCCGCGGATTCGAACAGGCAGACAACGTCGTCTGCGTAATCTAGGTCACATAGCTCTCCACTATTTCCCAGTTCGACGCCTACATCCTGAAGATTTTGCAGCGCACTCTTCATTATTTCGTCCACAACGAAGTTGAACAGGAATGGAGACATGAGACATCCCTGTCGAACACCGCTGGTCGTTTCGAACCGACCGGGTAGTTCACCGTAAACTCTAACGCGGCCAGAAGTATGAGAATACAATGATCTCAGTAGGTTCATGAACTTCTAGAGCATACCTTTTCAATGAAGAGCACTGAAAAGCGCTGTCCGATCAACTGAATCGAAAGCGCCTTTCAGGTCTAACAAAATCATTATTGTCGGTTGGCGGTGTGCGTGTGACGCGTTTCAAGTAGTCGGCGAAGAGCAAAAATCTGGTCGATGCATCCTCGACCTGGGCAGAATTCCGCCTGCTATTCGCGGTCATTCCTCTCGCGAGTTATTGTAAGACAGTGCAGCAGAATCGAGGCTAATACTTTGGTGACTGTCAGAATTAGGCTAATCGCACGATGGTTACTACAGTTATCGCGCATTCCCTTCTTGAAGAGAGGAACAATCAATGACCCGTTCCATATTAACGGAATACGCTCCTCGTTCCAAATGTCACGGAGCAAGACGGTAAGTGATTTTATCAACGCCCCACCACCCAGTTTGAAAAGAACTGGGGGAAGTTCGTCGGAACCTGCCGCTTTCCCCCGCCTTAGTAATCGAATAGATGACCCTAATTCTACTTCCGATGGGGGCTGTTTACTATGGATGGGTTCTCCATTTCTATCGCAAATCGTTTCACTGACCTGGATGCGCCGTCCACCGGTATCACGAATAAGTCTGAACAGTCATTGTCTGTTACCTGAAGCAGCTGCTATTTCCATTTCTTCGGTTACCTTGACCCACCAATTTTCGCGATCATTCCTGAGACTTTTCGTAACTTACCTTTGTAGATTTCTCCGCATCTTATTCATCTCCTTGCAGTTTGAGAGCTGACGCTTTTTCTCCATTATACTCAACGACTCTTGCGAGATCCAGTGTCTTTGATGGACATCGGATCTAGCACCACAGGTAAAACCTGCTGCAAGGTGCATCGCCTGCTTGATATGAGCCCAATGCTCATCTACATTACTGTTCGTCGTAGATCCCAGCTCATGTGCTAACTTCTGCTCCTAACGGGTACTTACTTCTGGATCACAAACGTTGCACGGCTAACCAGGCTTGAAATTTGCGACTATGACCGTGGAGCTGGAGCGATAATCACACTAAAACTAATGCATGGTCCGACTCTACGTACGTGGACCAGTAAGATCTGCAGTTCTGAACAGAACTGCGCCACCGGTAGCTCACGGCAATATGATCAATTTGACTCAAAGTACCTGTAGAGTTAGAGCGCCAAGTCGCTGTGCGACCGGAGCTGTGCGGAAATTGGCGCTAGACAAGAACAATCGATTGTCTGCACAAAACTGGAGAAGTCTATCCCCGTTATCTATACGCTCAGCGGATAAAGCACAACGCCCACCTAAACAGGCTTCTGACACACTGAGTTTGCCAACTTGTGCAGTGAATTCACCAGCTAGCACTGCAATGTCAAAACCTTTACTGCTGCGAACGAGGGTGACGAGTTCATCATAGAACTCATCTTTCTGCAAGTCTGAGTTGCAGTCCGTTGGGGCGTACGCCGAGATCACAAACAAGTTGCGCTTAACACAACTATCCTTTCGAACGCCAACTGACCTCTGGAGTTTCACAGCATATAAACGACTGTTAACAGGGATCCAGTCTAAAAGGGCAGCCTCAGCCTTCTCAAGTCAAGACTATTCCTACACCACGTTGACCCACAGCTCTAGCCTCTTCGTCTCCTAAAGTGCGCAGAAAATACCTCGATGACATACCAGGAGCAGTTAGTTGAATTACACTGCTCGAATCATGTATACCGATGCAGTATGGAACTCTTTCTATTCGTGCAGTTCATGGGAGATGTTGGACGGGTACTACTAGGGTGTCCAGCCACAAACCAGGACAGCGATTAGGTTTCTCATCTGAAGCCTTTATTTCTAACAAGAACCTGTCCGCAAGGCAGCGGGTTGGCTTAGTGGAAGCCCATTTGCTTGGATCAATTATTCTTCCATTGATTTTGCCGATTGAGTTGCCAGCTCAAATCGACCCCCGACCTGGAGGACCAGGAGACTGGACTTTGTCTGACCTCTATCCATTGACCTGTCAGCTATGATTGCATCTCCGGCTTAAAGAAGCCATTCTGTATAGTTCTTTGGGTCATAGAGGCGCGCAAGCCATCACACTACGACAAGGTGCAGTCTCGTCGTGATGAAACAAACACTTGCCTATAGCATCACACGGCGCATGGTTTTTTCGATACACTCTGAACTGATCTTAGTTCTGATACATCATTTATAGAATATTAGCTTTGAGATCCTTATGTATTCACGAGGAGAGAGATTTCCGTATCTGAGGCAAGTCGAGCTAAAGCAACTGGGTATTCCGAAATACTGTTGATTATGTACTTTCACGGCAAAGTTTTTACATTTGCGATTATTTATCAGGTATTTCTGTCGATTTCGTGTGTTTCGGAGTGCATTGGGGTAATTTTCTTCAAACATCCTCTAGGGGACATTTAGGTGATGGTCGAGTGTCCCCTTGTGCCGCCTACGTAGTTACTGTAAGCACTGGCTGACTAGAACACCGGTAATGTACAATGTGAAATTCGGTTACTACGGATAAGTCAAAATACTTCACAATTGTTTCGTTTGGTGTAGTGTAGCGGCTTCGCAGACACCAAACTCATTAAAATGCAATTGCGAGCTTAGTGTTTAGGCGCGCCTTGTTTTCAAATAGGTATTTCCATTTAGATTTACTTGGGATTGATAACTGCCCCCCCCCTCCAAAAGCGGCCAACTCCGGTGTCAGACCCTCCTCTAGCTATAAGCAATTTTCCTTTTCGAATCTTTCCTCTCAGTCACAGAAAGTGGCTTATAGTCAGGACAAAAGTACTTCAAATTACTTTCACTCGTCCAGACCCGATTTAACCGGTGCGGTATCATAATCTCCTTCGGTCGGATACATCAGCCTGTCTTAGAAACCCTTTAGGACATTTGGGTGATCCTCACCAGTCATCCACTGAGGTACACAACTGGCTTAGCAAACGTTGACCAGGCTTTTCAATAGGTCAGGAATCGGTCTAGCATCGGTTCCTTCAATCGACTGGTTGCTTGAAATCTGGTTTGTTTAAGTCCACCTGGTACCGGAAAAGTCGAGCTCATCGAAACTTACGTCACGCTACGCAATAAACGGCAAGGCGCGCTTCAGCTCATCAGCTCTAGCCATTAGCTCGTTCAGTCTCCCATCTCCTGTCATTTATACAGGGCAACCAGTATAATTACTAAAACCCAGCAATTGCTATCGTTCTGCGTCTCCACTTGCTGGACGGGAATCGAGTCCAAAAACCGTGCGTGCGACTAATGTAGTACAACTGTCCAACCGTTTTTGGTTATGCACCTAACAAACAAGGTTATTGTACTATATGCTCGGTAGACAAAACAATGCATTCAGATGAATAACATGATATCCAACATTCAAATTGCCATTACACCATGATCACTGCGGTAAAATTAATGGATTACGTTCTTCCTGGAATATACACGGCAAAGCTAAGTGATGGTGCTCACTATCACTATGATGTCGTTCCATTTATAGGGAACATCTTTATTTGCAAATGTATCTGCCCCTTAGACGGGGTTCGTAATACTTTACAACGGTCACTCTTCTTCCACAGAAAACCGTAGTCTACAATTTGCTTTCCTGTATAACTTCAAAATACATTGTCCATTCTTGAAATGCATACTAATACGGATATCAACTTTTTTTGGCAAACTTATTTTGTCAAGCGTCTACCTATGGAGCGCATGTGGCACAACCTTCGTCACTCACACGACCCATAAAAGGGCAATTGTATGGTAACCGAAGAGTTTCCCCTTATTCTACTTCCGCCGCTGACGCGGTAATATAAGGTTTATAAGCGGAACGCAAAACTAAGAGACCTTTTGAATGCATCTGCTTTTATAGGGGTGTCAGCGGCAATGAGCGAAGCTTTAAACTGTCGACGAAATTGCTCGGCCATGCCATTGGCAACTGAGTGAGGAGCATTCGTACGAGAACACTGGTGGTCTAACATAAGTTTTGTTTCTCCAAACTCTTATGACTCAAACTGTGCCCCGAGGTCAGCAGTGACCGCTGCAGTGCAGCCATATAATGGAGCCAAATTTTCCATAAAAGCAGCTATTACGATTTCTGGCTCTACATTGCCAATGGGAACAGCCTCTGGCCAACGGGTGAAGCGGTCGACCATAATGAGCAGGTAACGGAAACCTTCACAGGGGCTGAGAGTACCAACAATATCTATGTGGATATGAGAAAACCTTGAGGATACAACAGGAAAGTGACCTAATGGAGCCATCGTATGTCTACTTACCCTCGGTCGTTGTCGCTGAAGGAATGAACAAGCCCAACCACGAGTATCCTTTTGCAGCCGTGCCAGACGCACCCATCTAGGACTAGCTTGGGGGTGGCTCGGATGCCAGGATATGATAAGTCACGTTGAACGTCGGGGACTGTGGTGATCTAAGAAGTGGGCACGATGGAGCGTGGGTGTGGCAAGTTGTGTTACACATTACTGAGCCCAAAGAAGTGGCTGAAGGGAACGCCGAAGGTTAAACTGATGCGATCCGGCCTGGATCTGTGGAGTCCAATTCCAAACGTCAAACTGCAGCAAAAGCTTTGAAGTATTGCTTGCAGCTGGCCAGAAACAGCCCCCACTCCGGAAGGAGCACCAACGACACCGTGACCGTGAAACGCATACATCAATGGTTTCCGGTCGGCAAACATGATGTGCTGTCTGCCTTGGAGGTTACTTCGGAAATTTCTAATAACGCCGCGGCCAGCAAGTATTTCCCGAACAAACGTAGAGTATTTAACTCCAGCTGGCGGGCGACAAGAGTAAAAGGCTAGTGGTTTCCACTGGGATGTACACCCATGCTGCAGAACCTTGCCTGTGGCTTTGTCAGGGGCGTCGGCGGCTGTAAGTGTTTGAGCTCCAGAGTCGAAATTAACTAGCAAAGTGGCAGAAGCCAAAGCTTCTTTATTGCACTGAGAGCAGTTCTAGCGTCCTCGGTTAGTTCTGTGGGACTATATTAACAGCCTCGAAGTAAGTCTGGTAAAGGCTGCGTCAGGTGAGCACAGTTTTGGATGAAACGCCTACAATAGCTCACCATCCCGTTGCAAAGACGAACGGCGGCTGGTGAAGTAGGCAGTGGAAAGTCAGGAACGGCTTGAAACTTTCTTTCAAAGGGCAAAATACCACTTTCATTGACCATGGGGCCTGTAAGCTTAGCTGAGTTTTGGCGAAAGATACTTCTGCACGCAATGCCGGATGTACAATATGCGGCTATCTCTCCAACTACTGATGTAGGCATTGTCAGTGTGCATCTTGAGGTTCACTTATTATCAGCATATAGCCTATGCAGGCAATAACAAAATCCAAATCTCTGGCAGCCTGGCCAGTAACAAGCTGAAAGGTTTGTGCGGCTTTGCGTCATCCAAATGGCACTCGTACAGATTTGAAGGGGCCAAAGGGTGTTATTGCTACCGTTTCAGGTATATCCTCAGCTGCGATGGAAATCTGGTGGTAAGCTTTTACCAGATACATTTTGGAGAACAAACGAGTTCCCTTGCGATCGGCCATGATACCCTGAATATGTGGGAGGGCATACCTATCTGAGAGCTTTACTGTCTCCACGTGGTCGCTAATCACCTGATTTCCAGGGACCATATGAAGTAGCAAGGCCGAGGAATCATTTTATACAAGAGTAAGGTCCAAATATAGTATCTGCTTGAACTCAGCTCTTGCGATTCCAAGCTTGTAGGGTGCAGGCCGACCTGCCCCAGCAGAAACTGAAGGGTCTGATGTGCTGACGTTATGACCTACCAAGCTGGTTGCGGCAGGTAGTGCGGAAGGTGAGTGCAGAACTTTTAGCTATACATCTTATACGTCACCGAATAAAAAGCAAACCGGTCTTTTTAAGTAGAACAGGACTGATCGGGTAAGGGTCGAGCGAAATCTTTTCACAGGTGAATTATTGACACGAGCCACAAAAAGTCTGCGGCCGGGATCAAATAAGAGGTTGGAGTGATGCAGGAATCCATTACCAGGAGTGGTGTTCCTAACCTCGGCGACCAAGGAAATTCAAAAGAGGGTGAGACAATGATCGAAATCTAATGTCCTAGAAAGCTTTCCGTGAGAAAGTATGGAAGAACCATTGGCCGAACGTAAGTTGGATGAGGGACACCTATCTAAAGCTTGGCCTGAAGGTGGGGGCACACTAACTTCAGCACCTGTGTCCATCAAGCAGGGCGTCCTTGAATTATGATCGACTTTGTAGAATAGGTGACTACCCTCGCCAGTAGTGCACGTCGCAGCTACGCACTGGCCTCCTTATTCCCCTGAATGACTGGGGCTATGACACAGGGCGCAGTGAGATAACGCGCCCTCGAAGAATACCGTTTATGATACCTGCAAAGGCCGTCAGTTGAGGTTGGCCGAACAGGAATTCTTATACGGTTTCTACTGGAAGACCTCTTTGGTCGACAACGTCTGTTAAGCTATACCTGGGGTGGGTGTCCAACTGAAGGCTCACCGAGTGCTCCGACCCTTTCGACGAGATTGTGCACAGTGGCTATCAGAGGAAATCGCTTAAATGACATTCAGCTCGTGGGTTTTCTCAATCTCGTGGACCGTTCTGGCAAGCTTTTCGAGACGTTCCTCTGCGGACACGCCAAAAACAGTCTGCACGTCACTGGGAGGACTTTGGAACTTCACATCTCTCAGGAGGCTTCTGTTTCTCTTAGTAGTCCCTAGGAGAATGTGCAGGTGCCGAGGCAACTGCGAAGCTTTGCGATCTTCGAGCACAATGTCTGCAAAAAAGGACAATTCTCTGGTTGTCGAACAAGCGAACTCGCCCAGTGACCATCACCTCTATGCCTTTGTAAGGGTAAGTTTACTCAGATTGCAACAAGTCCAGTACTTCATTGACGGTGTGTGCAGGATAACCAAGACCACTTGGGGAAACCTTCAACTTTCCGCTGTCACGTTGTACAGGGCAAGATTTTGATTCCAACTTCGTGAACCAAGTCTTGTGGGTTACTTTCCGTGAACGGTGCAAACAGAGAGGCAAAGGCATTTACCCCAGTTTTACCAAATTTAGGCTGGCTCATATTGCAAAGGTAAAAATAAAATGAAATCAATCTAAAAGTGAAAAAACAGTGGGATGGGAGAAAGCAAAAATCTGGGTAAAAACATTGGGTTGCCATCGACCGAAAATGGCAGCGATACACAGGTACCCGAGGATTTACAAACAATTAGAAAAGACGTAGGTCTCATTGATTTAGTGCTATGGATACCAAGTAATGACTGGATCCCGAGAAAGGCCCATGGAATGGGCAACAAGCCAAAAGTTACAACAGTTGCTAAGAGACGGTAACAGTTGGTGGAATAGGGTAAGGCCGGTTTGTATTGAAACACTGTCGTTCAAGCCCACTTTTTGAGACGACACCGGGCACGACACCAGCTAAGATTAATAAAGGTTCAACCGTCCGCAAGAAGAGCAGTCAGAAGTGATTTTTTTCAATTGGCGGAAACTAACTGGCCCTACATAAAGCGGACAGGCAATGCACAGCCCTGTGGTATCAAAAGACATACAAGCCCTTTAGAGCCAAGTGCTAATTGGTTATTTGTCGAAAGTAATTTTTGGTCACGAATTTACACATTCAAAATTAGTAATATTCAGGTCACTCTATGTCCAGTCAAGTTTATCATACTGACAGTACAGCTGACAGTGCTTCTTGTCCAATACCGCTCATTTCGTGTGGAACCAAGTTTGATAGACGTCACACTGAAGTCCCTGCAGTGCCGGCCGACATACTCTGCTCAGAGCACCGAGGCCTTCTACGCTGTTCAACGACCCCGTCTGTCCAGTGTGGTGCTCTACAAATCACAAGTAGTTTGATTTCTGAGTTGCCCATGTTGCCTGTCCAACCGAATAGGAGGACAATCTCAGTATTCCGTGGAGGCCGAGGGTTTATAATAAGACTGATTTCAGACTGAGATCGGCCAGTACCGAGGGGAATGATCGATTGATATTTCACTGCAAGACGGCTCGCCTTGATGTGGTTTTTGCTGGCCACAATCCTTTACAGCTGTTTGTCTCTCTTGTTCGTCGACATAGTGTTATTCCTCTATGCTCAATAATTCGCCTTCTGTATTTCTGCCGAGTTAGTTCGGCCCTCTCAGTTCATTTTGCAGGGGGCAAATAATAGCCGCGGCCAATGGAGCGCTCATAATTCCTTCGATGGTATGCATACCAGGTAGGTACCCGCCACATCGCAGTTTATTTCTTCAAATTCCAGCTCAAAATTGAAAGGAAACGTAAAACCCCATCGCACACCAACCGTGAGAGTCCTTAGCATTGTGAGCTTTCAGTGACTTATTAAGTAGCAAATGGGAACGTTAATCAAACATATCGCATCCGTCAGTCCAGTAAAGTGTTTAAAATTCACTGCCAGGAATGACCTCATTCCATTGACGATCCATGGGACTTCTGAATACCTGGGCGGCCCCTGGTACTACTACCTCCTCTAGCAGCCTATTCCAGTAGTTAACCATCCTACTGCTATAGGAGTGCAATCTAACTACCAGCTCTGATCGAACTTTCGCCAGCTTCTTCCAGTGACCTCTTGTTCTGAAGTCTGTTGCCATATCGAATAAACTCTCCGGTTTAAGCCCATAAAAGCCTTTGATTACCCTAAGTGTCTCTTAGAGGTTCCCTTGCAGTCTACTGCCTTCCATGGAGAAAAGTCTGAGGTCCTGGAGTCTCTGCTAATGATTCTTGCCCCTCCGACCCTCAGCCATGCCCTTCATCAGACGGCAAACGTTCTGCAAACTGTCGGCATCCTTTTTGTAGAAGGGTGGCTATGCCTGAACACAGTTTCATAGAGCGGGCCTAACCGTAGACCTATAGGCTGACATGGAACCCATGGCTGTCGGCAGCACCACACTGGCCCCAACCCGAGGGGCTCTCTGCGTGCCGTCGTTTCAGCTGCCGCACACTGATCTGACCACTTATGACCAGAAGTCACCAAAATTCCACGGTCTTTTGCCCTGCTTATTGTTTCTATAACGAATGGACCTCACTCGTGTGCAACCGTCAGGCATGTCGCTTCCCGTGACAACAAGAGACTACTCCCAGCATTGGGGAGTGAGCCGCACTTTTGTGTCCAGTTGAGGACGGCAACTATGTTTCTGCTCAACTCCTCTCCTCTGAGTTCCGCTAACTACAAGTAGCCTGCGCAGAAAAAGCTTGGTGGCTGTAGAACTGGGACCAAGTCACTAATAAACAGAAGACAGATTGGTGGGTCAAGTACGGCACCCTGCTGTACTAAATTGGTGACATTCTCTCGTTTAGAGTTATTACCACCTACTCTCACTTAAAGCATTCTAACGGTAAGAAAGTCCCTTAACCATTCTCGAATCTGCTTATTTATGCCAAGCGACCTCAACTTGACTAGTAGAAGCCGATGGTTTTACCGAGTCAGATTCCTTGCTAAAGTTAAGGTAACATACTTCTACGGGTTTCCTTCCATTAAAATTCTAAGAGAATTTGTCTGCTAGGCTCAGGAAATTGGTCAAGGGCGGCCTGTTTTTAGAAATCCGTGCTGAGCTGAGCAAAGCATAGAACTCTCTTTTAGGTTTTCGCGGACTTGCGCCCGGATGATCTCCTCTACCACTTTGGATAGAGTACAGGCTGGGCTAACAGGTCTGCAGTTTCCCATTTCAGAGCAGGGATTCTTTTTATATACAGCTACCACTGCTGCACTTTCCCAGTCGTGTGGCAACTTCCCATGGTTCAGAGTGGCTTTATATAACTTGTATACTAGAAGGGATGGAATATTAGCCAACGGCCCAATGATAACGGGATGAATATCACCTAGCCCGGCAAGCCTATTGGTGTCTAACCCTTCCAAGTGTTTGCGCACGATTTCTTCCAAAGGATAAAAGTCTCTCACGGCCGTTGGAGGAGTCACCCACTCAGAACTTATCTGCTCACCGTTGTCCATCCTGTGCACACTACTACGTATGCGGATGACATCCAGTCCACTAGCATCCCATCTGCTGAGCCACAATATCAGCTGTTATACCGGTCGGTAAACAAAGGTACACTACCAGATTACAGGCTTTTAGGACTCATCTAATGTAGGCCAGAGCATTCCGATTTATAGAGCCTGTGGCCTCTGTTCCTCGGCTCGTGACACGTCAACGAATGTACTTGGCGGAGCGCAGAAGTGCAGAACGCTGCAGCGGAATACGGATTGTGTGGGAGGAACGCTACGTTGTGCCTGCTGTGCACACAGGCGGAGCAAGTGGAGCCACTAAGTTTGGCAAATGTTCAGATGAACAGCTTTGTTAGTCGTATTGTGAGCCCTACATCTTGCATCCATCCCGACTTCCGTTTAAAAAGATGAAGACAGAGAAAAGCCCCAACGACAAGCCCATCACCTTGACGTCTGTCGTGCTTAAAGTTCTCGAAGTAAAACTCAAATATAGAATAAAGTATTTTTTAGAGAGCTACAAGCTAGCGACTGCCGGTCAGCTTGGGTTATGGCACAGGAGCTCTTGTCTTTCCAGCCTGATAAGTTTCTTGGATGAGGTAACCACACCAGTGGATTAAGGGAAACATGTGAAAAGCCGATCTGTGGGTTTCTACAAGGCACATAATTCGGCTGAAAGCAGACCGCTCGAAACAAAGTCGAGGTCTTTTCAAATTACGGTCAAAATACAGAAGTGCGTTGTACAAGGCCTTAAGAAGAGGGCCTTTCCGGTGAGTAGCGGGCCGCTTGTTGGACATTGGAAAGCCACACGATGGCTTCTTTCAAGGCTCAGCCCTTGAAACCTGTTGTTCTTGATGTACAATAATGATCTGGAAGACCATTTCAGAAACCAGTGCTTCACGTTGGCGGACGACTTCAAGGTGGTAGTAGCATCAGATAACACTCCTGCTCCGTGTGATCTAGACAGGGTATACCAGTGGTCAGTTGCCTGGGACCTGAGCAAATGCCAACATTCCACCAAAGAGGAAGTACCATGGCCCACCCGATATGTGGGTCCACCGGACAGCAGAGGGGCACCAGCTCAGATCACAGAAACCCGGGATCTATGGGTGGTGGTAAACGCTGAACTCAGGCCAAGTCGCCAGTGGCAGAAGGTAAATAAAAATGCATGTGAAGCCGTGATCCAGATAAGTAGGGCGGTAAGCTCTGGGAAACCGGGGACCTTATTGCAACTGTACAGTGCCTTCATGAGATTTCATCTAAAATACAGTGACCAAACGCGGAGGCCATATCGGTGAGTGACACCAAGGCTTTCGAGCAGCCAAAACGGTGGTTCGTACGATGGTTCGCACAGTGCAGATATCTACGCTATGAACAGAAGTTAGAACAACTAGGGTTATTTTCTTTGGAAAAGAAGGTGTCAACCCATGGCGGCTTTCTAAATAATACAACGATTCATAGAAGCAAGTGTTCACAGAGGAGACTCGTTTGAGCCGCGAGAGAACGGCTACCTGAGAGGGCATGGACTGAAACTCGAGAAGGAGAGAACTATCACTCAAAATGGAGGTCATTTTTTCGCAGTTAGGGGCGGTAACTACTGGAACAAGCTGCAAGCGATGCAACAACCCCGAGCACGGTGGTTTGTTCAAAAGAAGAATGGATAATGTGTAGATGACTGTCTTTGTAGGCGTATGACCGGAGGTCTGCGCTACCGTTTTTGTGGACAACTGGCTAGCCTTTTTCACTTCAGTCCTCGTGGAATCCTTATCCAGCGCCATCTACCCATTGAAATATTATCCTGCGTACAGTGGATATTAATCGTAATATGTGTGTGACCAACGGCCTTGACCAAAAATGTTGTTGAAGAGGAAAGCCGTAGGACGTCCAACCTGAACCTTCTCTGACTATAGCCAATAGTTGAAAAAATCCTCTATCCCGGTTATCAGATCACCGAGAGACCCAAGGAGCTCAGCAGCTCAAGAACCCGGACATTCACGCATCGCGTCGTCAAGTCTCGGAGCGAAGTTGAATTTCAAAGTTGAATTGAATTCCCTCTTGAGAGAGTTCCAGAGATTGGTCACCCCTCTCGATAATAAATAGATGGCCAGCAAGCCGCTGAAATGCACTTGACGGAGCTTCAGAGAGTGTCCCCTGGCAATGTGGTTATTTCTGAGTGTGAATCACAACTGAAGCTCGAGGACGTCTATGGTCAATGGGAAATAACAGGATGGCTTCGAGGTTGTCCACACAGCTGGACCATGTAGCCTTTGCCATGTTCCAAGCGAAGGCTCGCATGCGGGGTATGCGGCAATTCAAAAGTGTCCAGGGGTAGAGGCCCGAACAATAAGTGAATTGAACCACGTATTCTCCGAGCGAAGGCGCCGGCTATCTCAGTGTGTGCTAGACTGTTCAGACGGTTGATGACAGCAATTCTGAGGTCTTTTTCATGCGGCGCGATTAGGAGTGCGACGCTCCTGAGACCGTAGTCGGGGGTACCTTCTGGGCAACCAAGCCCCATGCATGCGCATTTGTCCGCTTTTACGGATGAAGCCCCGGAGGTCGACCAATTTATTGGAGCATGGAGACCCTCCCGTGGCAGCTATCACCCATCTGCCGATCGAATAGTAAGCCAGACAGACCTTCAGGTCGTCGGAGTATATAGGGTGTGATGGCCAGGTTGTAAGCCGCCATATTGCTGTTCGAATGATGTAAGCTTTGGTGCACGTTAAAGGATTCGCTGGACTTCGGCTCATGGAGCTTCCTTCTCCTGTGTTTTGCAGGCAGACAAGCCCAAATCCCCGGCGGAGGGTTAAAGCTGCTTGTATGTTACAAATGCATTGGGATGGTGCAGCGGCTCTTTGGAGAAGCGAAAGTCAGAATCATTGAGCCAATTCTTCGAGCTAGTGAGTTTTGGTCGCACGTAAAGTTTAGGTGCCCAGCAGAAACTTATCAAGATTCAGCTTTATGTAATAAGTTACCGGTAACATTTGCGACCTAGCCGCAATTGAGATCACCAGGTTACCTGGTTTCAAAGGCGGCCCAGAATCGGCTGCATATCAACCAACGGCACTGTTCAGTCACAGGCAGTTTCTCTAAAGAAAGCAGGACCCGCTTGGCTGACTTTTATCATTCAAGCTGCAACACACGTCACGGATCAGTTAGGACTGATCGGTGGCTCCAACACATTGGCAGCTTTATAACGTTTACCACAGGCAAGGAGATAACCTTATGAGTGATGTTCGCTTGGGTGAACCAGAGGTCTTTCCGTTAGGGCTCATGGTCACAACTTGGTTCGCTCGCCCTGAAATCTGGCAGCATCACCTACTTAGAGGTGCAAACCCAGCTGGCTAGCCCTCCAGAATTGTCAGTTCAACTGGACAGACTCAAAGCCTCCTCAAACTCTGTCGGTCTTCCGTCTTGTCGACTGAGTTGGTGGGGTCAAGAGTTTGGATAGAAAGACTCAGAAAGTCGGAAAAATCGGAGGGTCTGTGGTGGGTCAATCACAAACACTAGAAACAAAGGGGGTCTGACCGTTTTGATCCGTTCCAGAAAATCCTTCAAGGACACTATAATTTCGTGATCCCGTTTTGTTACTCCCTCACATACACCATTTGCGTATTCCGTGCAATTTGTTTCTATGAGCCAACCTTAGTTTTGTCGCCTTCAAAGCTGCTTTGCTCATTGGTGTCTAGGTAGATTAGCCATAGTTTCAACCGTCCTGCAGTTATTACTTGAGCCCTGCCCTCCGTGCTCACTGCTAACAACGTCGTGCTCTTAGCGAGCCAGCGGTTATCGGCAAACCCCTCATTCCCCGAGGTGTTGTCTAGTCCGCTGTCTATAAAAGCCAAAGCTTTGACCACACCATTGAGGGCTGTCACTCCTACCGCAGCTACCCCCAGACGCTCTGGTTTTTTGGCAGACAATGAAGCTGAGCAGATCACACTGGGTTTTATGCTTCCATTTGGGGTGGCTCCATTCATTTGGTGGTGCCTGTCTGGATGAACTTTGTGAACACATGTTTTTCTTGTTCAGCAAACTGCCGCCTGTATGGGGTGTCAAGGCAGACAAAGTGCGCTCCCACCATCCTCGCCATCCTCCAACGTTCATTTTCTGTGGCTGATGTGAACTTCGGGCAGTCTGATAACCCGTGTTTGGCGTCACACATCTTACAGCTCCGGTGGGCTACGGCCTCGCGTAGTGTGGGCTTCAAATGTTGTCCAAGGGTGTTGTTTCGAGTTTTCTCGAGCAGCGTTTTGAGCTAGGTTGGCGCTTGGTTTGTTTGTTTTGTTGCTGTCCCGAATGAGCCGACCCAATCGGCTGTCAGCTTTTTTGGCTTGCCCGTCTAAAACTTTGGTCACGTCCTCGAGGTTGGCCCTTCGGTCACCACTGCTTATGCCTTCCGCTACTTCAGCCCATCGACTCTACAGCTCGAAAGACAGGCAGCCAACTATCCCCTCCAGTATGTGCGCCGCGTCGAGGTCCGCCCCGTACCCCTAATAACCAAGGGCCATCGAACTCTTCTGCGTCTTGATGACCGGATCGGCCTTCGAGTAGATGTTACCTTTTGTTTGCTTGGCTCCTGACTTCGCGCTCTCCATTAGACCGCGTGCAATCTTGAGCCGCTGGCCAAACAGGTCCTCCAAAATCTTCCTCGCCCGTGTGTGGCCTTGTTCCTCGTTGAGCAAAGTACACCCATAAATAGCCTTCCTGGCCGCTCCACAATAGCGGTGGGTCAAGTAAAGCAGCCTTTGTCTGGGGTCGGTTACCTTTTTCTCGAAGAAGGTTTCAAACTGTTTATTGAACAGGAAATGCAGTTCAGGTCTTCCGTCAAAGACCGCCAGCTCTACCCTTGGTAGATTGATTGCTGGTTGTGCCTGTGTTAGATGTTTGACGATGGGCGTAGAATTTCCAACTTCTACCAGCCCTGGTTTGAAGGAGTGGTTGTCACTAGCTTTACGTTCAAACTCGCTCCATCTACATTTTCCTCTGCCCAGTCGACGTAACATCATCTATAGAATCAAATTGGCCAACCTTCCCCCCAGTGGCTTGTTGCTTCACTTCCTGTCCGGGTTCCGATTCCTATAATTCTCTTCTTGGCAAGCTGCGAGATTTCTGGTTCCGAATTGATCAATTTGAGTATTGGAGGAAGCTATGAGCAATACGTAGACGAATTCGAACGGATCTCGGAACCAAAACACGATTGTTCCGTAAATTCAACTATAATAAATTGACGAATAAGCAGTAACATGAAGCATGAACAAACCTTGAAAGTGCAATCAGATGGACCTAAAATCGAGAACCAAGTTCACGGCGTGCGAGAGACAAGCAAGCGCGCAAATCAGGTTCAGGGTGGGATATGACAAAGCAGCTTTGAAGGCGACTAAACTAAGGTTGGCTCATAGAAACAAATTGCACGTAATACGCAAATGGTGTATGTGAGGGAGTAACAAAACGGGATCACGAAATTATAGTGTCCTTGAAGGATTTTCTGGAACGGATCGAAACAGTCAGACCCCCTTTGTTTCTAGTGTTTGTGATTGACCCACCACAGACCCTCCGATTTTTCCGACTTTCTGAGTCTTTCTATCCAAACTCTTGACCCCACCAACTCAGTCGACAAGACGGAAGACCGACAGAGTTTGAGGAGGCTTTGAGTCTGTCCAGTTGAACTGACAATTCTGGAGGGCTAGCCAGCTGGGTTTGCACCTCTAAGTAGGTGATGCTGCCAGATTTCAGGGCGAGCGAACCAAGTTGTGACCATGAGCCCTAACGGAAAGACCTCTGGTTCACCCAAGCGAACATCACTCATAAGGTTATCTCCTTGCCTGTGGTAAACGTTATAAAGCTGCCAATGTGTTGGAGCCACCGATCAGTCCTAACTGATCCGTGACGTGTGTTGCAGCTTGAATGATAAAAGTCAGCCAAGCGGGTCCTGCTTTCTTTAGAGAAACTGCCTGTGACTGAACAGTGCCGTTGGTTGATATGCAGCCGATTCTGGGCCGCCTTTGAAACCAGGTAACCTGGTGATCTCAATTGCGGCTAGGTCGCAAATGTTACCGGTAACTTATTACATAAAGCTGAATCTTGATAAGTTGGCGACTTGGTGATGATCTCCGACAAGCATGCTTGTTTTAGCAGGAGGCCCTTGGGTTATGACATGGGACTTATCAGCGGCCCCAAAGGGCTGATAAGAAAGGTGGAGGTGAGGACAGCCAAGGGAATGCTAACTCGCGGAGTCCGCAGTACAGTCCCCTGGAGGGTGAAAACGGACCAGTCGAGCCACCGAATCAGTCGTCCCAGCAGCAATAAGTTTCAAGTTTCTATCCAGATAACAAACACAAGCAACTGTACTACAGCATCCGTTCGTATCATAACGATTCTCTGCGCATGTGAGCAAGATTATACCCTTGTTAGCGAACAAACTATGAGTTAGTAGAACGGTTTTTATAGAATCGCGGCAGATCATTCAAACCTATGAATGCTCGACCATTTTGTGTTACCCACAAAACAGTTTTATTAACGGTAATTATCGTTTTCAACTTAAACACCCCACAATAACAAGACATGTACATAGACCCTCTTTTGCCTTTGATAGTGATAGCGACGTTTCCTGAATGTGGTAGTAGTTACGGCCTACGCACACACCCAGATCCACCCACACCTATGATCACCAGCACGCGCGTGAAACACGGTTTTGCTCCGTTCCCTTATCGAGACACGACACTGCTCTACGATTCCACATTTCTCTATTGATCTCGATGAGGCCAACTGTGCTTTTGATCACTGCCGCGGTTTCTTCGCACACATGCACCCACACCCTCATGCGTGCTTGCGCGCACATGTGCGTATTCATGAACGACTGCTTTCTTGAAGACAGCACATGAATTCGGAACCTACTCGCTTCCCTTCAAGCCAGCAGTCGAGCAGCATTCCTCGTGGACAATGCAGGGGAGCCCCTCGTCAACCTAGCCACCAGCTCAAGTGCGATAGTGGGCATGTGAGTAGAGTACAGACATCAGCAATAATAGTTACGCGCAATGACGGCAGGGTCTAAGTAGTTAAGGCGAATCGGTATCCCTACTCCAAACCCTTAACTGCGCTCGGATTCAGAAGGTTTTTGGTGGATGATGTAACGATCGGTCTTAGAAAATCCTTCAAAGACACTTTAATTTCGAGTTTTCGTGATGTTATTCTCGATCATACACAATCTGCGTGCATCCGCACACTTTGGGCTTCCGTGGACCAACCTTTGTTTGTTCGCTTCCAACGCGCTACCTTGTAGTACCCTTTCTTGGGCGTGCATGAAGCACTTTTTTGTCTCTCGCACGCTATAAACTCGGTGTAGATTTTCTGGGTCTGTGTGAAAGCATAGCTGAGGTTTGTGTATGATTTGCTATTGGTAATTTATTAATTTAGCATGGTAGAATTTACGGATCAGTCATGTTTTCGTTTTTGGATTCACTAGGATTCGGCTGCGTAGTATTTGGAGGCGTGTTACAACCACATCCTGGCAGGTACTGCGGGATCAGTCACCTTGCAAAATAGAGAGGCACACTGTGCGTTGATTTGCAAACAGAAGAGATAGTGGAGAACCCGATAAGAGTAAAAGGTACGTTTTGCCCCCGAAAAATGTCATTATCACCTGTTTAGCACGCGTGCACATTTCCTTTTTATTACTTCTCCCATTTCTGGCTGTCATATAGCAAACGATTAGGTGTATATTTGGTTTAATGCATCTTGCTTTTTTCTGTTTCACAGCTCATGCCGTCTTAAAAATCTAAGGTTGGTGTGACCAATACTTGTCTCATTTTCTTTACTTGTTGCAATCCGTTTTCCACACAGTTCTTCAGTCTGAAATGGTTGATAGCACCGTTTTACACCATTTTCAGTTAAATGTTGACTCGTTATACGATATAACCAATTCACTTCTCCTCTCCTTCAGAACTGAAAAGAGGACTTGTGGAAAGTGACATGGATACTGACACGTGAACCGTAATTATCGAGTCAGAGGGCATGTTTAATGCAGTGCACACCAAGCTAGCAGCACTTTTGAAGGCTTCTCGAATTTTCTTTATGGAACGGGACGCAAGCGCGGCTCAGGACTAGATGTAAACTGATATCGTTAGGTTGGGATTAGTTTGGCGTAGTGTGGTGGGCAAAGGTGGCACACGTGACAAACCTATGAGCGAACCAAGCGGAGCCTACTTACGGCCCGTCAGCCCACTCTGAGCCCGGCCCAAAACCCTTTAAAGCCCGGCCGGGTTTGCCTTTTGGGTGGCTATGGGCTGTAAACACAGAAATATGGTGAACACCAAAACACATTTTTCTTTAGCACAGAGCCGAAAATGATAACAGGCAGAAACAAATTTCCACTTAAAATATACGTGGTTAGGCCAAATTTACATAAACCCAGCGTTCACGCAGGAACTATAGAGTATCGTGATATTGCTATATAAATACAGCTTTGTAGATGCACGTACAAAACAGTACATATATACGCTCATATGGCCACAGTTCAATTATTTATGATGAACATATTTTCTGTCACTGAATATAAGAAATGCACAGGCAAAGTGCTCCGCGGGCCCTAAGCTTGGGGTTATCCCCAGGTTTGCCCCGAGTTTACTTGGTGGGGCTGCCCAAGCTTCCGGCTATCTTGAGGCAAGCTACTGAGTGCGAGTGTAAACATGTGTATCCGATATATTCAACGCGGTTTACACGAATCTCATACTGAATAAGTGAGGCGTACCTGTCAGAAAACTGCACCGACAGGTACGTGACGGGTGAAACCGCGACCGCAGAAGGCTGTGTGAAGGCCACCACTGATGTTGATGTAAGAAAATAAAACGGGCCACTGGAGGGGTGCCTTCGGACGATAAATTACGTAAATATGGCCATGATCCCAGTTATCTCGTGACCAAAATTCACCTTTCCCCATGAAATATAATCTTGGTGTAAGCTTGAGGACTGCCCCAAATTCGCCCCGAGTGTTAGAGCCGCGTGCTACTCGGGAAGATTACTGAGTTCGAATACGTGGATTCATCACCAAAAATTGCTTCAGACAAAGGTAATCAATTAACACTCAGCCCTAAGCGGCTATCATGTTGCCACACGCCCCAGGATTATGCTTTGTTCGTCTGCCTGCAGTAAGGACATTTTGTTTCCGCCAATAGAAAATCATTTATGACTGCCTTGCATGTGAATGGTTGCATCTTTAGCTTGTTTAGCTAGTATCGCTTCCGGCTTCGCTCCCATATGTTGACTTGAACGACAATGTTTCGATAAAACTGTCCTACACCTATTGCACCGGCTTATACCGTCTCTTGACAAACTTCGGAACTTTTGGCTTGTTGCCTATTCCATGGGCCATTCCCAAGATCTAGTTAACACCTGATGCCTGGAGTGCTAAACAAGCAGCACTTTGCCCCACTGCCATTCTTCTAGGTAGAAAGGTAAAATTTGGCCTTGAAATTGCCGGGAATATGGTCATACGTATATAATTCGTTATCTAAAAGCACTCAACATATTGTCCATTTTGTTTTATTACATCGCTGGCCGGGGCTGGCTCCAAGTTTCCTCCATGCAAGGGGCAACCTTAGGGCAACGGTGGCGCGGCCCCAAGCTTTTCATATGTAGGCTTGGGGTGGCCCCAGGTTTATCCCATGGGTGGCCCGTGGGGCAAGCCTGAGACGAACAGTTTGGGAACTGATTCTATGCGCAGCAGAAAACGGAAACCAAACAATGGTCATCTGGTTTCTTTTTGACTCATTTTTTTGTACTCTCTCAGTGGTTAGTTGGGCGTGTGTTGGGGGTTGTGACTTCGTGGCCAGATGACCAATGACTTGCTTTTCGCAACTGGCGCTCATAGAGGTTGCAGTAATTCCCCGAGCACATACCCATTTGTTCACATACTGTTGTTTGCAGGCTGTAACAAACCTCCAGCTGGAAACACAGAAATTGGCTATAACTGTCTCTGGGATGCAATTCCATTGGAAGTAGTGAGCGAACGCACTACTAATATCCCTTAACCGTAGCCAGGGTGCGATTCACAAACTTAAGAGTGAGGGAGAATGCCAGTTTTTCCTGGTTCGTCGAACTGCAGTATCCGTCACGAAGAAATGTGTTCTTTATCAAGAAATGTTCCTCAAATAACGTTGAAGGAACTTATGTATCAACGCTTTTGACCGCGGACAAGTTTTTGACGACAAATTGCGCAAGGCTCGAGAGTTGAGGTTTTAGGGAATGTTCTCCTGTATGATGACATACGATTGACGTAAACGGCGAACGCTGTAAATATGGACAAACAAGACTTGGTGGTCCGTGAAAATGAAGCAATATGAACAGTCCAGTTAGGAAACTATTTATTTCTGTGATACCATACACTAATGTGAGTTTGCTTATGCGCAATACAACCCAACGAACAAAAGCGGTTCCTTCATTTCTCAATTTGTTCAAATCTAATAAACTTGTAAAATTCCTAGATACCATGTTCTTCGTGCAAAACAAAGTCTATATATTTTACCTTATCGCCCAATGGCCACATTTTTGCTTTCTTTTCCAGAAGAGGAGGACGAAACCAAAGAATCGCAAAGGGAAAAGTAAGAAAAATAACTACATTTGTATTCATCCGGTATTATGTATGTTGCTCACTCCCAAAAGAAGTGACTATTTTTGACTTTGGGCGGGCAAGGTTAACTGGATGAAAAGCGTATGGAAGAAATTGTGACAGCGACCAACGGTCCGCGTGCAGTTCTAAGGGCACGCCTTATTTATTTGCACATTTTCCCTAGTATGCAACCAATGTTTAGATCTCGAACTTAGCGGAATTTGGTAGCTTGGAAATCAAAACCGATTTTCGTCTTGTTGTTCGCACATAATTTTGATTGGGGGTGAATTTGGCCTTAAAAATCCATTTTATGTCTTGCACTTTGCTATCGAAGAGTGCCATCACGGGACAATCAACAGACTAAAAAGTGTATTTTCAAGGTTATGACCTCGAGGAAAATTGTGGAAACCTCCTTGCAAATTTCTTCGCTGTTTCACTCGAACACCGACTGTTTACGAAAACACCTTACCCAAAAAGGCTGCTCTATAAACGTTAACTGTAGTTCGCATATACTTAAGAGAAAGTCAACGGTAATTGCTATTTCTGGTCGTCGCTTTTGTCGATTTTATTTGTAAATATTGTTCAGGATTATTTTGATGCAAAGTTGTGACTTTGAACCCATTAACTGGTCACCTGCGCCTTTCGTGTGAGTTGCATGAAAAAAGAACTTTATTTACTCGTTCTCTCTGGTGGGCAGTGATCAAAACTAAGCTTCCATGCACTCGTGTACAGCTAAACAGGGGAATAAACTGCAGCTTCAATGAGACGACTAGCAATAGTCGGAACACCTGGATTCGAAGTGATTCTGAAGAATGCCATTTCCTCTCTGTCCTTCTAGCTCGCCCACTGGAAGACGACCGTATCAGATTGCAGGGAACGGTTGTCAACGGGCATTAAGTGACTCCGAGTCCACAGACAGCTACGGAATGTTTTCAGGGCCGTAAGTGATTTTGGTATGGTAGAGCCCACGGGACATCGCGTAAGAACATGGAGTCAAAGAAGAATAAGGAGTCGACCCGGTCATTTTGTGAACAGAGAACGTCTCGGTGCCGAACAATGACGGGATGGATATCTTTCCTTTGGTGACGCAGTGTTATACGCCCCCTATTATTAATAAGGTGAAATGCTTTCACCATCCAATCCGGGACTCGGCGGCGAACAAGAATGGAAAAATCCTGAGGCTCATATGCACCCAGCTACCGTAGAAATTGGTGGAAGCGTCAAGCGCTTTTGCCCGAGTTGCTAATATTTTGTCACTATCCGTCCCAAAATATTTCTGTCTCCAGGTTATCGGTATTCAGTCAATCTTTTGCCAGTGTGATGTACGTAAGCTTCCCTCCTCCCAACGCAAACAAATGATTTGGACAGTTTTGGTCTCGCAGGAATACATATATTCAAAGAGAAACGGCTACGAGAAGCTACCAGGTTTTTGAGGCCCCCGTTAACAGAAACCAAGGAAAGTCCAAGGCAACAAATTAGCGCTTCAGCTTAAAACCCAAAGGTGGATATTTCTCCGCATGGTAAGTAGAGCGAAATTAATTTGGTACTGTATTAAAGCCGGAAGTTGTTTTTAAACCATTCTCTCATTCAAGTAGGGAGTTGTTTAGGACGGAATCAAATGCTTTTCACCGTGTAGTCTGCAACGTTATGAACAGGGTTATGTTATATTCTCTTCGTAAACCGCGGATCATAATTGTCATTTTACGTGCAACGATCATCCAGTTTTACATCTCTCCTTTTAAACGAACAACGGATGCTGAATATCGGGAGATCGGTACCGCAAACCTATTGATATAATGAATCATTTTGACAGTAAGAACTGAATTCAATTTGTTAATGGTTGTCCGCTCTATCCAGCATATTTGCGAAGGGCCGAAAACCATGGAATTTAAATACACTGTTACGGGAAACTGCCTACCACCTCAATGAAAAGGTAGTTTATATCTCTGTTAAGCAGTGTATTAGCGAATGGTAGTTTATTTAATTTGATCACAAAATGAACATTGCTCACTGACACATGTGAAGCACGATGAATATTCTTATGTGGGGCATGAGGGACCGTAACTGATCCAGCGAAACCACGCTGCCCTGGCAAACTAGAGACAGTTTTGTTGAATGCAGGTGAATAATTTGGGTTTAGTATACTGTTGCTTGATAGAAAACGTGAGTTTATTCGTTTCCAATCTAAACTGCTTGTTGTTTATTGTAGGCTTTGTACAGCTGAGCGCGGCGCTATATGATTGGTGGCGCTACAGCATATTGAACTGTATGTGTCACTTATCAAGGAAACACAGAAAAGAAACTTGCCTGCAACACCAGAATGTAGGAGAAGTAGGACTGTTTTCATGAAAGCTTTCCTGGTGCCCGGTGAAAGTGTTAACAATCAGACATTTTTGGCATATTTTATCCACCCTTCATTATCGATGCGCGTTCGCCGTGCCCGTCAGTCAACTGGTGAACATTACTCAGCTCAGTTGAATTTCTGTTTGATAGTCTCTTACTGGTAGACTTATCCAAGTGTGCATCAGTTACAAAATGAGGGTTATTCCAAACCGTTCGATTTATTTGCGGTTGTACATTAATGGTCAGATCTCACTTGCAAAGTCTGCCTGACACCAATAATTCTGCATCACCGGGGGTTGGGTGGGGGGAGGCAAGTGTAATTACCTAAATATCACTCATGTTCATCGCGAACGACGAGCACCACTCCTGACAATAATTGCGAGGTGCTTGGTGGATTGAAGTGTCTCGGAATTACCGACTCCAAAATGGGACTATACGAGTGAGATCTGACCATAGTGAACATGGTTACCATGGTGACGAATGAGGTTATACCACGAATTTAACAAAGAACCGAAAAGCTGTTGCAGTGGAGAAGGAATCAAATCCCCTTAGTCCCATCGCTTTTGAAGACGTATGACGGTGGTTTGCTAGTGTCCTACATTGCCAAATGACTAAGTAATCTCCTTGTTTCTTGAACTCCACTATTTTTAGTTTTTGTTTATTCCCAAGCCTGACGTAAAAGAAAGTGAAATATTTCTAATCAGAGCACAAAACTTGAGGTTCGTGAACCATGGTTTGCCAAAAGACATACATATAATTCCGTTTCTGCTATCACACGTTGGCAAGCAAAAAGCTTACTCCGATTATAATGCAATACGTGCTATCCTGTTGGTTAAGCTTTAGCCAGTCCCAATTGTGCTGGTTCGAACAACATTTTTTGCAATATTAGTATTATTAATAATGGCATATTTCTCGACCGCAGTTGGGAAGCACGCACGAAAGCACAATCAGAGTTTACGGTCTCAATCAGATAGATGAAAAATTTACAAAGTTAAGACAGGGAGTCGCAATTTACAGCAACAGAGCATTGAGGCCGGAAAGAGTTTAAATGAGGCAGGGTGACAACGGAATACACGGCAAATATTGTTCAGTTTCGACGACCCCAAATACTGTGGACAATGTGCGACCAACGGGTAACTGCATTCGTGATAAATGGTACGTGTTGTGATGAATTACATATTATGGTTGTCCATAAGACCGTTACTCATTATCATTCTTTTGTGTCGTTACACACATATGAGACCTAGGGTTGTGAAACTAATTAGTGGTGATTCGGACTTCCAATTGTTATGTTCCACTGTTTATCCGGACCTGGGGTAATTAATACTGCACTGGAATTTCACATCTGGCCTGGCGACAGTCATTCACGATTATGCACTGTCGTGGTATTGAATTCCTGTCTCTAAGTACTCTTTCGTGTGAGATTGAGGATTATTTTGGAAGATGTTAGTTGTGGTTAATCGCCTGCGAAAGTATTTTTAGAAGGTCGATACTTTCAATTATCAAGAAATTATCCTTCCCACAAAGGTCTGCTTCCCTGGTATGCGAAGACAATAGGAATCGTGTACTCTATCTTGCCCAGCCAGTTAACTTCGAAAGTGCCGAACAAGAAAAATTTCGCCAGTTTCAAAGGAACGATTGGAAGGATGTTCGGGGCTTTATTCCCCAGCTCCAGACACAAACTGTTCCTTGTAGTTCTGGAGATCAGATGGAGACGCAGTTTTGTGACCTTCTAACCACTGGCGCCAATAATCATCATTTGCTACATAAATTGCCTCTACTTCCTAGCCCTACGCTTCAACATATTTGAGAAGTTTCCATGCGGCACAAAAATGTGAATAATCCTACGGAGTCCAAATCTCACATAATTTTGTGTGACCGCAGTTTCGGGCAAATTCAGGGTCATTCAGCGGCTTCCCGCCGATTCAAGCAGATGAGTTCCCGACAGTCCCAATCCCCGAGAACTTGCTACGATGCACTTCAGGCAAGTGCTACACTAGGTCAATGTGATTCATTTAGAAATAAATATCTTTGCGTCACCTGTAGTTTTCGAGGTGCTAGGTGCTTCCGATGTGGCCACCAAATCCAGTCGGTTTGTAAGCTTCCTCGAAAGTACTACTTTAGCTCATTTGGAAACTCAATCTCAGACGATTCTTCCAGTTTCGTCTCACAGTGAGACCACCGGCGGAGAGCCATACTTTGCTGTCTTTTCTGGTCGGTGGCAAGCTTCAGTCCGTTTTCATGGTGGGCACCTTTAGTGTCGAGTCTTCCATTTCTATTTCTTTTTTACGCTCTAGTATTACTGATAATAACCATCACCAGACTGAAGTTGTTCTCACAGGGCTCACTGGATATAAGCTGCCTGGTTTGAGCTCCTGTACCACTTCTTTCACGGAGGCAACCGGACATTCAATAAACTGTACCTTCCTCGTCATCGAGGCTGGTCCGTCTTTATTTTGGCCGAGGGCCAATTAGCATTGCTCCATTGCTTCTATCGCAGAAACATGTTCCGTTATCTGAATTACCTTGGCTGTGCTACAAGGCCTCCGGTGGCATAAAGATGACTATAGTTAAGTCAGATGTGGATGAAGGTCCTGTGTTATTGGAGCGCCGAGTACTGGCCTGCGGATTTCAGGAGCTCCTAAAGATAGTACTCGATACTTGGGTTGCTAAAGGGTTACTTGAACCCATTTTGTCATCTAAGTGAGCAACGCCCATTGTTACTCCGTTGAAGTCCGACTGTCATACTCGAAGAGTATGTGGGGAGTATCGAACCACTTGAGCACCAGGCTTCGTCAACGTACATGCACTACTGCAGAACCACAGGATATGCAGCCTTCCTTTCGGGGCTCCAACCACCTCTAACGCATCGAACTGGCGGAAGCTTACTTGCAAATTCCCTTACATGCAGATTCCTGTGAGTTAACTACCGCTGTTGCCTCACTTGGTCCGTACACACAACTTTCTGTTTTCTGGACTGAGCGCTTTTCCAGCCGTCTTTCAGCCTGTCATGAATGCTATCACTGATGTACTGAAAAGAGTAGAATGTTGTCCTGATGATGCAGTCATCCATGCACGCACACAGTCTGCTCACGATGATAGGCTTAGACAACTATCGCAACGTTTTGTGAGTTCAACATTCCAAAACTCCATCTGAGTGTGTTTAATTCCGTTCCTCTTGATTTTCTGGGAGATCACCTAACTAAAGCTGGTTACCAATCTAATAGTAACCGTCTGGGACCCTTGCTTGTAGTGTTTACCCCCAAAAACATTACCGAGCTGCATTCTTTGGTCGGTTCTGTCCAACAATATCCGCGTTTTATTCCGAATTTTGCATCCTTTGAGGAGCCTTTTTCACAGTAATTCCACCCGGTAGTTCTACCATATTTATTCTATCGTACCCTAAGACCAAGGAAGTTTTGGGCCCATTCACTCCTAAAGCTTCACTCCACCCTCGTTGCTGGTGTGTCATCCACAGAAATGAGGGCTGTGATAGAACAGGATTGAATCCGTGTTGTATGTGCTTCACACTGAATCACTACCACCCAAGAAGTGATTCTCAGGGGCGACGTGAAGCTTTGGTTTTCTAATGGTTTATCAAAAGGCTTTATAAATATCTGTTCAGACATATATTTACCATTTTTTTGATTACGGATCAATCCTTCTACTTATGACCCATCCAAATCAATCCAAAAGTCCACCGCTGCAGTGGTGCAACAATGGCGTAAAGCGCCTTCTGCAAATTATTACGGTGCTCAGAGTCGTATTTCTAAGTAAATTCCATACATGGATTATCTTTCTAGATACACTCAGTCAAGTGCTCCAAGTGGCTCAAAGTCTTGGCTTTTGCAACCACTTCTTGTGAGCCAACAAGGCTCAATACGCAATTCACTTAGATACCTTGGATCCACTTTTTCTTCATTTAAACAAGAGCGGAAAGCCGATTTCGAGCGCTGATTACCTGACTTTTTCAAGGAGAGAATAGTTAGCAGTGACAACTGATGGAATTCTGTGTTCAAAAGATCGTATTGTGAATTCTTCACCGATCCGGTGATAAATACCATCTGATCTGCATTTTGATCATTTGAGAATTAGGAAAATAAAAGCGCTGGCTTTTTGCCTTGCTGGTGGCCTTGGTCCGATTGAGATATTCTGAGGTTCACTAAGCTTTGTGACCTTCACATACACAAAATCTTTTCTATGCTTTCTGAATGGACTCTGTGACTGGTATCCTGCGAAGCGGGAGTAAACTCAAGCCGGCTACTGTGGTCCGTTCCTTAATAAATAAAGAGCTTTGGTGAATACTGATTCCTATTTTTCCTGGCCGGAAGCATACTTCACAACATCAGCTGATGCGAACTTCATACTAACTGCCATGAGGAAGGTATTCGGCCTTGAAGAAGTATCCTACTCTTTGAATAATGATAGTGGAGGCCACTTCCTTGCTAAAATGACTACCACCTGGCTTGGAGGAATAGGATGGCGTCACCTGCCTACTGCACCCGTAAATCCACAGTAAAATGGAGTGGCCGAAAACTTCGTCCGCACGTTGCAGAGTGCTGTAAAGAAAATCGATCCACCAAACTTCAAAGAGCTTGAGAAAGGTGTAGACAATTTCCTGCTTCAGCTCAGAAATGCCGCTCATGGCACCATACGTTCTAGTCCAGCTACATTATTTAAGAGTAGAGTGCCTCGTTCGAATTCATGATACACTGATTTAGATAACTTATCCTAACAATGAGGAAATTGTTTAGGACCTGCGTCTGGAATTGAGCTAGGGCAAATTGGTGATCGTGTGGTACGAATTTGGAACATGGATGGTGGGTCATATCACCGGATAACTGTTGATTAAATTAGTTACTGAGTTCCTAAAATTCCTGCTCATGATGATCGTGTCCCAAATATCTCAACCTCTGGTGCTGATTCACAAACCTAGTGAACCCGTTTTGAGACCTTTTGAGGGCTTGACCAGAAAGTCGCCCAGAGACTACTAAAACTTCCAGCTTAACTCAAGCGGTGGTGGGCATGAAGATTTTCTATAATGTAGTTATTCGTCATCAAGATTTTGCATCATTACGCATACATGCAACCTTGGATTTTGTGACTAATTAACGGTGCTTCGTGCTTCAAATCGTAACAGAGACTTTGTGAAGATCTTTCGGGAATGGCGAAGCGAACTGATAGATTTTCTCTTCCATTTCAGTTGATCGTAACTACCTTGCGTAAGCAAACGGTAAGCTGGAAGAACCCGGAGAACCCATCAGTCTGGGAGGCAATACAACTAGTAAAGAGGACTGACTCGTAATGTCTTTGTCTGTACTCTTACATCAATGATAGTGGGCCACATTTTCCAGATAAATCTTCACACTGCTGAATTCTGTCTTCTCACCATCGTCTGGATGTTACAGAATGTTTATATTCTGCCATCCATCCTGACATGGGATGACGGTTACTGCGCTAGAATTTCACATTGTGACACCTACCATGAAAGCTGTCAATAATTGTGGAATCTTCAGGAATTAACTGCAGTAAGTGGAAAGTTCTATTTCAATGAAAAGAGATGCTTTACTTGAATGTGTCTCACTTCTCTTTCGTGAAAGCCCTAACTTCATTAGCGTGGCTTTGACAACAAATAGCATTTCCATCCGGGCACATTTCCATTATTTCATTATTAATGTACCCCAGTGTCAGATTTCTCATCATTGTTCTCTACCCTTTGTTATTTAATGAGAATTGAGTCATCAGTAAAGTATTCTTATTTACAGATGGACTGCCAAGTCCCGTAATTTATTAGTTCACTGACTAACTCCACTGCAAATGAAACTGCACTCTCTTAGCGGTGAGCACAAGGCTTTGCTTCACATAAAAAGCCATGATCACCAAATTACCCCTGTGTAATTCCTGTTATCCGAATGAGTTAGCCAAGTACGGGCCACGGCAGTAGCCCTCGCGGGACTGTGAGGGCACGGAATAGTACCAGGTCAGCCCTTCATATCACTCGTACTTCATGCAGAACTTCAACCACAGATCCCTAGGAAATCGGGCATGAAGTGGACCCAAGGTGATTGCGCTTATCGGGTAGGCCCCGTGATTGTTTCTGCCCTGATCCAGTGACATCTCCGCGCACCCAACCCTTACACACAGTCACGGAAACGCATCCCGAAGGCTGTTAGCTCTTGCCGTGCGTCGAAGTGCCCGGTTCGACACAGAAGACGTAACCGGAATACACAAGAGTCCCGTTTCCTCTCACACTTTAAAACATTTTATAATCCTCAGCCCTTCCAGGCCTGAGGTTTGGAGTGTAACAAAACGCAGAATTACAAAAGTCAAACATGCAATTGGTGCTCCGCTAGATGGTGTATAAGGGAGAGCCCAGCAACAAGATTTCTCGATTACGCAGGACGTATTTTTATGCTAACAAGGTTTTGGTGATCAGCGGACCAATATGGGAATTGTGTGAGCACGGTTATCAACATCATCAAGACACCCGGTAAAACAGTGTTCACCAAGAGACGGACTTATTGCAGTTCAGTCCCCATCGGTAAAGTGTGGGAGGGAAGGCGAATACGGAAAGTAGCACCTGAGGGGTATAACGTTATTCTTTTTCATCCTCGCTCGCACGCCGCTCTCGGGTTCAGAGATACCACAGCGAGTGATTGTCATGAAGCTCGCCCCTATTCTGTTTTGCCTACAACGGAACACGGGCCCATGGTGTTCAGGCGTAGGCCAAAATGTGCACCCAGGGTTATTCCGCCGCCGCCTCATTTAGCCCACTGGATCAAGAAGGAAAGGTAACAGGATGCAGCTGTCATTGTCTGGGAAGATTAATTCTTTTCACCTATTTTTCAGCTGTACTCTCGATAGTATTACTTATAGTTTCTACTATAGGCACTAAGGTGACAGTTAGTGACATTTTTCATTGAGCATGACCTGATGCTTGTGGTACGTAGGTCACTAAAAGAACGCTCAAAAATTCTGTTTTCTTTAATACAAATACCCAGGATGACATCAATACTAGTGGAAACGACGTTCACTCTAAAAGTGTTCTGGCTTTTAAAGGCAAATTACTGTTCAGTTGGTTGAGTTTGGGTCAGACACCGTCTCACCAATTAAGGTTGCATTGTTCATGTTTTACTCACGAATTAGAAAATGTAATTGGAACTGTGTAGCCGGCAGACTTTCTGTTATTCCTCATGCTACGAATCGCTGGTCATAAGCCATCTCCCATACTGTACCACACAATGTAAATGAGGTTAGGAAGTTTTCCATTAGAAATATGCATTTGTCTCAGGCTAAGTTGTATCCATTTTCAGAAAGCAATTTACCTTCTATTATGTACACTACCCGCTTCTTAGACCTCATAGACAAAAGCTGTCTAAGTTGTCATGCCTCTTATTTCTTTCAGGTTGGTCTCATTTGTTTTGTAATAATGACTGGCTAATAACCTGTTAGTTTTGCCACTTTCCTAGTCTTGGGGTAGTTTGTGCGTTTAAAGTACTGTTCTATAATACTAACTGAAACCCGAGTGTTCGTAAACTGAGAACATACAATGCAGAGGAGGTAAGAATGGTAACAGTCCCGTATGGAATTTCATGACAGTAATATTCTTCTGGTTATTCACTGGAATTCACGTATTCTCAGTGTTGGCATAAGGCATAACAAAACCGTGCAGTGTAACTGTCAACGATACATAGGAAAGTTGGTTGGTCCCAAAGCCAAATCTCTTGTGTCGCAACCTTTTATGTCGGCAAGTACATTCATTATAACAAACTCCGTGGCTAACCCGTATCTACCTCTTATCCACGAAATATAGTGGTGAAGCTAGTAAAACAAACCTGTTCGGTGTTGTAGCAATTAATCGATCTTCGAGCACTTAGCAAAATGGGGTGCAGTGGATTTTCCCATTAATTCTTTCTCCTGAGGGACAAACTGTGTTAGCTTTGTCGTGAACATTCAACGGAACGTATAAATTATTCACAGATTATATTTGCTTACATGAATAAATTTGCCAAAATTCCACACACCCCATTGAGTGGAACCAGTTTCCGGTTCCTCGCGGAAGCCTCACTTCATGGAATGGGTACTATTTTACGGAAAGTAATTTTCCGCTTTTGGATACATTGGGATGGCTATTTTTAACCTATTCCCTGGTATTGTAAAGCACTTGGCACTTACTGAAGTACAAGAGAAGCAATGGAAGTAACCGATGAAATGAAAGTTTAGAAGTTCCATGAACTTCATCATTTGTTTAAACTAGACAGCAAATTGTTTCTTAGTATCAGTATTTTACTTTGTTAGTTCTAAAGAAAGCTCTCAGAAAACACTGTTTTCCTAGTAGAATCGACTAAAAAGCATAAGTACTAGTCTTCCCGAAAAACGTGCGATGAAATGCCTTTGTGATAAGCACTCCTCATGCCCAGGTTTCTGTCACTAAAGCATAGACAAGCGGAAAATCACGCAGGTGCGGCCGCTACCGGCGAAAACTTTACAAAACCTTCTCCCTGGCTATTGTCATCCGGTAGTGAACAGGGGCATACTCGCGGCCTAAACACTCACTCGATATATAAATGACGAAAGATGCGTGCCATTCTACTTTTCAAGTAATTCCATGAAATTTACTGTACTTCGGTTCCGTTGGGTCCCACTAGATTCAGTGGCTAAGCGTGAATTACAGTACCGCCAAATGCAGCGGTTTAGATAAATGTATCCACGTTTTCCCAAGCTAACTAGGGAAAAGTCGGACTAGCATGAGAATGGTGTCTCAACAATGATGGAAACAGGCGATTAGCCGACGGAATTTCTGATGTCAAGTAAAAATAAAGGTAAAGATACGAGCAACTGTGGCGTTTTCCAAACCTGAAACAAGCAACCGTAATGCGTGGGTGACTGAATGATAACTAACAGAGTACTGCCTTCACTCAAAAAGCAACCTGGTAGGAGTCAACAGGCTCATTGAAGTACCGCAGCCTGTGATGCCACATTTACCTATAGACGTGAGGACCTGGCTGGGTGCTTCTAGCACTAACAACATACTGCACATGTCTGCAGGGGAATATTGTCGCCTTGGACCGGCAAAACCCGCCCACAACATCCATTTTAGAAGGACAAAGAAAGTTTCTATTCAGTTTCACGTTGACGAAATGCATCCGTTTGCATTTCTCGACACACGAATATGAACTGTCCCGCGTACACAGGTAAGGCCCATGAAGTCAACACTATTCCTCATGGAAGTTTATTCCGGAACGGGATAAACGAAAAACGTCGGAGATTGCATTTAACCAGTGGTGACAGAAATCAGGTCTTTTTCTCCAACACGGAATGAGGCTGGCTAGTACCGAAGGTAGCAGGCGACTAGATTTGGCCGCCGAGTTTTGCTGTCATCCCACTGGGGCCATCGTCAGGGGGAAGGAAACCCACTCGTCCCACGGGAGTTGCGATAAGTCCACACACCGGGGGGTTTTTCGACAAAACTTTTGTTCCCCTGACACGAATAGTCCACAGACTACGGGTTTGGCGTATAGACAGGATAGGCCTGCAGGTGGCAGTAAACCTCCTTTTCAGTGAGTAAACTATGATATGATAAAACTGTTTCCCATAGACTTTATGCACTACATTTGTTTAAGTACCTTCCGTCGTCTCATTGAAATATGGACTGAGGCGCAATTTTTTGCGGACATCAGTGTCAGAATAAGAGCCAAACAAACGTTCGATGTCAATATCATGCTACCACGGCCCTAACTTCTTCGTGAAATTCAAGGAAAATGCCGGGGCTTAGACGAGCAAAACACGTGGAAAGCTACAGAATCCGGACAGTACTTTATTTTACCTAGGAGTTGCAGCTCTTGAAAAGATTCTTCCTTTCTCTCAATATGGACGCTTTCTTACCATATCAGTGGCGGTGATTATGTTAGTTTTGGTTAGCGACGAAGAGACGATAAGGCAGTGGAAAAATTTAGCGTCTTATTGCCTTGACAAGTCATCAGATGTACGGTGTTCAAGAAATGACCATGAATCCGCATTCATTTGTAACTTTAGCAGACTTTCGCAGGCGTGGTAAAATAGATGATTTTAGTGCGCTTACCTTTAAGTCTATTTCATATTAGTTAAAAAGAAAGCATGAGCGGAAGGACAGTCGTCTACTGTCAACTACATCGGCGACTCTGAGATGCATCCCTCTCTAAAACGGTGGAACAACCAAAAAATGAACCTCCTGTGAAGTTCTGGAGTGGAGAAACCCTGATCTTTATGAGACAATACTTGCCTCCAAATGTACTCCCGGACAAAGCTATTACTGCAAAATGAGGGCTGAAAATAAACCAGTGGACCCGGGAAGTGAATAGAAGAGGTTATTTAACTGGATGTTGCGCGATTTCTTTGATTCCGCTTTTCTCTCCAGAGATAGATACGCCCTCCGTAAAGAAACATTTATCCAACAAGTTAGGTAGACTTTAAACTCTTTGCGCTTACGGTTTTCGAACGCATTTTTTGTTTGCTACCAGCATGTCACACAACAAAAGTTCGATCCACTCCTAAATTCCCTCTCCCTTGCACTGATTAGTACACACGCATATTTGCTCATTTTCTCTCTTCTTCTTCTGATGGCTTCTCTGTTTTCTGTCGCTGTCCTCACAGATGACAACAACAACGATGCATGCCTTATTTCTGAGTCGAGGTGGTCACCTGATCCCATAAGTGGGCATGTACCATACTTCTCCGAAAACAAAATTCACGGGTAGTTCGAAACCGCGGGCCTGCGACATTAAGTGCCTGATCGCTTCCAGTTGGGTTCACAACCCGCACAGGTTGGCTTGAACTGACTGCAGTGAGCTGTTTACAGCTACTTCCGACTTGGTATGGGAGGTGCAACACTGATACCCTGATGACTTGCCACCTTCTAGTGACGGCACCATAACCATGGGTTCACCGCAGAAATGAGTTCCGTGATCTACATTTTGTCAGTGATGGTTAGTGAGTACTTGTAGGAAGAGTCAACGTTATCTATCCCCTCTAAGATTGAGGTGAGAGGAGGGAAAACGAGACTAAAAATGCATTTTATAATTCATGTCCTAGAATTGACAAGCAAGCCCACATCTGCGGTACAAAAAAGCTTGATTATCCAACTGATCAGGTAACGGCGGGTTCTGTTGCCACGGGAAAGTGCTTACTTCAGCCGTGTACATAACATACGAGACAGAATAGAGGACAGATCCGTTCTTACTGAAGTTCAATATACCAAGTCCGAAAAGAAATGCAGCTTACATGTTCGATGACATCACGTTAGATTAGATTGCTTTACAACCGTTTTCATCATCGTGCTCTTCTTATTATAACATGCTCCGAGAAAAGCCAAATAAAAAGCTGATGCTTCCGTCCCATCAAACGATTGACTCGCTTGATTAATGGGTCTGTACTGCTGGTTTTAGGGGTACTCTATTTTTGTGGAAGCCTCAAGAGCTGATGCAGCAGTTTGGTACCCTAAATGGTCGCATGCGGCCAGCAAAACTCACATATTTTCAGTGCTTTCACAGGAACAGCTGCTAGAGGTAGACGCCAAAAATTTGACACCCCCCCAGTTATAGCAAACTTGGTGAGCGGAAAGTTGTTCACTGCAACTCCAACAACATTAGTATTGTTTTCACTATAGAAGCAGTTTTTATTGCCTCAAGGGCTACGAGTATCAACGCTTCCATACACACCGTAACTTCGCGGATGGTGATGAACGCTTTATCAACCTGTAGGTACGGCTCCGGGGCGCGAGTGGAATATGCCTCCGAAACATCAATTATACATGATCTCGTGTTGGGTAAGTTAGATGATACAATCTTGTGCGTAGCAGCAGTAAAAATGCCTCCACTAAGCCGTCCTAAGATAAAGAATTAAAAGCGGCTGTCTGTGGAAGGACGAGAAGCTTTAAAGAATCACAAATGATCAAACAGTGTGGTGAGTTCAACTTTCTTATGGAACATCGTTCATTGACCTTCGTTTCATTTCACCGGGGACGAAAAGGGACCTGCGGAATCAGATATTGACGGGTTGGTGGGCATGTGATATCCCCAATGTACACCGTACAATAATACATGTAACAATAAAAACTGTGATCTTATCATTTAACAAGTGCATTTGTAGTATTAGCAAATGCGCGCAGTAGTAACCAGGTAGCTAATCGCTCGCTATTAGGTGTGTGCAGAGAGACGGTAGGGACTGCTCATTGCGGAAGGAGGCAGTGGCACTGGTTTTGGTATCTTACTCTGATTCACGTGACTTTCGCTACGAACATGGATAATGACCCCAAAGATTTTGAACATGTGACTGGTCTGGACTCTGAAGGTGGGCAGACTGGTGACGCCATCAAAGAATATCAGCGGTCTACGAGGTGCAAAATGGGCATCACAGAGTACAACCGTTGCGCTCACCCCTTTTGTGCTGATTGGTTGTAAAATGGCGGGAAAAAAAAGGTCAATCATCAGATGGTGGCTCTTCTTTGGGTCCTCTTTTAGGCCAGAAGAAAGAGAAACAGGACCACTGTGTTGATCGCTCTATTCTGGATGGGCTGTGGTTAAGCCTTTCAACCCTACAATGAGCATTTTGCTATTTCCAGGAATAGCAGGCAAAAGCAAACATTTTCAAGTGAGCAGAATAACGACAATCCTTGCTCGATAAATCTAGTGGACTTATTTGACAGGGCTGGCAGAAACGCCGGTAGATAAGAATTAATAAAAACTCAAATGGATGAACAAATGCTATCGGCTGAAGATCCGCCAACAAAGATGGCACCCATTGCAAAAACCACTGATTCCGCCGCCTATCAGGTGTCTCGGGGTCTGATGGCAGCTGCGAGATTTAGTGACGCACTTGCAGCGGAAATGTGTATGCCTAAGAAACACTCTGAAAATGGGGTTGTTTTCAATATCAGGGACAGTTTGCCCCCATCAACAGTGGAGAATAGCGTCCTCAGAGCTTGCGATACGGCACATCACTTATGCTATTGCACCTGGCTACGTAAAAGGACACATTACGGACTACTGCATCCTAAGGACCACTGGCTGCGTACTCCGATCCTCTCCCGGCGAACGTTACGCCGGAGTCCTATAAAGATCCTAAGAGTAATCTTGACCTTAATAAACGGCCGTCCCTACTTACGCTGAGTGCACGCTCAATAGCGAACAAGATGCAAAAGCTGCGCATATTGATGTCCACATCTGACCTTGACCTTATACTAATTGCCGAAGCCTGGTTGACAGACGACACTCCAAACGGGAATATGGCTATCACCAGTTACAAAGCCTTTAGGAAAATGAGGCTAACCCAGCGAGGGGGGACTGTCTTATATGTGAGGCAAACCATGCGAGCTAAAACACATCAGCACCCCGTACCGGATAAATCGCCCTATTTAGTTTGGCTACAGGTCACTACAGGATGTTCTCGCTCTATTCTAAGTTGCAGCTGCCGCCCCCCCCCCCCCAAATACTAATCAAAACTACTTCTTGCCTATCATGAAAGCTATAAACGTTGTTGCTGACATACTCGCGCCAAAACTGATGGCCGGTGACACCCACGCACCAGACGTCCGTTGATTAACCTTGGAAACCCAACATCACCTAATACACCTCTCGACCAGCATCCGTTTAGGGGGATGGACTGAACATGTGATGTGCCCAGGTAGAGGCGGTAATATTCTTGACCTCATTCTTACGGTTAGAATATCTCGTGTACACTTATCGGTCGTGAACAGCATCCTGGGATGTGAACACTTACAGGTACGGTGTGAGCTTTCAGTGCCACGGCGAACCGGCCACAAACCAACCGCTTAAATATCGTTTCACCGAGCTAGCTGGGATCACTTCGCCTCACCAGTATACTTTCTTTCCATCTGATGGCTAGCTTTACTGCAAGCTAAATGCATATCTTCGTGTAACCACCCCAACTCAGGGATCACCTGAAAGCGATAAACCAAACAGTTTGTAGGTTCGAAAAAGAATATTTCTATCTTACAGAGCAAATTCCTTAGGTAGAGAGACTTCTCGTTGTTTTCACAAATGAACCGTTTATCTCGTTCATTACAGTTGATTGAAATGCCTTCCATCAAAAACAGGCACTAAGGGCACTGAGTCTCCTCTAAAAGGACCGAAGCTTCATCCCAGCTGATGAAGCTGAGAAACAGTCGGTGCAACTCTCCTACCTCCTCTTTTACATGTGACAACAACTATGTAACGAAATCCTAAGAGACCTCCGAGGCATTCAGTGCGAATTTATCCTTCCCTCTAAAGACCGACGACTCCCGTGCCTATATCACCCCGAGCTGCTGACACCTGCACAGTTCCCGGCAACTTCATCTCACCCAAACGAATTGACAGAACGGCTTACTGAGACAAGGTGGTCATACCGCCCCGGGTCTGATGTCGCATCACCGGCTACTTTCAGTCTGGATAGAAATGATATCCCGTTCGTTCTTCCGAGGTTTTCAACTTATTTGTAAGCCGTGGCACCTTTTCTGCCGTTGGAAAACATCAGTTATTACCCCGAATCCTTAGAAAAGTTCACGACAGGTTCTAGCCAACTATTGACTTATGAGCCACACTCCTGTAGTTGAACGAATGGGAAGACTGAATAACTCACCTACTGGACAACAGCCTTGTTAGCTCTTGACAGCACGGTTTTTCCTCGAAAAGAATCGTGTGCCACTTGTATGAGTGATTTCCCTAACTTGAAAACCACGGCACCAACAGTGGTAAGTCAGTGATCGTTATCCTCCTTGACATGACTAAATCTTTTGACTGAGTCCTCCATAATAGGCTACTGGCTAAGATGAAAATCTACGGAATTGCTGACCCAATTCTAAACTGGATTCCATCGTATCTAACATCCCCAAAACAGGTGGTGGACGTTGATGGCAGTTTATCCTCATCCACACCAGTAAGCAGTGCAGTTATTCAGGGTAGAGTACTGAGTCCCTTACTTGTTTTATGCATGGTAATGGCATTTTTAGCGTCATCACACATGGCGCTGCTTTCTGTTCTACAGAAGACATTAAAATATGTACTTCTTTGAACCTGGCGCCTTGGCTTCTAAAGTTGCTGACCTTAGTAGCGAGTCACTATCGCTAGATTCTTGGAGCAACTAACGGCCGATAAAATTCTCCACTGTCAAATGTTGTATCCTTGAGTACAAGCGTCAGGTTCCGACAGGAAAGTTTAAAGCTACTGACGAGTTCATCCCCAACGGTCACGAGGTAAAGGGCTTGGAGTTACAATCTTCTTGTGCACTTAATTCCTCCGAACATTCAGCAGTACAGGTTGCTGGAGCTCGGCGGCTAACTGGTCTGTTTCCTGGAAACTCGGGCCTTCCGGAGAACAAGATGGGCATTTTCAATAACTCATTAGACCACCTTTGGAATATTGCAGTGTTGTCTTTTCTTATGTGCAGCAGATTGAAAGATCAGCAATTGAGTATGTACAAAACAGATTTATCAAACAAATTATACGGAATGGTGTGAAATATTGCACCCAGAGCCCCCATGGTTATGCCGTCTACGAATGAACCTGCCTTTCTCTTGAAATACTATAAAAGATACACCTTGCAGTTCAGCCCCCCAGGTCGGAACTCCCCCCAACTATCATTCTTAATAAAGGGACTCTATGGTCTTGATTATTGTATCTAGGACTGCGTAGCGGTCCACCTTCTCTATAGTTAGACATAAATCCCCTTGGAACAAGCTGCCACGTCAAGTTGAGTCGTTATCTCCAGTCGTTGTATCGCTCAAGAAAGAGAATGAATAAGCTTCTTGCTGTAACAAACTTATCCTGGCGCACCTCCACTACCAGCCTATTGCCCTAGCCCACCAACTCGGCCTAGGATACTAATGGGGAGCTCGACATTTTTTGTCCATTAGACAGTTATTACCAACGAATGCCAGGGAACATGGTGATTCCTTCTGTATTGCAGTGGGTAGATAAAAGCAGCCAAGCCCCTGCTCTATGGTTGTCAGCCATATTTCCTACGTTTCTGTTTATTTACTTCCTATTTTCAACCCACCCTTCTGACCATGACCCCCTTATGACCACTGTTACTCCGTTGACTAATTGGTTCGTGCTGTCTGTTTTTACCATAGTCGGTAAGATCTTTTTTACCGGCAGCTATCATGCACGAGGATATCCATAGCTCCAGAAAATACATAGTGGCTTACGTGGAGTTGTTTCCTCAACTTACCTGCCTTATTCACTCGTTCACTATTTACTCGTTGACACGGCATTTCAAAACACGAGATTTTAGGCCTCGTTTTGGTGGAAAAACCGCCACAATTCTTGTGGTTTCTCATCCACCTTTTATCGAACTGCACAGAGGCATTTGACCCAGGTGTCACCTATTCTCACCTCCTTTTTCTTATTGGCAATTCTCGCTAGGACTCACAATAATTTGTTGCTAGTGCTGTTACACTTTGCTTTCCGTATTTCACCCAATCCTAAAAGCCACACCTCAAGGTCACGACGGCCCATTTCTGTTGTTGCCAATTTCCTGGCATAATGTTGCTGTTCTGTCTCTCCCTAAAACCACAGATGGTAGAATAGCAAGACTTCAGCCTTTTTTATTTTGCTTCCAGAACCTACACTTAGGGACGATTACCACCTGCTTCATCCAATGAATAACTAGGAGCCTCTCTCGCTGAATATAACAAGTGGGATTTACACCATTTGAATTTCGTCAATCACACATAGGCTTTCTCTGGGATTACCACAATCCGGCTACTAGGACAAATATTACTTTACCTCACTGCAATCGTACAACTGATTCTAATCCCAGCGGTGTGAAATGCCGTCAGATCTACAGCTTCGGCCGCACTAGTCGGGCGTGCAGGACGTCTGCAACTATGGGCGGGAGCAACTAGATAGGTGGACCACACCTCCTATCTTTGAAAATAGTTTATAGGTTGGGGGGCCAGCGCACGGTCAGTCCCATCCAATAGCAGTGCTTGTGGATAACGAAGTTCTATCTCTAGGCTTGCACTGATGCGGCAAGCTTTTTCTTCACTTCTCTCTAGTTGTCACAGGGTTCCCTTGAAGCTTGTTCTTGGTATTGACGTTATATCCTGCCATTTTAATGCCCAGCAAAAATTATCATTGTCTATGTGAGCCTCAGTAAAAAGCTTTTCCTCTACCTACTATCAGTCTTTTCCTCTGCACACAGTGGTAGTTTATGCAAATACTCACTGATCGTGGCAGCTACCTCACTGCCCAACTTCCCTGAGTTGCGCGCTCGGCCGCCCTTTCGCATCATACGTAATCTTGTCCGTTCCCCATGTTGGAACTCGCTAAAACTGTCCAATCACTGACACATCTATTGTCACCGTTCATTCCCTCACCGGTCACCAAGAGAAGTCCGGCGCTGACACATCTTTCCGGAGTCCTCCAGCGGGCAGTGAAGTGATCGGTGGGTATCTGCGCTCCTTATTAGTTCATTCGACTGCCTCCACAGTGCCATTCCAGCGAGTTATTCTGATTTTGCAGACCGTCACTTTTCTTCATGTATGAACTTTGCCGACACACTTCTTATGCAGCTTGGCTGCTTGTCACCATTATTTCAGTTCTTTGCAGTTCAGTTCAGTTTGCGCAGGACAGGTAATCGCTACGGCCAATCGAGCGTCTGGAACTCCTTTGACAGTATGCACACCATTTAGGCACCCACCACTGCCGAGTGTATTCCGTCTAATCACCGCTAAAAATGAAAGGGAAACGGAAAACTTCATCGCACACCAACCTGTCGAGATGGTCGTTAGATAAAGTACACTTACCGTCCACCTAATACACCGTTACCTTCACTACACCCTCAATCTGGCAGTTCCCCTGTCCCTCCCGATTTGGCATTCGTATGTTATATTACCGAAGCTGATCTTGTATCCAGCCTCTTAAACCCACCACTATCCACGCAGAAACATGTACTTTATTCAATAGCCCTCGATCCACTGCTACCTTCCGCGAGGTACTTCGGAAGCTTTATTCTTCTGTAACTTTTGCATAGCGTACGCTATACAGTGTTCATCTATTGATGTAAACTTAATTGGTGGCTACTCTACCATACCTGTTGTAAAACCACACACCTGTGTAATAGCTGCAGCCCTGCTATCCATATTGACTTATTTCACTTTTCCTCTTAGACATTTTTTGCCAATCCTCTTTAAAATGAACAATTTGCAGTACACCCGTCTGTTTTCATCCGGTCGCTTCCTACCACCACCACTCTGGTAATTTACCTCTCCAAGGTACAGTAAATATTTGCTATATATCTGATTTCTCCAGTACCCAGCAACCATTTAATACCACCGTCTCTGCAGACCGATATATTTTTATTTTGATACCGACCGCGTCAACGAGATTTCTATCCATACTCCTTCCATGTCTTGAAGTCTGTAAGTAATTCTTTACACTTCTTTGCATAAAGATCGACAACATATCCTTTGAATAGGTTTGAATTTCCGCCAGTGGTAATTATCTCTCATACCGCCCTCGTGTGCACTCCATACTTCCAGCCGACATCATTCAAAAATAACCGAGCCCACTACCTGACCTTGAGTCCTCTATATGCCGGGCGTTCTCATCATCTAAGTACATTTCGGTGTTCTCTTAAGGTCCTGTCTGCACTCAGCTTATCCCATTGTGAAATCTGATTCCGTCATCAGATGTACCGCTTGTACTTGCATTTCAGCATGCGTCGGGCCCATCCGAGATAGACTATCATTACTTCTATTATTATCAACCTTCAGCCTGCAAAATTAGAGGCAGTAGGGCGGTTTCCAGTACGAGCCTCCTCACCTCGAATCTAGGGCTCAAACTGGGGCGCACCTGCCCTGCCACCACCCCTTCAGAAATACGTTCAGGCGTCGCCTGAATGTGTGGTCATCCTCCTCTCCCACCACTTCCGTTGGCAGTGCATTCCAGTGACTCATCACCCTCCATGAGAGGCTGTACCAGCGGCAGACTGACTGCTGTTTCATAAGCGTCCGCAAAGGACCTTGGGTAAGTTTGTGAACCCTTAAGTGAAAGGTAAGCCATCGACTCTGGTCCCTAAATCATCACGAAGAATACGTCTGGCGTGAATAAGATCACTGCGAATTGTACGATATTCTCTGGGATTAATCTGAAGGCTTAGAGACAACATTCAGAACTGATCCCACTTTATCTAACGGCGCAGCTAGTGGCAGCCCGCTTTACTCGTTCTAGCTTCTCAACTTCAATGGCCGTAAAGGGTGAATTGGGAAATTTGATGCAACCGCTACCCCAGGATTTTCTCAAAAGCCATTACACGGATAGGTTTTCCGTGTGAGTTGTAGAAAGTGCTGCTCCTCACCCTTTTACTCTGATATATGCACACTTTCCAACGCGGATATTGATTTGTCATGTCTCGTACCAGTGTTTTAGCGTAACCAAATCTTCCTGTACAACCTGTCGATTAGCATCTGAATGAATCGTTCTCCAGCTTTTAAAGTCATTCCTGTGAATGAGGCTAGGCAGTTGGAAACCGAAAGACTGATCGTTTAGATATTCCAAGAAAGGTAGTGACCCCAAAACTGCACCAATTGGGACCCTTCTAGAGGCAATGAAGGGAAGGAAAAGCTACCGCTTGAATCTCAACGCAAACCCTCCTCTCTCTGGGAAGTCCCCAATCTAATGAATCGATGGAGCCTCAAAGCCGATGGTCCCCAGTTTTGGCAATAGGCGTTCATACGGCACCTTATTGAATGCTTCGCTGGAACTGACAAAGATTGCGTCCGTAGATTGCAGTGCGGCCTTGGCTTCCGACCAGTCTTCACGGGCAAGCAGCAGGTTGGATAGTTACGAAAGCTGCTCCCAAAATCTATAGTGTTGGTTACTCTAACATACTCTCTGGGGTGAAGAGCAGTCTTGCCAACTATGGATGTCAAGCTAACGGGAAGATTATTATTGACGGCTGCTTTTTAACCGGCTCTGATCACCGAGACAACCATAGCCCGTTTCCATTTTATTGGCAGTTGTCTAGCCAAAATTGACAATCTAAAGAGTCCAGTGATTGGCGGGGCCAATGCTTTAGAATGCTGCTTTATTACCAGGGGATGGATACCATATGATCTCGAAGACTGATGAGGTTTACCAGATTGTAGTTTCTCAGCTACCTGCTTCTTGACGTACTCTGGAAAAAGTGTGATAGGTGCGCTGCTTTGCACGGTTGGAAGCGGCATACCTTCTGGTGCCTACACAGATGGGCATTGTCTCTCCAAAATATCCATGGGGTGGAATGGAGTCGATCGTTGGAAGAATAAACCCACTGAGGCCTATTACCACCGTTTGTTGCTTCCATTAGTCAAGGGTCAGAAGATGCGCTCACTTGCCTACTAGTGTGTGCCAAGGTCATATCCTGCTGGTTTGCTGATGAAATGATGATGGGAAGTCGGCATGCAGTAAACCACTGGCCAAAGTGTTACCAACGACGTAAAGCGCAAATATGCCGGCGAATTGTTGGCTTTTACCCAGTTTATGCCAGGAGGGTTTTTTGGTAAAGAACGAAGTGTTACCCATGAACTACCACTTTAGAAGCTTCTGATCGCAATCAATAGCCTGCTTGATGCTAACAGTTTATCCAACCGCCCGTTTGTGTACACTCTACCATCGTAAAAAGTATAACTCTTCGGCACCTATCTTTAAAGGCTCAGCGAACCATTAGTCGCCCACGACCTCGGGTCTCCCTGTTCACCTTTCCTACGTATTCGTTTTCAAACTTCCTTCTGCTTCCTCTTTAACTCACTTGCCCTCAGATCTTTTTTATCGAGGCCAAGTCTTCCTTAGGCTGGGGCAGCATTTTTATCTTCCCCGTTCATAACCAAGGCTACAGACGCTCCCGGGTTCAACTCCCTTTCGTCAGTACTAATCCAGTTTACAGGTATCTTTCAAGTACCGACCACATACACGGTCGTATGCTTGCGCTCAAAAGGGGTTATATCAAGTTTTACAGGGGCAGTTGTTATTTTTTTCACATCTCACTGGCGCCAACCTCCGGAAGTTCCTCTGCTGTTAGAACCTACAACTTTGAATAGTCCAAGTGAAAATGTCTTCAGCATTTTGGCTCACACTCCCCAGTTTGATACCATATCACCTTCACCTTTATCTGGCACAAACCCATCCACACGACCTAATCGATTTCTGTCTCCACCACCGCAATTAAACCGTGATCACATGTTTACTAGAGCCGGTAGGAATGCTTACAATAACAAAGTCCAACCTGTGCTTCCCTCTTTGGTATTCTTTCTGGATCAGCGTTAAACTAGATGCATTCGGTGAGTCCCATGGCCGTTCCGCATTATCGTGATTAAACTTCAATGACTCAAACATAGTTGTCTGATGCTCACCCCACTGAAGACATCGCTGTTTTAGGTTACATGTCTTTCAGCAAAAACAGATCATTCCAGCATGGGGGAGGCTGTCTCGTCTACGTAAGGGAAGGTCTCGCCGAATATTTGTTCGAGCACCCCACTCTAGACGGTATAGAAGGTTCATTGTGGCTCAGTAGCAAAACCGAGTGCCATGAGATTTTCATTGGTTGTGTTTACCGTCCACCTAGTCCAAATAAAGGCGACTTCCCTACTATTACTGACTCTGGGAATCATACCGCCGACAGCTCTGGGGGAGAGAAGCTCACAGTAGGTGACTTTAGTGCACCGATTCCCTTACGGTCACAGCTTTTTGCTCCACAAAACTCATTTGAATTTGTGGCTACTGTCAGCCTCGGGGGATGGAGTAATGTATCCTCCCCAGCATGACTAATTAACACTCTAGACTTATTTTTTACCCTGAAGGACACCCAGGTGTCCACTTCAGTCCAAGAGAAGCTTTCTGAAAGTGAGCTTTACGTGGGTTCCCGTAGGTACTAGATCACTAAAAATCCCACCAAAACCTACTGGTTGCTAACTTGCTCTGCCGTACTAAAAGGAGCCAGTCACTTCTGCTTATATGCGCCCAAAGTTGTAATGAATTTTTCTTGCCTTGAAAACCACAAACGATGACTGATAGGCTTTGTTCTACCTTAAACAACTGTCTTTATATGATCAAGCCGTAAACAATCCTCTTTAAGGTGCAGAATCAAATAACGCAGTATGAAACAGCAACTCTCGTAACTACAACCTACCGGCCCCAAAGTAAGAGATTGCTGGTTACGCATAAAATCTTTTCACCCAGCTCGAAATACCCTCTCTCGTTTGGAGTAGGTGAAAAGAAACCAAATTCAACAAGCTTTGTGCAAACCGAAAAATCAAATATTTTGGCTGAAGTAACCAAAAGGAGACGCTGGATCTAATTCACTTACTTCTGCCCTTCCCTGCAATAATACTCATCCAAAGCACGATATATATCGAAGGCTTTCATTGAGTTCTTTGCATCCCCAATAAATAATTATTCTCCTCCAGTTATTCCACTTCCTGCTTTTATTCTGTAGAAAAATCTGTCGACGACTTTTTGTCACCCAAATGTAATATCAACTCTGTTATCAAGTATTAGGAAGTCCTACCACCCTAGGTGGCAAGCTCTATATACCGCCATTTTTGCTTCAGGCTGAACTGGTTTCACAGTTTATTGTCAAACACACTTAATTTATCTACGTGGTGTGGTTTTCAACCCAGGCAACAAAATCCTCACGTTGTATCCAAATTGACATAAAGGGATCAAAACAACACCCGGCAAGCTCTGGACCTTTCGATCACACAGCAATTGTCTCCAGGATCATGGAAAGGCTAATAAAAGCTGAGCTTATGAATAAACTTCTTGGACATTATCTTAAAAATACTGCCTTGCGCGGTTTTCTTAAATGCCGCCCATGTTCCACTTACGTGACGAACTTTTGTAAATCTTACGAAGACGGCTGCCAAAAATGGCAAAGGGGTGAGTTTAACTTTTTTCGATATGAATAAAGCCTTCCACCGGGTTTCTCACTCTTGACTTTTAGCTAAAGTAAAAACTTACGGCACTTCTGTCGCCTTTATTTCATAGTTTCCTCCTTACTGGTCTTCAGGTTACCAGGTGGTTGACAAGAATGGCATAGCCTTCGCTAGCATAACACGCGTGAATACGCAACTGATTCATCAGTCGTTAGCAGTGGTCAACTGAAGTAAAGTTTGCGAAAACGTCGCCTGGTTTCTACACCCGTTCTCAACTTAGGCTGACAAATCAGCTGCACATCATCGCACCGCGTGGTGGTTGCTCATTGGCAGATTTTCTATTCCTCTGAGTAGCGGATTTGAATCAACAAAGCAATAAAACTCCTCGAAAATACGCGTACATTTACTACAGTTTTCCGCAACTACTCTCATTTCATCGAATCTTGACCACGCACAAGCAAGTCCTTTTCAATTGAAAGCATATAAACGCTCCAAGTGAACAAAAACAACATCAGTTGAAAGGTTAAGGAAGTTTGCTCAAAGGCGTACACGTGATTTGTTTGGGAAAATATTTGAATGTCGTCCAGGTCCGCACGGTGTGATTTATCTCCATATATGTTTTACTCACCAATACTAGGCCAAGACTTTTTTGGACGTAGGAAAGCTTTCCCGGAAGGTTATATAAACAAACAGGTAACAGGAAACCAGCAACTCACAACTTGGTGAACTAGCGTGTTTCCTGCTTCAGGAGATATGACAAAGCACTGTAGAAAAAGTAGTGGGAGTAACTTTTGAGCCCATCATAATCAATCATATGTGTGTGATCCTTTTTGCATTTATTGTGCTTATGGTCATCTGTGGCTGGTTCACTGAAATAAAAAAAAACATTAAAAATTCATCTCTCAATCACAAAATCCCACAAAGCGAACTTGTTTGACGTCCCACTTTGTCTGAACCAATAACGGACTCGGGGAGAAGAATTGAATACCCACCAGAGATAATCTATCTTGGGGACGCAGGAGCTGTTAAGAACCAAAAACGAGCAGAAGTTCTCTCCAACCTTAGAAGTAGATGGCAGTTGCACGTTGTCCTCGCCATCTGTTGAGAAGTGACGTGGTCTTTCCTTGATTGGGATTAACTGCTCAGTTACACAATTAGCAATGAAAATAAAGATATATTTCTCTTCCGAAACCGAGACGCACACATGAGGGCATGATTACAGTATACAATATCAGTGAATGAGGTGGAAAATTAAAAATATGTGAGGAAGAGCCGGCCACTTTTATAGATATGGGAGCAAAATTGAGCCGGGTTTAATTAAACCACGGTCACAACGGCCCACTAGGCAAATACTAGTCAGTTTCGATTTAACCCAGGGCTATTGTTTTGATATGGATATTATGGCGAAGCTATTTCGGAGAGTATTCCAAACTGGCCGATTTTTTGCTGTTGATCTGTTGCACTTGCACCTTTTGAATGCTCGGATTTGACGGATACTGGTGAGGAAACAGGGAAAAGACGGCGTACGGTTTTTCCTGAGGAATATGGTGGCCCAAAACCGGAGAAACTCGAGGCGTGAAGGATCCGTATACTTCACTTACACTGGGTCCATTATTGTTCAATACACATTCCTCTCGTACTCAGTGTCCTCCGTATTTACTGAGCTTGGTGCTTAGGAAGGTGGCTGACGAGTGGCGTCCGTATCCGCTTCCACCTAACAAACCTACTACATGTAAACAATCGGCGGAGATGAAAATGTTGAAACCAACGTTGTCTCGGGGTGCGGAAGATGTAATACATGCAAGGACGATGCAGTGGTGTTGAGAGATGCCTCTGTAGGTGCTTTGAACGAGGTAAGCAAGGAAAACTGTAGAAATGGTGCCCAAAAGTACATTTACGAATGTGAAAGGAACCGAAATGCCATAAAAAAGGTGAGACGGTTACCAGGTACACAGAGTGGCATCCAGTGACTTGAATATTTAGTTGGCGGGAAAAGGATGAATACCCAAGACGTGAAGAAGGATTGCTAATCGGATGCCGTCAAGGAGAAAAAATGATGAACTTGAGTAGACCGTAAAGGCCTCCGCCTAGACTGGGCCTGACTACTATGCTAAGATGAAAAATACGTCAGTTTTTTCGAGTCTTTTGGGGCATTTTGCATCCGCACTGTTTAATATACGTAAAAGTGTTTCGCAGTATTTCGGGTTCGCGGGTCCACCGTTCTAAGGCTCTTCGAGAGGAGGGGGGTCATTGGCCCCTTCATTGTAGTATGCTCCGCTGCTTGGCTTTTAACCATTCGAAATTGGAGAAGTGAGGTTTCGGCCGGGTACAAGATATCAGGGGGCGACTGTCTTAAGCACCGCATATTTTCTGGTGAGTATGATACTCCTTCGGTGTAAGGTGTGTTTTAAAGTCGGAAGGATTAGCAATCATCGGTTAAAGTGAACAACGAAAACTAGCAAACCACGTCGGCTGAAAACTATGGGCATTGGTTGCTCGCGCGGTGAGAGCTAGTGGGGCTATGACGTTGTATAGGCTCGGAATGACATACCAATAAAGAAAAAACTGTAAAAAATTCCGACCTGTTCAGTACAAAGCTTTCGGAAGTGCTTTTATGCCTGTCAGTTAGACTGCGATCAAGTAAGCCTGCAGACGACGGGCTCCATTAAAGCCTCGGCCCACAAGAGTCAGACTTTACTCCACGGTCAATAAATATGAAGAACCACATGGCAGAAGGTGCCTGCACTCAAAACTGTGGGATCACCTGAGGTTTATATCCAAACGTTGTGATAGACAAAATAGTGCTTAGCTGGATGTGAAATAGACGGAGGGAGAGAGCGGCTGTCTGAAAAATGTTCCAGCTGTAATTATGATGGACATTTTAAAGGTCGATAAACAAGGACGAGATATGATAATATAGAGTAAAGGGATCGGCCGGCAGGGGTATGTGGGAAGCTCAGTAGACTTTCATCCGATCAAGGTACAAACGGAGGAACCGATGGCATAACTGGCGAAACAGATTGCACAGCCAAGGGGTATCCACTGGTTTATAGCCACCGGCTAGTGACCGGTGTATGTTTGCAGGATATTGCTGATAGTTTGTGCTGCATCCGCAAGAGTGAGTAAGGAGCTGGGACATGTAAGACGTCGCCTTCTTACGAAAATGAAGGAAGGTAGCCAGGTAGAAAAAAAACAAAAACGGTTTTCCCTGTGTTTACGTTTGTGGGCTAGTGTTTGTCGTCTGTTGAGTCGACAAGCTATCCAGGTCAGCGACCCTGTAGTCAAGGCTATTTTGGCCGCTGAAGCCGGTAGAGTGCAACAGGAGCGTGCTGAGAACCCAAATAGCAGTCTGTGTGACTGGTCTGAGGGATATTTGACAAGTGCAGCCGCGGGGTGTTGCAAGCCTGACGTTAGTATATGGTGTCGGGAGTTGGTTGCTGTCAGATATAGCTGCAAACTTCGGCGTAGCCTGGATGCTGGGAAAACGAAAAGGCCGATTTTTATCAAAGACGAAGAAAGGTAAAAAAAAAGTATGAATGATTAAGGCGAACGGTTTTTTTCCATGTTATTTTTTAGTTTTTAGGGTTCACTGAGGCAAGTGTTTGTCGTCGGGTGCGTCGGTGTGCTGTCCGGATCAGTGGGCTCAAGTATGAGGCTACGGCAAGAGTTGTATTTGACGTCCACGTACATGGCAGAAGTGCATGGGGAAGGTATGAGGTGGCTGAAACTTAAAGAGGGGTGGATAAGCATACGAAGGGTCTAATGCGCCGTCACCTCAGTCAGTCTCTTGCGCAAAAGCCAAAAGATTGTAGAGAGAACGGGGGCGGTGTTTGGTTTTCCATTTTGCAGGATTAGATTAAGGAACATACCCAAAAACGAAGACTGCACATTTCCTCCACAGCCTGATATCAGTAGTATTTGGAGATCAAGCCGATCCAAACTTTTGTTTTTCTTCGTTTCATAACAGAGGTGTGACTGAGTCCATACAGGAACTTTCCATAGCCTGTCTGCTCGTCTGTAATTTCTTGCGTGTTTACATTTTTCACGACTGTTTGGGGTGGCCTGTTTTCCCCTCTTCAAGGAAAAGCTGTTATATGGATCCCGTTGATATCAGAGGTTTTGTCAGCTAAGACAGGAAGAAAGCATGATGGGGCCAAGCCTACGCACGGGGTAGGACAACGAACATTGTATGCGCGAGCCAGGTTATTTGTATCAATTAAGTTAAAGGCTGGACCATGCCTAAGACCATCGCAGTCCATTCCAGATCACCTGACGTGAATGAGGTTAGCTGTACTGACGGGGTACAGTATGGCGGTTGATTCGAACACCCAGTGGGATAGTCACATCTCTGGGTGTCAATCTATCTTCCTCTAGATTTCTCAAGCGAGTTCAAACGTTCCCAAACTCCAGCGTATATCTCCAATTGGTGCAGCCCCATTATAAGCCAACCTACGCGTGTTGGTCATCCAAAGAATGGGCCAAAATGTGGCAACCATCGAAACTAAAGCAAGTGACCTTACTGATCAATGGAAACCACTTCAGACATGCCGAATGCTGGTCATCCGACAGTGACAGCGGATAATGCACACTCTTCTCTTTTCATCAGTCTGGAGCGAAACTACGGAAAAAGCCTAGAAATTTCTCGGAAAGCCTTGAAAATGTACTAATTATTTGTCATTAGATAAACCCGAAGACTGCCTTGTATGTTGCATTGAATACAGCAAAGGAATCAATCATCTCCCACCAGCTTCTTTCATGGATTTGATGTCGTTTAGCGTGCAGATAACGATATTCAACTGTAGATTTTCGAAGTAGAGAAAAGACAGCTGCCCAAAATGAATCGGAGAGGGAAAGAAATTATACATGAAGTTAAACATTCAATAAGCTGAGGGAAAGACACCATTTCCAGTTTCTTTGATATCACAGATGATTGATGGGTCCCCTTAAAGATAACTGCTTCATTCGGATAATTTGTACTTGACATGTAGAAAATCCCTGAGAGCTTTTTCTTTTGATTGCTAACTCCAAGCCGCACGGTCGTGGTTTTGCTACCATAGTTAGCAGAGAACGGTTGCTTCGAATATGTTCGAAGAATCTAAGAACTGACTCTGATAGTTCCGCTAGCCGTTTTTCCAACAGTATACAAATATGACTCATATGGGAAGGCACTAAATGTATCTGTTTTGCCGTGATTATGGACATGGTTTGCTACCTGCTCCAATAAATGCACACTCGTTGACATTTCCGCCAACCCAAGCAGCAACTGATGTTCAGTCACAAAGGAGGCTAATAACTCGTGGCCTCGTTAGACGTTTTCTCCGTAAAGGTAAGTGTAAAGCAAAATGGTATATACTGATGAATAGAGAATCTGATCATATAAATTGTGTGCTATAATATCCTCCAGTGAGACTATCCCTAAATATAATAAAAACCGGCGGAACTTTATGGCTTTCCACGGTCGACACTAGTCCCATCCTCAGCACTCCCTGCGGAATGCACAGGGTATTGATGAAGCGGCTGCAATAAGCATTTGTTCCCTTGGTCTATTTGACTTTTTGCAGACGATTTTCACTGGAAGATGGGGAGTCCATCCATATTTTGAGTAGTTGAAAGACTACATCAAGACATATAAGTACACAAGACCTACAGGAAAACCCCTAATATGGTCTATGTTAAGTATTTCAAATGGTGAAGGTGCTGAATGCAGACTTCGGAGAAGATGGTCATTTATTAAAGGCAAATCAACTCCGGTAAATATACCTTGTGCTCGTAATAGTTACCCCCGTCCGTGCTCTTGTTCTAGATACAGTAACCAAGGTGAGGCTTCTTTGGGTTCAATAAACGAGCCCGCAGATGGTCGCACAGCGCAGAAGCAAATACCTGCTGAACATTTCTTCCCTGTATACTCAAGCCATTGCTTAGTATCTGTCGCGGTTCTTCCAAAGTGTCCTGCTCGAAGATGCTGATACTGCTTGTTTTCCTGGTCCACTGCAGACCTCAACGATAAGCGGAGTGGTTTTGACAAGACTCAGGACCCGGCCAAGAATTGTCCAGATACGAATCTTAGATGATCCAAAGGGATGCATGCCATCAACGTCCAAATAGACCGTTAGGCCAGTGGCTAGTGTAAGAAATTCTTTTGGCGTCAGCCTGCTAAGTGCAGTTTGGAAACTAATATGGCAGTAAATTCCAAGGTGGGCTGTTTTGATTGTTCTCATACTGCCGTTACTATCGGCCTCCTCGCGTTTCCCTGTTGCTGAGGCAGGTGCTCTTACATCCACCTGATAAACAGGTCAATGGAATTCATCGGAGTGTTGCTTATTTGCGAACATAAGTGCACGGACAACGAACAAGTGGGTCGGTGCGACAACTTAGTGGTCAAAGGATGTCTCGGTGCTGCACGAAACTATTTGCTGTTGGGGGTGAAGTGTTGTGTGTTCCCTATTACTGATACGAAGAATCGAGTTCAGCCATCAATACCGTGCAACCATCATCACCGGGATGGGTTAGCCACGCACGGACTACCGAGGTAGCCCAAGTTGGGATTACGCGCGATCAAAATACTCACAAGTCAGAGTCTTGTACCATGCCGGCCTCAAGCCTTAAAACTCTTATCCCAGCCCCCTGTGAGTTTGCGCACAGTGGGACCAACGTAAAGGCTCTTTTCGGGTAGGGTGCATGACGTCCTCGAACCTAGTTGCTTTTCTAACTTCGTCAACCATTCACACACACGCGGCCGATAGCTTCCGCTGTGCATTGAAGTGACCGATGCGCCACAGAAAACGTGACTCAAATACACAACAGTCCAATCTCCTTTCAAGCCTTGAATCATTTCACGGTCCTCAGCTTTTCAAACCCAGCCATCTGGAGCGTAACCCGATGGAAAAATGCAAAATGACGCTAAGATGGGTGCTGTGTTCAGACAGTTTTGTGAAAAAGTCACCGACAAGCAACGACGCTCGAGCGTGCAGACCTTGAAAAATTCGATAGCGAGCTCCAAATAAAAGTCGTCGACACAACAGCTGCGATTAATAAAGCCATAAAAAACAGGCAGGCAGGAGAGAAGGCGACACTTCTGGACCAGCCAATTATTAACCCCGCCATCAAGACACTGAGGCTTTTGAGATTCAAGCGGAACAAGGAAGGATCATTGGGTAGTTTATCTGCACCTCTCAATGTTAGCAAACCCTCGACCCCACTGTCCCTCAAACCGCCTCAGAGGGAACCATAAGTACAGGTCTCCCCTTCTTATACAACCGCCTCAAACTTCGTTCTCATCTCGAGCCCTCTTTCGTCCATTTTAAAAAGCAGGCCAGTTCCACGGAAACTACCACGAAAAAGGCAGCCTCGAAAAAGGCAAAGCCGCCACAAACGGCCCTCGAATTCCTAACTAAACGTCAGTAATATGGGCAGAAACCAGTTCAGAGCTCTTACAGCTTTGCTTACACGGTAGCACATTCCCTACCCCTTGGAACGGGAGCGACCACCGGCACTATTTTCAAAAAGGGGTATCGCCATGAACCATGGAGCTACAGACCTATTAGCCTAACGAGCATTCCCAGCAAGATCTTTGAACCTGTGGTAAAGCGTGTTATACTGAGGCACCTGCACAAGGATGGCTTGACTGCCCCTGCTGGACATGGCTTCTGGCCGGGAAGGTCATGCATTACCGATATGCTATCCGCCATGGATAGTCTTACTCGGGCCCAAGAAGAAAACGTGATTGCGCAAGCAAAGCGCATGACAGAGTACCGCAAATTCTTCTTATACACAAGCTGGGATCTTACGGAATCTGCAGACACGTGCTCTCTCTTCTTCGTGGCTTCCTCACTAATTGGTCATTCAAGGTCAGAGCAGGTCCTTGCTTCTCGGAGCCATCCGCAATGCACTCTGAAGTTTTCCAAGGATCAGTGCTAGGTCTCTTAGTGTTTCTCATTCATATGAATGACCTTCGGAAGAACGTAGCAGTGAACACTGCAATGTACTCTGATGGTGTTACCATCTGGGGCCACAGCACAACAGAACTGCAGTGGGCAATGGACCAAGCCAAGCAATGGTCCACCGACGGGAGCCTGACAAATGATGACGACAAATAAGTGGGCATGTCATCTGGTTATTCTCAGGCTCAACTCTTCTGGACGAGTAAAGCCACACCAACTTGAGACGTGGAACAGCATAAGGTCATGGGCCTCTGGTTGAGCAAGTGGCCTTCATTCTCCTACCATCACCAACTAGCCAGAAATTCCGCCCTTTGCTTTCCTACCATTGCAAGAAGGAACTTTCCTCCGATTATGAGAGAAGACTTTCAGATCATTAATGGAAATTAAATCAAACCTGTTCTAGATTACGGCGGTCATATTGTAAGCTCTGGCCTGGTCAATGGCCGAGACATTTTAGAACGTGTGCAAAGGAAAGCCACAAAGCTAGTTCACCGACTTCCGCGCACATCTTATCCTCAAAGGCTGACAGACCTCAAACAATACCCTTTAGAATCCTGCAGCACTAGGGGGGATTTCTTCTCAGTGTAAAATTTTGACTGCAGGACTCGCAGATCGCTTTTTCAGGCGCTCGTGCCCGGACACCCACAGAGGACATGCTAAGAAGGTACTCGAGCCTCATCCGCGCAGAAACACCCGTAAGAACTCTTTTACTCACAAAATAGTTTAGCTGCGGAATGACTTACTGCAGGCGGTCGTCGACGCTGCGAGCAAAGAAACTTTTAAAAAGCGGTTAAGCCTCTTCCCAGAGATAATTTTTCCTCTTTGAACTTTTTTACCATTTCAGCCGGTGTCCGCTCACCTTCAAGTTTCCCTTAACCGGCCTACCTTTCCTTGTTCTGTCCCTCCCTCATCAGAAGCATATGAAGCTACAAAGACTTTAAAATAAATAAATGAAGCAACATAAAAACTTACCGTTACCATTCCGTCTGCTTTGATGTATAGAATTTGGGCCTTCGTTGTGCTTTTTATCGCATGCTTTCATGCTTGCTTCTGAGCGCCACATCCGTAACACTTTACTGGTCACTCTAGACCTCTGTCTGTGCTACCACCTGCCGCATATGCCTCTGATAGTTGTCCCAGCCTGAACCTGAAAACTCACCTGAAACTGTGTGAGAGGCATTTATTGCTCATTTTTCTCCTCCCTACTTCTCCAAGATAGCCTCCCAGCCTCTTTTCTGCCACTGTTGGCTAACACATCCTTGTCTAGGAAATCCTCTGAAAATAAACGGGTCAGCAAGATAACCGACTCGAAAAAGCCACCTTCTCGGTCTCGCCCTGATGGAATTCCCCCCGCAGTTCCTTTTCATTGGGCCTGATCCCTCTCTTTTTTCTATGAACCCATGTACGTTGTCCATGCATAATAGACTAATGCTAGGGCAAAGGAAGATCTATATTACTTCCCCTGGGTTAAAGAATGGGTTTCCGTGTGACTGCGGCAACCACCTCCCTACCAACTACCCTCCTGTTACGTGTGGCATGATGAAACAAACAGTCGAAGAGCAAATCCCCGATTTTTGCCCCTGCAAAAATCTAGTTAACCCTTCCCAACATGGCTTAGCTGAAATCAAAAAATGCACCAACGGTCGCTTTCAATTTCCCAATACCATTTATACTGCAAAATACATGAAGAAAGCAGTCATCATCTTCTCTCCGCACTCGACTAAGGCGTTTGACAGGTTATCGCATACCCACCTACTATCCGAAATTCGCTTCCGTGATATCATCGACCCTTTTTCCCGTTATATAGTCTTATGCGCCTCTCCTCTCCTAAAATGCTTTGATCCGTGACCACCCGTCGTCACTAGAATCCATTAAAGGCGGAGTGATTCAGGGAAGAATTTTAGGTCCCCTACTTTTCCTCATGTTCTCAGAGGACATTTTTGCTGCAGTCCACAATGGCAGTCCGTATCCATTTGCTGACAATATCGAGATGGTGTTTACATTGGTTCCATGCAATCTGTCCGCTACACTAGCTGACATTTCTGATGGTTTCACCTCCCTCGACCAGAGGTGCCACACGCTGCGTACGCAGTTCTGGGCGTCCAAACGTTCTCTACTCACGTATAAATTGACTATAGGCCCTGGATGCGTCCGGCTTACAGGCCGCCCAATCCCCATTCCTTCCTTAGTAACAGGCTTTCGCCTATACCACTCATCTTTTTTCCACTTCTAAGAACAGGCGTCCTATCGCAAAACCAAGGCAAGCCGGATCACTGGTCTGAATGTTTGCTGCTTTGGGCCGAAAGGTAGCACCTCCACCGCAAACCGCTTCCCCGTCGAGACACATCTCGAATACGGCTCTCTTATTAGCCCTAACATGAGCAAAACCAAGGCCGCCACAACCGAAAATGCCGATATAGTCTAAACATACGGGCTTAAATATTTCCCGACGGGAGTTATGACACCATAGTATGTGAAGCGGTTGGAACTGATGAATTGGTACCCGGATAAAACTAGATTTATGTGCAATGTTGTAGAGCGACTTTTGTTTGAGTGCGTGCCACAGGGGTATAGAGGGTTGTGGTCAAGGTTGCGACCTTCTTTGACCGCGATGGTGGTAAGTGCTTTGTGTGTGGCTGTGCATGGTGGTCTTGGGACATTTTCTCGCCTAATTCGTGGTAAATACAAGAGTTTTGAAGATTTTCAAATGATTTTCTGGTCCTTCTAAGGGAAACTTTAAATTTCTTCCCTACTCTTGGTAGTGTAGTTACCGTTTGTTGTATAATTCACCTAAGTAGGTACCAGCTATCGAGATTACTTGAGGAGAGGGCCAAAAGTGGCGCTTTCCCGCGCCCGTATGTTTGGCTCACACCGGAAAAGCCCTAGAGGCACACTGCCTACTTCCGAATTCCGGTAACACGACGGTGACCGATGGACTGAGAAATGAGTAAAATTTCAAAGAAGAAATGACTTAGTTCATTCTAATTAAGTGTATAGATTATCTATGCCTAATTTATTGGATATTTGGGCTGGTTAATTGCATTACAAACGCAGCACCAACCGTTTCAACTGACTGGGATCCACCTAGTAGCAGCCGTTCTGGTCGTGCTTTATTCGCTGGGGTTAGCGCCCTGCCCGTTCAATTTTGGTGCTGATGATCTATGCTAGCTGAAAGGTGTTAGTGACATATTAGTTTATCATTTACTGATTAGTAAATGATAAGCTGAATAGTAAAACCGAAGTACTGTGCTATATTTTTACCTTTACCTTAGTGACGTGTATATTTTGGATGGAGTAATTTTCGCGTTGTCTACAAGATACCCAGGCAGTTTTGTGGAATTCATATGGCGTGGATGTGTTCGTAAATAACGCTCCGATATTGATCGATATGTGTAGTATGGTTTCCAGCTATGTTATGATGCCTTTTCATTGCTTTTACGGTTATCGGATAAGTGTATTTTGGGACCTTGTTACGTATTATTCGTGAACAGTGGCCGATTTGAAGAAAAAGAAGGGATGCCATTTGCAAATAAAAAACTTGACTCACTGATGTGTGCTATTTGTGATGGAGCCGCACTATGGGAGCATCGGTTTGGGTGCCCTAAGTGGAATTCGCCAGGTGAGATTGTTCAGTGTCATTCTGACCTTCTTTCAGGCTCGACATCTTGATTAGTTACAGATGAGTGCAACACTGTGGTTTCCGAAGCTGAGGGAGAGTGAGGAGCTATCGCAAGAGGTGCAGAGCAATCTGCTGTGTGTTCCCACATCACAATCAACAATAATGTGTAGACTACTCCTTTTAATCATGGTATCCCAACCGAAACAGAGTTGGTGGCTCAGACAGTTTGTGAATCCGAAGTTACACATGAAGAAAGACTGAAAGTATCACGTAAAATCTGTTTCCGTGCACCTTTTCGTATTAAGTACTTTTTTGGTCTGCCTACTTCGTGCAGCACAGTTTGGAGGGGAGAGTGGTTCCCCGCTTAACTCACTGTCAAATGCCATCATTCGATGTCGACTAACGCTGGTGCAACAAAAAAGTATCTTGGAGGCTGTAAAACAACCATATACCGAATGTACGGCAAGACCCAAGGACCTAGTAGTCACACCAAGCGATCGTCCCACCCCGATATCGGAAAATGTCGACTGTATACACCTGTGTTTACCCAGGGGCCTCCAAATGCAGTTGAGCAACACCACCGCTGTACCGGACGAAGTTTCCTTCAGCTAAGATGTGACGGCACCCCCGTGTTTCTTTCGTTGGACCTGCAGTTGTGGCTTGTCATTGCGAGGGTGGTTAAACCTCATCGCTTAGCAATGCTAACCGCGGGTTTTTTATTTTAATCGTGGCAAACCATCAGAAGTTTCATCTTACTTGAATGAAACTGTCAAAGAGCTGCACCATTTGCTGACAGAAGGCCTCAAGCTTGGTGAAAGGTTCGTGAAATGTCACTTGTCATTCATTTTTTGTGATACTCCAACAGGGGCCTTTGTTAGGCAATTGGAAGGTCCTACGGACTACTTTGGCTGTGATAAATGCATCCAGTGTGGGTTTTACTGCGAGGAAAGGATAACGTTCTCACTTGTCAAATGCAGGTCACGTAATAGCGGAGGTTTTCGATCACGTCGACACTACAAAATAACACGTTGATGTGAGCCCATTTCTTTTCCCCTCCAATGACACGGTTAAAAACTCCCCACTGGATTACAAGCACCTTGTAAGCTTGGGTATAATCAAGAGGTTAACTGATCTGTACGAAACTTGTAAAGCATTCGTAAAAAAGGCGTTTCCTTGGTGGTATTTCTAACGTCGTGTACAGTGTTCACGCCGTTATTCATTTACTGGCATTCGTTCTTTATCAAGGTGCTCTAGACCCCTTTTCTTGTTTCCCATCTGATTCCCTCTTACGGACAGCTGGATTCTCCATTTGAGGTCCCAGGATCCTGCTCAGCAACTGTATTGGCGTCTGCGTGAGCAAATACTTCTTGATAATGATGACCCATCTGAGGCAATCCGCAATGGCGCTGGAAATCCGTCTCACCGGTTCCGTGTATGCAAGACTGCCATTGTAGTGAAGGGGATGGTTCTATCTTGCTTGCCACCAAACAACATTTTCGCAGCCGGGGGAAACCAGCTTTTGTAGGGAGCATTTCCCGGGATTCAACGAGTGTTCGGCATTTTTTAAACACAAAAGGTTTTTTTCTTACACCGATGTGATCGACTCACTTGTACATTTTTTCCATTGACGGAATGGATGGCAATGTTGTCGAAGTTTCTGGTGATACTATTTTATATAAGTGCTTCCATAATTGTCTCGCTAGTAACAATGTTTTGGTACCTATATTACATACCTTTATAAAGCAAAACTTCTCTTTTTAAAGCACGTCTCAGGTTTTGTCGTTAGTTTACCATGCAACAGAAATAGCTAACCTTTTCATACGTACTTGGTCGTCACTTTTGACGCTGACGACTCGGTAGCCGTTGTTAACGGCACCTGGCTTAATGATGAAAACCAAGTGCTTTGGCCAAGGTCCTCAACTTTTCAGGCTTATCAAGGCATGTTGTTTGAGGGCGGATGTTTGCCGGAAAGTGTGCCGACATATGGGTTCCGTGAGATCTATCACACAGGTAACGTTCCCAGTTATAAGTATTCTTCTCAGATGATCTCAAAGACGCAATGAAATTCAAAAGGAATTTCCTTTCTGAATAGCGAATATCAGCCTCAGCGGATGATACCCCCGCCATGACATCATCTTCACAGCGATACACCGTTTGCCCATAGTGCATTGTTATACATTGTTACATTCCTCCAGAATTCCGGTACCACTGACAACTGATGACAGTACAATAGAGATACCTCTGTCGCAAAGGTTTCGAAGGGAGTCTTCGACACCGTCTTCCTACTCTCCCGATTACGTCATGGCTCTTTGCCACTCATCAACGAGGTAGGTTCAGTGTAATCTCTTCATTTCACACCATTTATAGTCCACCAGTATTGACGCCTCGGAGTAGGTCCAAGGAAGACGTGACACTGTCAAAAGTGGCAAGTCCAAGGTATGCTGCGTAGAATTTACCAACACTCCTGTTTTTCAGTTGGCACAACACAACTGGCAACGGTGCCAGTATTTTTGCAGCATATGCCCGCTAAGGCCAAGAAGTTGCAAGGTATTTCCCCCGTTATCAGCTATTACTACTACAAAACTACGTTGGAGGTTCGCTGTCAAACCCAAGTGGCCCTAGCAACGACATGACGCTGATGATCTCCAGACCGGATAGCGTTATTTGTCGCCTGGACGCGAGAAGTACCGCGGCCTACTGGCCTTCACATGCAAACAATATCAACGGTCTTCTGATGCTGTAGAAAGATCTTACAGTACTGGATAACTTCACGGGCACTTTAAGTGACAGTATAAATCTGCATCATAATACAAGGTTATTGCATTCAAGCGTCACATATGCACCGGTCTTGGATCCAGTATCAGCCAAATGCTTTCGTCCTTGATCGGGGAAAACCTGGTTCTCACGTGCAATCAGACCGGAACAACTGGAAAAAATGCAGTAGGAAGTTTCACCTTTCCTGACGCTGTCATTTGTCAGTCTATTGTAATGTAGCTACTGTTTATTTACAGACGCCATAGAATCTGCCACTCTTTTTTAAGGGAGCCTTCTACGGTGGAGGTGGAGAGTACCGTGAAACGATGGATTATTTGGGCCAGAGATGGCTGCTTAGGTTGCAAAACCGCAAAGTACGTTCATTGATCACGTATTAGTAGTCCCATGATAAAGTTTTGCTTTACCACGGACGACGATAACAAAAACCACGCTACACCCAACTTTAGGTAACTAAATAACATTTCCGAGTCAGTAGCATATGTGTAAACACAGTCATATACTTATGTATTCATATAATTATGTATGTATATACATATATATATATATGTGTGTACATATACATATAGATATATGTATTTCTTCGTCCCACTATTCATCTTTATTCTATGAGTCACACTTTTGTTTTCCTTTGCAAGGCCTGGCGTAAAACAACTTGATGGGAAGCAGTTTTTTTCATTTAAATGGGATTGTAAAAGCACCCACTCCATAAAATTATTATTTCGTATACTTCGTTCGTTTTAAAATGTCGACAAATCAGTATTCTGGAACAGGTCTCATTCGGGTTGCTCTGGCCGTGGTAGAAAGCTAGATCATGCCATCCTTGATTAGGAATTGCTCTGGCAATTTATTTGGAGAGAAGAGCACGAAAGTGATTTCGGAATGTAGTAGAAGGCCATTATAAGATTTTGTTTGCAAAGTATGTGAAGGTAAGATAGTTCACGTGGGTTACTTGATCGATTAGTGGATTACTTCTGTACTCGCGTAAACTTCGAAAGAGCTGGAATAACGTGGTCGTTGGAGGTGCGCGTGCGGTCTAGAAAGTTGGGTTTAAATGTAAAAGTGGATCGGAGTCGTACACAGATTTCGAACTGATTCCGGTATGCCCTTCCGGTACTGGCACCCCACTGGTAATACGGCCAGCAAGCTACCAGCAACCTACCGACTCTTTTCCGTAAGGCATTCGGCAGGACAGGCAAGCTACCGGGCCCGGTCCGGATCCGGCCTGGAACCGATCTGCTACTAGGGCCTCGAACGATCCCTCACCAAAGACTTGATTGGACCAAGCTCACATCTGACCTGTTTCGAACGGTGTGACCAGCTCAAATTGGAGCTCATTTGGCCACGATGTCTGAAGCTTACACACAGGCGGGTTTTTGCTACTATTCATCCACATTTCATTGTCCACAGTGTATGCTGGCTGCGAAACCTTTTTCATCCTTGCCTGTGCCACCGTCATGCCTGACCGTCAAGTCTAATTTCCCCCTTTTACTTTATAGCAAAATACGGAATAAACGCCAGTTGAGGTATGCGTTCTCTCCGAACTCCCTTCTTCCAGGCGAACATCAAAAGCACACCTCAGTGTTTCCAAAGCCGTCAACCTGACGAGTGAAAGCATTTCATGGATCACGCGTGCGAAAGAGGCATTCAACTTCAAAGCTCTCAGTACATCCGAGCAACCTAGCAAGTGAAGGCGCTACACCAAGTCGTTCTGCATGCTCTTATTGGTACAGTTTCCACTAAGGTATTTTAGTAAATGACTTACACGCAGCTTCTCACGGTATTCCAATAACCTGAAGTAACTCAGGGTTTTTACCCAGCATCAAGGTCTGAGGTTAGCAACCGACTTACTAATCCAACTCTGTCAAAATTCTTCGAGACATCGTGGCTGAATCGGGCACCACATTCACTGAGTGGCAAGCCTCTTTCAGTCTTAGAGCATCAAAAGCCCCCACTTCTTATCTCCTCGGTATCTTATTCAGTGCAACCAGTCTAAATATACAGTAAAGCTAGTAACAAATAAAATGCTCTTTGGCTAACCTTTTTGTCTTTAGAGAATCATTCAAGTTCCATAGACGACGTTTTGACCAAGAAGTTGCGTCTATCGCTGATCAAATAAGTTATTCGAATCCTGACAGTCTACTTTCGGCTAGCCTCCTCTTGGGCTCGACAAAGTCCGAAGTCTGCGAAGAATGAAAAAATTCCGAAAATTCCGTAGTTTTTACCTTTCCGGAAAGCTTGTCCCTCCTCTTTAGTAAGCAGTCATTGCTCGTTAATTTTGGCACGGCACACCATGAGGGCCACTGCCAAAGGCTCAGCAAAAGTCCATAGCGGGGAATGTGCCAGCTGCTGTGTCAATCTCGGGAGGAAGGCTCTGCCGGGGAATTCTTCAGAAACAGAGCCCGATGCAAGATCTACCTCATGTGAAAATACAAACGTGGCTCCTGATAGGACCCCTTTGCGTAGGGAGAACCTTAGACCGGTAGCCGGCCATCAAGTTTTACCACCACTCCCTCAACCGTGCATCCCAATCCCTCCAACAATCTACTACGGCATTTCTTCACCTCTGCCGCTGGCCAGTGCATCGGCGCAAAAAGTCCACCTTCATTTGTTCCCCCCAGCTCCAATACCACAACGTCCCCCTGAAAGACGCTCTTTGACACATGTTTTATGTCTTAGACAGGACATGGAAGTCAAGTTTTGATGGCAGGAGCTAGGAGGGTGTTGACTGGGATAAGCCATAGTTTTGGTAGCATATAAACGGCTGTAAGCTGCTTACGCCACGGTGTAGTGGGGCGCTTTAGGCATGACGGGATTTGTTTCAGTGAGAGGTGGGTAAACAAACTTTTGCGGTTATATAAGGGCGATAGAGAAATAGATGAATTTATTCTAGATAATGGCGACATTCCGGTCATAATTCGACAGTTGACCATGGGCATTTGCCTGATGGCGAGCATCATGTTATGGGTTAACTTCGATTTGTACCCTTTTCCGAGGTTTATATTTTCAGAGGAATGCTATTGAGGCGATGGCAGGTCATGTATCTGCACACGTAGTGGAAGATATAGTGCTAGTAGTGCTGGATGCTAGGTTTAGATATGGAATCGTATGGAGTTTTAAGAGGACTGTGTTGGACACTGTGGCTATCGGAGCACTTGCTTTCTTTTATGTGCAGGCTGTGGATGATCTTTTGGTTTCGCTCCGGTGAGCATCGGCTGGAAACAAGCGTGGGGTGGTTATATTCTTGATGTATTAGGTACAGATGTCTGAGACCCTGTGCTATTATATGTTTTTTTTGGGGGGGGGTGAAGCTTGGGGCTACCGCGTGGGAAGCTCGTGCTCACACTTCATTTGAGCTAAAAACACAAGGTAGGCACGCAAAAATCTAGGTGTGTCGCAAACAACTTGAGTCAGTAACAAGGGGTCGGCTTTAGAGAAATCAGCTCTCATACTACTCTTGAGCGCTAACAGGTGCTTGTGCTATTCGGTCCGTGTATCAACAAGAAAGATTCTAAGCACAGCGGACTTCACATGGATGAACTTTGGAAAGCTTGTACAGAAAACGGAGTTTGGCATCAATGAGCTGGTTGGATATGTGACAAGAAACCCAGAAGAGTTCGCACTGAGAGAGATGGGGTTGGGTTGTGTGGTAATTGCTCATTCGGCAAGCTTGTCTCCCCGCACAGGGTCAGGCGGAAGTACGGAAGGCTTGGCTCGTAAGCACTTCAATTTTTCTTCGGGCGTCCTACAACCAGGTCGGGTGGTGGCCCTAACGGGGAATTCATTCGTTACTGAAGGGGAGTAGAGGATGAATGCAATATCTTTGCCGCCAGAAGCACTTTTGATGCTTTGATTTTTGATTATGAATAGCTGGATAGCATGATTTTCCCGTGGAATCACTTCCGATTTCTCCTCCGCCCGGGCTTCTTTTCGCCTGACCCATGGGGTATGACCCTGCTAGCTTTGGCTGTTTTTCCACTCACACTACTGTAGATTTGTTGCCATTTTCCCATCGGTAACGTCGCTGCTTCAAGCTATGAAAGAAAGAAGTGGGGAACAGACACACGGAAAGCTTTCAGCACCCGCAGAATGCATACTCGTCCGCTCGTTTCTGACAAGGCCTGAGTCCGACGACGTCTAGTTCACTTGTCAGCCGGCTAGTGTTAGCACGATCTGTGGTGATATACCGGGACGACCCACAGATCGATTATAGTTTCTTTGACCTGCTATCAGATGTTATATAAGTCAATCATGGGGGGATGCCAGAGTCATGTGCTTGGGAGGGAATTTGAGCAATGAGTGCCTAAATATTCGATCCTGGGTGACCACTGAAAGGAGGTCGAGGAGCTTGACAGGCCTTTCCTCTTGGGTAAGAGACTAGAACAAAAGTAGCACTGTAAGTATTTAGAGATCACCTTTCATGCAGCTGGTGATATTTCATGTATTCAGTTACTACTTCTGAGGCATTGGCCCCGGTGATAGAGAAAACTAATTTGGGGCATTGTACCCTGGTAGGTTTAGGCTAAGGTAGCGGCAATGACGGTGAGTGCTGAGGCACATGCCAGATATTGTCGAGGGTTACGTTCAACACCTCACGATCACCTTTTAGGCCCTATCGGTATTCATATACGGATTCAAGAGGGCAATCAGCTATTGGACGTCCAGCGCTAAGTGCAATCTTGACGCTGGGTCAGGTCGTGGCTGTAACGGGTGGCTCATTAGTTATTGAATGGGCTTGGAGCGTTAATCCAGTGCCTTTGCAGACAGAAATATTTTTATACTCCGTTTTTTAATTCCAAGTAGTAGCTGAGCGATAGCTTCCTCGGTCGAAATAAAAGCTACCTCTTCCGTGTCAGGAAAAATTAATTTCCGCTAACCACTACGTAAAATGTTTTCCAGAGGCTGCATTATTTGGACGCAGTGGGGGATAAACCGGTGATGAAAGTCATCCGGGCCTGGAAATTAGCGCAGTTGCCGGTAGGAGTGAGTTTCAGGTTGGTCGCGAGTGGCTGCCACCCTGTTCCGCAGAGGCTCTCCGCCTGAAGCCGAGATTTCGTGGCCTCGGAATGTGACGTTGTTCTACCTTGTTCACAGGTGTCAGGGTCCTTAGTTATACCGCACTGGCTATGGCGCTTGAAAAGGGCGCTCACGTGTGTCATATGCTCTTTTGCTGAAGTACTTGCCACCAAGATATCATCTAAATACAAGAAGGTATTTTTCAAACCTCGTGTTGCCTCATGCATGAATCTTTGAAAGGTTCAGGCAGACCTGCTTAGCCCAAAAGGCATACCCAAACATTTATTAGTCCGACTGAAGTTGTAACAGCTGTTTCAGGGAGACCATCCTCAGCTACCGAGATTTGGTTGTAGGCCCTGGCAGGGTCGACGCGGCTGAAAACAAAGCAATCCTCCAGTGAGAAAGTTAGATCTAGGAAATGTGGATTGGAGTGCTTGTCTGGGACAGTGTCTTGGTTGAGAGCCTTATAGTCGCCGCAGTCGCCATTAGGTTAAGGGACCATGTGAAGAGGCGAGGCCCAGGGGCTACTGGACGGGTTTTGTGCCTCATTCTGGCACGTGTTGAAACTCAGCCCGTGCCACGCGGAGCCGGTCTAGTGCCAAGCGACGGGGCCGGCTAAATGCTGGGGTTCCTCTGTTGACAACGTGGTGGGTGACGTTGGTGGTCACCGCAGGAAGAGGTCCAGATTACCTTAGCTCTGCCGGGTGGGATAAAAGGAGTCCTGCTCATGGATGTTTGGCCCGAGGTTCGGTGTTCAGTGGCATTGTGTGAGTCGCGGGGGAGAACGAACCTCTTACAGTAGCAGAAGTCTATCTTTCAAGAACCTTCTGGCATCAGGTTTCGACCAGGAGGTCGAAGTGGTAAAGGAGGCCGGTACCCATGAGCACCCAGCAGAAGGTGCGACGTAGACACGAGATGAGGGTGTGACTTTCCGTCGTTAGTAGCAATAGGAGTGCCGTAAGCAGCACGGAGTTGCTGGATCAATGGGATCGTTACATTACCTGCTTCCTTTGGAATGACACTGACCGCTGCACTGGTATCCATTAGGAGCAGGTTATTGGAAACTAAATCCCGAACTTGCAACAAGCAACTGCTATTATGGCTGCCGACTGCGTTATTCGTCAGAACGCGTCGGGATATTAGTTTCCCTGTCTGGCACCTGGGAAGGTGCAACCGGCTCCGTAGCTCCGGGCCTCCTCTCAAACCTTTTGTGATATCGACAGTATCCCGATTGAGGTGTACTAACGGGGCAGTCAAGAGAAGGGCCCCTGAGACGCTCAAGTCGGTCAGATTTGCGATCGCAGTTCTGGTATCTGAAGCGAGAACTACAAGGAAAGGAAAAACATCTGGAAGCCCGCTCGAAAGCAGCTACCAAAATGTCCTCGGAGTGCTTTCCCATGGTGGGAGTGGTGACCTTGGGGCCATTGGAGTTTGTCGCGGCAGTAGCTTGTGGATGGTACCGTCCCATATACTTTCCGCTAGTTTCGACGCTAAAAACCTCGGGCAGTGCTTGAATATTGGTTGATAACCGCTGTACCCGCAACTCTTTAAGGACTCCTTCCCCAAAAAGTTGCCCTGTTAGCTGTTTTATTTCTCTCAGTAGTGCGGAGGGTTTCTTACTACTTAAATCTGTTCCTTGAGTAGGCCGCTTTGGTCTTGAAGATTCTGACGGCAAAAGACGAGAGATTACCGCATTTTCCATGGCTGTGTACGAATAGACGTTGAATATCACATCGCTTATCTAGGTAGCATCGTTAGAGGAAGACGATCAATAGTCCACACGTAACGAGTGCACTGGGCAGTGATTTTTTGTGACTTGAAGTCTGTCTCTAACATAGGAAACCAGAAATGGGGATCGTCAATACAGAATTCAGGGGCTGCAAGGGAGACTGTCAAAACGGGAAATTCCGCATTAGTCTTACCGTCGTTGCTAGCCACAAGCGCCACTGTACATCAAATGTAAAAGAATGAATGAGAGTTTGTTGAGCAACAGTGAAACAAAACTTGTAATATCCATAATTAAGAACAAAACGTGATTGGTAGCAGGGATCGGGATTTTCCCTTTATATATCGGAAAAAGCGTATATACGAACGAATCAAAGTGATTCAGGGGCTTACGAGTGTCCCTAATGGAGTAATTTTGTTGTTGATGCCTACCTGTTTGGGATTTCCTTAAGGTAAGTCAGACCCTGCTACTGTATAGCGTCTATAGCGCCTGGTCCTCGGTCGGCGACAAGATAACGAGGTCTTGAATTCTGTTTGGAAGTAGTACACAGGTACGAGGCCGAAGCTCAAGTGGTTCCGGATCCTGTGAATATCCATTTGTCTGAAAGTCACCGGTAAGCTGGAAGATAGCTCACCGGATTAAGGTTAATAGAAAAAAGAGAGAGGGTTCAAAATACAAGCCTTGACAGTATCTGGCTTCTGGTATTGCCGGCCAACTAGAAGATAGACCACTGGACAACGCGGAGGGGTGCAAGATACTGACCTTGACTGCACTTTGCTCCCTGCATTGCAGTTGATCTGAAAGATAGACTGCTGGAAGGCAAGAGAAAGTTCAGACTTGGGGCTGTCCGTCCAGCCTGAGCAGCACAAAAGATTCAGTCACGATAAGTCTGTCAACATCAAACAGCGATATCCTTGAACCAAGCGCCGCGTGCAGCCTTGCAGTGGTTCAGCAGCGTGCAAAAGAGCAGAACTAAAAACCCTGGAGCAGTATATCATGAGTATTAGAGGAAAGCAACGGCGTGCAGGCTGCGCCGAGAAAGTGGCATCACCAAAGTCGGTAATTTTTCAGGTGAACTAATTTGTGAGTCTTTTAATTGTGTTTCGTATCTGTAGCACTGCACCTCCGCTAAATAATTCATTCAACATTGTGATCTTTCCACATTTTCCCTGACGCATCTTCTTCATCTTTTAACTATGGTTGTCTGTCTTTCCAACTATTTCGTTTTGAATTCCCAGATGAACTTCCAACCACCATTCATGCTGCCTCAACAGCACAGCACATCCCATATGAACTATCTGTCTTCCTGTCACCTTCATGTGGAAAGTCGTTTCCTTCACATCGCTATGGAATTACCTAAAACGATACTAATATGCTGGTCTAACTCGCTGGCATTTACTTTACTGGTTACCTCCTTAATCAGGCATTTCAAGCCAAAGTTTTCCTGGCCTAGTGATTTGTTCAAATGACAACAGTGGTGATAAAACTTTCTGTACGCAGCTGATATCGCTGATTGTACTCTGTTGACCCCAAGCTTATTCTGTTTTCTACCATGAATGTCTACTAGTTGGTGAAAATGTCCCTCCAATGTTCGATATGGACCCTTCAAACATGAATCACGTTCGTCTTTTTTGGCCTTCACAACTCCAATTTTTGTTGCTTTTTCCAGAACTAATAATTTACAAAAAAGTAATTTATACTGCACATTCTGCACTCTTCATAAACGCTTCTCCAGCAGCTCTGGCCGACTCGCCGCATAGCCCGTACCCGAAATCGAAACTGACCCCTATTCACCGCGTTACCCGTAACCATTTCAGTTGTTGCCATCATGTGTGAATCCCAATTTCAAAATCTGTGAATCTCCCATGCTGCTGTGCAATTAAGTACCCCTTGATCATGCCCTGCGCTTGTGTCCTGATCATGGTCAAGAAATATTCCGTTGACATTATATGGCAACTGAAACTGACAGTCAGCATTCAGTCAAACCTTGCGCGTTGAAAACAATAATGGAGAAGTTTCCTACTAAACTGTCACATTTTGCATAAAGCAAACCGTTCATTATGGGTTAAGACCCGCGTCGCTTTACGTACTAGTGAAGTAATGTGCATCTCAGTGAAAGGGAAATCATTCAGCGCAGATGGGCCGAGTGTTCCCGTTCATTCATAGCGTGATTGAAAAAAGATAAGAAGTTCCAAATGAAACGCAACACAAAATTGTTGCCAGACTCATGTGATGAACCAATCATATTCAAATCTACAATTACACGTCCAATACTGCTCCGGAGAAGGCAAGCAGGATAAGTAGAGTGGAACGGATGTGTTTTACGCGGGTGCTGCTAATTAGGCCCAGTATGAGTAGTCCGCTGTATTTTGTGAAGAGTTGCGTGAGCATAAAAGCATGCCAAGTAAAAACGTGATATTCAGCGTCAACACGAACCTATCTTTGAAGAGGGTACAGTGATAGGCAATTAATTATCTTGTGTTCATCTGGTACAGCCTCGATCGTTTTGAGAAACTAAAGACTTTTCGGACATCCTGTGGGATCTATTGTATCTTAGTTTTTCTCTAAGGCTTCATTTTGCTTGCAGTGTATGCCTAGTTTGCGAACGTTTACCAGAACCAACCCTCGCGAAGCTTTCTGCTTTGCTTTAGTCACACTGTGATATTTAAGGGTGATTTTTCTATTTTTTCGATACAGGATTCTGTGTCTTACTACATACGAGCGCCGTGAGTGATTCCGGGCATAAGAGAATTTACGATACGTACTTTGCTTTTGTTGAGCTCCTAATGCTTAGTAGTTCTGTTCAGTATTCAGCACACTCAGCCCATTTCGCATCGCAAACGGCGTCACGCAAACGCGTCAAACAATGAATGCCTCTGGAATGAAGGTTTTTGACACAACTGAGGAAGTTGCAACGTTTATAACGCAAAGTTTGTATTACGTGTGGTTTTCCAACTTCTTGGTTGATAAAAGACATTTAGACGCTAATTCCACATTCTGATGGGTTGAGAACTGCATGAAACGTTTCAAATTCAGGAATAAGACCCAAAACCCACTGAATGGTGCAAGGAAAACGGCGTAATCGGAGAGTATGCGTAAAGTATTCTGAGCACGGATCAAGGCAGAACCACGAAAGAGTACGAATTGCATTGCTCAAACGTACAACGAGCTCCACAGCAAGTGTCAACAGAGTAACCGAATCTCGGCTTACAGACATTCGAATAATACCGGTGCGCCAAGCGAAACTCACCAAGTCGAATGAGTTAGCTGCACGGAAAAATTAAAGAGAAAAGAAGCAAAACGGGTCAACGTTTTGCAATGGAACCAAACCATCAGTTCTAACGGAAAACAGCATTATACCGTAAAATTCGTCATCTCAACAGCCATGCCGCCAGTGCTGAGTAAAGCTTCACCTTCTTTTCTTGAATTACTGGAAGGTCATGATTCATTTCTCGCAGCTGGACGAGATACTTGCAGCTAGCCTAATCATCGTTTATAGGTCATGCACATCTGCAAAGTTGAACAAAATTTTACGAAGATTTTACAAAGCAGAGCGGGAAGAAAAGCCAAACTGGATTACACATCGGTTAGGGTAAATTCAGTACCATTTACTTGGCAAGATTGAGTGTCATCTTGAAGTTGGGCTGCGAGAAACTTAGGGAGAAGAACAAAGTATAATATATTAGGGGGAGTAGAACACTGGCTACAGAGCACGTATGAAAAGCACCAGGTCGACGAAATAAGGAATAGTGAGATTGCCCCGGGACGGAAACGGAGTGTTCTTTTCGACGGAATTTCGGAGCTATTCACGAAAATTTGCAAGCGAAGGGAGAGGGCAGTAAAACGCCATGTGGTGAGCTCACTCTGAGCAGTGGAAGCTCCTTGGGCATGTAGCTGTGGAAAGAGCTACGAGACTAGGGTGGTGAAACGGGATGGCTGGCTGTAAAAGATTCAAACAAAGACGTACGCTTGTCAAGTTCGCCAGCCCCCCGCCTCAGGGCCACTTTCTTAGCTGCAGCAAAGTAACTCAGAAAAACCTGAAAGGGAGTGATAGAAGTGGTGCTCGCTGATAAGGTAGCTGTAGTCCGTCAGGCAAGTTTGGATAGAACAAAAACTCCGGGTTTTAACACGGCCTTTCGAAAGCCTCCGAGATAGAGCGCAAACAAGGTAAAAGAGCTGGGATCCACGGAGCCCACGGCCAGGGACGTGAAAGCTTTGCTCAAACCCATTGCTAAAAGACCGGACGGCCGCAACTCCGAGAGGGGGGATTAGGAGAACTGGCTCTCGCCGAGACTCCAAGGAAGGCTATGCATGAAGCAAACCGGGGGCCGGAAGCGGTGTTATTGGACAATGGCGCCAGGAATTCAACCATGATAAGAAGGAATGGTTTGGGTGCCCAGGTCCCGAACCCGGGCACCTGCAGCCTCCCTCTGAGAAAAGCAGGAGAATTGAGGGGGGTGTTGTGACGCTTATGACCTACACCAATGCTGCAAGCCTGTGTAACAAACGGCCAGGGCACAGGGCAGAAACAGTGAAAGACAGGTCTAAAGACAGCCACTGAAATGTGGCTAAGGCCAGGCCAATGTGACAGTGGACTGATCCCAAACTTCCATTCGGCTTTTAAGGCGGATGAGCTGGACGACCGGACCGGAAGTGGTATAAAGGCCCTCCCGGGGGAACAGTATGACGGCTCTGAGAGCGGTCGATTGGTTTTGCCGAATTAACAAGCTGTGAAGGTTGTACTAGCTGCGGGTAGACAAAGATAACCAGTTTTTGTGGTCTTATCGAAGCCCAGCAGATAAAGTTGCTGGGAACAGCGATCAGCTTGAGTTCATCGCCAAGTGTACCGAAGCGGGACAGGGAACACACATCATGGGTGATTTTATTGCGCCCGAAGTAGGCTGGAACCAGGAAACCACTGCAAAAGGCAAATTTGGGGAGGGACTGACCCAACTCTTCCACAGGAAGGCTCTTCTTCAATAAATTATCCGGGTGACCAGATGGCAGTTTGATCGGTCTCCTTCAGTCCTTGATATGGCAATGATCAGAGCCCCAAATGACCCAGAAGACCTTGAAGCTGAGGGAAATAGATTAGATCTGCCTGGTAAAGCTAGGTTTCCGGATGGATTGGGAGATGGTGAGTGACGATCACAGCTCGGAACTCGATGGAGCTGGGTCAACAGCAGACTGCTGCAGATCGAAGAGGCCGTCTTAGCGCTAAGAAGAGTCAAGCAAAACAGAATACAGCAGTGGTAGACGAACCAAATGAGAAAGGCCCTTAAACGAAAACTAAGAGCATTCAAGAAGCAAAGAAGCGCCAAAGGCTACCGGGCCTTCCTACCGTTCAAAGCAGTGAGAATTAGGCCATCCCAGATGCAATAACAGTGGAGGAAAAATACGGGGAACATACCACTGCACGTAACACACGTTTGAGCAATGCGTAGCCAAATCGCAACGGATCCCAAAATCAAAAGGCGATTATCTGTGATATTCTACGATTCTAGATTATTGAACGAACAACGACACCAAAAAGATACAAACCTCAGTAATGAGATCAAAAGGACTCAACAGCGAGAAACCGAATTGCAGCTTGTGAGCAAGGAGCACGTGCGTCACGCGGGTCCAGAACAAGGATGTGACAAAGTAGCGCTCTGGTCGCGAACAAGCACCAATTGATCTATAAAAACAAACAGTTCCTAAAACAAGTCAATAGTGTAGGCAAGTGAGTGATGTTAAGAATAACACTGAATCGTAATGGTTTTAGGGGGATTTTCCACGACCGGTCGTTACACTGCCCACCAAAATCTCCCTGAATCGTTAGCAGAGTCAAAGGTTTGTTAATAAGGTACTGATTCTTTCTATCTACCATGGCCCCGCTGTCAGTGCGCGCCTAATGCTCGTCGTCAACGTTCTGCTCATGGTCGCACCAAATCCGTTGGCTACATAGACACGAGGCTAGTCTTCATCTTCCACGAGAACAACTGACCGATGGCGGTCATGAAGGGGGCACATAGATGCTGTCCTTGGAAAAGCCGTCCTGCCCTGGCCGTATGTGCTTGCGTGAGTGTGTGTGTATGATGTAATCGCCGCTACTTCCACATATGCAAAAGACATTTCATTAACGTCAACAAAAGCACATTGCGAACACCGTAACATGTTTGATAGGGGTTGCGGGAGACTGCGAGCATCGGGCATGTGTGTATGTGTCTGGGTGTATAATGGAATCACAAGTATCACCACACATCAAAGGAAGACTTTCTGCAACGTCAGCAAAAGACTGTGAGCTAGGTAACGTGTTTGACGGGGACTGTTTGGCATAAACGATAAGATGTACGCATGCGTGCGTGACCCAACCTCCGTTACTTCTACATGCAATGTCGTGTCGTGTGATAAACCAAGGTTTGGACAACTAACTCCATAGTAAATCGTGAACACCGTATGAAATGAAACACAAATATACTTCCATGACGGTGTGAAGCGTTAAGTCCAACAGGAGAATGTATGATGAAAAAATAAATAAATTCAGCTTCCTCTGGTACAGCAGACATGGATTCGGCTTGATCTGTAGCGCTGACTTAGCCCTCGCCATTGTCACCCTTAAGCAAACATATCTTATGGATATCTCACAGTACGTCTTTTTTTCGTTCTCATCACCACCGTGCGCACGAGGCCATCGATTTCTGTACGGCAGTCTTTGATCACTCCAACCGGCCAATCGTCTTGATGTAAATGGCTATCCACGAGGATGACCACATTTCCACGTCTGAATGACCTCTGTTTGGAGATCCACTTTTGCCGAAGCTGCAGTGTCGGTAGGTACTCCCTCGTCCATCATTTCCAGTACGCCTGTGCTAAGTGGTTCACTTGTTTCCATCCGATGATGTGCATTCCACGCAGGGTTTTTGGTGTGGTTACTCCTGCGTTTGACCGAAGTATTAGCAGGTCTTTGGGAGTGAGTGCCGGTTTGCCTTCCGGGTCTGGGTGGATCGACACCAGGGGTCTGTTGTTAAATATGCGTTCTACTTCTGTTATTAAAATAGTCAGCGTCTCGTCATCGAGGGTTTGTTGTGAAGTCAGGGCTGAGTCTTTTCCTAGCCGATCTTATCAGCCTTTCCCAAACGCCCCCACGATGACTGGCATAAGGTGGATTGAAGTGCCATTCTATCCCCTTTGCTACGGTCTTGTTTTGTATTTTGGCATGGTCCAGGCGGTTCCACCATTTATCTAACTCCTTATGAGCCCCAACGAAGTTCGAGCCATTGTCTGAGTATACACTCTCGGGGAGGCTTCGCCTCGCAATGAACCTTTGGAAGGCCATTAGGAATGAATCGGTTGTCATGTTATGCACTACTTCAATATGGACTGCTCTGGATCAAAAACGTTATCGGGCAGCCATACCTCTTTTGCGTGCTCTTTGCTGTCGTACAAGTAACGGGCCAAAGCAGTCGACGCCAATTTCCACGAACGGGCATCATCCCGGTTGAACTCTTACGGCTGGAAGGGGGGCCATCATTCGTTGGCCTGCTGCCGCTCTACGGCGACGACAAGTGACGAAGTTGCCTATGACTCGCTTGACCGTCGCTGGTCCCTTTGTCACCCAAAATCGTCGGCGTATATTGTTCAATAAGCGATTCAAGCCTGCGTGTCCCTCTTCCTGATGTACATGGTCTATCAGGCATCTCGTTATGTAGTGGTCACCAGGGATTATTATGGGGTGTTTTGTTTCGTACTCTAGATTTGAATTCGTCACCCGCCCTCCAACCCTCAATAGTCCGTTGGTTCGCATGGGATTTAGTCTTCGGATACTGCTGTGCAACAGCCTACTTCCTTTGGTGTTATCATCTATCCTGTCTGGCTCGCAGGCCTCGAACGGGAAAGCGTTTAGTTTAAGTAGGCGTAGATCGTCGAGTTCGCCGTTAGTGTCATTCCCACATTTAACTTGTTCTGTGGTCATGTGCCCTTCAAAATCACTAGGAGCACTTTGTATCATATCCATCAGACCACGGCCGTTAACATTTTTATCCAGTCGGGGGAGTGGCACAGTTTTTCAATTAGGCTTACGCTTCCCGTGAAGTTTGTAGCCAGTATCAATCTTTTGGTCTCGATATCGCCATCATCAGCCTTAGATAATAATAGTGTTGGCCACATCTCTTTAGTTGCCGTTAGGAAGTCCGGTCCCATTGTCCACATCCGCAACCTCTCTAGTGTTTTAGGTCTCTTGAGCAGAAGTCGGCCGGGTAACTGGCGGATTGTGCATAGTCCCATTGATCGGTTTTAGTCAACTCGTGGATTATAGTGAGTCTATTGGCCACAAAAGCGTTAAAACGAGTGGTTATGTTGTTTACGTAATGAAGTACCGTGGCTGAGTCCGTCCAAAAGTTTGGTTCCCAATTTATCCGATCGAAGCATCTCCTAATCAGCGTCGCGGCTTTCACGGCCAGTACTGCTGCTGTCAGTTCCGGTCTTGGAATGGACACCGTTTTCAGAGGAGCCACTCTCACCTTTGCGAATAGTATCTGGCTGTGCCGCCCACCATTTGCGTCAACCCAGCAGCCGTTAGCAACTATCCCGTAGCCTATTTCTGATGCATCGGGTAATAAGTGGAGTTGGGCGTCGTTTGCGCACTTGATTCCCGTTAAGCATCTTTGTATTTTGATCTCACCAACTTGCTCTAGGCTGCGAAGCCAGTCGCGCCATAGCTTATTGCCATCATCCTGGAGGAGTCCGTCCCAACTCGTCTTCATTTGGCACAGCGATTGCAGTAAGCACTTTCCCGGTAAAAACCATGAAGAAACGAAACCTAGGAGGTCATAGAAGCTTGAGACTGATGGTAGGATTTCTCTCCGTGTGACTGGTCCTTTGGGTAGGTCCAGAGTGAAAATGAATTCGTCACCTCTGTGTTTCCATTGAAGACCAAGCGTGCGCTCCGTTCGTGAAGTGGATCTCAAAAGCTCTTTCTTACACTCCATTTTCTCGGACTTTGGGACAACATTGAGCACCTCTTGGCTGCTTAAGGTCCATTTAGTGAGGTTGAATCCTCCGTCATTTAAAGTGGTGATGAGTTCGGTTATGTGGAGAATAGCAGTATTTGGGTCGGTGAGGGAACTCGGAAAGTCGACCACGTAGAAGTGGTCCATTGTTCTTCCTAGCAAATTGCTGGTGCCGCCACAGCACTTGAGGGTTTCCCGGAGGGCAAACTTAGCATGAAAGGAAGATGATACCGTCCCAAGGGGATGAACGGTCAGCCTGTACTCGTCAGGTGCGCGACTTGCGTCGTTTTCAGGCCACGAGAGAAGAAGAAAGGCGTCCTCATCTTTAGCGGGCATCTTTACTTGTAGAAACATTTCACGTATGTCCGCGGAGACGGCTAAATTTTCCTGGCTGAAAATGACATAAAACCTCGACTAGTGGTGTTTTCTAGTCTGGGCCCTGTAGTATATAGTCGTTGAGTGACACACCCTGGCATTTCGCGGCACAGTCGAAAACTACTCTGGCTTTCCCTGGTTTCTTTGGGTTCACGACCAGGTGATGAGGTAGGCACCACCTCAAGTTTGCGCTGACAACCACTGTATCCACTCTTTCTGTATAATCCAAGTCAATTTTATGTTGCATGTCTCGCGTGAATTCTATCTTTAAGTGTGTTTCTCGAATTTACCTGGTTTTGAGGAAGCATATACTTTTCAGAGCCATTTCTCGGCTGTTTGGCATAGGTTTCATGTTGGGTTACCACGGGACAGGAACCTCGAAAAGATCTATTACATACATAGCGTTCTCGGCTACCATTTCAATAGCCGCCCTATCTTCTCGTGATGAGGCATCTCTATCAATGGCCAGGTCGGCAAATTCGGCGTTATACAGCTGTTGGAAAGCCTGTTCATTGTTCGCCGTTTCCACTGAAGTGTAATTGATTTGGATTAGTTTACCGCATCTTCTATCTGTACTGCCATATAAAGTCTGGCCGAATATAGTGCATACTGCATAGGGTGCTTTGCGTCTTCCTATTCTTTGATCCAGTGCCCAAAGCGCCTCCGGTATATCACAGCCAACCAGCAGATCAATCTCGTTATTCTGCCGCTCCTCGATCGTAACCCCGCCGAGATGCGGCCACTGAGTCAGAATCGACTGCATTGACTGAGGTGCTTTCATCGGCAGATCCTTTACGGTGAATGCTTCTAGAGTTTCTGCTCTATCGTTGCTGACCAAGGAAACGAGTTGTATGTGCAGTTTTGTCGAATGGATGACTTCGGTGCCACTTATTGTGCTCACTGCTAATGAAGATTGATTCCCTCTGATTCCATATCTCTCTGCGAACTCCTTCCTTACTAGTGTGGTATCCGAGCCACTATCTATGAAGGCCAACGCTTTGACAACCCCAGTTGGGGTCACTACTCCCACGGCCACTACCCCCAAAAGTACAGCTTTACTGGCAGACCGCGACGTTGACAAATAACACTGGGTTTGGTACTCGTCTCGGGTAAGGTGACTCTCGCCTGGTGCAGCAATCGATGGTGTTTGCCCGTGCAGCCCTCGTAACCACATCGGTTCCTTGTCCTTCAACCTGCCGCCCGGTGCATGGTATTGAGACAGATAAAACATGCTCCTGCAGTTCTCGCCATTCCCCACCGTTAGTCTATTGTGGCGTTGCCGAACTTGGGGCATTCTGGTAGTCTATGGCTAGCACCACCGGATCTACAATTTGGTTGCTCCGTGGCATCGCGTGAAATGGCGTGCGCATTGGTCCAAGGTTGGTATTTTGGATGTTCCCGTGCAGGGATTAGAGCCTGGCTAGTACTGGGCCTGTTTGCCCGGTTGCTGTCCCAGATAAGTCGGCCGAACCTGCTGTAAGCTATCTTGGTTTGCCTGTCCAAGTATTCGGTCAGGTCTTCGAAGTTAGCCTCCCTGTCGCCTCGGCTTACCCGTTCCGCTTCTTCCGCCCACCGACCCTGTAGTTCGGGAGAAAGGTGACGGACAATGTTTTCTAAAGTGTGCATGGCATCTAGGTCGGCCCTGTAACCCAAATGGCCGAGGGCTATCGAGCAGTTCTGCTTGTTAGTCACGAGGTTGGCCATTGGGTAGACGTCGCCCTTGGTTCTCTCCGCCTCTACCATTACGCCCTTTATTAGGTTACGGGCTAATTTGAACGATTGGCCAAACAAGGCTTTTAGAATCTTTCTTGCTCTTGTGTAGCCTTGTTCCGGGTCGAGCATGGTACACCCGTCGATAGCTTCTCTTGTTCGGCCTCGACAGTAGTGAGTAAGGTAGAGAAGCCTTTACCCGGGGCCAGTTACCTTATTTTCGACGAACGTCTCGAACTGCCTGAAAAACTTGCAGTCGTGTTCGGGTCGCCCGTCGAAAACCGTTAGTTCCATTCTTGGCAAATCGATCGATGGTGTTTTACAGTCGGCGACCGGCGTGGCGTTCCCTATCTTATTGCAACCTGATTGATAGGAAGTGTCGTGGTCGCTGGTTTCATGCTATCGCTCTTTCTGTATACTCTTCTTTTCTGCTTCCTGGGCCTGTTGTCCAGCCGATAACAACTGTTGTTCTAGGTCTAGTATTCTCGAGCTATATAGATCAACATCCTTACGATCCATATTGCCCTCATTGACACATGAACAAGCACTGACAGGACTAGGCGATCTAACATTAACTAAAGAATCAAAGGCATCCAAAACCTCCTCAGTGACTTGCCGTGTTACTTCCTGTCCAGAGTCTAGTGTTCTCGATATTTTTCTTGGCATTTTGCGTGTTTTTCGTCGTTCCAAGTTGATCTATTGAGTATTGTACCACACGTTTGAGCAATGCGTAGCCAAATCGCAACGGATCCCAAAATCAAAAGGCGATTATCTGTGATATTCTACGATTCTAGATTATTGAACGAACAACGACACCAAAAAGATACAAACCTCAGTAATGAGATCAAAAGGACTCAACAGCGAGAAACCGAATTGCAGCTTGTGAGCAAGGAGCACGTGCGTCACGCGGGTCCAGAACAAGGATGTGACAAAGTAGCGCTCTGGTCGCGAACAAGCACCAATTGATCTATAAAAACAAACAGTTCCTAAAACAAGTCAATAGTGTAGGCAAGTGAGTGATGTTAAGAATAACACTGAATCGTAATGGTTTTAGGGGGATTTTCCACGACCGGTCGTTACACTGCATGTCAAAAGCAGTCTGAACGTATGCTCCGGCTGCTTTCGTTCTAAGGCAGCGCCGAGGAAAGCCGTAGGCCGGGTCATGATCTCACGAGGATTTCGGACATGAAGCAGAGAGGAAGGACGGGGAGCCATTTATGAAGGCAGGGACTGGGACATATGTACAATTTACAGGCCTAGCAATCTGAAGTCAACAGTGGGTAAAACTTTCGAGAGAATATTACTGGAGAGAATAGTAGGCCATAGGAACTAGGGGTCAGCATGGGCTTTGGCACAGGCTCTCTTGCCTTTACAACCCAATCAGCTTCTTCGATGAGATAACCAGTCGACTGGGCTCGGGACAGTAGTTGGAAGTCTGACATTTAAATGTCAAAGAAGCCTTTGATTCGGTTAATCAATGACTGTCCTAAACAAAAGCGGGAAGGTTTCAGCTTGGGAAGAAAATACCGAAGTTTATTGAACAAAGCCCCAAGGAAAGGGTGTTTCGAGTGGGGGCAAAAGGCTGTTTGTCGGACAATGGGTGGCTGCGTGGTGGCACTCAGCAGGGAACATACCTTGGCCCTCTGTTTTTCCTGATGTACAGTACCGACCAGGCAGACCTGTTGGAAAGCCCGTGCCTATAGTTCGCTGACCACTCCAAGCTGGTAGGAAAGACAGGTGATGCAGCAGCTCAGAGTGATCCAGACAAGGTTTATCTTTAATAAGTGGTGTCAGATCTTCCCCATAACTGGAGCAAATGTCGAAGTCTCACCAAAAACGAGGGACCGTGGTCCACCTGAAATGTGTCATCCAAATAATCGGGAAGCGCCTGCTCAGATCAGAGAATCCCGGGATCAGGGGGTGATGGTAGACGCTGACGGTAAGCCATTTGGCCGCTAGCAGGATAAAATGCAAAAGTATGCAGAGCCCGGTACCAGCTAAGCGGGGCTGTCTGCTTTAGGAAACTGCGGGTTTGGTTGCAACCGTACAATACGTTCTCGAGATCTCATCTAGAAAATTGTGCTCGGGAGTGGGAGCCAAATTTGATGAGGGACTTCAGAGCCCCGAGCAGCTCCGACGGCGATTCACCGGACGGTTCAAAAAATGCAGACATTTACGCCATGAACAGAGATTGGAGCAGCTAAGGCTATTTTCTTCAGAGACATGGAGAACAAGAGCTGAACTTTCAGTGACTTTCCAAATCCTCAAGGCGTTCACGGAAGCACGAGGTCATAGGGAGGCTTTATTCTATCTCCGAGGAAAAGGCTGCCCCAGGAAGGGCTTACTGGCGATCAAGAAAGGGAGCATTTTCACTGAAATTGAAAGTCAGTCCTGTGCAGTTAGAGGCTCTATCAACCGAAATAAGCTGCCCCGAGATGTCATAGGCGCAAGCAAAGTAGCTGAACTTAAAGAGAGATCAGACAAAGGGTAGATGACATTTTGAAGAGATAACAGATGCCCGTTCTACCGCTTCACAATAAGCAACCAACCAGTTCCTTTCCCTTAAATCCTTGTGAAGCTCTCACCTAACGCCGACCACTCCCAATATATTATTTCTATTTTCGGGGATATTGGCTGCTAGGATGGTGTGATTAGAGGCTGCGATCCGAAAAGTTGTTGACGAGAAAGGAGCTTTGGGTCCCTGAATAAAGCCAAATATTCTAAAAGGGTCCTTTCTTCCGATTGTCAAAGCACCGGAAATCCGAGGAGCTCAAGAACCTGTACGTTCGGTCACTAAGCCATCAAGTCCTCAAAACGAACGTATCTGTTCTCCAGGAAATGACAGTCCGTTCACTGAGATTTGATAGAAACATTCAGGTTAATGAAGAGACTGTCAGGTGTAGATCGATAAGACCCACTCTCGCCGACCCCAGAGAGAGGCACAAGGAGGCACAGCCTTCGATTGCAAAGAAAGCACTCAGTACCCCAACCTAGGGCACATCACTCCTCGAAAGGATTGGTGGTCTAGTGAAAGATCTCGGAGAAGATCAGGAATGCAACAACATTGAAGGCTTTAGGAATCTAGTAGGCCAATTTCGGGTGGCAGCATGCTCCAACTGTGTGGGACAGTTTTTAGGGTCATATACAATATACTCATTGTCTCCACCTTCCGCTGCCAAAGCCGACGCTGCGCAAAGTTTCTGCCTTTCAGAAAAAGTAAATCAAGCAGTGTTGGAAGCTACGGAAACGCGCCGACAGCAAAACTATCTGGACACACGTTTGGCTTTAGCCGCACAAAGTCCTGTGCAAGCTGAACTAGACTGAACTGAAGTTAACTTCCGCAAAATATGTGAATAGTTTCGGAACGCAATAGTTGAAGCTGCTGAATTGAAATCTGCATTGCTCAGTCCTACTAGGTATCAAAGCAGTCGGCACACACAAAAGTGACAGCATTCTAACAAACCAATCGCTTATCCAGGCAACCAGATTTCATTTCCGTTCTTTACTCATTCTGAATCCGTTCATATGGGGTCGAACTGGGGCGGGTGAATTTCATACGGTCAGTCACCCTCCCTTTTCTTGTTCTCATTGTCAGGAGACACAACACGAACGGGCATCCACAAAAAATTGCGCCCAGCGATAGAACCACATAAATATATCGATTCTAGCAGTATATGATATGTTCCTCATTGCTGGGTCAAAGTCTGAAGGGGGAAGTATCGAGCGACACTCTATCTATCCATCTACACTCTCGGGGAATCGAAATGTGGAGCAAGGATGCGACAAGTCCCTACCTCTCAGTTCAGCACAAGGAACCAAAGTAAGCGGATACAATGACGGCTAGCCCACGAGTGAGCAAGTGATCTGTGATACGAAAGAAATTTGGGCAAACAAGCTAGACAGTTTGCACTTTTGTAACAGTTGAGTTTGCCTTCAAAAGCTCTCATTTAATTCCGAAGGAATCTTTTCTTTTACTCATACTATTTCAGTAGTTCCCCGGCCGAACAGATGTTGAGCCTTGCCATGATAATTCCTCCAGTCAAACGGCATTTTTTGAATACAATCAGATCTAGCATCAGTAAATCACTAGCAGTGTCTTCAAACGCTGCAAGGCCCGAAGCCAGGGGGGAGTTGCCGTGGTCTCAGTGACAATGTACCTTAGGCGTATGGGAAGACATTTACAGCCACATTTTCCCGTTTTGGTTTTGGCACACAGGCGGTGGCAGCACGAATAAAAATTCGGATAAAGTGGGTGGCGCTGGCTTGTGTATACCGGATCCAATCCTCTGAAGCAGAGAAAGATGCAAGTCAGCTGGACCGCACAGCACTATCATCCCGAAAAGTGGGAAGGTGAGCAGCTCTGGGGGATTTTAGGGCTACAGAGGTAGACCGGCAAGCTAGTTGTGTGTCAGTGGGCCCCTTCGGCCAGAGGTTGCTCGGCTACATTGAGGACAAGGGGCTGGCACCCTCATCGCCGGAAAAGCTACCATGGAACCCTCAGGTTTAGGTTCCTCTGTCAGAGAGAGGCCCTACCAGATGAGAGGAGCAAGACCTTCAGGGAATTGGAAGGAGGAAGCCTAATGGCGACAGTAGTATCACTAGCTTGGGATACCGAGGGCAACGTAGAAGAAGTGTGAGGGTGTTTGACAGGCTAATTACTACTTCTAAAGGACGAAGTAGCTGATCTGCGCAAGGTCCGGAGAAGAGGCGTATCACCGTGGTGGAAAAGCTGTATGACCCGGGCATTGAGGCGCAAACAACAAGCATGGCGCAGGTTTCGGAAGTAGTGGACATGGGCCTTTTGTCCAGTAAGAACGAATGAACAAACAGGCACTGGATCAACAGGGGTTCAGAAAGCTGTCATACGAATTGGGGATCGCAAGGGTGGCAAGAAATACCCAAAAGTTCCCGGCATCTCCGTTCGAGCGAGAGCGGAAATGGGGGTTGCTTAGAAAGGAGTAAGGATCAGGAAAGAGGACCCAGCTGAGAACCACAGGCAGAAGGCAGATTCACTTAGGAGGTACTTTGAGGAGGTCTACAGGGTGAAATAAGTTGGTCCGCCGCCGTCTCCAGGGGAGTACAGGCCTAGACGGATGTAGGAGCTTGAGATCGTAGCAGAAGGTACTCTCCGGCATTAGACACACTTGGCCGGAGAAAATCCTCAGGACAAGAGGGTGTGCAACCGGCAATCCTAAAACGGCTGGCCAGGATACTAGCAAGTCCTTTAGGTGAGTTGTTGGATAAATCTTTTTTGGAGGCACTAAAGCCTCTGGAATGGGAAACCTCCAAAATACCGCCAATACACAATAGTAGTGGAGGGGATGAAGTGGAGAACTGTCCCCCTGTTAGCCTACTCTCGGTAGTCCTGAAAGAAGTGGAGAGGGTGATTGGAAATACACTGGTGAGGCTCCTGGAGATTAACAATCTAGTTGCAGGGAAACAGTATGGGTTCACCAAGGGAAGGTCCAGCCTCAGCAACCTCCTTAGTTTCCTTGTCGAGACAACAAGCAGAGTAAACCATGGCGAAAAGGTTAAGGTGTGCATCTTCGGCTTTCGCAAAGATTCGATAGCATGTACCGCAGCTTGTTGCTGCACAAATTTGGAGGGATGGATGTGGCTACAGAGGCAACTGACTTAATTTAAGCCTGCCTGTGCGATGGAAGGCTCTACTCCAAGGTTGAGGACGCAAAGTCCGCAATAGCTAAGGTAACCAGTGGGGTGACTCAAGGAGCAGTGCTGGGGCCGATACTTCCCCTGGTATATGTGAACGAAGTACCGAGTGCCCTTAGATCCCCATGCTTCATGTTGGCAGACGACTTGAAAATAGTCAGATCTCTTCATTCCACCCAGATCCAGGAAGATGTAGACGCTATCCAAAAGTAGACAGTAGCCTGGAGCCTGCCCTTGAACACAGGGAAACATGCGTGTCTGCTAAGAGGTGGGTCCGGGAACACCCGCTATCTGAAACCGGACAGCCAAGAACCAATGTCCTCCAAGACATAGACCCGGAACTTGAGATTGATAGTGACAAGCGACTTTCAGCCGTTGGCGCAGTGCCTGTCAGAGGCTATCAGGGCGAACACAGCCATGTACTAAATGAAAAAGACAGTAAGTTCAACGGACCATACCTCATGCCACCCCTTCACGCCGCGCTGACAAGAACCCACCTAAAATACGTAATCCAGGCATGGGCCTCCCAGTTAGTTAGGCCAATCCATACTTTGGAGCGGGTTCAAAGGAGATTCAAAAGAACGATCTTTGGTGTAAAGGGACTAGAGCACGAGGATAGATTGGGATCACTAGATTTGTTCTAGCTCATATGTAGTCGCAAAAGGGCCGACGTGATCGAAATAATGAAGTAACAGTAGGGGTTGTCCGAAAAGAACCAGCCATTATTCACCCATTAAAGATCCCCCGCCCTCTGAGGGCACGAGATGAAGCTCGCTAGGCCGAGGGACAACAAGAATATCAGAGCTCAGTTCTTTCCGAGGGGAGCTTTATAAGACAGGAATAAACTATCACAGGATGACATGGCGGCAGATACTACCATCGATTCATAAGGAAATTGGACCTACCGTTGACACCAGTATTTCCGGAGGGCCAGGGCGACAGAGGATAGCACTAATAGTACCTTCATCCAGAAATATTTTCCCTTCTTCTCCATTTTCTTCTCCCTAATAATCAGCCACTATTTTTGTCTATCCACCCCTCCACTTTCTACAGTACTTTTTTCGTCATTACGGTTTTTTGTACAAATCCTCATCTAATTACTGGTCCGTGCATGCCTCTCTTCCTCAACGTTTGAACTTCTTTTATGTCTCTCACTGTATGCAAACAGACTTGGCGTTAACTCGACGCTCCCCGATATCCTTTTGATTACTTTGCCTTTTCCAGCACCAGGCTCCACCACATACACTTCCACCCGTTACCCCTGCCATTTTGAACTGGAAAATTCAGCTTCATTTCTCTCATTTGACCCGGCCCATTTATTGAATTCAAAATCCAGTGATTACGTCACCGGTTCAACCCCCACCCTATCCCTCAGCTCAGCTTTCTCCACAATTTCACGCAAAACATAGCCCTTTATTCTACTGAATGACTACTCGAGGTAGAAAATTAAACTCCTTACTGAATCTTCTAGCTCCTAATTATCCGTTTCGTTTTTTAATCTTACTTCCCGCGGCCACCATTTGTCTCAGGGTTCTGCTGCATCGATGAGCCTGTGCTTCATTTTTGTTTTTCGTTCCGTTAACCGCTGATCCCCAGCTGAGCCCTACCTACACCGCGTTCATCTATCTCGCTCCCCTTTTTAGTGTTTCTCAGTGCCAGTCAACCACCCCGTGCACTATACCGATCACCTCTACGACTAGTGCACCTGAGTAATAATGCTGTATGGCTGTCCCCACTCGTTGTTCCCGCTGGCTCTGTTGTCATAGATTTTACAACATGAATAATTGATCCTGGAGCATATACCCTCACCACGTTGCTCAGCCCTCTGCACAACCATCAGTGATTACCTAAGCTATTCCGAGCATTGCGGGGCGCGGTCAGATCCCCCACCTTTAGCCGGGGTTTACCGGGCGCGCAGCTCCTCCGAAACGAAGCACGAGCACAATTAGGCCAGGGTATCACACCTCCTGTGTTTACTTCACCAAGTATTTTTAGGTTGGGTGTACAGAGCACCCCAGCCCCACCCACTATCTCCGGTTGCGGATTGCACGCTCTTACTCTCTTCGCCCTACCACATCCACCACTCTCCGTTTTTGGGTATCTCATGCTCCTGCCATTCTTCTTCCGCCACGATTCGCCTATCTATCGTTCTTGCAGGCACTCTAATCACTTCCCTCTCGTGTTGTTCTACTTCTGTATGCGCACCTACCCGTTCTTTTATTGTTCCTACGTTTTTTCAACACGACAGCCCTCATCGCATGATGTCACTCTAGCCCAAACCCAAAATATTGCTTCTTCCACCCACTTCGCTCTTGTGGGCTCCTATTCTCTATTCAAGTTGTACCCCTGTATACGGTTAAAGCTCACTGATTGCATACCTCACTAGCTACTATCTCGGCACATCCTTTTTTGTCCATCTTACATCTTCCGTTGCTACGCACCAGACCCAGCTGTACCCATGATCAGTCACCAAAAGAACTCGACATTCCAACCCTTGCGTTTATTTTACTATCAAATTTATCATCCTATAACCACCGCCATATTATTCTATGTCAACCTACGCAATTTTTCCGTGGATCTTCCTCCTAGGCGGTGCCATAATTAGCACCTTCTGGCTCAGTGCATTTGTCTTAACGCTTGCAAAACGCGCAGCCCTCCAGTTCCATCGCCCTAAATCCGACGCACAACTATTTCACATGCCTTATCGTCCACCACAGGTTTCTCTGTCCAGGTGTTTTTCTTTTTTTTTCTCTTCGGTCTTCATCCTGTGTCATCTGCGGCAAAACGATCTGATTGGCCATCTCTTACCTGGCTCCCTTCGGACTGTACTCTCATCTGCTTCGTATACTGCCCGCCAAAGGCAAATTCAGTGTGTTCTACAGGCTGCACTGCTTTTCCGAATTCCACCTAATGTAAGATCATCGTCAATTCATTACTTTCCCGCACAGTTCCAAACGGTATGATCTGCTAGTGCCTGATTTTTCTGAACCTGCTCTTCCCTATTTTTTTCTTGTTTTTCGCTGGTACAACTGCTGCATCTTTGCACCACAGTTCTTCTGACCTTCAAGTTACCCTTCTCCGTTGAACTTTAAAATACTCCAAGCACTCCGTATTTCCATTCGCTTTGCTTCCATTTCTTAGGTCATCTTCTTGCTGCATAATGTACCTCCAGCTAATAACACTTCGCCAATTTTCAACCATCGCCACATGTCATGCGTGCATTTTTCTGATTGTTAGATTCGCTCCTACCTGTCATCGTCGATCTCCTTCTTTTAAGTTACCCGTTCATCAAAGTCTCCTCATAGCCATCAGTTCTGTGCTTTCAAAGCCGTTTCTCTTTTGGTCCCCCATGCTCACCTGTCATAAACAAATTATTCAGGATTTATCCAAGTTGATTCTGCACCCTCTGAACTAACATTGCCTTTCCCTTCCAAGCACTGCTACTTTCTTGTTCCCCCTCTTCAATGCTACCTCTCCGCTCTTACACACTTATGTACACATACATATATGTATATATGTATCAACATATTTGCCCTGCAGCCTCCAGCTGTTTGTCGGCCAGTTCTCTTGCCACCATGCCGCCGTCCCTCATGATATGCGTCCACTTTTGCTATATCTTTGCCTCACCTCTACGGTATCTCTATCCTTCCAAACTAGTGTTGCCAACTGACCTAATCTTTACGTCTTGCATTGGTCGCTCCCATTTTTAAGGTTGATATCATTCATTTATCGCAATGGGGAGTACTTCATGGACACCTAATTCCTAGCCAAACAATTCAATTTTTTGCTCTTCCTTTCTTCCCTTATTTTTCTCTTTTTGTCCCTCATCGTTTCTCGTTACCATAGTTTCGCACGCCGATTTTCAGTCCTCTCCATGTCAAACCCACAATTTTCGGCCTTTTCTGCTTGGCTCAGCCGGATCCTTCACTTGACCCTTACTTTCAAATATGCCGGGCGCACATTTGAATCCTTCCCCGGGTTCAGTTAAACTCCCTCCATTATTCCTTGGTGTGCCTATAGGCATCTTCCTCTCATCTACCCTCCAGTTCTACCCACCCTTCGTTTGTCTTCCATATTTCTGAATTTTTCACAAAATTCTTTCTGTCTATTTTGTCGCTTGTAAAAAAATTGATCACGCATACTGCCTGCAACGGGCGTCTCCGAAATGAACGCTCAATAACATTATTGTTATTATCACCATTATTGTTGTTGTGCCCTTTTTTATCATTATTTTGTCTTCTCACTGATCATCATCCACGCTTTGTTGATGACTCTTGGACCCTCTACTGTTCCTTAATTGCGGGAGAGCTGATTGTGAGGCGATTCACTTTTGCATGACGAGTAAACTTGCCGGTTTCGGAGGCTTGACTTTATCATAATTTTGCTTCTGCTGCGCTTTGCGAGGCCGAACCGACAAGTGAGTCGTTAGTGAATTTTCATCCACAGGCAGACAACGCGTCCATATGGTCCAGGCCCGGTGGGACACGGGGGATCACGTGGGCAAGGGATAGGACTACCATTGGCGCTGTCCGCCAGTCTTATGCTCTGATTGGATTTGATACGATTTTGGCTACATGTTTTGCCTGTGATAATTTGGGCCAAATTAAGGGTGTTTGTAGAATTAGTGCTGTACGTCGACTGACGATTCCCTTATCATGTTGTCTTTCTCTTATCGAAACTGGCTTTTCGATACTTGCGTCAGCTGCTTTGAAAAAGAAAGTCCCGCGTGTTAACCTGACCTTACATACTCCAGAGCGTAGCAAACACACTTTTATTGTTGACATTGCGACCGTAGAATTTCTGACCTCAAGAAAAACTCCGAATTGGTTTTTATCCAACGGTCAACTTTAATCATGCCAATGTGACTACACAGGGTTTCGCTGAGGACACACTTTGCACTTATCCATTCCTGTATGGTTCCGCCCAAGCAGCTGAAAAATCCCCATTTAAAATCGAAGCAAACCCCAAGGAGACTAAGAGCACACCCCAATGAATGCTCATACAAACTGGAGTGAAACATTCCAGGGTCTATTTAGGGTCTTTTCAGTTCCCCTTTACCAAAGTCTTTGTCCGAAATTTAGATCCCATTCAACCTAGGGATTGCTTGTGGGTCAGAATTATCTTGTCTCCTAGTGAAGTCCTTTCATTAGTAGTCTATAGGTCTTTAGCTGGCAAAGCCAAATCCAGACGTGAGCTCATTGAACAGGTGCTGTATATTGGGGCTTAAAACGCTTTTGCGCACTCATTATTACTAAGTGATTTTAATGCCCCTGGGGTGAGCTGGGTTAGACTTCACTCCTCAGACAGCAACTTCAGAGGAATCGCTTGTGAGACTGATGTTAGAGTGCATATGGACAAAACACTTCCGGTTTATTATCAGATACAGATTGGGACAAGAAGCCTTTCTTTAAGATCTCGTCCTCACCGACCAGAGTCACTTCGTGGATGTGATTCTTCCTCTCTCTCTCTACTTGAAAAGGGTGATCACATGGTACCGAAACTTGACTTTGTAACCAGATGGCTACAGCGTAATTTCCCAAATCTGCGGGTTGAATCCTTCGAGCGAACTGATTTCTAGCAGACCAGGAATAACCTGAAGCCCCAGTCTGGAAGCATTAGCTGGGAACTAGAAGTTGAAGAAGTCACTGGGCTAATGGAGCAGTACCTTGAAGTTGCTGATCATCTGTTTGTACCAAGAACACAAAACCGATAGAAAGAAATGCTCAGATACTAGAAGTATACACGGACTAGCAGAAAAAAGGGCTCGATTGTTTGCTGTTTAGAAGGTTCATCGATGCAACGGATAATGCAAGCAACTTCACAGCAATCATTCACCTCTGCAAGTCTGGAACAAGGCAGCGCTTTTGAAGCCAGCAAAGTTGCTCCCTTGCTTGAGCACGAGGCTATACGGCCATTTTTACCAACATCTTGAACGTACCGGTAGACCTCGCCCTCTCCCCTTACCTAGCTGATACCGAAGGCCCTCTAACAACTTCTCTAAAACGAGTAGCAGAAACCGTTGGGCTTACTTCATAAAGTACCCCAAGCAGATTGGATTTTGACTGGTTTTCGCTGTGTTCACCATTACATCGATCGCCTTTTGAGAGGTCTCTGAGTGGTCCCTAAACAGTTCTTGACGATTTCTGAACGGTTTTTGAAGGAGTTTCGAGCAGTTTGCGCAAGCAGTCTAAAATGCGCGATATGTTCCGGTTATTTCTGCCACTTTTCCTGAATCACGTCTTACGATGCGCATTTGTATCTCCTATTTTATCTACACCGAGGTATTTCAGGGCTTTTTATTGAATTAAAACAATATAACAAAACTACAACTAGGCATTGCACGTTACCCCGTCGTTGCTTTCCTTTGTATAATTTTACTGTTGATCCACGTAAAATGGCTACTGAAAGAACCGACCAAAATCCGATGGGACTGATAGTAAAAAGAGGAAGAAAACCAGTCAAATCCGGCCAAAAGCCGGTCGGTCTCGGTGGGCTCCTGCAGCAAGGACAGCTCCATCCTCAATGCTTCGGCCACTCTGGTGCACCCAGTGACCTAAAACCCCGTAGTTTATACACCATTGGGACAAACTGACACTTCTTTCGAGGGTGTTTTTAAGAAGCCACGTTATCTTAATTCTTATAACTCCACGGGTCTGCACATGATCCACCCTCAAATTCTTAGGAAAACAGCTAAGGTTATGTCTGTTCCTTACACTGTGCTTATTCGGTAACGTCTAGAGACTGGTATTTGCCCTAACAGCTGGAAGGAAGCAGCAAAAATTCTTTTTTTCACAAAAAACAGTAGTCAATATTTGGATGGTGACAGAAAGATGAGCTTCACTAACGTATTCTGCAGCCTCTATGAACATATTTTGAATACTACATTCTGCAACACCTCAAAGGGCTACTTGCTAGTCGCCTCTTCCCAGCACAGTTTCCTGCATCACAGATATCGCACTACCAACGTGCTGACTTTGCTGAACAGTCTAACAAGCATTTGATGATGGACGGATACTTCAAGCTGCCTTCATCCACTATGCCAAAGCCTTTGAAAAAGTGCACAATGATCGCCCAGCTAAGACTAGCCAAAAAAACGTTCGAGCAACGCGTGGCAGCCGACTTCGATGCAATTCACAACAAAGCCTATTCCAAATGGTTGCGGCACTGTATACAACAAATATAGCAATTTTAAATAAATCAAATCCTCATATTGTACCTTCTGGGCTCCTACACTCCAAATTGAGCAACAAATCAACAACTGCAGCCGAATTACAGCCAAAGGTTAGAAACGAAAGATAAGATTATCGAAAGCAGTCAAAACAAAGTTTAGGCTGAAAGACTCACTCTCGAGGCAATGGTGAGAGTCCGATTCGTGACAAAGATTTCGGGCAATAAATCAAGCATTCGGAAGTTTAGTGAAGATAGTTCATACAAATGAAATAACTTTGATTGTGATATGGATATTGGTGATTGAGGCGGGGTTCCCTGAAGCTCACCATGCTTTCCGTTTCGGGTCACCTCATTTCGGTTATCCACAGCTTTCTTACTCATCAATCCTTCGCGGTCACTAAAACGCCATCTGACTCCTCTTCATCTTCCCTCTCTGTAAAGGTTGCCATCATCGTTCATACTTTTACCACGTTTATTGTTTGACTGAACGCTGACTGCCAAGCGCGGTTGCCATTTGACCGTTGCTCTTGAGCTCGCTCTCACGCAAGCTCCCAAATATACGCTAACCACTATCTCTCCCAATTGCCTTCTCGTTCTCACGGGTCGTGGAGAATACTGTTCTGGTTAACAAATTTGTGCAATGCCGCACATTAGAGTAACGTGCAGGTGGCCCACGCAGTACAAAGGACCGAAGCACGCGTTTAGTAAGGAAACCGCGAAGTAAGGTCTAACAAACCTTACAATTGGTGAGCCCGACGTGATCCCCAGGTCACGCGAGTTTCCTTGTTTTCTACCGTTCAGGGTCCCGTCTGCGTACGTTTTTGTGTTTTATTGTTTCCCTATCTGTTGATTTTTCTATGGTCGATTTACCAAATGATTTTTTTGTCCGTACGTATTTTTGGTTTCTAGTTCGTCGTGATTTTTGTTCTTTTCTCGAGAAGATTTTAGTGCCCCGTTGATCGTTGGTTTCTTTTCCCGTCTGTATTCGATAAAGAAATCGCTACGTCTACTGAACGGAAACCCTGCTCAGACCCCACCGTTGGGGCTATCACGCAGCACACACCAGCATTCACGCCTGCTGATCCAGAACTCTGGTTCACGCTGGTCGAGTTAGAATTCGAAAACTGCCGTATAACCATTGACACAAGCCGTTTCAGGTGGTTAGCAGGCCGCCTCCCGCTGGAGGTCACACTGCAAGTAAGGGACGTAATAATCTCTTCCCGAAGCTACCAGGCTGTGAAGGAGGTCGTCATTACCCGCACGACCCCAACGCAGGACCATCGGATGCAACAACTTCAAATCATCGAGCCTGGAAGCACGAAGCCCCCTGAACTGCCGCGTGAGATGCGGCGCTTGAGTGGACCGAAGGCAGGCGAGGACCCGCTCTTAAGGGAACTTTGGCTGCAGCGTTTGCCGCTTAACATTCCAGTTTCACTAAGTGCCACGCGCAAATGCTCGCTGGAGGAAACTGCAGCGATAGCTGATGACATTATGTCACGATACAACCCCGCTGTTCCTGGAGTAACCATGTCCTCCGTCACAAAAGTGCCTGCTTTGCCAACATCTAACGACCTCGCGTCAGTTTTGTCTAGAATTGACGAGAACCTGCAAAGCCCATCAGTTGGAAGAAGTGGGTCACAGGAGTGGCACCGCGCACGCGCACCTAGGCTCCATAATCCGTCACTGCGACGACGTTTTGGCTCTTCAAAAGGTTATTGTAAATACCACAGTCGCTTTGGTGAGGGAGCCAAACGATGCGAACCAGAGTGTACGTTTCCCGGTGCTCATCAGGGAAACTAGACCCCCGGGCCGTGGTGGCGACCCAAAAAGCCGGGTATCAGGCCAACAGTCGCCTTTTGAACGTAAGGGATATCATTTCAAATAACACATTCCTTGTGGATACCGGGGCCGAAGTGAGCGTCCTCCCCCGACCGAAACGCGACAATAGCACACCGCAGGCCCAAACACTACGATCTGCCAATGACACGGCCATCCCAACGTTTGGCCAGCGATTGCTCAACTTAAACTTAGGTTCGAAGAGTAATTTTCGTTCAGTATTCATCATCGCCGACGTCCCGTAGCCTGTTCTAGGCATTGACTTTCAGCAACACTTCGACTTGCTAGTTGATGCGCAGCGCCGCAGAGTAGTGGATCGTCAGACAACTCTCGCTGCTGCGGGTTGTAATTCGCAAGTGAATCACGTCACACCTTTTTACGTTCAACCACTGGCACACCAACTTTATAGCAAACCCATCACCGCCTACCCAGTCATGTTTCGGCATGCCAGGTCTCTCCCAGCAGTGACCACCAGTGTCACTCACCATATCGATACTAAGGGACCTCAAGTGTTCAGTAGGCCGCGTCGGTTAGCACCAGACAAGCTTCGTGTTGCACAGGCTGAATTCGAACATATGCTAGAACTGGGTATAATACGCCCTTCAAGTAGCCCTTGGGCTTCCCCCCTTCATATGGTCCCTAAGTCTAGTGGTGACTGGCGACCCTGTGGTGATTACGGAGCGCTCGGCAAAGTCACCGTACCTGACCGATACCCGATTCCCCATATACAGGATCTTACTTCGTCTTTATCAGGTTGCTCCGTCTTCAGCCGTATCGATTTAGTTCGTGCGAACAACCAAATCCCGGTAGCAGAGGCCGATATCCCTAAAGCTGCCGTCACTACGCCTTTCGGGCTGTTCGAGTTTCTGCGAATGCCGTTTGGACTCAGCAATGCAGCCCAGACCTTTCAACGGTTCATGCACGAGGCAACTCGTGGTTTGGAAAATGTCCACGTATACCTGGATGATATTTTGGTGGCTAATTCCTCAGAGCAAGAGCACGCTACACACTTACGAGCACTTTTCGAACGCCTTAGCCAGCACGGCCTTTCGATCAACATCGCGAGATGCGAACTAGGCCGGTCTGATATCACCTTCATAAGACATTCTATTTCATCCTCGGGTATCCGCCCACTGTCAGATAAAGTTTCCGCTATTCGCGACTACCCTGAACCCCAATCTTTTCGCCAGATGCGTCAGTTGGCGGAGGTAAGTTGCGCGGAGGTAAGCGGAAGTTCGTGTTTCCCGACACGGCACAAGCCGCATTTGCCTTGGTCAAAAATGCTGTCGCCAACACAGCACTCCTTACACACCCCGACCCTTTGGCTCCTATTTCGGTAGTGGCGGATGCCTCGGACACAGCGGTTGGAGCAGTACTGCAACAGTTCGTGGACGACTCTTGGCAACCTTTAGCATTCTTCTCCAAGCGGCTGCAACCCGCCGAATCTAGGTACAGCACACTTAGTAGGGAGTTATTAGCCATCTACTTGGGAATTCGCCATTTTCGATACGCACGCGAAGGCTGTTCGTTCACGGTGTTTGCAGACCACAAGCCTTTGGTTTACTCACTGAAATCAGCTTCGGATCGATACTCACCACGCGAGATTCGCTTCTTAGACTTTGTCTCACAGTTTACTGTGGACACACGACACGTCTCTGGGGTACTTAATCCCGTCGCAGGCGCCTTATCACGCGTTCATCAACTAAGTCTGTCGCCGACGCCTAACATCAACCTGGATGAAATGGCACATGCCCAAACTATGGACCCCGACATCGAACAACTTTGACGAAGCGGTTCTCTGAGCTTAACTACAGTACTTATCCCGGCTTCCCAGAATACCATCGTGTGCGATGTGTCGCAAGGTCGCCCCAGGCCGGTAGTTGCTGCTGCCCACCACTATCCTACGTTCCTAACACTCCATAATCGGGCTCATCCGGGTGTGACTGCCTCGATGAAAAAACTGATAACTGAGCGTTTTGTTTGGCACAATGTCAAACGAGATGTCCGCCAATGGGCTCGTGCTTGCCTGCAGTGTCAACGTGTTAAGACCCATAGGCACACTAAGGCGGCGTTAGCCAGGTTCCCAGAACCTAAAACACGTTTTCGTCATGTGCACGTCGACCTCATAGGATCACTTCCATCTTCGCTTGGGTACGTTTACATACTCACATGCGTGGATCGTTTTACTCGTTGGCCGCAGACCATTCCTATCCCTCGTCCCACGTCGGAAGAGGCCGCGCAAGCTTTTCTGACCGGTTGGGTTTGTCATTTCGGTTGCCCGGCAATAGTGACCACCGATCGTGGTTCACACTTTGATGGCGCTTTTGGCAACCTACTCGCTACGCTCGGTTGCCAACACGTTAAGACGACAGCGCACCACCCTCAGGGCAATGGTATAGTTGAGCGTTTCCACCGGCAATTAAAAGCCGCCTTTCGAGCAAACGGTAACCCTCTTTGGAGTGAAACTCTACCAATTCAACTCTTAAGCCTACGTATTACCGTTAGGGCGGAATTAGACACAACACCGGCCGTACTAGTATATGGCTGTACACTTCGTCTGCGTGGAGAGTTGGTAGCCCCCTCACCAACCGTGACTTTAGACTATGGCGACTATGCTCAGCGCCTTAAGCAGCACATGCGAGTGCTCGAGGCCAGTCCGCCGCGCGAACTACAGCCTACAAGTTATGTCCCAAATGCGTTAGGAACCGCTACTCACGTATTCCTTCGCGTCGATGGCGTTAGTTCACCACTACAAGCGCCATGCACTGGCCCGTTTTGGGTGACAAAACGTAGGGCAAAAACATTTGTCATAGACATCAGCGGACGACACGACACAGTATCTATCGACCGTCTCAAGCCTGCCGTCATGGAGTGCAAGCCGCTCGGCCAATTTACACCCACTCAAGTCGCTCAGTCACCTGCATCGAGCGAGTTACCACTCGAACCACCCCCAATTACGCCTAGTGAGGACTCGGCAGCTAGTCCATCAGATTCTCCAACCGTACCCGCAACGCGAAGTAGCCGTCGCGGTCGCCAACTACGAAATCCCGTCCGCTTCGCCGATTTCGTGACGATTTTTACAACCGACTGTTAGCAATAAGTTGTGAAGTTCACCATGGATTTACAAACCAACAGGCCCGAGAAATTACAATCGGTATTTATGATTTCGTCTCCTTGTTTCCTTGCTACTACAACAACACCGAACATCGTTCGTGTGTTGTTATTACGGTCTAGCATCCGCCAGCGCCCTCAGGCGCCATTTTGTTTCAGTTTACCTTGCCCTCGGACGGATTTACACAGTCACATTGGCTTCATCCGTAGCCTTGCTGACTCCCATGCACGTTCAAGGAGCCAACCACTCACTGGACAACGGGACTATTGGTCAGCGTGATACTGGAGACGACAACTGGACGCCCTTTTGGATGGACCTGACGCGGCATCTTCCGGCTCGCATGTGTATGAGATCCGTGGGAGCCAATACACAGTTGGACCTACGCACACCGGACTTCGAGAGTGCAGGCACCATTAAACTCATCAGCAGTCTATTGATGGTTGGCAGATTTTGATAATGTTTTGAGGTGATCCAAATGTGAAAAGTCTTTGGCCTCGGCGGGATTCGAACCCACGCATGGTCACCACCCTCGCTTTAGTACCGCGAGTGCTCTACCAGCTGAGCTACGAGGCCACGCCGGAGAACCTTGGACTTTCTGCAAATGGATCACAGTATACCCGCCCAAATTACAGTAGCACATGGCATCCACCACAGTGAACTAGCTTGTAATTTGACTGCCTATAGCAGGATTTCCCTTTGTACTAACCGGACTCCACCAGTTAAGTGCATTGGGCATGTTTACATTGTATTGATGTTTGGCAGATTTTGATAATGTTTTGAGGTGATCCAAATGTGAAAAGTCTTTGGCCTCGGCGGGATTCGAACCCACGCATGGTCACCACCCTCGCTTTAGTACCGCGAGTGCTCTACCAGCTGAGCTACGAGGCCACGCCGGAGAACCTTGGACTTTCTGCAAATGGATCACAGTATACCCGCCCAAATTACAGTAGCACATGGCATCCATAACAGTGAACTAGCTTGTAATTTGACTGCCTATAGCAGGACTAAAGCGAGGGTGGTGACCATGCGTGGGTTCGAATCCCGCCGAGGCCAAAGACTTTTCACATTTGGATCACCTCAAAACATTATCACAATCTGCCAACCATCAATACAATGTAAACATGCCCAATGCACCTAACTGGTGGAGTCCGGTTAGTACAAAGGGAAATCCTGCTATAGGCAGTCAAATTACAAGCTAGTTCACTGTGGTGGATGCCATGTGCTACTGTAATTTGGGCGGGTATACTGTGATCCATTTGCAGAAAGTCCAAGGTTCTCCGGCGTGGCCTCGTAGCTCAGCTGGTAGAGCACTCGCGGTACTAAAGCGAGGGTGGTGACCATGCGTGGGTTCGAATCCCGCCGAGGCCAAAGACTCATCAGCAGTCGTTCGAAGTCACCAACAGTCTAACGGGCAAGCTATGAGGAGTTTCTGGACAACCAACATTTCCGGCCGACCATCACGATCGAAGCCCAACTCCGTCGGACTTCTAGGAGGAGGCCCATGTAGCGGTTGCCACAATCGTTCATACTTTTACCACGTTTATTGTTTGACTGAACGCTGACTGCCAAGCGCGGTTGCCATTTCACCGCTGCTCTTGAGCTCGCTCTCACGCACACTCCCAAATATACGCTAACCACTATCTCTCCCAATTGCCTTCTCGTTCTCACGGGTCGTGGAGAATACTGTTCTGGTTAACATATTTGTGCAGTGCCGCACATTGGAGTAACGTGCAGTTGGTCCACGCAGTACAAAGGACCGAAGCACGCGTTTACTAAGGAAACCGCGAAGTAAGGTCTAACCAACCTTACATCTCTGTGGGAATGCCTCAGGAATCAGCAATGGGTCTCGTTCTTCCTTCTATTACCTGTAATAACGGCCTACCTGATGTCATCACCGTCAACATAGCAACGTAGGTGGACGATATGACAATATGAGCCCTGTTCCGATAGAAGTGCAAGAGGCCATGATTGCAAAGAAACGCTAGTTTTGCAAATGGGTTTTGCCGGTCGAGGAAGACAAGTGTGTCTTAATACTACTTGGGAGAACACCAGAAAATCACTTCTGGGTCAGTAGCAATATTCAGATCGGAAAAGTAAACCGTCGCAAATCACTAGGAATTTTGCCTTTTGAAAGCCTTTCTTTTTCTTCTTACTGAGGAAAAGTCGGCAGCTCAGCTTTCCAAACTTTTTATATGACTAAAGGTTCCTTCTCTCCCATGCCACAAGAAGACTTCCATCTCCTGCCTGGACGATACATCCGTCCTATGGTACTATACGGCAGTCAAGTGGTACACCGGTCTCACAAATGAACCAGACCTGCTGGAACGAGTCCAGATAAAGGCGACGAACACGATGCACAACACGCAACAAAAGATCTACCCATCCCGTCTGACTGGACTGAATTTCCATCTTTTAGACCTCAGGCGCATACTGAATCTTTTTTACGTAAAACGTATTCTCTGCAGATTTGGCTGATCAATATTTTACACTTCTAAGCCCAGAAATTCTACGTAGACATGGTGAAAAACTGCTCAAGGATCATCCAGCAAATCAGTACCCTAGAATTTTTTCACCTTCAGAATAATATCTTTTGTGGAATAATCTTCCATAAGAAACAAAGGAGAGATCGTCCGAAGTAACCTTTAAGGCTCTTTTGGATGGTTAGGTCCTGGCATACTCCCAAACTAATTTGCCCCTCTAATCAGTCATGCTTCTGGGTTGCTTTTTTCTCAACTTCTTTTTTTACCCGTCTCACAGGAAGAAATTTATAATAAACCAATAAGAAAAATGAAGAAAAATGAATAAAAAGAAAAATAATTGGATCAGTCAGCTTAATTGAGAAGTGAATCGGTAATGAATAATAGATAAAAAAAGACCAAGCTACTTTCCGCTTTTCGTTTTAAACTGTTGTGTTTCTACCCACTAAGTTTCTTCCATCTGTATCCTCCCTCCATGGTTACTGAAAGGAAGACACAATAATTTATATACATGCATATACTAACTGACCACGAATAAAACTGGATTTATTAGGTTTTCTATTTTCCAGTCAATGACCTCCCGTTCTTGCGCTTGTTTCCAGCCCCAGCTTGTCCAGTTTCTTTCACCTCTTCACCCCAAAGCAAATAAGATGAACACAAAATCAGGGGATACTTGGGCTCAAGCCTCGTACATGCGACTTACTTCAAGACTACAAGACTTACAGACTAGTCATTGTTTCAATGGTTTACAAAAAATCACCAACGGTAACTAGCAGTCAGTATCACAAAAAGGTTATTAAGTGGCAGTAGAAGTATCTTAACCGGAATCTCTGTAAATTTCCCCTTGGTGCTTTATCAGTGTATTCCCTATCCTCCTCTGTTACTCCAGTATACCAAAGGGATACAATAAAATACCCTTGAACCGGTGATCAAGCTCCAAGGAAAGACACTGATGGCATCATCGCTTACCCGAACTGTTACTACCCCTGATTACGAGTGTAGCACACAAATTTGCCCAATAAACGTTCTCTGCCAGTCTCCTTATTCTTCCTGAGTGTGAGCCGCAGTGAAAGGCGTGTTGGACTTCGGGCCGGAATTTGTTTATCTTGTACTAATCGAGCCTGTATCGGACCCATTTTAGGTCGACCATCACCGCGGTTATTCGCCCAGACCCACCTTTTTCGATACAGTTATCCCATCGTATTTCCATCACTAATTAGGCGAAGTGTTTTTGTCTCCGAAATAATACTGCTATCTTGGGTTGGCAATTTTATGCTCATTATTCGCCGTCCATTTACGTTACACATGCTTTGACGCGGGTTATCACTTAATTGCATACTAAGTCTATTTTGACCTCGAGATTGATTGCCCTATGTGCAACGCTAAACCACACCAATATTAACCGCAACAAAACTAAGCTTTTAAATTTATATCTTCGTCAGATATAGCCCTTTCCTTCAAACCCTAAAACTGCGAACAACACTGTTTGCGCTAACAATAAAATACTTCCTTCGCAAATAAGTGAAAAGTAATATTTAAAATGATGCAAGGTAGTTTTTCCGCCAAAATTTTCATTGTAACTCCGATTCTGGATCATTTGGTTGGTCTTGATTTATTAATTCCTGGAAAGGCAGACAACAAATTTTGACCTTCAGTCAGCATGATAAAGCACAACACTCACCCCACGGACTATGCTCAAAATTGTCTTAAAATCCATTGTTATGTCCATAGATTGATGCTCCTTAGAATTTTAGCCGCATGCAACATAAATACTCAAAAAGACATCTCTAAATATTTTATTTTAAAAAAATGAATCTCCAGACTGATCACCAAATTTATAAGTTATCTGGCGGGGAAACAGTAAATAGCGACCATTCACTGTATTTATGGTAACTTACTACTTTCTGTGAACATAGCTCGCTGACATCACCATATTGTTCATCCCGGTTCTTGGATTTCAAAAACTGATTTTGTTATGCACACTGTCGAAGCTTTCCACTTATTTTCTTCACTGTTGCGCCTGCGAAACTCTGTCGACCAACGGCGTCTAACGTAGAAGTACTTAAAAATGTAGTCTCTCCAAAATGGTGGAACACAATTTAGTTCCCGAGAGAGAAGGTCGACCGTATATTCCTTATCAATTTACGGTGCACAGAAATTCACGTGCAGTCAACTGTCTCAACATTTCGCGTGCACAATCCTGAGCGTTACCGCCGGCAACATTCTGGAGGAACTTCATTTAGGCAAATCCTTACTAGAGTCGGCAACTTACCACTTGGTGGTATACCGCATCGATGCGGTTGTTCAGGTTCTGAAACTTCTGATTGTCGTGAGCAGAGATGCCTTAATGAGCCAGATTATTAGAAGTCGTATTTGCTATTTCCTTTCGGAGGAAAATTACTTCGCACGTCATGATTGCAATGGCATCATTTCGTTTTTGAATAGGAGAAAACATATGAGCTACATTGTGAATGGACACAGCAATATGAAGTCTAGCATGAAGCTTTTCGCTTTCGCGCGTTTTCTTCCGACGCCAACTGTTTGTACTGATGACATGGAAGCCGTCCTGTTCATTTTCTATGAAATTTCTTTTATGTGAACTTACTTCGAACTGAACTTCTTCTGTGGGCTTACAACCAAAGACTAGGTGCACGGCTATTCATGGCTAGCAAAAAGTATAGAATGAAATAGTTATTCTGAGAAACAAGCATCTGGCAAGATTGCCATTTGAAGCAGCAAGCACACGTGTTTCCGTATCTAAGACAACAGACAAGTCTTGTATCACCAGTGGTGACCAATCTTGCGATCTACTACTACTGGCAGGTGGTATATTCTCTTCACTGCTGGAATCAGAAAGTACGACGGGCTTACTACAGATTTATGTTTAGATCGAAGAAGTAGTATCTGCCCAGGTCGCTTGCCAAATCTGGTCATAGCAACGGAGACATCTAAGGATGGAAGTTCAGATGAATTTCCGAGATACCAATCCAAACGCACGGCGCTGGTATAATTTTCCGAGAATGTGTACAATAAAAGGATTTTACCCACGGTTTTATGCATAATCACTTTGTGCAAAGGACAGTTTGGTGGTGGAGGTAAGCCCTCCCTTACAAGGCGAGTTATGTTAGACGTGACTAAAGTAGGCCAAAGAAATTTGTTTGAGCCGATCTTCCAGCTTTCAGGAACGACTGCCACTGATTTGATGTCCAAGAACTCAATGACAAGGAACATCTACAAATATCAGATAAACACTTGTGTGACAAATAGTTATTTTTATTTGCGCCAACTATGAACGATGAGGTACAAAACCTTCTGCTCCTTGAACGGCAGAAGCAAACCCTTACACTGTATACTCTTCCCGCCGTAGTGTCAGATTTGTTCAAGAAAGCTATTGCACAGAGAAATTCCCAACAAAGTCGACGGAACCGGCTGGGTGAACAGTTTTTCACACTTTTGCACGCTTTATAGTAGACTTCACCACCGAAAATTGTCCACTATGACACTCGGACTATTGGCTATCAAGGTACAGTCCTTCGAAATTTTAGTCGAAAATAACTTTCACTGTATTGTTAGCACTTTCCCACAAATTCCTCGTCTACTTACTGGGCATGCCATGGTATCAACCCACAATGAAACTCTGGCGAGCACCGTTGTATCAGCCATCCTTTCAACTATTCGCTGGAATATTTGCTCACCTAACATTTTCCGACCTGTAATGCAGCGGCTAAATGTTTACATGAAAGACTCAAACCAGAAAGCTGAGAAGCTATCCAGTGGCCAGTGCCATCACGATTCCTCACAGATGTGCACCCAAGAGTGAATACTGAATACAGTTTCCGCTTCTCCATACAGTTCAGAGAACTGTGTAATCATCATTGAGCAGTGGAGCTGGACGTAGTCTAGGTAGAGTGGTCGCCATCTGTCTCTGGATGGCATGTACGTGCAAACGAAAAAATAGAAAATTTTAGTAATAACTGGTAGGAAGTACTTCTAACTTGAAAAACCGGTACAATTTTTACCAAGAACTGCCAAAATTCCGAAGCTTCCCAGTATTTGGTGTCACTGGAGTATGACAAATCCTTGGAAAATCGCTTGAAAAATGTTTATAACTGAGTTTGAAATGAAAACTAGCATACTCCAACAGCTGCGCCTATAATGGTGCTTTACTAGGTTTTTGGCATATCTGCCACGGGCCTATTAAACTCTTTTTAATTCCCCGGCTCACCATATGCATATAGTTCATAGAAAAACAGTCAATCATTTTGATTGAAAGTTGTCCAAATGATGATGCACCAGTGTGATTTTCAGCCTGGTGCCTATCTCAGAAATCAGCGTCCGCCCTAGGTGGGCATGTATGGGATGCAAATACCTATCGTCTTTGTGCACTGTGTCCCCTCTGCGTGCACCGGTGACAGCTGTGGAAACCACTGTGCTGTTCCACTTGCTTGATCATGGCCCTTGCGGGTACATCAGCAACGACACTGAAAAGGATAGTGCTTCATCGCACTCTAGTCCCCCGAATAACCACGCCGTCATTCAACAAAGCCTTTAGTTCATCCATTGGGTCTTCAGAGGGAGAGTGCCGGTCGGCTGGCTTCGACATTCCACAGTATAGACCAATCGGAAAAATCTCGACTTTGGTTCAGTGGCTCGTCCTATAATAGGCCAAAGTTTTTCTGAAGACCCATGGAATAAACTCAATCCATCAACATGAAGCTGGATTGGAACCGTACAGTTTTCGTTCGTGACTGCTGATTCAAGTTCACGTTGTACACATTCGACGAGCCCAAAACGAATGTACTGTCCCTTACCGACCTCTCTTTTAGGCGTTTGAAGTGGAGTTCCCAACACTGTACGTGGATCAATAGGTATGTCCGGTTGCAGCTGTCTCAGTATTCGGAAAACGGCTCTTACGTTCTCTAAAGACATTTTAAAATGCACTGCAACCTGGCGTGCCACGGCCTTGTGGACAATCTGGGACTTATTTATAATAAAAAAGAAGTGAAATTTCTGAGACGACTAAACATTTTCCGTTACATTTGATACAAGATGTCAGCTTTGCCATTGGAAATATATCTGAGTTTTTGCTGGTTGACACAGACAGGGAAAAACAAATAACATTCATCTACAGCATTGGATGATGCTTTGCTATCTTGATCGCCATCCAATTCGTCACTGTGAGAACAAGCTTAGAATGAAAACCTTTTTACACATATACGCACCTGATTTTAAATGTGGCGGATCCCCAGTAAAATGCAAGAATCCTGGTGGAAAACAGCCCCAGCTGCTTCACTTCCAACCGTCGATGGACTTGGAAATATTCCTAATCATGAGGAGAATGTTCGATTGAAAAGAGTCTTGTCCATGTTTGACAGTATTTCAGCCTTTATTGCATCATCAGCTGATCTTTTACTTTTCCATATTGCTGTTCTTGATAACCCAAGATGACCATGGTAATATGATCTCAAATTCCGTTTCATCTTACAAGGAAACAAATACATAGATACCGTAACTGTTATGGCAAACCCTATAAATACAGTAGCCTGATATATCAAGAATACACTTACGGACCAATACACATGTAAACACGGAAGACATGTGAATGAGCATTTACGCAAAAATAAAAAGAGCATACATAAACACTGCTGGTTTAATAATTGCACTTCACTTAATTTGATCGTAGCCGGAAAACAACCAAAGCACACTCACCGTCAGTGAGCAACGTCGGACGAGTCACACGACAAAATTGCCGACGAATTCAGACAGAGTAACAGAAACATAACTCAGCTTAAGCTTGACCTGCATGCAACGTCGACTGGGAACAGAGCATACCAGAGTACTTGCGTAAGGAGTTGCCCACATGCGCACAAGTCTTCTCGCATACGGATAGTGCACGGTACTCTCTTCAGGCTCCTTATATGGGTCCACAGCGGGTCCTATAGCGGAACGAAAAGTGTTACATCATTGGACTGAAGGCCCAACAGGAAACAGGTTTCCAGAGATAGGCTAAAGCGGCTTTCATGGAAGCAGAAGGGTCACTGAATTCAGCTCAGCCATGTCCAACACCTGCAGTCATACCTTCACCAGGGTCCACATTATCAACAAACACGGATCCCGCAAAGCACGAAGCCCGGTTCAACGCAACCGTCACGATGGGATCATCTGAAGACCCGTACGTTTTGTACACAGAGTTTCTGTTATACTGTGATGACTGTTATTGACTTTCCTTTATGTTTTTATTACATCCTCCAAACCTTGTACATAATGATTGCGCAGAGTACAATTTCGAATTGAGCCTCAGTTCAACCGGTTTTTCTCGTTCCTTCCGTGCGTTTAGTTCAAGTCGGAGCATTTACTGCGTTCGCTGCAATAGAACTAGTTCTCAAGTGCAAATACTGATTATAACATATACCTTATTTTTAAAAAGATTTTACTGTCATCATTATTTTTTCTAAAAAACAAAAAAACCAACCATTTTTACGGGTTCTTTTAGTTTTGTGTCCACATCGAACCCCTTAGGACGATCACTCATGCACTCATTTTAGTTTAATATCCTTTCGCCCTTTGAGCTCCTTTTGCAGATAACGATTCTTCTGCCAACAGTATATCTATCTGCGACAAGGATGGGTGTGTGGAGAGGAAAAGCCACTCTTATCCCATCGTCTTTATGCATGTGAAGATTTTGTCAAGCCTAGACTTTTTCTGGCAACCGCGAACAGTTTTTTAAACTGGCAGGCAACCAGCTGCGAAGGCTCTGCAAACCCGACTCAAGGGAGAACATACTTATTTACTATAAATATCGGGCAGTTAAAGAGCCATAAAGTAATCCAACAGACGAAAAAGTGTGTCATTCCGAATCTTTTCTCTCTATCTCCGACACACGAAAGAATACTGGGTGTCTGCATCCTGTTGGTTAATGCCGTTTTTTAATCGTGACGCTTTCTTCAGGGGAAACGAACACCGTCACAGCATAACATTTTGTTGACATCTCTCTCAGTATTCTATGGAGTAGGTTGTGTAGTAACTTTGCATTAATTTCCGGCAATCATCATCTTTATTGCCTCCCAAAGCATAAACTTTATTTGATCACTCCGAACCAAGCTGTTCCTAGTTCGAACGCCAAACACGCACACGTTATTTTGAGTCCTCCTTAATTGTTTCCCGTTCTGTACTCTTTGCTCTGCATATTTGCATGGAAGCCATTGTGACTCGGCTTTGGTTTCCTGACTACATGTGAAGCATCATTTTATTCGTGACTGTAATTATCCACCTCGTTTGTATGCCACTTTGTCTAGTCAGCGCAGCGCGCTATAGTAACAAACAAACTTTTATCGTCGACACTGCGACTTCAGAATCTATAATTCCAAGGCAAGCCCTGAAGTGTTTCTATCTGTCTGCCAAGAATTACCTAACTAATGTGAATATCCAAGGTTTTACTGCGCACACACCCCCACTAGTCTGTTCTTGTATGGTCCCAATTAGGTTACGTTATTCGGATCCCATTGATGGCGAGTTTTTGTTTTCTGATTAGGGCCTTCAGTTCTTGGTCTAAAAGCTCTGCGTAAATTGCGCGTGCATGTAACTTTCCTGACGTCTTCATCTGGTTCATCGGATACAGAGTAGCTTGTTCTAAAATATTCTAAGGTTTATGGCGGAACTCATGGTCCTGGGATGAGGTAAGAGATACCTGGCGATCCCATTTTCCTGAGCACAGAATGACTCCCCTTGGATTCAGAAGAACCTGTTATTCAGGGACTATAGTCAAAGTACCAGCGCGGAATTATTACCCCTGTGGAATCGTCTAACTGGACAACACGAACTGTCACTCCGGTAAAGAATGATGGAATATACCAAGGGTTTGCTGTGACTACCGACTTAAATTGAGTAACGGCTTACTGCTTCTTGCATACACAAATGAAGAACCTGAATAAGTGCCCCATTAACTTGCAGTATCTTGTGTATTCTTGAAAATTGACCTGTAAGATGCGTACCAGCAAATTCCCCTGGATAAGGAATGAAGTGTGGTGATAACCAATATTGCTCACTTCGGTCTACCCAGACAGCATTTTTTCCATTGGTCTGAATGTCTCGCCTGCTATTTTTCAACAGTCTCCTAACCAAGGTGTGGAAGATCTTGGGGGTGTCGAGTCACTCTAAGATGGCATGGTTGTTCATGGTCCCAATCCAGCTCTACATAATTGCCGCCTTTGTTGTTTGTTGAAGAAGTTTATAAAGTTCAACTTTTCCATCAACCCAGACTAGTAGATTTTCTGTGTTTTTGAGTTCTGCCGTCTCTGTTACATTATTAATGATAAGGGTTTCACTCTGGATCCAGCACATTTAGTCCTGCTCGTAATTGTCCCTTCTCCCACAGACACCCATAAATTGCGTTCTGTTTTTCGTGATTTTCAGCACTATACCCGTTTTATTCCAACTTCTTCAAAGCAAACCAGTTATCTCCTCGATATCCTGTCCCCAGTTCTTCCTCATGAAACCAGGCTCATGAGAAGACCCATCGTAAAATACTATCTCATCCACAACCCGAGGTTGTTCTCACACCGTTTTCTCCGGAAGACAATTCAACCGTTATTACAGATGAATCTCCTGCCAACATAGGAGCTGTTCTTGAAAAATGCTGGCGGACAGTCATTTACATCTCAAAGAGGCTATCTCCAGCTGGACAAGGAAATTCACGTTACCAAGAGAAGCCTTGGCAGTGTACTGGACCGTCAAGCTTTTGCATAAACATTTATTTGGTCGTAAGTTCACTATGATACCAGATCTTCAGACAGTACAGTCCATTTATCATCCGCATCATTCGTAGTCAAAATCATCAGTGGCAGTGTGCATCGTGGTGCCAATTACATAACACAAGCTGATCGTTTAGCTAAAATGCCATGTTCATCTCCACCACCAGTCATCACTGACTGATTTTTGACACCAGACCTACCAGGGCCGTCCACTGATCTTGTTAAAATACAAACAAGCATTTTGCCACAGTGATTTCAGCTCTTCATTGGTGTTGAACATCGAACGAAAAGCGGCGGCTCCCTGAATTCTACTGTCATAGTCAAGATTCATTGATCGCCCGGGATGAGATTTTCCCCAGCGATCGTGTATTCATTCGTCCGACGCTTCGTTCTTTTATATTAGCAGATCTCCACACAGAGTATTTGGTGTGGACAAAATGAAATCACTGGCTCGCATTACCAGCTGGTGCCCGGGACCGGATGCCAACGTCCTATATGCAGTCAAAAACTGCAATCACTGTTTACGTGAGATACGTTCAAAACCCTCAAAGTTGCTTTCTTGGACAGTGCCCCAAGAGGCGAGACAACGAGTACATGTAGACCACTGGTAACCCTTTTCGGGTATACTCTAAGCTCTTGTGATCACCGATGCTTTTTTCCGATTACCACACGTATTTTTATCAATTTCATAAATGACTGACTTCACTTAGACTGCGTTGAGGAAAACTTTCAGCAGAGAAGGACCTCCGTTTGTGCTAGTTACCGATAACGGCACACATTTCAGTGCGGAACTTTTGGATGAGTGGCTGAAAGGACTTGATTGCAAACATGTAAACAATGTTCTCCGTGAACCATGGTGTAAAGGTCATGCAGAAGATTGCCTACTCAAGCTGAAGAGTACAGTTTATACTGTCAATCCTCATTCGTTTCTTGCGATTGATCGTGCCATTGACAAATTTTCTAAGCAATACCGTGAAGCTGCACATACTGCTACTGGTGAAAATCTTAGTTTTTTTAAATACATTAGTTCGAGAACCTATTTGAAATGTACTTTGAAAGCTGGTGTCATTCATTTAAGGAGCAACGATTTACGACCACCAAACGGGATCGTCGTTTCGTGTGACAAAGAAATTTTCAATCTGTGCCTTCGAAGGTGCTACGCTTACCAAGAGTGATGGGATAGAGATACATTCCTAAGGAGAGTGGAGTGTTGTTTGTAAATAAACCCAAACTGATTCGACCGTTGTCAGTGAATCGGTCACGGGCATTTTCCTTCATGAGTAGTTTGGCATTGTATGTGGATGACAGAACAAAATTTCCCGGGATGCACATGACCGGTTGCGCGGGTAAAGCCGCTCATCAGATATGCGTACGCGGTACTCCGACACCTAATGATCCGTACACTTGAGCACTATACAGTTCGTATACAGCTGTAATCTCATTTGAATAGAACGGAGCCTGCATGAACGGAAAGTTGATTTCCAGAAACACACTGTGATTCTTCCGTAGTTACTTCGTCTCCATGTTGGTGGACGAACAAATTATGAATCTGATAGGGGCTCTCCGAGCAAGCACGCTTCATTCAATCCATAAGAGATTACAGCTTTCAAGCTCAATTTAGCAGCTCTTTGTCGACTTGGGATAGCCGAGTGAAACGGTAGTTATAGAACACCAGACAGAGCAAGTAAGTACAGCCGGAAAACCAATTCAGCATCTAAACGTGAAGATGTGCAGTGACCTCATATTTATGAAGGCAAATGAATTAGTAGGGTAGACGAGGTAGTCGGGTGAACCGTACACGTTGAATACTGGATATGGGGGAGTTTCTGCTGGCAGGTAGACAAGCAATTCGATGGCCGTTTTCACTCGAGTGAGGTTTTTACTTTCGGAAGGTTTAACTGGCAGTAATAGCCAGCATCGGGACACCGTGATCGCAAGAAGAGGATGACTAATCTTCGGGAGTAGGCTCTAGTGGTAAGGGGCACTGTTATATTCAGATTGCTACCGTGGTTCCCTGAGAGACTCTTCCGTGAGTAGCATCCAGTTATACTCCTGATTCACAGATGATATCAAAGTTTGGCATCGATAAAGCCTATACATGTATCCATAACCTGATATTGTACTGTTTTGGTTGATCGTATCTTTCTGATTATCCCATTCTTATGCGTGAAATATCTGCTTCAAAAAGGTAATCCGTCATAGTTTACCTGATTCGCTTCTCTAAGCTGATAATTTAATCGAAGTGAATAAGTTCTGCGTTATTTTGTCCGTAGCTACAAATTGATATATGTTCATCCATTTGAAGGTACAATGGCCTTTTCGTTTTACTGACATGGGAAGCTGACCACGCACACTTCGGTTGCTATATAGTTAGACAGAGTGCAGACAGCCATTGATCTCTCTTCATGAATAGTGGAGGTAATTGAGTATCTGTGAATACAGCCGAGTGTCTGGCAGGAACGTTTGCGGCCCACGGAGTAATTCCTGGTTTGCACTCAGCGCATCATTTGCATGGTCACATTTTATTGAAAGCTTTTGGGGCAGTTTTATCCTTCACACCTTGCGTGCGATATTGTACCATGGTGTCTTATGAAGATATTTTGTTAGTGGTGATATGAGCTTTTCTGTTTACCATCGAATTTTCAACTGTCATCATTCCGTGACCCTCTTATATGTCCAGGTTGCAGAGCACCTGAGTCATGAATAGCTCTATTTGTAGCATCTCCAACTTTTACTGTACTAAAGTGAAGAGAGTAAAGTATGGATAAAACTGTTGAACAAGTGTCTTCTATGTGCATAGATAAGCAAGCTAAGGTATAGTTCATTGGAGGTAACTTGCACGGAAATAATTTGTGAATAACGAAGTGCTTTCATGATATGGATAACAGTAGTAATTGGTTCTTAACTGGAATGAGGAAAGAATCAACAAATTTGGAGAAGGCGACATAATAGTAAGAAAACCCATCCCGAGGTAGACAGCTTCGCTGTGGCCGGGTCACTACCACGCCCAATCTATTGAAGCCTCATATGGTTCTCCACCCCGGACCTCAGGGTTGGATTGCCGGTTCTCCCTCTCACATGAATAATAATTTTCGTTACATTGCTCGTACTTACAGTCCACATAACGTTTCCTCCACCATCCAGAAAAAAACCGCGTTCAATAGGTCCACCTGGGTTTCGTTCACAACTCAGGTATCCTCTGAAGCGTCAGAATCGTAAATGGAATTATATCACCTAACTGGAGGGGGGTATAACCGCCACTGCAACACCACTGAAGCCAGAACGGAGACATATTTCAAGAGATGTCAGCAAGAATTCGTTTCGTTCATCCAACTGTTCGTTTGCTTAACTGCGACGGCGGACACGAGCTACAACTGCAATCCGAGCCCCACAGGATGACCAATTACTGGAAGTTACAGATGAACACAAGGCGGATGTATTGGTGAAGCTCTATTTGTCAGTATATGCTTCTGAACTGAGGCACATTCATCCAACTCATATTGTGGTGGATTCTCCCTGCTTGTCATAAAAGGAAGTCATTGAGGAAGAAGTGGCGGCAGCCATGCGTACCATCAAAGTCAACCGATCCCCGGGATCTGAGGGTGTGTCTCTAGTGGTAAAGGAGATAATCGACGTGTTGACACAGCCAGCCACACGACTGTCCAACTCGTCGTTATCAACGGGAAGGTGCCCTCAAAAATGGAAGAAAGCTGTTGTTTTTATACCATACAAAGGCGGGCAAAGTCTGAGGCCGTCAGTTGTCGAACTGTCAGTTTAACATTCGTGGTGAGAAAGACTGAGGAACGCCTGACGGCCCCGCAACTTCGAAACCATATCGGTATATACGACCTACTATACAGATAACAACTCGTTTCACAGAAGCAGGTCGAGCCCGACAAACTTGCTACTTGCACAAGAACGACGGACGAATACCAAGACTAAGGGACATTTTGCGGATGTGATCCCCGTGGATTTTAGCAAACCTTTTGACGATGTTTTGGGCGACCGTCTAACAGGTAAGCTCAAGGCTCACTGTGTTGTGGATCCCTCTATTCGGCGGATCGGGGACTCCCAAAAGGGAGGATTTTTGCCGTACGAGTAGCACAGCCAATGTCGCCAGGGCAAGTAGCTACCAGTGGTGTGTCACAGGGAAAGGTCCTATACCTACTTCTCTTCGACCAATCGAAGTTTGAGGAAGGTAGAGGTGCACAAAGTGGAGCCGAATTCCAAACTAAACTTTATAGAGAATAAAAATTATGGATGCTGTCCTCCAACAGTCTGAGATCTTCCCTTCCTTCAGACATTGGTTGAAAAGAACAGAGCGAATAACTCCGAGGAAAACCGCACAATTCCTTAGCATTATGGTCCCGTCAGTATGATTTTCCGGTGTTAGGGAGAGGGAGTTCTTTTAGACGTCCACCGCTGAAATGCAAAATTGAGGTCCCCGAAACTGTCTTCATTTAGTAAGAACAGGAACGAAATGTCCTATTGCTCTGTTGAATAAAATTTTGAGCCCGAGTACCGTACCAGTAATTGATTTATTTGCGGATAAGTCAAAAGTTAGATCTTCCAAGAGCTTTCACGTGTCGTGGTGACTTGTGTTGGACGGAAGAATACGCGCGTAGGTGGAGATGAGGCGTTATAACGTAGTGTGGATTGATTTTGGTAGAGCCTTGAGGGCCGGGAGATTGTGGTGTATGAAGGCGTATTCTTTTTTGCTGCGAAGCTGCTTGAGTTGTGCAGACAACAGATAATCAGGGAGAGAATACAAATTTTTTACCGAGCAGCAAAAACGGAAGCGAAAATTTTAACAGCTAATGAGATGGTCCCAGGAGACCGGAAGATCCGTTTCTGAGGATACAGAAAATTCTCTCTAAGTACCCATTTCCCCTAAATTTTAAAATTTTTCCGAGACATATCTGTCTTCAGAATTAGGCGAAGGAGGCCTCGCGTGAAGTGTATATGGTTGGTATGACCATAGATCTTGGGTGACATTTTGACTATTGCATGGTCGGAAGAGCCTAGTGGAGAATGACTCAAAGTGAAAAAATGACTTACGCTGTTGACCAAGAGAAAGTCCAGAAACGAGTCCGACCTGGTTATAAGTTTTAACGGTGTTCGTCAAGCCGGAGGGATAAAAAAACTCATATCTAAATGATCCAAATCGTCAACTACAATATACAGTGAAATGTCAACATAATTTACCGGATCTCGCAAAAACGGGTCAACAGATTCTAGGTAATTTTTCGCGGAACAGTCAGGGGAAATTCATACATTTACTAGAAGAAGTAAGCAAAAGTTGCTCAAAAACTTGGGTTTTCGTTCATATGACGAACAGCAAAAAAGATCGTAGAAAAGGTAAAATCGGTTGTGACTAGTTCAAGTGAAGGACTGTTGATATAGTGATGACTCAACCACCCAGCTTGCAATATGACGTAGGGCAATCCATGCGACATCCATTGTTACATCAAGTGCAACTATTTCGTCGTCAGTATCACAGTGAAGTCAGGCCTGCTGACCCAACAAGAACTAACAACCCCGAAATTTGCCCAGTAGAGATCAAACATTGATGCTAATTACGAAGATCAGGCACATGCTGTGAATAGGTTTTTGTGAAGGGCTACTCCCCTGCATGCACACTGTGTCCTTAAATAGGCTCTTGAGTTCCCAGAGATTCTTGCCCATTTATTGCTTACCATCTATCCAAAAGAGGTCGATTTCGAAGGTGACTCTTTGTTCATTGAAACGTTTTGGTTAGTCACGGGAATGTTTCATCAAATTAGGCATTGCTTTATTGATAAAATATTTTTTGTGGTAACCTGGGCGAAAAAAATAACCATAAACCTGAGGATGAGTGTACGGTTATGTGAAACACTTTCCAATGGAAATGGAACAACTTGGCCGGATTCAAAGGCTTCGCCATGGTCATGTGGCCACCAGGCTTGGCAGCGAGAAATCACATGGCATATCAAACAGAATGCTTAGTTGGATATTTTCATGTTCACAGAGTGAGAAAGAGTTTTTTAATGCAACAGGATACGATATAGGTTGCCAGGCAGCCCTTTCGAAAAAATAACCAGAAGATAAGAGCGGGAAAGAAAAAGGTAGAACCAATGTGTTGTATACAGTTTGAATCCATAATTCGTGATATTTTATGGACAAAACGTGGACCGAATAAGCTTGGTAAAGTTGAAGATGAAATGAGAGCAGAATCAGTAGATTCACCCGACGTCAACTCATTTGGATCATTGACTTTATCAACTTTAACCAAAAGTGGCTATCCATATATTTCCAGGGAATAGATCATTAATACAGTCTTTGCTTTACGTCATTGTGAAGCATAGAGTCTTTATTTCGGTGACATATCAGTTGAGTTCGCTAATTCGCTTCACTGGTTTCTAATTACCACAGCTGATTCTGCAGGCGATGACTGTGCGAGCATGGGCCTGAATTCATTGGCAGTTTTGTGGACTGTACACTGCCTAGAAGCGTTCTATTATTAAGTTGAAATTTCGGCCACCTAAAGGTACTTTCGGTGTTTTTGAGCACAGTATACTTTTGTCTTAACTCTGCTAGTAATCACCAATATTGGGCATTCTCCAAGCCCCAAACGGGACCCGAACTCTGGTGGAACAATTGTGGCTCAAACACCTAACCACCAGAAGTCTAATTTAAATTTTAAGGACAAGATAGTGAAATCATTGCAGCACACATTGAGTGCAATTTATAGAACTTAGGTAATGGATCATAACACAGGTCTCCTCACAGATATTCGTAGTTACTGACTACAATATGATGAACTATTTACATTGTGAACTCCTAACTCAAATACATATATGATATTCTTATAGTTTCTTGGTAACATTTTCATGTAACATTCTCTACGATTTTTGAAGAGTTGTCAGAATCCATTTGTGAGTCCTGAGCCAACAATGATCGCACCCCAACCAACATGTTACATCGTGCAATCTATCAAGTTTTATATACTCTCTGTGTGAACTGCCCAGTTTTGATGTGAATAGGAGTTAAATACCGCAAACGTCATATACCAAAGGAAACAGCGAGAAGGATTGTTAGTTTTTTCTAGTTGAAGCGACAATAACTGTGGAGAAGTTCATTTTCAAACAGTAGATCACAGAAAGGGTAATTCCTTGGAAACTCTGACCACTGCCAGTTGGGGAAATGATGCTGCATTTATCTATCGTACACAGTCACGTAGGATTATTGACCGTCTACGGAATGCTGTTCTAGTCAATTTAAAGTGATATGGTCGAACGAAACATCTCTCGAACAGATGATCAAGTATGCATGACGAAACGGAAAGTTATTCTCAATATCTTAATGATATGGTTTGCTCGAACCAATCTATCATACTCTCCGATATAATATTATTGGCCTTCTACGGGGCACTAGATTTATCCCTTTGAAGTGATATTATGAAGCGTGTGATGTATCACCAGCCACTTCTATTTTACAAACGACTTTTGAAGTTTGACTGATCAGAAAATCCAAACACATTTTTCACGACGATATAACAGTTATCTGGAACAGCTGATCAAACATACATAAGAAAACGGGAGGCTGTTCAAATTATCTGAACAAGACAGAAATTAAGTTTTGTGATTTTCACGTTACATGCGGTGGCTAATGTGCAGTGACGAGAGAATAAAAGAAATACACACGGAAAAACGAACATGATATTATTGCGCATGGGATGAGATAGCAAGGAACATGAAACCACTAATACGCATTTGTATGCAGTATTTGATTAGCAAGCATTCGGTGAAAGTAGACAACTTTGCATTTCAGTCGATACACTTGAACAGTTGAAACTAGAACCTGATATCCTTACGGGTGAGTTGTCGGTTTTCCAGACCCTTTTGTTGTGTTTCAACATAGGTCCTTAGGAAAATAGGAGTAACGGTGAAGTCCTTGTTTAGCATTCTCTCAGTGGGCTTGCTTGAGTCTAATTCGGGTACTCAGGAGATGTAACAATGGAATGCTGATAGAAAATAGCCTGTAAAAGAGAAGTAAAACTCAATGATGCCTACAAAAGATGCTCCGAAAACAGAAAATATGACATCTGCCGTCGAGGATGATTGATAGATAGAACAAATTAGCTAGCTTCCGATAGATTCGAAACATCACCACCTGGTTCAGATGAATATTGGGTGCATGAGGATAAAATGCGCACCAAGAATGGAACGATCTGCTTCGTAGCAAATTGTTGGTCTAAGACCAAACAAATCAGCAAATCACTAGAGCATAATCTAAAACCGTTCACCACTTGATATTATCACGGAGCACAATAACGTGTTTTCAGTAGAGATAAGGCTGTAACCGACAGTCCAGAAGACATACTGATCTTCGTTGAACTGCGAACCAGAGAGAGACAATACACGGTGTACATAAAAAGTTACTGAGTCGTATGGGAAAATGAAGTAAACCGTATTTGGGTTTCTTTAGATGAATCATAACTCGCAGACGCAAACTGTTATTTCCTTTCCAAGTCCACATTGCTGAAATGAACGGGATTAAATGGCCTTCCGTAGCTGTAATTGTTCTGGAGCAACAACATAAAAAGATAACCCGAGTAGAGAATTACAGTCAGAACGCCGCGGCAAATTAACACCGAATAATGTAGCTACAATTTTTGACTAACCGCATATATAAAATCGATATGATACAATGAGGTATTGCTGAAAGTAAGTAAACGATCAGTTTTCAAAGTGCTCGTTAGGGTGACAGTATGACCAGACCAGCGTTCTTCCTTGAGTGTGAGGTAGTCTTTACTCATCTGTTGGTAATCAAATTGCACTGCATCAGTAATCCGGGAAGATACTCAATTTTTCCGTCCATCAACATGAGTTTATAATAGAGTATGGAACGTAACAGACAGTGCAGAAGATACACAGATCGTTTTTCATTGAACCACGAAAAGGACAGGTCCAGTACACTGTGTACATAGCAGATGAAATATCATTGGCTTTCGTTGCGAAACCAATTGAATGGTATTCGGGTTTGTTCAGTTGGATGATAGCGTGCAGATGCAATATGTTATTTCCTGTTGAAGTCTAAAATGCTGAACCAGATCACAAGAGACGGAGCTGAGTAGCTGTATTTGTTCTAGCACAACATAAACAGATAACCATCGTAGAAAGCTACAAGAAAAACTCAAGTGGCATTTTTCTTGCCATTCCACGGCAACGTAACGGCAAATAATGCCGTTACCATTTCAGACTACCCATCCATTCAAAATCAATGAGGTGCAACAAGGTGTCTCTGAAAATAAGTAAGCGATAAGATTTCAAGTTGCTCGTCAGGGTAACAGTATGGCTGGACCAGCCTTTCCCATCGGATATGAGAAAATCTTCACCCGTTCCTCAATCATCACAGTCCACTGCATCAGTAATTTGGGAAGACACTCAGTATTTCCGTCCATTAGACTGGAGTAGAAAGTCACGAAAGATGGAAACGAAGTGATCGTGCTACCATTTCGTACGTGATGAATTTTTCCATTCTATACATAGTATCCATTTTTGCCCCAGTTCAAACTTCACTTTGTAACAAACAGTCATTGGTCACCTCTTCTGAATGAGTGGTTTATTGATTTTGGTTCCTTCAGTCACATAGTTCAAAGTCACTTAGCTCAGATGACGTTGATTACACTTCTCCAGATGAATAATTCTGACAAAACTCGAACTCTTTTTCGAGAAGAAAACACCTAAATTTAATGATGTTCACTCGTACTTACCAGAAACTAACTACCACGGGACAACAAACAAAAAATCGCCAGTGAAATAGGGGAAAACCAAAGCACAAACCTCAAGCGGTAGACACGCATTCAATAAATCAATGTGTTTGCCAGTTGTTGAGTTCACACACTTAAGGTGTAATGCTTTCCAATTTTATTTTCAGGTGCTAGAACATTCTCCTTTACGTTCATACTCACTGTCATGAACTTCTCGTTGTGGATTATTGTGCATTCACGTAATTACCAAACAAATATTTCAAAATTCCCCCATGGATTGAAAATTCATGAAGTCCATGCGGCTGCCGTTTAAATTTCGTGCTCGGATGACAATTCCCGACGAAATGCATTTCTTCCTAGGATGTGACGTGCGCAAACTGCCTTCTGATCACCAGTTTTCGTCTTATGATCTGTAGCTCTTTGATTCCCAAATGCATCTCTAACTACTAAGTCCCTTCACATGTACCACCCTGTGAAACCTTTTCGTGGTAATAAATTGGATTGAAATGAATCGGTTAATCCCGTCAAAAAAGTTCCAGTACGGTAGATTCGGTGAATATGGCAATACAAGATTCGCGAATAATCACTCTGTTGCTCGTAACTTACACTATTGCGTTTCTGAAGTTGATAGAACGACTGAGCTAAGCGCTAAGTCTCATATCAAATACAATGATAGGCGAGATAGTGTTCGTATATGGTTCTATCAGACAACAACCAATCAATAAAGAAATACATGACCCAAAGCTCGAACAATGAGGAATCTCTGTTGTGGCATTCATGCAGGGTATTTTCAAACGAAGGTGAGTATTGTGACGAACAAATAACTCATGGTATACATAAATATTTACACCACCCTAAACACAACCAGGTTCCATTGCGGCGAAAAGATTACGGAATTACGAGAGGGAAAAAGAACCCAAAAATCTAACGGCTAGCAAAGAGTGATATACAGTGACGTTTCTTGTTTCACAGTAGTTTTTTTGATGTTCTGTATGATTTTATTTATCTGGGCATCATTTGTGATTGAGTGGGGCGAGAGTTCAACATCCAGACCGCACAATATCCACACCGCTGATTTCTTTTTTGAACCATGTTCCTCAAAGTGCGTAACCACGATCAACCCCTTCCGCTAGGCCCCAATCAGGGGGACATGAATCAACACTGAAACAAGTGCGAAAAGACTACGGACAGGCAGACGACGCACTAGCACTCACAGAACACGTCCGGAGTCACCGGAGGCGTTGTAGACCAATCACTCCGTTGTGAGGACAGCCATCCGTGCCTAACACAGGACGGTGCACCTGGATATTACTCACTCGATGTTACCTACAGAAGCGAGCACAGTTTTGGAGGCATTGGTGGTCGAACACAAAAAAAGCCGAGCGACCTCAAAGCAAATCGGCTAAGTCTCGCAATGGTGCAGTAAAACACTACAAATTACGATGAGGCACACCTTTCCTTAGGAGATAGCCAGGTGTCACGCCAGCGCCACAGGTATGGCAGGTTTACGATAGCTGCTCTAAGTCTTACTGTTCTTAGTCGCGTTTCCTCCCACGCACTACCTCGAGCTGATAATCACAAAAGGTGAGCGTGGGTACAGGCTCCTGTCAATCATACAAAACTACTCTCCACCAAGAAGGCCCAAAATGCTTTTCGTATCTGCATACCTCGATCGCCAAGAGACCCAAAGCATGTTGCATTGCCTATTCATTATTGCTCAGCTAGGAAATATCATCGGAATATTAGAAGTGGAAAACTCTGTCCCCTAGGGGGAGTTCTGCTACACCGGTTTGAAGACCAGATAGAGCATACCGTGGAACATCCTTTATTTTGAAATTGGAGTGAGATGAGCATATAGGAAAACCATACTTCATTCCACTGGAGACAGTGAGAGGAAATGAGAGCTGGTCGCAAGCCTTAGCCCGAACGGGAGGGTGGCAATGCAACTCTTTCAGGATTGATACATACTCCTCATGTACTCCATTTCTCAACCAACAGTTCCATAGAGCGGTCCTATTTACAGAGTTGAAGGTTGGGCAAATGTTGCGAAGTTTTGATGGTACTCTAACAGCCTCGTTGGGTGAAGATTTGATCGAAGCTTCTACGACCAGCACGAAACCAAGCCTGCTCGGAGCTAGTCTCTTTTTCGTGTGTTTGGAATAACCTGTGCATTGGGACAGAAGCAAGCAGCTTCAACTTTAATACAATCAGGATTTGATCCCCAAGGTTAGCATATCCACTGCACTAGCCCTTCCTGAGGATGGGAAAATAATCGAAAGCAGCGGATGGTTCGAACTTCATACCACATAAAGAATATAACAGAAAGCAAAACAATTAATTACCAATAACTGAATTACCAGCCACTGATGCGTGGTCGTGACATTAAATTATTTGTCACTTGCTACACCTTTACACCTAAATTGTTATCTTCGCCTTTTTGATTTTCACAAATCAGTCGTACTTCGGTTTGTTTTTACCCACTTACCAGTGGTGCATGTTTTAATTTATTCTCATTTCATTAAATGATGATACAAGTATTTGAAAATTTCTCCATCGATTGGAAATTCATGAAATCGATGGGTAACCAGGAGATAATAATATTCTGCCACGCTCATTAAAACACAAATTTGCAGCATGGATACGTTGAATTTTACCACCACGCTACAACAGGTGGGTATGTAAGGATACGTATTTCGCGAAAGGATAAAATTGATCAAGACAAAAAAGTTATCGACGTAGGCAGAAGCGAATCATTCATCCACTTTAGTCGACTAATCAAAACAATTTTGATTCTGTTCCTCATCTGTTATCATCTCGTTATTAGTACATATGGACCGTGTGTTTCGGTATGTTGGTGATCCATTTTGCCGTGGGTTTCTTTTCGTCTTTCCGGCACTGTAATCGAACGATTGATCTAGGCATAATGTCCTGCATCAAGTGCAGTGAAAACACAGATAATGTTCGCACACATTTCCATAGGGCAGTGGCCAAACAATGAACAGCCAAATGATACAGCCCTCTGAACATGAGGAATCACCGTTACAGCAATCATCCAAGGTACTTCCCAAAAGAAACGGCACCTGGTGAGGAAAGAATATGATGCATAGTTTCACAAAGTACCAAATGGGAATAAGACAGCACGCAGTTGTGTCCAAGGTGTCGACAACAACGGCAAAACTCACCGTTAATTATGAAGCTCCAAACAAGGGTAGCTCACGGTTGTGTGAAGTACTGCAGAAAACAGTGCCGGAGTGTGTTCAAAATGCTAACGAACCTGGTGACCTGCAGTCACAGCTGAGTGTGTTCAAAGTTAGCACGTGGATAGGTTCGACGAGGACAGCGACGTGTTACTCAAGAAACCAACCAATCAAGAGATACAAGTTGGGATGTACATTAAGTAAACTGGGCAGAATACAATAAGCCCATGGATTTCCAGATTAGTTTTCTCTCTATGTGTATGTGTTTGAACGAATGTTTGCCCGGTTAGTTTATTCACAACAGTATTTCGGGTTAAGTTGAAAGTAGTGTCAGGAAGAAGAAATTAACCACGGCGAAATAGATCACCAACACACCAGAACAGATGGTCCACACGTACCATAGCGAGATGAGAACAGATGGAAAACAAAATCCCAGTTATTTCGATAAGCCTACAGACCAGAATGATTAAGCCTTTTACTTCCCAATTTGGAAACAGATATCGTTTTTTCTTTCTCCCATCAATTGAAAGTTTTTGGCTTTTCAATTTTTCTTTCAATTTTCTTTCTTCGCCAACAGAAATAACTGTTTAGCTCCTACTCTGGTCATTCCTGAGTGTGAATGGCATTGCTTCGGCTGTGAACTATTCTGGAGTGTGCATTATTCCCCGTACCAAATGAATGAGAATACACTATACAATGGTCACCACAACGGTGTTCCACAAGGAAAGAGGACAATGTTCATAAAGCTTCTTACCTTCAAAGAAGCCTCACACCTTAAGGAGGAGCATATAGTATGCTGGATGCAGGGTTATTCTGTGTGAGTTGCACATGCACGATCTGCAAAGACAAGGAAATGAAACTCGGTGAGATGGAGCTTGGTAAGTGCATAAGCAAGCATCAACAACGTTGATCTACGTCTGACAGCCTTACTACTCAGTCTACCGTTGCACCAATGGAAACCGTACCATTTGTTATAAAGGTAAAATTTACAGCTGATCGTGTACCATCTTTAGTTTGGCAACCGAAACCTTTGCCCATACTTTTTATGTCTACACGAGGTTACCAGTAGAGGACGTCCTGCGGCATCCAGTGCGAGAGATCACGCGACGGGGCTACTAGGGCTCTTGGAAGCTTATTTAATAATCTCAAGTTCAATAGAACCTGTTTATCAGATGTGATTAGTAGCCAATAAAGATTCATTCCGCACTGTTTACTTTCTATCTAACAAACATGGATTTCGATCAAGGGGGCGCGTTTCTGCTCCTCTATTGGCTGAACATCATCGAAGGTAGCTTATGGATTAGGTGATATAGAGGTGAGGTCAAATGGACCAACCAAAGAAATTGATCATTCAGATTGATGAAACAGTTTTTTTGTTACTTAGCGATGATTATCAAATGTGTGGTTGGAAACCTTTCTTTGAAACTAGAAGAGTGATAAAACGGGATCAACAGTGCAGTGAAATGGAGGTTCTGCACATGTCTCTTGAGCCATCTCGTTGGAAGATCGGAGCAAGCTGTTATTTTTGGACACCACCATCAACGGTCAATTATACCAAGGAGGGCTGATCCGACACATCTTGCTATCGTTGACTATTACAACCAAGTCGATTTTCCAATAGAAGAATGCGACTGTATAATGTTCCCTTGTTGTGCGCCAGTTTCGTGTGCGTCGTAGTACAAAGACTCGTCCGCGATCATCTCGAAAGCTCGATCTGAATCCATTTTGGACCAGTTTGAGAAGAAAGTAGATCACAGGCGGCAAAACGTACGCTGAGGGATTTGAAGACTGCCTCGAAGGAGGGAAGCGATTGTTCGCCGCAAGATACTATCAGACGATTGATTGTGAGCATAACCTGAAAGGTGACTGCCGTTATACCATCCGATCGGAGCTCAGCCATATATTAACATTTTGATTTCAGTAAAGGATATCACTAATGTACAATCTGTTGGTTATTTTGATATAGGGAGAAGCCACTTTTGGGGAATAGTGTATAATCGAAAGATAGTGAGCACGATGATTATGAATTGTTGCTTTAAGTGTAAAACATCGTGCAGGACAGCGAGCTTAGCTAATCTTCACAACAACCAACCACTGTGGAGCTGACGCTAAGATTTGAATCGGAGTGTCATCTCGAGTTCCAATGGTTTAGATATGTGAGCGTACAGGGTGACAGCAAATGGCCGAATACAACCAACTGGAATGGCGACAGCGCGATTCGATCCGTAGACCACGGAGGCTGGCATAACTTAAACTCTGGCTTCTCATGACTATGAGCACAAGCAGATTACTCTCTCTGGCCTAATTGGACACAACTGATGGATTTGCGTGGCTTCGTTATATTTTCCCTGTGTTCAGCAAATCTGACCGGAAAGCAGCGCCTCGGTTAGAGGCCGATTTATAGTGAGTTCATGTTTTTATTTGACTAACCAATAACTGACGTGTTCTACAAAGTGTTTTCTCCTTTTGTTCAGCAATTCGCTTCACGTTCCGAGATTCTAAAGTATGCGAACCTGTAGAAAATGTGTTCCGGGAAACTTTATCTACAAGTCTACATACTACTTATCAACAATGTGAGCGCTTGCACATTCAGCTTCGTTATTCGTTGGGTTAGCAGTGACCCAGACACTAATAATTATGAGAAATCACAGTTGTGATTCATTTGTGTGCTCTACAATGAAGATTATCCATTCACTCTTCAGACGATTCAAATTAAATCCTAGTGAACATATAAGATCGGAGTGTACAAGTATGAAGACAAGTGGGCGGGGGGTACTGGGTATGCATACCTGATGAGCTGCATCAACCGCGAAGCCGGTCTTGTGATTCCGGGGAAATTTTGTCCACACGTTTACATGCTATTTATTGTATATATATATATATATATATATATATATATATATATATATATACTTGAAGTGCTTTACCAGTACCTAAGTAACCTATAGTGAAATTAAATAGTAAGTGGGCAAACTGAAGTGCGGAGTGTCTTGGAAGAAAAAGAAGCGGCTCTAATAGGCACGAAACTCGAGTCTGGCGCTTCCAAATCTACGGTTGATCTGGTGGCCTGAGGTTTGTGCTTGGAATATGGAGACCAAAGAACAGCCAGCCAAGCGAATTATTATCAATTCAACACACCACTCTTAAGTAATTTTGAGATATACACGACAGATTTTTACCTGAAAATAATAGTTGCCTTTATTCCAAACTCTCCAAAGCCATCTCTAACTCTTATGGCAAAATGTCGTTTGTATCTCGTTCAGCCGCTTGCTGTTCGTTCTATTGCGAAGGGTTTGGCGATGTTAATCATGTGATCAGGAAACAAAACAGTCATTGCGTATCAATGAGATATTGTTTTTCGGAGAATCTTATATTTACTTGCACCATCAACATTTGATTGCACGCTACACGACTATTATTCCGATAAAGTAACTGCTTGGTTAGTGGAAATCCACCGGTTTAATTTGCCTCGCGGAGTAACCTCTGGGATCCAAAACATGGGAACTGAGTTTCCATTGCCCAAAATGCTGACATCTAGCAAATAACTCCGACTCAAGTTGTTTTAAGTGTGCAATATGGGCACAGTCTTACATGAACGATTATCAACAGAGTACAACGGATTTGGCCGTAAGAAGCGATATACCAAATAGACGCCAATGAAAAGAGCACCAAGCATACAATGCATATACGCTCCAGTTCATTACAATTCGGCAGGTCTATAAACTCTCAGTTCGAGCACTAGCCATCCCATTTGAATACCAACATCCCATGTTCTTTTGAAGCTAATTATTAATTTGGTTCCATATATTTTATATATCAGAAGAATTAATTTATAAACGCGAAAATCAACTACCAAACTCATTCGGTATGTTCACGACCTTGATCAAACTTCCTGGTTATTGTCAAATTTAACACCAATACTGATTAGCAATTATCAGCGAGATCTGTTTGAACTAAAGTGCCACAATGGTTTAGGTATATTGTATCACGAAAGTGAAAGAGTCCGTTCGATATTCATCTTGTTCCTTCCTGACCGTCAGATATCATAACCACATTTCCGTAACTGGAGGTTTCCCGAAATATTACTAGGTGATAAATGACACAAGCTTCTTGAGTTTCATTACTTCAGCAGATGCAAATCAGTCACCTTTCGTCCTTGGTATCCTTTGTCTCACCATATTAGTTAATGCCATAGACTAGTTTTCGACAAGGTGACTATGATATCTTGGAGTGGCGTGATACATTAACATGTCTTCCGGCAACTTTCTTGTTCAAATAAAAAGTAGATCCTTCATACCTCATCATAGTCCGAAGCTAAGTCATCCCATATAAACGGTGAATATTGACCACCTCAGTGGAATTTCTTTGTATTTGTATCACTTTTTGAAGATGGATCTGAATTTCAAAACTAGTCGACTTCTCATTATTTTGCTTGCATTTGCTGAATCGTAGAGATGTGTGATTAGCTTGCATACTGGAAAAAAGTGAGACAATGCAGCTGCTGGTCTCAGGTAGAGCTTAGTAAGGAGAAGAATTAGGAGACCAATGCTATTCACCCTTTTCCCCGAGAATAACGCTGAGCACCTCGAATTAACAATGTTAGAAGTTAAGCCTTATCCCACTGCTTATGCAGTGCATAACTGCAGCTCTTGTTACTCCTTCGTACTCATACCTGTAATGTTGGTGCACGGATTGTGATCGATAACTGATATAAATCATCTGGTGAGAGCATTACCATAAAACCAATAGCGGAATATTCCGCGGACTAGATACCAATATGGAATGGGCCATGCATCAATTTTCACATTTTTTTATTCCTCAAAATGAATATTAATCTAATATATTAAGTTCATAGAACAAGTAGGATCTGTTTGCAAAACAATACCGCAATCCTGAGCAGTTTATTGTCTGGACTGTGCAGAGGAACTATGAGAGACTAAAGGAGATAAGATGTGAAAATTAGCCTTCAAATATATACATGCTGTTCAAATTATTCAACGAAAATTATCGAGAGCAGTCAAAAGAACATTTCTCCCTAAAGGACTTAATGCAATATTCTGCAGCCCTTTTCGTTTGTATTCGTTCTTCCGTTTCTGTGGAACTAGGTACATTGGTTTCACGATCAGGTGCCTATTCAAATTCGGTTGTGGACATCATCTAATGTGCTATGACCCACGGGTTCTTTTCTACGGCCTGAGTGGAAACCTGCGCACACGATCTCAGCTTGTGACTTCAATCGCTGCAGCCCGCTACGAAAAACCAGAAAACAACTACTCAGCTCGCTAAAACGTGTGTTTTTACAGAAATTACTTTGTGATTTTTAGAACGAAAATCGAAAGATTCCCGAACTCGGAAGTCCAGTTTGGTCCAAACCCTGTTGGGCCGATTAGGTTGATAAAAACGTTTGCCACATTGATTATCGATCCGTTGGCCCGATTTGCATCTGAATGTAGATGTATGCTCGATCAAAGAAAGCGGTTCCGTCTTGAGTAATCTGATAAATTATTGGTTATTGATTATTCATTCCGGCCTGGCACGCTCGAGTTGGAATAATGGCCTGCTTGGAAAGTTACTTTTGTTTTTAACTTTCTAACAGTTACATGAATACGGCGACATTTATGACAGTTACTGGTGATATGTGCTCTCACCTTGTGAAGTCAAACCACTCATTTTGGGCGATAAACACTTTTAGAGCCAATTACTATGTCCGGCATAAGCAATCAAAACTCGTCAAGTGTTGCATTATATCCGTAACTGAATCCGGTTCAGTCACCCCTGCGATCGTATACCATGTGCTCAGAAACAACGTATGCAAAAGCTTTAGCTCCTTCGATCAACTCCTTATTCCCTAACACGTGTGCAACCCCCTAAACGGTCTGGACCCTTATCAAACTCACAAGCACACACGTGCAGAGACCGCACTGAATTGTCATTCCACTTTCATGTGCAATGCGTTAAATATATTTATATCGATGAGCGTGAGTAAGAACAACTGAAAAAGAGCTTGTTAGCCACGTTGTTTGTTCACAATGTAATTTTACTGGGAAACCTCAAGTTCGTTATCGAAATGTTTTAGGTCGATACATGTTGCAGCTGGTACATGCACTCGACAAGTAGGATTATTGCAACGGACTTAGTAGACAATCCGCCTCAAACTAAACGCACTGAAGGCATAAGAACATTGGTTGGACTGGATAGTGTCTAGACACTGGCTCAAATATAGCCTGGACTGAAGCTGTGGGACTGTTATATGTGTAACGGTTGGAACAGATGAATCGGTGCCCGTAGAAAATGAGATTGACGTAAAATGTTATGTGTAATTTTTGTTTAAATGCTTGCCACAAGGGTATATAAACGTTGTGATCAAGGTTACCACCGTCATTGGCCGTGACGGCTGCTTGTGCTGCGGGGGCAGCTTTGGTTGATGGTTCTGCGGTATTTTCTCGCCTAGGTCGCGATACGTAGAAGTTTTTCAGATTTTGAAAGTGATTTTCGGGTTTTTCAAAGCAAAACTTCAGCTTTATTCTATATTCTTGATGATGTAGTTACCACTGGCTGTATAATTCATCAATCTTAGTATCAGTTATCGCACATGTTTGAAAGATGCTCCAAAAGAGGCGTTTTCCCGAGCCCAGATGTTTGGTTTATACCGGTTGGACTGGAATGTAACTTGAAACTGTGCTCTTCGCAATTGTTACGCACAAGTTTTCAAGGATGTGGTAAAACGAACAAAGGAATGTCAATAACTTTCATCACAACACAGGTTTTATTTCCTGAAGTGACATAACGTTAGTTTCCTATTCGTATACACCCCTTAATATCGTTCCACTTTATTTTGTGCTTCGGTAGGAATCGTAGATTAGTGAATGACAAAACCAGGGTCTGTGCTTGGTGAGTTATCAGATAATGATAGACAACCCAATATTTTATTGACTTGATCGTAGAGAAATAATGTTTGTCATGGCACGAGATAACCTTCATCTTGGCGCATCGGAATAACTGTAAATACTGAACGCCACTGTTCCATTTGAAGAAGGTTTCAACAACCCTGTACACAGCTATAACTGAAACTCTGATAATAACGTGCGGTTAAGTCAGAAATACATTTCCTATTTTGAATTCACAACTGGAAACATTTGTACGCTCAACGATGATGTTGATGATGATGATGACACAGAGCCTTGATTGTGCCTTGTCACTGAATGCTGAATCCGTTCGTAAGCAAGAATGGTACGTGACACTGGTTTTTCTCTTATGAAATCCTCCTTCTCCGTGAATAAATTGTGCAGTAAGAGCCAGTGAATTTTTGCCGTAGTTCCTCGAGAAAATCTACAGGCTTTGTAATCAACCTGAAGCAATTTCGCTCTGCATTCTCTCAGCTCATTTAACATCGTCACAGGTGAATTTTACGAGAAGAAAATCCGGCGAGTTTCAACTACTCCTAGTATTTGAGCATCATTAGTTGCGACGTATTATTCGCCGAAATGTGGTTTCGAAATAAACCTGCAATGTGCTTCCAAAATCATCGTATTTAGGGGTGATTTCTGCTAGTATGAGAGAAGCTGTATCTTTAGAAATACTTCATCTTGAAAGGCGTGGTTGCATATTATTTTGATAAGAGTCATAGGATCGTAGGCTTTGATTATCTCAAAGAAATAACGCAACAGCATCTAGAAGTAATTGTGGTGATTATGATGTAGATGTTAAAAATGGACGGGTGTTTGCTCTCTGTTGTGATCTAATTAAGACTGCCCTGATCAGAAAGTGTTAATTCATGGTACGGTTAGTTCATCGCTTTGTTCCATTAGAAGACTTTGTGACCATGAACAATTTCAGTTGTTTGCACTAGACTGGCACTACATTTATGATGCTTCATTTCCATAGTCTGATATTGACCTTGAAGTTTATTGGTTCTTACGGGATTCACAACGAGCTATTCTGAGGGGTTAGTTGGAATAAATATCCAAGGGGTCGTTTGGATTCACACCGTAGCTGGTCTGTGACTGGTTCTTTGGTCCGCTTCTTTCACTCCAATCTTGCCTCGATTCAGGACAGGTGATGAGTTGGCTGCTTGCCGAAACTTTGTGCTATCTACTGAAAGAACCAAGATGTCCATTGGCACTGAACTGGCCCATTCCCTCATATTCATCACCAGCTCTGTCATGGTCAAGACAATCTGACATGAATAAGTGTCATGTGAACAGAATTTCGTGCACCAAGAATGCAGACTCCAGCCTTTGAGAACAGTTTGTTAGTGCGAATTGTCAGAATGAAGTAATGCTACTATGTGTCATCAGCACGGGTTACTATCCAAAAATTATTCGATGTCCGAGTAGTGGCTAGTCGAATACCAAAAATGAGTGCACGGGAAAACGGTTAACTTCAATGTTGACATTAGTGTTTGCAACAACAGAATACAAGGAATAATCACTCAACATATCTTTACTCAGTGTTTCACAGTAACGAGAATTTGGGATCAGATCACAGACATGCCTGCCATTCCAATGATGAACTGAATGAAGACTATTATGGGGATGGGTTTCCACTTTTAGTTGGATTGTACGACAGTCGGCTGATGCATGAGAAAGAAAAAAGTGAGTTGAAAGACACTAAAATTTGCATGTAACACGTCAGCGTCCAGAAAAACTGCTCATCAAGTACCCCAATATTCGCGTACCTAGCTTATTAGGAATATGATGTGCTAAATTCAGGAAAAGTAACAAAAACAAAAAACGGCCAATTTCCTGTAACAATGTTTGAATAAGGCATGGTTTTCAAATGTCTTTATCATCATGAACCCGTGCACAACTATTCTTGGATACACAGAGCAGCAAAATGCTGCTGCAGGACTGAAATAGCTCAACACCAAGTGGGAGGAAGAATAAACTAGTGTTGAGAGTTATTATTTCCAAAGGGTCTGGCCAAGGGAGAGATTCTATTCAATGTTCTCGGTGATTACCGAATGAAAATACCAAACTGAAAAATCATGACGGCTAGACTGCGTGCTTTCAGAATTATCCGGATCTATAATCTTCTTTTGGAATTTCTTCATAAATCGCCTGTATCAGTTCAAATATGTTCCTCAATGTTTACTCCGTGCTGATAACCACGTCACAGCAGCAACTGTCAATGGCACTAAAACACATGAGCAGTACGGTCACTGAAAATAAGCTCTGGGGCTATGGTTATGCGAGACGACGTTGGACATGAACTCCGAGATATACATTTCCGATACAGAATGTTTGCTTAGACTTTGCTTACATCATCATAATCATAATGAGTTTCGCATGTTTCATAATCACGAAGGAGCATCTGACCAGATGAATTATTTTCCAAAGCGATTCAATACACACCTTGAGGCCATTATGAGACACCAGATATACAATGTACGAGAACTATTATTTTGCAGCCAAATAATGTGGTTCTGGGTAAACGATCATTTGAAGAACAAAATTAACCAACTATTCATCGCATTCTCAAAAACATTTTGGATATCCGTGACTTCTGTGAAGCAAAAGAGTATCTCAATGAATTGGAAATTCACATCTACCAACAGTCAACCACCAATAAGGTTCGTGGTTAGGAAATGACACTTATTCGTTCAATAATGGTTCCACATCAGGTGATTACTTTTGATCAGCCCATGAACTCGGCCATATTAGCAAAACTACTGTCAGAACAATTTCCCTCGAATCTGGTGATAGTACTGTAACAATTTATCGCAGTCTCATTCAATTCAACTGTAAAAAATAAAGTGGCAAATAATCAAATACAATCGTGGTTAAATAATGTGATGCATTTGTTCGAATAGTCTCTACTGGTCGTGTATTACTAACAAATGCCAGTGGTATTTGATAGATGAGGGAAAGGAATTCATTCATGAAGTAATAATTGGACCATAAATCGCTGATCTAAAAACACAAAAACGTATCGGCTGCAGTCATCAGCCTGGAGGAAATCGGCTGCTCCTACGTGGAAAACCAAATATTCTCTCAGCATTAGTTTCGTCTGCTATACAGCAGTCAATGTCCGTCGAAGTCCACTGATGAAAAACCATGGTTTGCATAGTTCCGTGATCGATCGAACCACTGACTGCACAGTGCCCATAACGTTTGTTTGATACCATCCGTTAGAAAAAGCGCTCGAGCGCAGGCACCCACTCATCGTTTTGATCTCTGCCACAATGCAGACGGTTTGCACCATCCGTTCAGATACTGGCATGGAACTCTACGTGCCCACTAACAAGCTGAGGAACCCTGCTGGGCCGCACTCGATTACATGTATTGCTAGTGGCTGTTAATTATCATTCATACGCCGTGACTACCTGTTATTATTCCCAATGAGAAAACGTTTCTGAATTCGGTTATCATGTATAAGCGTTTGCTCTGTACAGAGTACCGTGTGTTCTTTTACGAGTAGGCTAAATGTTTTATTCCGCCCTTCACGTGGCTCATTGAAGTGTCTGTCTGACTTCTGAATCAGACGGATACAGTTAAATGAACGTAATATTAGAAGGCCTTGATGTTCACGTCGACACTGTGACAACACTCGCATCTTTGATTGAGGATGACAGAGAGCAAGGCTCTCAACACATTTTCATGCCTACCAGCTGATCGAACAATTTATGTTGCTAAAATAATGCCCGACGAAGTTTATCAGTTTTTGACCACGGAATAATGATGAGCTGTTTGAATAGCGGATGTCTACTACCCATCTGTTGGTACTCAGTACAGCTTTAAATGAATTCAAAGGAGAATCGTTCGTTCAAGAACCAAATTAGGCAAACAAGGCAACAACTGACTGATTGACTTCTACTTATGCGTCTTTGCTCTGCTCAGCATAGTTGAGGCGCTTCTACGCGACATTTGGTATGAGGTTGTCCAAAATTCAGGAAGGATCACTCTTCGCACCCAGTTAAACGAATCTACGATCTTGATTTTCCTGAACGTAAAACAACTGTTTCATTCGTCTGACCGTTAGGTGTCGTTTAACTCCGTATTAATCCCAGAATCGAAATCGGCCTGGTGATACCACGCTAGGTATACATCTTCGCAGAGTTCATAATGTTTTGGACAATAACTTCCTGATACCCATTCTCCTACTAAAACCAGTTTCACGCCAAACGATTGTTCTACCTTCGCACTTAGTCCCCCAGCTCATAGAAACCAGTACAAAAACTACAGAATACCAAATTATGAGAATCATTAGTTTCCTTTCGTAACGTCGAAAATCTACACATTTTCGCACTCTGCACTCGACTGTGGGAACTGTGACTGTATGTACACGCAAGCACGTATGAGCTGCATGTATAGTGTAAATGAATTCGATTAGTAAAACTTGAGAAAGTTACTAAGTTGTTCCTGTCGGTCCTATAGCTTTGATTAGGTTAACATACCTGGAAGTTTTTTTTATATCACTTGTATTCAAGCTCGAATTTCCATTTTTTAAGTGATTATAATGATCTCATTTATTTAGACCTCAGGCTGTGAGATAAAAGGGAGATAGGGCCTTTGTCTTTGCAACCTGCTAATCATGCTCGAATCATTTTACGCAAAACAGATGTACCTTGATTGCAATCAAGTAAGTAAACGAAAACAAAGCCTTAACCTTTTCCTATATATATATATATATATATATATATATATATATATATATATATATATATATATATATATATATATATATATATATATAACCTTTTATCAATATAAGAGCTTGCACATGCAGCCTTGTTGTTCGCTCGGTTAGCAGTGACCTGGAAAAGAATACTTAACAGAAATCACTGTTGTGATTCATTAATGGACTCTTCAATAAGGAATATCCATTCACAAGCCAGACGCTTAAAATTAGATCCTAGTGACGATTTAAAATGCATTGTTAAAGTCGGCAGAGGTGTACTGGGTATGCAGACCTGTTGAGCAGCAACAACCTTCCAAATGCAGTTTGACATACTATCATATTCTTCGAACGTGATTAGATTATTTCGTGACGTGATTATGCAAATTGGTACAATGAATGAGTAAACACAACAATGTTGGGACCAGTGGTAGTGGACTGCATTCATACGCACCGGATTACTTGAAAATATAATACAGCACTGAGAATATAAAACAGGTTTCGTTTGGAAATAATTTACCCGTAAAGCCCTTGTCCGCATCAACCCGGTGATCAGACTGGACCTCTGCTTCCTTTTCGAGATCAACAGTTCTGCGCATCACTGATAGGTCAGATGTCACCCAATAAACGGGAAAGAGCAACAGGTGCATTTTACCAAGAAGGAGAGAAATTCAGACAAATGTAGTGCGGATGAATTTCACGTCAATTTAGTTTTACTGAAGAAATAACTCTTTCAAAAGCAAGCTTTAAGTTGGGTCGAATCCTAGAAGATTTACACAACCAATTTCAAATAAAAATTGCTCAAACGAATCTACCTCCATGACCATTCGTTCGTAATGAAAACATGAAAAACCGTTGCACTACATCTGGATTTTCTGCCACATCCAACTTGACGACAATTCTCAGCTTGTTTTCAAGTAGCAAATCGAAGTAGATGAGATGGTCTAGTGATACAACCAGCTATGTCTCAATACTGCATATGGGATGGATTGTAATGGGTTACCAGTGCGTAATCGGTTTTGTCTTGCGTGCTTTTCTGGCACTCTCGAAGAATTGATCGTTCTTAGCTGAAAACACCAAGCACACCTACAATTGAGCTACATCAAATGTGGGTCATGATCAATGGAACTCATTTTTATTTAATTTTTCAATTTTGTCTGAGTTTCTATTACTGAAGCAGCTTCGAATTCAATTGCACTACTCTATTCGCGATGCGGTCAACCCAAAGAAGCAGCTGCCTCATAGAAGGGACATTACAAAATACTACTCTGTTATTTCCCAAATGCAAAACTGTAAGGAAATAGCACAATTGCACATTTCAGATCAGCACGAATCTGAAGATATTTGCTTGCACACGCGAAGCGCACAAACACCTCAAAGGAATCCTGCAGTGGTACAAGCACATTTCATTTTGTTCTCCATCGTTCCCCTTTTTTCCAACCCAACTTTGCTGTTTGCTGTAAATTATTCTGACGCTATTTTGACCTACTTCCGCTTTCTATTTGTTGCATGGTTTTTATTCTACCGACAAATGCAAATCGCTTTGAAACATTTGACCTGAACTAATAAAAAAGGAAAATTCCACAACCCACTGTGGGTACTGTAGGCACTGCAATTTTTGTTTGCTGAAGACGCTGTCCGAGTGGTTGAAGGCTACGTCTCAAAATAGTGTTTGCGGCCTTTCGGATTATCTATACAACACGGCTGTTACCAGCTATGGAAAAGAGCATTCACATCTTTGCTCCAAACACAAGGTGTAGACTGCAGTATGCCAATACAATGAGACACCAGTCCGAACAATAAGGTTATCTTTGGAACTGAATTTAAGCTTACCAGTGACAAGTGTCTTGCATTGACTGGCCGAACTTTGTGGTTTTAAATGAGGTTTAGTCACCAAGTTTCAAAGGCGATTGCCACAACTTTGGCGCGATTCTTGTGGGTCTCCTAGTAATGTGTATTTAGAAACTCGTGTGCTTAGATTTTGCAATTGCTGTAATCCAGCTTGGAACTGATTTTCCAAACCGATAACCATCGTTGAACAACTGTTTCGATTGCTCAGAATGAATTACCTGGATACCAAAGAAAGTACGGAAAGCCTTACAAAATTGAGCATTTCCTTTCCCCCGTAAATTTTGCATATTCTGATATTTCACTAACAGTGATATATCTAGGGTATTGTCTGGTTGTTGAGCAGAGGCAATTTGAAGTGATTCAAAAGCTATTCACTGCAAATATCTTCCCATGATTTCATTTATTTACAATTGATTCTGATTTGCTTCTAACGAAAGCTTGCATTAGTTCTGCCCAATACCGATCGCAGATATAGTTGGAATACTACTGAATATGGAGTGGGAGGTCTCGTATCCACCGCTCAAATGGAGGTTATTTTATAAAAAGAAGTCAATTATTGATTTACTTTTATCATGTTTTCATTCTGCTTCAACGGGTGGCATTATTTTGAGTACCTAGTCCACCTGGTGATGGTATGGATACATATGGATAAAAAGATGGTTTAGCCCACTGTACTTATGGAAATAAGTGGAAATAAATGGGTTGAGGGTGAGGGAGATATAAAGTTCACTTGAAATTTTACCACTTCGCTTTTAAAATCCCTATTATTTTTACTACCCATGAAAATTCATCATTTTATCGTCAATCTTCCCTCTTAGTTCATTTTCAATAACATAAACCAATCTAACAGATTGAGAACAAGTTTTCAGGATAGTTCCCCACTTTTCAAATCGGATCTCACGAAGCGACTATTTTTGTATTATCAAACAGTGGAACCACTTAAGCGTCTGATCACGTCCGGAAGTCACACAGAACAAGCATCATACGGACAGTATTACTCATCAAATCTCAATTACTATTCATACTTCAAGTTATTTTGGAGAAATTATTTATCTGAAGTCCCCGATATTTCTAGGATCCAGTATTATGCGTGCTTATCAAGAGCTACGAGTAGTGCTGTATAGTTAGGGAATCACTGTCTCGCATTCTTCAATTTGCTTGACAGATGTAGCTGAAAATCATTGATATACCCGTCGAAACTGAGACAAATGCACTGAACTTTGATTATGGTCAAAACAGAAACCGGGCTCCTCATTCTACCTTCGATGTTCAGCTGAGCAGTTTCATCTGGGATGCGCAAGTTTCTAACATCACTAAGATCAAATCTGACAACCTGGTTATCTATCTGAACGGTTTTAAAGCAATTCAGAAAAGCTAACTACCCTAACACTGATCGCAAGCAACCACTTCGAACCTCATTTTTTGTATCTGCTGTATATTTCCAACGAAAGTTGGAGCGCGCCAGCTTGAGTACATTTTGGCTTTCTAGGTTACAGATTTATTGATCGCAAGCGGAAACCAGATAGTGTATTATAGGTCCTTTTATAACTGTCGCAAATACATAGCCAAGTGTACACAAAAGAGAAGCTCAAGAGGGTGTAATCGTGTGTACTGAGATACGAGATGTGCTTGCCTGGATAAACATTCGAACAAAGCACCATGTGAAGATATGTTGAGATTGGCCATGAAAATCTATTTCGCCATATCAAATAACCCGTTTACTCTGATTCAGACCGCATCTAATGCCTTTCGCAAGAACTTTTCATTTTGCATTCACCAAAACATTCCTTTATCCCTATGCATTAAGCCTTTGGTTTTCACGCAGACCAACGCATCCTTGCCTCCACTTTCGCGTGATAGTTTGTTTGTCAGCTCCCGCTGCGCCACATTGTTTTGCCTTGTTTCTATGACACAGGTAATTGTTGTTATCTTTGTGTCTTAAGTCAGTATTTGTGCTTGGTCCATCTGTGGTCATATCCAATTACATTCTTCGGTGATAAAACCTGGTTTCCTAACAAACATGATCACTTACCTAACCTTTCTTTCTCGTTGCCCCCCTATGCACTTATTCACTGGCTTTCATGAAGCCTGCGCTGGCGTAATTGTTTCTGCGCCTTCTCCTCCTCTCACGTGTTGGTTCTCACTCGACTCACTTTATCATTGCCTCATGATTGTCTGGGTTACTTGACTGGGCCTCACTACTTGTGCAGATGTATTTCTTTGATTTCTTTGTCTGTGGAAGTGATTGACCTTTAGTCTTCCGATTTGATCACACCATTATTTTGTAGCCGTGATATCGCGTTCGTCACCCACCAAGCTTGTGTGGGTGTTCTATCATGTGATTGCTTTTCCCTGACCGTTGATTGGTCAAACGCTCACCATGAGTAAAGAATTCTTCTGCGGATAAATTGGATTTTTCCTTCATAGCCACGTAGTATGCCTCCTGTCTAGTGCAGCTCAGACAAATTGAAATCCTTTTTCCTGTCTGGATTCTGAGATCGGTGTGTTTACAATTTGAGGTCTGCTTTAGTCATAGTTAATTGGCTTTTTCCTACCGTTTGCTTAGTAAAGCAAGCTTGTGTTCTCTGCCATGGCACTCGGGTTTTGATCATCTGTAAGTCACTCTATAACGGAGAGAAAATCCTGCACAGTACACAATTTTGCTGCAAAACTTAAATTAGCTTTCCTCACGCTGGCTATTGGTCGACTTATAAAGTTCTATCAATCTTCTTTACAAGACTCGAAACTATCCTAGCCAGAAACCAGCTCCACTGTATGTTCAGTATGACTTTTGATGTGAGCTTCTACACCAGCAAAGTCTTTCACAAGCCCGACCGCTTTGATCAGAGCCTTCATTTCAGACGTCCATACGTTCAAGCCTCGTTAGTCTAACAGCCATCTTTGAAGCCTAAACGCCTCATTGAGCTTTGGTCATCTTTCTGCTACCTCAGCTTTAGGCTTTTCCCATGCTTTTAGGAGGAGTACGAAAATTTCCGCGACCTATCTCCTTAGAGTTCGAATATTTTTTTGGTCAATGCATCAGCCTCTACACCAAACTGAACCATCATTTCACACGAAACTGTGAGGTTTCTTTTCATTCTGACCCGTTTACGCTGAAGTGATTGAGCCTACGCCAAATCTCGACCTTATTCATTAGCCGAGAGGGGGTTGCATTCACCCAAGATATCGCCTTGTCGGTGTAACCGAGAAACCCCTGATCTCGTATGGCTCAAGCATTTTCTCATGACTGTGTTCTGCTTGCTGTTTGGGTCTTTCCGGTGCTTCGCGAGCTCTTTTCGATTTTCCGACTACCACGTAATCTTCAAAAAGTCGTTCTTCCAAATACTCATCCTCTTTTTTCGGATAAATCTCGAGGCTGTTTTTCTTGAAATTCAAGATCCTTTGAAAATTCACTGAAGTCTTTTCGGATAGCCTTGACGTCTTCGAGGCTATTGCCATATTCCTTAGAAGCCACAATTTTCTGCTTTTACGAATCCAGAAAAGTAAATCATTGGCTAATCGGAGAAATTGGTTGAATATTGGTGGTAAATGGAAAAGATTTATCTTTTTGAGAAATTTCGCCATCAGTCTGTCCGCTTCACTGTTTTTCCATTACAACTGTTTCAGTCCGATAAGCTTATCCATTTACAATACTCGCAGTCTTGCGAGTCCTAATTGTAACCCACTTTGACAAAATTAAACTCAGTTAACGGAGATCTGCATTTTCATACGTGAATGTTCTGATAAATCCGGAGCATTTCTATCTGCTCTAGACTTTATCATCGTCTGGAATAATTCTTTGAATGGCTCCTGCGAACAGAAAATACTTTATTCGTGATCTACGTTGACTTAAAACCTGAATAAACTCACCCGAGCTGAATGAGATGCCCAAAATCGGTCATATTCGCGGTTAATTGTGGTTCTGTAATGATAAAATAAAAACGTCAATGATACATAAAATGGTAGACAAGAAAGAATAAATCACAGAGGAGAACTTTATATTTTAGGAGAATTAACAGTCGTTTCAAGGAGAAGACACCAACTCTCAGTGATTCGAGTGTAAAAATGACCAGATTTATTCACCTGTTCCTGTGAAACTAGGCACATTGGTCTTCTGACCAAGCCCTTATCCGAACGCGTTCGTGAACACCACTCGACATAGATTATCACCGCAGCAATTAGGACAATTACGGGTTCACTCGTGTTCTCTCAGCTGGTGGGGTCAAATCACTCAGTCTGGATGATAAACACATTTACCCCGTTTAACATGTTCTGGGTAAGCAACCAAGACCTGTCAAGTATTGCACTCTAGCCACGGCTGAATTCCAGACTGGTGGTCCCTACGATAGCATCCGTCGCGCTCAGAAACAGTTTGTGCAAGCACTCAATTTCTCATAGTCCGCATTTTATTCCCGAACACGTGCGCAACCACTGAAGCGGTCTACACTCTAATCAACTGCACACGCACACATGCAAACTCGTAAGTGCACAGACAGATTTGAACGAACATTCCCGTTCATTGTACGGGGTCACATTGATTGTTATGCTTTTGCATGATTACAAATAACTGAAAGCAAGCTTGTCCAACACGCTGTTTTATTTTCAATATGTTCTGTAGGATTCCCCATGAGTTGGAATAAATGGCCTTTGAAACTGGTGTTCTAGTCAAAGTCTCACTACTAGAACTGTTTCACGCAGCAGAACGTGGAAAACGTAACATGAACAGAGGATGATGTTGCCGTGTTAACCGACGAATACGCTTTAGAAGAATCACCTTGTGATTCTAAAAATAGACTTTCAGCCCATACACGCTTCATGCGATTAAAATGAGAATACAGCTGTGACATTTTTATGTTGAAATCCTATGGTGTAGCAAACTATGACAAAGAAATCAACCAGTGCGTGGTTGATAATTCTAAGTATCTGGAATGGGATACTCAAGTGACTGGCCCTAGGAAATCGGATTCAGGGCTGCTCCCGTCGGCCATTTTGGACACTCTAGCCGATATTACTTGTCTGACGAATGAACATCATCTTCAGGTCACCCGTCGTACAAAAGTCATAAACGTTAACTCCGGGAAGCCAAGTATATTTCCATTGGGAAAATGTTTGCGAAAAATATGGATTCACCTGCAGATAGTGAGGACGGAATGTGTTCTGGGATCGACCGCACCAAATATCAGATTGTTACCTTCACCCGCCAAATTCGATCAGAGTGTAACGATGACGCAGGTGTAAGACAAGCCTGACGTGACAAACAATAACGTGTGCTATTGCAAGCAGCAATTTGAACGGCTCTCTGGGATAATCAAAATGCCTTTATGTATACAAAACCGTTCATCAACCTTGGAACTGAAGCACAAAAACATAAGCTTATGATAGCTCCACACATGACATCGAGCAAAATGACCGTATACCAAAACAAAGTCTTGTTACTCGGTATGATGACCGTGCATAGAACGGAGAAGTTGGCGTAGGCTGTCCGGAGTATGCGGATATACTTGTTCTGGGGACTGTAGGCCAGCTGAACACTCTGGACACACGCACAATAATGAACTCATTCAGCGAGGAAGAGCTCGGGTATCTATATGTCCATATACAGTCAGTCGCATAAGCAAGTACCAAGTAGAATAACTGATTCACAAGCTTCTATCTGTATTCTGAGCGTGTGTAACGAGGGTGGATACAGACCAGGGATGCAACAACGGAAAGCAATATCAAATACAGGACTGTCTAAATAACACGCAAGAACCAATGGGCTTTCATATCATACATGGCTCGCTTTCCTCCATGATCCAAAGAGCTATGCTGGATGGCTTCTCTAGGCCGGAGGTGCAATCACCTCCGACAGATCAATGTGTAGAGGTCAGACGAAGTCTAGTCTCAGAACCAGCTGATGGACATTATCTGATTTTGACCATCATGCCCCTAGAGAGGATTCTCCAGCGAACAAACGCAGAGAGAAGCAGTTTAGTGATCTAAAACCCCCCACTAGATGGACGTAAGAGTGGAGTACCTGGAGTTCCTCTCGACGGTGGGGGAAGTCATCGCACTTCATTGGGCAGAAATCGCCCGCCTAAGCTGGGCAGCCCCAGCCCAAAGGATGCTGCCCCATTCACGTTTCGCTTGCTCAATTAGGTGCATGGGGCTGAGGACTGAGTCCGAAAAGAGGATCGATAACTAAACACCAGCGAAGACAATACAAAACGCATGCAGTAATTAGGTCCCACGTGACAGACCAGAGGAAGTTCTTTCACGGGTGCTTCGGTCACGTCCTCGTGCTGGGTTAACGCCCCACTGCCTTGTGGGCAAGACTTTTGAATCAAAGGCTTCGGTTAGGGTTCCCAAAGAAAACTCCCTTCTGCAGTGTGGGTAGCCGCAAAGTATGATCCACCCAAAAACCTCCAGTATCTGTCCTGTAAACGGCCTTACCAAATTTCCTTCTTTTAATTTAGTATCAATGCAGAACGCCACGCGTAATAGCGACTGCGGTGAAAACAGTGGTTCAAAAGTTAGGTATAAATCAATTTTACTTCTTAAGCCTTAATGTTCGCCTCACTTGGCTGTTTTTAATATCCGCACACTACTTCAGGTAGGGCAACAGACTGCTCTCGCTAAAATAGTTGTATGTTGTGTCTCCGAAACATGCATACAAGACCCCACTTCTGTGATCACTCTTCGCAGATACAACCTAAGTCTCTCGTCTTACTCTTCGCGTGTCGGGTGATTCGGTGCCTAGCGCTCGTGGTCAAACCAGCGTTGGGATTGCTTTGAGCATGAAAGCTGAGCTTAGATGCCGCCTGTCCCGTACAGTTGCTTTTGGACGACAACCAGCGATACTATTTCCAGACGGGGCTGTCCACGCAATTATCGATGCAGCTGGATGTTCAGGACCAAAATAAAAGTTAGCAACACCTCAGGGAAGCCTTGTACGCCGCTTCAAATGCCACCCAGGACCCTTGTTCAAGTCTGTCTCACAAATGGTGGATATCTTCGACACCAGTTGCTCTGTTGGATGCTTGCAGATCCGTCCCTCCGGATGTCACATTCAGTGAAGTGCGTAGATCCTTGGGACGCCAACTAACTAGAAGCCTGAGAAATAACCGTGAGCAATGGTGGATTGTGAAATGCAGGTAAATGGAAAAGGATGCAGATACTAGTAATACTCGCAACATTTTCTGTTTGATTAGAGATACCCAGCCACGGAAACCCGGCGTAAGTGAGTTAATTAAGGAATCCGACGGCTCACTGATTCACTCTCAGGGACGTCGTCTGGAGCGTTGGGTGGAGTACTTTAGAGAACAATTAAGTTGGCCCACTTCAACGGTGGGCCTTCCAAATATACCTCCCAACGAAACAGTGCAGGTGGATATCACTCATTCATCAGGAATGGAGGTTATGAGGGAGATAGGTCACTTCAAAAGGTACAAAGCTGCTGGACCAGATGGGCTATCTCCATCTTTTTTCAAGGATGGAGGCGAAGCTTTGGTTTTGGAGTTAACTAAACTCCTCCGGGTTATTTGGGATAGCGGGCAGATTCCCAGGGAATGGTGTGAATCGGTGATTGTACTGATTTACAAGAAAGGTGACAGGTCCTCTTGTGAAAACCACACAGGAATTAGCTTGGTAAGTATCGCATCTAAACTGCTCACCAGTTTTATTCTCCACCGATTATCCAGTATACGCGAAATGTGTACGCGTGAGAATCGAGCCGGTTTCAAACTTGGTAGGGGTTGTATCGACCACATCTTTACTGTTCAGCAAATCTTAGAGTACAGACACATTTACCGTAGGCCCACAGCCTGTCTTTTTTCATCTGAGAGCGGTGTTTGACTCAGTTGACCGCACAGTTCTTTGGGATTGCCTCTCATTGAAGGGTGTGCCCGAGAAGCTTATTTCTCTTTCCCAATGCTTGTATATGAGCAGCCGAAGCCGAGTTTGTGCTTAAGGCGATCTTTCACCCGAGTTCACCACAGAAGGTGGTGTTCGTCAGGGTTGCCCACTTTCGCCCTTCCCCTTTAATTTGCTATTGAGTTGATTCTTGAGGTAGCCCTATCCTTGTGTGAGAATAGCGGTATTGGTCTTTTCTCAGACGGTAAACCGTCTGACTTGAAAAGCGCAGACGATATTGTTCTTCTGAGTGAAGGTCCAGGTAAGTTGCAAGCGCTCTTAGATAGACTTGACACAGTGTAGCAATGTTTGGGATGTGTTTTTCACCTTCAAAGTGTAAAATGCTGCTACAGGACTGATTTGGTTCAACTCCGAACCTTTTTTGTTGGCGGGGGAAACTCTGTCCGAAGTGGATTCATTTTGTTACCTGTTCAGTTACAACTCACCGGGTGCGCAAATATCAGATGAAGTGTCATCGCTTATACAGAAGGCACGTTTATCTTTTGCCAACCTCCGTCATCTGTGGCGTCGGCGTGGCGTCCTTTGTCGGCTAAGGGTAGAGTGTACAATGCGGCGGTTAGGTCTGCCCTTTTATACGGCTCATAAATATGGCCGCTGAGGGTAGAAGATAGATGAAGATTGTCTGCTTTCGAGGTTGTTGTAGGTGACTGTTTCCTCCGGTCGTCTCAGTTGTGAGAACACGGGCTTTTACTGTCGTTACCTCTCCATGCGAATGAACCTCAGACCGTTTATTGTAGAATCCAGTTGTAGTTAAATAATTCTTCGGATCGGGAGGGTCTGAGCCCACTGGACCCACGATATCAATAATAACTTTCGACCAAAACCTCGTAGGATAGATTATGTTTCGCATTGCAGCATTAAGTGGTTCGGATTTGTTATATGGCGCTTGGCATGGTTCAAAGGTAAGAGCAGGACTTTCTAAGGATTTTGACATATCAGGCCACCAGAGCCATGATTTAGACTTTTCGCAAAGCAAAACCGATAACTGGATGACCCTCGTCGGCATATGAGATAATTATGAGAACGATACTTTTCGGACTTGACAGCAGTTGGTTATTTTCCTATGGGGTAATGTCCGAAGAAAGCTGTACCATGAGAAACCGGAGAACGTAAAAGATCGAAATATCTAGTTCATCGAGGTAAACTGAGCAGTATTTCCCCCCTTGCCGAGAAGCTTCCATCAAAACGTCGTCCGCGATGCTTGTAGCTCACTATTGAGCAATATGTAGTCGAATTCGAACAAATCCCAAAACCGAAACACGATCGAGCAGTAAATTCTACGATAGTGGATTGATAAATGGTAACAACAAAACATGCGAACCTCAATTATGCTATCAAGTAGGCTCATAAAACGAGAACTAAGTTTGCCTCTCGCGAGATACAAGCACGTGCGTCACATAGGTCTAAAGATGGGATATGACAAGTTAGCGCGTCAGACGTGAACAAACAAAGTTTGGTGTAAGGAAAAGTAAGCTGTACGGAACACGCAAATAGTGTGTGGGAAAGAAATATTGCCAGATCAAGAAATTATCGTGTCTTCAAGGGATTTTCTAAAACCGATCGTCTAGCCGCCCACCAAAATCTTTCAGATCCTGGCAGAGTCAAAGGTTTAGAATAAAAGTACTGCTTCTTCCTCCATACCTAGACCTTGCTATCACTGTGCCTAACTACCACTCCCGATGTCCATAGTCTACTCACATACTCACTATTGCACGTGATTCAGTGGCTAGACCGACGAGATATTCCTCTGCATTTCCCGTGAGATCTGCTTCCCGGCTACATGCGTGAAGAGAGACGCGCAGATCCCGAGTCCTTGTGACCTCTTCAAGAGAGCAGTCGTGAAGTGTTATGCGTGCTTGTATGCTTGCACGTAGGCGTTTGTGTGCGAGGAGACCACAGCAGCAACCACCCATAATCGTCTCCATCGGGGTCGATAGCGAAACGAGAAAAGAAGAAACCATATCATACCTGGGTAACGGTATGGAGCAAAGCCGTGTTTCGTGCGCGTGCGGGTGACTCTGAGTAGAGGTGAATTTGAGTATGTGAGTAAGTCGCGACTACTATCGCATACGAGAAACATTTAAGCAATTTCAACGACAAACTAGAATGGGCAAACTGAGTGTCGTGTCCTGTTGGGGGTGTGAGGCGGAACTATTTCAGGCGTGTATACATGTATGTGGATGGGTGTGTATATCGAAAACATTAATCACTGCTAGTAGAACGGATCCATTGTTGACACACAACCATCGAACATTCAGGGGATCGAATGACCTACCGGGATTCTGTGGGGAACGTTCCACTCTCACACATAGCGTATGAGGCAACCAGTGTGGACTTTTGACCACTTGCGCAGAGAACTGTTAGAATAAAAATAGATGCTTTGGTGCAGTTGCTTGTGATTTTTATCTGGATCGGAACTTGAAGCTGCACTTTTGCTGAGTGACTGGTTCGGTGGCATTTACTGATCCGTCTCCGTCCTCCGGGAGTCTGATACTGCGCACGTCGCGAGCTAGCACGTTGGCGGTCCTCAGCTTCACCGTTCTTGTCAGTTCTTCGCAGCTTCTTATAACTTCCAGGACAACACCCAAGAGACACATGCTAAAGCAGGCGTGCTCGTCGAAGATCATCACCTCATCGCCAACGTTGAAAGGTCTTTCTTCGTCCTGCCGTTCCTGTCGAGTCCGCAGGACCGGTAGGTATTCTTGCAGCCATCGCTCCAAAAAAACCCTGGCCAGGTAACTCACCTGCATTCAACCGCGAATGTGACTATCACGGGGGTTTGTAGGCCCTCGGAAGCCAACTTTCGACCTTACCGTCAGCATATGTTTCGGGGTTAGCGCCAGATGGGTTGGGTCGCTGGCAAATACTGGAACCAGAGGGCGGTTTTTCAAGGTCCTTTCCAGCTCAGTAATCACAGCTCTCAGCGTCTCGTCCTCGGGCAGTTGTTGCTCGATTATCAACAGCGATACCCGTGTGGTGGACCTGACCAGGTGCCACCAAACACCACCTCGGTGACCGGCCTGCGGGGGGATGAAGAGCCGTCAGATACCATAGGCTATGGCTTGATTCCGTAGCTCGTCTTGGTTTACTTTCTGGTGCCAACTCAGCAGTTCCCGTTGGGCGCCCACAAAATAAAACACATAGTCGGAGAAGATATGCGCTGGTATGCCCCCCTCGGTTGATAGAGCTTTGCAGGCCCCGGGGGAAGGAGTCGGTAGTCGTCGAAAGTGCAACTTCTGAGTGTACTGTCTCAGACTTCACGCCCGTCACGATGTACCCGAATCTCCTTTCTAGCCTTTTTTCGCACCTGACGCGAAATGTTCGAAGTAATCAAGTCTGGTGTCACTGAACAGCCACCATCCCGGGGCCACTCTACAGTCCAGCAGAGAAGCCGTATGTAGTTTTCCCGCAGCAGCGGTGAGTCTCTTACAATTTCACTACGATTAGGCTTTTCGCAGCTGCCCTTCTTTACAGTAGCCAAAACAGCTCCCAAATGACGCGCTTCAAGTGGCTTTACCCGGTGTGTCCTTTCACGATATGTGTATGTTGAATCGTCAATTCTGTCACGCCCTACCTAGCCAGCTGTAGTATGGGGTACTTGGCGTAAAAACTCAGGTGAGAGTTGGCCAGTTTACCATCTACCCATAGTAATTCATCAGCAGGTTTTGGATTTGGATGTTTCGAGTCGTTTTTAGGGGATGACGTGTTTACTTCTCTTAGTCCCGCCTCTCCGGCGTTCTAAAGCTCTCGGGGGGGGGGGGGGAAGACCGATTGTTGTATCATCTTGAATAGGTCATACTTCGTGGATCGTAGTTCAGCAGGATTCATTGGTCCCACTCGTACTTGGATGATTTCATGGACTCCCTGCATGACCAGCAAATTTCTCTTAAATCTGGCCAACCATAATAGCGACCAAAGCGTCTTTGTCCAAGAAGAAATCATGACTCATCATAGCAAGACAGATGTCGGTTCGGTGGCTGCTACCTTCATCCCCTCACCTTTGATCTCCATTTCCGATTCAAGGAGTAACTTCAGTTCATAAACAGGCCAGTCTTGTTAAGGTGCTTGCGGGAATTTCGGCCCTTCCCTCCAAGTGTCTAGTTGCCAAAAGTTACTCGCACCTCGTGATCACAAATCGGCTAAGTCGTAGGTGGACTTAACATGCTTCAACCGGTTTGAAGCTTTTTCGCCGTATATGTTAGTGAGACTGTAAGCAATTTAAGTACTGAAACGACTTCTGACGTTTTCAATGTGATGCGGCACTGTTGTACTGTCCGTCCAAAATCTAGCTGACTAACTACAGAAGTGGGAGCACCTCTACACTGCTCTAACCGCCCTTACTGCTAACACGGCTTTACTGAGTTCGAGAAGCGGAATCAAAACCGATTTCAGCGGGGCAGTGCAACCTTCGGCGAACGGGATCCTCGTAGAGCAGTGTCTATCTCCCAGGCGCCATCATCCATCTACCGCAGCCCCGTTCCCAACTTCGGACGCCTCATGGAAGCGTGTAACTCTCCAGTCTGTTTTGTATGATCAAAGGGCAGGCACCTGAGGTTCCCTAAGTCTGCTTGTTTCTTTACATCGATTAGGAGTCCTTCCCATTTTAGCCAACATTATCCTTTAAGTGGCTGGTCCCAATCGACTTTCTTACAACAGAGCCGCTGTAGCAAAGTCTTTCCGGGTGGCATCCAAAGAAAAACAAAACGGAGTACGTCGAAGAGGCTGGAGATGGCTGATAGCATGCCTCGACGAGCGACTTGCTATTACGGAACCCTCAGCTCGAAAACGAAGTCATCCGTTGTGTTCCTAGCCTGCGTCCGGTGGGGAGTAAAGACCAGTCCAAACCTCGAGCTCTTTCTGCCCTCTCGTGGTACGGAATCGCTTCGGGCACCTATGACGCGTTTCATATCCACTTTGTGGGATGGAAACCGCCCTTCTCTAGCGGTTTTATCAGATTCTTAAATTTTGTTAGGGCCGAAACAACATCACTGGGGGACTCAAAGTAGTCTTCGATGCTTGAATCTCTGCTGACGCTGTCTAATACCGACCGGAAGACCGGATCTCCGCACGTGTTCGCGGTTTCTCGGAGCGCGTTTTCACACAAAATGGTAAAGAAATCGCTCCGACAGGATGGGCCATTGTTCTGTAGTTTATCACTACTTTTTTCAGATCATCTTCGTCCCATCATAAAAACCATAATGCATCTCGTTTCTCTACCTTCATTTTCACCTTGAGAAACATTTTCCTGATGTCAGCTGACAAGTTCACTCTGTCCAACCTAAAACCGCACAAGACTTCAATTACGGCGTGGTCCACTCGGGCCCCTGTAGCAGAATACCATTCAACGACTCACCTAAGAACTTGGCCGTACAACCAAAGACCACCCGCAGTTTTTCTGGTTTCTTAGAATTCAGAACCGGGTGATTAGGCAAGCAACATACCCCTTCCCGGCCGTCGGGGGTGGCAGACAATTTATTCACGCTTCGCATCCATGCTTCTGCGAACCTCTTCCGGAGACCCCGATAAAATTAAAAAGGTTCGTTTAATCGCAGTAGTCGTTGGAGAGCAAAAAGTATGTTATTGTCCAAGGGGTCGGATTTTGTAGTCCGTGGAGGGGGAGACCTTGAACTGGTTTCAAGACCTTTGGTTCCCTGTCAAACCGTCCGCAAAGCAAGAACATCCTATCGGGATAATGAAAGTGGGTCGTCTCCGAGGTCATGAAACTCCTTTTCGTATAGTCGCTGCAAGTAGATCCCTACGTGGTCCCTTTCAGCGGACGAATAATTTATGAATCCACGTCTCCCGACCGAACAAAGTGATATCCATCTTAGTGTCGAGCTTACTGCATAGGGTGCCCAGCGGTCGCCTACTCTCTGGTCCGGCACTCAATGTGCTTCTGGCAAGTCGCAGCCAACGAGAAGGTCTACTCTACCATCTTCCCAGTCTACGACGGTTGCGTCTTGCAATTAGGGCCTTCTAGTCAAAATTGCACTCACCGACCGTGGTGCTCGCATGTGGAGGCCGGCCAACGTAAAAGCCCCCGTTGATTCGGTTTGCTCGTTGGTATCTGGGGCGATGAGCTGTAATCTCAACCGACCTCCAGTCAGTACTCTCCTTCCGCCTAATGTGCCCACCAACAACGACGTCGTGCTTTTGGCGAGCCTGTGTTTATCGGCCAACCGCTCCTCAACCAGGGTGGCATCCGATCTACTATCGACGAAGACCAACTCCCGGGCCACCTCATCCGAGGTCATTGGTCGTACAACAACCAACCCCGGCCGTATTGGTTTATCGGTAGACCATGATTTTGAGCAGGTCGCCCTGGGTTTTGTTTTCACATCTGGCGTGGCTTCTTTCACCTGGAGTAGTAGTCGGTGGGTTCTTCACGGACGACGTTTGTGGCCACGTCTGGTTCATGTTCAGCAAGCTACCGCCCGATGTGATTTGTTAAGGCAGATAAATTACTCTCATTCAGTCCTCGCCATTCCCCAACGTTCGTTTACTGTGGCTTTGATGTACTTTGGACAGTCTGGTGGCCTGTGACTGGAGTCTCTGTTCCTGTGGCTTTGGTGGGCCGCTGCCCTGCCTGAAATGGCGTGCTTATTTGTCCGAGGCTAATGTTTCGACTGTTCCCGTACAGCGCTTTGGGCTTGGCTAGTGACAATTCTGTTTGCCCCGTTACTATCATGTATGAGTCGACCAAATCCGCTGTTGGCCGTTCTAGATTGCCTGTCTAAACATTCGGTCAGGCCGTCGAAGTCGGTCTCGTGGTCACCCCTGTTTATGCGACCGCTTCTTGCTCCCAACAACCCTGTAACTCGAAAGAGAGGCAGCAAACTATCCCCTCTGATGTGTGCATAACGTCAAGGTCCGCACTGTGCTCTAAATTATCAAGGGCTATCGAATAGTTCTGCATCTTACTTATGAGATCAGCCACTGAGTAGAGGTCGCCCCCTGGCCGTCTAGTCTCTGATATCATACCCGCTATTAGACATCAACCAACCTTGAACAGCTGGCCAAATACGTCCTTCAGAATCTTCCTCGCCCGTGCGTAGCCTGGGTCAGGGTCGCGAACTGTGCACCAATCAATAACTTGTTTGGCAAAACCTCGACAGTAGAGAGTCAAGTAGAGCAGCCTTTGTCCGGAGTCAGTAAATTTATTTTTGACAAATGTTTCTAGTTGTTCGATGAACTAGCAGCACTGCTCGGGTCGTCCGTCCAAAAACGTCACCTCTTCCCTTGGTTCTGATTACCTGTATTGAATATTTGAAGGCCGGGGCAGAACTTCACATTTCCATTTGCCTTGGTCTGACGAATGTCTTGTAGTCACTATTTTTAACTCGTGCTCGCTCCATCTACAACTTTCCTCTGATTACTGAGCCTGCTGCCCATCGGCTCTAAAGCTAATATACTCAAACTACGCACGTTATTCTTGCAATCAGTAGCACCCTAGGCAATACAAAGTCAGCAAAGACAGGGCTAGGTGATCTAGCATGACCTATAGGATCACGGGCACCCAACACCCTCTCCAGTAATTTGCCACAATACTTCCTGTCCGGATTCCCACTGTTTCGATCATTTTCTGGGAGTTCTGCCTGGTTTCTTGTTGCAAACTGATCAAATTGCTACTGGATTATTGAGCCAGCAATAACGAAACATACAGAGACCTCAGTTATGGGACCATGTAGGCTCACACAACGAGAACCAAGTTTGCCTCTCGCGAGAGACAAGCACGTGCGTCATATAAGTCTAAAGATGGTATATGACAAGTTAGCGCGTCAGGCGTGAACAAACAAAGTTTGGAGCAAGGAAACATAAACTGTACGGAACATGCAAATAGTGTACGAGATCACGAAATTGAAGCTCTTTGAAGGATCTTCTACAACTGGTCGTTACAGATAGCACTGCTCTATGCGAAACGTGTTCAAACGATAGAGGTAACAGAACCGCCTAGCCCACCGGCTACTCTAAAAGTGGGCTTGACCGGGAGGATGGCAGAGTAGGCGAAGGTATACTACTGCTAGTTACCCTTCACCTAGAGCAAGTCCGAAGTACCTTTTTTGCGGCACCCAGCATCAAGACGGTTTCTGCCAAAGTCGTATCTGGGGATTGAAAGCAATTTTCCTACTGCTTCTGAGGCAGGAGGAAGAACTGGCTTCGTTGGCTGCACACGACAAGCCTTTGGGACGAGTAATCAATCCCCAATAGGCAGGGACCTCATACCCCAGCAGTGGACAGGGGAAGTGGATTGACGCCACGGTCTCCCTTCGGCCTCGGCCCCACTCATGTGGTTCACGAGGAGGCTTTTCCAGCAAGTTTATCAGCCTACTGGCCGGAGGGAAGAAAACACGCCTGCCATTTAGGACATCGTAATAACCAAGTACCCAGTCGACGTGGAGAAACTAAGGATAACTTCATCGCTGGGTGAAAGTGGCCACGTTACTTAGGAATTTTCTACGCCTTGGGTCACCAAAAGCCTTGACAATGGAGAAGAAACTTCAGGCAGCTAGATTTCAACGGGTTAGTACTGAAGGCAGATTGGTTAGGTTGGAATTATCTATCCTGCCTTGTGGATGACTTGTGAAACCATACAAAAAAGGCCCCATTTCTTTAAGCCATTCGGTTACCCTGCCAACTGCATTTCATTTCAGCTATCGAGTCACTTGAAATTCATCCCTATTAAGTCGAGGTGATGCGCGTGTATTTCTTGTGGTCAGCTATACTGCCGTTTTTCCGTCTTCACAGACGGGTTTTCTGCTCTTCTGAGGCAAGGCCGGCCAAGTTGAAAGCGTTCGTAGAGATAATTCGGCGTGCCGACTGGCGACTCTCTCCCCATCCATTGCCTATCTACTTGACACTAGTTATTCCACACCTGCGTTAGCTGCTTTGCCAGAGGAAGCCCCTTGTGTTAACCAAACATCGTAAACTCCGGGGAGTAGCAAACAATTTTATCGTTGACACTGCGGCCGTAGAATCTTTACTTCCATGCCAAGCCACGAACTGTTTCTACCGCGTAAAGAAGAATAATCCTTTCAAAGTGACTGTTCAGGGTTTTACTGGGCACACTCTCACACTTGTCCTTTCTTGTATAGTTCAAACACAAACATCAAGTTTTCCCAACTGGATAAGTGTTGCTCAACCTTTGGGCTACCCCATCGCGAGGTTGGGTAATTAAATTGGAGTGCGTCTGGCAGAGCCAACAGCGTCCAACCAGGCTGAGGTTGGGCATGCCTAGAGAACAGAAAAAATATCGCGGAGAATGGTTACACCCTTCTCGTCAATAGCTTCAACTTCATTTGACGGCTTGCTATGCCATTACAGTATTCTCCTTCCTTTTGAGCTTAGCCGCTTTATTGCTACTGTATACGAGCAAAATGTCCATTTTATTGAAAAATATGCCTGTGTATACGCAGAAAATTGCTGTTGATACTTCTTACTTCAATACCTCCTAAACGAAAATATTCCTGGATCCCCCTCATGCTGTTCAAAGATTTGTAAAACTAAGGCATAGTAAGGTTAATATCAGTTGTTTTATTTCCAAATAAAATGAAGTGAGCTTTATTTCCAGTTTTGCATATTAGAAGTTGAAAGGATGATGGTTCTGTACTAGAAGTAAAGCCATATAAATATACTCGAACATATCAACAAATACTAGGCAGGATTTTCGCTACTCTAACTGCTTCAGTAGGCGTCTTAAAACTTGCTTTGAGCTTGGCCTGTCGCGTCGATGTCGCCCCCGCCGCTATCCCCTTCCAGCAAACATATTTTATGGACATCATGCAATACTTCCCCTTATCCCCATTTCCACCACCACCATGCGTACGAGGCTGTCGATTCGTATACGATTGTCCTTGATCACTCCAACAGGCTGTCCGTCTTCGTGTAAGTGGCACTGCACAAAGATGGCGATGTCGCTAGGTCTGAACTAAATCTCTTTGGGGATCCTTTTAGCTGAAGCGGCAGAGTCGATGGGCACTCCCTTGCTCAACGTTTCCAGAACGTTTGTGCCAGGTAGTTCACTTGTTTCCTTCCTATGATGTACGTTCTAAGCAGAGTTCTCGGCGTGATTGCCCTAGCGTTTGACCGTAATAATGAAATACCATTGAAGGTGAGAGCCGGTTCGCCTTCCGGGTCTAGGACAATCGTCAATATGAATCTATTCTTCCACAAACTTTCTACCTCAGTTAGCGAGACAATCAGCATCTTGTCGTCGAGGGTTGGCCGTGAGCCTAGGGCGGTGAGTATTCTTCTGATCGATCGTTTCAGTCTTTCTCAAATGCCACCGCGCTGACTGGCGTAGGGTGCGTAAAAGCGCCATTCTGTTCCCTTTGCTACGGTTTTATTCCGTATTTTGGAGTTGTCCATGGTGTTCCACCATCTCTCTTTCTCCTTAGCAGTCCCAGCAAAGTTCGAGCCATGGACTGAGTATAGGGTTTTGGGAAAGCCCCGCCTCGCTACAAATATTTGGAGGGCCACTAGGAATTAACCGGTGGCCATATTATGCATCACTTTGAGATGGAGAGCTCTGGATTGTAAACGTTATCAGGCAATCATACCCGTTTTGTTTGCCTCTACAACGTCGTACTAGTAAAGGAGCAAAATAGTCGAAGCCATTTTTCACAAATGGGCACCATCCCGGTTGAACACTTACAGCTGGAAGGGGGCCACCATCTTTCGGCCTGCTACAGCATTCCGGTGATGACAATTGACGCAAGTGCCGATGACTCGTTTGACTGTCGCCGGCCATTTGGTCACACAAAGTCGTCCAGCACATCACTCAGTAGTGGGTTCAAGCCTGCTAGTCCCTCTTCTGAATGTATGTGATCTATCAGGCATCTTATGGTGTGGTGTCCTCCGGGAACTATTGTGGGACATTTTGTTTCGTACTCCAGGCTTGGTAATGTTGGCCACATCTCTTTCGATGCCTTTAGGGATTCCGGCCCAATTGTCCATATCCTCAGCCTTTCTGGTGTTCCTAGGATATTCCGGTAGAAGTTGACCAGGCAAGTGTTGGATCGTAAAGAGTGCTGCCCGCCGGCCTTAGTCAACTTCAGAAACATAGTGGGTCTGTTGACCACGAGATTGTTGAAATGGGTGGAAGCGTAGCTGGTGTAACTCAATTTTGCGACCGTCCGTCCAAAAGATTTCTTCCCAGTTTATCTAATAAAGACGCCTCCCAATCAACATAAAGGCTTTTACGACCAGTACGGCCGCAGTCGGCTTTAGCCTTGGAATGGATGCAGTCTTCAGTGGAGCTACGGCCGTTGTCGCGAATACCACCTGATTATGTCGCTCACCGTTTTCGTCTACCCAGCAGCCATAAGCCACCAACCTGTAGCCTGCTTCTGATGCATCCGCGAACAACTGCAGTTACCCGTGGCGTATACATTTGATTCCTGCCAAGCGCCTTGGTATCCTGATCTCTCCAAGTTGATCTAGGCTCTGTGACCAATCACGCCTTAGCCTGAGGCCGTCCTGGAGAGGTGCATCTCAACCCGGTCCTCTCTGGCACGGCTATTGCAGCAAGCACCTTCCTGGTAGCAAACATGGGGATGCGAAACCTGATGGACCATGATGGCTTGAGACTAATGATAGGATTCCTCCCCGTGTGGCTGGCAGTTTGGGCAGGTCCAGAGTGAACATGAATTCGTCACCTTCGGGTTTTCATAGTACTCCAAACGTGAGCTCCGCTTGCAAAGAGGATCCCAGAAGCTCTCCCACACTAACTTTTCTCTGACTCCGGGATAATATTGAGAACCTCAGTGCTGTTTGAAGTCCATTATGTGAGGTTTAACCCTTCTGCCTTCAGGGCGGTGGTCAGTTCGGTCATATACAGAATAACTGTATATGATTCAACGAAGGAACACAGAAAACCTTCCACGTAGGAATGGTCCACTGCTCCTCTTAACCGATTGCTGCTGCCACCGGAACGCTTGAGTTTTTTCCAGAGGGCAAAGTTTGTGCAGAAATGGAATGAATCTGTTTTAAAGGGATAAAGCGTCGGCCTTTACTTGTCCGTTGCACGGTCTACGTCGCTTCCAGGTCACCATAGAGGACGGAAGGCGTTCCCATTTAAGGGGCATCTTCGCTTGTAGAAACATTTCACGTATGACCCCGGAAAGAGCCATTTTCTTAGCCGAAAGTGGCATAAAACTCCGACCAGAGGTGTCGTCCAGTCTGAGCCCTGTAGTATTTGGTCGTTGTATGGCACAACCAGAGATTATGCTGCACAATCGAAGACCACCGTGACCTCCCCTGGGCTTTTTGGGTTCACAATCAGGTTATGGGACACGTATCATCTCAAATTTGTATTGGTTGCGGCGGTATCTGCTCTTTCCATTTAACCAAAATCTATGTCATGCAGCACGGCTCGCATATATTCCACCGCTGTTTAGCCTGTCTCTGAGGGAGCATAATCTTTCCAGAGCCAATTATCGGCTGTCCGGCACTGGTTCTGTGTTGGATTACTGTAGCACAGGAACCTCAAAACGATCGATTACGTACTCGACGCTCTGGGCCAACATTTCCAGAGCGAATTTATTTTCTCACGATGGGGCATCTCCATCGATGGCCACGTCGGTAAATTCGGCGCTATCCAACTGTCAGAATGCCTGTGAAATGTTCGCCTTTTCCACCGAAGTGCAGATGACTTGGACCTTTTAGCCAGATCCTCCCTTTGTGCTGTCACACAAAGCCCAACTAAATATTGTGCCTGATGAGTACGGTGCTTTGCTGCTTCATATTCTTTGATTCAGGATCCATTGTGCTTCCTGTTCATCAAAACCGATCTGCAGATCAATTTTGTTTTCTGCCACTCTTCGGTTTTGACCCCTTCAAGGTGCGGCCACTGACGCAAAATCAATTGTACAGACTGAAGTGCCCTCGTCGGCAGACCTTTTATGGTGGATGATTCTAGGCTTTCTGCTCTATTGCTGTTGCCCAATAAAACGCGTTTAAGGTGCATTTTGGTTGGTTGGGGGATCTGGGTGCTCACCCCCAGTGAAGTTTGATCCCCCCTGATCCCATATCTCTCAGTAGATTCCTTCCTCACCATAATGGTATCCGAGCCACAATCTTCAAAGGCCACGGCTCTTATCGCCCCAACTGGGGTTTCCACGCTGACTGCTACTACTCCCAGGCTAATGGGCCTATCAAAAGAGTGATGCATTGAGCAGACCACACTTGGCTTCCGAATTTCTTCGGAATACAGCTTCTTGGGTTTGTGTGGTGGGTAGTGTCGTTCCCGTGGCATCCAACCTGATTGCAACCCGTTTTCGTCCAGCACCCCTCTGCATACTGTGATTCGTCGAGACAAACGAAGCACGCTCCCAGTATCTTAACTGCTTCCCGTCGTTCGTTGTTGTTGACTTTCCGGAAGCGAGAATATTCCACTGAGCCATGTGGTACACAGACACCTTACAGACTGGCGAGTTTTCACCTTCTCAGGATGATGAGTAAATGCTTGCCCATGTTTGGCCTCAACCGTTATTCCTAATCCAGCTTCGCGATGCTGTCATAGCCCTGGGTGGCATGCTGGTTTCTCTCTCAAGTTGACGGAAAAGACTGTTTGCTATCCGGGTATGACGGTCTATAAACTGTGTCAGGCCCTCAAATGCAGCTTCTTACCCAAATCTACTGATTCTCTCGGGTTCCTTAGTCCACCTGCTCTGCAGTTCCGCGGATAAACTGCGTACTTTGACATTCATTGTGTGTAGTACAATCAGGTCGGATGGAAATTATGTGTGACTCGGAACGATGTCGCGGTTTTGCCTTATCATCACTAGACTGACTAGAGAACCTGACTCACTTTTGGAATGTCTTGCCTCTGATAATGCTCCATCGACAAAATTCCAAGCTACCCTAAATGGTTTCCCAAACATGTCCCTCAAGGTTTCACTGCCTGGATGCAACCCTTTTCGGGGTCTAGCAGCGAACACCCGTCGATCTCCCTCCTGGTTCTTCCAAGACGGCAACAAAGCAGGTACAAGAATCTCCGCCCCGGATCATATACCCTCATTTCTACAAAGTTCTCGTGTTGTTTACTGAATTTGCAGTACTGTTCCCCGCGCCCATCAAGTGGGATCATTTACACTCTTGACAAGTAGACTGCGAGTGTTTTGCTGGAACTTATAGGTTTTATTCGTTTCATGGGACAGCTAGGCTAAATGACCGCGCGCTCTGTGGTTCCCGAGACCATCTCTCACTCTCGTCTTCTTTATTGGCTGACCCAGCTTCTCCCCCAGCGGGCCTGAGCTGGTTTTCTAGTTTTATTATTCCCAGTTTATAACTAACACATTCAAATTCTACACCGTTGGCTGAAATACAGGAAGTCGCTCTGACAGGGCTAGTAGACCCAACGAAATCTAAGAGTCAGTACCACCCAAAAATACCCCAGGGACTTGCCGAGTTACTTCCTGTCCAACTTGGTTTGCTTCCGTCATCTTGACTTTTCTGATTGACTTCCTCGTGAAGATTCCGACTTGAGTACTGTAACGGTCATTCCCCCCAGAGGTAGCGCGTAATTCAATAAACGAAGCCCGAAGACAGAACAAGTTTGGTTTGTTGATTCCACGGTACCAAACTGGGAAATTATACGCAAGCAAATTACGTACAAACCTCAACTGTACCGCAGCAACGTTTGAAAACGAGAACCAGGGTCCGGCAAAGGTCACCGTCGGACAAGGCTCTCACGGCATTCTGAGTTCAAACCAGAAATCAGCCACGGTACACGAGTAAAGTATAAACAACTTTTCAATTGTGGTGGTTGATGCTTGCTGTACTTGTTCGAGGGTTAATTAGATGAATAGCATAGTCTTAGCTGTATAAATATACGACAATGGCTTGGAAAGATTTCCACGCACTTACATTTTGCTGTCCAATTGAGCTTCTCTTGCAGCAAAAGGGGGAACTGTAATATGGATAAGAAGTTATTTGTGGGATTCGGTAACTACGGCTACCCGAAGTCTTTCAAGAAACTCCTGTAGACTTCTGTTGTTTGAGATTTGCCCACCGCAACCGGGGCTATTGCGATGTACCGCATGGTGTCATATGGACCGAATGCACAAATGTTAAAGCACTACAACAGTGGTCTTACGATGGAACATCAACTGCTTTCTCGAAAACCGGCGGCAGAGATGGTAGTATTTTGAAGCATCCAGAAAGTACACGGAATAACTCGGTTTGCACTTCTTCGAAAGTGTCATCCGACGTCAAATGTGTTGGTACCCTTTTTACAGTGCTATCTCATATTCGTTCCTACCTCCTGCAAGCTAAATAGCTCTGGCCAAACAGTGTTCTTGCCACGGATGCATCAGAGCTGCAGGTGGATGATCCGTGTACCAGCCTACTCTCGAAAGGGAAAGCATTCTCAAAATGTTCTGAGACAATTACGTTTAAAAATATTTAGCAGCGGCGGACATCCATACAGCTCGTGTACCCGAAGCGAATCAGGCGGTGATGCGCCAGAAAGTGGCTGTTGCCGGTTTTCTCCCTCAATTTTGGTCCGGAGCCACCAGATACGGTGGCCATCGACCATTCAACCGCTGTAAACAACAGGATGGGAACTGTCCTCTACAGACCTGGAAACAATGTATATCGAAAAAAATTAAGTAGTTGAGTGAAATAGAACCCAGTTCCGTTGGGATTTTCCAGGGACAAAGAAATGTCATATATACACACACATATTTATGCACCTAGCGAACATAAAGAACAGCAAAGGAAACAACACATTTATAAAAATGATTGTTAAAATGCGGAGTCACATATGGGACGAGTTGAACAAGGTGCGTGGGCGTTCGCAGGAGGCAGTGCAAACGGCACGGGTAAGAATATCGAACCGCATTCCGTCCACTAAAGGAATTATTGAAAGCTTTGGGCGCGAAGCATGCGCAAAAAAGTCTCCGACGATACTGTGATACCTGAAATAGACTTCATCTTTCAAAATATTTGAAGCAGTCGCTGGTTTACAGTCTATCACAATGATATTGTTGGGACTTATTTTGGAAGCAAAAAATGTCATGTAAATCATGCGCTCATAATTCAAGTAAACAAAAGGAGCCAAGATAAAGGAAAGCTGGCAAAGTTTCATTGCCTTTCAGCGTTCGACATCAAGAGCGTGACAAACTTTACGCTCTGTCACGAGTAAGAACGCTATGTTTTCCATAATTCGTTCGCCAATTTCCTCCGCATCAGAACTACTTAGACTGCAGCATGATAAGTAATGGCTCTTTTAGCCAGGTGGTGAGCAGCTTCTGCGTCAACCCTAGGCCAATCAAAGGCATATAATCCAACAGGAGTATGTTACTACTGTTGACGGGTCCTGCTGGGGACGGTCTGGTGCCTATGTGGAGACGACGATCTTTCCCAGCATGCAACTTTTCATACCTTCTGATGGTATTTTCCACGAAGGGAAACGTTGTCCTTCCGTCAATATGCACACCACGTTGGGTGCATTTATCAAGGTGGGAACAACAATCAGGGCTTTTGACTTGAAAAAATATGACCCTGATAGACGCATCACGGACAACGGCGTATAAGCAACACTGCTTGGAGGAACCACGATAGCTCAGGCCACTTCGTAGCAGTCCATTCAGTTCGTTCACTGTGTGGGCAAAGATCCTGTACGGGACAGGGTTTTTCAAACGGCAGTGAAACCCAACCGTCATGATTTGCGGGAAAGTTTGCTGCACTACCCTTGCCAAAATCGGCCACATCCTGACAGAAGATGCCCGATAAGAAGACAACCCATCTATATTCAGAAGCAGATCGGCATAGGTTAGAATAAAGTTTGTGCTGCTCATGCGCAGACACTTTCCTTCTCTCAGTCCCAAGTGAATATAAATTCCATTAGCCAAATTGATTTTCTCACGAGCACGGAGTAAGAGAGATAGTCCGTAGGTAATTTGGAGGGCCTAGCAAAACATTCAAACACCGGAAAGAAGTTTGCGTCGCTGTTTTGTGTTTGGGTTAGCCATGGAGAACAGATCCGACGGAGACTGCTGCATCACATCCGAAGTTAAGTCCAGCCAATGGGAGGTTTCTGCGATGTATAGCAGCCAATTTCGACATAATTCAAAACAAATTCGATTGCAAATAGCTGTATACAACAAACTCAGCAATTTTTACAATAATTGTCCATCAGTAGTGTTCCTTCTGGGTTCTTACTCTCCAAACTGAACGACAGAAGAAACAGTAGATGAAATTCAGCAGAAGGTTAGAAACAGATGATACTACCAAATACAGCCACGTCAAGGTTCAAGCTGTGCTACTCACGCTTGAGACAACGGTGAGGGTCCGATTTGTGCAAAGTATTAGAGCGATGAAAAAGTAGTCAGAATTCCGGTGGAGGTAGTTCATTCAAATGAAATGATGTAGCTTGTAACATGTATGTTGATGAACGGAACGGGGTTTCCCGAAACCCTCTACATCCATGTTTACGATCATGGACGTCTTTTTTCAAGGTTGCTATTCTTTCTTGGCTGAAAATATGACGGCGAATAGAGGCGATACCGTCCTACCCGGTGGAACGATCTCCACGGAACTGCAAGCAATGGGAAGTGTATGTCCACCATTCAGATCTTGAAGCACCCCCTCTGTTTATACATCCGGTGGTTGCAGCTCCACCTTAGCTGATACACTGAAAGTGCGAGATGTGGTTGCTGTTTAATAAACCTAAATACACAAGTCCATTATAATATCATACTCCGGATTCTCTTTTTGGAACACAAAGTTCTATGCTCCTACTAACTGGCATTGTGACAAGTGGGACACCGTACCGAGCCCAGTTCTCTTTCGCCTCTTACACCTCTGCCGCCTGCTTTATTTCGACGTAAACAAAAGTGTCCCACGGGAATGAACAACGGAGGAGAGAATAGCTTTCAACAGGCAAGCTTTTAGCCATTTCTGCCTACTTCCCAGGAAATACTGCATAAAACTCTACTGATAGGGCTGGAAAAATTTCCACATTATGTGAAATGTTTAGGGCTAATAATGCCTACACCGCAATTACAAGACCATCAAAAAACATAGACATGGTCTTAGAGAAACTTATTTGTGACACGTAAGCTTTTGCAATAATAATCACAAATACTCATCCCCAGAAAAACTCGCCTACTGCCCCACAAGTTGGAAAGATCTATACCATTTATTTTGAAAAATATCGTCATCGTGCTCCACCTCAAAGCTGTTTTGGGCAGAGTGCTACTTGGGAATTAGGTTCACGGTATTGATTTCATTACCAGTGATATTTGATTTCTGGTTTAAGACCTTCGATTCTTGGTCCGAAAGTTCTGCGTACATTGCTGATTCATGTGGGCTTCTCAACGTCTTCACCTAATTCATGGGACACAGAATAGCTTGTTTGAAAATATTCTAAGGTTTATGGTGGAATTCACAGTCCTGGAGAGAAGTTAGATATACCTGGTGACCACATTTTCCCGAGACACATAATAACTCCCGCTGGATTTGAGAAAACCAGTCCACCGTGTGCAACAGTCGATACGCGAGCTCGCGTCTTTCTGGAATCGTCAAGGTGGGCGACATAAATTTTCACTCCGGTAAAGAATGATGAAATAAACCTTGGTTTTGCAGCGACTACCAATTGAAATTGAGCTACTGCTTACTGCAGTGTACGTACACAACTGCTAAGCCTGCAGATGTGCCCCAAAGGCTTGCAGGGTCTTGAGTATCCTCGAAAAGTGGCTTAAAAAGGCTTGTCTGCAATTTCCCCTGGATAATCAATGAAGAGCTTTGACGATCAGTACCGCTCAATTTGATTTGTATGGGCAAGAATTTCACCTATTGGTCCGAATGCTTCGCATGCTATTTTTCGAAACCTTCTAGGACAAAGTGTGCAGGATCTTGAGGGTATCGGGTCGCACTAAGATGGCGTCTTTATTCATCGTACCAACCGGGCGATGCATGATTACCGTTCTTGTTGCTTTCCTTAAGCACCCTGTCAACTTCAACGCTTCCATCAACCTAGACAGGCGTGTTGTCGGTGTCTGTACTTTTTCTCGTCATTTACATGAATAATGCCAAAGATAACCCCCAGGACTCAGCATCTTTAGCCCCGATTATGGATGTCCCTTCTCCCACAAATGTTCACGATTTACTTTCAGCTTCTCGTGACCTTCAGAAATGTGCCATTTTATTCCAAGTTCTTCAAAGCAAACGGAAAGTCTCTTCGATATTAATTTTGTCATTTTTTTCTGATGCCATTAAGCTGTCTGGAAAACCCTTCGAAAACTACTATGTCATTCACAAACTGGCGTTATTCGCAAACCACTTCCTCCAGAGTGTTATTCAAATGTTAATACAGACGAATGTATTACTGGCATACTTGCTGTTCTAGGAAAATGTTACTAGCCGGTGATTTGTACTTCCAGGAGGCTGACTAAGGCTGGACCAAGGCATTCACAAACAAAAAGAGGAGCTGTGACAGGAAACTGAACTATCAAGCGTTTGCATAAATATTTATCTGGTGGAAGTCGCCTGTGGTTACAGACCATGAGGCATAGAGGTTCCCCTATCATCCGCAGCACTCGTTGTCCAGATCATCAGCGGCATTGTTCATAGTGATGCCGATTACTTAAACACATATTGATCTTTTGTCCAAAATGCCATATTCATCTCCTCCACCCGTCACTTCTGATTATTTGTTGATACAACCACTACCAGTATGGAGCAAAGATCTTGCTGAGGTTGCGGACCAAGATCGCCATGACGTTGATATCGTCTTTTATTCCCCTTTGCTACTTCGCACGTTTAGACCTAGTTTGGTGGGATTTCTAGCGTCTTCTTTAAATACGGTGAATTGGTAACTTAGTCCCGTTAGTAATTGCGCCACACCACAGCGGGGCTGTTCTCCAGTATCGCGAAATAGTTGCATAAGTATTTTCAGGAAATTCGATGCCCAAAACCTTTCGAAATTCCTCCTGAACGACTCCACTTAAAAATTCTCGCCGAACTTTCAGTCTCATCAAGTCAAGTGACTTAATGCACCTCGCATTCTGGAAACCCATCCCTTAAACACAACTCCAGGGGCATACTTCGGAAATGTTCCTTACTTAAATAGCTGTTTTCCACGTAAAAGTGTTTTGCCCATAAGTGAAATTTCGGAAAAACATCGGTGTTCTTTATTGGACTTACATTTGCCCTAGTAGCACGCCAAATCTGGACCGGTACCGGGACAGTTCCAATGGATTACCGTGCCTGTATTGATTACGTAAAAGGTGAGCGGACAAAATATCGATACTCCTACCCATACTCCATGTCTACGTACCCCCAAATTCCAGATCCCATTCCAACATTAACAGTGCCTTGGCACCCGCCATCTAAGGGTGCTTACAATCAATTGTCAAGAAAATACGTTGGCGAAAAGTGCTGAACCTCCTGTTTTGCTAACAACACTATCATAAATGGCATGTAACATATAAAACCCTAGATAAACGATAGCTGGAACCGCTGCATACCTGCTTGCTTCATCGGTATCCTTTCGAAGGCCAATGGCACGGGCCTGACGTCGAGGCTAACGATTAATCGTTCTAAACTCGCCCAGCCTGCTACTTTCAGGAAAGTAAGCGAACGCAAGAACCTCCCAGTGTATGGCTCAACAACTAGCCCTGCCCGGTAGCTCTAGTTGACTTATTAAACCAAGATAATAAAAATCCCTTATAAAAGAACTAAAATTAACTCAAACGGATACACAGATGTCACCTACTGAAGACTTGCTATCATAGCCGGCACCCCTCAAACATATCGCTGACTCCGCTACACATTGAGACTCTCGGAGTCCAATGGCAGCCAGAAACTTCATTGATACACTTGCTGCGGAAATACATCTGCTCCGAAAAAATCCTAAAACGCGATTGTTCATATTATTTTGGACCGTTTACCTCTATCAACAGTGGATAATGCTATCCGCAGGGCTTGCAATATTGCGCTTCACTTGTGTCATTACACTAGACTGCGTAGATGGACACAACGCAACAAACGCCCCCTACTTTTCCCGTTCGTAAATAAATGTGACAAGTGAATTTATCATTAAGCAGCGGGTTGTAGAGTGCAATTTTTCGTTCGAGACTGATGAAATAACAGCTGACAGCAGATCTTTGCATGGTAAGTTTCTGCTTCGCTGAAGAACACCTAAAAGTCAGCTTCCGCCTCGAGTCCCCGACCTCCATCCATAGAACTGCAGTCACGTATTGAGGTTTTTTCCCCACAAACCTCACCTCGTAACTCTCAACTGGTATTGGTGGAATGCGTAACACCATTGCTGGCACAGCCGTCTAGGAAGCGATTTCAAATAGATCGGACCGCCATTGACTTTTCTTCGGGCCGGCAATGGAAATCTGTTGATAAGCACTTACCAGGTCTACCTTGGAGAACACGCAGGTACCTTTAAGGTTGCTGTCATTTTCTGAAGAGGCTGGACGGGATACCTTTCGGGATCAGTGGCATTATTTGGGGCTCTTTATCCTCCATATAGTCGCCAATCTCCTGACGTTTTAGGAACCCTGTGAATAGATAAAGACCAAGGACAACCCGATGCCCAAATATTGCCCAATACAAGCATGTGCGACAGAGACCAAAACCTTATGTCTTCGAAATTTGTCCATAAGTCCGCACATAAGTACCATGGGCGGCATGTAAGTTCTAGAAAGGGCACTTATCTGTAGCTTGACCCGAAGCTGGGAACACTAACTTAAGCACCTGCGTCTACCAGATAGTGTGTCCCTAAATTATGATCGACTGTGTAGAGTACGCAACTGCCCTGGCCGGTAGAGTCCGTCGCAGCCACGCACTAGCGTTCTCGTTCCCCTGGCTGGTTGGGGCCATAGCACAAGGCGGAGTGCAATAGCTCACCTTAAAACAATACCTACAGGGACACCAACAAAGGCCCTCAGCTGATGATGGCTGAAAGACAATTTTTATACCCTTCCTACTGAGAGATCTGCTTGGGCAACATTGCCTGCTAGATGATGCTTGGTTTGGACGTCTAACTGACAACACACTGAGCGCTTCGACTTTTCTGACAAGATCGTGCACAGTGGCTGTTAAAGAGGCAAAAGGAGATCCATTTTGTGGGGAAATTGCCAGGGGCACCTTTGATTAGTGGGCTCCCCCAATTTCGCAGGCAGTCTTGACCAGCTTTTCAAGACATTCCTCTGTGGACACGCGAAGGACCCTCTGCATATGGATGAGAAGACTTTGGAGCCAAATCTCCTTTAGTAGGCTATTAGAAATCTCGGTAGTTCTGAAAAGATTCAGCCTGTCTTGAAGCAACCTCGGAGGTTTACGATCTCCGAGCTTGGCGTCTGCAAGCGAACTGACAATTGGCTGTTTTCCAGACGTGCCAATCCACCCCGAGACGGCTAATCTAGTGCTTTCGTAAGAGTTTGGTTCTTTTGATTCCAACACATTTTGTATTTCGTCGATATGTTGGGAAATATCTGTGACCACCTGGTGAAACCACTAGTTTTCAAAGCCATATTACGCTGAACAAACTTTGATTCTAAGTGCGTGAACCAAGCCCTAGGGCCACTTTCCCTGAAAAAAGCGAAAGTGACGGCAAGTGCATATACCTCAGCTTCAAACATTTAGGGTAGCTGATGATGCAAATGTTACAACAAAATGAAGCTGTCCAAAAAGTGAGAAAACATCCAATGAGGAGAACGCGGAAAATTGGCCACAGGTGTTAAGTTACTGCCGACTGAATCTGAAAAAATGATATACCGGTATTCCAGGATCTACTAAAAAATTAGACAAGACGACCAGCTCACCTATTTAGTACTCGGTAAACCAGATATTTACTAGAACTCGGGAATGGCCTATGGAGCGAGCAACAAGCTGGAAGTTCCGAAGCTTTCCAAAAGACGGTGAATGACGACGAAATAGGTGGAAGGCGTTTTGTATTGAAACGACTTTGTCCACTTTTGCGTTTAGGAGCGACACCGGACGGGATACTAGCTAAGGAAGCTAGAGGTTTAACCATCCAAAAGCAGAGCAGTCAGAAATGTGTTTCTCAATTGGCGGAATCCAGGTGTTTAACGACTGGTCGTAGAAAATCTCCCAAAGACCACTGCAGTTTCAATTTTTCCCTAACATCACCCACTTACTTACACTATTGACTTGTTTTATGCACTGTTTGTTGTTTCTTCGCGCCCAGCGCGTCGCTCTGTCATATGCTTGTTCTGAACCTGCGTGAAGCGAATGCTCCTTCCTCGCAAGCCGCCATTTGGTTCTCGTTTTTCGAGTCCTTGTGATTGCTTGATTGACGTTTGTATCTGTTTCGTGTCATTGCTCATCTGATAATCTATTATCGTAGAATTTCACTGATAATCGCCTTTTGGTTTCGGGATCCGTTGCGAATTTGGCTACGCATTACTCAAACGTGTCTTACAAGCCGTCCACATTGCAAGCAGGCGTACAAGTCACGGGCCGGTGGCATCGAACGACATACAAACTGCTTAGATCTAAGTGCTAATTGGTCATGTTTGCCTTAGGTCAATTATGTTTACGAATTTGAGCACTCAAACTTAGCCATCCCCCGCCAGGCCGAAGCCTTGCAACACCTGCTTTTCTCAAAACTTCCCTCTCACAGGGCTCATCCATCAGGCCAGAGAACTGTGCAGTAGTTAAATCTGCCGCGATTCATAATTCGCAGCCAACCACCAGAGTGCCATCAGCGAGACACACGCCCATCTCTCCAGCAAAGTGTTGGCAGCAAGATGGCCTCTGGAAGCAACAACTCGGTCATTCGTCACCGGTCCGCAAAGTGCCAATGTAAAGACTTTTTCGGTAAAAAAATGAAACGTACTACCCAGAGGCGACTCCTTTCGGGCGCTTTTGACAGCATTCAATGTACTGTCCGCTGTTATCATTTTATCCAACAGCTTCCGCCTGCAGTTTTTATTGTCTTACGGGAGCACAACTCCCTAGGCATGCTTCTTCAAATGCTAAACGTGCTTTTAGGTACCCCACGGCCTCAGCCCCCCCCCTCATCTGCCAATCCCCCCACAATCATTCGTAAACTTTCCTCAACCTCCTTACCAAGTTCCTTTCCTTATGGGGGCTAAGTCTTCCATAGGCTACAGCAGTAGTCTTATGTTCTCCGTTCATTATCAACTCTTTTGAAGCTCCTTGATTTGTCTCCACTCCGTCGGTACCTATCCAGTTTATGCATATCTAGAGCCGGTCGATTACACATACGATCGTGTGGTTGCTCTGAAAAGGAATTTTCCATAATTCAGCCGCACCTACCTTCAGATGTACCGCCTTTGCAACCCCATAGAACTTTGGACTGTCGGGGCAGAAATGTCCTCGGCATTTCCGCGGATACTTCCCGATTTGACATTTTATCACTTTCACCTTTATCTGATACAAAACCATCTACACCATCGGATGGACCTCCGTCTCCCGCACCGCGATTACTTGATGATCAAATGTTTGATGGAGCTTCTGTTAACGTTCACAATAATGAACTCCAACCCGGGCTCTTATCTTTGATATCAATCAAAGCTCGATCGGCACTGAACAAGTTGCACTCGGTGCCTTTCCTGGTCCTTACAGGAAACTATAATTTCCTTTTGACAACTGAAACGTAGTTCACTGACGCTACTTCAACTGAAGGCTCTGCTGTGGTTGGCCACACAGCCTTCAGAGAAAATAGTTCAAACCAGCGCAGAGGAGACTGTCTAATCTATATAAGGAAGGGTCTCATCGCATGTCCGTTTTGAGCATTCAGTTCTGGAAAGCCCAGAAGACTTAGTGTGGCCCAACATCAAAACTGGGCCTAATGAGATTTCGACTGGTTGTGTATACCATCAGCCTGGTCCAAATGGTCGTGACCTCCTAACTATTATTGATGCGCTGGATCTCGCCGCGGACCTCCCTAATAGACCCAAGATTGTAGCCGGTGACTTTATTGCGCCGGCTATTTTTGGTCGACTTACTCCTCCCGACAAAGCCCATTTGACTTTTTGACTACTATTAGCCTCAGGGGACGGGTTTAACAGGCACCTTCACTAACAGCTTTAAACAACACTCTGGACTTGATCTTCACTCAGGTTGTTACCCAGGTGTCCACTCCAACCCAACGGAAATTTCCAGGAAGCAATCAGTCCAGAGTTTCCTTTATGTTCTCTGTCTACCAGATAGTCCACCAAAATCCACTTTTTACCAGCTTCTTACACTATGCCAAATAGGACCGAATACCCTCGCTTATGAGCACCCAGAATTGGGATGTTTTTTCCCTGTATATGGCTCCTTTTCACCCAAACCTTGTATCACCTCTGTAGTCAAGTAGTAGACCATCCTGCCAACCGGAGCCAAATGCATTACCTACTGCTATGCATTCCCTTATCTAAGTATAGTTGACAAGGTGCCCCGTCGACAGATCCAGTCCCGCCGTATAGCATCAGCGGCCGTACCAGTATGAATCGTGGTTAGCGGACCCACTTCACACCATTCGGTAAAATGGTCCCCCCAAACCAACATATATTTGTAACCAGTTTGATTTACCGGTAGCGGTCCAACCATGTCCATACCAATCATATCATTTGGGAAACTGACGACAATGGACTTAAGGGTAGCGTTATGCATTACTGAAGGGTCTTTGAGGCTGCCTTAACACTCACACTTTCTGCAAAAGTATGTGACATCCGTCCGTTGATGTGGCCACTAAAAATGTGGCCTGACCGAATGAGCTAACTGGCTACAGCAAGCTTGGCCCTGTTCACTGTGTAGTATCGTCAGCATTGTTTTTGCCATGGCCAGCATAACCATTACTCGACCTGGATAATTCTGTCCATATTATAACACCAGTATGTTGTCCATTACCTCCAGTGAGTCTCAGAGGCTCCACAATTGCTTTGTCCACAAACCAAAACCCGCCGTCTCTTGGCAAGTTAGCTTCTCCCCTCTGGTTTCCGCCCTTTCATGGATGCAAGCTGCTTCAATGCCCCCCTTTTGCGTTGCTTCCCACTGTTCCCTAGTTTTCTCGCAAAGACTAATTTGTACCACACAGTCAATCGGACATGATGGGCAGCCACCATGGTCTCTGACTGGAAGCCTGGACACTAAGTCCGCTTTCGTGTGGTGGCTCCATGGCCGATACTCAGAAACAGTCAAATTCTTCAGGTTGCTCTTTCCAAAGTGTCTCTGCGGGTCTTTGAAACTTTCCAGCCATGAAAGCGGATGATGGTCCGTACGAACACATAATGGGCTGCCGACTAAGAAGGGACGATATTCCCTAATGAATGTCACGCAGTCGAGCATCTCACTTCCAGTAGTGCAATATTTTTCCTGTTTTAGAAAAAGCCCTACTTCCATATGCTTTGTTGCGCTCATGACCATCGACACCTACTTGAGATAATACCGTCCCAATAGCGTTGCCACCGGCTTTGGTATACAGAAAAGGTTCACCTTCATCTCTCGACAGGTTCGGCGGTGCCAGTACCGGTGCTGAACCCAGGGCAAAACTCAGCTACAGATAAGCTCCTTCGCAAAGTTCATCCCAAAAGACCGGTATCTTTCTTCAAGAAAGAGTTCAACGGAGTGACATGCTCTGCAAGGTTCCTAATGAATAGCGGATAAAAAGAGGCCAAACTCAGAAAGCGTCGCGGCTTAGGGACCACTTAAGGATTTGGTCGATTTTATCAGGGTCCGTTTTTCTTCCCCACCTAGATACTATAAGCCTCCCGAAGGTAACTTCCTCAAAAAAAGTTTGCGCTTCAATGGCTTTAAATTGAGATCTGACTCTCTGATTCTCTCCAGAACTAGTTTCAAGGTGCTTTTCAACAGTTGCTCCATGTTTCAAAACGTCATCCCTGGAGACAATGCATTTTGATGGAACTAGACCCGTTAGCACATGATTCATCAGCCTTTGGAATGTAGCGGGTGCATTGGTCAGCCCGCAAGCCTGATGGAACTGAGAATGCCGCTTTTTCTGTCTTTTGCCTCGATGTCCACTTGCTAGCATCCTAATGCTAGATCTAACGAACTGGAATATCGTGCACCCCCCCTTCCAGCTAGTTATACAAGTCGCCCAGTACTGTTTAGAGAAAGGAGCTTTTCCTCGTGGCTGCAATAAGTATTTGATAATCTACACGCAGCCTCAGCTTACCACCCGTCGTTTCTGCCGGCAGCACTGGAGAAACCCATGGACACTATGATGGTTTAATAACATGGCTGCCGAGCACACCCTCGATAATTTGCTGTGCTTCTGCTTGGTAGTGAACTGGGATCCGCCTGGGGGCCAATTTTGTAGGTTCAGCATCCCCTGCTTCGAAGTTGCGTTTTATAACACCTGTTCTACGTAACTTCCAGCTTTCCCACATGGGAGAGTAGGGAAATTTTTGTGGGAGATTGTCCAACACAGCACAATTCACGGCAGATTCTTTTTTGTAGATTAATTCTTTGAAATGCTTCGCGTGGTCCACTTCAACCACTTTGGTGGTTCATATATCCTCATCCCTTTGGCTGCACAAAATAAGATCTCCGCATTTTTGTCCAACAGGGGTTTTTGTTGAAAGGTATAAAATTCAGCCAGTTTTCTGCAAAACGTCGCTTCCGACAATACCGTCATATGAGAGGCCCTCAGCCATTACCATCGGGTGCCGCTTCACCGTACCACCAAGTCGTTTCAGCGACTCGGGAACTCCCCCCGTTGCTAGTTTTCTTTCGTTTACCGCCGTCAGTGCGAGATTAAGAGGGGCTGGGTCGACCTTGCCTGGATTTGGAAGTACTGCATCACTGACGTGGCCACTAGCAGCTCCGGTATCAATCAATCCATGTGTTTCCAATCCAATGATCTTAGTTCTAGCTAATAGTGACCAGTAATAATCAGAATTCAACGATACAGCAGGAACGGTGTACCCACCTTTCTGTATTGTCAGTTCGTATCTTTGAGTTGATTGGCTTCTTTCCGTTGTGGTTGTGTAGGAGTTCCGGTAACCCCTGACAGCACCACTCCATCTTCTTCCTGAGGTTTGCCGATTACAGCCCATGGGTGTCCACCGTCTGGTCTCGCCTCGTATCCGGTCTGGCATTCCCCGGACCCTCCCTGTGCCTCTTTGCTACAGACTTATTCCTCATCTGGCACAATTTCGCCAAGGCTGGACACTGCAAGAGGCTGCTTCTGGTTGGCTTTTGGCCCACTTAGCTTCTTTGCCCACCTCGTTTCGGCCGCAGCGATCCCGTGTTTCGGTTCCCGAAATTTTCAGTAGAGTAGCACCTTTTTCGCGGCTCCGCTATATATACCTTCAACCAGCTGTTCGAGAACACCTCTTCTGTCCTCGTTCTTCTCTTCTTCTGGGTGTCCTCTCTCAGTTGGCCGCTTCAGAGTCCGGACGTACGTTTGTACACCTTCATCAGGAAGCTGTCGCTTGCCATGCAGCTGCTTCCGATAAACACCGCATGCTCAGGGGCGTCCAACACCTTGCACTTCTGCTAGAAGGCTTCCTCCATGTCACCCCCATTACACACGTCGGCGCCGTGCGTAGGATCGTAAGCCTCACCCAAAAGTAAACTGGTGGCTACACAGGGTTTTCCTCGGCTGCAAACCAACGTAAGAATTTTCCAACTTGGTCCCCTCGAAGTTAATAATTTCCCCCATTTTGAAATTCCGGGGGGGATAATGTCATGCTTGATGGCATTGTCAGCATGTTGAACTGAGCCAGGGCCTGTAAAACTTCTAGAAATCCGGGCAGGCCCCTTTGACTGTTCATTGTATCTTCGCTACTAACGTTCTTTGGATTCCTCGACCTGCTCGCGGCACAAATTAGTACCAATCTGAGATAGGAACACTAATTGTTTGTGCAAAAATATATCCTGAAAAAGGCGGCGCATTCCAGAGAGGTTGCAAAACAAAAGAAGTAACCAATATTTGTTAGTCTCTACGGTATTAGTACTGTCCTCGGTTGTTCTTTCTGGCTTCACAGAGCTGATGTGATCACCTGAAAAAGATGGAATCTACTTGTGAGTGTGGAGGACCGTACACTTTGCAGCCAGTTCTTAAGTCCGTAACACAGAGCATTCTCCTACACTGGCCATTATTCTTGATTGTGCCGGGTAAATAGTTCCAAATTCATCTCATCCGGCAGGAAGTCTAACCTGATCTTTCCTTTCACTCTGCTTTGTACGGTATTGATACAATTTTGTCCAATTCCGTACAGTTGCATGGCCTGCGAACCTAAACCCTGCTTATTGCGCTCATCTCGTCTGTTAGCGAGGAAAGGACTATTATCTTTATCGCGGGCAATTGACGTTTTCGGCGGGCCGCGCGAGGTTCGAAAATCTCGGCTTCTGACGTTTCACCGGTTTCCTATGGCGGAATCATTTTTGCAACTCAAGCTGAAAAAACTGTAGTGTAGCTGAACTTCTCCCCACTGTCTAGTGGCCTATCTTCCAGATCAACAGAAATTCTAGAAGCAAAATTCTGTCAAGACCAGTATCTTGAATCCTTTTACTTTGACCAGAGGTCTATTTTCCAGCTGCAAGATTTGCATTTTGAACCATTTCGCCTTGTTCCTATTGCCCCACTATCCAGTGAATTATCTTCTAGCCCACCCGTGACATTCAGACGGCAAGGTAATCAAAAGACTCGGGAAAACTTGGGCTTTAGCCTCGTACTCAAATACTGCTTCATGACTTCAAGACTGCCTTCGAGGAGAAATTTCATCATGCACATTGTCCTTCGCAGTTGATGTATGATGGAATTTTACATTTTCCTCTCATTTTTAGCGGAGATTCCACGAAATACACTGTGCGGCAGTGGGAGCATAACGTTAAAAGAATTCTGAACGCTCGATTTGCCGTGCCCGTCACCTGTCCTGTGCAAACAGAACTTAACCCAACGGAAGCATTTAGCTCCAGTGATCTCAGCTCTGCGTGGTGGATGAAAGTCCAACAAAAAGCGGCGATTCCTCGATTTCTACTCTCTTCCTGGTGATTTTTCGATTACTCAAGATGAATCTTTTGCCTTCGCCATCGCATAGTCTTTCTTTGGAAATTTCGATCTACCAAAATGGTAGATCTCTAGGCAAAGCACTTGGGTGTCGGAAAGTGAAACGACTGACCGGAACTAGGTGCCAATTTCACATGTGCAGCTGAAAACTGCAGCCACTGTTTATGTATGTACTTTCAGAACCCTCAAAGCGGCTTTCTTGGCCGGTGCACTGTAAGGGATGGCAGGATACCGTGAAACTTTCGTGGGTAGATACTACGCTCTTGTAACCATTGTTGGTCTTTCCCGATGACCACACCCATATTCAACAAATTGAACAAAAACTGACTCCAAAAAACTGCCCTCAAGAAAACATTCAGCAGAGAAGGAGTTCTGTTTGTGCTAGTTACTGACAACTGCAACTGTTTTATTGCTAAACGTTTGAATGAGTGGTTGGAAGGTCTTGGTTGCAAACATGAAAACACTGCTCCTCGTCACCCACAGTCCCATGATCATGCGGAGGATTGTCTACGCAAGCTTAAGTGTGTAATTTCTTCTGTGAATCCCCATTTATTTCTTGAACTTGATTGTACCGATGACAATTTCGTCATGCAAATCCGCGCCGCTACACACAGAGCTACAGGAAAAAGTCCTTCACGTATTAAAAAGCAGTAGTGTCATAACCAACTTGCAATGTATTTTCAAGTTGGTAACAGTAACTTAAGGGTCAACAATGTACGACCATCAAGCAGGATCGCCGCCTCGCGTTACCGAAACTGGATGGTTATTATTCTGGATTTGGATGACCTGTACAGCCGTAGGCTTATGCTGACCAGGTACAGTTCAGTCGAGAAGGTAAGTGTGATACCATTTCACCTGTTGTTTCACCAACGTATAGTTGTTATCTAGAATCAACGTTATTGCATGAATGAACCCATTATTATCCCACGAAGGATGCCACGGTATAAGTAAATAGACAAGGCACACAAAGTGCCGTATTGTTTGGAGTATAGCACAAAAGAGTGTTCGGTTTGGTGGTAGGTAAGTGGAGCAGCGATGGTGAAAACCGCGTAGTAGTCAGCCGTGCTTCCCCAAAATCCCATGAAGTAAACATTTATATGAAGATCCGAAACAATTCGTTCACTACAATGAAGAGATTACAAACATACCCCGCCATTCGCTTCATGGTGCGGTTGATGCGATATCCATAAATGACTCTTTCTATTTTGTAAGCTATTCGTCGAAAAAAGTCCGTATGACACATGGTCCTTCAAAGGTGCGAGAACCTTTGACTTTGCCTACCATATGGGCCAAGCTCCTGTCAACGGCCAGATGGACTTGAGTCAGGCTTTAGGAAGCTATTTGTGGGTGGTCGACAGAAGCAGCTAGAGCCCTCACCTGCGCACTGTGGCGTTGCTCCAGGACTAAAACGGCAATGTTCAGCGCGGCGAGTGCTATCACTTGACAAGTACGGGAACAGCAATTCACTTTGTTAACAGGAGGGCTGGTATTGGTCATTTAAACTTCTGAAGTTTGGCGCATCGATTATTACTACCTAAGTGTATAAACGGAAGCCCGTACATTCAACTCCATATGATGTGAAAGCCCACTGGTTCGTGCGTGTTATTTAGACAAACCTATATTTGATCTTGTTTCCTGTTTTTGCATCCCTGGTCCGTATCCACCCTCGTTACACACGCTCAGAATACAGATAGAAGCTTTTGAATCAGTTATTCTACTTGGTACTTGCTTATGCGACTGATTGTATATGGACATATAGATACCCAAGCTCTTCCCCGCTGAGTGAGTTCATTATTGTGCGTGTGTCCAGAGTGTTCAGCCCGCCTACGGTCCCCAGAACAAGTATATCCGCACATTCCGGAGAGCCTCCGCTAGCTTATCCGTTCTATGCAAGGTCATCCTACCGAATGGAGGGAATATGTGATGGTCAGTGGTCAATTTGCTGGAATTTTTGTGTAGAGATGCCGTAGGCTTAACTTTCGGGGCTTCAGTTCCAAGGCTGATAAACTGTTCTGTATGCAAATAGGCGTTTCTCTTATCTCTGACAGCTTGTGTTTGAACCAACTTCCCCAAAAGCGGCAGCTCTTATTTTACCTAGCAGCGAAATTAGCATCCAAAACTGCAGAAGGTCTACAATAAAACCAGAGATTTATCAGTGTTATTGCAACCCCATCGTCTCTGTAACTATCAACCTTTGGACTAATAAGCTGATGAATAAGCAGAAGCCTGTGGCCCGGAAATCCCAAGACAGGTCTTACTGATTTACCCGATTATTAAAAAGCAGAGGAGGGAACATTTCTCCAGGGATACTCCAATTCACTTTTGGGAATTACGCAAATAAAATCTCCGCCTGAAATGGCTGAGGCACCCAGTGCCTGCTTCTCAGAGCCCATCACAAATCCGCCTCTTCCGTACCCCCACCAAATATCAGATTTTCTCTGGCGTTGAACTCAATTTGAACGAAGTGGCCCATCTGCAGCTACAAGCTGCGATCTCCTCCCACCCTGACTGTGACGGCAACCCTCCAACACTTCTTCATCTCAGTCGAATTGATGTCGTTCTTAACCTCATGAATCCCTACAATTTATCTCTAGATTGCAGCATTTTTTCTTCCTAATGGAAAACTTCGACCATTATCTCTTTCCACAAAAATGGTTCAAACTTCTAACTGGAGTCCCATCATCCACACTCCTTCAGCCGATAGAATAATGGAACGTTTGAATAACCAGTGGGTGAAGACTTTCTTCCGCCCCGCAATCTCATACAGAGCGGCCGGTTTGGCTTCCTGAAGTCACTTTCTTTTACCACACCCCAATTTGAGTTCTCCAATTTACTGACCACTACGGCCGGCCACGGTAAATTCATGACTATCATTTACCTCGATGTGACCAAGGCTTCCACCGGGCTGCTCACTCTCCTTTGTTGTCGAAACCTCCAGCCCATGGTATCCAGGTTCCGCACTTTGTGGATAATTTCTCGCCACCCGGACTGAATCCAGGTAATGTGTGCTAATGTTCACATATGGCAACGGGTGCCTGTCACTGGTGGAGTCATAAGAAAAAGTGTACTCGCTCCACTATTTTTATTTTTTTATTGACGAATTGTTCTGGTTGTGAGACAAGAAGCACCCTACCTCTTTGCTGATGACATCAAAATCATTTATGAATTACACCATAAAGCCTTGAGCGCTGCCCTGTCTGTCAAAGGTTAAGATGGTAATTTCGATCAATGGTGCACTTTATGGCAGGTGGGCTTCTCGAATTCTGAATGCTTCTTCACAAACTATAAATGTGGAGTCCTTCCCAAAACCCTGTCACCTAATCAAGTGTCCATCGCCCCGAGCTCACTAGTGATGGACGCTGGGCTTCGGCTTAAAAGCATTCTGCACTTTCTGAAACATATAGCATTCCAAACAGTCAGTGCCAGACAAGGAGTAGGACCCGTTTCCAGACCATCTAAGATGAAACACGGTATTATCGAAGTCCTAAAACAGTACTCGGTTACGAGGCTGAAGCCCAAATGTTCCCCGATCGTGTGACTATCTTGTTATCTGAAAGTAGGCTGGAGGTAGTTCATCGGAAAATAGAGTGGCCAGAAAAAGAGAGGGTTCAAAACACAAATCTTAACATTTTTATGCATTTGGTGTAGCCAGCGAGCCGGAAGGTAGGCCAGTGGACAAGGCAAACGCGTTCATGATACTAGACTGGGCTGCATTCCGCTTCTTGAATTGCCGGTAAGCTGGAAGATAGATCACTGAGCGGTAAAAGAGGGCGTTCCGTTTAGCTTGGGTGGCAGAAAAGATTCTCATGTGAAGAATCCATTAAGCGTCAGCCAGCGAGGTCTTTGGACCACGCTCGCGCCTGGTGCGGCCTTTGTTTTGTTGTATTCTACTTGCATATCTATTCCAGGCAGAACCCCACCTCGGATACTACCCTTTTCATTTCTCCGGAACACCAAAATGGGACAGGATATGCCCTTAGAAATTCCAGCGTACATTTGTCAAGAAGCTATTAGGATACTCTTCCCCACTAAGCTACACAGAGGGCTGGCCTCTACTGAGAGTAGACCCCTTACGACCTAGACACACCAGACTTAACTTTTCGGACTATATAGACTTATTTATCGCTGTGCTTTCGCTTCTATCAAATCCATTTGTTTTTCTTACACTCATGCTCCATACCCCAGGGACCTTTAGCTCGCTGTTTTACAGATGAGGCTCGCAGTAGGAATCAATTACTTTCTTATCGATTACTCGAAGCCTTGGAACAACCTATCCCTGGTTATTAGTGGATATGCAACAATCGCACAGTTTAACCATATTCTCAGGTTGCAACGTACTTTTTGTCTCCTGTGATCCTTGACAAACACCAGCATATCCGCGGATCGAGCCTATGAAGAAGGCCTCGAAACCCAGAACCCTCAATTTCGTCCCCCCCCCCCTTTCCTCCCATCCCTCATTTCAGAAGTTCACTGGAACACTTCGCGACCGCTCTCAAAATGACCCGTCTTACCGGCCTCAGTACAACGAAAGATCAGCCCGAGAAGGCCTCTAAAGACGGCATACATTACTGGAACCACAGCATTATGTCCTTAAACCACTATCTCTAGCCCATTGACGAGCACCAAGCTGACCATTTTCTTCCACATGCACTGCATATAACCTGCTTGGCAGCATCATGCAGTTTAAAGCCCTTTGCAACCACGACTAGCCAAAGGACTCCCGGTTGTCGCGGCTTTACACTCCACCCACCTTCACCTACTGCCAGATAGTCCTTACATGACTCCACCTTATCTAGTTCACTAGTCGGTCTCCACAACCACGACTAGGTAAATTCTAACTCCCCCGCTGTAATATACTATGGGGCAAAGTGAAACGATTTTCTTTTGGTCCAAGGTTTTTGGCTCTTGATTTTCCCCCCAGGGTCAAATAAATGAAAGGCGTTGGATCCTAGGACATTAAGCTCCGTCGTGCAATAATTTTCATTTTGAATTTTCGACTTCTCTCTCGGTCATTCCTGCCTCGGTTCCCTCAGCTTTCCTTCCCAGCTCCTGTCTGCCTTCCTTGCTTATCCCTTTCTCAATCTGTTATTCCACATGCCTTCCCCCTCTAGTAGCTTATCGCTGACCTCAGTTTCCTTGTCTGGGATTTTCTCACACAAATACTGCTCTGTGTCTTTATGGCTTCTGAATCTATCAACCGGCTTCGACCACTATGGTCTCTTCGTATGTGCTATGACATTTTCCATCAACGCAGTGAAACCCACTGTCTCCGGTAGCACCACAGCTGAATTTGGTAGTCTTAGGCACAGTTGGGCTCTGTATGAAACCAATACACGTATGCGGGTATGTGCCTAAAAAAGCTCCTTTCCTATCCCGCATGTTCGTCTGGCCTCACTTTGAACTCTTCCAGGTCGTGATAGTAAAAGCCCTGAAGCCAACGGCATACATACCGTAGACTTGTCCGGACGTGCAGAAGACAGGCCACCCTCAGTACTTGCAAAAAAGGTCATTACTCGGAAAATGGCAGTTGAGCGGAGGGGCTACGGGTTTGACCCCAACCCTCACCCCTCCCCTTCCGCTAAAAAATAATTGGGAAGCTAATGAAAAAGACCTACCAGGGTCACTTTGATCTCCAAATACCACGAATATCGGGGCCGTGAAGGAAATGGGCAACTTTCTATTTTGGGTTCCTTTTATCAGCTCAGACATGACCCGCGACAGGAGAAGCTCCACACCACCCTTGTCCGCTCGACACGCCTTTGGTTCTTATGCACAAGACCGACTGGGGTGGCGGAGAACTGGACTGTCAGCATTTGCCAATCCACCTTCCGCCCTGGTTTTTACTCACCTCATGCCCTCCCATGCACGCCTGACATGTATGTTCTCATCAACCACAAGATCCACCGTAGCACTCACTCTTATTCTACTGCTGTGGACAACAAGTCGATACGTTGGATGACAAACGCGATTCATGACAGCACTAAATATAAAGATGTTCATGTACGCACGTACACAACAACATTGGGAAAACCGTCCATATTTTCCTTTCACTCCTGTCTATGTTTTCTTATTTTTGCATAAAATCAGCTTTCCCTATGTTCTGGCACTCAACTCGCTCTTCGGTCTACAGCCCAAACTAACGGCATTCTTTCTCATACCAAGGCCCGACACAAGCCTGCAGCATAGGACCCGCAAACACCCAGTGGTGGCATGTGTCGTAAACCCTAAGAACCTATCATACGAACTTGCCATTTAGGTTCTTAGTGTTTTCACTTGCTTCATCGTGTAATCTGTAGACCTGTCAATCCCACTGTACCCCCACAGCCTTGTGAATCCCGAATATTGGGACTTCCCGGGATTCTTCTAAGCCGGTAATCATCAGCTAGGCCGAACATTGCAACCGATGTTAGTCCTTAAGAACACTGGCTTACAGTGGCTATTCACTTTCATGTCACTGCGACCATTGTACCATCTTTCAAACTTCCGTACTTCTATCTGTCAATTCGTTCACGCTAACCCTCAGCTTGATCAACTTCCAGGCTGCAACTCATCCTTTTCCAATTTTAGAACCACTAGGTCATCGTGTTCCTTGGGTGGAATATAGTGCGCAGAAAGTTTATCTCCTCCTCGCTTGTATACAAGCACCTATGGTTGGCCGCCGCAAATTCAGTTCGGTTACCAGGTTTCGCCGACAAAAGTCCTGCCATTGTTGCATATTCATCACGCAGTTGCCTGCAAGTGGTGTGTGGGATTGATTGCTGCATACGCTCCACCGAGGTTTACTGATAACTCCCTGATGCAAGACCCTTTTTATGTTGAAGCAAGTTTGACTGCAGTACAAAGGCAACTCACGAATGTTGCGGATTCGGTGATGACCTCGCCCCTCTCAAAATAAAAACGCTAAGGTAAACCACAGCAATCCCTTGCCTGAAACCTACAAGACAGATGCAGGAATACCACAGAAAACTCAAAAAAGATACATTCGTCATCTTATCAGAGTAATTTGGGCTGTTGCAAAGGTCTTCAGCCTTCTTTCTTGCCAAATTTCTTTTCTCGTAGCCACGGTATTCATCTTGCTAATTACATCCTCACATCCTGTAACTCTTCCGAATCTATGAACCCTGGTGTCTTTTGCGCACCCTACCCCCTTGCTTCGTCACTAATTGTTCAAGCAACCTTTTGAAGTGGACTTGAATGTAAACCACGGACCATTTTTCGCATCATCCCTTTGAGTGTAGTACTTTCCTCTCAACTATCTCATGTTTGTCCGATTCCTCACCACTGCCCTAACTGACTCGAGACTGAATCATATGTACAGTTTATCCCGTAGTAGCGGTACTTCAATAAAGCTCTACCTAGTTTAATTCCGCTGCTGCTAAAACGTTCAACTGCTCCTTCGAAAGTTTCGAATTTATCACCATTTTGAATGACTCTAAAAGCTGATCATACTTTTTTGCAAGCCTCCCAAAGTCGATCGAGATATATACCGCTGTTATTACTACCTGTGTATAAGGCGGTAGTGATAACACATTCACGACACTGCGGAAAGACTGGGGCACCTTTTTGGGAAGGAAGCAGCCTGTCCAGAAAAGATTCAAGGACTGTAGACTAGGAGTAAGGAAAGACGACCGTGGGAATCATGAACGAAGACTGAGGCATATGGGGCTCTTCTCACTTGGAAAAAGAAGAACCAGAGTGGACTTTGCTGAGGCCTCTGAATCACTAAAATGTTGATGGGAAATAAGTACCCAGGATGTATTTGAATGGGACACTGATCAGATAACAAGAGGCAACAAAATAAAACGAAAGTACCCACGGTCCAGGCTGAATAAAAGAGCAAACTTATTCAGCAGTAGATTAGTGGAAAAGTGAAATAGACTGACTGAGTAGATGGCCGCGCACAAGGAGCAAACATTTCAAGAAGGCATATGACGCCACGATGGACCGGTTATTCAAAGGAGTAGAGTACTGAGGATTAGGGAGATTACAATGTGATCAAGGCCCTTCAGAAGTTCTGTATCCGAGCATACGAACTGGGGCACTAAGAGTCATGGAACCCATACGTTATGGCTGCCTCTCGCCGGAACGGCGAAAACGTTGTTTCTAGTCCTTTTGTTCCAAGGCATACTTAAGGAATGGTCCACTTTGTGCAGCGAAGGCGGAAAGAATTGACAAATTCGCGATAATGGTAGCTATATGTGCGCGTAAAACTGAAAGAATTTCGGAGGCTGCATTAGCTCCATCACCACGTTTTCTGTGCAACCTGACCCGACCTGAATAAAGAGAACTACAACTAAAAACTGCGAAAGGTGGGCAATCTAAGATACAGAGGTAAAGAGGGGACAACTGTGAGCAGTGCATTTCTTGGAACGCAAAAAGCCATCCCAAAGCGTGTCACAACCACTCTTATCCCAGGGCAACTCTCATGAAAGCTGTAGGCGTTGTCAGGTACTTTCAGACAGTGCCGGCCACAGGAGGGAAGAGAGATACGGTAAACTTGCTGGAATTCTTGCGGCAAGTGCATAGCCAAAGTCAGAGTGCTTCACGTTACCTATGACTAGTGAAAGTGGAGTCTCGGAAATAGAGAACAATGGAATATTGGTGGAGAGGATCTGAGCAGCCCAAGACTAGTACATGCATCCAAGGCTCTGAGGCTGGACGACATACACCCAAAACGACAAGAGCCACTAACTTCAATTTTGTCAAAATCCGTAGCCACTTTGACAAAGGTATCAGTAGACAAGAGCGGACTACCCAGAGACTGGCTTGTATCGATGGTCATATCCGTTCATATTTGGTAGACATAGAAACACACGTGCCCGTTACAGGCCCATCAACCTGACATAAGTGGTGCCTAGAAAGCTCAAGAGATTATGAGGTAGAGTGGTAATTCACTTTGAGCGGAACAAACCAGTTTTAATCCACCAGAATGGATCTCGCAAATGCCTTCTTGTGTTTCCAACCTACTCAGTTTCCTGGATGGAATCATCTGTCGGATAAACCGAGGAAAACGAGTGAAAGTCAGTTATCTGGATCTCCAGAAGGCCCTCGAATAATTTAACCTCGACCCTTTCAATCAAGGGTGGATTTATTTCACTCAATTGGATTGTGCAAAGCCTAAATGACAGGGCTTTCATGGGAAAGGAGAACCACTTGTCGGAAAGTGGGGGTTCGCATGGTGGTGCTCCGTAGGGGTCCTTCCCTGGCTATCGCTTTTCATGATTCAAACTGATGTGCCTGCAGAAGTGCTAAAGAGTCTTTGATCCTAGTTTGCAGACGACTTCACTGTGGTAGCCTCATCAGGTAATGTGACTACTCAGCGTAACCACGATGATGTTTACCGGGGATCAGAGGTGCGATATCTTCCCCCCAATCTAAGCAGATACCAGCATCTCACCAAGAAGGGAACACGACCCATCTGACATATGGGTCCACCTGGTAATTAGGAGGCACCAACCCAGTCCACAGAAGCCCGGGACCTCGGGGTGATGGCAAGTGCCAAACTTGAGCCAAATTTCAAATGTCAGAGGACAGTGCAGAAAGCAGAAAGAACTCTGGATTAAACAAGGGGGCGGCCAGTTCTGGAAAACCCCGGATCTTGCCGCTAATTTGTAGGGCCTTCTTAAGGTGCCACCTCGAAAGTGCGGCCCAGATTGGGTGCCATATTCAGTTAGGGACATCAGGGATCATAAGAAGCTACAACGGCGATCCCCGTGATGATTTGCAGAGTAGAAGAACTGGTGCGACGCATGAAACTCAATCTCTGTCTTCTATTCGGCCTCCCACATTCTAGGCAGCGTACTTCCATCACCGACCTACGTTTTGCTCAGGAAGCACTTTACCCGCTTCGTAACGGAAACCGTATTACTAAAGTTCCATACTCCAGGACGAAACTAAGAGAAGGGGTGAGTCATCACCGTCCATTCCCGTATTTGTAACAGACACCCTGAAGATATTCGGGCCTGACAGACACTAGACAGATTCAAAATTGTCCTAACAAGATATTCAGGAGTCGCCGAGGTACTACGACCAACACACACGTGCACCACTTTAGAACAGGCTTTTGAGGGCAACCCAGATTTTTGAATAGATAAAGGAAGCGTGAACCGAGTAACATCCTCTGCAACGTCGGCATTACCTACCCCACATACCTCCTCCATCGCCAGCATGCTAGTATCTCTTAGAATGGCCTGCATCACTGACACTGCTCTTGTCAGATTCTCCCTAATTCACGCTCTCTAACGTCCTTTATCTACCTCCGTCATACTTAATTTGCTTCACTCGGCCCAAACTAGCCCCACTCCTCTTTTCTACTTTGCCTTGGCGTTCCAACATTAAATCCAATTCCGGCGACCACCACTTACCTCCAAATGATCATCCCGGTCCCTAGTTTTGGTCACTGTTTTGTATTCTCATTCACTCCAAATGGCTCATAACCCTCGTTCTTCTCGAAGTGATGTGTCCAAATTGCTAGATTTCTCTTTTCACCATTGACCGCTGATCCTCAGCTGGGAGCATCCCAGACTGGATCTCTTTATTTTTGTTTCCGGACACCAGCCTAGCACATCTCCTTTTTGATGTCTTGGATTGATCCGGGGATAGTACCGGCAAACTGTCTGGCCTACACTTCCGGCTGAAAATCTGATTCAAGCCCATCAGCCTTCCGTTTACTCGCTGACCCTTTTCTCCAGGATCCCTCGCAATCTCCTTGACCACTCCATCTCTACGGCCATGGGATCTTGACTAGCACTACCTGTGCAAATCCAGCCGGTGCGGGACGCGATCAAATCCGCACCTTCGGCCGGTGCACATCTCGCGTGCAGGACGTCTGCAACGATAAGCAGGCGCAGCGGGGTTGGTGGATAGCACCTCTTGTCTCCAGAATTGGTTTTCAGGTTCAGTGTCCAGCGCACGGTCAGCCCCACCCACTAGCCCCATTTGCAGCTTAAAGGAACAAACAAACAAAAAAGTACTATTCATATGCTCGAAATGCTGCAAATATGCTGATGTCTCCTCCAGCTACCAAGGACTCCTCATCGTGCTCGCTTCCAAATTCGCTATTACAACTTACCGCTTCGTACTCCAGGCAAAATTTTCTTTCTCTGGTGCATAACTGTAGCACACTTAAGAACCCATTACCATTCTTGACTAGTTGTTCCCGGTCCACTTACCCACAGTTTCATGCTAAACTATTCACCAGTCTGTTGGTAAACTTAACCATTCCCCAAGATAAGGCTCACCCCTCTTTGCTACTTTTACCGATATGCTCAAAAACTAGAGCATTTACTGGTTCTATTCACTTCCATACCACAATCTTCAAAGAGTATCCATCACTGCGCAATATATACCTGGAGATTCCCGATGCTCGATGATTCTGCGATTGTTTGCCTTTTCTGTCAGTTCGGCTGTTCGTCCACTTAGATCTGTTCCATTGCAACACCCTTATCTTGCCAGGTGTCATGTATCACGTATGCACACCTGATAAGCTCTTAACCTCCGTGTCATGTTCAGTCGCCATCAAGTGGTCCACCCTTTGTAAAGAATAAATTGGTAGTCTCCTACCCGTCACTTCGTCATTTTCGCCAGCCGGGATTCTCCCACTGTTGTAGTTAAGCACCACACGTCGATTTATCGACAGTCTTCATTTTCATGTTCATGCATTATACTCCTTTCCTTGAAGGCAAACAATCCGCTCAAAGTCTACGTGCTTCTGTCCGGCCACTTCTTTCACTATCACCTTGGCAACCACAGTCCACAGTGTTGTCTAGTTGTCACATAACTGGCTCAACCGATATGCGGTCACTGAACGTTACACCTGTAATCCCCGACGGATTTTCCTTGCTCTTTTAGCGTGGTATCCTTTCTTTCCATCGTCAAATTTCACATCGCAACCACTCTTGTACATTGCAAAACTCCGCTGCTTGATTACTGCTCCTTCGGGGAAGTTTCTTTTTCACGGTAGCCATGTATCAATCAATCCAGTCTGGTCCTCTAGTAGGACAGCTTTTCTTCCGTAGGACTTGTGTGAATCTCTACTATTCCCAATCCACTCCGTAGTTCGGTAGATCGAATACCACCAACGATCAGCCGGCTCGACTACCTGACCTTAAGTCCAATCTTTCCGGGCGCTGCCACAAAGACTGACTTGAATGCCTTCTCTTACATTCAATCGCGTGCACGTAATTGTACTATCCTCCTGAAATTTTGATTCAGCTTTCAACTGTACTGCTTGATCTGGCACTGCAGCATGCTTCTGCTTTATCCATAATAAACTACCTAGCTCCTTTTCACCCTTCTTTTCCACAGACATGACATTCAGCTAAAGAGTCTTTTGCATTACAATTGAATTCGCTGGCCGCTGAGGTCTTATCCTACTGAGCTGTTGCTCTTGCCATGCTCTCCGACAGAGACCCCGACAAACTTCAAAGGCCTCAAATTTCTAGCAGCCGTGAGAGAAGGTTTGGTCCCAAGAAGCCGAATCTTGATGAGAGGCAGGGGCTCGCGGGTGCAAGAAACCATGTTATCGCCAGCGTCGACCGCCTGCCCTATGCCCCGGTTTGACTCGATTTAATTTCATTTGAATGTTGGACTTTGATCCACTGAGCGCGGACCGTGGTTCAAAAATGGGGCCTCGTGATATCTTATAGATTTTCCGGGGCGGGACCTTCTGCGATACCCCAGCTCAACAGCAAGCCACACATCCTGACCCCCTCATGTTGTCCGAAGGTCTGTCTTTAAGCTCACCGGCAATATCAGAGGCAACATGACGTCACTATCTGCATTCTGCTCCCTCCCATTTTCCCATCATTCAATCAACCAGCACACTATTCTGAAACTCACCGGTGAGATTTAGATAGCAAGATACTTATGAGGCCCGGGAAAGTTTGGGCTTCAGCCCTGATTTAGAGAACTACTTCGAGACTTCAATTTCTCGCAACCAGACCAGCAGCGTGGCCTTCGAGCCGAGCGTAGTTCAAACTTCGCTTGTTTTCCTGTACAAAATCCTTTCAAATGGAAAAGCTTTTTAAAATCGAGACGTAATGGGCGTTCAGAAAATCCCACTAGTGCCCATATCTGGACAGGCAGGCACCTGCTGCAGCCTGGAAGATAACGTTGGGAGCTAAGAAAACATGCCGATAACACAACCATTCGGGCACAATACTGGCTTCAGCCACAAACTTTCAGGGTAAATTTATTGAAGCGAACTGAACCGAATCCCAGCTCTGGCATACGTTAGACGCTGTGCTGGCCCTGTGGCTAGCCCTGTTAGAGGATCTCGGACTGTCGGGAACCAACTAGTAAAACTAGATCACACCGAGGAGGTAAGCTGATAACAAGTGCAATTATGTAGCACGTGATGCACGCCACCAAACAAAGATCGTCTCTCCTCCACCTAACCATAAATCAGGTACCGAAGGGAAGTTAAGAAATTAGGTCAGAAAGCCACCGGGTAAGAGTGACCAATCAGTTTTACGAGTTACACCAAGGCTACCCAAGGTGCTGAACAAAACGGTGTTACATCGGTGTTCTGGCAGGTAAATTACAGACTAACAAAAGGGCGCAGCGGAGTAAATTCTGCAGGGCCCAGCCATACAACAGCTCCAGTGCAAAAACGTCGAGGGCCATCAAGAAAAAACGACTCAAATTGACCGAGGGGTTAGCGCTGCTGGAGTGGTTGGGGGCAGAAATCGGCTCTCAACGTGGAACTGGAAAGTCTCCAAGGCTGTGGCTATTCATAGGCGGTGACGGACGACGTACAAGATGTGCAAGTCTCAACTAGCACGGAGTAGGTATAATATGGCCAGGAGCACAGCTCAAGTGATCCAAGGAGTGGAGAGATATTTTTCTGGGTGCCTGTTAGTTGCGTCGGTCAACACAAACTGAAACCCCTTTTTATGCTTGCTTTCAATTTCAAAGGCACATGAAATAAATTGTAACAACAGTGGAAGGGGGCACGGGGACAACTTGCGTTAGCCGGCGAGGACAAAACCGCTGCTTTCTCGTATCTCCTCGGTAGCACGCATCGGCCAGCTCAAAACTCAGAAGAGAGAAAGGAGAAAACAGACTTCTTCAATACCCAAACTTGGTGAAGAAAACGTGTACACGGAGCTGCGACTTTTCAATGGGACCAGAGCCATAGGACTGGATGGAATTCACCCAGACATCAGGATCAGGATTGCATTCTAGATTAGTTTGATGCCAGCGAAGAGCCACTACATCAGCTTCCGTCCAGGAAAACGACCTGGGACAAGGAATTTGACTCAAGAGAACATCTCCATTTGAGCCAAAGTCTGGGTAGATAACTTCATTTGTAAACGGCTCGTGCCGAGCACCTAGGAGGTGATCCGAGGACAGCTGGACGGTATATGGCCACAGTGGAGTAACTCGCAAGCAAATTTTTGAGGTGCCATTTTTAGCTGCCCCCGATCTATGAGGTCTGAATGGGGAGAGTAACGTGCCAAGATTACGTACAAGGCACACAAGGAGCAAAAACCAAATGATAATGTCCAGAAACTAACATACGTCCATTGTGAGTGATACGCGAAATCCTTCCCAGGCAGGGCGACCGGCCCTGGGGGAGATCGGAGAAAATGGGTGAGGTATTCGGCAAAAACCCGAAGTACCTAGATGAGAATAAAATCAACAAAGCATCAGCAAGCGTGATTACCAGACCCACCGGAGTGCGGTGTTGGCCAACCTGGGACCCATGAGTGTTGGACGTGGATGCTGCTGGGGTGTAATCATCTTCCATGGTTTTGTCATCGATGGGAGTTGCAGTGGACAGGGGCCACTTGTCGGCGAATGACGGTTTGAAGCTACCGAGACCGGCGCAGCCTTGCCAGCCATTGAGGTCGGCGATGAGATTTTCCTCAAATGCCGGATGACTTCGTACGGGCTACACTGTGCTGTAGTCAATATGTGACGGTGTTGTGCGCCCAAAAGTGAATAAGCGGAAAATTTCTTTCCGGCCGAGGGGTTTTTACTAGTTCCTTTACACGCTGTACCGCCTTTCTTCGAGAAAACTGGAAACCAAAAGTATCTAGTCTGGTCCGCTGGGCTCAGGATTACCACGGATATCGGGCTGCGAAGAAAATTTATAGCCCCCAGTTGCAGGCTCACCTCTTTTCGTTCAGAATTGATGGTGCCAAACAAGACCTCCGCACTCTTGCTCACTCGATATGCCTTTGGTTCTCACGCAAGAAACTGGAACGACAGCGCACTGGACACACTATTTAGGCTTATCCACCTCCAGCCCAAATTTTTGGCCGCCACATGTCCCACCTAAGTAGGCCTGGCATGTGCACCAGGTTCAACTACAATCGCTATGACAGCCTCGGCCTTTATCTCACCGCTGTGATCAGCATGTCAAAACATCGGAGGACAAAGGCCTGTCTCGTTATGGCCCAAAAATTACAAACTAGCAAGAAACCAATATTAATTTCCATCCTTACTTATCTATCATCGTTCATTTTTTCTGAAGAGTAGCGTTTCGAACCGAATGGCAAAACTTCCGGAAATCAAAACCCTTCACCAACCTGCAGCTTTAGATCTGTAAATACCCCAGGGCTGTACGTGTCATATATCTTTTAGACCAATTATGCAAACTTGCCGCCCGAGCTCTCAAGACTTCCAAGTCACTTCCCCGTCCAGCACCTGTATCCCGGTGTCTCCAGTGTACGCCCACTACTTTAAAAGCCCTGCAAAGATGAGACCTGTTGGGACCCTGTCGGACAGGAAATCATCAACTGGACCTCAGGGCAGATGCAGCTAGCCCCTGCCAACACCAGGCAACAATATCCAATACTAGGCCTGCAATAAACCGCGAACAGAATTACTTAATACTGTCTCTAGCTCGACCTAGCAGGCCGGTTTAAACATACCCGTATTATCTAGTTATCCTTAGTCCCGAGGGATTGCTATGACCACCCTCTGTCGAGTCGCTACACCCATAGTGCTTCCTTCACTTCAGCTTCCGTATTTCTATCTGCTCTCTCGGCCATGCTAACCCTCAGCTAGGACATCTTCCAGGCGGCTACCCTTCATTTCTCTTTCAATTTCAGCACCAACAGATCACCCCATAACCTGGCTGTGATATACCATGCAGGATGCCCACCTTGTCGATGTATTTTTCTGCCAGCTTACAACCGCATTCACGGCTGGTTGCCAACAAGATAATCTGGATACCCGTTTCACCTATAAAGGGTCCTGCTGTCACCTCAAGTGTCTCACTGATGACTATTGGGGACCACTACTGTTCCGTGTCCATTTCGAGCAGTGTAGGATTTTCCTTTCTGTAAATCGTACCATAGCCGCTGATCGTACACCTGGGTGTACTCCCAACCCATTGGCCAATGATATTAGAATTATTATTATCAACATGGTGGTTTCATTTTTGTGGATGATGTGAAAGCACCAGGATCTGGGGATGGGGGTGATCCAAGCAGGGATTTGGCATCCGTCCAGGATAGGGCATATAAGTAGAACTCTTCGCTCATTTCTGGAAAAGCTTTTTGCTGCCAGAGCCGACAAAAGACCTAACTGTCATTCACGGCCAGAGGCCGTTCAGCATAGAAACAGTTAGTACGGATGAAGACCTCAGCGTCATCGCAAACAGCAATCTTAAGTGGTCCCATTAGTGCCTTTTTGATGCATGGAAGGCTTGTGACGAGCTCTTTATTACTCTTTCGGCACTCCCTTGGCAGGAAGACAGAAATATTCTTAATAATCCACCTGGCGATAGTACGGCATCACTTGGAAGTCGACAAGCAGGTACGGTCGCTCTTCTACGCTTAGGAATCCGCCTGATGAAAAACGTTTGACATCTAGCCCAGTGACCATTTGAAGGACAGAGTGGTAAAACCTATGAACAGAGAACCCGAGACCCTTGAATTTTTCGCCGGAATACGGGGGACTTCGAAGGGATCTAACAGAAATGTTTGATATACTGAAAGGATTTCCTAGGCCGGAGTCTATTTTAAATGGCTGTAGGTTCCCAAACAAGGAGAACAGTAGGAGGAGATAACACAAGTTTAATCTGGGTATAGACCAGATTGCACTCCAGCCACGAGGTAGGGAATAACTGGAACGGTCTGCCTGAGCTTTTGCCCATCAAACTATGCCCGGAACGGGATGGTCAGGCAAAAAACAGTACGGATGGCTACTGCCGCTTGTAAGTCACAATAATGGCCATTTGATAGACGCGTAGCCAACTTACTTGACTCCTGAAACCAGAACAAGATTGATTCTTAGTTTCTAGGGTATCGAAATGAAAAATCACAAAAAATGCAAATATACACAAACGTCATTTATGCGGCCAAATATACTCAACGGTAAAACTCCAGGTTCTTACACCCGCAATCTGGGCACGACATTTAGAAACGGCTCTACGCCGAATTCAGGTGTCCCACACAAGCAAGCAAACGTGAAAAAGTGTGGTGCATGGACGAGCCTAGCAAAGCAAAGTCAAACTTAGCCACATTCACAAGGCGTGTAGAACTTTTGGGAGGACATTCAATATATGTCCTTTTCACCCGCCATCACCGGGGAAAGGGGCGTACAAAGGCAGCGCAGGAGCCTTCTGGACAGGTTGCCTTATGAACTTTAAGGCCCCTCAGGACTCAGACAGTTTTTTTCAAGGTGAATTACACTGGTGTAAGCTACAGATAGGATGGCCAGTCTTCCTGCACTGTTTGCGGGTCTGTAATAGTGACACCCGGAACCTAGTTCCGAGTGCTGGCCCTTTGTACCAACGAGGGATGAAATCCTCTTTTGTTCAACTCCAGTCCTTCCCGACTAGTAATGAAGGAACTTTCCGGTTTTCTGAAGCATCTAATAAGGATAAGAGTACCGTGCCGATCCGGTGAGGAAGTTTTGTATTTATCAACGCTAGTAGGAAGCGGACGGCTTCCTTCAGGGTAGAACCCGTTCCTACCGGTAGACGCTCGCCAACTGGCCAAGTTATCCGGCTGCAATACGAAGGGCCCGTCTTTGGTAGCCCTGACCGGTTCCCGTGAAGCTAAGGACTGAACCCTCCGCTTAGGGCTGGCGAACCCGATGAACACCAGCCTAAGGGTCGTTGACCACCCGTGATCAGTTCCACTTACCTAGCCTGGGGACTTCCCGGCACAGTTCACCCTGGATGTCCCGCCACCCCTAGAACGTTTGGCAGGCAGCGTCGAGTATCTCTATCCCTCTGCCTGGCTGCTTGCCTCCAAGTCTCAGGGGTGCATTTCACCACTAAGTTGCAGTTCCTACTCACGGCCACTTCTGTGTTCTTAAGCAGCTTGCAATCGGCCCGTGTGACTGCTTTCAACTTGTCCCTACATGCCCCCAAGTCTGCTTCCGGTATGTCAATTTTTGTTGCTCCTGGGACGTTTTTCTCCTAGGGTTTCTACGTAACATTTTGCTACAGACACCACTAGGTATGGAGCTGAGCTTTTGGGTTTCTTCAATGACCGTATTTCTTTCCAGGGAGCCGCAGCAGTTTGTGACCGCTAGTCTACCTGATATTTTGATCACTGGAGGTTTATCTTTGCAGATCATGAGGCAGTTCCAGCAGGCCCCTTTCAAGACATTGATGTTCGTCACTGAAACCGTACACCCCAGGGAGCATTTCTCTACTTTTCCGGCGATACTGGCAGTCACATAAATCATACCTCATTCCTCTCTGTGCCGCATGAGAACATTTGGTACACCTCCAAGTAGAATTGGCTATTATCTGCTCAACGACACTTATGTTCGTGCGTTTTGTTCTTGAGGTCACTTCATAAGCCAGAGGAAAACCTCTAGACGGTGAACGAAGAAAATTTTCGGTAATTTTGGTTATGGACTATGGAAAAAGGGACCAAGTAGGAAAAGCGTTGCTAGTGTGGCAACTCCAAAGTTAAGGAGTATAAACAAGGGTTGTGGGAGACTCAGCAGACACTTTTCTACGAGGATTACTACAGACCCTTTGAGCAGAACCAAACCTCCTCCGTCTTCCGTATTTGTCAACGGCGAGGTTGGCGCACACGTTGAATGGTAAGGATCCTCCGCTTACTGATGGTCCCCACAGGTGAACTTCCAACACCAAGACGAACTTTTGCCAAGTCCGGCAATCTTTTTGTTCCTTTCCCCAGGTATTTGCTGCCAGGTTGATCGCCACACAGGGCCGCGCTACGGAGTAGCCCAGTTCGGATGAGGATGCTTAGTCCATAGTGGCGACGGCGACTAGTGGGAGGTTTCAAGGATCAGAGTTGGGAACAGTACTTCTCCTAATATATGTGCATGATCCACTGAGTATCCTTTGGTCACCACCTTTTCTGCTCTCAAATGACATGGAAATTTCGAGATCCCCTGAATTCACTCAGCTTTAGAAGAATCTAGATGCTACCCACAACTGGAGAGTAGCCTTGGACCTGCACTAGAACCCAAGCAAGCCTACACGACTGTTGACGGATGTGCTCGGTGGAACCTCCTGTGTAAACCCAGACCACCGGGACCAGTGCCACAGAGGACAGAGTTTCGAGCCTTAGGGAGAGCTGCAGCAGGCAACTTTAATCCGCCGGCGCAATGACTATCAGCAGCCAACAAGGCAAACCGAGCTACGTACCAGTTGAAAAGATTTATCTCCGAGGGACACTGGAGCTGTTCCAAATCCTTCACACTGCGCTAGTGCGACTCAGTTTACGGTAATTGATCCACCTGCAGCCTCCTCAGTCAGTTGGGGGGTGTGAAGGAGGTCACAAGAAAGACCTCTCGTCTGTGGGGACCACAGTAAGAGGACAGACTAGCACGGCTGGATTTGTTCTCCCTCAGGCGCATGCGAGCAACGGAGACCCGAGAGAGACAGTGAAAGAACCAAAAGGTTCCTTTGAGACGAACAAGGCTTTGTTCTTCAGTGACGGAAACTCTATTCTCCGACAGCATGAGCTGAAGCATGTTAGCCAACAAGAATATCGGAGCCCAGTCCTTCTCATGCAGAGTAGTAAATTACAGGAATAAGCTACTCGAGGATCCCGCGGCAGAAGATACTATCATCGTTTTTAAAAAAGAAGTTAGACTTCGAGAGGATACGTATTTTTGGAGTACCCGTAAGATGGTGGATAGTGGTCAGAGGAACTAACACCCCCAACTTCTCTCCCTCTCCGTGTTTTATTTCTCGGCTTATCTTTCACCCACTCCTATATGATGATTTCTAGACCATCTGCACTTCCTGAGTAACAGGCCGGCTGACTTCTAGGTGGATGGACCTTTGCATGACCAGTGAACCTGCTGGCTAAACAGGATTTACTCTATCAAAAAATCGCCCTGGCTACTCTCTCCGAAGACGACCTGATAAACGTCACTTGACTTGAGTTATCGTGCACAGACGGACAAGAAAGGGCTCGCAAGCTCCAGAAGCGGGACAACTATCAGCCTCGGCTTCCAGTTTTTACTCTCGTACGATTACGGTTTTCACGTCGGACAACTCCAGATCTGGAGCCTGATGCTAAGCTGCCATTCAGAAGGCCTTCATCGAGTTTTTCCCGCCCAAGGAAACCGTTGCTTCCATAAAATCCGGATTTCTTACTCGTATTCGAGGGCCTTCTTTCGGTCGCACCCGGAGCAATGTCTAGACACTGCGGCTGATCTTGGTAGAGGACATAAACCTTCTCCAACAGCTCCAACGACTTTTCCCTAGGTGGTTTGCCAGCGTAAAGGGCCCTGCCTATGAGCAGAAGCCCAAACGCTTGAACTCGTTCTCGCTGGAGGGCAGAGGCCACCCAACAAAAGTTTCTAAGGTACTCAGGGTTCACTTTGATCCGCAGGTATCGACTACACCGTCGTTGAACCTCAACGATCATATGGTCACCACGGGGCACCCAGTAAAGCTGACGAAGGGGAAGGTTCTAAGTCACCTGAGAGCGAATTCCTTCACCGTCAGAGTTCTGAATGACCGTGACCGACTTTCGGTGGAAGTGACGATAACATAAACCGTCGCGCAGTTTGAAAATCTGGGGAACCACCTCTGAGACTGTTTGCCGCGGCCGTCAAATAGATAACCTCCCCACTTATTATCATCTTTCCCTTCTCCTGTCGCTATTACTTTTGCATTGTTTGTATTTCCTCAGTTTGCCTTTGCCCACAACTCTTTCCTCTCGTCTCACCTTTCGCCCCTGAACTTCGTCGAAGCCTCTTCTATTTGCATTTGGCCTCTTGCTTTTCTGACAACTCCATCTCACACCTTCCGCCGCCTCCAACTTTCTATCTTCGTAGCTCTTGTCCTTAAGGTAGATAGGGCGCTAGGTGGAACCCACCAAAGGATGCTGATCCTACGAGGCTGCTCAGATTGGGGCACAGCACCTGAAAGTCTGCTTTTCTTTTCGTCCTAAACAAATGACCGGAGAAGACTCTGATCATCCATTAGTCGCAGCATTGCGTGATCCAAGTAGATTACGTCGCAGCAGCCTGGATAAACTTGGCAAGCCGTTGTCTACGTGCTGTGAGCCGATTTGACTTGATCTGAGCTGAACTGAACTTGTACTTTTTTAGATGAAAGTAACCACTTTGAGTCAGAAGAAACGAATAATGCATAAAAAGTGGATTTGTCACGCACCAGCCCTTCGAAAATGCTAAATAACTTTGGACCGGATAAGCCTCGTGGCTACACTAAAGAAGATCGCACACAGAACGAGCCACAAACATCAGCTTCCGCTGGATCTCCGGCCAGTGGCGAGTAGTGTGCACAACCGTGACCAGTACTTATATACAGCGGTGGTCACCGTCCACTGAAACAAATGGGCCCACAGTCAGGCCAAGTCAAACTGATTTTTTTGGACTGGATTCTATCAGTTGAGGCGGTTTTCCACAATCGGGCCGCCTTAAGCCAGCCGCGCACCATTTAGGACTGTAGGCCCCGGCACTGTTTTCGTGGGGCGGTTAGTAAAGATCTTGGTGCCCTGACTTTCACTTTGTTGGGCTGTTAGCCTATATAAAGTGGTCCCACCAAAGTAAGTATAGGACCCAGTGTATGCACTCAACGATACTTGGGTTCACGGATTTCCCTATCCTTGTGTTTTGCAAATCGAGTACATGATACCCCTGATCGCGTTCATGGCGCACTGCGTCACACTAGAACTCTACTTTTGTGTTTCGTGGATAAATCTTTCTGCGATACTTCTTACCTCTTGGTGGATAAGTAGATAAAATGGGTCCGATTGCTTCAGTGGATAAGTGAGTGTATTTGGCTTTCAGGGAACAAGTTGGTCGCCGGGCCAAAGCCCCGACGTGTGACTACTGTTGGGGGTATATTCAGCTAGTCTACGAAAATCGATGGTGATAAATATGAATGGCTCAAGTCCTGAAGCTCGCTATTCTTGCATAATGAGTGTGCAGACTGCGCCACCGCAAGCAGTAGTGAAGCTGTCAAATCTGCGGTCGTGGTGAACGAAGAACCTTCAGGTCCTGTGCAACGGGATCCGGGTCCCATGCGGAAGTTGCTTCGGCCGCTATAAACAGCCCACTGACAGCGGTTGGGGAAAACTGTCTAAATAAACCAGCAGTCAACGACCATATGGCAACAGCCGTTATTTCGGAAGATAACACCCCTGTGTCGGAGATGTAGAATGCAGTCAGAAGTGATGCTATCCCCGATCCGTGGCAGTAGAAAACCAAAGGTCAGCGGAAGAAAGTCAGTCCAAGTCGATCAACGGCACCGCTACCTCAGACTCGGTGTTTCCTTGTCGTGAATATGCGGTTCCATGAAGTCTCTTGAATCATGACGTGTCCCTTCTACGGGCCGTGTTCGCCGAGACGTTCTCCAAGGAAGGGGCGAACCTGACTGACGCTGTGAAGTTCAGAATGAGTTTCCACTTATGGAGAATAAGTGAGAACGGCAGCCCACGTCGCATCAACGTGGTCTTGGGTTCAGATGCGAAATCCAGTACAGTGCTGCAGAAGTCCTGCCGAATAAGGGGAAGGAGACTAAACTCCTTCAAGGTCTGGACCCCGAGAACAGAGAAATGCATATGTTGGCATCGCGAGCTCTCCACGGATGCCACGCCAATAAGGAAATAGACCCAATAATCCGGAACTTACTAGTAGAACAGAGGCGTCTTCAGCTTTGGAGGAAGCCTTTAACCCTCAACAGCGTCACAAACCAGGCAGTTCCGGCAGTGGGATGAGATGAGGGCCCGCATGCAGGGGGCAGGCGCTTATCATGTGGTCTCACGCCAGGGGTCTGATGAATAAGCCCGATGAGCTCAAGGCAAGGGATTTCTCCACTGTCAAACTTTGGAGTCCTTGACGAACGAGTGGCTTACCAGGAGGGTGATAGACTCAGGAATGTTTCTACCAGGTTAAGGGCCCCACCTTGAGGGGCACTCCTCAACATCTACAACCACGTTCGTTGAGGAAGTCAACGCGAAAATTGCGTGGAATGCGAACCGCGAGCATTCTCACTGGGCCTGAGTGTGGAGACCGCAAGCAGGGTTGTGCTTAAGAAATGTGTCGGAAGTGGAGCTAGCGGTAGCCGCGTGCGTGAGCCGAACAGTCAAACAGGCGATAGATAGGGTGTGACAGGCCGATCATCATGGAGGCCCATTTTCAGAAGACAGCCTGCATGAAGTGCTCTGATCTGGTAGCCTGACAAGAGTAGCAGTGCCACACGTGATAATGCCAGTGGAATAAATATAGGTAGCAGCTCCTTGGAAAACTGGAGCCGGTCGGAATTTCGGACCACATTCCCAAAACTTTTCGGGTCTCTGGTGATATATTCTTTGGGTGACTTCAAGTCACCTGATGGACGGAAAACCTTAGCAACAAAACGGAGGCTAAGGTTACTCAAAAATGAATGTTGTTTAGGAATAAAAAAGAATACATGATAGAAACCGTTTTGCTTGCGTTAAAAATGAAGTGATAACACGGATCTCCCATGAAGGAAAGTAGAAAAACTAAAAGAGAGGACATATAGCTGCTTGCTGTAGAATGCTGCAGTTGGCACTCGAAGCTCAACGCCGAGAGTAGCCACCGTAGGTGGCTACTTGGTCAGAAAATCTTCGTGGAATCGATGTGGGAGGTAGAGTTTACCGGCATTTACTGCGATGACGTCGGTAGAATTTTTCTTCAGCCACCCCAGTGAATGACCCAGTATAAGTTCGGATTGGTAAGTTGATGTTTTGGCCGCCGCCGAAGATGAGTTCGGCTGGTGTTGTCAGTGGGTCGGCCTTAAGAGCGTTGCGGCCACCTAAAGGTACTAGCGGCAGGGGTTCCCACCTGTCTGCACTTTTGTGGGCTGCAAAGGCTGCCTTCGGTGGGCGATGTAAATGTTCCACCTTTCCGTTTGCTGACCGGTTGTAGGCGACGGTGTGAATGCGACTGGTGTCCAAAAGCTGCAGACGACTACTGAAGGCCACCTCTAAATATGAGCCGAGGTCTGTGGTAATCACGACTGAGCACCCAAGTGTTGCGACCCAGTGTTCAGAGAAAGCTTGAGCGACTGGTTTGCTAACTGTTTTATGCAAAGTTACGGCTAGCGGCCACCTGGCGAATCGATCCACGCAAGTAAAATGACGTGTTACTCTTTGAAGCAGGCCAGAACTCTGACAGGTAAACACGCACGTGTTGGGAAAATGAGCCGAAAGCTGGAAATTTGGGTAGCAAGCCTTTCGTGTGTCTATGCACTTTTGACCATCGGCACTGGCTGCAGATACGAGCTCAGACAGTGACGTCACGGTTCACTTTGAGCCAAGCCACGGCTACTGATGTGTTTGGTGAAGGCTTTTATACCTGAGCGGGACGGACCATACAAGGTTTCGAGAACTTGTCGTCTAAGATCTGACTGCACTACTGGGTGGGCTTGTCGCGCAATACGTGACCTTTGGCTGGAAGAATGGGAAACCACTGTGGCTGTGGAGGCAAAGTTTTGCATAGCTCCTCCGGCTAGGGATCTTCTGCCTACGCTGGCGCAAAAGTCTAGTGGTAGATTGGGCCGGGGGTGCTGAGGTCCAGGTTTTAAAATGCTAGATAGCGCACCTGCAACGGAATCGTGGACATCTGAGATATGTCATATACTACTCGTGTACCCAGTGACGTAATCCAGATGCCTGGACTCTGTGAGAGAGCACCCGTCCGTGGTGGAACACAAAGAGCGGACCATTGGTTTGTGGTCGTCGTAGACATTGAATTAGCTTCCCCCTAACATGTACCTAGAGTGAAAGGCGCCAGGGTAGATGGCAAGGATCTTGCGGCTAAAAGTGCTATACTTCAATTCTGCAGGTCGTAGATTTCAGAGAAAAATGCAACATGTTTCAAAGCTTCCAATAATTATTTTCATAGTGCCGCGCCTGTGGCTTTGTCTGATGCTTCGGTGACTAAAGCGATTGGGGATGTTGACCCCTGGTGCCACAACAAGGCCATGTTGCCGGTAGCCTGCTTCAGCATAGAAAACGCGCCCCGTGCGATTTTCGTGAAAACCAGCTGCTTTGCTTTGCCTTTTGACGGATCTGTAGGTGGAGGCATTAACTGGGTGCATAATGGAATCAAAAGCTGACAAAAGCAGACCAACCCGTCGAAAAGCATTAGTTGCTTCGGTGAGGTGGGTTCTGGTTAGCCTCATATAACATACACTTTATCTCGTGATGGTGTGGGTCCTGTAGGAATAACACCGTAGTCTGGAAATTTGATGGCTTGAGAGCCTACTACGCACCTTTCTGCATAAACCGTGACCTTGCTTTGAGACAGGCGGTCGCTACAAGCGTGAAGATGTGCCAGATGTTCCGCCTTAGTTGAGCTTACGATCGGGAAGTGGTTGAGGTCAGCGAAAGCAAAATCCAAACCAATGCTCACCGTATCAATGAGGCACTGGAAAGTTTGCGCAACACAGCTAAGTCCAAAAGGCACCCGTTGAAACCCGGAAAGATCAGGAGTAGTTGATACAGCTGTCTGGAGGTATCTGCCCCAGCCTCTGGTATTTGGTTCTATCCCTGCACCAAGCCTGTTCGTGTGAATATTATCATACCCACCAATCCAGGTGTGAGTTCTGCTATGTGTGAAATAGGATATTGGTCCGGTTCGTTCACTCGGTTGACTAAGTGATGACCTGGGCACGGTTTCCAGTCGGCAGGTGACTTTTTCTGTACCTACGTGTTGGGGTGACAACCACGGACTTTTGAAAGGCCGAATAAATTCCAGGCGGAAAGAGTGTTGGAACTCGGAGCTGGCTACCCGTAGCCTGTCTAAGGTTGACCTTCGAGGCCCAGAGTAGACCGGAGGTCCTTTCATGGCGACTTGGTGGGCCACCTCAGTGATGATTAGAGACAAGTCTTTATTTGGGGTACTCACCGAATAGGCTGCCAAATTCTTATTCGGGCTTAAGAAGAGATATATGCACTGTTGGTGACTGAGGCCGAGCCGAAGAACAGGAAGTAAAACTCGGTGAAACTTGATGTACGATCTGTCGCCCGCCAGGACAGACTACCGAACTATGGCTTTCCAAGCCTAGAGTAGACCGGCTCACTTCGGCGACAACGGACACCAACGGGGAGGATGGCGCAGACCAAGGTCTGGGGTGTGAAGTTTCCTACTGTATTTTGGGATTGGAGTGCTGTTAGAAGCCTGCAGTTTCTGAGCTGCAGCAGAGACGGTGGATAGTTTTAGAACAGGCACCATACTGAGTTGAGCCACATGCATGCATAGCGATGGTCATTTTCCAGCATCAGTCATGCGACCAACAGCGAGGATGCCAGATGAGGTCATCGCCATTACCTCCCGGCCCAGCAGTTTCTGTGGCTAGTGCGGCTAGCGCAAGGCTGTTCGCAATTATAAGCCTGGGATCCGAAAAGATGGTGAAAGTAACCCTTGCCGGACAGTGAATTCGCAGCCGGGGCTTTCGATATAGAACTGTACCGGCTTTGGCTTCGTGAGAGTAAGCTACTGATGGCGGCCCCGTGCTGCTCGACCGCCTGCAATAAACAACGAACCCCCCAACACAACTTCTGAGTCTCGGAGTTGCCACCGGGCGCATTCTTCAGGGTGGTAGCTGATGTGGGGTTAGCTACGGAACCTCATGGGATAACAGCGGCACTGTCGAACTTGAGGGACTGTTGGAAGGAAGCAAGCGTCAGCTCAAGGACCACTTTCCTAGACTAGGAGCACTTGCCCAAAGCCTGAGATCATATTACCTCTGCGACTGGGCTCCGAGCGTGCTGTGGGAGCCGCTGCGTACATACTTGACGCAAGAATCCATCGTCCATGGAAGTAGCGCCTACCAATGTACGCACTTTCCTCAATAAGTGTGATGAAGAACCTTCTCCCAATTGAATTTCAGAGAAGAAGAGCTGGATGTGCCTCTCTTCCAAAGCAGCCACTCTTTTAAAGCGGGCTTCTCTGAGTCATCCATGCGAATTGTGACCCGAGGTGTTTCGACCGAATCAGAGTTTCATGTGATCATACTGGCTGGGACAGCAGAGAGCTGTTTATTGTATTCGGATTGCTCACCAGTTACTCGAGGCTTCCAAGATCGAGACTCGATGATAGCCATGGGAACCCCGAATCCCCCGGTATGGAGTCTGGCATTTTCATGGGCGTAGCGAGGCAATCTGGTTCATGGTCGAACTTGGGCCCTTTGCTCATTAAGGAAAACGTGCACTATGGAAGCAAACTAGGCTGGGATTTCAAAAGTTTGTTGGCTCCGTCTCATATGCAGATCCGTGGAATACTTGAGAAAGGAAGTTGACCGGTTCTAAATTGATGACCAAAAAAAAACACGGCCGAGCCTTTGAAAAATGCACCAACTTGAATTTTCCCCATCGGGACGCAATATATACCCGATTAAAATTCCGGCTAATTGTGTACAAAATATATGGCCAAAGTAGATAAAAATCACGGTGGAAGTAACTTGGCTAAGTCTCTTAAGCGGAATCAAGCAAAAAGGACAGATAGAACAGGCTCGCTACCTGCGACAGGGAACACTTCCTCAACTCCTGCGATCACTGCCGTCGAGGACGTCAAAGAGAAAGGACAGTGGAGCTCAAACCGCGTGCGTTCACACTGGGCCTGAGTGCGGAGTCTGCAGGCAACATTTTCCCGAGGATGTGCGTCAGAAGTAGAGCTAGCGGTTGTCGCGTGCGCGAAGGGCGTCGTCAAGCAAGTGCTAGATGGATTGTGATTGGCTGATGACTAGCGTGCCATGCTGACCGAAGCTAAGTTCGGGAGAATGAAGCTTGGAGAAGTACGTCCGAGCCGACTTCCCTTCGCCGCAGTTGGATCGCGAGATAGACTTAGAGGGCCTTGAATAGTCTCTTTGGAGTGAATCTCAATCGGTCGGGGCCGTTTATCTACCCCCAGCAGCATACCATACAGAAATAATGGTTGGAGCTCGACATTAGGCTGGCGATGGCCACGGCCTAATTTCGAATGGCCTCACCGTACCGAATGTTGACCCGTTTTGCCGGTAATCCTGTCCAGAATACTTGAGCATCCAAAGTACCAACAAGTCAGATGACCAATCCGAAACCAAGATCTTCATATTTCTGTCCAAGTCTACGTTGTATCTCCGAGGCTTTCCGATATGAGACCGGAGGATTGCCTACCTCCACTAGGGGGCAGAAACCAAGTGGTGTTAGCCAGTAGCTGGAAGGTGGGAGGAAATTTCATTTTCAGACCGCAAGGTGGACCAAACATCTTGTAAATGCCACTCTTACAAGTCCAGAGGCAACTTCCTTAGTGGTTTGGTATCCACAGGGTCTGTAAGAGGTAGACAGGACTTTGGGAATAATTCGGAATGGAATCCTTCAATCTTGCGAAACACTTCCTCCACCGTCTAGATAGTTACCGCATGCAAAATGTCCTTCTCACAACTCAGGGGTATTTTAAAGCATCGGATCAGCGTATGGAAACTATATCGCACTAATGAAGAGGATTATAACCACTGCTACTCCACCCATATCAACGCACCTAACTCAAACGAGAAAGAGAGAGACTTCGGCAACATCTGTTTGCGTATTTGCGAGGGAGGCTACGGACTACAGCCGCCATTTCAGCCTTACAGGATAGACAATCTCTGATAGTTACAGGTAACCACAAAGAGAATTTATTGGCGAAGCAATTCTTTTTAGCCTTTGCTCCTGAACTGCGGTATATTCATCCCCCACGTGTTGCATAGGAAGCTCCCTGTGTTTCTCACCAGAAAATCACTGAAGAAGGAGTGACGGTGGTCTTGCATACCATCAATTTCAACCGACGCAGCCTGGTGAAGTGCATCCTTTAGTGGTAATGGGGCTGGTTCGTGCGCCAACTTGGTCAGTTCGAGGCATCTTTAGCATCGGGAAGGCCCGCTCAGGAACGGGAGAAAGCTGTTATTATCCCGACATACTATGTGAGGCAAAGTCCGAGGCTGCCTGTTATTGACTAGTTAGCCTGATATTTGTTGTGGGAGGGGCTGTTATACGCCTGTCGGCCACTCGCTTTCCGGATCAAAGCGAGATAAACGACCTTCTTCGCCGACAACATGGGTTATGGAAAAGTAGGTCATTCCTGGCAAACTTCCCACTAGCACCAGAAAGTGGGACGAACGACATCTTAATCGGGGCATGCTAAGCGTGTGCAGCACGTGGGAGAAACCTTTCCCGAGATTTATCCGCCAAGGGAGAAAAAATAAAGAATGGAGTCGCCCCAGGCACTAGCTTGTGCCTAGAGACCGATGGGGCTGATGATGTTCCGGGTCTGGACAGCAAAGCAAGGAGGATGTCTTCGTCTCGACACCGTAAGTACACTGCGCCCTGCTGATTGTAAAGCAGAGAGTAGTGAAAACGAGGCAAAGGGCTGCATGGTGAACCTTCAGAAGTAGATTTGAAAAATGAGATAAGTCGGTGGACGGACCTCATCCAGGACCAGCAGATTAGATGCAACAAATGAGAGCACAAGCTGCATTCCCAGCAAGAGCAATCAAAAAAGCCCAGGCTCATACCGGGGTAACTCGGGAGGGAATAGAAACGTGGGATAAAAGTCTTGGTCAAGCGTCTCGGCGGAGACAACAACACAACTTAAGACAACGAGTAACGGATATTCTAGGGCAGGTTTCAGTGCCAAACCATGAACTTGTTGAGAGTACTGCCGCCGGACAGATGAAGAACCATTGCTGACGGGCTAGCACCTGGAAGGCCGGTGCCGATCGGGTCCGGCAACGCCAGGTATCGGGAGGCAGTTCTCTCATTTGGGGGCCAGATCAGCACGAACCTCAAAAATAGCACAATCATGGAACCGGACAACTTCAATATGGAGGGCCCGCACTACTCGACGAGACACCAGAATGCTCACGCGGTTCCCGTTAGCGGAAGCTGCAGGCACACCAGGTGCAACGTCGCTGGTGCAGCACCCAACTTCGCCGGTTGTTCACCGGGCCGGTACAATCATACTAGCTGGGTATCGACGAGGTGCCTGCCATCTCCAGTATCGCACCTTACACCAACAGTCAAAAGTACGAACCAGAGGAGTCAGAAGGGTCCGGCGATTCTAAGTGTTCCGTGGAATGCGGTGGCTGGCAGGAGCACCACGGTAGCCCGGAGAGGAAACCAGGATGGGACTTAGAACGGAGGAAGCTTTCCGGCGTGAAACCGTAGAGCACAAATGAGGCATCAAAATCCAATGAGTTGTTGGCCAAAGGGGGCATGTCAGTGATGCAGTTTAACTCGTACAGCAGTGGGAACAAATGTGAAACTAGGGGTGGAATCTAGGGGTACGGACTGCACAGCCATCACGGAGCCGTGGCTTAGGGAAGGACATAGGGTAAGTCCAGCTTGCTCAACAGGTTTTCTGTGCATACAGGAAGAACAGAATGGATAGAAGAACAAGAGAAGTGCTAGCGCTAGTGGCACGGCGCGTAACTCAAAAGGAAGGCACTCAGTATTCCTCTTCGAATATTTGGGGGCCTCCGTGCAAATGAACGTTCGGCTGGGGTGGGTGGCACTGGAGTGAGTCTACAGGAGTCCCCCATCCATTCCCAGAGAAGATAAGGGTCTGCTAGAATACCTGGCGACCGTAACCGGGAATGAAGATAGACGCATGGTATAACGGCTTCGGTACCCTTGATATTGATAGGAATTCGGCCTGAACAATTGCGGGGTCATTTGGGCAGTACCTGACGGGCAAAGTGGAGGATATCGCCCAGGAGGAGCACATATTCCAGGCTACTCGATACGGTGAGTGCCAAACTCCGGGGCTACTGGTCTTCGTTAGCAATGAGTTCGCCAGTGGAGTAAACGAGGTAAAAATAAATGCCCCGCCTGGTAAAAGTGACTACGGAATCACCAGGTTTTGCTTCCTGGGCGAGGGGGCAAAACCACTAGAAAAATGGCGAATAAATTTCAACGGATGAGAAGATGGTAGGTTTCCGTCAACGGCAGCATCTCTGGCCTGGGGGCTTGAAGGCACGTTGAATGAAATATGGTTAATCATCCAAAGTAATCCACCTCGGCTGGCCGAAGAAGCAGCCTTCATGCGCGGAGTCCGTAGACGGGAGCTGCCACCTTCGTGGGAAGGCGGTACAACGCGGACACTGAGGGTACAACAGTAAGCCTGAAGGAGGTACCTGGAAACCAAAGGGCAGAGACGGCTGCTCAGTTACCGGCGAATGAATAAGATGTCTTGTGAACGACAGGAGAGAGGTTAGCTGACATGAAATCGGCATGGCTGAAGAGGCCAAGTAAAACCAAAAGACGTTCCTTGTTTGCTTCCAAGTTGTCAAGATTCACCTTTTCCAGAAAACCCACCGATATATCACCACTGTGTGCGAAAAGGGAATCGCGAGTATTTTCGATTATTCGGTGGTTTATGAAGCTTCTTGCACCAAACAGGTTGCTCAGTTTACTGTGCCGAGAAAAGGCCACTTCCTGGCCAATCAGAAAAAGCCTTTGATGTGACGAAACGAAGACATCCAATACATCCTCCCTCTTTTGAGAAGCTTCTAAATGCCTACCTGATGGTATCTTCTCCAGCTTGGGTTCTATAAGGCGAATGCTCCTGCTCGATGCGAAAGTGAATGGCGTTATCTGTATCCGTATTCTTACCTTTATTTTTGGCCCCTCATATTCTCCTCCGGTACCTCTCTTCTTTCGTTCACGAAATTTCTGTCGATTCAATTGGTTGAATCTGGACTGTGTTGCCCAGCACGGGTGAATGCTGTGTTTAGCTGCCCCGGTCGTTAAACCCCTTTTGCACTGCCATTCTCTTCTTCAGTTTCAGTTTTATCTCTGACGAAACTGCAACCTCTGGGTCCAGTAGACTAGCTCAAACAGGTTGAGTCTTGAGCTGCTACCTTCCAAACATGTTTTCGTCGGACATTTTCCCTCCTTCGCGGAAGTCATAATCCTAAGCTCCAGAATAGCGAATGGCCGATCGCTGCCCCCAAATCTGAACTTCTTGAATACCTTTCTTGTCTGTTTGACAGCACTTTCTGCTTTGTCTTCAAACTAACCGTGGTAGGGACTTGTGATGTATTGGCTGGGAGGCCACACCTGCGGAAACTGAGATTACATGTCGCACAAAATCGGCTCTCCGTTTGCTAGTAATTTCTCACCCCTGTTTTTCTTCTCCGAGGGTTGGCTTCGAAGAAATCACTGTGGCAGCCAACGGCCACTAGGTAATGGTCCTTTCCGTGCATAATATATTCAACTCTAAATTTTTCCAAGGCCGTTCAGGCTTTGGGGTTTATCTCCATCAGTTCTCTCGCTTGTTGGTGACTACATAGTCTGTGTGGTTCGCTATCTGCTACCATCAGTGTAACCTGTTCTGTCATGCCTCGCCAGAAGTGCCTCTGACACGAGCCGTACTTTTGGTGATGCCTGAGTGTCACAGGCATGGCCGAAGTAGAGCTTCGCTTCGGAAACTTGCGGGGTCACCATAGAGCCCACCTCAAAAAATCAGTCCATCCCCGGATTTTAGCTCATCACGAGATTTTAAATAGGGTAATACTTCTGCCAAAAGTGTTCCCTCATCTTCCGGCCAATCTCGGGTGACATCTTCCCCCAGGGCTTGAGGGTAGTCATTAGCTATCGCGTCGTTCTGGGTCTGGTATAATTCAGGTTCCGCGGCCGCTGACGTAATGTTCACCGCCTCATTTCTACTTGCGTCTTCAGTTTCCCATGGTGTGACCCGTTAAACTATCAGCTACAAATATTTGTTTTTCTTGCTCATAATGCAGTTTGCAGTTATACTTCTGAATAATTATTACCATTGATTGGAGTCTTGCCGGTCCTGGAAGCAACGGGTTGTGCACAATAGTGATCGATGGCTTGTTGTCTGAGTACGTTTGTGAGCCACCCAAAAGTGTAATCGTTGAATTTCCCCACAGAGTATACAATTGCCGGTCTTCTTTTTCGATTTGCGCATATTTCGTTTTACTACTTTTTAACGGCCCACTGCGATAATCCAGCAGACCCCCGTTTTGGCAATATTATGCTCCCAAAACATGTTTACTGCCAACACACTGCATACATAGAGGCGAGGTGTGACCGTGATATGCTAGGACCGGGGCCTTCATGATAAGCTGCTTTACACGGTGGAATTCTAATTGCCGTTCATCTACCCACTTTCATTTTCTTCCCAAGTGTGTGAATCAGCTGATCGGTCCCATCATTCCCGCTAACTCTGGTAATATTCCGCTCATGTGGCTGATCACCTCTTTAAAAAGTGGGACGCCCTTCGTATCCGTCGGCGAGAGGCTACCTTTACTCGAGCTCAGCTTTTCCGGATCCGGTGTGGTACATTCACCTGCGGTAACATCCCCGTGAAACTTGAATCCTCTTGGCAAAGTGTCATCTCGTTTCATTCTAGTGTCATTCAGTCACGGATACCATTTTGCGGAAAAGAATAGACACTTCTGTCGTGTCCCTTGATACTGTTGCCAAAAACTTGAATGTCCTCTGCTACACAGAACGCTCCAGGTAAGTCGTCCACTCCTTGGGCAATCCCCTTCCGGGGTACCTTTCTCGATACCCTCAGTCCGAAAGGTGGTTGCTTCCAATGGTAACAGCCAAACCGTGCCCCAGGTGTGGCCAAATAACTCAGAGCGTCATCCAACTCTTAAGGCAAAAATGCCGTAACCAGTCCGCCTTCGTAAAACAATGTGCTTTTGATAAAGCAGCAAGAACGTCGTTCAAAATAAATAACAATAAGAGTCCCGGCCAGAGGGCTTTGTTTAGCCCTCTGGGGCTGATGCATATAAGTTCTATGGATGCCTTTTGCATGACCACGATTTGGCTCACCAAATCTGTCCTTTGCCAACCTTAACCAAAACTTCCTTTGATACGAGAATGTACGACTTGCGCCCTAATGGTTCTCTGACTGCTTGTGGAGCAGGCCTTGTCTTTAGTGCCACAGGTCCAGCGGACTCACGGAAGTTCAGTGTGGCCAGGCTCGAAAGCCCTACCAACTTCTCATCGAAGACATAAACTTGTTCTTTCAAACAACATTCCACAGTTTCAGGCTTATTGTGAACTAGTGAATCATAGTAAATTGACGCCAAAAAGCAGATTTTCGACAGATTTACATCCGAGGATAGGAAGAAAGACCTAGTTGACTACAACAAATTTTATGACCGATGAAAGCTCACCCTTGAAACTGATGACTTTTAGCTTTGCCTTGCCTCAGGGATGAAAAGAGCCACCGTTTCACCAACGAGTCCCTTCTGTGACGATGTCAGTGCAGTGTTAGACAAGGCATTCATGGGCCTGACTTCTACTAATGCTCCCATGTCCAACTAAAAACCCACCTCTTCTCCGTTGACCACCATCTTAGCAAAGACGCCCCTTCGCCTTGTTAGCATCTGCACCCCAACCACTAGATGTTTGTTGGGAAGATTTCATTCTCTCTCCACTGTTTGCTTCGAAAAACATGTTAATGCAAAATGGTTGCTCTTCTTGAAGCCATTGCAGGTTTGCCCTAGGCCGGACAGTTGTCTTTTCTCGCGAAATGTGGTCCCCCACAAAACCGACACTCCGTCTTTGGCACCGGGTGAGTCTCTGACGTTATTCAGTACAGACCACACGATTCTGGTCCATCCATCTTCATCACGTGCTAGTCTGCCACTTTCTTACCTTGGCATGCGTTTAAGCACCGTGGAGATGAGAATCTTGGAACCTTCAGCAACAATTTATTCACCATGGAGTTGAGCAGTTATTCCCTATCCGACCCCACACAGGAGGTTCTCCTCTAGGCAGGGGCGAAAATTGCTCGATCGCGCCGGATTTCTCAACAACTACACTAAGGGGTCAAGTGATTCATGAGGTCTTTGTGACCTTTGGTTAAATACGAAGTGCCCATATTTTCTTCGCATTCACCAGGACAATCTCACTCGAGTTTGGGCGCTACAGTCTTCCGGCCGCCACTGTCTTCGCCTGAATCATATGGAAAGCCAGCGAAGATGTAAAATGCGGCCGGTCTAATAATGTGACGAGACAACACAAACTGCACAGCCTATGGTTCATGCTGCATCACCGACTGTGTCCGGAAACCTTCGTGCTGTGTTAACCACAGTCTCCCGTTTTCGGCTAATGGACCAACGTCTTTTTTCACCACGCGCGCCTGTGAATGGATATACGGGCATTTGTATGGACGTGTCTCTGATACCGAAGTCCTCAAATCAGCTTCCGCTTCCACCTTGTCAAAAGTCAGATCTTTTAGAAACAGAACAGGTACATTGCTGCAGTATGCAACGAGGAAATCTTGATTACTGGCAATTATTCCGTAGCTTATAGGACCTCCGTCACCAATCACATTGCTCAATTCAAATGTGCCAAGCGAAAGTCACTTTATGGTTAATCAGAAAGGCAGCTAATGTGGTAAAACAAAACATATCAGCTCCACAGACTGAGACAAATATGCGAACAAAGGGTGGCGGTGCGGGAATGGATATGGGAAACCAGGCAGGGAACAGAGAACAGACGGTGGAGATCCCCTGAGAACATTTCGAGGAGATCCACAGGATTGATGAGGGAGGACAGATATCTACCCTAGCGTGGCCTAGAACCACTCTAATGGAGGGAATGGAAATAACGCCAGACGGCTTGTGGTCGGTTTAAGAGGCTCCCAGCACAAAGAAAGCCCCTGGAACAGATGGAATCCAGTCAGTCAACCTTGGACTGCTGGCTGGGACACAGGCAATGCTCTTTTCCGCGCGGTTTAACAGCCCTGTCAGGGAGGCTAAGCTACCGGGTGAATGACAAACTGCAGAAGCCGTGCCATTTTACAAGCGGCCGGGCGACGAACTACTGGCCTGTTAGCATGATATTAACAGTACTACAGATAATGGAAACTAGCCCAAAATGCCTTGAAGTGCACCTGCAGGAAGACAATCCAGTCACCAATGAGAGGCACAGTTTTAGGGCGGGCGGATTCTGCTTCAGCAACTTGCTGAGGTCTTTTGGTGAGGCGATCAAGAGGTCGGACCGGAGAGACGAGGTAGAGGTATGGTCCCTGGGCTTCAGCAGAGCATTCTACAGCGTGAACCACGGGTTGGACCTACAAAATTTGGGGGGAAGGGGGTGAAAGCAGGGCTGATGTAATGATTAAAGGATCACTTAGCCGACCGCTGATTCTGGGTCATGGTTGTAGGCACTGTATCTTTGGTGGTGACAGCAAAACGTGGGGCCCCTCAGGGATTGGCGCTGGGTCTGGCACTATTCAGGACTCATGTAAAAGGCTTACCGAGATTTATAAGATAGTCTTGCTTCATTTTTGCAGATCACGTGAGGGTTCTGCGGTGCCCATACTCTAACCAGGCTCACATGGACCTAGATGCTGTGCACAGGCAGTCTGTGGCATGGGATTTGCCTCTGGATCTGGCAGGTGCCGAGGAAGACAGCAGAATGCGGCGCTTTAAAACGGACAACCCGGAAGCACAGGCCCAGAAATGCGGCGTTTAAGACTTGGGCACGATAGTTTAAAGGGAGCTTAAACCTGCGGTGCAACTTCTGCGGGCTGCTGACAGAGCAAATAGAGCCATGTGCCAGGAACGCAGAAAGCTAGCGTCAAGGGATCCTAGGTTGCTACTGCCACTATATACGACCCTCGTCCGACCCCACTTGGGGCAGTAGACTAAGCCTGAGCTCCACAGTTGGTGAAGGATGCCCTCAATCTGAGGAAGGTTCAGGGGGACAGCGTTGGGACTAAGAGTTTCTTGGTACGAGGATGGGCCAGCAGGATTTGTGTTGTTCCAGCTAAAGTACCACAGAGTACTAGGGCAGTGGATAGAAACAATGATACAGTTAAATGGGTCTTTGGCCACAAAAAAGCCCTTGTCTACCCGCGTTTGAAACCCCAAACTACGGGGATACAAGATAAAACTAGTCAACCCGATGGCCAACGAAACCATCAGGGCTTATTTATTTGCTCGCCGGATAATCGACAACCGGAATAAATCCCCTGAGGCGACAGCGGAAGCGAGCACTGTGGCAGTGCTCAAGAAGGAACTGGATACTGTTTGAGTGCGTGCTTTTCCGGACTACCCGTGGGTCAGCAACTTGGGCCTGGTTGCCGTTCTTAATTCTGCTGCAGCAGTCTTCTTTCACTTCTACTCCTTCTCCTTCTCCGTCCTCTTTTAATCTGTCCGGAAGAGTCCCCTTAATATTTCTCGGTCCCCCTAGATCCCCTTTCTCCCTAGCATAGCTGGCAGCTGGAGGTTTCGACTGTTGTATAAGCAGCGAAACTGCTGGTTTCCTAGGCCTACCCTGTTTAAGTGTTTCTGTTAGCTGCTCTATCTGACGGCAATCCCGAAGTGTCTTGTTCTCAGCACCTGAAAAATGGAGTATCCCAGAAATTTAGGGCACAGTGAAGACTAGGGGCCCGCAGGTGCAGGAAACTGGACCATCCTTGGCACTGGCCATCAGTCCTGTGCTATGATCTGATCTGATCTGATCCGACCTCAATTCGAATGCTGTGCACAGGCCTAGGCACTTTTCCTCAAATGGACGCAATCTGTCTCGAAAACATTCAGCAGTAGTCCACGAAAATGGAGGCGGGTTAGTGAGGAAAGACTCACAACCAGAGACCGTAGATCATAGGGCATTTTACTCCAGAGCGAAAAAGGCTAATGGAAAGCTCACTGAGGCCTTTAAAACTCCGAGAGGTTTAACGGGAAAAAAAGCCGAGTACACTGCTATAGTGGCTCCCGACAAAATGAGAAGAAAAGGCATGAAACCGTGGAAGGCGGGCCTGAGTCTGAATGTGAGGGCCAAAGTTTTGCGGAGGGGTGCTCGAAAGATGGAACCGGCTTGCCGGAGGGCCGTTAAACTTTAAAGATGCAGAGTCTTTCAAAAGCGCCCCGGATGGTAAGCAAGAGAGATGTTCTCGGATGAAGAATTTTAAACCCGAAGAGGAACACGGGGTTTGAAATGTGACAGGGGTTTTGCAGACCAAAGCAAGCCTTGCTGTTCATGACGGAGCTCCCAAGCAACCGTTATCCCTCACTCTGAAGGGTAAGAATTGGATGCGTTTTCGCTGCTTTTCTCTGGCGGGAAATGCTCTCGCCTAACACACTAGTCGCTAGATTGAAAAAAGGGACAGCCGCAAGAAGTTCAGTGGAAGTTACCAAAGAGCTCGGTGCTAGCAATGCCCACTGTTGCTGAGACAAACAAACAGCGGGTAAAGAAGGGCAAACCGGGCAGTTATAAAGCACAGGACGAACCCATGGAGGCTGCAGACTCAGGGGCGCTCAAAATGGGGAAGAAAATACTTGGAGATAACTCCAAAAACTGAGGTTCTTCAGCGAGGCGGTGGGAGCGAAAAGCTAGCCCCCCCCCCCCCCCTTCCCTATATAATTTAACGAGGCCGGCGATCTTGGAGGCGCAGATCAGAGGGGAAGCGGACCGTAGGCACGTTGTAAATATCCTCAGAATGGCCGGATCACTTACTATCTGAAGGCACCCGAATTGCTGTGCAGTGAGGCCTGATAATGCGACCAAATCTCTGAAACGGCGGCCCCTATTTATCTTTTTTACCAGCAAATACAGCAGAGAACCATTGCTAGGCCAGGCACCAAGAGTTGAGCACGCCCCAGGAGGGAACATTCTCATCACATCCGATACTGCCTTCAGTTCAAAGGTTGTGTCGGAACAGAATCAGCAGCGTTCATCGAGATCAGAACTCAAGCAGCCAGTTCTGGCGAAACGGGAGCGGAGAACACTCCCGAAGGCAAATCTATGCCGAAAGCCGCAGTCATTAGTATTAGTCAAACTGGACCGTAAAGGCTAATAGTAACAGACACAAAAAGCGGGGCAGACGGGGCAGTACTCGAAAACGTACTTATATGGGGTTATAAAGCAGGTGAAAGCTCAGCGACTGCGAGCCCTCAAGAGAAGGGTGTGACTGAAATAGAAAAGAAAGCGGCTGCGGCGCCAATCCAGTTCCGCCAAGGTGTCGGTAATAAGGACGAGGGCTGAGCAGCAGTCGTTGCACGAATACCAGTACAACTCAACAGGAGTAGGTCCCTGACGCTCTCGAGAGACGATAGGGGGCCAAGTCACAAGACCTGAGAGGCCTCAGGTCCCAGGACTTCTTCGAAAGCATGACAACTACTGTCCACTGCTTGGCCTTGAGAATTCATGAAAATACGGGTCAAGGGGCTGTTTTTCCAAACCCCAGGTTATCCTTTCGAAAATTACGCCCGAGGGCACAAAGGCTCAAGGGAGTGTAAGGAAAGCAGATGGTTCCGCAGGTGCCGCCATACGGTACACAAAAGCCAGTAGTTTATGAGGTGAGTAGGGAATTATTGGCTATAACGACTGAATCTGTGAACATAGCCATCGCAGATGCGTGACTGACGAAGGTGCAGAGCGATGTGAAACTTAGTGGCTGCACCTCTCACAGACAGGACATCAGACTGTATGCTGTTATGTGAGGTACTCCTTCTCATGATCGATGATTACAGTCAGCAAGTGGTCCACTTAGCGCCATTCACACCCAACGTACATGCCACTGCATGTTGCTTTCGCCTAGGCCGTTGGTTGGCTCAGATAGCCTGTGACTAAAGAGCACCGCAAACGTATAGGGAAGAAGACTCCGAACAATTCCAACTTCTGGAGATGGTTCTGACTAAGTTAAAGCGTTTCATCGCATTGGAAGTCATGAATCCGCCAGAAGTAAACTGGGACGATGAATGTGTCCCCAAGGAAACCAGCGGAAAAGGTCTTGTTATGAAGCTTTACAGACATGCCCTAACACAACAAGAAAGGGAAGCAACAGGCTTCCGCGAATGGCAAAGTTCATTTGCACTTGATTTGCCAGTAACCAGGTATCGACTCAATGTAGATTATTAGGTGACAGGTGAGCCACCAAAGAAGAGCGATCACGGATTTCTTCGTGTGACCTTCGCTGTGAAGCACAACAAACCAGGATCTAGGCTTTTTCGGAACCACCCTAGAGTAAGTGAGGACCAACTGAGGGCAACGGCACAAAGTATTTACTGGCATCCGGAAGTGTCGAAGCCATCTGTAGACGAACCGTGGGCAGCAGCCAGAACTAGGCTGATACTATTTACAGACGACCTAACTCCGTTGGCACGGCAAACAAGAGCCGGCCGCTTCAGTGGAAACCAAAGATACAAAGAGCGGTTACTGTCCGTACAAGGTCACGGGCTAGTTACAAGCTTCAAAGCACACACTACGCATGGGCTGTTAATGAGACAGCCAAAAACGGGGCCCAGGTCCTCAAAGAGAAGCAAAACACGCCAATGGAAAGGAACACTGCAAAGACTGATCCTAGGAAGTTCTCCAAAATGCAGTTTGGTGAAACTACACACGAGGGAGCACGTACTTTGGAAACGTCTGACGCAAGCTTTGTTTTCAATGATGATGACAAGGTGGAAACTTTATTTGCGAGCCTTGAGAGCGTTTATCGACAGGACCAGGTGCCCAGAGTTGCGAGATCAGATACTGGAAGTACGCCAGTGCTTCAGGAGTTTGTTGTAAGTGAGGACAAAGTGCTCCAGGGACCTAAATCCCTACGCTAGCACAAAGCGGCCGAACAGAACAACATCCGTCCAGCAGTTGTTCATCCCTTCTCCAATACCTCATCGGGGCCTGTAACTCAGCTGTGCGAATCGTCGGTAAAGGGGGATCAGGTGTCTGAGGACTAACCTAAGGCCATTGTTGTGGCAATACATAGGACAGGATCCAGGCAGAAGGCGAAGAACTACAGACCAGTCCACCTGACATCACTTTCGCGTGAGTGCTTTGGACGTATAACCAGAAAGCAGTTGCGCTTGCAGCTGTTTATAACGGCCTACCGACACCCGAAAAACGTGTGTTCGGTTACAACATCGTATTTGACGAACTTACTGATGTTCCAGGACGAGACCAAAAGACGAACGGATGAGGGCACGACATCAGGGGTCTGTTATTTGGACTTCAGTAGGGCTTTCAAGTCTGTGAGTCATCTTCTACTGGACCATGAAATGCAGACTTTTGGATAAACGGGGAAGCAAGAGGCTGGTTGACACGCCTTCTTCGGAGTGGAAGTTTCTGTGGAAGGTTATCTATCGAGGCCGAATGGGGTTACCAGAAGTGTGCCACAGGAATCGAAGTAAAGATAATCCCGATAGTGAGTAAAGAGCAGCCAAATTAAAGATTCCCATAGTCAGAGAAATATTGATTTGTGTGCTCTAAGCCGCTGAGTTAACCAATCGTACGCATGCGAATTATGTTAATGATAATAGTTATTGTTATGATGACTTGTTTTGGATAACACAGATGCATGGCTCAACGCAAGATCAAACGGTTTAACTGGAAACGGAATCCGAATTCCGAGGCGGTGATCCAAGTATATGCACTCCATAAAGCATAAAAGAATGTATCTGGGTTAATCTTTATGGTGGCGCTCGGTAAGTTTGAACTCATGGTCGGGTGGCCAGGCCGACCGAGTTCAGGTGGAGCGATCGGAGGTAGTGGACTTACTCTCAAATGTTACAAAGGGGGCTGTGCAACGGAAGAATCAAACAGGATTGACGGAAATCTTGTTTACCTTGTGGAAATTGAAGTTTCCAAGGGAGAGGCAAACCAGTCATAGCGCTCCGCGGTGCATGGAACGGCTTAGGATTGGAAATCGAACGATGAAATAGAGTAAAACTGTGGACACGGAACAAGAAAAAAACCCCAAATATTACCTTTATAAGGCTTAGCGACCGAATATCGGCTAAACCGGTTCAATGCCTAGTGAAGCACTCATCTGTAGAGATTGCCGAGGTGGTGGTGAAAGAAGTGGCCGGATGGAAACAGGTGATCATTGAGCTGATCGTTTACTTTCAGCAAAGTGGAATATGATACACCAACAGGAAAATGGTAAATGGGCAACAGATCAATGTGTGATGCACAGCCACGTTAGTAGCAGAGGCACGGTTTGTGAAGGAGATGAGTATTTAAATGACATCTAAGTATTTACGTAATTATTAGCTTGATCTGAGGGCTGAACATGATGAACAGGGAGTTGCAAGGATCAAATTGTTTGAGGGGGTTTACCAAGATAGAACATCGAATATAGAAAAACACCAAACCACTGATGAATACAGTTAAGAAGGATGTAGGTGGAGCCAGTGGTGAACCAAATGGACAGCACATCTCAACAGTACGGCCACAAAGTTTGGCAGCTAGAACCAGAATTTGTCGGGTCACTGTCAGATACAACTTTCGTGACAGTCAGAGGTCAAATCAAAAGGAGGTTGCGACATAATTGACCGAAATAAAAGCAAGTGTTCAAATGTAGCGCATAATGTGCGCTGTATTTGTTCGAGGACCAACAAGAAATCCCTAATCTAGAAAATACAGGTGAACTGATCGGTTCATATGGTACATTCAGTTAATTTAAAAACTTGGACGATAGTGACGGTCTAAGATAGGCGAAGGAGCGTGCTGAGATAAGAGGTCGAAAGTTTGGGTACTTTATAAGTAAAAATGAAACCAGTGAAAACACCCCTGGAACGGACCAAGACAGCTGGTAGACGGAACCCCTAGGTTGGCCGTCAAGCAGTTTGTACCGAGGCAGTTACCAACTGGCCTATCAAGAGTGGAGCTGACGGCCTTTGACGGATGATCAGAACAGTCCCGCTATTTTTTGAACAATTTGAAACCTTTTTTGGGTTGAAGTCACCGACCCGGAGCAGAAGCTGCTGCGTTTACCCCACTACTGCCGACGTCGAGTCGGGGAAGTTACTGATGGTTATTGCATGCCCGACCTGATTCAAGGCTAAGCAATAGCGAGGAATATTTTGGAGGATTTATTTGGTCAGCGGTTTAAAGTAGCTCGCGGTGTGGCGGAGGGCGTGATATCAGAAGTCAAGCGGACAAGATGCCACGTATATATTATGCCTGACCTAGTCATTAGGAAGCACAGCTATTCAATAGCCCTCGATCACTTGGGTTATACGGTCGATATCGACGCCATGTACACACTGGAGGCGACAGTTCATTGTCTCTTATCGGAGCCACCAGGCCGGAGGGCCGGAGAATAACTCACAAACTGGGGTGACAGCAAGGCCAATTTTAGAGCTTGCTTGATTGCTGACGGACTGTTCTAGATTCTTCGAAGCCAAAGCAAATGAACGATGGGACGTGGTAGGGCGCTAGGGGCGTGCTTCTTATGTCTCAGCTACTAACTCCGGGCAGCTTCTTGCCGAGAAGAGGCGAGGTGCTACCAGGGAGGTTGCTGGGGCAGGCATCGCCAATTGCTAAATTAGGTGGAATCCTCCTTATCTGACAAAAATCTGAATCCAAGCTTCATCGGCTCAACGTCCCTGTCCACTCGAAAACCGGTTAGTTTGCGTGTAGTCGCCGTGGGGGTGGTAACCTCCAGTTAGGTAACCAGGGCCCTGGCTCTCGCGAATAGCGGGTCCGACGCTGCGCCGATAGAAGAGCTTTTTACGAGGAAGCACCAGCTTGAGGGAATCCCCACGTCACTGGCAGTGAGCTTGGCTGGTAGAACTCAGGCAACGGCTGTGGGTCTAGTACTACCGCAGCTCGTCTCTCGGAACAGCACCTAACACATTGAGGCCAGGTAGGCTTCACTCCGAATGACATTTGATGCGAGCCCCAATGTCGAGCTTTGCAGTTGTGTCCAAATGGCCCCAGCTTCAATGGGCCACGGTTGTTGGATGGTAGGAGGACGGCGTGGATCTCTTATTTGGTTGCAACATACCCGAGGCATATCGGGTGCTGGAGCAGACAGCGGGAAACCGAGAGGCACCCCAAGCAGTAGGCACGACTTTGGGCTGAATATAATATGGACCTACAGAGTGGCACGGCTCAGTGAACTGCTTGTGCTCGGACAAGGAAGCAGAACAGCAGCTGCACCACACCTACGAGCGCGAGCCCCGCGACCTCGAGGGGAATCGTTCGTTGCTATCGCGAGAGGGCTGACCATCCGTGGAGACCGTAGGCAAAGGGACCAGAAACCTGCCAAAAGATTTCGAGATGCCCCTCTTATGGCGGGTGCGGGTGAGTAGCCCGTCGAACGGCAGGAACTATGTTCCTCGTAGGTCGCTGACTGCGAAGGAGAGGTTACAACATGACAACCACCTTTGGAAGCCATACTTAGATGAAATAATACGCTCTGTGGAAAAGGTGACTACCGCCTCTAGAATCTTCAAAAAGATACGATACCTGCCGTACCACCCCGTTTTCAACCCCGTATAGCCCGAAAAGCCCCAGGAAAGACCACTGAAAGACTATCTGTTACCAGACCGGAAAATCCCAGAGATTAAGGCCCTCCGCCTGTTTCTGCTGGGTAAAGTATAGGCGCCGGCCTTCACATGGCATTACGGCCTTTGAGGTGGGATGAGAATTACACGAAAAACCCGCGGTGGAATACAAGACGGCTTTTAGTTCATTCAGAGAGTTATCATCAACCTCCTGTGTCGGCTATACCCAACTGGAGACAGCCTCCAGGTACAGGGTATCGGTTAGCCAGGAAATGAAAGATAGAGTAAGCCGCAACTTCTACGTCGTTGACTACCTTGCGTCCTTTGACGACGTCGCCACGGCCGCAACCCATCTGGAGGGACTGAAGCGGTTGCTGATGAAAGGTGGGTTTCAGCTCAAGAAATCGATATCAAACACTTCAGGGGCACTGGATAGTAGTTCAGACAAAAGCAAGGCAGAATGGGTTAGGGGCTTGAGTGGCCCACTTATTTCAGTGGAGCGCATCCCTGGAATACGGCGGAATGCCTAAAGGAATGAATTCATCTTCGAACTAGAATTTATCGGCAAGCAAGGTACTCGCCGGAGAATGCCGTCTCCTACCTCCAGTCTGTTTACCCACTCGGTATCGCTTTCACGGTTTAGCTGCCCTCAAATTCTGCACCTCAGCGACTTTTTCGGAAGGAAGTTGGCTGGGACCAGTCACTTGACCCACAAGACAGGCTAGAAAGGGGAAATTTTAAAGTCACATTTAAGAAACTAGGGGGCATATAGATCCCTCTTTGCTTGCCTTACAATAGTACTAACCAAACGGGAGGGTTGCACGCCTTTTCCGATGTATCTGGAGTTGGCCATGGGGCCGTAGTGTACTAACATTGGTGTCTGGGTGATGGACGCACAACCTTAGGATCCAGTTTGCCAAGGCTCTCGTCGCAGCTCTCAAGTCGGCCTCTATCCCACACCTCGAGCTTAGTGCATCAACGCTGGCCCCTAGGGCACTACAAGAGACAGATAGGTGCTATAACTCCTACGGTTGGTCAGCCAGGTTCAGGGCAGACTTGACAATAGTGCCGGACTGCGCCGATAACGTCAAGAGCTGCTTCAGCAGCTTCATAACTGCCAAACGGACCACCATACATGATGAAACCACTGTAGGGCAGTGGCAGCGCTTTTAGTCCGCCGGCAACCCAGTGGACCCATTTTCCAGATAGGCGACCAACTTTCGGCGGCTGAATAGGTGGACGAAAGGCCAAATTTCCGTACATGCCTGGGCGGGACTGTCGCATTCACTAACAGAGAATGCCCCCTGAATTGGAAGTGGAAATCAAAAGCACTAAAAGGACGGCAGTCGCCGACAAACCGACATCCTTTCTATTACGACTGACCAGATTTTCCTTTCGGACAAAGATGTCCTGCTAGCTAGCATGGCTGACCATGTTTAGGAGGATTTTGTTATTAATGAAGGGTCCCGGCCGTTCAGAGTAGTACATGTGGGCCCGGTCACTACCGACGAGTCGTGATCTGCAAAATATGATCTCCTCAGTATGATACAGGCCGAGGCGCTTACCCAAGAGCAACGGAATCTTGGAGGGCCGAGATCAAACGACGAACAATACCGGTGTCGAAGAACGACTTGAAAACCCTCAATCTGGAACTCATCGGTGGGCTGCTAAGAGTGGGTTATAGACTGAAAAACTCTCACCCAATCTTTGACGCAAAACATCCCAGCACACCACCTGCATGACAGCCGGTGGTGAACCTACTAATTCAGCGCATACAGGCTGGAGAGGAGCAAGTCGGGGAAAGCCACGTGAAGAAAGTTATCCGAAGGTGGTTCTGGATACTGGGAGGAAGAGAGAGCGCGAAAAGTGCAATCCACTTTGCGTGCAATGCAGAGGACGTATGGCGGCCAGGGGTAAGCAGTACATAGCTCCGCTAAAGGGGTTCAGGGTGACCTCAGGTTGGTGGCCGTTTACCGATAAGGGACTTTACTATTTCGGACTTATGTGGGTCACTGGGGAGAAAGAGTGGAAAAAGGGTGCAAATGCATCATGACTTGCATGAAGTTCTGAGCAGCACATTTAGAAGACGCACATTCGATGGTAGCTGACCCCTTCTCTCTGGCTGGGCAAAGCTTCAGAAACAGGTGTGTGCCGTCTGGCGTCCACTCCGACAACGGGTCAAACTTTGTAGGTGCCCAACGAGAATTGCTGCATCGTAATCAAATTGTAAATTGGGACGGAGTACAACATCGAACCACGGCATGCGGCTTCAGATGGGACTCCGGCCACCGCAGGCCACCCACCGCTGTGGAGTATGGCAGCGCCTAATCAGGTCCGCTAGGAAAAACTATTGCCGCTAACCGACCAGTGACCACCGTAAGGTGAGACACTAAATGCCGTGATGGTGGAGAGAATCTTGACTAGCAGCCTTATGCTTTCTGTCTCCCCTAACGGCCCCACTCATCTGGCGCCTATTCCAAATGATTTGTTAGCTTTGAGGTCGGACATTGGATTTCAAGGGCCAGTGAGCCTCTGGGGTGGCTACCTACAAGGGTGAAATTGAGCGAATAATCTGACCAGGGTGCTTTGGAAAAGATGGCTGTGTGAGTGTTTACCGAGCTAACGGACCCGACAAAGATGTCTAGCTAAGAAAGGGCCTTTCAAAGTTGATGACGCGGTAGTGATACCTGACGGGCAAGCTCAATGTACTACATGGTGCTTGTGTGATGTCGGAGAAATCATTATGAGTCTCGACGGGCTAGAGATACCGGTGAAAGTTGGGACAGCTAAGGGAAAGCTGGCTTGTGATGCAAGTAGAATCAGTCTCATTGAGGGTGAAAAAGGACCGCTCGAAGCCACTTACTCGGTCATGCAATAATCTCCCAAAAGCAAGACTCGAGCCCAGGAAAGGTACAAATGCAAGATCACCAAGTCACTCCCAGTCTAAGAAACTGTTGTCTGCATGCTAACATGCTAACATTGGCTAACGGATACACACGGTAAATGATGAATATCCTTTTTACCGGTGGCCAGTAGACCATCATGATATCCTGAGATCCCAGATGCTGTTTGCCACCAATGAAAACGATTCCACCTGTGGTCGGTATTGTTATTTATCACGTGCACACTCTCATCGACACCCACGTACGCACAGGGAGTAGGACGCCTCATACCTCCATCGGGGCACGATATTATCTCGAGGACCCCTAATTTATCTGGACATTAAAAGGAACGGTTCCATTTGTGTTAGTTGCTGTTGTTTCCACACACTCACACACACATGCGTAAACTTGAGAAATGGTTTGCTCGAAAGCGGCAGGGGGGCTCGGAGCCTTTACAGATATGCGCCATTGGTACACGTGGACATGCAGCAACTACCACCGATAATGCTGACGAATAATAACCAGCGCACAAGAGGACCACTTTTTGCTGCGGAGGGACAACTCGCCGACTAAGAAACCTAGTTGCACGTGATTGGGCGAAAATGACAGCAGATTACAAATTCCATCGGCAGTAGTCACGCGCATTCGTAGCAGGGTCTAGGTAGGCACAAATAATTAGCACCCTTATTCCAAGGCTTTGACTTTGCTGGGATCGGGTGTTTTTCTGCTGGACAAAGTACCTACTAGTTGCGGGAAATCCTTCCGGAAAACTATCTTGCCCTGACTTCGTTTGGAAGGGCTGCAGCTACTTGCAACCAAGATGAATGCTCGTCAGAAAGAGGAATCCTATGCACATCTTTTGGAAGTTCTCAATCACTTTGACTGTCTTAGAGGCCAGATTGAATTATTAGAGGCGTTCAAGATTGCAAAGGGCCTACCAGGTACAGGCTTCAGCCATTTGTTTGCTTCTGTCACAGGAGACATAGCCTGTGGTGACCGGCTTCTGAAGACTCTTCGAGCGAGCTATCTCACTCTGATTCCGTATAATTACTCAGCTACATATGTTACTTGTGTGTTTCACACTATTCACCTCTGTGCAAATTGACCTTTGTTTATTCTCCCCAAAAGCGCGTCTTTGTCATATCCTGATGGACTTGTGCAACTCAAGCACTTGCTTGACTTTCACTATGAACTTGGCCTTCTTCTTCCCTCTCAGTGATCAGGAATTCGAGGTTTGTATGCACATTACGAGATGGTTCATATAATACTTTTTATCGCAGAAACTACCAACCAATCTTTCTTGGGTTTCGGGATTCGTGCGAATTAGGCTACGTATTGCTCGAAAGAGTCCTACCTAAAGCTTAGCCCCAAGGGACACACTCAAGGCTGGACATACGAGCTAAGCCTTCGCAAGCAGGGTTTCACCCATTAGTAATAAACTACCACAGCATGCTGTTGGAAGTAAAAATGTGCCAGCTTTCAAGAGGGCCTCAGGTTCGCACTGTAACACAACGTTCCCAGGGCCAGCCGTATGAACGATGAGTGAGGTAATGGGCACCTGGTATTTAAGACAATGGACTTACGTTTGTGGAGGTGATATTACCGCGAAATCTCTGTAAAGGCCGGTCGTGGAAAGTCTTCCCAAGATCCACTGCAGTTTCCACTTTTCCCTAACATCACCCACTTACTTACACTATTGACTTGTTTTATGCACTGTTTGTTTTTACGGACGAACGCTTGTTTCTTCGCGCCCAGCGCGTCGCTCTGTCATATCCTTGTTCTGAACCTGCGTGGAGCAAATGCTCCTTTCTCGCAAGCCGCAATTCGGTTCTCGTTTGTTGAGTCCTTGTGATTGCATGATTGACGTTTGTATCTGTTTCGTGTCATTGCACATCCGATAATCTATTATCGTAGAATTTGACTGATAATCGCCTTTTGATTTCGGGATCCGTTGCGAATTTGGCTACGCATTACTCATATGTGTCTTACAACCTCAGCCTTCCAGATTGAGCTTTCAACGAGCGGTGTTTGGAGCCGAGGAAGCTCGCCAACAAAGCAATGACCTGGAAGCACGATCTGCCTAAACCACTTTTGCCCCGTGCAAACAGAACCGAACTGAACTGAGGATGTTTCCCTTCTTTTCCTTTTAAGCAGAATGGGATCAGTGGAGGGTTATACCAAAATAAACAGACAGTGTAAACTCACTGGTTTCGTAGTGGTGGATGCCAACCCATGTGTATACCGCCGAAAGGAATCTGGACGCTCAACTGGTCTCCGCCACTGCCTGTCTAGTGCAAGAATAGAGCTACACCGTGTAGTAGGAACAAAAACGGGCTCATGCAGGACAATGACGGAAAACTGAAAAATAGCAACCTTGTATTAGCAGCCGAAGATCGCTCAGAATGCAACAAAAGATCACGAGAACCACCGGCAGTAACTCTGCTTAATTCCAGGGCAGGACGAAACTTGAAACCAAAGCAGTTTCACTAGCCTTGCGAACAACACAGTAGGTGAGCGAAAACAAAATGGCATTCGGCTCACGACAAACAACAAACAGTACTTTGTCGGTCGGTACAACCTACTTAAAGGTGAGCTGCTCCGCCGTTGCTGCTTTTAAGAGGACCAGTTCAGTTTTTGGAGTCTAAACGCAACCATTTTAGCAACTCATTCTCGGGGGTTGGTATTCAAAGCAATCCTATCCAATCTTTCGGGACATTATGGTTGCTGAGTCATCCGCGGTTAAGTCTATTGGGTCACCCGTGTGCAAGTCGAAATTCTGTAGGAAATGATGTGAAGGAATTCCCTGGTCACTGAGACAGCTTTCGTAGATTTCGCTAATTTTTATCGTTAGTTATTCTTGATATATTCCAACTGAAACCTGTTTGGAAGTTTTCACCATTGCCATAACTGGAAAACCCTTTCATTTTCCAAACTACTAGTACCCCACAGTTCGTGTGTGCTACCCTGAGTTAGCTACAGGAACCACCAATATTGTTGACGACAGTATGCCTCTGGGTTAACTATCCGGGAGTCAGCATCATAGATCTTACCACTCACCATAAATGTTTTGGAAAAATAAATGGCAGGTTCAAAGAGCAAGAGGTCTCAACCGGTAGCTCCTAACTCCACAGAATTTCAGAAACCCAAAGGACTTGGGCACAAGGATAGCCCTAGTATGGTAGAAATATTTGGGAAAGCCGGTAGAACAGCCGGGGCCTTTTAAATTAACTTGGTAGACATGTCCGTCTAGATTATACCAGATGATAAGCTACTTTCTAAACTGGCACTGCTGACCTGCATTCATGAGCCCACGGCACTTCCTGGTCTTCATAACTCAACAGTAGCTAATCAGCTTCTTGACTCATTGGCGACAGAAGTCCTTCAGCGATTGCAGAATGCGAAAGTGCAGTTTCTTCGGCATCCCTGATTGCCTAGATATCATAGTGGTTGAATCTACTATTCCTTAAGCTGCGGCCATGGACCACTTTCCATGTCACTGCAGCAGGTCAAGAAAAGGGTCGCAAAAGAAAGCTTGTCCACTTCTATTCAAATTTCCTGATAAAAAATTGATAGAGAATTCATCCCAAAACAGCGCGTGGTTTTGAGTACTTTACAGCTTTAACCAATCAAGATACAAGCAGAAAAAAACTCCCCCTTTAAGAGATGTGATAAGGTGTGACGCCAGAAGTTCCGATCAAACTGGCATCGGGTCCGAAAGTCACCTTCTTCGTCAATCACTTTGGCAAGGATTGACAAAACCCCACACTCCTACCCCCAGAAAACCCGCACGGCTAGTGCACCTAGACGAATCTCTTCACACCTTCCTGCAGCTACCCCTGCCAATACGAAAGCATATATCAATAAAACCTATAGGCTTACCCCAGGAGTAGCCGTACAATATACCTCCAGCCTCGGATGACCGATCCCCGGGGCAGTAAGTTATTCTGCAACTTCTATATCTATCCCCATAGGCCCGCTTTAAGAACCCACTTTAGTACCCAGGCATGCCTCTCGTACCTTATATATGTCCTGGGCATTAAAAATCCTCCCAGGAGAGAAGGTCAAAGAGGCGTCGATTGCCAAAGTTGGGTCTTCTAGCTGGCAAACGGTTTGACGTCGCATGAACGGTGACAGCGGTCGTTTCTGCTCCAAGCCAACTTTGTTACCAATCGAAGTGCCCCTTCAAGGATTCTCATGTATCACTCTGCATATGAACCCGAACAGCATTTCCAAGACGATGGCGCAATGATACTGGAACTTTACACAGTAAACATAGATGGTATGATGGGCAACCCGTACTCATACCTACTTCTCGACTGGCTGAACATTATCTTCAGCCCGGGACAGTCAGTCTCCCATTAATTCCCACCCCCCCCCGGTTAAAACATCAGGGCGCACGGCATGTCCCTCCTTCTACCAGGAGTACCCATCATTTAGCCAGAGAGCCTCCGTCACTCAGTATTCCACATACAGACCCAGGGCCTTCAGCAGAATTGGGGGACGACAACCTAAGGGCTCGCAACAAAGGAATATGACTTTGTCTTGGTGACGGAATCTTGGCTAGTGGGCTCCCATCTAGTAGACGATGCTGCGGTAATTGGCTAAAAATCCTTCAATAAAGGCGGAACACATCAACGCGGAGGGGCTGTCAACTTGACACAGAGGAACCCCTCGGAGCAATAGCCTTTTGGAATTCTATTCCAGATGTTACTGTCGAACGTCAAGAACTGCTACTAGGTTGCGTATACCGTCGGCCCAGACCAGGTTCTGACAACTTCCTGCAAATCATTGAAGCAGTTAGTAGGCGATCATCCAACAGTCCCAAAACCGATGGCGGGCTACTTTAATGTACCAGAAATACATTGGACCTCACTCACAGCACCAACCCATGGAGAGTGGATGCAGAAGGCCACATTCTCAACCAGACTGGACAAAACTCCTGGCTAAATCTTGCCGCCGGGGTTAAGCCAAGTTATAACAACAATTCAAAATAGCCTATCCGGGAATGGCCAAGCAACTGTTCACTGCTGCTTTAAAGTGACCACAAAATGTAAACAGCCGGCAACCCCACATAGACCACGTCATACCTCTGACCGGAACATACTACCTTTTCTGACTCGCAACCAAAAATGAGACACCTTTTTTGAGTGCGGGTCCTCAGCTGGCGGCAGGCCAGCCCTATCCTGTCCTTGAACTCTGACTCAGATTACTAACCCCGACACAACGAGTGCCACTTCGACATAAGGGCAAAAAACTGACTTGTATTAACTCGAAATTAGGTGGACTCCAAAGTGCTTATCTTGAAACGGGATTTCCCACTACTTATACAGATAAGTCGTATATCTGTATGTATATATATATAGTACTGCAAAAACAAGGGGCCCTGCATCATTCCAAGGTAGCGGATGTTCTTGCAAAAATGGTAGAATCGAGGAACCCCAGACCAATATCACCTATCTCTTCTCTCTTTTTCTAGCAATTACTTCGACAAACAACTAGGCATAGCAGAAGTGCCCGACAGGTTTCTCACTTCTTCTTCAGCTAGTGATACAGCTTCCTCTTTCTCTATCCCACCAGCACCCTCATATGAACCACTGCCCTCAGTAATATTTCTAACCTTCGAAACCGAACCTTTTATTTCAAATGCCAAAATGCCTCACGGCCCTGGATCGGATTCATTACCACCGACCAACGTTAAACCAAGAAGCCTAGATACTCCCGTTCTTTTTTAAAACTAGTTAGGTTTATCTGTGACGTTTAGAAGATGGAACGCCTCCGTTACCATTTCACTCCTCAGAGGGGAAAGACGGGAAGAACCAGCCGACTGCCGCTCTGTGAATCAATCTCCAGTAGTGTCGAGAATCATGGAAGCGTCAATAAAGGTTAAACTAACAGATCACCTTCTCAACAATCATCTTATAAGCAAACGCCTGTATGGTTTCCTGAAAAACCAATCACGCAACTTGTATGGTAGACTTTCCTAACCTCACTACCATAGCTGTCAATGATGGTAGGGCAACAATCGCATTTTTTCAAACATCACTAAAGCGTCCGACCGCGTGTCACTTATACCCTTGTTATCTAAGGTTCAGAAATATGGCATTGTCGATTCATTGCATGACTGGCTAGAATCCTTGTTGTCTTTGCCCAGCCAAGCAGAGAAACTTTATGGCGCCATTTCCACACCTAGCCCTGTAACCAGTGGGGAGATCCAGGGTAGTGTACTGGGTACGTTATTGTTCCTCTCGTACACAAATGACATACTTACCGTGGTCTGCCATGGGACTCCTTTTTTATCCGCTGACAAAGTAAAGTAGTTTTACACCTCCGATCTCATTTCATTGAGTAACATGATGGCAGGAATATCGGAGGATTTGAAGATGCCTAATTCGTGGTGTAGCTATTGGCCAAAAACGTTCTCCACTGGTAGAAGCTGCTTTCTCACGTACAAGCCCCAGGTTCATCCCGAAACGTTTGGTATGAGTGGCCATCTGACTTCCAGCAAATCACTAGTACGTGACTGGGGTATACATATTACGCACTCAAATAGCCAGGTCCTGCAGGCTAATGGGACTGGTTCACAGAGTATTGATCTTACGTGAAAGTTAACTCGGTCTATACGACTCACGTCAGACCTTTGCTAGATCATAGTGCAACAGTTGGCTCCAGCATGGGCCTTTGTGACAGGATTGCCGGTGGAACTTTGGGAACACCTTTGCTAAACAACTAGTTAATTGTTTGCCTAGTCTCAACTGTAAACAGCACTGTAACCTGCTGCACCTCAAACCTCTGGCTCCGACGGATGAAGAACAACTAGTTCTTTTTCCACTCGCCATTAGGACGTAAATCTTTCTGGTAAATCCTCATCCAACTGCTGGGCTCTGCATATCTTACTCCTTCGGAGTATCACCAACGTTTCTGTTCTCTGTCCCACGGCACTAGCGTGGCCATTTACCCTGTTCCCCTTGATATATTTTTACTCACTCTGCTTCCATTCTCCATTAGGTCCCGCCCTTCAAACTTTCGCCTTATTCTTTGTCCCTTGCCCGTTGGCTTCCCTACCCCCTACATTAGGTCTTACCACAGTGGCCTTTATTTACAAGAGACAAGCGCCTTTGTGCTTATACTTCAGCTGATTCACCCCAAAAACTTAGCCCACTCTCCAGTCATGACGGCTATCGTACCTTCATCATCAATATCCCCAGGGTTCTTCTTCCTTTAAGTTTCCTTGTAGGCAACATACCAGCTGTTAATTAGGAATCGTATTTAGAGTTTGTCCTTTTGTCTTCTGTTTAGTTACTTATTAGTAGTGAGTACATGCATCGTGAACCCCGGACATTCGTAATGTATTTTCCCTGTTTCTAAGGTATCACATCAGTTTATACTTGAGTTTCATGGTACTTATTACATGAACAGTTCACGTATTTCTTCATTACCTTGCTTTCCCGAAGGTCTTCACTTTTACTGTTATATAATCTTTCTGAGTGTTTCATTTGTGCTGCCGAGCGGAGGCTCGAACTCCCAGTCCTATCGTTTCTGTCAGTGCACTCTACCATTGGCCGTCATACGTCAACGGCATTAACAGATCTAGTGCCGGATTCGCCTATTCATGTTGACACGTGCCTTTGTTTACTTCACAGACTTAGCTCATTTGTACTTATTTGTTAATGACACATTTTACCATTGCAACCACGATCCAATTCGCGCGTTTGTAATCGATTTATTGATCTTTGACGATAAACGCTCTTGATTTATTGACTGTACCGCAACCGAACTGCACTACAGTTTCGTTCACCTGCCTGCTAAGTGGACCGTTTTTATTTTCTGCGCTGTCCCGATTTTCGGAAGCTTACTGCCCATTGTTCTTGGTTTCTCGCCTGGCTGTAAGTCCTTTATTTGCTGTATATTTATGCTTATCGTATTATTCAGAACCACGAATCATCGATAAACACGGTTATTCGATTGGAATTTGTTTTGCTGCCCGTAATCGTGTTCTGCCTATATCGTGCGTGTAGCTAGTGAAACTAAGCTGCTGCTAGATTCACAACCCCAGACATCGGGATAGTCGCAACAGTTAACCAGGTAACCAAATCACTGCTTTGATTTACTGCCCGAATCGGAATTGAAGGAAATTCTGTCAAATGCAGCCCCGCCACGATTCCGATAGTGAACGTCAGTTATCACAAGGCCCGTCCCCAGACTCAAAGCTGAATCAAGAACTTAAATTGGCAAAATTAAAGATAAAACGGCTGGAGCTTGAGCTGGAAACTGCAACGCCTATCAATGATGCCAAAATGAAGCCCGCGGAGAAGATTAGTGATCTACAAGCTGAAGAACGGTCATTATTGTCGGTTCAGACCTCTCGACCACCTACCCCACAGCCATTTGAGAAGCTCGAACGAGTGAAAAACTATGTACAGTCTCCCTTAACTTCAAATGCTCAACCTGCCGACCCGATATCCTTCAAGGAACCTGGAATTCATGTTTTGACTCGGGAACAACCAGCGGCAAGCAACGTCTTTGAAACCGCTCAGCTGCTTCAAGCTTGCATGAGCCTGCCAGTCCGAAAATTGGTCAAGTTCGATGGAAACCCAATGAATTACTTCAGGTTCATGCGGAGTTTTCAAACTACAGTGACCAGATGCACCTCCGACCCCGCTTGTCTATTGGATTACCTAATTTCGGCCTGTGAAGGCGAAGCTGCTGAATCAATCCGAAGATGCGCAATCCTCGAACCTAAGGAAGGCTACGAAGAAGCATTACGAATTCTCGAACGGCGTTCCGGTGAGCCACATGTAATCGCAAGACAGTGCATAAGCGAACTGACAGACGGGCCAACTGTGAAGCCTTCAGATTCTCAAGCTATAATCAAGTTAGCTGACGAAATGAAGTTGTGTTCTGCTGCGTTGGAAAGGCTGAATTATCAGTCAGACTTAAATGCCTGTCACACTCTTACAGCAGTTGCGCAACGGCTTCCCCATCACATTCAGTCCAAATGGTTCGAAAAGGCATCTCATATCTTGAGGATCAAACGTGAGCCCACATTCTGTGAGCTGACGGACTTTGTTTCGGACCAAGCTGATGCCGCCGTAACCGGCCTCGTTTATATCACACATCAAGATAATCGTGTCCACGCCCGGTCAGAATCCCAACGGCCTACGACTAGTCAAGGCTCCCGAGATCGAGTGGCCACAGTAATGTCAACAGAGACTGATGTAGCTGCAGCAAGTCTGAAAGCTTCGCTAAATCCAATTTGTTCTATTTGTAAGAGACCACATTACGTGGACCAACGCAGTACCTTTCAGGGTTTGAGTGTTGCCGATAAAAACGGAAAAATAAAGAGATTGAAGTTGTTTTCTATGCTTGAAACCAAACCATGTCGTTAGGAATTGCCAATCACGCATAACCTTTGGTCTGAGCGACTGCAAAGGTCAACATCATCCAATGTTATACAGACAAGGAACCCCAGAGGGTAACAGCCGGAGTATTCAAGTAACTGAACGTGCTGTATCGGTTGGTCATGTCTCAGCACACGTCAGTAATGCCATCCAGGAAGTGTCTTTCGCCATATTACCAGCCCGGCTCCGAGGTCCATTAGGAGAGGTTACCGTCAATGGTTTCCTTGACAACGGTTCAGACTCAACGTTCATTGACACCTCGTTCATGAAGAAACTGGGTTTAAAGGGAAAACGAGAGCGCCTTACTGTCGAGACTGTTACTGGGGGTTGTGTGACAGAAGGTGTCACAGTATCCCTAACGATAACCTCACTGGATGGACAAGAGGTTATCCAGGTCCACCGAGCCTGGGCAGTCAAAACCCTTCCAAAACTATAGCCGTTTATTCAACCGCAAGACCTGAGCAGGTGGGAGCATTTGAAAGAAATACCGTTGTCAGTTATAAAGGCCTCCGTTATCTGTATACTAATTGGGGCCAATATTCCGAAGGCTCACTGGGTCTTGGAACAACAAACTGGTGGTCCCGACGACCCTTAAGCCGCGGGAGGACCGCTCGGATGGGTCATACTGGGGCCAACTTCACAACAACGACAGAACAAACCGAAAGCCCATGTGCACCACGTCACAACCACCGAATTGGGTAAAAGTCTGGGACGTATGTTCAATTTCGAATTCGTGAAAGCGGCCTGTGTCAAACGTGGCATGTCAGAGGATGACAAGTTGGCTCTACGTCACATGACAAATTCTATGCGTAAGATAGATGGCCATCACGAGATTGCCCTGCCATGGAAACCCGGCAGTCCATGCCTACCGGATAATAAATGTCTGGCTCTCAAAAGATTGTTGTTCCTCAGGAAACGCTTTGAAAACGGTCAGTTATTGAAGGAAAAGTACTGCGTAACGATTAACGAATATATATCAGAGGGTTACGCTGAGATGGTACCCGAGACTGAGCAAAACTGAACTGGCCCCCACGTATGGTATCTTCCGCACCACGGCGTATACAAACACGGAGACCGAACCAAAATTAGAGTGGTATTCGACTGCGCTGCGGAGGTTAATCAAACATCACTGAACAAGCAACTACTGACGGGACCAGACCTTGTCAATAGTTCGTGCGGGGTGCTGTTGAGGTTCCGTGAGTACAGGTACACTTTGGTAGCCGATACTGAAGCTATGTTTCACCAGGTGAAGGTCCCATCAAGCGACCGCGATTGTCTGAGGTTCCTCTGGTGGCCTGACGGTAACGTGACCAGCAAACCAAAAGCATATCGTATGACGTCTCATACATTTGGGGCCACCTCGTCGCCGTCATACTGCAGCTTAGCCTTGCAGAATACTATCGACTGCAATATGGCAATTTACGGTGCCGCTTTGATCAATCAAGCCAAGAAAAGCTTCTACGTAGATGATTGTTTGATGAGTTTGCCTAAAATGGAGGACGTTGGAAGAATGGGAAGAACGTTGCGGCACGCTCTACTGAAAGGCGGTTTCAACTTGACTAAATTCTTCAGTAATGTGCCACATGCTTTGGGAGAACTGCCGAAAGCAGAAACCAAACCCATTTTCCTTGATCGACAGCCAGCTGAAGTAAAGCGAACTTTGGGAGTGCAATGGGAGCCAAATCACGATAGCTTTTTTGTTGACGTTACACCTTGGGAGGTAAAATATACCCGGAGAGGTTCACTTACCTATATCGCTTCAATTTACGGCCCCATGGGGCTTGTATCTCCAAGTTTGTTGCCTTCTAAATTGCTTTTCCAGGACCTATGTCGAAGACAGGCCAAATGGGAAGAGGGACTGACCCAGGAAGAAATCGACCGATGGATTGCGTGTCTCAGTGAAATTCAAGCAGTATCTAATCTACGAATCGACCGTTGTGTGTGTCCGATGAATGAAAAAACGGATCCAAGACTGGAACTACGTGCATTTAGTGACGCTTCGGAACTGGGTTATGGAGCAGCACTCTATTTACGATCTGTTACCGAAGATGGAATGACAAACTGTTCTCTAATATTGGCGAAGTCTCGTGTAGCCCCCTTAAAATCCGTGACCATCCCGCGCTTGGAGCTTGCGGCTGCTGTTGTCTCAGTAAGATTAGTCGCCTTTGCCAAAGAAGAACTTTCCGTACCTATCTGCTCGACTACGTTCTGGACAGACTCGCTGATTGTTTTGCAGTCTATACGAAATACCAAGTCTCGTTTCGAAACCTTTGTGGCCAATCGTCTGGCGGTGATCCGTGAACTTTCGGAACCTGAACAGTGGGTCCACGTGAACAGCAAAGACAATCCAGCTGATTTAGCTTCGAGAGGTACCAGCCCGAGAAGGCCGCTAGATGCACTTTGGTTTAATGGCCCACGATTTCTCTTGCAGAATGTGTCTTCGTGGTCTGCACAGCCTAGTCCCACCGTATGCACTCATATTGAATTAGTCAAAACGGTTCGCGTGAACGCAGTGCAAACATCGGATACAGTCGGCTAGATACAAAGACTCCGCAATGCCAAATCTTGGTTAGGCTTGCTGCGACAGATTGCTTGGTTGAAGCGGTTTTGTTTTTGGGTTCGACAACGACATGAAACGGGTGTTAGTCAGCTGAACATCGCCAAGCAGTTGAAACCATCAGAATTACAGTCATCAGAATTAGCCTTACGTCGTTTGGTACAAAAACATTGCTTTAGTGAGGAGCTAAGAACAATCTCCGAAGGATCAGAGGTCCCGAGCATGTCCCGGCCAGTCTCAGGACGATTGCAGAAACTCCATCCGTTTAAACACTGTGGTTTACTACGAGTGGGAGGTCGCCTACGATGGGCACCTCTACCTTTCGAGTCAAAACATCCTGTAATTCTACCGAAGGATCACTTCATCATCAAACTTTTAGTGCAACATTATCACGAAGTGAATGGCCACGATGGTGCAGCACATGTGTTGTCAATATTAGGGAACGATATTGGATTACACACGGTTACTCTACAGTTAAAAATATACTACGGGGATGTTTTCATTGTAAACGTTGGTATTCCCAGGCACAAAGTCAAGTAATGGCACCACTTCCTGAGGACAGAATGTTATTCGGCGAGAATGCGTTTTTTGCCGTCGGAGTAGACTACTTCGGTCCCTTCTTGGTGAGGTGCGGTAGAGCCACTGAGAAACGGTACGAGTGTATATTTACTTGCCTGTCCATGAGAGCCGTACATCTAGAGGTCGCCTACACCCTAGACACCGATTCCTTCCTTTCTGCGTTTCCTCGGTTTGTGGAAAGACGAGGATGTCCCAGTGTTGTCTACAGTGACAATGGAACGAATTTCCGAGGCGCTGAAGCAGACTTGAGGCGATTCCTGAAGGCTTGGAACCAACACAAGATTTTAAAGACACTTGGGAATAGAGACTGTGAATGGCGCTTCTCTCCTCCGAAGGCAAGTCATCGCGGAGGTGTATGGGAACGTATCATACGATCTGTCCGCCGAATTCTGCTTTCACTTCTAACTGATCAGTTGGTTGTAGATGAGGCGTTGATAACGATGTTCTGCGAGGTAGAAAGAATACTTAATGATCGCCCTCTAACCAGAATATCGAATGATCCCAATGATCTCAACGCGATAACGCCCAATCACCTTCTTCTCCTACGAGGTATACCAGCGACATTTCCTTCCGAGCTATCAAACAACCGGTTGAACCGAAGATGGCGACAGGCGCAAAGGCTGGCAGATGCCTTCTGGGCTCGCTGGTTGAAGGAATACTTGCCAACACTACAGACAAGATCAAAGTGGAACGAGCCTAACCGAAAGCTGAACGTAGGCGACTTGGTTCTTCTAGCTGACACGCACGGACGGAGAGGGGCGTGGCCCAAGGGGATAATTGAGGAAACGGTTATGGGAAGCGACGGACGAATCAGAGAAGTTGCAGTACGCACAGCCAACGGTGTTCACCGGAGAGACGTACGACAGTTGTGTCTTCTAGAGTCGGACTTATGCTCATGAGTGCGGTTCGTGACATTCCCCCACCCCGGGGGCAGTGTTAATTACGAATCGTATTTAGAGTTTGTCCTTTTGTCTTCTGTTTAGTTACTTATTAGTAGTGAGTACATGCATCGTGAACCCCGGACATTCGTAATGTATTTTCCCTGTTTCTAAGGTATCACATCAGTTTATACTTGAGTTTCATGGTACTTATTACATGAACAGTTCACGTATTTGTTCATTACCTTGCTTTCCCGAAGGTCTTCACTTTTACTGTTATATAATCTTTCTGAGTGTTTCATTTGTGCTGCCGAGCGGAGGCTCGAACTCCCAGTCCTATCGTTTCTGTCAGTGCACTCTACCATTGGCCGTCATACGTCGACGGCATTAACAGATCTAGTGCCGGATTCGCCTATTCATGTTGACACGTGCCTTTGTTTACTTCACAGACTTAGCTCATTTGTACTTATTTGTTAATGACACATTTTACCATTGCAACCACGATCCAATTCGCGCGTTTGTAATCGATTTATTGATCTTTGACGATAAACGCTCTTGATTTATTGACTGTACCGCAACCGAACTGCACTACAGCTTCGTTCACCTGCCTGCTAAGTGGACCGTTTTTATTTTCTGCGCTGTCCCGATTTTCGGAAGCTTACTGCCCATTGTTCTTGGTTTCTCGCCTGGCTGTAAGTCCTTTATTTGCTGTATATTTATGCTTATCGTATTATTCAGAACCACGAATCATCGATAAACACGGTTATTTGATTGGAATTTGTTTTGCTGCCCGTAATCGTGTTCTGTCTATATCGTGCGTGTAGCTAGTGAAAATAAGCTGCTGCTAGATTCACAACCCCAGACATCGGGATAGTCGCAACAGCAGCCTTAACCCATAAGTCTTTTCAGTGGTCACAAATTCACGTGGCAAGTCGTCCCTTAAGCAATATATCGTCTTTCCGATAATCTCCGGTCCTTCGCTGGGATGAGCACAGATCGCGTCCCTTTGCCCTTTCCTCTCCAGAGTCCCAGTTGGCACTGCTTAGGCTTGATGACGCCTTAACCTTCGTGCGCCTGTCTGCTACCAACTCTGCCGAGGCCTCAGGCTGATGAATCGAACAAAGTACACTCATTTCAATCCCAGCTGTGCAGGGCGTGGTCAGATCCACCAACCATGCCGGGCCACGTCAGGGTTGCAGGAAGTCTGAGGCAATTTTCGGGCGCAAACAGGATGGCAGATCGCATCTCCTGTCTCCAAAAATGGTTTCCAGGTTGGGTGTCTAGCGCAAGGCCAGCCAGACCCACTAGCCCCGTAGAGGAACTCGTAGTTCCGACGTTTCATTGGCCGGTCCGGAAAGCATTGTGGTTTAGATGTTTGATTCACAATCTTTCGCCCACGGGTTTGATTCCCCGTGGGGGCTCGGTGGATGAGCACTGCTAATGATTCCTATTAGGATGAAACGGCTATATAGTGCTTCCATAGTTTTCATTGGTCAGTCGGGCGTTCAAGCTGCACGACGGGTCATATAGCCTCCAAAATTCCTCAGTATGGTCGAGGGTGAGTGGCCCAGGCCCCGCGTTGACAGCTCGCCCTGAACACCTCTCGAAATGCTCCCCGATTACCACGCGTACCAAGAAGCTTCTGCTGAAGAAGTCCTACACACTGCCATCTCGAGGTAGAGGTGTTTTACACAAAAGTCTGAGGACCAAGGTGAGCGCCTGGCGTCCCCTCCCCCCCACTCGTCGACTGACTAATAGTCAGTCCCAAACCAACTACGGGAGGCGAGTGAAGCGTACAGCACCACGCTCGCCGGTGTCTGTGGTGGAGGGGTTTACTGAGCACCCAGGAATTTTAGCCTCATCCGAGGGGCGTATGAACTGAATGATAAGTCACCGGCCCGCAGTAGGTTTCGGGCTTCGCGCTCCTTCCCGTTGCCTTGTGAGCGAGGCTCTGGTCAGCTAGGGTCTTCCGTTGTGGACCTCTGAGTGGGCCACCATCATTGGCCTGGGTAACTTGGCGGTATTACGCCCGCAAAATGAAATATAATCTCTCATACCAATTCGCCTTCATCTCACTCTCATTCGCGCTCGTTCGTCACATCAAGGTTACATACTCCTCCTCCACCACACTAGGAACCTAACCACCCTCTCCCTACCACACCCGTTGCTTCATGTGCCAGACACGTCGCTACCCCACAGCATGACTGCATTACCGTTGCCTCTGCTTCTGGCCGGACTTCCACTAGAGCCGTCTGCCCTACCGCTGTCACAGCAAGTCATACCACCGAGCTCACCTTTCTTCAGCCTCAAGTACAATTCAAATCGGCCAGCTACCAAATACGCAGCTTAGGCAAATCGGGCAACAGACGAGTCTAGCTCGCACACTGGAATTGCTCTCGATCGGCCTCTGCTGCCTCTCAGAGACAAGACTGTAAGACGCAAGTTTTACGATCAACCTAACTTCCCCAGCAAATCCCAATACCAGGTTTCATCTTCGCCTGTCTGGAAACCCGGGAGTCGTAGCAGCCGGTCTGGCCGGTGTTGGTAACGTTCCAAGCAGTAGAGCTGAATTGGCCATGTCAGACTGGATTCCTGTCAATAGCCGACTTTGTGCAGCTCGGCTGCGAGGTTCCTACCGCAGTTGATATGCGATAAGGTTTTCCGTTTCCCTCTCATTTTTAGCGGGGATTCGACGAAATACACTCGGCAGTGGTGAGTGCATAACTGGTGTGCATACCATCGAAGGAATTCTGGACGCTCGATTGGTCGTGGCCATTACCTTTCCTGTGCAGACTGAACTGAACTGAACTAGACATCAAATGGCACACTCGATTCATTTGTCATTTTTGCCTATGCCCTGGCCGACTGCAGTCTGGATGTAGACAAAGATGAATTCAACCAACAGCTTCATACGCTCCTGTTTACAGCGCGCCGGAAAGATATCTTGGTTTTTGCCAAGAGATCTTAACGCGCGCGTCGGTCGGCTGACGGAGAGTGGACTTCATCTAGGGGGGCGGTCTGGCCTCATCTCCAGTAGTTCGGACAATGGGGACAGATGGCTGACAGTGTGTGTTGATCACCAGCTTTTTCCAGCAGGCACAAACTTTTGCGACTCCAAACGACGTCCTACCCCCTAACATAGGAGTGGTCTCAAATCGATCATGTAGCTATAAGGAACGGTTGGCACGGCAGCTTGCTATATCACAACCCTCACTGGTCTACCCGCCTTGATCCTGATCATGAGTCAGTCTGCTCTACGATCTGCCTGACTTTTTGAGGCTCGAAGAAATCGAATCATACTGGTCCAAAAATAGACAAGCTGAACGACCCTCCAGTGCTGGAATCCTTCCAGACTACTCTAGCCAAGACACTGGAATCCACCGCCCCATCTGATGTCGATAAGCTCTGGGAGCGACTGAAAGAAGCCTTATTGAAATCCCGCCTGACCAGATGTGGTACGGTCCACCATACCCAGAGAAACTAAATTGCTCCAAACCCCTTGCTATTGCTTGGGAGCCTCTGACATATCTCTTCTGATGCGAGACACAACGGAGCACGTCGTGAACTCCGTTCGCTTTTGAAAAACAGTTTGCCCGATGATCATGAGACGTAGCGGTCCAAGAGTGTCTTCGAGGTGGAAGCAGCTTCTGCCTCTGGCAATTTTAGGAAGCCCTTTCGACTCATTCGCGCCGCCGGACAGCGAAAAACAGCTGTTAGCCAGACTGCCCGCGAAACCGTGGGGCACCAATCACCAACCTGTCGAGCAGAATAGACAGCTGGACAGAACTCTTCCGCCCCCGTTTAGCTGGCTATCGGCTGCTTCCGTTGCGCCTGGAACTTCTACACTTTCTGCTTGGCCCACTCCAGACATTCACCTACAGTAGCGGAAATTCGAAAAGGGCTACAAGCCCTCAAACGCCACTAGGTACACGGATCACATTGCGTCATCCTGCGCTTTTCAAAGATGGCGAGAGAGTTCTGGTAAGAGAATTGACAACCCTGTTCCCAAAGGTTTGGACGGGAGAAACTTTTCCTACATCCTGGGGGGATTCGACCATTGTACCCATCTTTGAAAAGGGCGGCCGTACATCGTGTTTAATCATCGGGGAATAAGCCAGATCTCTGTTGCTTCAAAACTCCTGGTGTCCATTATGCTCCGCCGAATTCCTCCACTGCGCGAACCCCACTGTCGTGAAGAACAAGCTGGGTTCCGTCCCAGCTGCGGTTGCACGGACCAAATCTCAACACTTCACTTCCTGCTTGAACGCCGACAAGTGTACTAAAGGCGAACCATCGTTGTGTTTCTGGACATTGGGGCCGCCTTTGACCCTGTCTGTGGGACTGTCCTATGGACTTGTTTGTTGAGGAACGGCGAGCCCCAGATATACGTTTCCAATCTGGGAGCTCTCTATTGACAGACCTCGGGCAAAGTAAGGGTCTGTGGGCAACTATCTGAGTCCTTTGTCGTCTCAAGTGGCGTTCGGCAGGGATGTCTTATTTCCCCGTTCCTCTTCAACGTCATAATGGACGACCAGCTTCAAACTTCACTGTTACAAACAGTGGAATGAAGCTTTTACCAGGCACCGGAGTTGTTGACTTGTATTATGCGTTGTTGGGAGCCGACCCTCAATTCGTCCAAGATGCCTTAAAATACTTGGCAGTCGAAGTCACTGAGCATGACATGCATTCTTCTCCACCCAAATAAAAATTCTTCAAGAATGAAGAAGAGATTCTTCTGCACTCACTCTTTGTGGCGAAAGTTTGAAACCTGTCAGCAGCTTTGTCTACCTGAGCAGTTGTGTTTCTACAGGTGGAGTTACCGGAGGCGAGATCCCTCTGCGCACCTCTAAGCTTCGTCCGGCTTATGTCAACCTGGGCACCCGTGGCGCCGTCACAACATCGGGCTTGCCCTAAACTGGAGGGTCTATAACGCCGCAGTTCGCTCGGTGCTACATTGTGGATACAAAACCTGGTCAGTTAGAGAAGAGGGTCTGAGCCGGCTGGCAGTATTCCACCACCACTGTCTACGAACAATCACACGAGTATGGTGGCAGCATCACTTCAGTAATGACGAAGTGAGGAGGAAAGTAATCGGGATGGATTTTTCATCGCTCAGGGTAACTCACTCTCTTCGTGGGCTGCGGTGGTTAGGTCATTTTTTGCGGATGCTCGCTCAGCGTTTACCCCGCCGCACTTTATTCGCGCTCACTGGACAGGTTTGGAAACGGCGGCGAGGTGGACAACCGATGACCTAGAGGAGAAGTTTAAAAAAGTTGACTTCCATTTTAGCCGCAGTGGGGCACTGTCGCCCGCCAGGTTGGAGCAAGAATGACAGTGGGCTTGATAATCTGGCGGATATGGCCCGAACCGGAGTCATTGGCTTCAACATGGCATGGAATTCTGTGCTGGTTCTTATCCTCCTCCTTCCATGTAAGAAAAACACAAACCATACGGACAAAAAATCAAAATACGGTGTGCAGAAAGACTTGCAGAAAATCTTTCTAAAATTTCTGTCCTTTTTCGTACAACGTTTTCCCATTATCCCATGGTCTCTTTGGCACGCTGTCTCTATTAGATCCGTGTTATGTATATATACATATATATGGTTCCGACGCTCTTGCTGCTCTATTCCCCACAAGCACCCCTGGTATGACTTACCTTGTTCTCATCGGTCTCTGTGCTTGTGTTTGACGCTTGTCACAGTCTTTAGAACTACTTACTGCTTCTATGCCCGGCAAAATAGATCGACCAGTTATTTTTGTCCCACTTCTCACAGCTACCGCTATCATTTATCTTTCCCCGTCATGGACGATATCCCTACTTTACCAATCCTTGCTTTTGTCCCTCGTTGATGCTCCCTGGCAGCGCTTTTCTGACCTTCTAGATCTTACTGGTCACCAGTCGTTTCCGGATGCATCTCCTTTTCCGCCCCCCAAAAACCGAACTTGTTTTACCCTTTGTCGTAAAGTTTATTACCACTCCGACCACTGCCGCATTATGTCGCAATACAGAAACCAGAGAGCGTCACTGTGAAAAATCATTTCAGTTTTCGTCCAGCGGTCACACATTTAAATTGACGGATTCTCCTCCGCGTCAGTTCGACTGAGAGTTCTTATCGAGATCCTTCACCAATTCTTCCTGGTGTTGCTGCGAACCATATCCTTTTCACTTTGGTTCATCATGTGTTAAATCGGTGGATTCTGTTCTCCGCCGGTGCATCGGGGTCTATCTAAAAAATAGAAACAATAATGTATTATTCACCCGTTTTTGTGGGTATCTCTTTATCACTCCTGGTCAGTAGTTAATGCGGTGACGACCACAGAATTCGCCATGCCCGGAATTATGCACTTCCATCCCCAAAGATTGAAAGCTTTACCACTTTGTTACAATATTCATTACCACTTTTGTTGTCGCCTTCCACTGTAGCCATACAAATGCATGTCGAAGTCACTGTTGAAACCATCTCCGTTTGATCTATCTATCAAAGATCTGGCTGGATAATATTTGCTCCGCTCACCTTTTCAACTGATTATGCCTTTCGAGCTGGTTCACTGCATCATACTAAACTCGTGAAGTACCGTACCTCCTCCATTTTCGATCATCACGAACTAACCCTTTAAGCACCTTGCATTATGAAGATACTCCCTGATGGTCCCATGAGAAACAGGAATAATCGACCCAGGTTAAACTCATTTTGTGGACACTTTTTATTCCTCTTTGAACTTATTGGCCCTTTCTTACGCCAAATTACACCTGCCGGGTTGTTTCAGCAGGATCATTCTCATTACCTGTTGTGATCTGGATAGCATCCGTTGCTCCAGGTTGCAGTCCTCATCGATTCATTTCATTTTTATACTCTTACAGTCTCTCTTCTGATGTGTAGTTATCCTTGAATGAGGTTTGCCCTTCACTCTCCGTCCGTCAGGCGGTTTTTGTTTATTTCGCTGCCGAATCGTTATCCTTCGCCCTCGGCCGACTTCCAACCGTTTCCTTCTCGTCCAACGCAGCGTCTCATTGATTTTTAACATTTTCCATAACAGGTGCTGGCCCTTTGAAAATTCTCTCTTTTCTGTTTGACCCCCGACTGGTGCCGTCTAATTTTGTCTGCTTCACTTTGATATTCCGGTACTTCAGTCACCTCTAATCATTTCGGTCAACTCCACCACCAGGCCTTGACTTTCGACTTTCCCAGGCTCCACTGTCAATCCATTTCAAAGTACCCCACCCTTCCTTCAGACTTGGATTCGACATATTCATCTACTTTTTGGAAGTTAGTCATACTGGCCCCAGGTATATCATATGATCATGCTGTCAAGTATGCCTCGGGCCTTCCCCAAAATAAATCATTATTACTCTTATATGGAGGGCCAACAGTGTGATGCCTGTGGGATACTGTATTACCCTAAGTGTCCCAGCTAACGGGAGCAATACATGCAGTGCTTTGGGAACTCCAGAACCTAATATGGGTCTGTCCTAGATGCCAAATCAGAGCCAAGACTAACGTTAGGCAGGGAAGGCAGTCGGCCAAGTTAGCGAATAGCACAGCCAACGACAATGATTTCCACCTCAGAAGCACCGGATTAGGTGAGGTTTATGCTGGGAAGTAGCGGTGGGTCTAGGGATAAGGTCGCACTACTGGAAGCGAGGATGGAAGTAATGTAGGCGCGAGTCAATATTTCACGACTACGCTGCAGCAACTGATAATGAATAGTGAAACTGTACCCAGGTGAAACAGGAATATGGTTGTCAGAGGAGCGCTGGAGCCCACAATCAGAGAGGACGTAAAAAGGAAACTTGCTGTACGACGCCACACAGTGAACTTGTTAAGGATGATGCGTATGTCGGGATGCGTGGCCATCAAGCTAGTCTTTCGGCCAGGAAGTTGGCAAGAGGAGGCGGAACGCACCCCAGACCACTGCTTGTGGAATTTTCAAAACCGGGTCACCAAGTTGGATTCGTAGCGGGAGCGAAATGGGTGCGGAAGGTGCCTCAGGGTACGACGACCGTGGAGCAAGACGATCACTCCAACCATAGGGTCAAACCGTCCACAGTGAACATGGAAAAAAGTGCAGTTATCTCAACCACGTTGCCAAGCACAGCTCCAATGCGAACAGGCAAAGTGACAGTCAACAGTTTCCAACATACCAGCGAGGGCAGCGGCCTCCTCAGAATCTATGACCAGGGGCCATTGCAGGGTGGAACCCCGACGAGCCACTATCATGAGGATATAGTAGCATCCCTGCCAAAAAAGGGAAAGGGTGCTCGGGACTGGAAACCGAGTATTGTACAGCCTCCTCTGACATGGGCCCCAGTAGGAGGACGGCTGTCATGCAAGCTGCTCGCACGAAAGTAGGGCTCAAAGCGAATAAACGGGGCAAACTTCGGGTGCGCATGAACATGATGGACTTCATCGTTGTCACGGAAGCGTGGCTGCGACCGGATGAGAAGGTAACTCACCCCGCCACAGACCGCTCCACTGTGGTCAAGGCAGGCAGAGAGGGTAGAAGAGTCGGGGTCCCTGCTACTAGCAGCTGGCCAATACAACTGCACGGATGGAGGTAGGCTGGTAACACCAAAAGTACAGGCGGTCGAGGCTATAGCACAACTAAAAAGGTATAATTTAGTCTTGTCTTGCCTTTACGGGGAGCCACCAGCAAAAGGTGACGAAGACGAGTAACTAGTCATGCTCGTGAGGGCCTCCGCAGCAGGCAGGAACAAGCTTCTCATCAAGAGAGACTTCAATGTTGCAGAAGTTAACTGGTTGACGTGAACAGGTGCGGTGGGGCCGTTCAGGTAACAGCTAGCCGTGCCATGGCACGACGGAGCTGTTGTCCAACATGTCGATCAAGTGACTGGGTGGAGGGCGGGGTAAGCAGCATCAAAGCTGGATCCTGTGATACTAAGGTGCCTAAGTGACATCTAGAACATAAAAATGAGGATCCATTAGGTAAGAGCTGCAGGCACCGGTTCCGATAAAAAGGGGGAGAGGGTTTTCCAAGAAGAATGAAGATGACCTCACGATGAGAGCTCTCCTGCTAACCTGGGAAATGGAATCAGGAGGATGCACGGTCCAAAAGCAGTAAAAGAAATTAAAGGGTAACATTAGGGTTATCGGATGAGGTCTCCTTAATTCGGAGAGCCCGCAGGGCAGGAGTACCATGGTGGTGGCGGAGTTTGGCGCGGGATGTAGGCCGCAGACGGAAAGCGGTGTGGAAAGGATAAGGAGTGAGGGAAGGGCATGGCAGCCTACTCCAACATATGGCCGCTAGGCAACAGGCCGCGTGCTTTCAAAATGAGCGTAAGAGAGGTTATGAAGAGACATGGGCTAGGAAAGCGGAAACGAGCCACAAAACATGCTATGCGTATGTACAGTTGAAGTGCGGCCTGCGAAGCGAAACAGAGGGAGTCACGGATGAACGGGGAAGCGCAGCAAATACAGACCAAGAGAAAGTTGATTACTTGTGTGGATTCTTCCAAAAGATATATAGGGTAAACCAAGGGTTCTGGCAAAGACTGCAATGAAAGACCACCCGGTAGGGGTAGGTGAGACCATATGCACTGTCAGAAAGCTATTCAAGACGAAAGCAGTGGGCCCGAGTGATATCCTCCGGGCTATCCTTAAACAACCAGCATCAGCGGCGGTAGAGCTGCTGACGGAGTTGTTCGATGCCTCATTTGAAACCATGGTCTCGCACTGGGGGTGGCTCACTTCGACAGTCGTCTTCATGCACGAAGAGGGTGGTAGAATTAGTTGTGATAACTACCGTCCAGTTGACCTAACCTTTACTGAGCCAAAATTCATGGGGGGAGTCATTCGGGATTGGACAGTCTTGGGCCTAAAACAACATAGCCCTGGCCAGGAACCTCGGCAAGGATTCGTGCAGAAGCACTGGTGTCAGTCCAACATCCTGTGCTACTTGGAGAAAGGGACCGGGGAAATGGGCGATGGCTAGCAGATTTCCAGAAGGCTTTCGACTAAGTGAAACATAGTCTGCTTATGCAGAGGCTATAATGGTTTAGACCATCTGACCAGTTGTAACATGCATAAGAGGATGTCTATTTGGCAGGACCTTTCGTGTAGAAACAGGGAAAAGCTTATCTGCGGGTGGACACACAGACTGGAGTACCCCAAGGGTCGATTCCTGGACCCCTGCTATTCTTGGACCCCTGCTAATAAATGACAGAAAATGGTCCAAAATAATCTTTTTTAAGTTTGCCGAAGATGTGAAAATAGTGAGAGCTGTCAACCAATAACCAATCCAAAGGCAAGGTTCTGGGCAGCGTCCAAGAATGAGCTGCAAAGTACGATATGCTACTGAGAATACGCAAGGTTGTTTAAGTGGTTGATGAGGGATTGCTTCCCAGAATGAGGGTACTGGAAACGGGGGGTGTGACAGCGGTAGTACCGGTCAAAGGAGCGGTGCAGGGCCCAAAGGCCATGGCTAGGGCTGATTTCCAAAGCAATACCCAGGGTGTAAAGGCGGCAAAAACAGCATGCAGTGCGCTTTAGTAGCTCCACCGAGCAATCGGCTGAAGGAAGCCGTCGGCACCCCTCCAACCATGTGAGACTCTCGTACGGCCTCATTATGAGAACTGTGTCCAGGCCTGGAGCCCATACCTGCTCCAGGATAGGCAAGTACTATAGAAGATCCAGAGAAGATTTACCGGACTTTTTGCCACGTGAAGGGGGAAAACTATAGAGGAGCGTTTTGGGTACCTCAACTTGTTCTTCTCCAGAAGGAGAAGGAAAAGAAGGGACTTTGCAGTATTCTTCAAAACCCTAACGGGTCGGATCGACCTGTGCACTCGCGTATACGCCCTAGTGAAAATAGAGGAAGACCACAACCTGGTAAGCCCTGCCCTCAGGCTGAAGAAGTTCGGGGCACGGACAAGACTTCGGGCCTAGTTCTTCAAGCAACCTGTGCTTAGCGACTGGAATAAACTGTCAGAGGAAGTGGTCCAGGCAACTGCGCGGCTGAGTTCAAGCAGCAACAGGATAGACTATGGACCCGAGTGTTCCATGATGGACTACAATGAACGACAGCATTTGAGGTGAGTGGATTGGCGATACTTCGATATATCTTTTGTTTTCTAGGCTGTCACTTCGCCCACCTTTCACGCTTATTCACATGGATACCTTCCATCCTTATGTTGCCGTTTGTTTACCTTACTGTTTACCTGTGTTTTCTTCAGTCTAGTCCTCTCAACACTCGTGGTTTTTCTTCCACCTACAAGTCTCCATCACCTTCTCCTGCACTATTACTTTTGGCCTCATCTCCTTTGCTCCACCATCTGATCTAACATCTCCGCCTGCCTTTTCCTAAACCCAGCCGACGGTATATTCAAGTGATGGTTAACTGCTACCGGCTGCAGGCCGTTTAATGTGAGTGGATACAGGAACCGGAGAATGAGAAGCTTCTCTCTCCCTTTACTGCTGCACCGATGGATCCGCAAAGCTCTCTCGCGCAATAAACTGGAAGTCTAGGCTATCTGCCATGCAGTTCTGGAACTAACCTGGACCTAAACCCAAACTAGGATGAACTGAACAGAACTGAACGGAACCGTATGCGGAGTCCAAGCGAGCTGCATGTGAGAGCTTACGTATCTTAGAAATGCCTGACGCAAGCTTTGTTTTCAATGATGATGACAAGGTGGAAACTTTATTTGCGAGCCTTGAGAGCGTTTATCGACAGGACCAGGTGCCCAGAGTTGCGAGATCAGATACTGGAAGTACGCCAGTGCTTCAGGAGTTTATTGTAAGTGAGGACAAAGTGCTCCAGGGACCTAAATCCCTACGCTAGCACAAAGCGGCCGAACAGAACAACATCCGTCCAGCAGTTGTTCATCCCTTCTCCAATACCTCATCGGGGCCTGTAACTCAGCTGTGCGAATCGTCGGTAAAGGGGGATCAGGTGTCTGAGGACTAACCTAAGGCCATTGTTGTGGCAATACATAGGACAGGATCCAGGCAGAAGGCGAAGAACTACAGACCAGTCCACCTGACATCACTTTCGCGTGAGCGCTTTGGACGTATAACCAGAAAGCAGTTGCGCTTGCAGCTGTTTATAACGGCCTACCGACACCCGAAAAACGTGTGTTCGGTTACAACATCGTATTTGACGAACTTACTGATGTTCAAGGACGAGACCAAAAGACGAACGGATGAGGGCACGACATCAGGGGTCTGTTATTTGGACTTCAGTAAGGCTTTCAAGTCTGTGAGTCATCTTCTACTGGACCATGAAATGCAGACCTTTGGATAAACGGGGAAGCAAGAGACTGGTTGACACGCCTTCTTCGGAGTGGAAGTTTCTGTGGAAGGTTATCTATCGGGGTCGAATAGGATTACTAGTGGTGTGTCACGGGGTTTAGTACTGGGAACCTTTTTCTCCTCGCGTATATAAAGCTCTAACGAAAGAGTTCGACGACCCATCTTTCACCCTCGCAGATGATGTAACTATAGCAGGAGGCAATTTATTACATGAAGTAAACGCCGTTCTGAGATGGGCAGATTGATGGTAATTACACTTGAACCTGACCCAAAGCCAAATCCTGTCCACCCACATAGACGGATTGAGCGGTATTCCGTTTCTACTAGTGGAGGAGCTGGAAGACCTAGGAGTGGTAAAGGCGCAGGACCACAAGCCCTAAAGACAGGGCCAGATATTTGCAAACGCGGCTTCAGAGGTAATAACTAGGGTTTTTGCAGTACTGTCACATGCAGAAAAACAGAAGCCTTCGCCCAATTTTCCAACTTTTTGGTGCGACCTTTTCTGATATAGTGTTTGCAGGTATCCGTTCTCATTATCTCAAGGATAAGGAGCGCATGGAAGAGGTGCAGCAACTTGAAAGTGGGATTATTGCTCGCCAGATGGCAAATCTTATGCTTAGCTTTCAGAGGTTCTCAACCTCTTTACCTGTCGTAGAGTTCGCGGTGACTTTTAGAAGCGTTCAGGACTACAAGGGGCCTATCGGGTATGGGCTTAAGCGATTCTTCCTTTTCTGCCCCTGAATGCAGCGCCAGGTGACAGCCGTCTGCTGAAAAGGAGACACTCACGGCCGGACATACGAGCTATGCCTTCGCAGGCAGGGTTTCACCCATTGGCAATAAACTACCACGGGAAGCTGTTAGATGTAAAAATGTACGAACCTTCGAGAAGGCCCCAGATTCTCGCTGGAAGCCAAACTTCCCAGAGCTAGCCGTACGAACGATGGGTGAGGTGAAGAGCTCTTGGCATTTCTGTCAATGGGCTTGCCTTCGTGGAGGTGATATTGCCTCGAGACCTCGGCCTTTCAGATCAGTCATTCAGCGGGCGGTTTTGGGAGCAGAGGAAGCTTGCCGCATACTGACCTTGTGAGTTGCCGAGTGGTTTGAATTTTCGAACTGCTCTCAGCGATAAGCATTTTTGCATTGATTGGTGGAACAACACATGTTGTTTCGCCCAAACAAACGTATCGTAATCAGTATTCCTGTACGCGTACTATTTGAAGGGTTCATTCTCTTTAGAAGCGTTTGTTCTCTTCAAAAACTGGTTATACTTTTTGGTGTCCTCTTTGGTGCTTCTTGTTGGTATCAGTGCAACTGATGCCGGATAACACCTTTTGTGGCGCTTTTTGTAGTGTACCGCTTTTGTGGAACTTTTGTAGTGTGCTGATTTGCAGCACTTGCCTTAGTGCACCGCTTGTGCCTGTCCAAAAGGTTGCGTTATTACGTTACCAGTGTTCGATACGGTATTATCAAACAAACTCGATCACCACTGCTGAAGTGAATGGAACAGAGGTTGATCCTATCGATCAGGCAGTGAGCCGTGGGAAAAAAAGGAATGCACGGACCCGGTGCAGTGTGAGGGAATTCAGTGCTACCAATGTTGCATTTGGCATCATCAAAAGTGCTCCAAGCTAGAAGAGCAAGATTTCGAGCTGCACATGAAGTACGCATCGCTCAGGTGGATATGCGCCAACTGCTTCACTTTCGCAGGCAAGTGCTCGATAACTAGGAAAAGGGGACAGGAACATGAAGTTGGAAACAAGACTAGAGAGAGCGAAATCTATCCATAGCTTGGAAAGAAGGGAAAACTGGGTGCCAGATCAGAAAACTAAAAAGACAACCCAAGCCAAAGCGTAGAGAAAGCAAAGAGGTAGCAGGATCCACCAATATGGAAAGAAGTCTCCTGACGGAAGTAGAATCCCTCAATGAGCAGGTCAAACACTTGGATGCTGAAGAGAAATGCACGAAGCGTGACACTGAGGTCATGGCAGACACAAGTAGAAGACCGCCACTTCATAACCCCGGTGAGAACAGGGTGAAAGACGATAGAATCAGGAAAGAAGAAAGCCGCCGGTGGCTGGCCCACCTCCTACGACACCAATAGTCAAGTGCCATCGAATAGGACTATGGCGTGGAACACAACCAGCGCCGCCACGATCCCTGACATTTGTGTTTTACAGTGTCTACTGGAGAGATATGCTGCCGTCCAGGGCGGGAGCAGCTGAGGGCAGCACGTAGGGAGTAGTCAGTGTTACACCTGACGGCCCAGTATTTGTCAAACCAGGTAATGCCAAAGTCTCGCTGAGAGCGGGCACACCTGATCTGAAGCTGCCGACTCTACACGTAGCGAAACTGGAGAAGACATCTCTTGGAAATCCAACACCTAAAGCCCAAGGAGTAATTCAGGTCCCAAAGGTGCCTTCAGGCGCCGGTAAACAAAAGGCCAAAGTTCAGGAAGTTCAAAAGACCAAAAAGAAGGGGACTCACAGGGCATTCAGTCCGGTGGGTGTTGAGAAAGTGCAGCCAGCCCGATTCTAAAGGAGACGACCAAAATATCCTCTCTGGTGCAAACAGCGAAGTTGGAGGTACCAGAGGGAAAAGCCGAGGAAACCAGTTGGGCTGAGGTGGTCGCAAGACCATCCCGGGCCATCGGTATGGCGACTCAAAGAGGGTAACGTCCTTTGTGCATGTTGAGCCCGACACCGGGTCGACGGGTGGAAAAGAAAAAAGCCACGAAACTCAGATTGTCACTTGATATCCAAGATGCTGCACCGCAGACAGCTATAGAGGCAAAAACCGAGACATCGCCTCGGAGATTGCACCCTAGCCGTGAAATTAGCAATGAAGTCAGTAGCGAGTACCAGGGAACCGTCAATATGGTACACCAACACCTGAGGTCTCCCGGGAAAAAGAGGGGAGTTGACGACTAGGATCGCAGAGTCTGATGTCGTTGCATTGACGGAAACTTGGATAAAGCCATATACTGACATGCGCTTTCAGGGATACGCTGCCTACAGACAGGATAGAACAGATGGAAGGCAGGGGGCGGAGTAGCACTTCCAATACGGACCGATATAGGCCATTGAAAGGCTCCTTTCAACTTGGTCTCTGGTAATGTACAGGCTAGATCCTGCTTTATCAGGATCGAGGCGCGGACAGTATGCATTATCCGTATCTACAGGGCACCTCGAGAGACAGAGGAGGAAGACTTTGAGCTCTCGCAAATGCTGGATGTGGTGCCGGCACAGACCAAGGAGTCCATCTTGTTAGGTGATCTCAATCTACCCGAACTACGCTGGGAAAGCGAGATGGCGCCAAGGGGATCAACGGGCGACAAGTTTCTACATTGGGTCTAGTAACATGCACTTACGCAGCTCGTGACGCAAGCTGCTAGACACAGGCGGACATCACCCGTCTATCCTTGATTTAATCATAATGCGGCACCATCTGGAAGTTAAGGAAATTAAGAGGGAACAGCCACTTGGCAAAATTAGTTATGTAGTCCTAAGGGTCACACTAAGACTTAGCAAGGCGCTGAAGGAAACCTTGTTACTTCGGCGCTATAGGAGAATCAATACAGGTGAACTAAAGAGAGCGGCGGAGGAAGTTCAGTGGACACTGAGACACACAAAAGCCTCCGTGGAGGAACACTGAGAGGCCATCAAGTTGGAGTTATTCGAACTTACAGAGGAGTTTGCACCCATGAGGGTGGGCGGCAGTAGAAGTCAACCCCCATGGTGGGAGTCGAAACTCCGCAAGGCTATAGTTACTCGTAGGCTACGATGGGCGGCGTACCAACTGTACAAAACTCAGGGGGCATAGAACAGCTGTAAGATGGCTAAGAACAGAGCTCAAGAGATCCAAAGAGTGGAGAAATAGGCCCTTGAGCGTCGGTTAGCTGCGTCGGTCCGCACAAACCCAAAGCAATTCCACGTCTACGTGCAATCTCACAAACGTATGAGAGAAAGTGTTGCAACATTGGAAGGATCACGCGGCGACTAGCTCTAAACGACGAGGACAAGGCTGACATGCTCTTGGCATTCTTCAAGAGCATATATCGACCAGGAAGTAATTGGGAGGAAAGAATGGGGAGCCCACAGGCGCCTCCAATACCCGAACTTACTGTAGAAGAAGTGTGCGCGGAGTTGCAAAACTTGAATAGAAATAAAGCAGCAGAACCAGGTGGGATTCATCCAACAATCGTTCAGCCTCTGGCCGAGTTCCTGAAGGCTACGGTGACCAATGTGTATGAAACGTCACTTAGAGAGGGAATTGTGCCGGGAGACTGTAGGAGAGCATCAGTGGTAGGAGTTTACAAGAGTGTACCCCGGCATAAGGCCAAAAATTACCGGCCGGTTAGCTTGACTTCAGTACTGTGTAGTTGCCTGGAGCGAATAGTCAGGAAACAGATCTCCAGGCATTTGGTTCAACACAACCTCATATCAAATGTTCAGCATGGGTTTGTGGCGGGATTATCCTCTCTGACGAATCTCCTGCTGTTCCTCGATGGGGTAACCAAGCGCCTGGACGAAGGGCAGTCGATTGCGGTCTGCTACTTGGACTTCGGCAAGGCGTTTGATTCTGTGAACCACAGATTTCTGGACGTCAAACTGCAGTCTGTGGGAATTGTTGGAAAGGCAAGACAATGGATAAATAGTTTTTTAGCAGGGCGAACCTTTAGTGTTTAGGTGGGTAGTCATGTTTCAAAACCCGAAGGTGTAACAAGTGGGGTGCAACAGGGCTCGATGCTCAGCCCTCTGCTCTTCTTCATCTTTATCAATGGCCTAGCACGTGGGCTTATAAACCCCACCTTTATGTTTGTCGATGACGTCGAGATAGCTGGAGTAGATATAGAACTTGACGTGTCAGCAGCACAAAACTGGTCATGCATATGGGACCTTCCACTAAACCTCACCAAGTGTCAATGCTTGACCACAAATACAGGAGCCAGTAAGAATGGTGTAGTTTCGTTGCAAGTGGTCCCGCAGGTCAAAGACTTGGGCGTTATAATGGACAACAGTTTCAAGCCGTCGAAGCGGTGCATCGCAGCAGCCAATATGGCCGGGAAGGAACTCCTTCGAGTTAGATCCATTATGTCGTGCAGAGAGCCGGAGATTTAGGTTCCGATATATCAAGCCATAGTTGGGCCGCATATGGAGTACTGCGTGCAGGCCTGGGCATCGTACTACCACAAAGATATAGACTGTCTGGAGAAAGTGCAGGGGCTAGTCACTAGAATGGTGACTGGGCAGGGGGGTTTGGCTACACAGAACGTCTCCGTGACCCCAGACATGTTCTCGATGGAAAGAAGGCGCATTCGTGGGAATTTGATGAAACCTTCAAGGTAATGAAGGGACTGTCAGGAATAAATCGAGAAGACCTTTTCTCTCCGATCCCTGAGAGAGGCACAAAGGGGCATAGCTTTAGGTTACAAAAAAAGCATTCGAGGCTCCAAATTTGGGCGAAGTACCTCTCGAATAGAGTGGTACCCTATTGGAATAGGCTCCCGGAAGACGTAATAGATACCACAACAGTGAAGGCTATTAAGAAGGCAGTAGACACATGTTGGGCGGCAGTATACCCCGAGTTGTGTTAAGCAGCTTTTGGGGTAAGACTCAATTTACTCATTGTTCCCACCTTTCTCTGCTAGGGCTGATACCGCACACATTTCTGCCTTTCAGAAAAAGAAAATCACGCAGTGTTGGGAGCTACGAAAACGTTCCGACAACACAACTATCTGGAATTACGGTTGGCTCTAGCCGCACAAAGTCCTGTGAAAACCGAACTGAAGTGAACTGAACTGACAGCCGACAGCACTTACTGCGAACACCGCCATGTACGCAGACGATGTAAAGCTCCGGGGTTCTGACGTTGAGAACCTGCAAATTGCAGTTGATGAAACAAAACGCTGGAGGATTGGACACTCCCAGTTAATGCTGATAAACGGGTGAACATGTCTTTCGGCAGAGAGACTGGTCACGCGTTTTCCATTACCGGAGCACCCACACTGCCAAGGGTTGGCCGACACAAAGTGCTCGGTTTCTGGTTAGATTGTCACTTGTCCTTCTCTCACCATCACCAACTTGCGAGTAATTATGCCTTTCGCGTCCTAAATACGATTCAAAGGTCCTTCCCGCGCATATCTAGGGATGATTTCTCCATAATTTTCGGCAGGTATATCCAAACTCTGCTGGAGTACGGTAGTCAGATAGTGCACCCTGGTCTTGTCCGAGACCGTGAGATCCTAGAAGGAGTTCAGATGGCCTCCACCAAGGCAGTAAGGGGTCTATCCCATCTACCTCATCCCGTCCGCCCATCACTCCTCGCTCTCTATCCCCTAGACTTAAGAAGCACAAGACGTGACCTATTTTCATGTTCCACCTTTTTGAATCAGGTCAAAGCGATTGCTTCTTCTCCGTCTGTCCAGCCTCTTCTTTCCGTGGTCACAGCAGGAAGGTTTTCAAACCGAGGCCACGCAATTCAGTAAGGATTAACTTTTTTAGCTATAGGGTTATTACTTTGTGGAACGCACTTCCGAAAGATAGTGTTCTCTCACAGAACAAAACTATCTTCAAGAAAAACCTAGACCTCTACCCGAGTCTCTCCTAATAATTCCTTGTCAAAAAAGCGAAATAAATGTATTTTATTGCATATATGTTCATGAAAGTCGCACTCCCACTCTGATTAAGGCACTGTCCACAGTGAGGCACTGCGCGACGTTACGCGTATTTTGTTTTTGCTGCCACCCCCAACGCCCCTCGCTTCCTTTTACTCCCGATTCAGCACGGTGAATCCGACAGAAGATCAAAGGTTTCCTCGAGAACCGGGACAATTTGGCTCAAAGCCTCGAACCCGTGTCGTACTTCAACACTTGAAAGAGACTCTGTGACCCGAATCCTTTCTCGTTGAAAAGGAGGAGAAGTCGAGGGGATCTCATAGAAACGTCCAAGGTAATGAAGGGCCTTTATGGCCTCAGACCAGATAGTCTATTCCAAGTGACCGAAGATTCCAGAACAAGGGGACATGGAAAGAAGCTGATGAAAGCCCGAGCTAGGTTGATGGCTAGATCGCACTTCTTCAGCAACAGGGGTGTGAACAGTTGGAACAGTTTGCCTGGTGGAATGATAGATCTGCAGAAAGTTCAATAGTTCAAAGGTGCCCTAGATCGCAAGTGTTCAGTTCAGTTCAGTTCAGTTCAGTTTGCACAGGAAAGGTAATGGCCACGGCCAATCAGGCATCCAGAATTCCTTCGATGGTATGCACACCAGTTACGCACCCACCACTGCCGAGTGTATTTCGTCGAATACCCGCTAAAAATGAGAAAGAAACGGAAAACCTCACCGCACATCAACTGCGAGAGATATTATGCATAGAGAGCGTTCACTCAGACTGTATGCAATGAATAAAACGTCTATTAAAACATATTCCAGAAGGACCACAGTGCTACCCGTCATCTGTTACGAACGTTTGAGCAATGCGCAGCCAAATTCGCAACGGATCCCGAAATCAAAAGAGGATTATCCGTGATATTCTACGGTACTAGATTATTACATAAACAATGACATAAAAATATACAAACCTCAATAATACGATCACAAGGACTCAACAACGAGAAACCGAATAGCAGCGTGTGAGCAAACAGCATGTGCGTCACGCAGGTCCTGAACAAGGATGCCCCAAAGTAGCTCTCTGGGTGCGAACAAACAACAATTGGTCCACAAAAACAACCAGTTCGTAACAACAAGTCAATAGTGTAGGCAAATGAGTGATGTTAGGAAAAACACTGAATCGCGAGGAAAAAAGGGGGATTTTCTACGATCGGCTGTTACACCGCCAAACAAAATCCTCCTGGAACCTTACCAGGGTCAAAGGTTCTGTATAAAGGTATTGATTTGGAGAACACAGTTTGCCAAACAAGCTCGTTTTCAGTGATTCATAATCATGCCATTACATCACAATATATTACGACAAGTCAAAGGGTTGAACCAATTAGATAAATGGGAAGTGACAAAATTAATAATGAAAGGGGGTGGGGGAGGGGGAGAAAACAAATGTAATCCGGGCTTAAATCAAAACCGGATGTGTGGCTAGCATGCGACACTTTGCCGGTCTTGATTGCCGACCCCGAACCTTATACAGCGCGCGGAAGGCCTCAGCCACGTTCACTGCGTGATTAGTCTGCGCAAGGTGTGAAACGACAGCGCTAGTGAGTGACTTAACTGCTCCAGTGTTCAAACATGCAGGATGGTGTTTGTGGATGCGTTCAGAAAAACGCCTGGTCGTGCGGCCAATATAAGTTGTTCCACAGGAACAAGTGAATGAATAAACACAAAATAAGGCTGCAGAATCAGGCACTTTTCTTTCAACCGCAAAAGCACTACCGGCCGGGATTCGAACAGAACCCTGAGCTTAGCTGCGTAGAACGTTTTGCTGATTACCCCTGACAATCTTCTCTGCACAGTCTCTGCCAACGTATCACCCTTGAGTGGCAAAGAGATGTATATCGGCTTTCTTTCCACCCCGAACTTCCTTGGGGTTTCCACTTTAACTCGCATTATCTTCTCAACCAGCCGGTCCCGGTAGCCGTTTTGGATGAAAGTTGTTCGCACCGTTTGCATCTCTTCTTCAACGGTGTCCTCCGAACATATTCTTCTTGCCCTGTTTATGAGGCATTGAATTAGGTTCTTTTTAATCTTTAGAGGCACGAAGCTGTGGAAGTGAATGTTTTGCCCATTCCACGTTGCTTTTCTATGTACCGACCGGCTGACTGAGCCGTCTTCAAGGCGGTTCATCCGAACTTCAAGGAAGGCGATTGTATTATCTGACTCTGTTTCTATTGTGAAACGTAAATTTGTGTGAGCTGAGTTAAAGCTGCCCAACAGCTGGCTTATGTGTTCTCATGAGTTGATAACACAGAAAATGTCATTCACGTAGCGTTTGTATACAATACAGTTTTGGATTGCAGATTCAAGTGGGCCATTTTCTAACTTTGCCATAAAGACATCCGCAAGTAGTGATCCGAGTGAGGAGCCCAATGCTACCCCATCCTTTTGACGATAGATTTGGTTGTTAAATTTAAACTGAATGTTGTATGTGCAGAAAAATAGCAACTAATTCAAATCTTCTAGGGGTATGCCTGTCTCAATTGTGTTCCTTTCAATGTAGTCACATAGGAAATCGATAGTTTTACCTATTGGGACGCTGGTAAAATGTGAACTGACGTCTAATGAAAGCCTCCGACAGCCTTTCACGTTAGGGTTGGTTGGTTGAACACTGGAGCAGTTAAGTCACTCACTAGCGCTGTCGTTTCACACCTTGCGCAGACTAATCACGCAGTAAACGTGGCTGAGGCCTTCCGCGCGCTGTATTAGGTTCGGGGTCGGCAATCAAGACCGGCAAAGTGTCGCATGCTAGCCACAGCTGAGGCCGCCAGCATCCATCTCCACAACCCCCCTCTATGCGCTCAAAGACAATTTGTATGTGCCCTTAAGCTTCCCTGGCCCTCCATCCACCCTGAAACAGTCCATAGAACAGATGAAAACTGAAAATACATGAGAAAACAATACACATCCGGTTTTGATTTAAGCCCGGATTACATTTGTTTTCTCCCCCTCCCCCACCCCCTTTCATTATTAATTTTGTCACTTCCCATTTATCTAATTGGTTCAACCCTTTGACTTGTCGTAATATATTGTGATGTAATGGCATGATTATGAATCGCTGAAAACGAGCTTGTTCGCCAAACCGTGTTTTCCAAATGTGTTCATTTGGAATTTTCCGACAAACGTACTGATTCTTTCTGCCTGCCTATGCCCTGCTGTCAGTGCGCGCGCCTAATGCTCGTCGTCAGTGTTCTGTTACTGGTCGCACCTAGCCCATTGGCTACATGGACGTGAGGCTAGTCTACATCTTCCGCAAGACCAAATGACCGATGGCGGGCGTGAAGGGGCTACGTAGATGCTGTCCTTGTGAAGGGCCGTACTGTCCTGGATGTATGTGCTTGAGTAAGTGTGTGTGTTCCGGGGTGTACAATGCAATCACAGATATGACTACTCATCAAAGGAGGACTCTCTGCAGTGTCAACAAAAGACTGTGTGGCAAGAAAAAACGAGTAAAATGTAGCATGTGTGTGACCTAAGCTCCGCTACTTCTGCATATGCAAGGGTCATTCGGTAACGTCAACAAAAGCAAACAACGAACACTGTCACATGTCTGGTAGGGTTACGGGGTGTAGAGTGCGTCGTGCATTTGTGCATGTGTCGGGATGTACAATGGGATCGCATTCATCACCACATATCGGAAAAACCTTCTGTAATGTCAACGAAAGGCCGCGAGCACCTTAACGTGTTTGACGGAGATTGTGTGGTATATATGTTGTTGTTTTGTCCACCTCGATGACTAGTGTGAAAAGGTCTACTGGGCCTCGGGGTTATCAGCTCCTCCGCCTTTGCTCTCGAGTAGGTTAATACTGCGTATGTCACGAATGAGCACTCCGTTAGCTGTCTTCACCTTCACCGTTCTTATCACTCCGTCAGTGCTTTCGATGGTTTCCGTAACTACTCCCAAAGACCAAGTGCCGACATGTGCGCGTTCGTCGGCAATCATAACCACATTCCCAACTTTGAATGGCCTTGTTTTCACCAGCCACTTTGTCGAGTCTGCAAAGCCGGTAGGTACTCCCGCAGCCATCGCCTCCAGAAGACCTTGGCCAGATAGTCCGCTTGCTTCCGTCCGTGGAGGTAGCTCCCGCGAAGGTTTACCGGCCCTTGGAAACCCTCGTTCGACCTTAACGTCAATAAGTCGTTCGGGGTGAGCGCCAGGTGGGTGGGGTCGCCGTTCATTACTGGAACCAGGGGGCGGTTGTTCAGAATTCTCTCCACCTCAGTCATGACGGTGTTCAGCGTCTCGTCGTCGGGCGGATGCTGCTCCATGATTGACAGCAATATCCGTCTGGCAGACCGGATCATGCGTTCCTGTGTGCCGCCTCGGTGACTGGCCTGTGGGTGGTTGAAATGCCATCGTATGCCGTAGGCCACGGTTCGATCCTGCAGTTCGTCCCTGTTTATGTTCTTGTGCCAACGCTGCAATTCCTGGTGAGAGCCCACAAAGTTCGATCCTGTATCTGAGTATATATCGGCTGGTACGCCTCTTCGGTTGATAAATCTCTGCAAGGCCCGTAGAAACGAATCGGTCGTCATCGAATGTGCGACTTCTAGGTGTACCGCACGTGACTTCATGCACGTCATGATACATCCGTATCGCTTTTCTAATCTTTTCCCGCACTTGATCCACAAGGGCCCGAAGTAGTACAACCCGGTGTCACTAAACGGCCACCAGCCTGTAGTCACCCTGCATTCTGGTAGTGGGGCCATAAGTTGTTTGCCCGCCGCTGCATTGCGTCTCCTGCATTGCACACACCGTCGGATTACGCGTTTTACAGTCTCTCGTCCTCTCAACAACCAAAGGCGCTTTCGGATGACGTGACTTTCCCCGGCATGTCCCTCCACGGCGTGGACGTGCTGAATCATTAGCTCTACTACAGGTTGTCTCGCAGGCAGCAGTATAGGATACTTTGTGTCGAAGCTCAGGTGGGCTTTGGTCAGCCTACCATCCACCCGCAGCAGTCCGTCGATGAGTTTGGGGTTTAAACGCTTCAGCTCGCCTCCTGGAGATGGTATGTCTTTATTGGTTGGTCCCACTTCTTTCGCCTTCTCGAGTTCTGGGGCGAAAGCCTCGCGTTGTATCATTCTGAAAATATCGTACTCTGCCGCTTGTAGTTCATCGGGACTTATCGGGCCGACCCGTATCCGACCTGAGGGCCGTAGCCCTTTCATGACTAGTAAATTTCTCTTGAACCTGGTTAACCAAACTAGCGAACAAAGCGTCTTCATCCAGGAAGAAAACCTGACCAGTCGCGATAGAATGGACGACGCTTCGACAAAGTTGGTTGCTATCACTACGCCTTTGATCTCCAGTTCCACTTCCGTAGGGGTTTTTAATTCGAACACGGGCCAGTCCTGTTTGGGCAAGTGCAGGAAGTTTGACCCTCTCGTCCACGTGTCTAGTTCCCTGAAGTTGTTCGCACCTCGGGAGCACAGGTCAGCTGGATTATCGCCACACCGGACATGATTCCACTGGTTCATGGCTGATTCATCGTGGATAATCGTGAGTCGGTTAGCAACGAAAGTACTAAACCGGCTCCGGACGTTGTTAATGTAGTAAAGTACTATCGTTGATTCCGTCCAGAAGCTCACCGACCAAATGTAGAGATCGAAACATCTCTTCACAGCCTGCACCACCCTGACTGCCAACACGGCTGCGCTGAGTTCAAGGCGTGGGATCGAGACCGACTTCAGTGGAGCAACGCCGGCTTTGGCGAACAGGATCCTCGTGGTATATTGTCCATCTCCTGTGCACCATCGTCCGTACACCGCAGCTCCATAACCGACTTCGGATGCATCGGAAAAGGCATGTAGTTCTCCAGTCCGCGTTGTATGGCCCGGAGTCAAACATCGTGGGATTCTTATGTCCCCTAATTTCTTCAAGGTGTTCAAAAATTCTTCCCAGTCCAACCGGTACCCTCGGTCCAGTGACTGGTCCCAATCAACTTTCTTACGGCACAGCAGCTGCATCAAGATCTTTCCGGGTAGCAGCCATGGTGAGACGAAACCGAGCGGGTCGAACAAACTTGAGCCGGCAGATAGTATGCCACGACAGGTTATTGGCAGCTCGGGAACGTTTAGCTCGAAAACAAAGTCGTCCGCTTCCGCGTCCCATTGTATTCCTAAAGTGCGCTCGATGGGAAGTGGAGAGCCGTCCAAACCTCTTACCCTTTCGGCCTTTTCGTGATACGGGATGACCTTCAGCACTTCTGAAGCGTTCGACATCCATTTAGTTAGATGGAAGCCACCCTCTTCCAGCAATCTCGTCGGACCCCTGAACTGCTCTAGAGCTGATTCCACATCATTGAATGACCCAAGGTAGTCCTCGATGCAGAAGTTCCTGATGACGCTATCTACTACCGTTCGATGTACTAGATCGCCATGTTTGTTCGCCGATTCTCGGAGGGCGTAGTTTGCACAAAATGGTGACGATATGGTTCCTAAGGGGTGGACGGTCATCCTGTAATTCACCACTGCTTTGTCCCGGTCGCTCCCTTCCCACCACAGGAAACGCAAAGCATCTCGTTCTCCTACCGGAATCTTCACCTGATGAAACATTTCCCTAATGTCGGCAGACAAAGCCACTTTACCCACTCTGAAACGGCACAAAACGTCGATCAGTGGTGTGGTCCAGTCAGGCCCTTGTAATAGGCGATCGTTTAACGACTTGCCCTGGATCTTGGCCGCACAGTCGAAAACCACCCGCAGATTTTCGGATTTCTTGGGGTTGAAAACTGGGTGGTGAGGCAGATACCAGATACCCCTTTTGCTGTCGGTGTTGGCAGGCACCTTTTCAAAGTAGCCGAGGGCCTCGTTTCGCTTCATCAAATCCGCGTATCGTTCCCACAGATTCTGGTCTCGAATGAAGCGTTCTTTTAGTCGTAGTAATCGTTGGAGAACATAATTTCTGTTGTCAGTCCACGGGTCGACCGGTGTGCGCCATGGGAGGGGAACCTCGAACTGTTTTTTGAGGCCTTTATTGCCTTGTCGTACCGTTTGTAGAGCGGAGTGATCCTCTTGAGACAGCGTCGGTCTTTCGTCTCCAATGTCATGAAACTCCTTTTCATACAGCCGTTGCAGATGATACTCTATGCGGTCCGTTTCGGCGGATAAGTAATTCACGGAACCGCGTACCCCTACTGGACCGTATAACATCCATCCCAGAGCCGTGCGCACGGCATAAGGTGCCTGGCGGTTGCCCACTCTCTGGTCAAGCACCCAATGTGCCTCTGGCACGTCGCGGCCGATGAGGAGATCCACTTCATCATCTTCCCAGTCTACAACGGTTACATCCTGCAGGTGGGGCCACCTGGTCAAGATGGCGTTCACCGACCTTGGTGCTCGCATGGGGAGATCCGCTAACGTGAATGCCTCCGTTGGTTCAATTTCCTCGTTAGTGTCTAGAGAGATGAGTTGCAGCCTCAATCTACCGGCGGTCATTACCTGTTTTCCTCCCACCGTGCTCACTGCCAACGACGTCGCACCTTTAGCGAGTTGATGTTTGTCGGCAAACCGCTCTTTCACTAGAGTAGTGTCGGATCCACTATCGACGAAAGCCAACGCTTTGACCACCCCAGTCGGGGTCACTATCCCCACGGCCACTACGCCTAAACGTACCGGTTTACTGGCAGATCGCGACGCTGAACAAATAACGCTGGGTTTGGTACTCGCCTCGGATATGGTTACTCTCGCCCGATGCAGCAACCGATGGTGTCTGCCCGTGCAGCCCTCGTAACCACATCGGTTCCTTGTCCTACAGGCTGCTGCCCGGTGCGTGGTGTTGAGATAGATAAAACATGCTCCTGCCATCCTCTCCATCCCCCACCGTTCGTCTATTGCGGCGTTGCCGAACTTGGGGCATTCTGGTAGTCCATGGCTAGTACCACAGGATCTGCAATTGGGTTGCGCAGTAGCATCGCGTGAAATGGCATGTATATTGGTCCAAGGTTGGTATTTTGGATGTTCCCGTGCAGGGGTTTGAGCTTGGCTAGTACTGGGCTTGCTTGCCCGTTTGGTGTCCCGGATGAGTCGGCCGAACCTGCTGTCAGCTATCTTCGTTTTCCTGTCCAAGTACTCTGTCAGGTCTTCGAAGTTAGCTTTCCTGTCGCTTCGGCTTATCCGTTCTGCTTCTTCCGACCACCGACCCTGTAGTTCGGGAGACAGGTGACGGACTATGTTTTCTAAAGTGTGCATGGCATCTAGGTCAGCCCTGTAACCTAAATGGTCGAGGGCTATTGAGCAGTTTTGCACCTTAATCACCAGGTCGGCCATTGTGTAGACGTCGCCCCTGGTTCTCTTTGTCTCTACCATCACGCCCTCTATTAGGTTATGGGCTAGTTTGAACGGTTGGCCAAACAAGTCCCTTAGAATCTTCCTCGCTCTTGTGTAGCTTTGTTCCGGGTCCAGCATGGTACATCAGTCGATAGCTTCTCTTGCTCGGCCTCGGCAGTAGTGAGTAAGGTAGAGAAGCCTTTTCCCAGGGTCGGTTACCTTATTTTCAACGAACGTCTCGAACTGCTTGACAAACTTGCAGTATCGTTCAGCTCGCCCGTTGAAAACCGTTAGTTCCACTCTAGGCAGATCGATCGATGGTGTTTTATAGTCGGCGACCGGCGTGGGGTTCCCTATCTTATTGCAACCTGATCTATCGGAAGTGTCGAAGTCGCTGGTCTCATGCTCTCGCTCTTTCTGTGTGCACTTCTTCTGTGCTTCCTGTGCCTGTAGTCTAGCCGATAGTAACTGTTGTTCTAGGTCTAGTATTCTCAGCCTATATAAAACAACATCCCTACGATCCATATTGCTCTCATTAACACATGAACTAGCACTGACAGGATTAGGCGATCTAACATTAACTAAAGAATCAAATGTACCCAAAACCTCCCCAGAGACTTGCCGTGTTACTTCCTGTCCGGATCTCAATGTTTTCGATCCTTTTCTTGGCATTTTGCGTGTTTTTCCTCGTTCCAAATTGATTTCTTGATTATTGTAAAAATGTTTAAGCAATGCGTAGCCAAATTCGCAACGGATCCCGAAATCAAAAGAGGATTATCCGTGATATTCTACGGTACTAGATTATTACATAAACAATGACATAAAAATATACAAACCTCAATAATACGATCACAAGGACTCAACAACGAGAAACCGAATAGCAGCGTGTGAGCAAACAGCATGTGCGTCACGCAGGTCCTGAACAAGGATGCCCCAAAGTAGCTCTCTGGGTGCGAACAAACAACAATTGGTCCACAAAAACAACCAGTTCGTAACAACAAGTAAATAGTGTAGGCAAATGAGTGATGTTAGGAAAAACACTGAATCGCGAGGGAAAAAGGGGGATTTTCCACGACCGGCTGTTACATCATCCATCTAGTTGATGTAATCAAGGCTCACTACAAGGAAAGATCTCGTATCACTTGCGATCTAGGGCACCTTTGAACGATTGGACTTTCTGCAGATCTATCATTCCAACAGGCAGACTGTTCCAACTGTTCACACCCCTGTTGCTGAAGAAGTGCGATCTAGCCATCAACCTAGCTCGGGCTTTCATCAGCTTCTTTCCATGTCCCCTTGTTCTAGAATCTTCGGTCACTTGGAATAGACTATCTGGTCTGAGGCCATAAAGGCCCTTCATTACCTTGGACGTTTCTATGAGATCCCCTCGACTTCTCCTCCTTTCCAACGAGAAAGGATTCGGGTCACAGAGTCTCTGCTCGTACGTCTTACCCCTCTGCCCCTCAACCATTCGCGTGGCGAGACGCTGGACTTTCTCGAGGCAGGCGGCGTCGTTTTTGTAGAGGAGTGGCCAAGGCCGCACACTACCTTCTAAGTGGGGTCGTACTATATCCGTGTAGATAGGTACGAATACCTCCGGCTGCCGGCAAGGCAAAGCTGATCGCAGCCTAAAGAGCTCCCCACGAGCTTTAAGCGCAGCGGCGTTGCACTGCTCTGACCATTTGAAGTCACTGTTCATGAAGACCCCAAGGTCTTTAACCCTACTGACTGCCTCCACGGTGAACAGCCCTTGATCATGAGCGACAGTTATGCTCTCTGTTGTCCTTGACAACAAATGGCTTTTTTCAGCGTTCAGAGGTAAGTCCCATTTGTATGCCCAGTTCAGGACCGTACCTATTTCCCTGCCTAAGTGCGCCCTACCCTTAGATTCAACAACCTCCACATCATCCGCAAAAATAAAGCTGGGCGATTGAAGAGCGAATGCCAGGTCATTAATAGATAACAAGAATAGGACCGGGCTTAGGACGAGATATTTCCTCTTAGTGAGCCTTGAGTATATCAACTAGATGGATGACGGGTAGCACTGTGGTCCTTCTGGAATATGTTTTAATAGACGTTTTTGTTCATTGCATACAGTCTGAGTGAACGCTCTCTATGCATAATATCTCTCGCAGTTGATGTGCGGTGAGGTTTTCCGTTTCTTTCTCATTTTTAGCGGGTATTCGACGAAATACACTCGGCAGTGGTGGGTGCGTAACTGGTGTGCATACCATCGAATTAATTCTGGATGCCTGATTGGCCGTGGCCATTACCTTTCCTGTGCAAACTGAACTGAACTGAACTGAACTGAAAAGAACGCAACTGCGGTACACCAGCGGTGCGGTCGTCTCCCGCGGTGAGTGTAGCTGTTTTTGAAATTTTTAGAACACACAGCTCGTCCTTCTCCATTTAAGTTTATCTTTATCTGTGCTGACTGGATCCTGAATAATGTCAATGCCCCCCACCATTGATATAACCGCTTGCTCAGATGAGGCTACTTTCCCCATGAGGCAGTGCGATTCCCCCTCTGTGGCCAATGCCTCACTCCTCAATCCGGACGAAACGGTCCTTCATAATGCGCTGGCAACGGATGCACTAAAATGTGCAGTCCAAAGTCAGGCTGCAGAGATAGCCGAGCTAAGGGCCACCGTCCGCACCCTTAAGGATGAGCTGTCCAGCCTGAGGAGTTTGGTAATCAAATCCCTCCCGGTGTCCCAGGCAGCCGATCAGGTTTGTAGAGTTTCTGAGCAGCAAATTCTTGACGCCGCAAAGATTTTACAAGATACCGAGATTTGCTCCAAGCGAGTCATCCTTTGGGGCCGCTTCCTCAGTTCAGATCACCCTCATGACACCTACGCTCAGGTGTTTAACCGCCTTAAGCTCCCTCTCCCACTTAAAGGTCGGTCCACTTGGTTGGTAACCAAACGCACCAACCGGGTTCACGGTATTCTCATTGTAATGGGTTCCACAGATGCAGCCAAACGAATTGTTTCCCTGGCCGCAAAGCTCAAGGAAGAAATTAAAGGGCTCAAGGGCGTATCCATTGATAAGCCACTTCATCTGAGGCTCCGCAGTGAGAAGGCTAAGCCAAAAATTCTACAAAATGCTGATCCTAAGCTCAGAGTGCTGCCAGTTGTCCAGGTAACTCGCCTTGAGGACCGAGCTGCATGCCCACCATCCCTCGCTTCCCTACTGACACCATTTCCCGTCGCCGAAAGTACTCCCAGTAGTAGGCCTAGTGCCACTAAACATCTGTCGCCTACAAAAAGCATCCCAGGCCCCATCATAGCCAACAAGACTGTTTCAACGGACGAGACTCACTCATCCTTGAACCCAGACATGAACCTGCAACCTGTCTCTACTGAAAGAAGCAGTGAGGAGGTTAAAGCACCAGATAATATATCTGGTGTTGTCATGAAAAATAAGCTCACCAACAAGAGAACTCAGAATAGGGCATCAAGCAGTGCGCAGAAGGGCAAACCACAAAAGGCAGCCCACCCTTTTCGGAGACCGAAGGATGTAGGCCGTCCACCTGGATTGATACCCCCCAGGTTACTAGACATCAAAACCTACCGGTCCCCCCAGCAGTCTGCTTACCCTTTAGCCCCCCAATATCTTCAGCCCCCGACTCTCCCAGGACCTCCTTTCCATCCCCAAATCCCCCTCTTTCCCCCTCCTCAAACCCAAAACCAGCTGCCTCTGGCGATTCTGCAACAACTCCTGAGCATGTGCTCAAGTGTTTTTACAGCAATTGCCTGAGTGTGTTGAATAAGATCCCGGAGCTTCGGCAGCTTGCAGTAGATAAGGAGCCTCAGATCATAGCCCTCACAGAAACCTGGCTCACCCCTGACATACTTGATGCCGAAATATCCATTCCGGGATACTTCACAGTAAGGCGGGACTCCAGTAGAGGTCGTGCCGGCGGGGTCATCATATACTACGATAATTCGATCCCTCCTCCCACCTTACTGACAACACCAACCTTTTCATGTATTGATTGTCTGTGGGCCGTGTTTAACCTCTCTAGGACAGATACCCTATTGCTTGGTGTTGTCTACCGTCCTCCCGCATGCAATTCAACTGACAGCATAGGTCTCATAGACTTATTAGGCTCCCTGAAAAGCTATACAGACTTCACCCATCTGTTAGTCACTGGTGACTTCAACTCTCCCAGTACAAATTGGCAAAGAGCTGATGCCCCGGATATCACTTTCGGTAAACCCCTCCTTGATCTCGTACTGAAAAACTCATGGGTGCAGAACGTAAGAGATCCGACTAGATATCGCACAGGCCACGCCCCGTCCCTACTAGACCTGGTCATCACCAATGATCGGTTCCTAATAGATGTGGTGCATTACTTGCCGCCCCTCGGCAAAAGTGATCACATTCTCATTGGATTCGATTATATCGTGAAATGGCCTCCTCTCCCGTCAGAAACTAAAATTTTGAGATCCTTCAAAAGGACCAACTTTGACCAAGTCTGTGCATTTTTTCGCTCCCAGCTAAATTTAACTAACTCAGGTAACTCTGCGGATGAAATGGCAGAGAATCTCAGAGAGTTAATCTCCTTAGCTGATAGGCATTTTGTCCCCGGAATTCGTCGCCCGCAGACCGCTAAGCGACCCCTCCCTCGCCCCATTAGGCGCATTCTAGACGAACGCGCACGCCTCTTTGCTAGATATAAAGCCACAGGCCTTGCCCGTGATGCAGAAGACTTCAGGATCATAAGGAACATATGCAAAGACAAGATTAGGTCCTATCAGAATTCAGTCCAGCGATCTGTACTTGATCGAGCACGGACCAATAAGGCATTTTTCTTTCAGTACATGCGCCGTTTAAGGGGCACAGCTCCGACGCCATTAGCTCTCAAAGATAGTGCCGGATCTCCAATCACTTCCCCTAGCCAAGTAGCCGAGGCATTCAGCTCCTACTTCCGTACAATTTTTAGCTCCTTTCCCATGTCATCCCACCCTACTATGCACCCGTTATCTCTGACCACTACCCTTAACCGCGTAACTATTCCCATTGGTGCAGTCGCTCAAGGCTTCCGACGGCTCAACCAATATTGCTCTATGGGTCCTGACCTAATCCACCCCCGTATCCTCAAGGAAGCCGCGGATACATTAGCTGCTCCTTATGCCTCGCTTTTTCAGCGATGTGTTGACGATGGAGTTTTCCCCCGTAACTGGATCGCACCCATCTATAAGAAGGGTAGTAGACACCTTGCTTCTAGTTACAGACCCATAAGCCTCACTAGCATCCCTAGCAAAATTTTTGAGGGAATTCTTAAGAGTGAGATTCTTTCCCATCTTCATAGAAATAAGATCCTCTCCCCGTCCCAACATGGGTTTCTTCCTGGCAGGTCATGCATCACCAATATGCTTACTGTCATGGATAGTCTAACGAAAGCCTATGATGATGGCCAGCTCTCACACGCTGTATTCATCGATTTTGCTAAGGCCTTCGATAAGGTTCCACATGCCCCTCTTCTTTATAAGCTGCAGACGTACGGGATCACAGGCTCCATGTTGGCCATCCTACGTAGCTTCCTTACCGACCGCACCTTTGTGGTTAAAGTCGGGAATGTTTTGTCCCAACCCTCCCCAGTAACAACTGGGGTCCCCTCAAGGGTCGGTCTTAGGTCCTCTTCTTTTCCTGATCTATATAAACGATCTACCGACAGCCCTTCCTGCGAACATTGCCATGTACGCAGATGATGTAACCCTCTGGAGTTCAAGCGTTGAAGACCTGCAAATTGCAGTTTATGAAACAAAACGCTGGTCCGAGGATTGGAACCTCCCACTTAATGATGACAAATGCGTGAGCATGTCTTTCGGCAGAGAGACTGGTCACACGTTTTCCATTAACGGAGCAACCACACTGCCTAGGGTTGACCGACACAAGGTGCTCGGTTTCTGGTTAGATTGTAACTTGTCCTTCTCTCATCATCACGAACTTGCGAGCAAGTCTGCCTTTCGAGTCCTAAACATGATTCGAAGGTCCTTCCCGCGCATATTTAAGGATGATTTCCCCATAATTTTCGGCACTTATATCCGACCTCTGCTGGAGTACGGTAGTCAGATAGTGCACTCTGGTCTTGTCCGAGACCGTGAGATCCTAGAAAGGGTTCAGCGGGCCTCCACCAAGGCAGTAAGTGGTCTATCCCATCTACCTTATCCCGTCCGCCTCTCACTCCTCAACCTCTATCCCCTTGACGTAAGACGCGTAAGAGGTGATCTGTTTTTGATGTTTCACCTTTTTGAAACAGGTCAAAGCGATTGCTTCTTCTCCGTCTGTCCAGCCTCCTCTCTCCGTGGTCACAGCAGAAAAGTTTTCAAACCGAGGCCACGCAATTCAGTAAGGATTAACTTTTTTAGCTATAGGGTTATTACCATGTGGAATGCACTTCCGGAAGATATTGTTCTCTCGCAGAACAAAACTATCTTCAAGAAAAAGCTAGACCTCTACCTGGGTCTCTCCCAATAATTCTGTCAAAAAAAACAACAAACAAAATAGTTGTCTTTTATCGCATATATGTTCATGAATGCCGCACCCCCACTCAGCTTTAGGCATTGGCCACAGTGTGACACTGAATGAGGTTATATGTATCTTGTTTTCGCTGCCACCCCCGCCCCCCGCTTCTTTTTACTCTCGTTTCAGCTCGGTGAATCCGACAGAAGATCAAAGATTTCCTAAAGAACCGGGACAATTGGGCTCAAAGCCTCGAACCCGTGTAGTACTTCAAGACAACTCTCCCTACCCGTTTGATGGAAAGCTGCGCTACACCGGGTGTCTACCGTTGTGCTTGCTGGATATGTTCTGTTTTGTAATATTTGTGGCATCTCAGCTTATTTTTAGGGAATATGAGTTCAGTTTCCTCTAGGATCAATGTGCTTGCTTGGTATGCAAGAAAAATATTGGCCTTCTAGTCAAAGCCCTGATGTGTGTTTATTGTAAGGGGTGGATTCACCTAAAGTGTGTAAACATCGATGAGGATGTATATGAGTGGCTGAGTTCCTGCAGCTCCCCATTCCTATAAATTCTGTGCACAGACTGTACCACTCCAAATAAATGAAAAGAGGAGAATCTGATACAGCGGCGGTCCAGGCACCCGCGGCACCGTGGGCTAGATAACTTGGAAATTATTGGGAAGTGCTTGTATTTAAAGCGCGCAGCACAGTGCATCATCTGAGTGGAGTGAAGAGACCAATCCTTGAATAAAACTAAGAAGTAAAGTAGGCGTCTCGGTCCCATGGTCACCGAGCTTGATGCAGGGGAATGGTTGTTATAGCCAGTGTTCTGTAAGGTTGATTAGACCTTACTTCGCGGTTTCCTTAGTAAACGCGTGCTTCGGTCTTTCGTACTGCGTGGACCACCTGTACGTTACTCTAATGTGCGGCACTGCACAAATATGTTAACCAGAACAGTATTCTCCGCGCCCCGTGAGAACGAGAAGGCTATTGGGAGAGATAGTGGTTAGCGTATATTTTAGGAGTGTGCGTGAGAGCGTGCGCAAGAGCAACGGTCAAATGGCAACCGCGCTTGGCAGTCAGCGTTCAGTTAAACAATAAACGTGGTAAAAGTATGAACGAAGATGGCAACCGCTACGGGGGCCTCCTCCTAGAAGTCCGACGGAGTTGGGCTTCGATCGTGATGGTAAGCCGGAATTATTGGTTGTCCAGGAACTCCTCATAGCTTGTCCGTTATATTGTTGTTGACGTCGAACGACTGCTGACGAGTTTACCGGTGCCTGCACTTTCGAGGTCCGATGTGCGTATGTCCAACTGTGTTTTGACGCCCACGGGTCTCGTACGAATGCAAGCCGGAAAATGCCTCGTCAGGTCCATCCAAAAAGGCGTCCAGTTGCCGTCTCCAGTGCCAGGCTGACTAATCGTCCCGTTGTCCAGTGAGCGGTTGGCTCCTTGAACGTGCACGGGAGTCAGCCAGGCTACGGATGAAGCCAATGTGACTGTGTAAATCCGTCCGAGAGAGAGCAAGGTAAACTGGAACAAAATAGCGCCTGAGGGCGCCGGCGGATGTTGGACCGTAATAACAACACACAAACGATGTTCGGTGTTGTTGTAGTCGCTGGGAGACCAGAAGGAAATGAAATCATAACTACCGATTGTAATTTCACGGGTCTGTTGTTTGGTAAATCTGTGGCGAACTTCCCAACTTATTGCTAACAGTCGGTTGTAAAAATCGTCACGAAATCGGCGAAGCGGACGGGATTTCGTAGTTGGCGACCGCGACGGCTACTTCGCGTTGCGGGTACGGTTGGAGAATCTGATGGACTAGCTGCCGAGTCCTCACTAGGCGTAATTGGGGGTGGTTCGAGTGGTAACTCGCTCGATGCAGGTGACTGAGCGACTTGAGTGGGTGTAAATTGGCCGAGCGGCTTGCACTCAATGACGGCAGGCTTGAGACGGTCGATAGATACGGTGTCGTGTCGTCCGTTGATATCTATGACAAATGTTTTTGCCCTACGTTTTATCACCCGAAACGGGCCAGTGTATGGCGCTTGTAGTGGTGATCGAACGCCATCGACGCGAAGGAACACGTGAGTAGCGGTTCCTAACGCAGTTGGGACATGACTTGTAGACTGTTGTTCACGCGGCGGACTGGCCTTGAGCACTCGCATGTGCTGCGTAAGGCGCTGAGCATGGTCACCGTAGTCGAAAGTCACGGTTGGTGAGGGGGCTACCAACTCCCCAGGCAGACGAAGTGTACAGACATATACTAGTACGGCCGGTGTTATGTGTAACTCTTCCTTAACGGTACTACGCAGGCTTAAGAGTGCTAATGGTAGTGTTTCACTCCAAAGGGGGTTACCGTTTGCTCGAAGGGCGGCTTTTAATTGCCGGTGGAAACGCTCAACCATACCATTGGCCTGAGGGTGGTAAGCTGTCGTCTTAACATGTTGGCAACCGAGCGTAGCGAGTAGGCTGCCGAAAGCGCCGTCAAAGTGTGGACCGCGATCGGTGGTTACTATTGCCGGGCAACCGAAATGACTAACCCAACCGGTCAGAAAAGCTTTCGCGACCTCTTCCGAGGTGGGACGAGGGATAGGGATGGCCTGCGGCCAGCGAGTGAAACGATCCACGCATGTGAGTATGTAAACGTACCCAAGCGAAGGTGGGAGTGGTCCTACGAGGTCGACGTGCACATGATGAAAACGTGTTTCAGGTTCTGGGAACCTGGCTAACGCTGCCTTAGTGTGCCTATGGGTCTTAACACGTTGACACTGCAGACAAGCACGAGCCCATTGACGGACATCTCGTTTGACATTGTGCCAAACAAAACGCTCAGTTATCAGTTTCACCGAGGCAGTCACACCCGGATGAGCCAGATTATGGAGTGTCAGGAACGTAGGATAACGGTGGGCAGCAGGAACTACTGGCCTAGGGCGACCTTGCGACACATCGCACACGATGGTATTCTGGGAAGCTGGGATAGGCACTGTGGTTAAACTCAAAGAACCGTTTTGCCGAAGTTGTTCGATGTCAGGGTCCATAGTTTGAGCCTGTGCCATTGCGTCTAAGTTGATGTTAGGCGTTTGTGACAGACTTAGCTGATGTACGCGTGATAAGGCGTCGGCGACGGGATTGAGTACCCCAGAGACGTGTCGTATGTCCACAGTAAACTGTGAGACAAAGTCTAAGTGGCGAATCTTGCGTGGTGAGTATCGATCCGAAGCTGACTTCAGTGCGTAAACCAAAGGCTTGTGGTCTGTAAACACCGTGAACGAACGGCCTTCGAGTGCATGTCGAAAATGACGAATTCCCAAGTAGATGGCTAATAACTCTCTACCGAACGTGCTGTACCTTGATTCCGCGGGTTGTAGGCGCTTGGAGAAGAATGCTAAAGGTTGCCAAGAGTCATCTACGAACTGTTGCAGTACTGCTTCAACCGCTGTGTCCGAGGCATCCGTCACTACCGAAATAGGAGCCAAAGGGTCGGGGTGTGTAAGGAGTGCTGTGTTGGCGACAGCATCTTTGACCAAGGCGAATGCGGCTGGTGCCGTGTCGGGAAACACGAACTTCCGCTTACCTCCGCGCAACAGGTCGGTGAGGGGTTGCATCATTTCCGCACAGTGAGGAACAAATCGGCGGTAGAAATTCACCAGGCCGGCAAACTGACGCAACCGGCGAAAAGATTGGGGTTCATGGTAGTCGCGAATAGCGGAAACTATCTGACAGAGGGCGAATACCCGAGGATGAAATAGAATGTCCTATGAAAGTGATATCAGACCGGCCTAATTCGCATTTCGCGATATTGATCGTAACGCCGTGCTGGCTAAGGCGTTCGAAAAGTGCTCGTAAGTGTGTAGCGTGCTCTTGCTCTGAAGAACTCGCCACCAAAATATCATCCAGGTATACGTGGACATTTTCCAAACCACGAGTTGCCTCGTGCATGAACCGTTGAAAGGTCTGGGCTGCATTGCTGAGTCCAAACGGCATTCGCAGAAACTCGAACAGCCCGAAAGGTGTAGTGACGGCAGTTTTAGGGATATCGGCCTCTGCTACCGGGATCTGGTTGTACGCCCGAACCAAATCGATACGGCTGAAGACGGAGCAACCTGATAAAGACGAAGTAAGATCCTGTATATGGGGAATCGGGTATCGGTCAGGGACGGTGACTTTGTTAAGCGCTCTGTAATCACCACAGGGTCGCCAGTCGCCACTAGACTTAGGAACCATATGAAGGGGAGAAGCCCAAGGGCTACTAGAAGGGGGTATTATACCCAGTTCTAGCATATGTTCGAATTCGGCCTGTGCAACACGAAGCTTGTCTGGCGCTAACCGGCGCGGCCTACTGAACACTGGGGGTCCCTTGGTATCGATATGGTGAGTGACACTGGTCGTCACTGCTGGGAGAGGTCCGGCCTGCCGAAACATGGCCGGGTAGGCGGCGATGAGTTCGCCATAAGGTTGGTGTGCCGATGGTTGAACGTAAAAGGGCGTGACGTGATTCACTCGCGAATTATGACCCGCAACAGCGAGAGTGGTCTGACGATCCACCACTCTGCGGCGCCGTGCATCAACTAACAAGTCAAAGTGCTGCAGAAAGTCAATGCCCAGAATTGGGTACGGGACGTCGGCGATGATGAATACCCAACGAAAATTACGCTTTAAACCCAAGTTTAAGGTGAGCGACCGCTGGCCAAACGTTGGGATGGCCGTGCCATTGGCAGCGCGTAGTGTTTAGGCCTGCGGTGTGCTATTGTCGTCTTTCGCTCGGGGGAGGACGCTCACTTCGGCACCGGTATCTACAAGGAATAGGTTATTTGAAATGATGTCCCTTACGTTCAAAAGACGACTATTGGTGTGATACCCGGCTTCGTGGGTCGCCACCACGGGCCGGGGGTTTAGTTTCCCTGATGAGCACCGGGAAACGTACACCATGGTTCGCATCGTTTGGCTCCCTCACCGAAGCGACTGTGGTATTTACAATACCCTTCTTTTGAAGAACCGACGAAACGTCGTCGCAATGTCGGACTATGGAGCCTAGGTGAGCGTGCGCGGTGCCGCTCCTGTGACCCACTTCTAACTACTAGGCGTTGCAGGCTCGCGTCAATTCTAGACAAAACTGACGCGAGTTCGTTAGATGTTGGCAAGGCAGGCACCGTTGCGACGGAGGGCCTGGTTACTCCAGCTACAGCGGGGTTGTATCGTGACATAATGTCATCAGCTATCGCTGCAGTTTCCTCTAGCGAGCATTTGCGCGTGGCACTTAGTAAAACTGGAATGTTATGCGGCAAACGCTGCAGCCAAAGTTCCCTCAAGAGCGGGTCCTCGCCTATCGTCGGTCCTCTCAAGCGCTGCATCTCACGCAGCAGTTCGGAGGGCTTCCTACTTCCAAGCTCAACGTTTTGAAGTTGTTGCATACGTTGGTCTTGCGTTGGGGTCGTGCGGGCAATGACAGCCTCCTTTAAAGCCTCATAGCTTCGGGAAGAGATTATTACGTCCCTTACTTGCATTGTGACCTCCGGCGGGAGGCGGCCTGCTACCCAACTGAAACGGCTGGCGTCACTGGTTATACGGCAGTTTTCGAATTCTAACTCAACCAGCTTGAACCAGAGTTCTGGATCAGCAGGTGTGAATGCCGGTATGTGCAGCGTGATCGCCCCAACGGTGGGGTCTGAGCAGGATTTCAGTTCGGCAGACATAGCAATTACTTTATGGAATACAGACGGGAAAAGAAATCAACGACCAATGGGGCACTATAGTCTTCGCGAGAAAAAAAATCACGACGAATTAGACGCACAAAATATGTATGGACGAAAAAAAAATTATTTGGTAAACCGACCAACAAAAAATCAACAGATAGGGAAACAATAAAACACACAAAAACGTACGCGGACGGGACCTTCAACGGTAGAAAACAAGGAAACTCACGTGACCTGGGGATCACGTCGGGCTCACCAATTGTAAGGTTGATTAGACCTTACTTCGCGGTTTCCTTAGTAAACGCGTGCTTCGGTCCTTCGTACTGCGTGGACCACCTGTACGTTACTCTAATGTGCGGCACTACACAAATATGTTAACCAGAACAGTATTCTCCGCGCCCCGTGAGAACGAGAAGGCTATTGGGAGAGATAGTGGTTAGCGTGTATTTGGGAGCGTGCGCAAGAGCAACGGTCAAATGGCAACCGCGCTTGGCAGTCAGCGTTCAGTTAAACAATAAACGTGGTAAAAGTATGAACGAAGATGGCAACCGCTACAAGCCCCAGGTCCCACGCCGAAGTGGCTGCAGACGCTACAAACAGCCAATTGAGGGCAGTGAAAAAGCAGCGTCGAAAGATATCCGTGGTTACCGACAAGGCCGAAGTAGCTGTAAATTCGGAAGACAATACTTCTGTTCCGAAGGTACGAATGCACCCGGCGGAGATACAGACCCCGGTTCAGGGCAGACGGAAACCATGGGTCAGTGGAAAACGGCAGAGCCACGTCAACGGACGGCACCGCCACCAAGGACCCAATGCTTCCTAGTCGTGAATCTGCCGGAACCAGTCGAGTCGGCATCACAAAGTAGATTAGATCTCGACGTGTCTCTTCTACGGGACATATTCGCCAAGATATTCTCCACGAATAAAAGGAACCTGGCAAATAATGTGAAGGTTAAAGCCGTTTTTCGCTTAGGGAAAATAAATGAGACTGGTAACCCTCGTCCGCTCAAGGTGGTCTTGGGATCCGATGAGAAATGCCGCTGGGTGCTACAGCGGTCCTACAGACCAAAAGGAAAGAAGCAGCGACTCCTTCGAGATCTTGACCCCGAGGAAAGAGAGCGGCGCCGGTTAGCGTTGAGAAAGCTCCGCGAACGCCAGGCAAATGGAGAAACAGGTCTTTTTATCCAGGATTTTCGTGTTCAGCGGAAGCGTCTTCAACTGAGGTGGGAACCGTTCACTCTCAACAGCATCACCAACCAGGTGGCCGCGACAAGGGAGGTACAATGAGGATCCGTACGGAGAGGGGAGACAGAAGAGGACGTGCATTTATCATGCCGTCTAATTCCAAGCAGCACTGCCCAACGTTTGCCCAATTGGGCTAGGGTTGGGCATGCCCAACGCATCGAAAAAATTGCGAAAAACGGCTATTCACTTTTCGCCAATAAATCCAATTTCGCTCAATCACCTAATATCATTACAGCATTCTCCTTCTTTTCGAGCTTAACCACTAAATTACCCCTATATATGAGCAAAATGGCCATTTTAATAAAAAGATAGATAAATTTGTTAAAAAACAATGTCGGACTTATTTTACAAAAATGCCGCTGATCGCTTCTTCAAGCGATCATCCTAAGCGACGATGTTACTAGTTTTTCTTCACGCTGGTCACGGGATCTGAAAAATTAAGGCATGGAAATGCTGGTATTAGTTACATCATTGTCAAATGAAATGAAAAAGCTGTATTGTGAGTTCTAAATCTTAGACATTTAAAGAACAAAAGTTCCGCACTAGATTATATATATATATATATATATATATATATATATATATATATATATATATATATTATCAGACTCTGAACAAATTTCCACTCAAGAAACGGCTTGGTTACAACAGCGAAACCGGTGATAAATCCCATGTCTAAGTAAGCATATAAACTGATGCAAACGGTAGCAGCTCAAATTTTTAACGAAGCAATTTGCAGGAGATAAAATTGTTATGCGGTACCATACACAGGAGAGTAGCGTACTGTCTTAGCCGTCTTCCTTCGCCCCGATCCCGAGCGTCGATGAACCAGCGCTTTATATGTCTGTCAACGACACGTTGGCTCGTTGGAGAACCGCTCCATCCCTTTTATAGCATCTGATGTTTTGTATGACAGTAAATTTGAACAAAGTACCCTTAAAGGCGGCGATCAACTTATGGTCGTTAACGGCCTTTCGTTGAGGGCTTCCTAGCCAACAACAGTTAAAGGCAACTTCGTCTTCGATGGATGCGAACAGCATGCTACGCACGGTTTCAGCCAAGTCGTAATCCGCAAACAGCTTGAGCGTTGCCACCTGAAAAGGTTCAGTTAAAATGTATATACTTACTTACATCCGAACGGAAGATGCCCGAAACAACGACAGCCCATCTATATTCAGGTCCAGATCGATAGAATTTTGAATAAAATCCATGCTGCTAAGGCACATTTATTCCGTCCGTCAGTCCAATGTGAATATTCCAATGTCTAACTGAATTTTCTCACACGAACGTGGTGTACGAGAAATAGTCCGTGGATCACGTGGGAGACCCGGCACAAACTTGCCCACACAGAAAAGTACGTCTCGCCGCTGTTTCATGCTTAAGTTTGAGGTGACGAATAAGTCAGACAGCGACTGTTGCACCATATCCGTGTTAACGTTAAGGAATATATTTCTTCCGAGTTGTACATCTTCCGTCGCTTGAAAATAACGCAATATAAAAACGATACCGTCTTACCCGATGGAACAATCCCCACGGATGTGCGCGTAATGGAAAGTGTATCTCCACTTATCAGGTCCCCGGGCACTCCTGTTTGTACCTCCGGCGTTCGTGGCGCCGCTTCGAGAAATGCACCGGAAGTGCTAGCTGTAACTGCTGTTCAACAAATCAAATAAAGAAATCCATTATAAGAGTATACTCCGGATTCTTTCTTTGGGACACGAAGTTCTGTGCTCCCACAAACTGGCATCGTGACATATGGGACACTGCACGGAGCCCAGTTCCATCTTTCTCCTCCTACACTTTTGCCACTTGCTCTCTTTCAGCATAACAGAATGTTTCCTATAGGATTGAGAAACGACCAAAGAGTGGGTTTCAACAGGTAACCATTCTATTAATGAGATTTATTTCAAGCAATTAGTACCTACGATACAAGAATTAAACGATGGAACAGTAACAATACAGTCTAAACGATACTTATTCATGACACTCAGACAATTATACTACCTACCGCAACTACGCGCCGATGAAAACACTCACCTGCCGACAAACATTAGGCGAAACCAATAAAGGCCATCTAGTCACGCGGGCAAGCAGTGAAACAAAAAGTGTGCGAATGTCACACAAATTTTTGTCACCTATTTGTAAACAAATTTATATATACAAACGGCTCCCTGCAGTTCAGGAATATCTATGCTATTTACGTTGAAAAGTATCGTCACCGTGCGCCACCCCAAATCTCCGCTGGGCAGTGCCCAACAGGGTTGGGCAATGTGTTACTTGGGATGTCAGAAGTCTGTTGAACAAGCGAGATGAGCTCGAGGCATGGGTGGTTCAGCACTCGCCAACATTGGTCGCCTTGACGGAGACGTGGCTTACCAGTGAGGTTCAGGATTCGGAAGTTGCTATCCCAGGATACACACTTTACCGTGCTGATAGGAGTCAAGCTCGGGTAGAGGAGGCGTGGCGATGTACATTCGAGCCGATTTCCCTTCGCCACAGTTGGATCGCCTGATAGACCCGAAGGGCTTTGAAGAATTTCTTTGGTGTCGAGTGAAGTTGACACCCAGTGGATTTGAGTCTGTCGGAGTCACTTATCGGTCCCCAGAAACAGATCCTCGGGGAATACTGACTGGCATAAGAAGTTGGGCTGGCGATGGTCACTGTCTAATTTTGGGTGACTTTAATTCGCCGAATGTGGAGGGGGAGAACCTACGGTGCAATGCAGGAACGGATTTATTTTCCCGCGAGCTCCTTTCAACGATGCTAGAGCTTTTCTTGTACCAACAAGTCAGAAGGCCGACCCGAACCCAGGATCACGATACGTCTATCCTAGATCTGGTGATATCTCCAAGGCGTTCCGATGTTGGTTAGATTGAGTACCTACCGCCACTAGGGTGCAATGACCATGCAGTGTTGACCATCAGCTGGAAGAGAGAAGCGAAGTTTGTTCCCAGGCCACAGGATGGAATCAACGTCTGGCGAATGCCGTTCCAACAAGGCAGGGAGGCTGCATCCTCGGTGATGTGGTATCCGCCAGAACAGTACGACATAGACAAGGCTTGGGGAGTAATTCGGGATGAAATCCTTCAATTATGCCAAACTTTTGCTCCACCATCCAGACAGCGACCGCATGCAAAAGGCCCACCTTGGTTTGACTCGCAACTTAGGCGTCTTTTGAAGCGTCGGAATCCAGCATCGAAATAATGTCACGCGACTGGAGGGGGATATGACCCATGTCGCGCCATCCGGAGTCAGTGTACCCAAATAAAGCGGGGAAAGCGACGTATCTTCGAGGAGACGTTAGCAATGGGCCCGGTTAGAGCACCCAAAAGTCCATTCGCATATCTGCGACGGAGAACGCGAACCACAACTGCAGTCCCAGCCCTACAGGACGGACACTCGCTGAGAGTTACAGATGAACGCAAGGCAGAGATACTGGCGAGACACTACTTGTCAGTCTATGCTCCTGAACAGAGGCACAATCATCCGTCACACATTGCAGTGGATGCCCCTCAAACGTTGTGCCAAGAACTCACCGAGGAGGAAGTGGCTGCAACCATGCGCACCATCAAAGTCAACCAATCCCCCTGACCTGATGGTGTTCATTCTCTAGTGGTAAAGGAGCTGGCCGATGTGTTAACTCAACCGGTCACACGACTGTTCAACGCGTCTTTAGAAGTGGAAAAGTTCCCCCAAGAATGGAAGAAAGCGGTGGGGCGAAGGCTAAGGCTTTCAACCACCGACCTGTCAGTCTAATACCGGTGGTAGGAAAGGTTATGGAGCGCCTGCTGGCAACGCGAATCCGGGACCATATTGGGGTATACGACCTACTCTGCCGACAACATGGTTTTTGGAAAAGTAGGTCGTGCCTGACAAACTTGGTAATCGCACAAGAAAGCTGAACAATGGCCAAGGCCGAAGGACACCCTACGGACGTAATCTTCGTGGATTTTAGCAAAGCTTTTGACAAAGTCCCGCATGATTGTCTATTAGGTAAGCTTAAGGCTCTTGGTGTTGTAGATCCCTTGATTCTGTGGATAGAGGACTTCCTAAAAGGTAGAACCTTTGTAGTACGAGTAGCACAGTCACTATCAACTTGGCAAGTGGCAACTAGTGATGTTACACAAGGGTCGGTTCTGGATCCGCTCTTCTTCCTGGCCTATATCAATGATCTACCGCCAGTTTTTCAATCGCCGTGTCTCATCTACGCAGACGACCTTAAGATCTGGTGCACGATTACATCAAAGGCAGACGAGCTCGTTCTTCAGGAGGACATCTAAGCCCTTGAGAGATGGTCAGATCTGTGGTCACTGCCACTCAACACCGACAAGTGTGCGCATATGCGAGAAGAAGCACCGTCTAGCAGTGGGATGTACAATATACACGAGGTACCCCTTCGGCATTCTGTCTGCGAAAAAGATCTGGGAATGATGGTGGCCTCGTCACTAAAAACGAAGCACAACACTGATAGAGTTAGTTCGTCAGCTTCGAGCATCCTCGGGCCGATTACTCGATCATTCAGCCATCTCTCACTCAACGCCTTCAAGGTACTGTATGCAACCCATGTGCATCCCAGGTTGGAATACGGGGGGCCAGCGGTTTTCCCTTGTACGTTGGCAGAAGTGGCAAAGTTGGAAAGAGTACAGAGAGGCGCAACCCGCCTTATCGGAAGGCTACGTGGGATCAGCTACGAAGAGCGGCTGAAGATCACAGGGCTGTTCCCAGTGGCCTATCGGAGAGTCCGGGGAGACCTGATCTTCACCAGGCGTATCATCGGAGGCGACTTTGGCCCAGAACTACGTGCAGAGCTCCCTCTTCGCGGACATGGCCGTACGAGGGGACACCCGCTAACTCTAAAGAAACTGCAGTCGGTGGGCCTCCCACTGATGTACCGTCTATCTCGGAGGGTGACCAATCTATGGAACTCGCTGCCAGCCGAAATGGTGGAAAAGCCTGACGACACATTGTTTAAGCTACTTCTGAATATATTTCTAAAGAGGTGGGGGGAGACACATGAGTCTACATCACTGAGCTTTGGTGAGGAGGCTTACACGGGAGAGATACCCTCTGCCTCGATTATGAAGAATGAAGAATACTTAAGTTACGGTGACCCGCTGATAGAAACCGCATCTTTATTTTCTTTTCCATCTGATGAAGCTATGAAATGTCAGCTGAGCAGCTAAGCGACCGGAGTATTGCACACAGCTTAATGGGCGTTTTATTTCAGTGTATTAATACATTAGGGATTCGCCATTCGAGAGTTTGTCAATTCATATGATGAACGCCTTCCCGGCAGACCTGTTGCGTCTGATGATGATGAAGGGAATCCTTCTTTTTTGGCTTCAACTTTGCAAACCAAGAAAATCTCTGCTATCAGCTCAGTCGTTGTTACGCGTGAAGGAACATTCTTCGATAATTCGAAAACGCATTAGGCGATTACCGGAGACTTTTAAGTCCCATCACTCAGCTGTGCGCACGAAATAGAATTAATGTGCCAAATGTTTACAGCACTTGTGAAAAAGCAACAAGAATGGCAGTCAGTATGCCGTGGCCCTGAAAACGGCCTCGAGGTACTTTTATTTGATCCGGCCTAAAAGTTATTGGGCCATGCAATAAACACAACGTTAGTTCTCTTTGCGGTGAAACGCCGGGAACTGGAAATGTGTCCATCGTCTACAAGTCACACAGTCCGTCCATTAAACATCCTCTTCCAGGTCCACCAACTGCTTTTCTTTGCCGCATACGCCGCAGATACCCTCGCGAACGATACGATATCCAAAAAGCCTGAAAGGATGTGCATGTTTATTTCTGGAATTCCCGAAAATTAGCTTTGAACGAGTCAACATGGAAAGGGGCAGAATCATCGACAGGTTCGCACTGCACTGCCCGACGGTACAACGGACGGTATGGCACGTGGAAGCAGAGTGAAGGAATCGCGGCTCAAGCATGTTTATGTATGGCTGGCGAGCCAATCAAAACTCACCAAGTCAAATGAATTAGCAGAACTAAACAGATTACGGAGGGACAAATTAAAATTGGTCAACATTTTACAATGGAAAAAAACTATCAATTCCAACAGAAAACACCCAAGTTTGCCCGATGCGTGCCCCATGGGGCAAACTTGAGGCTGCCCCAAGCTTACAATTGAAACATTTGGGGCAGCGCTGCCGTATCAGTCCAAGGACCCTTTCCCGTATAGTTGACCAGGAGGACTCTACACCAACCGGCGTTGCCGCAGTCCACACCACTGGTGATGATGTTGCTTGAATTTCATCAAAGTTTATCCGCCACATGTTGCGCCCCATATGTGGTCCATCAAAATGAGAAACACCACGCCTCCAGTGTATTGAGAGGGCGGAGTGGTCACCGGAACCGAGCGGCTGGAGGTACCGAACTATCTCAAAGTCCGAGGGTCTCCGAGATATCACAAGGTCCAGGATGGATGACTGGAGACCTTGAAGCCGTGTCGACTCTCATGCATGCTGGTATAGAACCAAGTTCCCAAGGAACGTGAGGTAAGTACGTGTGAAGGGGTCTGCGGACGGACAGTGACAGCCCTCATCCCAATCGATGCGCAACACATTGGAATTCCCAAGGATAACACAGTGCCTGTCATGGCCCCACCACCGGAGTTCGCCACAAAGAATCGTGGAGTCTAGGCCGGGTGACCTGTACTCAAGTCCCACTGTTACTTAGTCATTAGGTGTTCATCGAACCCTACACCACGAGATTTCCCAGAACCCCTCGGGATGAGCAAAACTATGTAGCTGGTGAGCAGGTATGTTAGACTGAATACAGAGGGCAACGCTGCCACTTTGTCTCGCATCGCCCCCATTCATCCAAGAAATTGAGTATCCTGGAAGTGACACCTCAAAAGCAGAAACGTCACCGTACAGCCACATTTCGGTTGAGGCAGCGACTGTGTGTGTGTGTGTGTTTGGGGGGGGTGTCTTGCCACCAGCGACTCCAGGTTACCTCGTTTGTTCCACAGACTGCGAAAGCTGGAGAACAGTATGATCGCCCGCCAGGAGCTGGGTCGTGTCATTAAACTAAGAGCATCCTAAAAACGTCGCAAACTTACAACTGGACAGATGGACCTAAATGTGTTGATGATACGACCGGGGGCGTTCAGCACAGACGCGGCCTCAACTTTCGGACCTAAAAATCCCGAATTACGAGGTCAGCTCACCTTTAGACCGAGGTTCGTGCAGCTCTACGGTAGCTAATTTCAGCTCATACCGATGCTCTGGAGAGAGGTCACGTAGAATACCCACCGATTCATCTTTCAGCTTGTGGGCGCGATGCAGAGCCGCTTGGACTGCATTGGCATTTGACCGAACTGTTTAATCTATCGCTACGCACGGGTACTATGCCTGGCGAATGGAAGGTGGCAATAATTTGCCCACTGTATAGAGGAGGCTCGCGAAAGGTACCAGCAAGCTATCACCCGGTAAACCTAACCTGCATTTTGGGAAAGGTGATGGAACGGCTAGTGTCGGCGCGAATCCGGGAGCACCTTGAGTCACACAAGTATTTGTGCCCTGCACTGCATGGCCTCTGTTCAAGGAAGTCGTGTATCTCTAACTTGCTGTTGGCACGAGAACGGTGGACAGAGACCATGAAGGGCGGCTACAATACGGACCTGGTCTTCCTCGATTTCAGCAAGGCCTTTGACAAAGGATCTCGCTACTGACTGTTGGAAAAACTCAGGGGATTTGGTCTTCACAGTCCAGTGCTTTATTGGATCGCGGATTTCCTGAAATGGAGGATGTTTTCACTCAGAGTTGCCCAGCTGAATTCAAGTTGGCTTGCTGCAAAATGTGGGGTCCCTCAGGTATCGGTTCTTTGATCGGTGCGGTTTCTGGCCTGCATCAACGACTTGCCGTAAGTCTTCCAGTTACCTTGCCTTATTCACGCTGATGACGTAAAACTTTAGCGTGTCGTGAAGTCAGATATGTACAGAGAGGTTCTGCAAAGGGATCTGGATGTGTTAGTACGATGGTCTGATGTCTGGGCACTGGCCATCGATGTGTCCAAATGCGCGTAAATGCCTGCTGGGAAAAGAGTATCTGATGCGGGGCATCGCATCGGGAACGAAATACTACTGCGATTGTCGTGCAAAAGAGACCACGGGGTTGAGCTGCCGTAGTCCTTCAAGACTGGAGTTCACACGGATAAAGTCTGCGCTTTTCCAGAGCTAACCTCGATACAATACATTGATCATTCGGTTTGCTGTGGCCCGAAGCTTTCCAATTATTGTACGCTTCCCATGTTAGTCCGAGACTCTAATATGGAGGTGCTGCAACCTAGCCCTGCACTATCGGCGAGACAGCGAAACTAGATAAAGTGCAACTGTTTGCAAAGAGACTCGTCGGTGGCTTACGTGAAGCCAGATAGGAGGACCATCTGAGGTCTCTCGATCTCCTACCTGGCTACTATCGACGAGTTCTGGTGGCATGATTAGTTTAAGGGAGATCCGTGGTGATATGGATCTGGAATAGCAAACGGACTCTCCTCTTCGGATGGACGACCGGATGCGAGGCCATGTCCTAAATCTGCTGAAGCTTCCATCGACTAATCTGCCACTAGTTTATCGTCTTTCACGGAAGACGATCAATCTCTGGAACGCCTTACCGGCGTCAGTGGTGGCAGAGAAGGACGATGCTCGGTTCACTCGGCGTCTCGGTATATCTCTGGAGGAGCGTATTCCGGTAATATGGAGTGAGTGATTGATTGTCCTAATCTTCAAGAAGGGAATACGCAATGACTGTAGTAACCTAACCATTATGGGATTAGCTTAATTTCGATAGTCACCAAAGTATTAGCTTCGATTCTGCTGCACCGTCTTACACCAGCTCGCAAGAGAAACACCCGCGAACAACAGGCTGGATTCCGCCCAGGTCGAGGATGCATCGACCAAATTTTTACTCTTCGCCGACTACTTGAAACGCGTTACACGTACCGCCGACCGACAATAATGGTTTTCTTAGACCTGAAAAGTGCCTTCGATTCAGTTGATCGAACAACATTTTTCAATGCTCTTCATCGAAAAGGTATGCCCCAGAAGTTTGTGAACCTACCGAGATCATTGTATTCTCATACTTCTGGTCGCGTTAGAGTTTATGGTGAACTATCCGGTCGGTTCGAAACGACCAGTGGTTGTTCGACAAGGATGTCCTATGTCTCCATTCCTGTTCAACTTCGTCATGGACGAAATAATGGAGAGTGCGCTGCAAAATCTTCAAGATGTAGGCGTCGAACTAGTAAATAGTGGAAAGCTAAGTGACCTAGATTACGCGGACGACGTTGTCTGCTTGTTCGAATGCACGGAACATGCTCAACGTGCACTAGGTAGACTTGGGAGAGCTGCAGCTGCATTCGGCATGCGCTTTGCACCTTCAAAGTGTAAGGTGATATTACAAGACTGGACGTCAACGATTCCGAGCATGATGCTAGATGGGGACGTGCTGGCAATTGTCGACCACTTTACCTACCTCGGCAGCAGCTTGACGACGGATAGAAGCACAGTAGTAGAGGTGAGCACGCGCATATCCAAGATTGCGAGATTTGGAGTCTGTTTGCTGAAGATATTCGTCGTCTTGATGTTTTTGACCACAGATGTTTACGTAGTATCGCTAGGATTGGGTGGAATAGCCGAGTAAGCAACGATGAGGTCAGAAAGCGAGTATTGGGTACTAATTCAGAGAACGTTCTGTCCCAGCATATCCGGCTTAGTAGACTTCGTTGGTTGGAACACGTGTTATGTATGGCAAACACACGTCTACCGTACCGTGTCCTATTCTCCATTCCTCCTCAGGAGTGGAAGAAACCACATAGAGGTCAACAGATGACGTGGCAGCGAGGAATGAGAAAATGTACAGCAGACTTAGGAAAAGTGGGTGCTTCACGTCTTCGTGGTTGGGGTCCAAAAGATCCGTCTACCAGTTGGCTGGAGACACTGAAGGATATGACAACGAACGGTGAACAGTGGCGATTGTGTTGTTACTTTCTATCGAATCAGAATGACTGATCGGTGTGAGTTTGTACAATTAGATTGTGTATTCCGCGTGTTGGCTACTAGGGCATTCTTTCCTTTTCCCACCCATGTAGGTCCACTCCCTGTTCATCTTGTATATTCATACTTTCTAATTCAACGTGCAACATGATGAGAAAGGCAGTGATCATTGGGGCTTGCCCTACCGTTTAACGCTGTACGATGATGATGACACTTGTTGGGATTTAGGGTTAAACCATAATTCTCAGCCGTTTGCATGAACCGTTTCAAATTGACACCATGGTTGGTGACATCTTTCCCACAGATAGTAATGTTGTCAACGTTTACAAACGGTCCTTTAATTCCTTCACGCCGAACAAGCTCGTCCATCGCGTGTTGGAAACAGGCAACAACGTTGGTTAGTCCAAACGGTATTCGGCGAAACTGGTAGAGGCCGTTGCATGCTTCGAAAGCCGTGTACTGCCGTTCGCTTTCCTTTACGGGGATCTGATAGTACGCGCTCTGTAAGTCTAAAGTGCTGTAAGTGCTAAGCTGTGAAATTTTCCCCACTAAATCGTCTATGCCGGGTAGCGGGTATGCATCTAGGAAGGTGAGTCGATTGGTTGTTTGACTATAGTCGACCACCATCCGTCGTTTCTGGCGCTCGTTGGTAGTAGTTGGTGGTAGACTGCAATCCACTGTCGTCTGGATCGTTACCACACCTGACCTGTTGAGATCTTATGTGGTTCTTCGCCACTCCAAGTCTCAGGGTCTGATTGCCGGTTAGCCCCAATAGTGCAACAAGCCTTCGTGGCTATGGGGTAAATGCCCCTTCCACTGTACTCATGCGCAAGCGTGTAGTAAAAATAAAGGACTTGGGCTCGCCATGATTATCGAGAAAATTCGATTACATCATCCTCCAATAACCGGACAATCTCCGATCGAATAAAGGTCTCATCGTTTCAGCTGTATCTCGTCGATTTTGTGCAAATACGACGGCAACAGGGATTCAGATGCGGGAAAAAAGGTGGAGCTGGAAGGTTAGCAGCAGAGAAACCACAAAGTGATAAGGGTATACGAGTTCCTCGGAAAGGTATTTCTACCGACATGTGTTGTAAAAAGACATGCCCCAGCAGTACGTCAGCACATGAGTCAGGGAGAATCGATAGTTTGACATGTTCGAACCGGCACCTTTGTGCAGCAACAAGACAAAACAGTGACCTTTGGTACTGCTGATCATGCGGGTAGAAGCGAGGATGATCTTACTTTTGGATGCTACTCCTGACCATTTGTTCCGGAGCACAATCCACTCGGAGACGTAATTCTCTGAGCTTCCTGTGTCTACTAAAGCTTGTAGCACTACTCCGTTGACTGTTACTTCCGTAATAGCCTTGCTGAGGCCCACTGGAGCTGCAGCTGTGACAACGGAGGAAACGAGAAACGGTGAGGAAGTTGCGCTATGTTTTGTTTTCGTAGAAGTTCGGCAGGCCCGTAAGTGTCCCCGCTTACCCAACGACTTACAAATTGCATCTTTCGTCGGACATTTGTGACGAGGATGATGATCATACCCACAAAAGTAACAGCTCATTCGGGATGCAGCCAGGGTCGTTTCTGCCTCTTTATCAGATACCTAACCGAGGGCGTTGGAGCTGTCTATCGTGGCGGTGGTGCATACTGAATCTTTGTACTCAGCGATTGCCGATGGGTTAGATCTAGAGCTTTAGCTTGGTCATGTTTTGTTCTTCAGAGACCGCTGACGGCCAGGATTTGATAAGAGTCCGCTGATGAACGCATCGCGGATGGCGTCTTTATTTTGCTTGTCACTGACAATCTGAAAATTACTGTCTCGGGCAAGGTTTCTAAGCTTTTGCATGAACTAATCAATGGTTCCAAGAGTATTCTGCTCCAAAGTTGCCAGAAGAAAGCATGCGAAAATTTCATTTTTAGTTTGCATGAATAGGGATTGAAGAGTTGTGATGTCAGAGTCATGCTCATTGCATCGGCAAACGAATTCGTAAACAGTTAGCGATACAAAGTGCATGAGAGTTTTGAGTTTGTCTGGCTGGTGTTCTTTGACTAATTCCAAAAAGTTTGTGAAGGTATAGTACCATTGTTCCCAAGAGTCAGCGCCATTCGGGGAGTTTGGGTCTGCATCGAAAAGATCCGGGCGCAGGTGTCGGTCCATTGTTTTCGGTTGATCAAATTGTAACGTATGATCGGTTAATGGAATGAGGGTTCAGAAGACAACGCCTGATTGATCGACCTTAATCAATAAAAAAACGAGGCATACAAGCTAAAGGAAGACAAGTAGAATGTTGGATGTAACAAACGAAATAGAGGCGAATTATGAGGCAGAGGCACAGTAACAAATATGTATGAAAACCAGCCAACGTTGTCTTTACTAAACGCTCGAGAAATCACTGTAGAATGCAGTAACCAGCTGCCAATTCCAAAAACCTCTATCGTGCAAGCTCAGGTAGAGCAGGTAGAAGAACGGACAGATACTTCCATGCAGACCGCTCCACAGGCAGGGCACCGATCTGTATCCATCGCGGCAACCACTGGTACCCCTGAAGTAACCATGGCAGAGGCTTCGTCTCAACCGAGCGATACCAAGATGGTCGAAACTTGGAATTGCATATATACAAACAGCCAAAGCCTGCGCAACAAGCTTTCTGAACTCCGCCTCGTGAGCTCCGAGTGCAAAGAGCTGGTGATTGGAATGGCAGAAATACCGTTGCATGCCGAGGTTTCTGACTCGGAGCTGGAGATTCAGGGTATGGATATCATCAAGAATAATCAAACAGGAAATTTAGGCGGGGGATGTGGTCTGTATATTGACAGGAAACTGAAAGCAACAAGGCTTTCAGACTCGACCCTAGATAAAGTGCGGAAAGGAGTTTGGGCTGCCCTACGTCTAACATCGAGGATGTGTCTTGTAGGCGTGGTTTACAGACCTCCGAACCGCATCGGCCCTACCAACTCTCACACTAGAAACCGTGCAGTACATGGGGTCACTGAATCATGACCATATGCTCGTGATGCGTAACTTCAATCTGCCTGAGGTCTGCTTTGCCACCATGTTCTGCCACACCGGCCATGGGTCCATACCTTCAGCATTCTTCGATACAATAAACAGCCTAGGCTGATATGTGCATGTTAAGCAACCCACACGATGGAGGGTGACTTATACTCCATCGGCACTAGATTGGGTACTCACCAACGAACCACACATGATTGTCCAGCTAGTGGTTTACGGACCGTTGGGGCTTGGGGACCATGGAGTGATCAGGTCTAAGTTGGTGCACACCACTGCTTTACTGAGAGCTGAAGACACCACCAAATGGAGTCTGCCCCGGGCAAATTTCTGCGCCATGAAGGACTCTCTAGCCGTGGCGCAGTGGTCACAGGACCGGTCCTGTGGTAACACACTGGAACAGCGTGAGAGTAATTCTAACCGAGGCTATGCGAAGGTTTGTGCCATGAACACCAGTTAGGACCCTGGGACCCAGGCTGATATTACGCCGCCGCACGCTAAAACTCTAAAAAAGGGAGAGAGTTGCGTGACATACGTATAGATTAACCCAGAGCTCGCAGAACTATACCAAATACATCCACATCCGAAACGTCTGTGAGGCACAACGCAAGCAGAACACTTCTGATTATCAGAGGCAGTTCCTGCGCAAGGTGGTAACGGATCCCAAAGGCTTCTATAGCCGCATATCTACACTGAAACAGACCAAACCTGGAGTAACAGATGTGCAGAAAGTAGATGGAACACTGACAGAAAGCAATAAAGGAGTCGCAAATGCCTTGGCTCAGTACTACTCAGTTTTTGCTTCGGAACGGCCAAACCAACCAAGTAACAATGACCCAGCCACAGAGACACGAGGTACTTCGTTAGATGCGGCATCACTGATTTTTTCACCTATACAAGTTGGGCGTAGGCTCAATAGCTTACAGTCCCGAAAATCGCCAGGGCTGGATAAAGTTCCAGCGTTACTACTGAAACAGTGTATGGAGCAATTAGCTCTCCCTTTCTCAAACCTTTTCAACCACTCCATGAGAGTTGGAAAGGTACCTGATGAGTGGGAAGCCTATGTGGTGTCGCCGATCTTCAAGACAGGGAACAGGGTAGTACCGAAAAATTACCGCCCCGTGGCACTGCTCTCCATTGTCTCCAAGGTCATGGGAGGCTTGATCGATGATGGCAACACGTCGAATGATGCTCAGTACGACTTCCGTAGCCGTAGATCCTGGCAAACCAACTTAATAAAAACAATGAAGTGGTACACCAGAGCACTCGACAAGAGAGTCCAAATAAACGTCGTACTCCTAGATTTCTCTAAGGCTTTTGATTGTGTTTGCCACTCCTACAGAAACTGGAAGGACTTGGTTTCCCTGAATTTCTGGTCATTTGGGTGTCTGACTACATAATCGACCGAACATTCAGGGTCAGAGTGAACGAAACGCTATCCGATAGCCACCGAGCACCCAGCGGAGTACTTCAGGGGTCCATACTGACCCAGGTTATTCACTGTCTGTAAACGATCTCCCTCCTAGGGTGCACTCAAATATTCTTCTGTACGCTGAAGACGCGAAGATCTGCCGAGAGAATCGGACGGAAATGGATGGCGATGCTTTGCAAGCTGATCTTGGCAGTCTGTTTCAACGGTCACCCTGCAATGACTTGCCATCTAATTCGGCCAAATGCAAAATCACGCATGTAGGAGGACATCGGGCAAACGAGTACTCCGTAGGAGGTAGCATACTTCAGCTGATTACACAGGAAAGAGATCTTGGTACGATCATTGCAGATAATCTGTCTCAGGCCACAAACTGCAACATCCTGGCTCGCAGAACCATGTTCGGACTCAACTCAGCAGACTCCTAGGTAAGTTCACGCCTGAAACATTCCCAAAAAATTTTGCCACACTAGTCAAACCACATTGGGAGATAAACATCCAGACGTGTCCGCTAGTACTCCGCCGAAACATCGATACCATCGAGAGTTTCCAACGGAAAACCACAAAGCGCGGGCGAGGGCTATCCAGCATGATACACCCCGACAGACTATGTTGTCTAAATCTATACAGTATGGAATACCGAAGGACTAGAGTGGACCTAATTCTCCTGTGGGACATCCTATGCTCCGAGGGACACCTCAATCGGCGCCTGTTCACACTAGCGTCCACTTCATCGCTGCGCGGTCACTCTCTAAAGCTGGAGAGGCAACGTCCACGACTGAGGGCCAGGGAACAATGTTTCTCGGTACGTGTCTGCCGCCCGTGGAACTTGCTGCCACCGCCCGTAGTTGAAGCGACTTGGGAACAGTCGTTCAAAAGGCAACTCGACAAGCATGTAGCCGAGCAGTATCCAGATGCCCCATTCTAAACCTTAATTACAGCATTCGGAATAATGCCCTCTGTACAGCGTTGCTTGGTTTGGTATGCTGATGACATGAATGAGTTTTTTTGGAGCTTGTTTGAGAATCGGATGTTCTAGTATAGTGCAATTTTGGGGTGGAATTACCAAGTTTTCCGTATTTCCTATCTATTTTCCCTCTGACCGATAACACGCAGTCGTATGTTGCACTTTAGGCTAAGAACCAGATGAGGGGGACACCAGAGCACACCACAAACGCCCACCACTCATTATGTTTCAGACCCGTATGAACACTATGCTTCTTGCCTTTCGTGCAACCCACTTGACCAGACCAAAAAAAGAGAGGACAGAAAAAATGGTCGGCTAGACGCATCATGAAAACAAGAGAAGTGGAAAGAGAGGAGAACGAAGGAGAGGAATGTAAACTGAAAGGAAATAAAAAGAAAGTGATTAAAAAATTAGAATGTAATGATGTCTAGAAGAAAAGGAATCATCCACCTGCTGTGAAACCCCAGTAGTGCAAAATGACTTGCAGAACACAATTCCAGCCAACTTCACCTCTCAGCCAAATGACGACACAGTTACCATGCATCAGTCAAGGAAGCATATTCGCCACAAATGGGGGACCAAACCCTCTGCGCTGGCCCTTCACCTTCCTGACGGCAGCCCAGCTACTTCGTCCGAGCAAGTGACTGAGATTTTTGCGGATCACTCGCTCTATTTTCGACCATTCGTCAACATTAATTAACCCTACCCTTTTTCCAAAAGCTGTAGAACGAAACCTGGACAGCATCTACTTCTCGGTCCGGGGCGTTAAACTACAACTCAAACATGTCAACCCCCATAGCTCAATGGGCCCGGACGGTACACACCCCAGGATACTAAAGGAATGCGCGGATATTCTAGCTCCCGTGTATTTCATCCTATTCCAACGTCGTCCCAAGCTCGTGGGAGAAAGCCATAATCACGCCTATTTTCAAAAAGGGTGACCGGCACTTCCCATCTAGCTACGGGCCGATAAGGATAACTAGTATCCCTAGCAATGTCTTCGAGCGCATCATCAAACGCGCGAAGTTACGCCATTTACAGGCGAATAACTTAATTTCTCCTTTCCAATGCGGATTTCTACCAGGCTGATCATGCTAACTGTCACGGATAGTTTGATGCAGACCTACGACCAGAGTAAAACCTCCCACGCCATCGTCGTAGATTTCGCGAAAGCTTTCGACAAAGTGCCACACCCTCCCTTGCTGCACGAGCTCAAAGTGCACGGTATCACTAGTAAACTCTTCTGCGTTCTTAAAAGCTTTGTCTGAGCGCACCTTCACTGTGCGTGCAGGCGCTTTGTATTCTCCTCTATCCGCACTCACTACAGGAGTCCCTCAGGTCTCCGTGCTGGGTCCCTTACTGTTCCAGGTCTACATCAATGATCTCCCAGAAAGCGTGATGTCCAACATCGCCATGTACGCAGATAAAGTGACCATCTGGGACTCTTCAAGTACACAACTGCCGGCGGCGATGGATGCAATCAACTGCTGGTTAGTGGACAGAAGCCTACCGATAAATGCGTCAATATGTCTTTCCGTGGCTTTATGGATCAACCCTTTCGAATTTAAATGGAAACGTTCAGGTTTGCTGGTGATAATTCTGCCTAAAAACATGCCCCGTAATTAAACACCAATTTTGAAATGCGCTTATTTTTATGTATGTTTTCCTATCTGTCAACGAGTGTCAAGGACTAGAGACTAAACCCGCTTGCTCGTTTCAATAACAAAAGGCATATAAAACTGCTGTGATTAACTGCTAACTCGTATAAAATTGGTGACGCAACCGATATTCTCTCAGGGTATTTGTATCACTGAATACTTTTTATCCAGCTAGTCAGTACAGTACAAATAACGCGAGATATTAACATTTCACTATCCAGGGCTTTGAAAAATTAATAAATGCAGAATAATAACTGAATGATGCACCAATCTCGGTACATAAACTTTAGTTCTTTTGATTCTACTTAAGGTATAAAATGAAATCCGAATGTGATGAATTTTCGAACACGCTTTTGACTAGAATGAAGTGCATGAGCTTACAAAAGTCATACTATGCAATGCAATGTTTTGCAGCATACTAACGCGTTACGAAAAGCTTGACGGACTGAATATTCCTGGTCCTCCAAATCGGGGGTCGATTTGAGTTGGCAACTCAGTCAGTGTTCTCTATTCTTTTCAGAGAACGATTAAGGATGCGCTGGGTGCGGTTGCTTTGGTTTCTATCTCGTAGCGGCCATCTCAGAAGGAAATAATGAAGGAAGAAAGAGTATGAAAGGAGTAAGCGGATAACTACACTGATGGAATTAGGCCGATAAAGAAAGTTTGTGGATACAGGAGCGCCACTGATCGCGGCATCTAGCCATACCCCCCAACGTATCTAACCATCAAGTGGGAGGATCTCTTGGACCCCACCCAGGAAGTCTAACACGCCCTACATGGCCAAGTCCACTAGTTAGGCTTTTCATACCTTTCGTCCATGTCATAGACTGACCACCCCTATTCATCTTCCAACCGGTACCCGCCTCAGCGAACATAGCATGCCGAGGAATCCTGTCAGGGAACATGCGTAACACATGTCCCAACCATCTTAGCCTGGTGAGCTTAAGTGTTTCACCTAATGATTACGTTCGTGTACCGAAGACTCCATGCCTAACGTTAGAATTGTTGATGCGGTATTCCTACCAGAATCGAGCAATGCCTCGAAGACATCGATGTTCAAATACCAACTATCTCCGTATGTCCTCCACTCGCAGGGGCCATATCTCCGAACCATTCAGAAGCACTGGCCTGCTACAGCGTACACTCGGCCTTTGATAGGTAAACGGATGTCATGTCGACGCCACAAATGACTCGGGTTGGCAAATGCCAAACGAGCTTTCTGTATACTCAGAGACGCCTCATCCGATATACGACCTCCTAATGAAATGCAGCAGAACTTATCTACCACGTTTACAGGCTCCCTAGACACTGAAAGGTTTGACGTTGGACCAACGCAATTCCACAACAGCATTTTGCACTTTGAGGGTTCAAAACGCATACCGAACATTGCTCTGCTTTCAGTTAAGCTGTCTGGAAAAGCTTGCAACTTACCTAGATCCTCACTTAAAAGAACTATGTCGTCCGCATACTCAAGGTCTGGTACCTTCCCACCCGGGAAAAGGTCAAGGCCGCTATCCTCACCTGACAGAAGTGTGGTATCTAGGACCATTTCAATCACAAAGTTAAAGGTGAAAGTAGAGAGGGGACAGTCCTGACGTACGTAAAATTTTGAGGTGTTCTCGGGTGAAGATTACTGTAAGCCTGAACTCGGCTTCGGCTATTGTAGAGGGATTTTACGATGGAAATGAATTTCTCTGGTACACCCTTCAACAAGAGGCAGCGCCAGAGAACTGTACATTTAAGTGAATCGAAGGCCGCTTTAAGATCAAGAAAAACGGAGATACTGGGCCTACTGCACATGTTGTAAAATTTGTCAAAGAGTGAAGATGTGGTCAATACATATTCGACCAGGTCTAAACCCAGCTTGATTCTCGCGCGAGCACTGTTCGTGAGTGTTAAATAGGCCGTGAAGAATAATGCCAGCGAGCAGTTTGGATGTGACGCCAACCAGACTTATGCCCCTGTAGTTATCACAAGAGGACCTGTCGCTTTTCTTATAAATCAGTACGATCACCAATTCACCCCTCCCATGTCAAACGGAGGGGGTTCGTCAACTCCAGTAAAAGTGCTGGGCTACCGTCTTTGAAAATAGACGGAGACAACCCATCTGGTCCGGCAGCCCTGTATCGTTTAAGATAGCTTATTTCACGAAGAACCTTCGCTTCTGCCGAGGATTGGTATCTACAACAAAGGCTGTACCCATTGTACTAGTGAGCAAACCTGACGAGCATTAGGGCCAATTAAACTGCATCTCAAAATGATCCGCCTAGCGAATTAGACAATGCTCCTGAGTTTGAACCGGTGAGCCGTTCACCTCTTTGGTCAATTCGCTAACCCCTGGTTTACGTGGACCGGTTTGTCTAATCAGACGGAAAAGGTTGTGGCTGTTGCCAATCGCCGCAGCTTTTTCCATCTCCCTACACTTCGCAGTCCACCACTGCTCACGGTCATTTCTCAGGCTACGAATCACTTGGCGTGTAAGGCCTCTCCGTGCCTCGTCGAATCTGAAGTCCGAAGGAATCGATCTGCAAACATCTAACAATGCAACTGAGGATGCAAATATCCACCGTTTCTGCCTGCGTCTAGTTGTTGGACCTTGGGTAGCATCAGCAGCCCCACGTGGAGCCTGTTTGACCTCCGTCCATCACTCCTCTGGTTCCTGGGCATTTAACTGCATCGATAACCTGGTGGATAGTTCTGTTTGGAAAGCTGGTCGTTGGTTATCGTCCAGTAGCAGCTGTGGGGGGCGGTTCGCTTTGGTGTTTCTTCGGCCACCGACGAGGCGCAAGCTAAAGCGCGCGCGGACAAGAGTGTGGTCAGTGTCTACAGAGGTGGACCAAAATGATCGACAGTCTTGAGTTGATCCGCGCTAGGGGTAACCGACAGCAATATGGTCGATCTGAGTCCAACGCTGCGAAGGTGCAGGAGGACACCAGGTTAGTCGGTGTCGCTTTTTGTGCGAGAAATTTGTACTCGCAAGGTCGAAACATAGTTGAGTGAGTCGATCACCGTTATCAGTTCGATCGGTTGGAACGCAATATCGGCCTCCCATACTCCACTCCGTTTTGTCTAGGCTTCTGACTTGAGCATTGAAACCACTAGCAACAATCAGTATGTCCGTGGAGCGCATGCTGCGGAGCAGTTAAGAAAAATCCCGGTGGAATTCGTCTTTAACCTCAGGAGAACTACAGTCAGTTTCAGTTTATTCAACCATTAACCTCGCACTACTGTGCCCTGGTTTCGGTTGCCACCCTGCGGCATCGTTCAGTAAATGACAGAAAGAATAGAAACATAGTGATAAAGATCCAAAAGTCAAAGTATCAAGAGGACAAGGAAAGAGTCCGAACGCAACTGTCCCACTGGTCGCGACACCCAGCCGTATCACTTAATGTCTCCAACCATTTGGTAGGCGGATCAGGAGGACCCCAACCTGGAGGTCTAACACGTCCTACGTGGCCAAATCCACTGGTCAAGGCTTTCATACTTTTCTGCCATTTCATGGATTGGCCACTTTGACCTACCTTCTAATCACTACCTGCCTCCGAGAATAGCGTACACCTAGGAAGTCTATCGGTGGGCATACGTAACACATCCCAACCACCTTAACCTGTTTAGGTTCAGCACTTGATACAGAGACTGACCTCTGATTCCCAACACCTTACGCCTAACCTCAGCATTGCTGATACGGTGTCCCCACTGTACTCGGGAAATGCTACGGAGAGATCGATGCTCGAACACCGACAGTCCTCGTCTATCTTCTACCCCCAACGGCCATGTTTCTGAGCCGTATAGAAGAGCGTATCTAACCGCCGCATTATACACCCTACCTTTAACAGACAGTCCTATGTTACACCGGTGCCACAGATGACGGAGGTCGGCAAAAGCCAAAAGCGCCTTTTGTATGCACGATGACACTTCATCCGACATCTGTCCACCCGGTGAGATGTAACTACTCAGGCAACAATTTATCTATTTCAGCTAGAGCTTTCCCCTCCAAGAAGAGGTTTGGTGTTGAGCCAAATCAGTCCTGTAGCAGCATTTTACCATTTGAAGGTGCTAAACACATCCCAAACATTGCTACACTGTTGTTGAGGCTATCTAAGAGCGCTTGCAACTTACCTGGATCTTCACTCAGAAGAACAATATCGTCTGCGCTTTTCAAGTCAGACAGTTTACTGTCTGAGCAAAGACCGATACAGCTATTCTCACACAAGGGTAGGGCTACCTCAAGAATCAACTCAATAGCAAATTGAAGGGGAAGGGCGAAAGTGGGCAACCCTGACGAACACCACCTTCTGTGGTGAACTCGGGTGAAAGATCGCCTTAAGCACAAACTCGGCTTCGGCTACTCGTATACAAGCATTGGAAAAGAGAAATAAACTTCTCGGGCACACCCTTCAATGAGAGGCAATCCCAAAGAACTGTGCGGTCGACTGAGTCGAACACCGCTCTCAGATGAAAAAAGACAGGCTGTGGGCCTACGGTAAATGTGTCTGTACTCTAAGATTTGCTGAACAGTAAAGATGTGGTCGATACAACCCCTACCAAGTTTGAAACCGGCTCGATTCTCACGCGTACACATTTCGCGTATACTGGATAATCGGTGGAGAATAAAACTGGTGAGCAGTTTAGATGCGATACTTACCAAGCTAATTCCTGTGTGGTTTTCACAAGAGGACCTATCACCTTTCTTGTAAATCAGTACAATCACCGATTCACACCATTCCCTGGGAATCTGCCCGCTATCCCAAATAACCCGGAGGAGTTTAGTTAACTCCAAAACCAAAGCTTCGCCTCCATCCTTGAAAAAAGATGGAGATAGCCCATCTGGTCCAGCAGCTTTGTACCTTTTGAAGTGACCTATCTCCCTCATAACCTCCATTCCTGATGAAGGAGTGATATCCACCTGCACTGTTTCGTTGGGAGTTATATTTGGAAGGTCCACCGTTGAAGTGGGTCAACTTAATTGTTCTTTAAAGTACTCCACCCAACGCTCCAGACGACGTCCCTGAGAGTGAATCAGTGAGCCGTCGGATTCCTTAATTAACTCACTTACACCGGGTTTCCGTGGCTGGGTATCTCTAATCAAACAGAAAATGTTGCGAGTATTACTAGTATCTGCACCCTTTTCCATTTACCTGCATTTCACAATCCACCATTGCTCACGGTTATTTCTCAGGCTTCTAGTTAGTTGGCGTCCCAAGGATCTACGCACTTCACTGAATGTGACATCCGGAGGGACGGATCTGCAGGCATCCAACAGAGCAACTGGTGTCGAAGATATCCACCATTTGTGAGACAGACTTGAACCAGGGTCCTGGGTGGCATTCGAAGCGGCGTACAAGGCTTCCCTGAGGTGTTGCCAACGTTTATTTTGGTCCTGAACATCCAGCTGCATCGATAACTGCGTAGACAGCCCCGTCTGGAAATAGTATCGCTGGTTATCGTCCAAAAGCAACTGTACGGGACGGGCGGCATTTACGTTCATGCGACCATGGATGGGACGTAAACAGAAGCTAGCACGTATCAAGGCGTGATCTGAGTCCACAGGCGTAAACCAAAATGAACGACAATATTCAATTGATCCACGTCAGTGGTGACCAATGACAATATGGCCAGTCTGAGTCCAACGTTGTGAAAGCGAAGGAGGACGCCATGTCAGTCTATGCCGCTTCTTATGGCAGAAGTTCGTACTCTCCAGAAACAATCTGTGGTCAGAACACAGCTGAATGAAATGATCGCTGTTATCGGTTCGATCTGCTGGGATAGCAAAAGGGCCTCCGATGTGTCTTTTGGAATCTCCCAAACGGCCAACGTGGACATTGAAATCCTCAGCAATGACCAATACGTCTTTTGAACGCACGTTTCAAAGCATCTGAGACAAATCCTGGTAGAATTCGTCCTTGGCCTCAGAGGAACTACAGTCAATCGGCGCATACCCAGACACGACGAACAAACATCAACGCTTCAGTTTGTTGTTTTTGACACGAACAGAACCATCCAACCGAACTGCACATGAACGGCTACCGACTGGAATTCATTCTAGCAGTGCACGCTCAGCTTTCATGCTCAAAGCAGTCCCAACGCTGGTTTGACCACGAGCACTAGACACCGAATCACCCGACACGCGCAGAGTAAGGCGAGAGACTTAGATTGTATCTGGGGTGCGAAGAGTGATCACAGAAGTGGGGTCTTGTATGCATGTTTCGGAGACACAACATACAACTATTTTAGCGAGAGCAGTCTGTTGCCCTACCTGAAGTAGTGTGCCGACATTAAAAACAGCCAAGTGAGGTGGACGTTTAGGCTTAAGAAGTAAAGTTGATCTATACCTAACTTTTAAACCACTGTTTTCACCACAGTCGCTATTACGCGTGGCGTTCTGCGTTGATATTAAATTAAAAGAAGGAAATTTGGTAAGGCCGTTTACAGGAAAGATGCTGGAGGTTTTTGGGTGGATCATACTTTGCGGCTGCCCACACTGCAGAAGGGAGTTTTCTTTGGGAACCCTAATCGAAGCCTTTGATTCAAAAGTCTGGCCCACAAGGCAGTGGGGCGTTAACCCAACACGAGGACGTGACCGAAGCACCCGTGAATGAACTTCTTCTGGCCTGTCACGTGGGACCTAATTACTGCATGCGTTTTGTATTGTCTTCGCTGGTGCTTAGTTATCGATCCTCTTTTCGGACTCAGTCCTCAGCCCCATGCACCCAATGGAGCAAGCGAAACGTGGATGGGGCAGCATCCTTTGGGCTGGGGCTGCCCAGCTTAGGCGGGCGATTTCTGCCCAATGAAGTGCGATGACTTCCCCCACCGTCTAGAGGAACTCCAGGTACTCCACTCTTACGTCCATCTAGTGGGGGGTTTTAGACCACTAAACTGCTTCTCTCTGCGTTTGTTCGCTGGAGAATCCTCTCTAGGGGCATGATGGTCAAAATCAGATGTTGTCCATCAACTGGTTCTGAGACTAGACTTCGTCTGACCTCTACCCATTGACCTGTCAGGCATGATCGCATCTCCGGCTCAAGGAAACCGTCCTGCATAGCTCTTTGGATCATGGAGGCACGCAAGCCATCACACCACACCAAGGTGCAGTCTCGTCGTGATGGACAGTCAGTTGAGACATACACAGAGACGACAAACTGGCATCGGCACTTCAGTCTTGTACTGTTGACGTGCACAGAACCATTCAGCCGAACTGCACACAGAAGTCTGCTGACTGGGATCTAATTTGAATCGTCTGGAGTATGATTGGATATTCTTCATTAAAGAGTCCGCGGAAATTTTGTCCTCACGCTTGCATACTACCTTTTATCAATATGAGCGCCTGCACATACAGCCTCATTATTCATTGGGTTAGCAGTGACCCAGACACGAGTGACTAACGGAAATCACAGTTGGGATTCATTTGTGGACTGTTCAGTAAAACGTATCCATTCACACTCCGGACGATTCAGATTAGATACTAGTGAAGATATAACATCGGAATGTACACGTATGTAGATGAGCAGGCAGAGGAGTAGCAGGTATGCATACCTGGTGAACGGCGTCAACCACGAAACCGGTCGTTTGCTTCCGGAAAAGTTTTGTCCACACGTTTACGTACTACCTACTATACATTATATATATATATATATATATATATATATATATGTTTATATATCATTCTCTTGTGTTTGAGTTTGTTGGCTGTGACCATTGGGGTACTGTCTGTTTTCTCATTCTCGTGTTTACAGCTACCATGATGGGAAACCCACACAAATTCAATACAATATCTTGCTTTATAATTTCTCGTTAAATTCCTCCTCACTTCAGCTTTCCCGATGCAAGCGGTCATTCTGGCTCATTCAGAGCCATCAGAATTGTCTCAACTAACCATATCCAGTTGTTGTGGTCTTCTCCCGTTTCACAATGGAACATTGTTATCTAATCTCATTGATCGGTTTTTGGAAAGCGATGTATGTGAAATTATTATCGTACACCAAGATGCGCACACTTCCGTGCTCGAACAGTTTATCAATAAACACCGTCCTGAATGGCCAAAACATATGGAAATTTCCCTATGTGCTGTACCTGCCTCATGCCCAGTGCTAGATTGTTTTCAAAGGCTCCGGTCGCGGATTCACTCCGAGTACATTTTCCTAACAGAAACTACCGTCGCGGTGACAGATTTGAATTTGCGCCGTCTGTTTCTCACCCTGATCCGTAATCGTGCCGAACTCGTGGCCGTGTTTTCTAGCTTGTCGACCACTGAAAGCAAAGTGCTAAAATCTATTCCACGGGAACTTGTCCTGTTACAGAACCATAGCGATGCATTATTGGGCTATTTTTCCGCTGCAGAAATCAAGAAACATAGCACAGTCCCACGTTCGTTGATCCAGGCCGGCTCAGATGTACTAATCCGATCAGATCTACGTGAGGTCGGATTTTATCTGTTTACCCGATCCTGTATGGATATACTAACTCGATCACGGTAGGTCAACCGTTGCGTCATTTTACAATTATCATAATTCAGAGATGATACAGGTTCTCGAAAGAAAACGATGGCCCAGTTCATCAGTAATTTTCCATCCAATAATTCCCGTTTGACCAATCCAATCGTCACAGGTACGTTTTACAATGCACACTAATAAAGAACCCTCCTTTCTGTCCACGGAGCTATGTCGTATTTGGTGGTAGGCAGGAATCCACCGTCGTACGGCTCATTACCACATCTGGCTTACTGGGATTTTATGTGATTCTCAACTTCACCTCTCAGGGTCTGGTTGCCAGCTGTCCCTAATAGTGCAGTGGAACTTTGGGTAAATACCCCTTCCACTGCACTCATGCAGATGCAAATAAAAATATGAGCCACCGTGTTGTTTTTCCATGTAGAAAAATGACCCGATAGGTTTCCGTTTACTTAAGTCGTGTGTGTATTGTCGTTGTTACCTGTCTTCTTTGATACTAAAATAATTATCATTCATTTCTCGATGGTGGATTTTGTGTTCGCTTTCTCTTGAATAGGCATTTGTAGTCAGGTCTGCTATAAAAACGTTGGCTGCAGTAGTGAGATCATAACGATAAGACTGCCCACTTATTCAGTAATTTTGAAATTGGTCAGTTTTTGACCAACTGTCTTTTGAGAACTTCTCATGAGGCTAGTACACTATGAATGCAAACAACAATTCGATGTTAAAAAAGTGGGCACGTAAGCCATTAATTTCACCAGTCCTGTTTACTCGTTTCATCGTTTCGTTGACTTTGGGCAAGGATGTTTCTAGTGTAAGAACCAGCAAACTTGTTGGTTATCTGTCCACACCGAAACAGGACTGAAGTTCAATTTTATCTCTTTGTTAATAATATGAACCCTAATCGGGAAAAAAGATAAATGTTGACACATGTACTGTATTGGTCTGATGATAAGCATCGAAAGAATATTTGTTTGCAATTTGCACCTTCCTGGTTCAGACTGTGGCAATATTCCCCGAACTAGAACATTTCTGTTTTCTGAATCTTGAAACCAAACATCCTGGTTATGCCGTGTATGCATGTGTGTACCATTTTTCTTCTTAGTTTCCAATTCATTTTTCTGTTCGGGCCTAACTGGAGCATAATCAACCAAAACTCCCGCATCTTGATTAATCGTCATCTTGAGTAAGCTTTAAAAAATATTTTCCCAGGCTCAGGTATCGGGGATCCATTCGAAAACGCATCCGGTGAGATGGATAACTTCTACATGACAACAGAACAATCTTTTGGTGCGTTCATCTATGAGCATCGGGATGAAAAGGTGTGCATAAAATTGGACGATCCATTTCTTTTTGCCGAAGCAGTTCGTATGGTAAGTATTCTCCTCAGGAACAAGATAGCTCTTGCGCTAATTCTAATTATGTGGTCAGTCTGGTATAGGCCGAATCAATTTCTACCCGCTAAGGATAGTCGATAGTTTTCAGTAGTCGATATTCCATGTCTCCAAAGTGTTGTTCGCGTTTGGGAGGTTAACTGATTGGTCAATGATGTGTTGAGTAAAAATAACTTCCTACACAGATTCTGACTCAGTGGTCGAAAATGGTGATGCTGGCATCGACAGCGACCTCGATTAGCACCACTTGGCTTCTTTTTTCGGTAATAACATCACCCTTGTTAGGAATCACCAGCATTGCACATCCATCGAGCCCTCACTGGGGTCTCAAACCGGGTTAGATGATTGTGAATCAGGCAGCTTACCACCACGTTAGTCAGTCTGGCTCTCAGCGGTATGTTTACCGTCAACATGGTTTTCAATGGTGAGTTGGTCGTTGATATTTCCATTGTGGTTCATTTCGTATGCAAGTCGAATCTCCTACTTTTTCATCCCATGAGTGTAGTGAAAGGAGTATATCCCTTGGCCTTGAAGGTTCACTACACTATTACGGACAGACCAGCCTCCTAAATGCACCTCGTTTTATGACGGCTGACCAACTCTAGCATTCAGAACTCCCATGAGAATTACGATATGAGCTTGGCTCGCTTTACGTAAGGAGTCGTGGAGCTTTTGAGAAAAGTTATCTTTGATTGCATCTTGGCTGCAATCGGTGGGTACATACGCCAAAACGACAAACAAATTGCGTCTATCGGAACGGCGACTGCTCACTTTGCACGAACCCCTGAGTCACACTGCACATAAACGACTGTCGACTGGGATCCAGTCTAGCAGCGCCGCGTCAGCTCTTTCGCTAAGAGCAGTTCTAACGCCATCAAGACCGAAAGCCGCAGCCTCAGCGTCCCCAGAAGGGCGCAAGTAGAACTTCGCGGAAGGATTAGACGGTGGCATCAATCGAATGATTGAACTGAAGTCTTGAATGCAACACACACCAATGCCAAGGGATTCAAGCATACGAGCTAAACCCGTCCGTTGTCCTATATGCACTAAGCTTCGCACGTTGAACGTGGCTAGTTTGAATAGACATCGAGGATGAAGCAGGGCGTCAGCCGGTGACAGCGGGTTCGGTGAGACTCGGAACTCCTACCTGCTGGTTAAATATGTTGGAGAATATGGCTGAGCGTCACGATCAGCGGCGCTCTCGTACCCACAAACTTTCATTATCGACTTGATTCCAATATTTTTAATTCTGTCACTCCTTTGATACTCTGATTCTTTTGCATTATTTCCTTCTGAGGTTGGCGCAACCGCAACTAGTGTATGGTTAGTGGTTGTCTAAAATGACTGACCGGTGATAGCAAACACCCCAAACCACTCGACTGCCACCGGCAAAGGCACTGTCATATGATGTTGTTTTTAAGCATACCGTTTATAGTCAGACAAGATAACCCACCCACATAATGCTGCACATTGTACTAGGCATGATTATGTTCTAAGTGACCGTGGTATGCTATCTATCACGAAAAATGATGTTGACTATGTTCCCCCTCTCTCATTTTTCATTAACTACCAACTTAATTTCTATTTCAGATTTTTACCTTCCTTGCGTGTGAATCATTCATCAGTACCCAATGTCGGAATAATTTAATATCATCAACTGTTCCTGATGGTTTTTCAGGCAGTTCAAAAGTCGACCATTCAGAAAAAAGGCAACTACATCGCAGACGGTTTTGAACCGGATCCGACCGCGGTAATCCGATCGAGTTTTGTCTGCTCTGGATGCAAAATTGAACCGGGTGTAGAGATTATCAACTCGCTGCTACTCCCTGGCGTAACGGTTAGGCAGAAGTGAGTTAAAATTAAATCATTTCTCATTCTGATCTTCCATTCAAACCTATCGTAAGGTTCTTTAAGTTTTCTTGACTCTTCCTTTTGTGATGGATTGGGTGTAGAGGTGACAACCGTGACCAGCGGTAATTATTGCATCAGTAGTGACTTAAAATAATGAGGACACTTACAAGCAAACCATCCGGTTTTGTTCATCGGTTAATTTGGCATTTATTTTGCCTAAGTTACGTTTTTCTGGCCTGCCATTTCCTTACACGGGTAATATTTACCTCACACATGCACACCGAGTTGTGGTTGGTTGCATCTTGCCTTCGAGCCGTTTTTCGTCATTTCAAAATGGCATTCCCCGAAACCAATGGACTAAAGTACTGTCTAATTTTTTGTCATTGACGACGATATAGCTCATTTATCTCGTCCGTGTTATTTATGTTACCAAGCTAGCAAGTTGCTTTCATGTCAATCACTGGTTGCAGTCTTATGGTATAAGCGTCTGTCGTCTCAGATGTACGAGATTTGATCCCCGTTACCACCCGTGGTAGATTCGGTCGGCAGTTATCCCTGAGTACCGGTGGCTCCTTGGTCCCATGAGGTCAATCTCTTCCACTGTACTCATGCACATGCATTCACTAGAAGGTATCCTATAAGCCACCTCAAAAGCTTCGCTGGTCTGTTCAGTAGGGTCCCGTACTTCCGCCTTAGCTATGGTTTCTTCCGAATAACCTTTGAAAGCAACCGCATTCATCGCCGTCACTGTTCTACGACGCATATTCAACCAACGTAACTTGCCAAAAGTCCTCGTTCCTAATTACTGCTTCGCCAAGCCCATTCGTTAGGCTTCGTATACCTTTCTTTCACGTCATGGGCTGATCACCTCGATCTATTTCCAACCAGTACCTGCCTCAGAGAATAGCATTCGCCCAGGAAGTCTATTGCGAGCATGCGTAACATGTCCCAGCCACCTTTACCTGTTTCAATTCGGTGCTCGTTCCCGTAAGTAGTGACCATTGGTTCCCTATACCCTACTTCCAAAATCAGCATTGCTGATACGGTGTTCCCGCAATATTCGAGCAACACTGCAAAACATTTGATACCCAGACGTCGATAGCCTTGTGTATCTCTCACCTTCAACGTCTGCCCTTGTAAGCCGTACAGAAAGGCTGCCCTGACTGCTATAACGTAGACTAAACCCTTAAAAAATGTCTACAAGCTATGACTACGTATCACAAAGCGCCGGGCTCCGATGGTCTTCCCTCAGTCCTTTTTAAGAACAGTGAGAAGTCGCTTGTTAGAGAACTTCGTGTTTTGTTCTTGAAAGTCCGGGATTCTGAGCAGGTTCACTCCTTGTGAGGAAAACTGACTGTTGTCTCCATCTTTAAGAAGAGCTTGCATAGTGGCTGCGCTAACCAAACGGGGTGTAAGCCTCATCTTAATTGCGTCGAAGCTGTTTGCGTCTGTCATACTTCGCAGGTTATACCAAACAGGTGAGCGGCAGGTTTTTCTCCGTGCTGGTCGTGGATGTATCGATCAAATCTTCGCCCTACGATAGCTGCTAGAGCACCGTCACACTTCCCGAAGATCAACGATCATCCGGTTCCTGGACATCTATGCGGCCTTCGACTCTGTCGATAGGACTACACTAAGGAATTGTTCGTTGAGAAATAAAGTACCTGAGATGTATGTATCACTCCTAAAAGAATTTTATCGTCACACCTCAGGTCGGATTAGAGCCTTTGGCCAGTTTTCGCTCTTTTTCGTCGTCTCTAGTGGAGTACGATAAGGTTGCCGTGTATTCCTACTTCTCTTCAACCTTACCATAGAAGATGTTCCACGGAATGCTTTGTATGATTGTCCAAACGATGGAGTCGAACTCCTCACAGGGGACAGAGTGTTCGACTTGGAATATGCCGATGATATTGCCTTGATGAGTAATAATGTACGGGCAATATAACGCGCTTTGGACCGCTTAGCGATTGAGGTATCCGGATATGGTATACACTTTGCGCCCTCCAAGTGTAAAGCGCTTTTGCAAGATTGGCAGAAGCCTGTGCATGCACTCACCCTATCTGATAATCAGCTTGAAGCGGTCGATAACTTTAAGTACCCCGAGGAGTTTGACAACTACTGGAGGTTGTGTTAGGAGGAACATCTGTTTATGAATAGCGAGAGTTAGAGCAGCCTTCGTAAACCCGCGACACCTGTGGCCTCGCCGTGATATCCGGCTCTCTCTTAAGGGACGGGTATACGTCACCGCGGTTCGTAGTGTTTTAGACTATGGCTGCGCGTTGAGGATGCTCGGCGTCTTTCTGTGTTCGACAACCGATGTCTCCAAAGCGCTGCTCGCATCTGTTGGGAACATCGAATGAGTACTAACGAGGTGTGCCATCGTGTGTTGGGCACGGATAATCACTCTGTTACCGAAGTGCTTGTTCTACACCATCTCCGGTGGCTCCGTCATGTTTTGCGAATGCCTACCAATCGTTTACCTTTCCTTCCTCTATCCCTACATGCTGGACAAGGTTGGAAGAAGCGTTGCGGCGGTTTTGTCTGGCCCAAATGCTGTATGGCCTGTCTGTCGAAATTTCGTTCCCCATAATCAAAAAATGACAGACTATCAAAATGTGTACAGTGAAAAAGAAAACGTTCCAACATATCTCTTACCAATTACTTATTGTCAGTTGTACTTTCCTCCACCCATGTTAGTCTTCTTTGTTCTTGCCTTGGTACCTTCATTCCAAGTCTTTATATATATATATATATATATATATATATATATATATATATATATATATATATATATATATATATATATATATATATATATATATATATATATATGACCAATTTGAATATGCAAACTAAACATCGAACAGGTTGATGATAAATACTGTTTTGGTGGATGGCTTGCCATCAGTCCAATTCCTCATAAATATCGATTTGATTCGGATTCTGTATACGATACTGCACCTTGACGTGGTGTGATGGCTTGCGCGCCTCTATGACCCAAAGAGCTACACAGGATGGCTTCTTTAAGCCGGAGATGCAATCATACTTGACAGGTCAATGGATAGAGGTCAGACAAAGTCCAGTCTCCTGGCCCTCCAGGTTGGGGGTCGATTTGAGCTGGCAACTCAATCGGCAAAATCAGTGGAAGAATAATTGATCCAAGCAAATGGGCTTCCACTGAGCCATCCTGCTGCCTTGAGGATAGGTTCTTGTTAGAACTAAAGGCTTTGGATGAGGACCCTAATCGTTCTCCTGCTTTGTCGCCGGACACCCTAGTAGTACCCGTCCAACATCTCCCATGAACCGCACGAATACAAAGAATTCCATACTACATCGGTCGTCGCGCAGGATAACCAGGACCGCACTGTCCATTGCATCGAGCGCGGTGGATAGTGATAAGTGTGCTACTGCTCAGAGTTCCCTCTCTTTTATTCAACCTTTGTCTTCTGTCCCTAACCTCCCTCTTTGCCCCATCTATCCACCCATAATGCTCCCACTGATAACACGGTCGATGCTCGCAACGATTCACTGTCAAATAATATCGGGAATAATCCTCTGTCTGGTAACTCACATTTTCTCAAGCCCCGTCAACCTCTTAATCTCGGCTCCTTCAACGTGCGTACACTCATGCAGGCCGATCAGCAGGCGTGCCTAGCCCTCACAATAAATTCTCTGAAGATTGATGTCTGCTGCTTAAGCGAAACGCGTATCCAGGATTCGTGCAATGTAATTCAACTAACTGCTCCTGGTATCTCATCGAGGTGTATTCTGCTCACCTCAGGAGACGAAGAGGCTAGAGCTGTGAGTCAACGTGGTGTAGGAATAGTCTTGACTGAGAAGGCTGAGGCTGCCCTTTTAGACTGGATTCCTGTTAACAGTCGTTTATGTGCTGTGAGACTCCAGGGGTAAGTTGGCGTTCGAAAGGATAGTTGTGTTAAGCGCAATTTGTTTGTGATCTCGGCGTACGCCCCAACAGACTGCAGCTCAGACTTGCAGAAAGATGAGTTCTATGATTCCCTCGCCACTCTCGTTCGCAGCAGTGAAGGTTCCGACATTGTAGTGCTAGCTGGTGACTTCAATGCACAAGTTGGCAAACTTAGTGTGTCAGAAGCCTGTTCAGGTGGGCGTTGTGCTTTATCCGCTGAGCGTACAGATAACGGGGATAGGCTTCTCCAGTTTTGTGCAGACAATCGATTGTTCTTGTCTAGCACAAATTTCCGACACAGCTCGTGTCTCACAGCGACATGGCGCTCTAACTCTAAAGGTACTTTGAGTCAAATTGACCATATCGCCGTAAGCTACCGGTGGCGCAGTTCTGTTCAGAACTGCAGATCTTACTGGTCCACGTACGTAGAGTCGGACCATGCATTAGTTTTAATGCGATTATCTCTCCAGCTCCATGGTCATCGTCGCAAACCGCAAACCGGATTAGCCGTGCAACGTTTGTGTGATCCAGAAGTACGCACCCGTTATGAGCAGAAGTTAGCACATGAGCTAGGATCCACGGAGAACAGTAATGTAGATGAGCATTGTGCTCATATCAAACAGGCGATGCACTTTGCAGCAGGTTTCGCCTGTGGTCCTCGATCTGTTGTTCATCAAAGACACTGGATCTCGCAAGAGTCCTTGAGTATAATGGAGCAAAAGCGTCAGCTCTCGAGCCGTAAGGAGATGAATAAGATGCGGAGAAAGCTGCAAAGACAAGTTACGAAAAGCCTTAAGAATGATCGCGAAAATTGGTGGGTCAAGGTAGCCGAAGAAATGGAAATAGCAGCTGCTTCAGGTAACAGTCAAAGACTGTTCAAACTTATTCGTGACACCGGTGGACGGCGAACTCAGGTCAGTGAAACGATTTGCGATAGAAATGGAGAACCCATCCATAACAAACAGCAAAGGCTTGACCGATGGGCCGAGTACTTCAAGGAACAGTTTAGCTGGCCGCACGCTAGTGTAGTTACTCCCGTGTCAACAACTGAGACTCCTTGGGTGGTATCACTTGAGCTCCTATCAGAAGTAAAAGTAGAGTCATGTATTCGATTACTAAGGCGGGGGAAAGCGGCAGGTCCCGACGAACTTCCTCCACTTCTTTTCAAACTGGGTGGTGAGGCGTTGATAAAATCACTTACCGCCTTGCTCCGTGACATTTGGAACGAGGAGCGTATTCCGTTAATATCGAGCGAGTCATTGATTGTTCCCATCTTCAAGAAGAGAATACGTAATGACTGCAGTAATCATCGTGGGATTAGCTTAATTCCGATAGTCACCAAAGTATTAGCTTCGATTTTGCTGCATCGTCTTACACCAGCTCGCGAGAGGAATGTCCGCGAACAGCAGGCTGGATTCCGTCCAGGTCGAGGATGCATCGACCAGATTTTTACTCTTCGCTGACTACTTGAAACGCGTCCCACGCGCACCGCCGACCGACAATAATGATTTTCTTAGACCTGAAAGGTGCCTTCGATTCAGTTAATCGAGCAGTGCTTTTCATTGTTCTTCATCGAAAAGGTATGCCCCAGAAGTTCGTGAACCTAATGAGATCATTGTATTCTCATACTTCTGGCCGCGTTAGGGTTTATGGTGAGCTATCCGGTCTGTTCGAAACGACCAGTGGGGTTCGACAGGGATGCCCTTTGTCTCCATTCCTGTTCAACTTCGTCATGGACGAAATAATGGACAGTGCGCAGCAAAATCTTCAGGATGTAGGCGTCGAACTAGGAAATAGTGAAAAACTGTGACCTAGATTACGCGGACGACGTTGTCTGCTTGTTCGAATCCACGGAACATGCTCAGCGTGCACTAGATAGTTTCGCAAGAGCTGTAGCTCCATTTGGCATGCGCTTTGCACCTTCAAAGTGCAAGGTGATGTTACAAGACTGGACGTCAACAATTCCGAGCATGATGCTCGATGGGGAGGTGCTGGCAGTTGTCGACCACTTCACCTACCTCGGTAGCTGCGTGACAACGGATGGGAGCACAGTAGTAGAGATGAGCACGTGTATATCCAAGGCTGGAGCGGCGTACGCTGGACTGAAGCACTTGTGGCGCCGACCTGATATTTCACTGAAGTTGAAAGGTCGTGTATACTGTGCTGCAGTGCGTTCAATTTTGTTGTATGGTTGCGAAACTTGGAGTCTGCGTGCTGAAGATATTCGTCGTCTTGAGGTTTTTGACCACAGATGTTCACGTAGTATCGCTTGGATTGGGTGGAATAGCCGAGTAAGCAACGATGAGGTCAGAAAGCGAGTATTGGGTACTAATTCAGAGAACGTTCTGTCCCAGCATATCCGGCTTAGTAGACTTCGTTGGTTGGGACACGTGTTACGTATGGCAAACACACGTCTACCGTACCGTGTCCTATTCTCCATTCCTCCTCAGGAGTGGAAGAAACCACATAGAGGTCAACAGATGACGTGGCAGCGAGGAATGAGAAAATGTACAGCAGACTTAGGAAAAGTAGGTGCTTCACGTCTTCGTGGTTGGGGTCCAAAAGATCCGTCTACCAGTTGGCTGGAGACACTGAAGGATATGGCAGCGAACCGTGAACAGTGGCGATTGTGTTGTCACTTTCTATCGAACCAGAATGATCAATGTGCGTTTGTACAGTTAGACTGTGTATTCCGTGTGTTGGCTACTAGGGCATTCTTTCCTTTTCCCACCCATGTAGGTCCACTCCCTGTTCATCTTGTATATTTATACCTTCTAATTCAACGTGCAACATGATGAGAAAGGCAGTGGTCATTGGGGCTTGCCCTACCGTTTAACGCTGTACGATGATGATGATGCGAGGAGCTTAAAACTTGACCGGGGTGACCGGTTTTTTTCATAATGTACGAATTCACATTGTTGAACAAACAACTAGCAGGTTAGCTGGATTACATCAGTAACTGTGCGGTTAGATGTAGTACTTTTGAGTCGATATTGTCATATCCCAGTTCCGATGATAATCTTTCCAAAGTGACATGTTTTCTAAACCTTGCCCTGCTTCTGTTGAAGTCACAAGCTATCTACTGCTGTCATTGAGTATCTAAAATATGAAATCAAACATCCACGTGAGGAAGTAGATGCACTTTCAATGAACACCATAGGGAAGTCTTCAATGTGTGATCAATAATGTCCAAAACATCAGCCGTCAGTTGTGATTAAGCGTAAGTGGTTCTTGATTCTTCGGATCTAGCATCGTTACATCATAACAAATGGCGCTGTCTTCGGCATGTACTGCACTACGGTGCACCGTTTTTTCGCTTCGTCTAAAGAGACCAATTCACGATGTAAAAGGATGGTCTTGAACCCTTTATCTTCTGTAATGCAGTCGATTAGGCCCACTAAGGTTATAAGGTAAGTAAACCAGGCACCGTGACAGGCTATATAATTGTTTATGTTCCATCCACTTACTACTTTTCATCTAGCTCCTTATCACCTTCATTTATGGTGCTGTTTCGTCCGTACTTTCCGGCTCATCTAAATTAGGCTACGTTTCATACACCATACACACGCTTTGCTGAAGAGAATTTCGGATGGAATAAGAGAAAGATCTGAAAAACAATTACTGTTCTCTAAAAATCCCAGTGTTCGCTTACTGTACTTAGCGTCTATTTCGCTCATAGGGTTGTGGGCATCACTAACTGTGATGGTGTCGAATATCAGATGATATTCTGCAGTTAATCTCCTCACTGATATCACTGAACAATGAAACAGCTCTTTGGAAACTCTCATGGCATCTTCTCATTTGTTTTGATCATGTTGAAAAACGAGTTTCCAGCCACAGTTGATCTACTTGTTCAGCAACCTATCTTCGCGCATAAATTCGCTTTTGCACGCGAGTTACTCGTAAGTAGCATAGCGCAGAGCGTGAATAAAATTGAATCTGGCATGCCTAGCCACGGCTGTGGCTAGTTGTGCTCCTTGGTCTTTTTTTGTTTTTCACTACATTCATTTACCCTTTGCCTCCACTTTTGTGACTGAATTTCTAGGCATGTCTGTTGTTTACCCATTTCGTCTTCACTCTCGCTCTCAGGTGTTCCCTTCAAGGTTGTATACTCGGCGAAAATGTCACGGTTGAAGAAGGCTGTAAGCTGAAAAACTGTGCTGCCGCAACCGGGCAACGAGTTCCTGCGGAGACTATCCTAGAGGCAGAAATGCTTGGTTTTACCGATCCTGAGTTGGAGGGCGGACAGACATGAACGTTGTGAATCCCCAGTTGTATATTCTATTCTTCTTTCCTGACAAACTCCAATCCAGCACACATTTTGTTTCTTTCGGTACCGGTAATTCGCAGGTATCGTATTTGAATTCCTATTCCAATACAGTTGCACCAGCAGTGGATCAATAAGTTATCGTTATTTGCATCTTGGGGTCTATGGTGAATCGTGACGGCTGGCATGTGCTATTGTGTATTCTAATTTGTCCCACTAAGATGAGGGAGAACGCTTCCTTGTTCGCAAATAGTCTCGTTTTATTACCGTAAAACAGTGGTTATACAGAACGTTGATTCTTGTACCCAGTCGTTGCATAAAGTATTGATCCGACTGGTACGGGCAACCAAGCATTCTGCTGGGCTAGTGCTGATGCTAAACTCCGTTTGACAGGATTCATCTCTCATTCTGTCGACTCACGTTATCGGTCGGTTATCCTGTCGCCTGCGGTTCCGTTTTCTCCAGCTTTTGGCTTGGTACTGGATAGGCTCTGCTCGCGCATCCCGTGACTCGCTCTGATGATGTTGGTCTGGTAGAAAAGATAGGCTGCGTGTTGGCAAAGCATCAGCCACTACTTTTACTGTGTGTACTTGCAGATTTTCCGAAGAAATTCGATCTAACAAGCCACGTCGGTAGATTCATCTAATATTCGTTTAAAAAATATGTTTTTGGTGCCTAGGCCACGAGGATATGATAGAAGTGGGCCCTAAAATCTTCAGTTTCACACACCAACTCGTGATTGATGTCGTTATTTGGTAATAGCGCACCACTCGATACAAATTAAGACAACGAAGAAACGGAGTTCACAAAAGCTGAATGTCCACACGCTAGTTCAATAAACTCCAGAGTGAGTTTATCAACATCGTCGTTGTTCATAGAGAAATAGGGAGGCTTCATTGGATTCTTAGTTGCTCACCCTTGTTATAAACAAAGGATTACTTTCTGAATGGTGCATTTATGGTTTCACAAATGAGTACCTTTTTGGCCGCCACAAGGTCTGACGGGGAAGTGTGAATACATCCTCAAAATTCATAACAAGATTATTACTTTCCACGCTCACTGCCATATCCCTTGGTTTATCCGACTAGCTGACGATAAGATCTGTGAAACTCCCACCAGGAAGACGAAAATGGCCTACCCTATCGAATTTCTAAGTGCTCTTTCAACCCTTTTCTTCCGATGCTTATTTTTCCTCGGTCTGATGCAGGAATCGCAATGTGCAAATGCTCTCCAGCCGGTAGAGTCTAGCTAGTTAAACTTGATCGAACAGAAAATCATCCGAGGTTGAAACAAAGACTAGATGTCTCTAACCCTGTCGTTCTATTTCACAGTGGTGGTTGAAAACTCCCCACATTCCCAATCTGAACCGCACAGTAGAACTGATTGAATTGCATCACAGTACATGAAACCTAGTTTCAATGAAAAAATGTCAGGTAATACCGCAAATGCTTCGAAGCGGCGTACGTCCAGTGAGTCTTGCGTGGGTCCGCTTTATTCAGGCTGTCATTGCTAACCCCTATGCAAGTACGTAGGTATATGGAGTGATATTCAAGGACCAAGTCCTTGCCCTGCGGTATTAATGGGGGAGTAATTGACATCCAATCTTAAATGTGTGAAGCGCTTGCCAAATATGGTCCGTCAGGTGCGTGTAGTTTGCTTTCTGTGCATTTGTAGCCCATCTTTGTCGGAAGTCTCGTCAAAAATACAAACTTTAACTTACTTACTTTACTTTTATGCGGCTAGCTCCTGCGAGAGGATGAGCCGGCCCCATACATGTCCCGAAGGTAAGAGAACTTGTCATGAAGAGTTTTGGGAATTTGTTAGGAAGTGGCGTCTCCAGCGTTACTCGGCTTTTTGTTCGAGGTAGCAACTCTAGCCCGTGCATAGTCAAGTACCACCTGTCGGGCAACAGAAAGTTTTGTATTGGGAGCCGGTGACCGAACGAGTGGTTCGTACGCCTTTTGAATGGTGGTCCACCAATACGGGATGCCCAACGCGTCCTAGTGATCTTGGTGCATGGTTGCCGGTGGCTCTCTAGGAGCTCGTTCGCCATTCGGTAGGGGTCACCTAGACCCAGGGGTTTATGCAACTCTGTTGATTGGACGGATTTCCTTGGTGGACGTTTGGTCCCGGCAGGTCTCATCTGCCTATGCAGAAGTATCCGTCTTTGCATGCTGGGCACCGTCTCACCGAGGTTTTTAAGTCCTGGTTTCGCCCTCCGGTCAAGCAGTTCGCTGGGGTGTGGCGGCTGGTACACGCCTCAGCTTCGTGGAGTCACTGGTAAAAGTTGGGCAGGTGATGGAAACCAAAGAGGTGGAAGATACCCCGAGGAACACGAGTCTGTCAGCTCAGAAGTGCTACTCCTCTCAAGCACCCCATGCATCCCAAACAGAAACAGTAGATATAGGAAATAAACTAGTCGACATCAATGGCTTTTTCCAATAAACTGATACACGACGGTTGATATAAAATTCAGTGCAGAGCTACTCACGCGTGGTGATTCATTTATGCGGTAAGAAAGTTCATAATCCAAAGAATGACCGACTGACACCCAAATGCTTTGTCTGATGTAATATTTTGTCTTAGGTATTGACGTAGGGCGTAACTTGGACGCCGCTTGCTTTGCAACCGGACGTCAGGTTGATGGGATGGGATGATGATTTCCAAAGAGCGCGTTTTCAGCCCTAGTGAATTGTACGTGGTTTATACAAGGCCGCTGCGAAACATTTCCGGACAAGTGAAGAACGGGGAAGCACATCATCGTTGTTTTCCAATGGATAATGACCATTACACCAAAACTCATTTAAACCTTGTTCACTGCAACTAGTCCTCCATAATGGCTTATTCGGAGAATCTGAGCAGCCTGACCGCCTGTTTACGTCTTACTATGAGTATGAGCGCATGCGCATGCAGCCTCGTTGGTTAGCAATGACCTAGACATGAATAATTAACAAAAACCATAGTTGTGATTCATTTGTGGACTCGTCATTGAAGAGTACCCATTCACACTCCAGACGATTCAAATTAGACCCTAGTGAAGATATAACATCAAAGTTTACAAGTGGGCAGAGGAGTTACAGGTACCGGATGGGTAGCAACAAAGGCGGAACCGGTAGTATGCTTCCTGGGAATTTTCATTCCCCCTTTTAATATATATATATATATATATATATATATATATATATATATATATATATCATCTTACAGCGTTAAACACCAGGATAAGCCCCACTATCCACCGCCTTTCTTGCCATGTTGCACGTAGCAATAGAAAGAATGAACATACGAGATGGATAGGGATGGGAAAAAGAAAAAACAACCTAGTAGCCAACACACGGAATACAGTCTAACTGTACAGACGCACATTGATCAATCATTCTGATCCGACAGAAAGTGATAACACGATCATCTTTGTTCACGGTTCGTTGCCATATCCTTTAGCGTCTCTAGCCAACTGGTTGACTGATCTTTTGGACCCCAACCACGAACACGCAGGGCACCTATCTTTCCTAAGTCTGCTGTACATTTTCTCATTCCTCGCTGCCACGTCATCTGTTGCCCTCCACGTGGCTTTTTCCATTCCCGAGGAGGAACGGAGAATAGGACATGGTAAGGTAGACATGTGTTTGCCATAAGTAACACTTGCTTCAACGAACAAAGCCTACAAAGCTGGATATGCTGTGATAGAACATAATCTGAACTAGTAACCAATATCCGACTTCTAACCTCAGAGTTGCTCACTCGGTCATTCAACACAATCTTAGCGGTAGTACACAAAAATCAATGGTCGAAAACCAAGATGACGAACATCTTCAGCACGCAGGCTCCATGTTTCGCAACCATATAACAAAAATGAACGCACCGCGGCCCAGTACACAACTTGAGTGAAATATCAGGTCTGTGCCTCGTGCTTCAGTCCAGTGTACGCTGCTCAAGCCTCCGATATACGCGTGCTCACCTCTACTACCGAACTCCCATCCGTCGTCACACTGCTTCCGAGGTAAGTAAAGCGGTCGACAATTGTTAGCACCTCCCGATCGAGCGTCAAGCTCGGAATCGTTGATATCCAGTCTTGCAATATAACTTAACACTGAAGGTGCAAAGCGCATTCTGAATGGAGCTACAGCTTGTGCGAGTCTACCTAGTGCACGTTGCACGTGCTCCGTGCATTCGAACAAGTAGACAAGGCCGTCGGCATAATGTAAGCCATACAGCTCTTCACTATTTTCTAGTTCGACGCCCACACCCTGAAGACTTCGCAAGACATTCTCCATCATCTCGTCCATGAAGAAGTTGAATAGGAATAACGAAATGGGACATCCTTGTCGAACACCACTGGTCGTTTCGAACGGACTGGATAGTTGGGTGTAAGTCCTTAGGAGATCTCAATAGATTAACGAACTTTTTTGGCGAAGAGCACTGAATAGCGCTGTTCGATCAGCCGAATCGGGGGCACCTTTCCTTCGAGGAAAACCATTGTTATTGGTATATATATATATATTGTATGCTATTATATCGGCTTAGTTTCTGTTGAATATAGTTAGCAAAGGATGCTGTCTTCAGGATGAGTGACTGATTACATATAGACGTGGGTGAAATGGAACACTCGCGGTCAAAGCAGTAGGCAACTAGTTCAAAGTCGTACTGAATTAGTGGTAATTGATTACACAGTTACTCGACGAAGCTGACAAACGGGCGCATCCACAAGTTTGAAATTCGGATTTCTCACAACAATCGCAAGACCATACAAGTAACTAGTGCAAATCGTTTGCAAACTATTTGACTGCCGCTGACTGAAGGGGCACCCAGGGAAATGTATGTACATTTGGTTGACTGAGAATCTCAATCACCACCCGCTCCATCGTACGCTAGCAACGCCTCACCGAGTGACCTAATCAGCGTTGCCCTGGTTGTCTAATATGACTTCTAATAACCGAAGTTGTCTTTAGTTTGACCAGAAGCGATGCGAACCCCGTCAATTTTGGCTGTGTGCTTATACTAGTGAAAATGAGTATATTGGACGAAATAGAATCCTTGAAAAACCTAAGTATCTTGTGTGCCTCTCTAGGGCCACATTCTGATCAGTGCACAGTCTGCTTTTGTGATGAAGAACCGGTAGACTTTATTTTATACTATCATCAGCCGATTGTCAGATGGATTTTGAGAAGACACTGTAGCCCCATTGGCAGTGGTAGACAGTAATCCACAGTCTTCCGGATCGTTACCACACATGACCTGTTAGGACCGTATGTTTTCCTTCCCCACTCCAAGTCTCAGTGTTCGGTTACCGGTTATCCTTAATAGTGCTGTGGGCCCTTGTAGGTATGGAGTATATACCCACCTCCACTGCACTCATGCGCAAGCACGTAATAAAAAAACTAAGTACTTATTAAGCTAGACAGCATCAGTTGCTGTTTAAGCAGTCCATTCTGACAGCCACTCTCAGTGGTGTGTACACATTACTAGTCCTGATGCATTATGTAAATGTGGATGTTGATTTTTTTTGTGTGCACCTTTCGTGCTGGGCATGTCCTATTTTAATCCTCGTAGGGTGGGCTATTTTCCTGCATGCAGGCGTTACACGGCAATCCGCTTGTTCTCCATGCCCCTGCAATTCGTCTTCACGAGGTTTGCGATAGATTAATACGGTCGATTTCATTGGTTCCCCTTGTCCCGCCGACCGATGGTCCTTCAGTAGTTTAGAACGTTCACTTACCAACTCTAAGGTCAGGTGTTCGAATCCCGCTACTGCCGGTTATTTTGGTAGCAGAGAGTAACCCACTGTGGCGTGGCTCGCTGCCACGCCAAAACTAGTGGGATCTTATGTGATTCTCCGTTCAGAGTCACGTTTGCGATTGTCCCTAATCAAGCAATGAACCTTCAAAGCTTTGGGGTATGACCTTCTACTGCTTTCATGAGCGGGCATGTAATGAATAAAATAATATGACTCCGATATTTTCTCGAATTCATCAGCCTTGTATAACAATGTAAAACTAGCTGACCAGTAAGTGATAAATGTCAATCAGTAAGTCCCGTGCGAATACTAGCGTACGACCACGGGTGAAAGGACCGACGCATCACATTTGTACAGTTCATGTCAAGCCCATTTAAGGAATGTATTCCATGAATCCCCTCCATCCCATAGGAGAGTGGTTAAAAGAAATATAACATGGGTCAGAAGTAAACCGTAGTGCCAACAAAGAAAAATAAGGACTCGGAAAGAAGTTCTTATAGATCTTCATCCTGGATGCTCCAGATTGTTGTTCAACTCGATCTCTTAGACCAGGATAGAAAAATGACTAACAGGATCACACTTGTCCTTTATGTTCGAGGGTGCATCTCCAGGCTTCACACAGCCAAGTGACATTGGCGGTCGACTGGGTTAGAACATTTGCTAGCTACCTCGGAGGTCAGGGTTTCGAATCCCTTTTTCACTGTATTCCGGCTCAATAACCCACCTGACTTACTGGGACCTCCATCACTCAGGGCCCGGTTTCTAGATGCCCGTAATAGCGGGCCTTTGAGGCTGTGGGGTATATACCCCTTCCATTGGACTGATGCACAAGCACGAGCACTGGGGTCCCATGAAGCACATGTACGTTCTGGATGGTCGGATAGGGCATTTATGTATTCTGGAAGTTGAATTTTGATATAGATCTATTCCATTCGCTCTATCGAAGCTGGAATGATGTGCCCAAGGAGTACAGTCTTGTTAAAGTTATTTGAAAGCCTCAAATATTCCATCTCAATGAAAAGGCTTATGTTGTATATTGACTGATTTACCGGATTATGGTTGCGTTTTGACAAACGGTTTATTGGCACCACAGTTCGGAACTAAATAACATTTATCAATCAAAGATTAGAAGGATACCAAACGAGGACACGATATACTACCACTTGTCACCTCAGGAGTCCAAGTAGTAGCTTGAAAAATCAAATAAAAGATAACAGTCTGACAGACATGCCTGTGAATCACCAAACTAATCATTTGGACCACATATGTTAGTATCTTATTTGGTTATCTCTTACTGCTGGATTTGTCTGTTAATGAATATCGCGGATAATCGCTGACCATGCACGCCGGTTGACAGTGAGTTGAACGCAGATCATAACCCAATTTTTCTTCCACTGTCGAGCACCGTAAACCTAGGCATTCTCGATAGGGCTGCTCCACGTTCTGAGTTGGTCATTAGGGTGACAGCGCCATAAAGTACATGTTAGGGATGAAGTGTCCTTGTTGGCTGGTTAATTCCATCTCGGGTCGCTGAAGGATATGACCCAGCCACTGCACTCGACAGTGTTGGAGGAAGACGGGGAGTTGTCTCCCAACTTCGTCAGTGGAAACTCTGTCGTGCCTTTTTATTTATGGGATACCCGATTTACTGGTAGTAGAAATTCACTTGAAATATTGTTTACTTTGATTTGTCACTCCATTTACTTACACAATTTTTTTTTTGTTGAGGGCTGTTTTTAGAATCCATCCACGAGCTAAACGAATGTTTTTCCATGCATATGTTTCATCCGGCTGAGTCAAACTCGATGTCTCATAGTTGCCTCTGATACTGGTGCCATAATGACAGAACCGCCGCCTGTAATACGTTTTATTTGTTAGCCGGATAGTGTAGTGGAGACTACGGCGGTAACAGAACTCGATCGCGTCAGCTAACTGGGAACCGCAGGCAGCGGCGTACAATGTGAGTATCTCCAGAGCAGAAAACAGTATGCAAAAGCGATACCATCGATTAATAGGCGAATCGTATCAGAATCTTGGTGGTCTGATCCATCCCACCAGCTCTAGTGAGATGAACCTCCTGTCTACGAACCATCTCAGTCTACTTGTATAAAAGAGATCGTTTATATAGGATGTGCTGATTATAACGAAATCCTAGCATGGAAGCTCGTTGATCCACTGATATTCCTAAACATCTGATGGCTTGTTTGTCTGTGTGTTGCGGCTCCGGTCAGCTGAGATAGTTGTTGGCCGCTGATTGGTCCACTGATCCGCGTGGCTGGCTCCACTCTTCTTTTCCAGTCTGGACAGCTGATGACTTTCCGACTGCTTCACTGACTTTGACCTTGCCCTCGGTTCTGGACGGACGATGGCGTGCAATTTGCCACCGAACTAAGCCGCCAATTGGCAAATTGCTAGCCCATACCTTCACACCTGGTTGCTAGAGCTGTCACCTCATGGGCTTTAGATCTAAGTGATGACGAAATCATCCACCTCGATGGTTTTACGTGCTACCGGGCTGATCGATCCTCGTTTCGCAAAAAACGCGGAGAAGGGGTTATCACTTACCTTAAAGACAGTTGGTGTAAGTCCGTCGAAGTTCTAGTGATGCACTCAAATTCTAACATTAGTGCTTCCATGATCTTATGCAAACCTAAACATACGAGTATTTATCGCTCCATAGTCATTGCGAAAGCTTATGTTTCTCCCACAGGCCCTACTATTGTTTTTGAGGATTTCTCTGAGATCTTATCTTTCAAACTTTTAATCTTTGTTGACAGTTATTTGTGCTTTGTTTGTGGTGATTTCAACCGTTCTCAGCTGGAGTTCTTGACGCTACTGGGTCTAAAAAACATTGTAAACTTTCCCACCAGGATTGATGCCCACCTTGATTTATGTTTCACAAACAACCCCGATTTGGTTCGGACCTCACGTACATCTCCCCTGGGGACGTCGGATCACACCATACTATTGTTATCTCCAATGATATATACCTCCAGTAACCATAGAATTTTCACCCGCTGTCGTGACCTGAAACGCAAAAAATGTCAATGTGATTTAGAAAACTTACAAAGACTTCAAGCTATGATCGACATCTTCAACCACCAAGGCCCCACTGTGTCCTTTGGAGACCATATACATTAGTAGTGACCGATTTTCCTCTCCGTTCCTCAAAAAGTTGCGCCGTAGAAAAGAAAGTGCTTACAAGAGTGGAAACTATCGCACAGTGAAAATCCTTTCTTTGTCAATCAAGTCAGAAATCCGCAAACTTAACGGCATATACAGTCGTGTGCACCAAGCCAACAATAATTGTCCAGAACTCTGGATCTAAACCGCGACTTTGTTGTTGTTCAGTGGTGCCAACGTCCCATCTTGTCACAATTTTACCAGCTCCATCTCCCACAATATATCCCCTCAAGATGTCTACAAAAAGCTGTCAAACCTCAAGTACAATAAATCCCACGGATCTGATAATCTTCCCCCAGTTGTACTTAATCAGTGTGCACAAATACTCACACCGGTCATGACAGAGTTATTTAATCAATGTTTGTACTGCAAGCAGATTCCCGACTGATAGAGATCAGCGTCCATCACACTTTTGCCCAAGAAAGGAACAGCAAAATTCCGTCCAATTGCCTGTACCCTCATTGCACTAAAGGTGTTTGAGAAGTTATTACACCAGGAACTGTCCAGTGATTTGACAATGTTAGACATAAACCAGTTCGCTTACCGCGGCTCCTGCTCTACCTTGGAAGCTACTGCTTCCTTGACTCATAATGTCTTGTCGTCACTGGACAAGAAATCAAAAGCTGTGCTTACCTGCTTCCCGGATTACAGTAATGCATTTAACATTGTTGACAGACGAAAGCTTCTCGATGTACTCTCAAATAACGGAATACAACCCTCACCCATTGGACTTTTGTCTGATTATTTCTCCATTCGGGGACAGTTTACAAGATACGGGGGCAGAACCACTTCCATCTCAGTTTCAAACCAAGGCGTACTACAGGGCTCAATCCTCTCCCCTTTTCTATTCTCTGCCTACATGTCTTCCATGACTGCCAGTAACCGTTCCTTCATTATGAACTACGCAGATGATGTTGCGATTGGGTTACCCCCATCCTTATGCATCAGCTACACCTGAGCTCCAATCTGTTCTCTTAGATACTGACCATTTATCCAAAGCCCATAACCTAAGCTTAAATCCCTGTAAATGCTCAGATGTTGTCTTTTCTCTTCACAAAGGCTCTAAGTATGTGAACTTTCTGGAATCCTGTCCAGACGTTCACATAGGAAACATCTCCGTTCGTTGCCAACTATCGGTTAAATACCTTGGGATTACGATCACCCATAATGTTTGCTGGACTGAACATGTTTCGTGCGTTTTCACAAAAGTGAGAAAACTAACTTACTAAGTTTTGCGTCTGAAACCAATGTCCGCACCCCTTTACATCATTCGACGTTTTTTCCGTGCAACTATATTATCTCACTGGCTGTATTTTTCTCCCGTCTTCTTCTCTGGCCTACGTACTAAAGTTTTCATCATAACAAAAAGGTTTCTCAAGCACTTATCCTATGCAAGTGGTATTCCTCATAAAGATCTCACGGACTCCATTATTTCCCAATACCATAAAATGTGCAAAAGATTCGCCCAGAGAGTTCTGAATGACTCACTTCACCCGCTTCACAGGGACCTCTGCGTGTGTGCTTCCTCCTCTTCCACCGGCAATAATTACAAAATGATTTGTGCACACACGACTGCCTACCGGTCCCCCGTTGTCTCTTACCTCGCTCGATTCCTATGTAACCCAGCAAACAATGACGCTGACCTTAGACAACATTCATTGTCTTAGCTCCTAAATCATCTCTCAACATTGAGTTTATTGTTGTTGTTGTTGTATCTGACGCTTTCTCTTTCGCGTAACTGCTGTGAGTATAGCTATTGACTGCTGAATATTCATCCACCGGGGGTGCATAAAGCAAATACTTGACTTGACTTGACACAATTGAGTCAGTTCCCCATGACCCAGGTTGCATACCAATTTGGATCGATCAACGTGTTTTTGATAACACAAAATGCAGGATACCACGCTCATAATCTTGGCGCCAACAAGCCTACACATTTTGACATCCGAGGTGTTGCCTAGCTGTCACTCAAAGACCTAGTCGGACTGCAGCCTACTATTCGCATGGCCCGATCGTTTTTTACTTATGTTCGGGAACTGTAAAGACCGACGAAAATTAGGATACATTCGCGTTATTACTACGGAACTGCTGACCTCGTTTCCCATTGCGACCGCAATACGATTTCATCTCTTTTGTCTACTCAGAACGTGGGAGCCGACCGAGAAGCCTGTCTTCGTCTACTCTTTGCCTTATCAAACGTCACATTATCATCCCGTCCTGTTACTCGGGCCCTTAATTCCGGTTGCAAGTTTGGATTCATGAAAGCCATCGTGTCCCGTAAATTATGGTGCAGTGTGCAGACGATGAGCGCATCATTCAGTCACCGACTCGAAATGGATGAAGGTGATTGGCACACTGGACTTCAGATCAATCGAAACGAAATTTCAAGCCAATTTTGTGGCAATTCCAAGTACTTTCGACATAATTTCAAAATCACCCTATATTATTCCTCGCTGAAGCGGAAAATGGTGTGGACATCGAAAGGGGCAACAAAGTGGCACGCGGACTGAAAAAAACCAAACAACAACAGACACACGGTCAAAATGCTGCTAAAATGTGCACCTGACAAGGAAATCGACACTGAAGTGTTGGTGAGAAAACAATCTATTTATACGGTCACACATCATTTTGAACTGTCTAGTTTGGTTAATGAAACTTACACGTTTTTTTCCTTCTCGCTACACAGACTAATAAGAGGCTCCAATAAACATGGCTTGGTACGTATCTAGGCAACAATGGAGCTGCTTCCATCGACAAAGCAATACAAGCGAGTCTTGTGTGCTACACACATGTACACCTTAACAGTCACAGGTTGACTTCTGCTTCGCTAATGTGGGATCAAACCGCTGACCGTTTGATTCTTGGGTCAACGTTGTACCTGTAGAACCATGACAACGGTTCAACTAACGACTTGGATACATTTATAAGATGTGGTTAGGCACTTCATATTCATAGTACAGTTCCGAATGCATAGTTTCTTTTTTACGCGGAATAAACCTTCCTCCCCACCAGTGTAGATTGTGTTCAAGGACTTCATAGAAGGATTCCAAGGATCCACTTACGCCATGGCGATTTCTGGCATGTACTCAATGAGGCTAATTAGAGAAACGGTAATTAACTTGTCAGACTGTCCCGTAGTTTATATGAACAAGGACACAATTGATGAGTTACCGTTTGGTAAAGAATAAATGAACTTCGGTGGATAAATGGTATGATTCCTTGATGAAATGTTCAAAGTTCGCGAAGTGGTCATGTAACACTCAGCTTTTCAAATGTACGTGGTGTAAAAGCGTGGGGCCTCGTCCATGTGTGGGATAGCATCTCGATGATTTTTACCTTTTGGATCCATTAGACCGCTAAGGTGAATTGCTCAAAAAATATATGAACCATAAGATGTTGTGTCTGCGTTTGAGCACCTTGTGATCTGCGGAATATTTTTCCTTGAAATCGGAGTGAGGGAAGGAATGTGATGAACCTGATTTCGGGCTTCCTGGTCATAAGTTTCTAGATTGCTAGATTGTAGTTTTTTCTTAGCTTCAGCAAAAGCGAAAGTCAGAAAAGATGATTTGAGTACTAGGAGGTGTTTATCACAAACTTCACTGAAAATACTAAATGATTAGAGTGGATTCTCTTTAATGTAGAGCCTAGAGAATCAGAAATCTCGGTAAAGAACAAGCTGGTTTTGGGGGTTTCACAACTGGCTGAAAGCATAACGCTTTATAGGTGGTGTAGTTAGGATAACAAAAAGAATCGATAATTGTGATGACAACAAATGACAATTGCTTGTTCAGACAGGTACGGTGTTATCAGCGTCACGCCAGATATCATGCGCTGATAGCTGTCCTTTGCATGGGATTAGTGATAACGCCACATTATTTGCGGTGATGGCGAGTGTAGATCCATGGATCTCACATGCTTTTGGGTACACTTTTCATGTTTCCTTATGATAGACTGATCGCTTTAGTGAGCCATTCCGGTAACATGACCGAGTTTGGAAAACAAAACAATTAAAATATATTGAGAATAAACAACGTGGCGAACAAGCTCGTTTTCAGTTATTCGTACTCATACCAATACATAACAATATATATGACTCAAAATAAGAACGGACAATGGCAATCCAAATCTGTCTCTGCATGTGCGTGTGTGCATGTGAACTTGATCACAGTGTGGAATGTTCAAGTGGTTGCACATGTGTTCGGGACCATGACGTGGGCCACGGAAGCTTAAGTGCTTGCACAAATTGTTTCTGAGCGCACATGGGAGGATTGTAGAGACGAATGCTCACGGCTTCGGCTGTGGCTAAGATGCGACACTTGACAAGTCTTGATTGCTTTCCTCGGACTTTGAAAATGGTGCGAAAAGCGTTTATCACCTCGACTGAGTGGTTTGATTCAACAAGGTGTGAGCACACCGCACTCGTAATTGTCTTAATTGCTCCCGTGTTCAGCCAGGCCGGGTGGTGTTCGCGAACGCGTTCGGATAAGCGCCGAGTCGTGCGACCAATGTACCTAGTTCCACAGGAACAGGTGAAGGAATACACACAAAACGAGGTTGCAGAATTCGGCACTATGTCCTTCAATCGAAAACACACTATTGGTTTGGAAATGAACAGGATTTGCAACTGTGCAGCGTAGAATGTTTTGTTGATAACTCCCGATAATCTTCGTTGAATAATTTCGGCTTCCGTGTCGCCTTTGAACGGTAAACGCGCATATAGTATCTTCTTGGCGGCTCCTATCTCCTTTGATTTCCCTTCATTTTCTTGCATCGTCTTGTCAATAAACCGTTCAGGATAGCCGTTATTTAAGAAAACACTCCGCAGAAAAACGAGTTCATTTATTATTGTGTCTTCGGAGCAGATTTTTCTTGCTCTGTTAACTAAGCAACGTATTAGATTCCTCTTCATTTTGAGGGGCACAAAGCTGTGAAAATGGATGTATTGTCCGTTCCATGTAGCTTTTCTGTGCACTGATAACTGGACGGAAAAATCATTCCGACGGCTTATGCAAACGTCTAAATACGATAGACTATTGTCCTTTTCTTCTTCCAAAGTAAATTGAACATTGGGATGGGCAGCATTAAAATTGTTAAGAAGCATATTTGTGTCCAGATTGGTATCTAGCACACATATGACGTCGTCTACGTATCGTTTGTACAAGGTAAAATCTCGGATTATGGGTTCAATTTGATTATTTTCAAGTTTTGCCATGAAAATATCGGCAAATAGGGGCCCCAAAGGTGATCCCATTGCAACTCCGTCCTTCTGACGATAGATTTCACCATTGAACTGAAACTGGATATTATGTGTGCAGACATAGAGTAACTGTTTCAGTTCATCCAACGGGATACCCAAATCGATTCCGTTGCTCTGGATGTAATCGCACAGATAGTTGATTGTTTCACTGATCGGGACATTTGTGAACAGTGAAGTAACATCCAGTGATATCATCCGCTTTCCTTCTAGATCTAGGTTCTTCACAGTTTCTACAAAATGGAAGGTGTCTTGTAGACTGTGCCTAGAAATTGCGGCTCTTACTGGTTCCAATAAGCCCGTCAACCACTTTGCTGCTGCGTGATATGGAGAGTTACACATATCCAGAATCGGTCTCAATGGGACGCCTTCTTTGTGTACCTTAGGTAGACCGTACAATCTGGGAATTACCGTTCCTGTCGGTCGTATCCTTTCGAAGGTCATCGCGTCGATTATTCCTTTCTGCTTCAAGGATCTTATTCTCGTTGAAATCGATTTTTCTATCTGAGACGTCTTATCCTTCTCAGATGGGGTCTTCGTGAACTTGGAGCCATCACTCACTATCACCTTCAGCTTCTCTATATAATCCGACCTATTGAGAATTACGATACCCGCACCTTTATCTGGTTTTGACAACATTATTTCTCTATTGGCCTGCAATTCTTTGAGGCTCTTCAGGTGTTCCGACGTTAATAATCCTTTTGCCAACGGTCTATTTTCGCGATATTGATAACATGAGTTCACGAACGTGGACTTCAGTTTCTCTAACTCCTGCGACGAGGACGGAACAAGACCTGATAGCTGATCAAACAGGCTCTCAAACTCAACTTCCATATCCAATTGTTTAGTCTTATTGGTTGGACAACAAAACTTTGGCCCTAGGGATAACACCTCAAGTGATGTCTTATTCAGGCTTATGGATGACAAATTATGGACGAATTTCTTCGGATCTGTAGGGAACTCACCAATCGGTTTGCTCGGGTTGATACGTTTTCGAAGTTTAACAAATGTCCGTTCCACTTGTTTGTCAACAATTGATTGAATATAGACAACGAACATTTCCTTTTCTTCTAGAGTCAACTCATCAAGTACTCGAGATGATTTCACAAAATTACGCTCCATTTCCGGCACTCGACTTGACACAGTATCTCTCTCATTGAGCGCTTGACGACGTAAAGCTACTGTAGTGATGTTAATTCGATTCCTCTTCAGAACGGTGTGATATTGTTTGGGATATTCTGAATTGGATATGCACTCATCCAGAAACTGAACACGAGCCTTTGCCAGAGCCAATTTCGTACGGAACTTCACGTAACTGTTAAGTTCACGGAGTACGGTTGGGTCTTTGGCCTGCTTAAATTGTCTGAAAAATCCCACAGAACACATTGAGAATAAACAACGTGGCGAACAAGCTCGTTTTCAGTTATTCGTACTCATACCAATACATAACAATATATATGACTCAAAATAAGAACGGACAATGGCAATCCAAATCTGTCTCTGCATGTGCGTGTGTGCATGTGAACTTGATCACAGTGTGGAATGTTCAAGTGGTTGCACATGTGTTCGGGACCATGACGTGGGCCACGGAAGCTTAAGTGCTTGCACAAATTGACAAGACGATGCAAGAAAATGAAGGGAAATCAAAGGAGATAGGAGCCGCCAAGAAGATACTATATGCGCGTTTACCGTTCAAAGGCGACACGGAAGCCGAAATTATTCAACGAAGATTATCGGGAGTTATCAACAAAACATTCTACGCTGCACAGTTGCAAATCCTGTTCATTTCCAAACCAATAGTGTGTTTTCGATTGAAGGACATAGTGCCGAATTCTGCAACCTCGTTTTGTGTGTATTCCTTCACCTGTTCCTGTGGAACTAGGTACATTGGTCGCACGACTCGGCGCTTATCCGAACGCGTTCGCGAACACCACCCGGCCTGGCTGAACACGGGAGCAATTAAGACAATTACGAGTGCGGTGTGCTCACACCTTGTTGAATCAAACCACTCAATCGAGGTGATAAACGCTTTTCGCACCATTTTCAAAGTCCGAGGAAAGCAATCAAGACTTGTCAAGTGTCGCATCTTAGCCACAGCCGAAGCCGTGAGCATTCGTCTCTACAATTCTCCCCTGTGCGCTCAGAAACAATTTGTGCAAGCACTTAAGCTTCCGTGGCCCACGTCATGGTCCCGAACACATGTGCAACCACTTGAACATTCCACACTGTGATCAAGTTCACATGCACACACGCACATGCAGAGACAGATTTGGATTGCCATTGTCCGTTCTTATTTTGAGTCATATATATTGTTATGTATTGGTATGAGTACGAATAACTGAAAACGAGCTTGTTCGCCACGTTGTTTATTCTCAATGTGTTCTGTGGGATTTTTCAGACAATTAAAATATACTCTACAGATACCATTGAAGATGGAATTATAAGTGTGGAGAAGATTTTCGTTCAGAGCGGATATCTCGAGTTTTCGTCGACAGTTTTACAGTATCAAAACTAGCCTTTAAACAGTTGAAAAGAAGACCTTCTAACTATCTAACTCATTCAAAGACAGCATAGCAGATATGGCAAACAGATGACTTCGAACCGAAGTGGTAACTAAAAGCTAAGACATCGTCAGTGCTATAATTAACCACTTGTGAAGTGCCGAAAATATGCTTGTTCGCTACCGAGTGTTCTGTTTTTATTCAAGCATGGCTATTAGTGAAGTTTACCGTAGCCGGGAAAGTTGAAGCATTACGTGAAAAATTTGCAGCTATTTTAATAGTCTTCAAAAATCTTACTATTTAGTTGATTGATACGAAAAAGTTCTTCAAACGAAGAACTGGTAGTAATAAGCCCTAGGCGTAAATGAATAAATAAATGCATACCGTAGATGGAACCATCAATCCAGATGGGATAATTGGTTGGAAATCCAAAATACTGACTTCTCTCTTTCTGGATTCTGCCTTTACCACTGCTTTGCGTTTTCAGCGTCCATCACGTGATCGTAAGAATAGAGTGCATCGAGTCAATCGGTTCAAAGCCGTATTGGGTCGATGAGCGTTCTCCGTTGCTCTCGCCGACCTGCGATCGCATTGTCAACACCATGCGACATGTCTGACCCGCATCAGCGATGCTGACACCTACAGTGAATCGAATCTACAGTTCGAACGGTCCTTACCCAAAATTAGCCAAGCCGAAACGTAAACGTGTCAATCCGACCACTTCGATCAGTAATTCGGAAACAGTTACGCATCGAAAACCATGGAATCCCAGTGTACGTATCGATCAGTCTTGGATTTCCTATCAGGCACCAATAAAGCCAAAAATCTCCAAGACTACCAAAGAGACCAGCAGACCTCTGTCTCTGGATGGAGTAGGTAAATCTAGTACACTAAAATCCCAAGCATGGTGTCTACCATTTGCCCCAGTACAAGAAAACCGTTTGAAAACTAATGAAACAAGTTTGGATAAAAAAGATTTGGCCGAAGTGCCAAAGTGCATTGACGATCAGACAACCGTACGGGATTCAACAGAAGACCTTGTGAACATTATGTCTGTTCCAACACTGAATAACACACCGAAATCACCTATGAAACCACAACGAGGCACCACCAGCGCCTCACTGTTGCCAGAATCCACCCATCCAAATCCGATGGACCAGCTGTTGCCCATGGAAAATCCGACGGGAAATTCAGATTCTGCTTTCAATCGACTACTCACCGCGTGCACCGATTTTGAAAATCTGATCTCACGCATTTGTGTGTGGTATGTGAAAGCACGCACCGCATTAGACACTGCGCATGATCGACTGGATCGAACTGGACATAGTAGCCCACTTTATCCACTCATATCAGATTATTTGAATCAATTACAGAATCTTTTGGGCACATGTTTACCAAATGATTTATGCATCAATCGTTGGATGCAAGCTATGTCTGCCGGGAATGAATTGTTGAACGGTCCCATGTCAAATCACACCACAGCATCATCGGTTGTGTTTGTGGAACAGTTCAATCCGCTTCATAAGGATATAGAGGAAAATCCGACCCAGACAGACCAGAACTGGTTGGGATTGAAACATGTACCTGATGATAGGACGGGTCGTTTTGTGGGTCCTATAAATGTGGATTTGCTCAGCAGATGCGCAACAACAACAACAGTTCCATGGGTTACGGTACAGTCCACACAAACGCCAGGTGTAGAGGCTTTCCTTGCAAACCAACCCGATCGCACACACTGCATGGAAGGAGATATCAATACCAATTGCTGTTTGGAATACAACAATGCTGAAATCAATGCATGTTGGCCTAAGCACATGCAATCAACATCTGACAACTTTGTTACATCATTATCACCTGATGAGAACAGTGAGAATACGAACGGGAGCAATGTGCATTCCGTTGGAGTCCTGCCACAAAATTCATTCGCTAGTTTGAATGAAGATTGTTTGCGTACAAGCAGCACCAAATTGTGGTCTAAGTGTCCTATTCCTAAAAAGCCTGAACAGTACGGGAAACAGAACAGTTCGGGCATATTGTATTCATCAGCGAATCCTTTAGAAAGGAGTGTTCTATCCCAAACTCTAGATTTATGCCATCCATTAATCGAACGGACAATACATGACATGTATGCTCTAGAGGAACACGTTAGACCTCCTTACTATAGAATCACAAAACAAATGGCAGTTCATTTGATCAGGGAAGTACTTGTCTACCACAACCCCTCCAACTGGATGATACAAAACTCCCATTATCAAGAGTCTGTCATCTTGGTCGAGGCTGTGCCTATGCGTAGACCAGCCAGCAGTTCGACAGTCCGACCGATAGGCCATCATCACATGCATCCGGCCACGATACAGCAGACACCCCTGTGGACAGCGAATCATCCTCCTCATCATTCGATGATTAGCACGCTACCTGCGCCGCCGGAAGAACTTATCCGAGAAGATTATCCACCCATTTATGAGCCTGATTTACCAGACGGTGTGTACAACGAAACAAAAAACGACAACTTCGAACTGGACTGCTCAGTACGACGAAAAAGCGGAAAAAGACCGAACACTCCCTATTTACTTTGGAAATGTGCTAGTATGAGAACAGATTCGTCTTTGAATGACTATGCCTGCTCTGTTGCTCTCCCCGTTACGTCACTCTGTGTGACCTGATTCTGTCCGAATATGGAGTAGAGGTGGTCATCTGGGGTCAGTTGTATTGTGTTGTATTTTGAGGATTTCTGTAAGTTAACAACTTAAATTCCAACTACAAAAAGGAGCGAAAACGATAACCGTCAATTTGAAAATATATCAAAAAATTGGGCAGAAAAACTAGAAAGTTAAAATCAGGTTCAACCACCGAGGCTAATAAGAAGTTCCTCTGGGACATTCATTTCGTCAAAAAGAACACACGCTAAATGAAGCATTATAGAGTTGCGAGGAATATTTTTACGGGACGGGATGAGTCTAAACTCAGAACGTGTAGAAGGTAGTAAACGACAAACAAATAAGTCAAGGCAAAGAGGAAGAGTGGTTTCCGCAAAAATCTCCATAGCGAATTTTTCACCGGTGAAATCTGCAGATCACATTTTGTTGACGGGAGAGGCTACGTGAATGAAAGAAACGTGACTGATACTAGCCAAACTACGGAGTAGTGAATGAAAACCTTTCTTAAGTAGACCGGGAGAGATTACAGGACGGCAGTAAAGTAGGACTGATAGAACACATTAGTGGGCAAAGAAAGCTAGTGTGGCACCAAACTGCCTTAGTCTACGGTTTTGAAAAGAGAGTCGACGCAATATCTTTACACCGTCTAGAAAATGGGAAGATCATTGTAAACTGGTGCTTATAGTAACACCTAAGTACTTGACCGAGTTAGCTCCGGAAAAGGAGGCACAGCTGAGGACCGATAATTCATTAGGTTAAGGAGATCGAGAAAGAATGAATATATAATGGGAACATTTGGGAGGTTGTGGTGTAGGTCAGAAAGAGACCAGAAGCTCTGAATATTATAAGTTCTCACAAAAAGAGGGAAAACCGGGTTAACTGGAGATGGACTGACAAGACAACACATCAACTGTATACTCAATAGGTCGTGCAGGATGGGCCACAAGTAAGTTGCTAATATAAGTAGTGAGAAGGTAGAGGGAAGAACAGCATTCCGAAGAACACCAGAGTTGTTTATTAAGAGATTCGAGAAAATGCTACCAACTTTGGTACCCTGAGTTCTGTTAGAAAAGTAGTCTTTTAACCACGAAAGCAGGAAAGTCGAACAGCCAAAAGTCTCCAACTTTTAGAGAAGGGTGAAACGAGGAACCATATCAAGAGCAGAGGAATAGTCAAGTAAGACAAGAGCTTATTTTACAGAACTATTCGGGCTTCTAGAAATGAAATGGCAAACAGAAGCAATTGCGTCCATAGTGCACCTGTTGGGCTTGAATGCGAACTGATGAGAGTCCTTTGGAGCAGCAAGGAAGGGATGCAATCGGATATGGGTATCACTCTCAGTCAACTTCAGTGCAGAGGAAGTGATGGCAATTAGGCGAAAAATTTTTGACAGAATGTTAGAAGTGCAGTGTCAGGGAATGGATACTACTGTTACGGTTCCCAGGAGGCAAAGACTGCACTGGTATCGAGGGCTTCGTTGATGAGGGAAGTTACCGTTTCCGTTAATGGACTTGTTCCAAATGCAAAAAGGACGGAAGGTAATCCATCTGAGCCTACAGCAGATTTTCAGAAGCCAAGAGACTTCTGAAGAAAAAGATTCAAATTCGGATGGAACAGAGTGGGTTTAGGATGGTAAGATGTCCGTAGATGGAAAAATATATGCAATATTCGGACTGTCGGAATCTGCGGCTACGTCCAAAAGTTGCTGCCAGGCTATGAGCAGTTACTTAGATTTTGCGCAGACCATAGTCGAGAAAAAAAACAGTTTCCTTTGAAGCCGCCGAGGGAACAAACCTTAATTGACCCGAGAAAGCGAGTTTGTCTCTCTAGTCACGTTAGCAGAAAGACTGATTATCGTAGACAAATCCGGTTAACCGAACGGGATGACTAGCTTATGGGTGCTGGCCAGATGCACGAGACCTTTGGTGTTTATGTGTGCATCTGCTAGAAAAATGGAATAAGTCCAAATGTAGTTTCCGTTCTGAACAGAGTTAGGGACTGGAATGATGTTCTGAAAATTGTTTGGAATTTGAAATGAACTGCCATAGTTTATCCAAAGTATGAGCATTTGTGCACAGAAGAACAGCTAGATTTTAATGGAAATAAATAGTTGCGCTCTTCTGTGCCGTATTATCATTGTCATTACTGTTATTATTATATTACCTTTAGGGGAAATGTTATTTAATACATTTAGAGCGTAAATACTAAGTGAAATCATGCTTTTTATATGCACACCGGCAGACTTTTTCAGTGGTTGCTTATTTCATTTATCATCCAGCTTGATGTTCTCATATGACAGCTGACGCGCTTAGATAAATATTCGATAAAAAGCTTTGTCGGAAAAGTTGATAGTTAGCCAACGTTTTGCTTACAACGGATAACCTTTCTCAATGCTGGTTTACCGACTCGTTGTGAGTTGCTACAAATTAATCCGTGTAAAGAGGATGGTAAATTTCTGATAACGACTGGTCTGGCGTTGAGTGTCTACGGACCTCCAGTAGCCAGAGAACTCTGGTGAGCAGCTTTCGTGTTCAAAAGTCCCTTCCGGGTCTTTTTTCTTAAGCTGCTAGAAATGATCTGTCTCATTAACGGGTATTATAATACAACCACGAAATCATATTGTTATTACCGATAACTGGTCCGCCGTTCGATAATGTATAATGTGTCCCTTTCAGCTAGAAACCAGGGGCGAAATTGTTCTACCATGGGGAAATTCGGGCATTTCATTTCCTTAGTCTGAACCTTGTAAATCTATCCAATGACCGACGGAACTACGGTAACAGCCACACTGTTAGGCCAGTCGTCGTGTGCTACATTGTGGATGTTCAATGGTTTTCCGAACGATTTTGTCAGCGCGGCATTCGGTGTTTGTATTTCGAGGACTACCACTGCGGTGTTTGTCTTTCATACTGTCCGTCCTTTCGAACGAAGCACTGACGAACTATCCTTCTGCTCGTCGGACACAATGGCAATGGGCATTAAATCGCCTTCAGGTTTCTGACAAATTCCGTTCACATTCCACGTAGAAATAAGCGTGCTCAATTCGTTTCTCCACTATGAGCAGTTTACCACATACTTCCTCCATTTTCGTTGGATCTCGACAACAGATTAGTTACACCCTCTACTTTCCACTAACGCAACCAAGAGCAGACAGACAGTTTATGGAACGTTAATTAGCACTGCGCATAGCACAGGCACTGTCAGTTTTGATATTGCAAATACTATACTATGTCGTCTTACAAGTGACCACCGATAGGTGGTGGTTGGATGGTAGGTTGAGGTGGTTAGTCCATGACATAGGAAAAAGGTACGAAAACCCTAACCAGTGGAATGTACCGAGCACCATGTGTCAGGCTTCCACGTTGCGGTCTACCAGACCCGCGCGCGGAATGATCGGGCATCTTAGATGAACTCTTTCTTCGTCTTCATGACTTCCACTCATTGACTTCTGTTTCTTCGCTTGTTCCGTATGCCTCTATTCGTTTTGTTCTTTACTCTACGACTCTGCGAAATACACTCCGAAACAAAAGTATAGGGTCCCCCTCATTTTCCGCATATTTCCGCTTGTGTATTCTCTAGCAAAAACCATATCTGGTCATGACGATGGAATACCCATTGCTATTCAGACTACAAAATTTCAGAAGGGATTAGTTTATTTCGAGCTAATTAAATTAGAATAAGTGCAAAAGGAGGTGACAAGAGTATAGGACCCCCTTGGTTGAGCTTCTATAGGTTTCCTTAAAATAGTGTGCAACCGCCATTCCACTTGAGGATTTTGGTATATCTAATCGGCATACATCTTACAAGATCCGTATTTGTCCCTTGGTCAATATTCACCCATTCTTGGTTGAGGGCGGTTACCAATTCACTCTTCGACTGGTAAGCCATGGAATCCTTTTTTTTATCTGGCGAGCAAGCATGTCCCATAAGTTCTCAATCGGGTTTAGAATTGGGCTGCTTGCTAGCTACTGCCTGATCCTGATCCCACTGAACAACAGCCAATATTTTTAGTGTATGAGTAGTGGACAGAAGCATTGTCATATTAGAATACGTCTTCCTCGTGTAATTTATTGGCCACTAGAAGAAGCGAAAATTGTCCTAACGTAGGAATATACACAACGCAATCTTGTATACTGTCAAGTATGACTAGCTCACTTTGACGTTTGGTTGAGAAGGCTCTCCAAACCACCACTGGACTCGTGTCTTTGATTTTTAGCTGAAAATTATTATTTTCCGATGTCATATCAGTAGTAATTCCAAGCATCCGGGTCCATCCAAACTGTGATTTTCCGTCACTAAAGTAGACATTTTCCCACTTATCTGTTCATGCCACTAGTTTCAGCCCATGATAAGCGTTATTCTTTATGCAACTGGTGTGAGAGCAAAGCGTCTTTTCATTTTTTTTTCGTATTTCAACCACAACACAGCTTCGAACATTCTTTGTACCGTTCGTTTCGAAACACTGACTCTGATCAGAGCTTTCAGAGTAGACATAGGGGATGTGTTCTTCGGGGCTAGACGAATTAATTTGCGTTCGTCCGATTTCGCTTTTCAGGAGGACATTACTCCTTACATTCCAGATACCGTCGTACGACTTTCGCGATTTTTTGCACGGCCTGGAAATCTCAAGCAAACTCTGTCCTATTTGGTAGAACGTGGATATTGCGCCCTTCTCAAAGTCTGTTGGTTTATCTCCGTATGACATTACGCAAATAAAATTCGGTGTGAGTTCTGTAATGTGCATATGTGCGACCAAGGCCAGTGAAGATCATCCAGGTCACTAAGGTGCATCACATGCCCTAGTGCACATGAATCGTGTGTTTCTGGTTCTGACGGATTTTTCAATAGCCGAAATCCACAGTCCGAACTAATCAGCTTGCTGTCAAGCTCAATTTTCCTTCTGATTCTGAGAAATTTTCTATGGAACAGCAAGCCGCCACAGGGGATCGTATACTCTTGCCGCCCACTTTTTCACATTTTCTGCTCTCATTAGCACAGGATGTATAGTTCCCTTCTTAAACTTGGTATCCCGCAAGGTATTGTGCATTCGGTCGTTCCGACCAGATATCGTTTCTTTAGGGAATACGGAAGTGGAAATAAGCGGAAAAATTAGGGAGATCTCATAATTTTGTCGTTCATGGTAGCATCCCTAAACAAAGCACAGTAGTGTTCACTCGTTGATTGAAGGAAATGAAATGGGCTGTTAAGCAGCCACTTGTTCACTGAGCAGGACCCCGACTGCCTTACTGATGGTGCAATAGCGGGTATAATAGAAATAAAAATCCTTCTTTGTGTGATCCGTACCTGATCGGAAGCACAGTATGTTTATCGGCAATGGATCCACTCACGGAGGGTCGAATTTCTCTATTTGCTACTAGAAGAGATAGTAGTAGTTAGATTTTGACAACCGGCGAAAAAAGTGCCTTCGACTGCTCGTTTGAAATGACGAAGACCGATGGCGAAATTTGCTAATTAAGCTTCAAAAATGGTTCCTTCTGCGGTTGAATGATCGCATAAAGCTACCTAAATACTCGTACCGCATGGTTAGTGATATTTCTACCAATATGGACAAGCTTGTCTTTAATAAACTGGTCATGTTGGTCAATTTTACAATTCCTAGTGTGGAAAACCCGAGTAGAATCACTATTTAAGCAGTATTAGCGGCCCGCGGCGCCAAATGTTGTGTCCTTAGTTAGTAGTAGAACACGTGATGTTGACACTGCATTTATTTCTAGGAGTGTAAACACAAAACTCGGCCGTGGTCGAAATTAGTCGAAATTAAAAGAATAGAGATTGTTGTTATCAATCAAGAATCTCGGCGACTATACAGTCCAACAGAATAGTATGATTCTACCTCAAATTCACTACCGTTCACTTCAGTTTTAGAAGATGAAGTTAACTGAAAAAGAATTTGCCAACACATCCAACATTCCCCCAAGTGACTTGAACTAATACCTAACGGCAACTCACGGAGACTCAGTTAACTGCAGGACAACAAGAAATGTGTTCAAGTTTGAAATAAGCATTGATGACTGTACACACGACGACAGTGGTTACAGAGCATTCTGTCATAACTATCCGAAGTGGTTATCATACCTAAAAAACGGCTTAAATGAAACTAGTGCCAGGAAGCTAACAATTGTTGATAAGATGCAAATATTAGTTTTATCACATCTTGCACTTATCAAAAGCTACTTGAACCTTGTTAGAAAAAGCGCCATTAAATGGACAGTCCATAAGATGGATATAGTATATTGAGCAGGACCACTGCATTTGACTATTTTCCTTGTGTCGGACCTCCACGACATCCATACAACCAGTGATCATAAGCAGGTAGGAAGATACGACTACGTATCATGACAACTGAGGCATCTGTGTTCACACAACCTGATCATGATATTGCTGCCATTTTTTTATTTCTCTTCTTATTTTGCTTTACTAACGATAACTTCTATTTCTTAGTTCGGTGGCTGCTGAGAAGTAGAAACCAGAACAGCCACAATGCAGCAGCCATTAATGGCTATTCCAACTTAACTAGATTCATTGAAATCTTTCACATTCAGGAGACCAAAGTGAATATACGAGATTACACTACAAACGGGCTAGCCATAAACACTGCCCCAATGGATGACACACGGCTGATAAGATACTACATAAGCAGCTATTCGACTCGAGTTTTCTAGGCAAGACCATATTAAATGGGCCAACATGGCCAGTGTATTCACAATGAACGAGTTCATGTTGGTTTATGTACCACTAAGAACCAACTAGGTTTGCGTTGACACCTATATCCAATCACTTTGTGGCCAAAAAAGCACCTTCGAAGGTATAAATTGCAAATTCCTGTGTGGTTCACCGATTTCTCAAGCAGACAATACCACGCAATTTTTCCCGCGAGAACTTGGAAAAAGCCAAAATCGAACTACTGCTACTGTCTCTAACACCAATATTGGGAATTCGAAGCTCCAGGGCTGTACCAGTTCCCAAGGGACACACTACATTCGTGTGGCTTCAAGCAAGATTATTGGATACACAGCGGAATCGGTTAGTCAACAAACACAGCATGATTAAACATCAACAAGAGTTTGCTAATGCATGATGGGGATCATCGATTTTCCGTGGATCATGCGTGACTGTTCAATCCGGACACAACTGTACGCCATCCATTGGCAGAGTATTTATCGCTAACTTGTTCGTGGTTCAGTCCAGTATAATCACACTGGTCTCCTGAATTTAATAGACCTTAACAAACCTGATTTCATTGTAGCAAACATTACCGGTTCATTGATTGCAGAGGTTTACTGATTCCTGAGTCTCAACAGCAAAGGAACACGTCACACGCGGTTTGCAAACAAAGATCATTCCGGTTGTACACTCTGTTTAGAAATGGCAGCCTTTCGTTTATCAAAACAGAAAAAGGCTCTGTATGAGATAAAACTATGGAGGAAAAAGGCTCGCTTCAAAAGACCTGAGGATGAGCCTATGAAAGAACTTTAGGCTTGGATTTCAAAGAAACTTCCCCGAGTAGACCATGAGAAGACTCTTGAGTGGTGCTTCGAACCAATTTACTCGAGTAGCAAAGCTGCGGAGGTCCTTACAATTGGTTGAAGCGTTCCTACGGTCTGTAGGATATCTGCTGTAAAGAAAGATGTGATCAGCGCTTTGGACAACGGATCGTCTTGTGGAAGATGGAGAGGAGAACACCGGAAATTACCACTTATGATGCTGATCGAGTATTTTTGGTGAGAAGTTTAATTTCGACGAACCTGGGGGAATCTCGAACTACTGCCGCGAATTCAGTGTTAGCAAGTTGGACTTTTGTTGTCGGTGGTAACTTTATGGTCGTCTAGGGTGGGACGTTCGAGGGCGGAAGACCTCAGCTAGCAGTTCTACGAAGAAAGTAGATTACTGGCTCCTACACAAGAATTATGAGTATTTTGTTCTCTTACTTATTCCAGACAATCGACTGAAGCTCATGATCTATCAGCATAACAACGCGGCTGAGTGCAAAGCCAACCTCGCCGGAATGGGGATACCGTACCGGAACACCGAGACCATGGACTGATTCCCTTACAGCGCGAAATGGAAAAGTGTTTGACTTTTATTAGTAAGACGAATTCATGTGAATGGTAGAGTCTACATGAATTGACGTCCGCCATCCGAGATGAATGGGACAGCACAAAACTTATGCCCCACTAGAACACATCTGAAAGTATGCCTGACAGTTTCGTCTTAGTCATTACTGGTAAAGGTGTTTCGTAACCAGCTGGTTGTTTTGCCGTTTCTACAAAGGTGGGTTTATGAGTATTTCTGACACTCACATGTAAATTTTCCAGGATAAATCGATCCATCTGTTTATGCCGGAAATAAGTGTGCATACTTGGCGTATCAGTGGCTTGACAAATCAACGTGCCAAACTGGGTCACCCTAAGCGGTTTGATTAAAAAGGATTGGCAAAATCAGGCTGGATGTAATATTACTGCACGCACTATATCTATTTTCCTAGTAAAACGACATGCGAGAAGAACATTGACAGAACTACTAGGTGTCCATACGGATACCTCCCCTCAAAACCCCAGAAAGAAATATCCAGAAAAACCGGTCTCACAGCATTCGTGTACCGATAATGAGATATTTTCAAAAATAACAAAGTTAATACGGGGAAATGCAGCACAATTGTGACACTCCACCCTGAATCCATTGCACTATTGCTGGAAACGAGGTTGTATGACACTATTGGCAAGCATTTGTTACCCATCAACATTCTGACAATGAAATAACCCTAAATCTATGATCTGCACAACATTTCCTCACCTTTGTTCCACAAACCAACTGTCAACCTCGAAATGACGTCTTCAGAGGTCAATCACACTTCAGCTACTTCTACAATACTTCTACATTTGGTTACATCGTGTAAACAGATTTCTTTTTTTTTGTTCACAGGCATCCAAAATATGATGGCAAATTTAACTGGATTGCTCAGCCTGTGTGTAATAAGTTCCCTCCGGTTTTTTAGTGAATATGAAGTTGTGGTACACAGAACCTCTCGAAAACAGCTGCGATCCAAAGTTTGTACATGATAAGAGGAAAAACTTGGTGCTTTTTGCCATGTGCAACGAGCACACATGGTAGTCTGATAAATGTCTTCTGTTCGTTCATCGATAACGACAGCCCTGGACTTTTCGTGCATTGCGGCACTGAGGGTAGCAATGAGCTGTTAACAAATACACGGAAGGTGTCGAGTACAGCGTGAGTATTTTTATCACACGCCTCCCGAAATCCTAAGGGAACCCTTAAGAAGTTTTTCACGGAGTTTCTGTCACAGGTGAGATTGGCACCTTCATTATTCAGTTGCATCCAGTTCTGGTGAATACGACCTGCATCGGTGAAATAAAATTACTCGAGCATTCCAGTCCAAATCCTCCGTTTTCCGTCCCCAGAAGCGGTCGCTGCATAGGGTCCTGCCGAAACACAACCAACGTCAACATGAAGGACGGAATTAATACAGCTGAAAGCATTCTCGGATGAGTCATCGGCTAAAAGTAAAGCAGTTGACATGATCTAAATAGCGTTTACTTGTAACACCCACAATGACCGCTATATTGATATGAGGAGCAATCCCTTCCAAAGTTGTACTGGGTGGAAGCGATCTATGGTACCAAACCCGTGTATTCTATCCAAAAACCGATCCATAGGCACCGAAAATCTCGGCCAGTCGATCATGTGATTGACTGTGACCAATCTCTCTCTCTCTCTCTCTCTCTCTCTCTCTCTCTCTCTCTCTCTCTCTCTCTCTCTCTCTCTCTCACACACACACACACAAATGACCTAATCACTCCGGTGGACTGTCGCTCAGGTCGATTCCACTGCGCGGTGGAGACGAGACATCCAACTCTCAGTTATTTTTCAATTAATTTCCATGCATAACGTGTCCGTGGTATTCGTGAGATCCGACAATGCGTGCAAACGATGCGAATGTCTAACGTGATTGACCTTCGAGTGTAGTTAAATTTAACCAGCTCAAAATGGTGGAATAAAAGTAGCCCAATCTGATTCACTCATCATAATCGAGGTTATTGTATGAAACGAGGCAAAACGTCACAAAACAATTGGACTTTTTACGGTTAGACATGTAAACAGTCGGGCTCTCTCTCTCTGTCACTCACGGAATTGAGTTTTAACAAGCCCTTTGCAAACAAGATTGGGTCGCAAGTTGGATCGGTACAATCGGTTGACCTAAGGTTCCAGATTAGGTTGTCAAGCTTTGTGGGGACGGATCAGAAAACACAAACTGCCGTCTGCGTCTAGGCGGACATTTCATCTTTCTGCCCTTGAAGGCAATTTCAAGTGTTCCTACAGTGTGAAATGACTAATAGGTTTGGAGGAAACGAGCGAAACTATTCGCCAGGAAAAGTTAGGAAAGTTCGGCTAACTGTTATGAAGAAAAAATAAATGAGTCGTTTTCCACTACCAGCCAGTATCCCCTTGGAAGACCTCGTCCTTATGAACTGGTCGGAAAGTGTGTCGGGTTTATGCAATACCTTGAACTTCTTCCGAATGTGCATCTGCTCAGAAGAATACATACTTCCAGTCTCATTGCGCAACGTTCTAAATTGACAGACATCACTCATCTTCCCGGTCGATCGAAACATCATGGCTTGATCTGTGTCAGACAAATTGGCCTCCGCGGTCTGACTACGGATGACACCGCAATACAGTGGCACACACACACACACACATACACCAACACAATCGCCGACACCGAAACACACACACATACATAGCACTTAATCCGGCATGATTTTTCACGGAATGTGGTCGTCACGGTGTCACATTTTTTCACCTTGAAAATTGTTTTGCTCTGAGATGAGAATGGAGGCGGGAGTGGGCGGAAAGGGGGGGAGCAGTTGCTGTGCTGGAGTGGATAGTGTGGTGAGTTCACCTGACCAAATTGGTCAGACAACTATATCGTAAAAGATTCCCACCTACTTTCTATAGTATAGGCTACAGAATATAGTCACCCGTCAATGAATAAGTGACATCGTTCGATGCTGGTGAATGCATTATCAATCAGAAACAAACCAACAGAATTGTTTGGTTAAGTCTCTAAAACTCATTCAGCGAGTTCAGTTACCACTCGAAAGGAAATATCGAAATAGCTCCAGCTAGGAACTACACATACCGAGTTGGTAAGAAGGCCAAGGCTGCGGAGAAAACGATTCAGATTGGATATTTAAGCTCGGCCACCAATCAGGCAAAAGGCTTTACGTTGGACCCGGTTGAGAACGATTAACAAAGAAGACGAAGCGTACCTCGTGTCTGACTCCAGTATTCGAGTGTGTGTTTGAACCCTATCAGAGCAGATGACCTTGGATCACTTCCTCAGGTAAACTAATGGAGGAAAATCCGTCAAAAGTAAATAGAGTTCAACATCAAGCCATTCACTTCCAGTAGAAGGAAGGTTTATAGGAAAGGAGTTATTTATCGACCTTGTGTTCAAATAGGGTGAGTGTTCGGTGTTTCTCATCGTGGAAGCAAAGTAATTGCTAACCTGCACATAGACCCATCCTGTTTGCAACCAGACTTGAGTGCCTTTTTCCACTCTGACGAACCATTTCTTGTTCCCCTGATAGAGGAAAGCTTGCACTTGTTGTTGGTGATTTTAATCACTTTAACATATATCTAAGGACTTCTGGTATGACTGATCTTTCCCGTTCCCCTATCGGACGTAATTCCATTCTTCAGGTAGTGATCATGAATCAACAAAAGCTCTTTCCCGTCCCACATAGAGCTCACGTATTCACCAGTTACCATTGTCTTCCGATAGTTAAACCGAAGACCTGTTCACCATTTATAAAACATTCCTGTCTTCAAAGAAGACTGGGTTTTAACCACGTAATTTCTCATCCAGGATTATTTCCCTTCATGACAGACATCTCAGAACAGTTGGTTCACGGTTCTCTTCCATTGATTCGTTATTCTGTAGTTGTGTTGATCTCCGTACCGACACCCTGACGACAACCTTTGACCAGTGTTACCCCGTTGAAACCATTTTTCTATGCAATGACATATTACGCTTCCTCGTATGAAGGGTCAACGCCAACTGTTCCACTGGAAATACTTGGACTGACAGGACGTACGAAAATCGCTCCAACCAGAAACTACGTACGTCAATGTAGCAAGAAGACCAGGGCTGCACTACAGAACTCACTTGTGTAAATACGTAATATCACAAACACAAATAGGTAGATTACCAGTTAATTAATCACAGCTAGCTTTGCAGTGCCAGTTTGGTGGTTCTGATTGGCTGAAGTTTCTCACTATGCGTGGTCGTGAAACTGCATCGTACGGTATCCCAAGAACTGTCTGCAGAATCGCTGCAACCTTCGTCCCTCATGAGCATCTTGTCAATCTGACTCGTCTGTCAAATTGACCTCCGAACTGGAACTAGTTGGTTAGATTGAGGCTCCTCGATGGTTACCCCCGACAGTGGACCACGTGAGATATTGACCCCATATCAACTCTCTTCGGTCGCCTCGGTAGACTCTCTGAAGGGAATATGGCTGAGATGGAGTCGAAGTGCAAATGCATCACACGGATCTGCAATCTTCACCAAAGACGGCTAGAGTAATTTTATAACGATATCGAGAGTTGGTCGAAGTTCATTGCCAGGGAAGTGGGTGACATCACTGGAGTGAAGAAACATGGGCGGTGACCTCAGTCTTCTCGATTTGAATCGAATGGCTGTGCTCTCTTTTGAAGGTACACGCATCACGTCCCGAAAATACAACAGGGACTTATCAAAATTAGGTAACTTTATTGGATCAGCTGAGATCAGAGCACCATCTGGAGAGCTTACCCATCTCTCTACTACTCCATTAGAGCACGGTTAGCTCGACGCCGTACGCAGATACGAACATCCATTTTTGTCAAACTAGAATTTTAACTCGGTTGTGCAGAATTGCGATCCTTTCCTGGGGACGAATGCTTGTGGAATCCTTTCCCGGCTGACGAATTTTCGCAACATTTAAATCGCAACTAAAGTGGTTGAGGTACTCATCAGGGAAACTTTTTGTCATTTGGAGTATGAGTTTATCAGCAATATGTTGTGGTATCAATTCAAGAATGGACTGCTACAATGGAATGTAACCTTCGCGCTATGGGTTCCGGTTGCTTGGTCTCGATTTAATTTTTTACAGACACGTGTAGCAGTTCATTACCAATGTGCAGATATTCACGCCCAATCCCGGCCACCAACACATCTGCCGGGTCCTTGAATTCAGCTCCTCTACGCCCAAGTGATCCGCGTTCAGTTCATTCAGAAACGACTAATGCGATGGAAGTGATATGACTAGTCAGTCACCATGAAAAATTACTCCTTTTTGCTAAGTGCGAAATTCCTCTAACAGAACAAAGAACTGTGGGTATTTTCATTTTTCTTCGGGTTTCCACTTCTTTCTGATAGCCGAAATCACTAATGAATAGTTGCGTTTTGTATATTTCCTCAATTCCTCGTTTGACAAGGAGGTAGCCGGAGAAATGAAACTGCGCAGTTTAGCCACGGCGAAGGGCTAGTACCTCGATCTGAAAACAGATCATGGAACCATCTTGCCGGCCATTGAAATTCTCCAATAACTTGTTGACCTTTTCCTCCAGAGTGAGTCCTTGTAGGTCCTTGATTAGAAAGAAATTGATGGAGTATTCATGTTCTGCAAGAACTAGTTTACGGGCGAGAAACCGAACCCCTCATGCCTCATCCTGTATGGCCAGTGCGCAGAGGAATCTTGTGATTGCGGTCAGCGGGCCATAAAGAAACACGGTAATACTACCAGCTGTAATCCAGAAAGACGTCTCATTGACGGGGTGTCTTCCAAGGGGTGCTCGTTTCGACACCATCAAAACCAATTAGACATAACATGAATACTTATTTGTATAACATCGGTCAAGTCCACTTCAAGGCAGTGGTTATGCAAGCGAAAGATGCAATCCTGTGGTTTGTATGCCTTCTTTCACCTTATTGCGTTCGGTTACTCTAAAGCAGTCGCATTCATTACTAGTTCACAGTTGTCCATACTTACGTTTTAACCAATCAACCACTTACTTATTCAATAAGTAGTATGCACACTCCACCACACTATGACCAACTGACTGTGAACTACCAGCCGTGGCAGTTTAGTAAGTAGACGAACTGGGTAGTCTGTTTACTAGCAAATCCATCAACTTCCATGGTTGCTGTAACATTTGCTTTGGATTAGTGCGTTCATCTCATCCACCATGATTGAATTCCTCCAACCGTCCCAACCCAGGCGCCAATTTGTTGTATCTTATGCCCCCTCCATACTTCCGTCCCTATCGCGATACCACCTGTCAGGTAGACACAGAACAGGACTACAAGCTGAGTTCGGATTCTATTTCATATTCAATCAAAAATCATTCAAAGTACGGTCGAACAGGCTGGTGTTTTTGTCGAACTCGCACTCTGCGTGAGGCATATCAATATGGGGAAAAACTCGATGGCCGCGTTAAGCCAGTGCTACCTATTCCTGATTTGGTAGCTAGACACTTTAGGTTGCATGTATATTGGCCATGGCAATCCGTGAGCCACATTTTCTTCCTGGTTGTTTCTGGGGTGGTCATAGGGGCTCCCCAACACAAATACAAGCGGATATTTTGTTCGAACTCCTACGGCAGGGTTGTTCCGGTAGTACCGTTTTCACCAGACGCGTGCTTACGGAAGAAAGGCTACCCGGAACTGTTCGACTGGGGGAATATTTTGGAGGAACAGAGGGAGACCATGCCTAAAACAAGGAAATAAAAATAGTTGTCCTTCAAAGGAGACCCCACATTTTAAAGATAAGGCCGTAGTTGGAAAACATCACAGACCAGAAATTTCAAAGTGATGCTAAATGTGTGCTCGGGTAAATGATGTTAACTTTCTTCTTCAGTGCACTGGTTTTGCTACTTTGGTTTGAAAATCTTAGTCTCAACCACTTTTCTGTTTGTAAGAGTCCTTTTGGAGCGACCTGGAGATGACTGAGTTTGAATGTGTAAATTCTTGACCAAAAATTACCGTAGACAAACATAACCGAGTAGCACTTAGCTTTAAGCAGTCTGTATGTTGTTCAGTGCCACAGGGCTGTGCGTTGTTTGTCTGCTTACTGTAAGGACAATTGGGTTCCGCCAATAGAAAAACATTTTTGACTGCTCTGCTTGCGGACGGTTGAACGTTTAGCTCCCTTAGCTAGTACCGCGTCCGGTGTCGCTCCCAAATGTAAACGTGAAAGACATTGTTTCAATACAAAACGTCCTTCACCTGTTCCACTACTTTTATCGTCTTTCTGCACGCGTTGGAACTTTTGGCTTGTTGCTCGTTCCATAGGCCATTCTCGAGATCTGGTTAGTACCTGATATCCGGAATGCTAAACTTTTACGACGCGCGTGTTTTCTTCCTTGAGTTTTCTTCTTCGGTGTGTGGTTCTCGATTGGTCAACGCTATCGAATTCATAATCATCACTTTCCGTTGCCACACCCGTCTTTATTACGGAAGGTTAGCTCTCGGCCAGGGACCCTCTGAGGGCTATTGACCACACACTTTGAGCAGCCTGTGCACATCACGAGCTCTGTCAACCCAGCTTCATATTTCCCTTTACCACGGGTGATGAGTCACATAGGTCAAACGGCAAGTCAGTTTGCCCAGAGTGGCACGGAGCATAAAGAAGCTTGGCTGGATAGTGGAAGCAAAGAGATCATCTTCGATGCTATTGTTGTTCGTTTTGCCCATAAAATAGGCACTCTGAAATAGGAGATTGCGTTTACCGTGATTTCCAGATTCACATGACAAAAAGTGTTTTTCAAGTCATGACCCAGTCACCCTGGTCCAGCACGAAGGCCTGTTTACAAACAGCACAACCACTGGTATTACTTACGTGAATTCACCTAAACTCACCTTCATCAATCCAATCAGCAGGACCACGCGTGCACTTAACTGGATTCACGTCGGATTGTGACAAAAACTGCGATGCCTAAACAAGAACTGAGACGAATAATATTCACATGCGTAGTGGCATTTGTTAGTTCGTTTTGTGTGTGTGTGTGTGTGTCTGTGTCTGTGTCTGTGTCTGTGTGTGTCTGTATGTGTGCACGCATGTATGGATACATTAGCCACCGTGCATGCATGCGTACTGTTGGTGCATGTGACTGCGTACGAATGGAGGCACAAAGTTCTTCGTACGAATGAAAACCGCTCAAAATTAATTCCGATTTCAAGGCCGGAACTATCGATCGGACACAAAGCAATTGATCGGACCAAACGTGGGTGATAGTACGGAACAAAATTAGCATAGAATTTAATCCTCTTGATGCGTGTCATCTGTGTGAGAATCCACTACGGATGTGTGTGAAGCACAGAGTACCGCTACAGCCGAATAATCATTAGACGCAAATTATTGTCATCTGTATGACAAACGCCACAGCAGCCAGCAATCATAGTCATTTTACTGAGTGCTAATTTGTTTGGAAACTGCTCAGTTGAGACCGTTTTGTTTGGAAAGGGATGGGAAAGCGAAGCGAATCATAACTGGCTTATCCCGAATTTCGATTATTAGTTAAATCATTCACTTTCGAAAGAACTTTACATACTTCCCCGAAAACCGCTACGCATTAAGCCGGACGTGATTTGCAAGGCAAGCTGATTTTTTCCAGATTAACCACTAGTCGTTCACTGCTAACCTGTAGTCTATTTTTTCATTCCTTCTACATTCACCAACACATAGTTTCCGTTCTGAAATGAAATAAATTCTTCAATTCTGCCCCTCTCGCCTTTATTTCACCTCCGTTCGAACTTATTTCACAAATACTTCAGTTTTTCGTGCTCATACCTTGATCGTTTTCGAGAACGGCTAAGCTTTAGAGCAATTTTCATATTTCCAGGAACTCATGAAAACCATCATCCTGAGATACCACCTAAACCTTACCGATTCCAGTATGTCTTTTTACCTAGAACCTTACTCCTGAATTGAAAAATCAAACGATCTTTCGTGTGAAAAGTTTACGGTTAGTTCGTTCAAGCCATAAAATGTATTTCAATCCTGGTTTCTCATGGTTACGTACGCAAAAAATGTGGACCGGTTACACGCAGAGATAAACAGTTTGGGTTCATAATACATTTTCACACGGGCATCTCGTAATTCTGAACGGAATGAAAAGAACCGATTAATTTTTCGATTATAAAGATGCTAGAAAACTGACAACAGATTCACTGATCACAGTAAAATGCTAATTTTACTTTATTTAAACCAGTTTTCCAGAGTTTTTGAACTAGTTTTTTGCCAATAAGTGATCACAGAACCATGAGACTGATACTGAACCCAAATTTCACTGCTGTGTCCGCTACTCGGCCGAACAATTACGTGGAATTGGTGCTCGTGTGTCGTTATCTGGTGTGAAGGGAGGACTGTGTTGAAGAGAAATGTCAATGTTGGGGTGACAACGTCATTATGAGGTAGCAAATCGATTTCAATGATATTTTGCTAATAGATGAGTCATTGTAAACAATCGATCGAAAGTCTTTACAGTAAATATCCACCCATGCAGCTTTCCCAATAAAATAGTCCCGATATTGAATACCATTTTCAAATTATAATCGGACTGCTTTGAATACGACACGTACATGTGGGGTTGACGACCAACACACTGGTAACTGAGTTTTATTTTCCGTGTCCGGCGCGTGTGATAGAGACGAATCATAGTTTGACCCAATTTGTGGACAGATGTATAGGCGTTAGATTGTGACTCACATGGATTGCACCCGTGTAACGACCTGTGCGAAAACAATGCCGGGTGAATGCGCTCCAATTAGGGCGAACTACATAGTCTGCGACTGTGGTCTGGTCATTTTACCGTCTCCCTCCCCCTTCGAGTTGTCGGTCGTTTCCATTTGATTTAGATACCAGATATCACATCGGCGAAACTCGTATAGTCGACCCAGACTTAGATTATATGCACATTGGCATAATCAACAGTTTGACTCTGACTCATCAGTCCCGAAGACTGGGGTGAAATGTGGGTCACGTGATTAAATAGTTTCCATTCGGAATTTGATCTTGGGGTGTTTGGTCTTTTGCTTGGGCGTCAGCTTTGGTGTTTCGGACACATGTGAACAATTCAACCGTCATTCTGCCACCTTAAGCTTGTTTTGTTCATTTCCGACTGAGCCAATAATAGACAGCAGCCAAACGGTATCAAGGCTCGTTTTCAGTGATTCTTAATCACGTGACTGGCCTAATTTAGAATCATATCAAAGACCGAAAAATATGGCACCTCTGAAAATAAATATTGTTCCTTTACCCACATTAATCAAACAGCTGGTTGCTTAAAAACCATCTTGGTAAAACTGTTTTCTTAACTACTAAACACGTGTGTATTCATCCCTTCACAGAATACAGAAGCGAAAATATTGGAAGAAATGAGTGAGGTCCTATACTTTTGTCGCGCACCGTATGTAAACAGTTCGGAGTTTTATTTCTCATCGGAACCAAAAGATCAAGAATACAAAAATAGTAAGAAAATGGTTAGAAATCCAATAGTTAGGGCAATAGAGCTTATCTACTTGAACCACTGTTTCCACGGCGCTTTAAGGTTGGGTATCGGACCGGCAATTTACACTCTGAAATTACAAAACACGCGCCGGAAATATGTACAATGTTGTTCATAGTGCCCAGAAAGCCAGGATCATGTTAACAACGAAGTTAAACAGAAAAAAGTGAGGATTGGGATGGGTCAACTCTGGCGTACGCCATTTATCGGGGTGAACCCCAGTGAAAGTTCACCTTGATCTCGAAATCTGCTTCGGCCTTTCATGGGTTTCAGTAAGGAGCTGTGCCTCCGGTGATCATGCTTATCGTAAATAATTTTCTTTGGTGAAATTTAATTTACCCTAGTCCCGTTAGATTTCTACCGATATAATTACTCATCATTTTCGAGAACAACAGAACGACAAACATCCCAATAACATACATCACACAGCTTAGGCTCAGCAGGTTGGTCGTGAGAATGGTTACCCGCGATACCCGAAATGTCGACTGCAAACAATCGTTTCTGAAAATGCTGTGTTGCTGAACAGTAAACACTTACCCATAAAATATCACATGGTGCATCATTTTTCCAATACACTCGATTCGAAGACAATGTAGGTCCATAGAATATCTGCGAAAATAGAAATATTAAATGATATTCCATAATCATCTTGATAATTTAAATAAACTACGTATCGAAAGGAGTTCCGCTCTTGAAGGCATCCAGGTATGATGGTGCGTCCTTTAGTTACGGGGGAAATGGGGAAATATCAACATGTCTTAGAATTACAAGAAAGCAGATTTGTGAGCAACCGAAGCATAGAGCTCCCCCTAATTAGAATATCATCGGAATCGACCAAACCTGTTCGCTCCTCGGAGGTGCTCACTTTTGGAAGGCAATTTCAGATAATAGCACAAAACGTGGTTAAAGCACGAAGACTGTTTGTCATCACTCGCCAAAGTTCTGTGGCGTTCATGTGAGATCACTGTATACTATATCGTTTGAAATAAGGCATGAAAAATGTTCCCTGGTATTTTATTTTATCATTAAGGGTTCCATTGCTTATTTTGTGCTGCTCTACTGTCTTCGGTATGTAGCTAGCTTTTTATGTTTTCTAACAGGGGCATAAATTCCACGCAAGATTCTAGTGCTAAATTTCACAATAGTTGCAAAGCTCGAATTGATCTGATCATCAGGACCTTTTCACACTCAGTTATCTCCTCTTCCTCGTAGCCACTTTCTGAAACTAACGTCTCCTCATCTTCCGTACATCTGATGTTCCGTCTGATAGAGAAATCATAAATGATTTCACGGATCACTTTTCACAATCAAGGTACGTGTTCGGGCGGCTCTCATCAGAGTCAAAAGTGTTTTTCGAATGCTATTCTTTGCTCAATGTAAGAACTCGACCAACCAGTTTGATATCTCTTCTTCTCTCATCACCCTTTAATTCCCCTATGCTAATACTATGGCGTGGTCGAAATTTGTACCGGCAGCCATTGCTCGCACGAAAATCAGTATGCTCTGTATTACAAGTCATCTTCACTGCCTTATCATGTAGCAGCACTCCAGTAGCTGATCCCAAAAAGCAGTAAGCAGTCATCCATGCATAGCGCCATTGACATCATCGAAGTAAACGAGTTGTAAATGGAAGATTTTTCGATTACTTAGAACTCCGCGGTCCCAACAGTACAAGGTTTTAACGTAGGTCCCATTCCTCATAATCAAATGGACTTGAGTTCTTCCTACAGCAAATTGCGATGCAATCCTCGTCACGGAAACTCCATTCTTGTGCAAAGTAATAACAGTGACTTTATCACCAAGGCTCAAGAATGTGCGAATAATCCCACAGGGCACATGGAGAACAACACAAGGTGGCGAACAAGCTCGCTTTCAGTGCTTCGTAATCATGCCGTTACGTCACATTTTATATGAATAGTGTTAAATGAACAAAACGGAAATCAAGATAAGGTGATGAGTCCAAATTTAAGTGGGGGAGAGGGGATCAAATATCACACGCGTGACCTCGATCCGTCTCTGGACCGTGAATGGGTGTCTGCGGTGTCATTAGTCGGATCAACGGATCTGTGGTTATTTGAAACATTGGGTCCCCTTGATCCAGTTCATCAAAACAGATAGAAGACATAAATTGCGTGATGCAAGCATTTCTGTGGTTAGTTTGTGGGTAGGGGGTGGGCCAAGGAAAGTCTTTCGTGTCGATCGTTCCATCGCGATTTATGGAGGCTTGCGAGTTCTAGAGCCGTGATGTGAAAGCTGCAATATTAATCGAACCCATTAGGCTTCCAGGCTGTGAGATTAAACGCTAAAGGTACAGTTGGTAACAGCCACCATGACAGAGGTCAAAGGCTGACTCAAACAACAGAGCACGCACAACAGCACAGACAGTATACACGGAATTCCTGAATATCCCACGGTACTGCCTGTCAAATGGTTTTAGTGACCTCCCGTGAACTACCTGGAGGGCGTACGATGTTCACAAATACATACCCAAGTGCAAGATTTAAAGCTTGTCACCATAGAAAGGCCTTTGAACTTAGTTTAGCACAGAACCAAGTGGAGTTTTTACCGGTGTTTAGGTAAGAGACCGATGGCCATGTTCGCTGGAATGGTGTACAGGAGTACGCCGTACGGGGGGGGGGGGGGATAAAGCTGCATTTTCTTTCAGAGCTGCTTCCGAGGGTAAAAGGTAGTGCACGTCTGTGTCAAACGGGGAGCAATCAGGTGGAATGGCAACATCATGCATCTAGACGCTACCTCACTGACCAAAAGGAATATCCAATAGGAAGAGCATTTGGTGGTCGTGTGAGCAACTCTTTCATCCAATGGAGAGCGGTGCTTGTGCGTATGTGTATGTGTCATGCGTGTTGTATTCAGAACTAAAGGGATTAGCAAAACAACAGCATTGCATTGTAAACCATAAAGCTGTGAACTGTACAGAATCCACCGGAAGTAGAATCAAAACGCAGATGAAGCCATATAACAACAAATGATGTTAGCATCGAGGTTAAAGAAACAAATATCGAACGGGATTTCCAGTACACCCCAGTGCATAGGGTGGAAACGTGCCACGGTACAACCACGCCCCCAAATCCATGACACATCAGACTCACCAATTTAGATACACGAGCGATCTCTGAGCATACGATTCCCGTCCAGAGATTGAAATGAATGGAACGACGGACGTTGATGGATTTTTTTAGTTAGTTGAGTTGTCCTGCTGGTTTGACAGGGGATGGGAGGCTAGACGACCTAACGACCGGAGCTGACGAGCCAAGGTGCGCCAAGTTTCCAGGACTGAGTGGAATGAAATGGCGATGAGCCAATGTAGGACGGCACCCGGTTGAATTAAACAAGCAGACTTCAGAAAACTAGTCGATTGAAGGAACTGAAGCTGAACTGAACTCCTGACCTATCAAAGATACTTCTTAATGTCTGATTGATCAGTTACTTATCCTAATGGATGACCGATGAGAGTCACTCATACTTTCCACAGGATTTCTGAAATGGGCCTGTGTCCCAGCTGTAGATAAGTATTTTGAAGCACAACTGCACCTGACTACAAGCCAAATCGTACGACTAGAAAGAATGTGTCTATGAGAAATGATTCGAGAAGCAAGACTACCTATAGCTAGTGGAAGAACTGATTCCTGAATTGTGTGAGCTTCTAAGGGGTGTCAATCACTCCGATAGCAGACCTAACCACTGACGCTTATTTATAAACAAGGCGCACCCAAGCTCTAAGCTCGCAAGTACATTTTGAATGAGTTTGTTGTTAGCGAAGAGCCGCTACACTACAAACCGAGCCATGGACACCGAAAATCTCGCCCCACCGATCTCTCACACACTCACAGATCACTTCATTTTTAGGAAATGTCACAAAAATGACCAAATCACTTCACTGGAATATCGCTCAGGTCGATTCCACTCCGCGGTGGAGACGAGACATCCAACTCCCAGTTATTTTTCAATTAATTTCCATGCATAACGTGTCCGTGGTATTCGTGAGATCTGATAATGCGTGCAAACGATGCGAATGTCTAACGTGATTGACTTTCGAGTGTATTTAAATTTAATCAGCTCAAAATGGTGGAATAAAAGTAGCCCAATCTGATTCACTCATCATAATCGAGGTTATTGTATGAAACGAGGCAAAACATTACAAAACAATTGGACTTTTTACGGTTAGACATGTAAACAGTCGGCCTCTCTCTCTCTCTGTCTCTCACGGAAGTGCTTTCGAAATCTCATAAAGAATCTCCGAGAAACAAAATGTCTGGCACATCTATTCCGAATGACCAATGTTTGGTTTCCATGAACGATAAACTAGCGCCGAATCGAATTCTTGTCCTTTTCTCTCATGACTCCTGAGAATAGGTTAATGTCATCTTCTTCAGGCAGTTCTTGTAATACAACGGAAAGTCATCTTAATCTGGCAATATGTGAAAATGTATGCGAACTTAGGAAACGGTAATTTTATTTACGAGCGTAAGAAAATTAAGTGAATGACAATGAGGAATAATGAGACCACCCTTATTTATGCTTCTCATACGGTGCTCAAAGCGACCTTCTTTCTACACATAAAGTGAATTACAGCATAAGGGGTAAACCCCGTAAACAAAAGACAAACTGTAAAAGTGGATTAAAGGGGAACCAGTTTATTGATCCTGCTTTTGAAGAAAGAAAGGTTGTAAGTTGGTGGGAAGACAGAAAAAGGGAGAATGTTTTGTAACTTAACGGTCCGGGGAAAGAAAGAGGATTGAAAGATATGAGTACGGCATCTAGCGACAGAAACTTGATAAGGATGACTAGTTGCCTGGGTATGTGGTAATCCGGAAAAAGTTTTGGGAAGAGGAACTGCGGGTGCCAGCTCAGGAGAACAAAATCCAAAATAGTACCGGTAAAAGAGAGACAACGAAGCAACAGCCCGACGATGGGCTAGTGACTGCAGGTTGGAGGCCAAAGGAGGGTCGTCGATCAGCCAGATGACCTTACGTTGAACCCGATCAAGAAGAGCAAGCGAGGTAGACGAAGCTCCGCCCCACACGTGACTGTGGTATTCAAGTGCGGGGCGAATTTGAGCTTCGCACAGCAGAACAAGATGAATTGGTGTGAAGAAGCGTTTGGCGCGAAACAGAAAATCAACTTTGCGCGCAGCACGAGAGGTGAGCTGAGATATGAAAGCGGACAAACATAAAGAAGAAGTCATAGATAGGACAAAAAGAGAGATAGAATCTGTGGAAGGCAGCACAGTTGAATCAAAGGTTAAATGAGGGAAGAATGAATGATGTTTCAAAGAAATTGACAGAAGAGAACATTTGAAGCATTGAATGCAACATGACTGTGGGATCCCCAGAAGATGCTTTAGATCGGACTCTAAAGACACACTGATTACACTGCGGTCACCGTCGATGTTGATGTTAGCATGGCGGGGAATGTGGGAAGAAAGAAGAATGACGGGTGGAATCATCGGCAAAGGAATGGATTGGGTTGGAAGTAGTTTATAAAAGATCAATAAAAATGAAAGAAATGGGGTGAGCGCAAGAACTTAACCCTGGGGAACACCAGCTTTCACACGAAATGGCTGGGACAGAACCTCATCAACTCGGAAGGAGTTGGTTCGCTTACTGAGGAAACTAGCTGTCCTGAATACGAGGGCGGAGGAGAACCCGAACGTGAGTAGTTTCACCAGAAGACCTTCGTGCCAGACTCGGTCAAAGGCCTTAGAAATGTCGAGCAAGATCATGTGTGTTTCACCGTGGTTGTCGAGTGCAGCCAACCAGGAGTGTGAGACCATAGGAAGATTAGCACTGGTGGAATGGCGAGGTCGGAATCCGTATTGGCGTTCGAGAAACGCATGCAGTTGGTCGGAGATGACAGTTTCAAATACTTTCGAAAAAACAGGCGTGATGGAAATAGGACGATAGTTATTCGGGTCAGAAGTATCATCGCGTTTGGGAATAGGAAAAATCACAGCGTGTTTCCAGGGGATCGGAAAAGTAGAAAGTTTGCAGAGAAAGACAGAAAAGACGACGTGAGAGAGCAACCAATTCAGGGGCACAAATTTTAAGGACGATGGGAGGTACGCCGTCCGGACCGGATGGTTTGGAAAAGTCCAGAGAAAGCAGCTCTTGGCTAGTGCTAATATGAGGTTGAAAGTAGGAGACAGATGGAAGAGAAAGAATCGGAGGAGTAGGAAAACTGAGTAAGGTGGAGTTGCAGGCAAACGCGGGATGCAAAACTTCGGCTTTCTCGTGTGGTTCACAAAGAAGATGGCCAGAGGAATTACAGAAGGGAGGGAAATTGAAAGGCCGAAAATTGCGGGAGACTGCTTTGGCAAGGGACCAAAATGTTCGGCCTTCTTGCGGACAAAGCCTTCTTTGGCTCAATGTATGGTTGACGAGCATCTGTTCCTGGCTTGCACGAGGCGGCCGTGGGAGTCGGGAGTGGGCGAGCGACACCAGCGGCGAAATGTTGCACGCTTCAAAAGTACAGCACGATTACATGCGTGGTTGACTCACTCGGAAGATTCGGGTTTGCCGGGTTTGGAAAAGTGGGGAATAAAAAGGTTGCATACCTTGAAGAACAACATCAGTGAAGTTAAAAACGGAAACAGAAACGTCTGAAGTAAAGCAGCAATCATTCCAAGGATAGGATGCTAGGAAGTCGTGAAAGCCATCCCAGTTGACTGAACTGTAACGTCAAAATGTGTGTCCCCAAGTAGGTGGAGGATCGGGGCGAGTAAAACTGATGGAACAGGAAATAATGCGGTGGTCAGATGAGCCAAGTGGAGGGAGAGCAGAGATGTTTGAGAACAGAGAAGGAACAGAAGTGAGAATAAGATCAAGGGTATGGGCCCGATAGCCAGCCCGATCGGGAATACGTGTGGAGAGGTCAACAAGTTGACACAGGTTGTTGGCCACGGCGAAATGTTCGGCTTCTCATCCCAAAGTCGAAGTGCCCCATGAGTGAATCAGCCAATATCGGTTGTGAACATTAAAATCTCCTACGATGGTGATATGGCAGTTGGGATCCGGAACAAACAAGTGCTCAATGTTAGAAGATAAGAAATAAAAGATCAATGGATCGCTACTGTTGGGTGGACGGTAAACAACACAAAAGTAGTGATTAGAATAAGGAAGCCGGAGTTTCAGCTACATCAGCTAAAATTCACGATTGGAAAAGTCAAGATTTTGGATTCTGGATGTGGCGACTGGCTAGTGGACAAAGGGACAGAAGTCAGCTTTGGATGAAAAAGAGGAGTGAAAGGTATAGTTGGGAAATTGGAGATGGGTGGTGTCTAATGAGGGGGAGATTTGGGTTTCGGTCGAAAATAAGGCAAGAGGAGAGGAAGACTGGAGAAACTGGTGCACAGAATCGATATTATGGTTCATTCCGCGGATGTAAGTGAGGGTGATGAGTTCGTGCTTGTTTTTCGAGTGAGCAGAGCGAGCAAAAGAGCGAGTGTGCGTGTCGTTGTGTATTTTCATGATTTGTAGTGTGAGGGAAACTGGCAACCATGATCCTGAGACTTAAAGTGGAAACCATATAGCCCGGCTTGCAAAACAACATTCTTTTCAGGCATTTTGCCTGAACTATTATTAATGCTGCACCTGGTTTATCCATTTTCTCCGTAATGTAAGTTCCACCAGAAATTGTCATTGATTTCTGTGATTACTTACCATTAACAGACTGTTCGATTGGGGACCATGGGTCAGTTTGTGGGTAGGAAGCGCATAGGTTTGGAAACCCCATGGTATTGTGGAGCGTTTCCACCCTGTATGGTCCCCAACCTCACAGCAGGTAGACTTTAGAAGAAATCAGGCACAAAACGGAAATTATTCCGACTGATCAACTGAACGGTTAGATCAACCGTTTATCCATAAACAGCCGAAGCTGCCGGCTGAAAGTGTGCATCCTCGGTTTGAATTAATTAAAATTCAACCAGCAGTTGAATAGGTAATCAAAATGCCCTATAAGTCAAGTTATTTCTTTCGTCAATGCTCCGCAACCTCCTGAGTAAAACTCAAATTATTGTGAACTTTTTATCAGATGCTTGCGAATGAGTGCAATGTGAGATGTATACCCGTCAGCTTCGAAGCCTCACTGCTCTATTGGGGATAATCGTCAATCTAATACTGAAAATTGCAGTGACGGAGAACCACATAAGATCCCAACAGTTCAGGTGTATTCTCGAGCCAGATAATTGTGGGTTACCATCTACTTCCACAGTGACCGGCAGTAGGGTAATTTCTAACCCCTATCCTGCAATACGCTAAGTAAACGCTGTAAACCACTCGGTCACCCTCGGCCTGGGATCGATAAACTGAATCGAGACCTCACTTCATTCAACCGACGAACACGGATTTTTTTGACCACGTGCCAACAGATCAGTGTGGTTATCAATGAAGGGTTGCTCTTGTTAAATATATCAAATCCTTTCCTTTTCCAATCGCTTTCGAGTTCTTCCCAGTTGTGGAAAATCATTGTTCTGCTGATCAGTCTGACATGTGGTCGGAAGTAAGAGTAGCGAGGAATTGGTCCGCTCCAACTGTAGCGTGGAACGCAGTGACAACGTAACGAGATGAGCGTTAAACCAATAGGGCCAACCAATCGATAACCACAGACCAAAGAAGCGACGATGAGTACATCGGAAGCTTTCCGCGGCAGACAAGCACAGACATATGGACTTGTGGATGGAACTCAGTAGAATCTGAGACTATCAGAAAGATAGCCTACGTGAGAGACTGCCGATCAAGCTATCATCCTGAGCAATTGTACCAACGGAACAAAAAACGATGGGGAAAACAATCAATCTAATGGCAGTAAGCAACTGGCCAGAACGGAGCTGATATGCTCAGGCAATCGGAGGATCGATTTTGCTACAGGGCTGTCTTGAAAAGGAACTACGTAAACAGTTGTATCTGTTTCACCGATTCGACTTGTCTGGATGGTCAAATACACGTGAGCCTCATCGGTCTCTTGCTTTTTGTTATAAATGAAAAGCAAAGGCAAAAGAGTTTAGAAAAGAAACAGCCGAATAAGTTTGCCAGCCTCACAAAACCATTGGGAAATTCTGATTCGCTGAATACTCAGCGACGTCAAAGTTTATTCGGTGACAACTGAACTCGACAGCATTGAAAACTGAATGGGGTAGCTTCCGACAAAATGTGATCCAAGTTTTTCTGAAAGGTGGATTCGCCGAAAAGGTGTATCGAGGCTCTCAAACAGAATGATAACAGCTAGCAGTTTTAAGAATATCTGATTAGGTCATATATTTTTCACGAATGATTCTCTGGCAAAATTGTTGGTCGCAACTCAGTGTTCTCGTTTAGAAAGGGGTCACTTAGTTTCTCTTCAAAACTAGGACTATTCGGGAACAGGTAAGCAGTAGTGTGCTAAGGGCAACACCAAGGAAATTTTTGCCCAGGGTCCTTGTATTGAAATGGTTTGGGTTCTGAATCGCACACACCGAGAACGGAGAAGACCCAAAGCGGAAGTGCGATAAGTCATACACACGGATTTATGCTTCCTGATGGTATCGAAATGACTTGGTTGCAACTGAAATTCTTATTTGCATCACAGATATACAGTCAACAACAGTGCAGTACTCGGTCGGTCGAACTGTGTACGACATGTTTCACGTTGCTTTGTAGCTTACCATTTTCTGTCCGCGTGAAGCTACCATATCCTTTGCTGTTCCATTGTCAATAAGTATTTTTGATCACGGATACTACTTTCTTAGTAGCTATGGTGTACTCCAGTAAGCAAGCAAGTTTTGGTGTTAGGTTTAGTTGCGATGTCTAGCTTTATGTGAAGCAATATTCGGCGCCATTGGTAAGCAATTTACTGGCATCTCATTGAGATACGATAGCATCCGGTTGATCTAATTACCTGGCTCCGGATACATCCGATTTGCAATGTCCTATTCTGATTATAAGACACCAAGTTGGGGTTCAAAGCACCGCACCACACCACACCGCACCGCACCACACCACACCGCACCGCACCGCACCGCGTCCACCTTTTCAGCCACTGGGATTTGAATATTGGAATTTGTTGATGGGTTTTTATTTCAAGACTCTATACTGGATTAGAGATCGCAGCGGCAACAGAAGGAGCCGATTATCTAACCGATCACGTCAACCAGCCAAGAGCCACAACCAGAAGAAGAAACTGTGACTATTACTGAAGCATCCTCCGTTAGGACCCCAAAAAGCCTAAAAGCCTAAAAAGCCCAAAAGCAGGAAGACCTAAGCAGGACATCGGACAAGTAACAGGGTGAATCAAGTTGAAATCTGTAGACCAAGTCGTCTATTGGGAGTACTGAGCAGGTTGTGGGCAGCCACATTGGTGTTCGATTAAAGTGAGTGCATGATTTTGTTGATGCCTTTTCTGAACCTTGGGCTGTTGGAATAGTCTTCTCTTTGGGTTTTGCTGATCGAACACAAGCAACCCCGTGGAAAAACACTGACCATTGGATACTACATTGGACAGACCGGTCAACACAACGGGAATGGTATATATAAGATTTAGGGCTGCCGACGCATGGCTAACAAAGCGCCGAAATACTCAAATAGCCGTAGGATCAGTTTTCATGGAGTGCGGACGTGATAACGGACTAATTAAACGGCTGCTCATCGTTTCAAACTGTCCCACTTAAGCGAGAAGGAATGCTTCTTCGTTTGCGAGCAATCTCGTTTTATTAGTGTAAAACAAGGATCATATGGGGCGTTGATCTTTGTACCCAGTCGTTGCATAAAACTTACTTATCCGACTGGCGCTAGTGACCAAGCCTTCTAATGGGCTGGTGTTGAAAAAAACTGCGCAACAGGATTCATCTCTCATTCCATCGATGCACGTCATCCATAGTCTATCCTATCGCTTGAGGTTCAGCTATCTAGAGCCTTGGATTCAGTATTGAACAAGCTCTATTTGCGCATCCAGCGACTCACTCTGATGGTGTTGATCCGTCAGGAAAAGAGGGCTGCTTGTTGGCCACGGATCAACCACTATCCCTAAACTCATTTTTTTTTACCTTTCTGAGCTATCTGACTGAGTAAATGCAGGTGTGTCTCTGTAGAATTCGCAACGCTTGAAATGGGAACGTACAGGAATAGCTTGAACTCAGAACTGCGCAAACCAAAAAAACAAGGAGGCCGAGTTTGCGGAACTGTACGTTAGTGCCACTGAGAAAGTAATTTGAATAAGTATGTTACATAAGAGGAAATAATTAGTAAATCACAAGTCATCCAATCCCGGTGGGTTTTTGCTGTACCTGTGCATGGCGATTCCGATAGCCTGGCGTATGTACTTAGCCACGAAATCGTACCGGGTCGCATCCTGAGAAATGTCTGCTGAATCATCACAGTCTTATCCACTTCGCAATCTTAAGCTCTATTTTAGTTCCCCGCACAGTTTCTTTTGATAAGAAGCCTATCTTATGACGGATTAAAAAAACGACAAACTTAGATGGCTTTTGTAGATGTATTGATGGTCTTATGGATTTGACAGGAATTGGGAGGCTGAACCAGGTAGAGACCGGATTCAGTGAGTAAAGATGCACCAAACTTCCAGGAGGGAAATCGAGGTGAGCCAAAACTGGACGATACCAAGTGGACTTAAACAAGTAAACCCAATGCCACCAGTCAGTTGCTAAGGTTGAAGCTCACCCGGATTCCTAACCTATCAACGACAACTGATTGGCCTTTTGCTGAACAGTGTTATGCACATTAAAGTGTGTCTGATGAAGGTGATCCCCGTGTCAGATAAACATTCCGTGACAGTTGGACTTAAAAATCTTACATTTGGCTGTACGCTACTTTCTGGGACAGTAATTCTGATCTCGAATTCAAACGAGTAACATTTAAATGAAAACTTGATGCCCGTTCCGAATGAGCTTCGGAAAAGCCCCGCTGTCGTTCTGATAGCAGACCTGACTACAAATACCATTTTAAGGGAGGATGCAACCCAAGCTCTGGGGTGGAAACAATAAATCACCCTTTTGGTATGAGCTTAGAACCGCTACAATATGACTTTTGGGCAAGTCCACTTTGGGGAAGCCTTCATGCCCCGATTGATTCGAGTACTGTATTTGGCTTCAAATTGTAGCAACTCATCGGCCATTTTCACGTGCCTTTGTGACCAGTGCATCCACAAATGGCAAAGCGGTTCATGAAGGCTAATTTGAAACAAGGATACAATCGAGGGTCCGTCCAATTACAGTCCCATTGGACTAGCTAATTGTCAATCGTTGATACTGTGGGACCAAAACACCACGCATCCAGAGGCCAGTCCACCGAAGAAATTCTAACAGAAGCATTTAACCAATCCATACTTTTACTGGACAGAAGAGGGAGTGAAGTAGTTGAAATTTCCCTGGATGATCGGAGAATTCATCGCAAATCACTGGAATTTTATCGCTCATTACGGCTGGTTGGTTGCCAGTTAAAACAATCCTTTCGTGTCCGTTTTACACCAGTCACTGTTGTATCCAGTATTCAGTAACAGAACAAAATCTTGTACAGTCCGTCCAAAAAATTCGAGAATACCTCAGTTCGGTCGAAATCCTGACACACCGTAGAATTCCAGTTCATACTTCTGAGGCTGCTCTCTCGATAAACAGTAGTGTCTGTTGTGTAGTTCTGACTACTGAAAGTATCAGTTGTACAAACTGGAATTCTACCGTATATCAGCATTTCGACCCAACTGAGTAGATCCCCAATTTTTTGGACAGACTGTGCGTAAGAACGAACGTGTAGTCAAATACGCCGTACGGTAAGCGCAAGCAAGATAGTGTACCAGGTGGACGAGAACAAGGAATCAATGTCTGTCTCACGCGGAGCTAAGCGCATGTGATTGGTCGAGTGGAACAAAACAGAGCCTGCTATTGACAGACATCGCACGCCCGAGTGCAAAGGCCAACGGGACCGAAATGAATCACGTGCAAATGCCGATGCCATGGACTGGCAACACAACAGCCCCATTGAACGCAAGGGAAAGACGGAACGACAATTGGTTGGTTTATTAAATTAGGGCGGTGTATTTCTTATGGTTATCGGCACTGACTAGTTCAATCTGACGAAGACAAACTAACTTTCTATTTTAACGTCTTGCGTGCCCTCCTCCGTAAAATGTGCTGAGTGGATATCCACATCCAGGAGGCCAGAATGCGTAGGATCGCCCTCGTGACACTACTGAATGTATACTTTTCAAACCAGTGGCCCATGCTGTCCCGGCTCCAGCCGCCGCCATCAACCCCAGCCACCACCACAGTAGTTGCCAGTGCTGTGACAGCAATCACCAGAAACAACTTAAGTCGAACCCGTATAGACGTGGCGAGCCGTACGGATTACCAGCATCATATCTGCTTCCTTTTATGTCACCTTACTTCCTATCTGTTCCATCGTTCTTCATTATTCATAACAGAGGCAAAGGGCATTTCTCCCGTGTAAGCCTGTTAGCTACAACCCAACAGCGTAGATTCCGAGGTGAATCACAGGCCACCACCTTTTCAGAAAGACTTCTAGTAATGGCTTGAACAATAGGTCATTGGACTCTTCCATCACTTCGGCTGGTAGCGCATTCCATAGATTGGTGGTGCTTCGAGATAGACGGTACACCAGCGGCAGACCCACCGACAGCTGCTTCTTTTAAGTTACCGGATATCCCCACGTGCTCATTTCTCTCTTCCCCTCAGCTCGACTACTTCCACTTTAATGCGGTTCGTAGGGAGGGACTTTGTCGACCCTTCCATGGTCATCAAATATCACAAAAAACACATGACAGACAAGAAGAAGCTTATACACGTGTTTTCCGACTAATTTATAGCCTCACGGAGGAGTTCAGGTTACCTATTAGAGTTTTTACAGAAATACACACAAGGTTCAATTACCGTTTCCATTGTTGTTGGGGTGGCTGTCCCAGAAACAGTGGTTAAGATGAAGAGAGAGAAGCCATTACAACTTAGTCTGCTCCGGACACCACAGGCTTTCTTCTGGGAGAATACAGATTTCAATTTTCCTCCATCACCGTTGTCAGAACAGACAGTAGTCAGTCAACGTTTCCGTTACCGCGGATAACCTTTCTGGTCTGGCCAGTCAGATATCCGGACCCACGTGATTAGGTCGTGCCGGTAAAAACGGATCACAACGTGAATGGCCAATACACGGTTCGCCGATGCTGTCACGAGCTACTTCGTGAATAAACGCAAGAATACTACGTGCTCGTAACTCCAGAGTTACTGGTATTAGTTTTGGAAGTTCTTGGAATTAGCGGGGCCAACCGCAGTACAACGAGCTTTCGAGTATCCATATGGAACATAAAATTTGGAGCACTTTGGAGAACAATATGTTGGATCCGATGAAAGGTGCCTGACACATTTTCATTGGTTAAAATCCGCACACAATGTGATTTTTTTACTTTGTTTATAATACAGTGTAATAAAATGTACTTTACTGCATTGCTGACCACAATCACCGGCAGAATCCAATAAACGGATAGAATCCGATCACGTTTGTTCATCCACTGGTCTGCGTATTTTTGCGTCTCATTGTAGCTAAACACTGTGAGAATCGACTACAGGCCGGAAAGTAAATAATCAGCTTGGAAATCTCGAAAAGTGACAGTTGTATCTAGTAATGTATAAAAATGATCAATAATCCATTCTTTGTCCAAACTGTACGAAGCCGTGACCCACACACCGTTGTTCACCCGCGTCTTGCGTGATTAGACGGAGTCGACAAATAAGAACTGACGTCAAGGCGACAGACCACACGTGCGCACAAACAAGCGAAACAGCTAGTTCCTGTTCACGTCGGAATTTGATTGAACAACTTGGGGTCCATGAAGGGCCAGTCTACGTGCCCGAAATATGCTGTAACTTGAATACACTTTGTTTGGTAGCCTAGTCGAAAATGTTCATCGCTTGATAAAGGTGTAAACACAGTATCTGATCAAGTTGTAAAACACAATTAAAGACGGTATTTGTAACTGACACTAATACGACCGTGTGAAAGTGTTTATCAGCTTTTATCGATTTCACCGTGTACAAAGTACAAAGCGATCATGTGATCACACTCTTGAGCCCGATAAGTTCACTTCCAATTCCCAAGTTCGGAGTCCATTGTGGGGCTCAAATTGTACGGTGGTAAAAGTGGGTGGATATGTCATAAAAATTCCACATACTACCACGTTAGACTAGTCATGTAAATCTAGACGGTTTTTTTTTAATTTTATCAGACGTTCTTGTAGTATCACACCAATAAAGAATGTTCATTTTCTTGGAGATTACCGCTGTATATGAAACGAGTTGATTAGTTTAGTCATGACTAACTGATCAAGCTGAGCAAGTTGTCTGTTCATTTATCAGTCAATTGATGCGACTGAAGATGAAAGCTCATATTGTAGTGAACACTGCTAAAACAAAAAAAGACGTGACTGTGGAGTTAATTAAACCAACCAACCAAGAGCGGATGGTGGAAGAAGAATAAGTGACTGTTTTCGAAACAGACCAATGGGATCCCACAGAAGTAAAAGACCATCATAACAGTATTCCAACAGACTGACAGGCGGCCCAAGTTGAGACTTCATCCAGGACGGACGGGTCAACGCAACGACACTGGTGAACAGAAGACAAAGCAAAGCACGCGCAGGTACACCATCAAAAGGCACTCGAAATGCGTTAGTACAGTGAGGATCGATTTTGGTGGAGTGCGCGCGTGTGGTAAAGAGGACCGTGTTAGACTGTCGCACATGTGTTGTCATTTCATAGTGTCTGAAGCATTTAGCACGTCGGTGTCTTCCACATTTTAACTTCGGGTTGTACAATATACGTTCGTCGACTCAACTTGTTTTCATGATGACTTCTTTTTGCCCAGAAGATTCAGATTAGTTTTTCCGGTCATTGTCCTTTCTTATCGAAATGGAATTGGATCGAACGAACACCATTGGGCTTCGCTGTAACATGTTCCAAATGTATTACGTACATACGCGTATGTAATGAGTGAATGCAATTTTGTTCGAAGTATGTGTACAGTCCCCTTTTCCGGGGTACCAGCTATTCGCTCTGGGAGGCGTTTTGACCAATATTCTGCACTGTCCCATAAGGCGATGAAGAACGCTTCTTCGCTCGCGATCAATCTGGCTTTGTCGGCGTAAAACACCTTGATTATGTGGGGTCCTGAGCCTCGTACTGTTGTCACACAACTGGTGCGGGCGATCAAGCCTTCAGATGGGCTGGTAGTGTTAAGGCAGAAGACAGCCGGACAAGATTCATCTATCGTTAATCCATGGACTATCCGGACATTCGTGGTTCCGTTGACTCAAGCCTTTGGTTCGGTACTGGACAGGTGCAAGACTTAATCTGATCGACAGCATACTAGTACGATGGTTCAAGTAGTTGATAGTTATGTGGTTGCGGATGATCAGTCACAGAGTTTGAGGAAGTTTTTCGGGCAATGGTTGGTAATCCAGCCGCTACTCATGACGCTTACTATCACTGTCAATAAATAATGCCATTTCTTAGACATTGAGAATAAACAACGTGGCGAACAAGCTCGTTTTCAGTTATTCGTACTCATACCAATACATAACAATATATATGACTCAAAATAAGAACGGACAATGGCAATCCAAATCTGTCTCTGCACGTGCGTGTGTGCATGTGAAATTGATCACAGTGTGGAATGTTCAAGTGGTTGCACATGTGTTCGGGACCATGACGTGGGCCACGGAAGCTTAAGTGCTTGCACAAATTGACAAGACGATGCAAGAAAATGAAGGGAAATCAAAGGAGATAGGAGCCGCCAAGAAGATACTATATGCGCGTTTACCGTTCAAAGGCGACACGGAAGCCGAAATTATTCAACGAAGATTATCGGGAGTTATCAACAAAACATTCTACGCTGCACAGTTGCAAATCCTGTTCGTTTCCAAACCGATAGTGTGTTTTCGATTGAAGGACATAGTGCCGAATTCTGCAACCTCGTTTTGTGTGTATTCCTTCACCTGTTCCTGTGGAACTAGGTACATTGGTCGCACGACTCGGCGCTTATCCGAACGCGTTCGCGAACACCACCCGGCCTGGCTGAACACGGGAGCAATTAAGACAATTACGAGTGCGGTGTGCTCACACCTTGTTGAATCAAACCACTCAATCGAGGTGATAAACGCTTTTCGCACCATTTTCAAAGTCCGAGGAAAGCAATCAAGACTTGTCAAGTGTCGCATCTTAGCCACAGCCGAAGCCGTGAGCATTCGTCTCTACAATTCTCCCCTGTGCGCTCAGAAACAATTTGTGCAAGCACTTAAGCTTCCGTGGCCCACGTCATGGTCCCGAACACATGTGCAACCACTTGAACATTCCACACTGTGATCAATTTCACATGCACACACGCACGTGCAGAGACAGATTTGGATTGCCATTGTCCGTTCTTATTTTGAGTCATATATATTGTTATGTATTGGTATGAGTACGAATAACTGAAAACGAGCTTGTTCGCCACGTTGTTTATTCTCAATGTGTACTGTGGGATTTTTCAGACAATTTCTTAGACAGTTCCAAGCTGTCGTCGAAAGAAAAACCAAAATTACAACTCGGAGATCACGGAATAGGTAATTGATGTGCATTCAAAGGGTGGGTAATCCATCCCAGTATATGGACGACCTTTAGAACACTCATTCGGGGGGCGGGGGGGGGGGCGTAAAGCGCACACGTAAGCTTGGCGAGACCAAAGTTACTCGGTGAAAAACTGCATCGGTATTCAATAAGGTGCACGGTGGATGATGACCAATCATAGTCAGTGTCTCACATTAAGCAGTGACAAAGCGAAACAGGCTGTCCATATCATGACTTGGGGAAGATCACAAACAGACGAACAACACGGAGGTTCGGCTAACAAAAGACGAAAGGGGAATCAGGATAGATTAACATGAACCTGCGGTTCAAATGAAAAGTGCATTAGCAATGACGTCAATCGAACTGGCGTGGAAGGCAGTGAGCGGGTCAGTAAGCGGGTGAAAGAGTGTGAATAGGACAGGTAAGCGGGAATACAAGCATCGGCAGAGACGGGATAGATGCAGGCTTGATCTACTAGATCCAGGCTCTTGAGTCAAGGGCAAAGGTTACACTGGTTTTGACAGCAAACTAAGTGGGACGGTCTGGTACGCTAGTTACGGTTCATTTGGGGAACACAGGTAGCGGACTCAAACTTAGTTTAATATGGAAACGTCAACACCCAAATTGTTCTCAAGTACATTTCCCAATTCAGAAGCGATGAGTATGACCAATTTTTAACCGGAGATGGAATACAACTTTTCAGGAATGTGCCTTACTATCCGCGTGACAATGGGCTGTTTGTGAGCCTTAACAGGAAGCTTACTGTGATGAAGAGCCATGAAAAGACAAGCTTCTGACAGTATTTTAACTTACGGAACTGCACTTCTTACGGTTGCAGGAAAAACACTGGCTGAAAAATGATACTAGGACGATCTATCCGCACTCGCCTGGCCGCGGCGTACTTGAGGATTGCATATGATAGCACGACCTCTCTCGATTTCAAATACAAGAGTAAAGAACAACGACCATGTCAAAAAGTTAAACTAGTGTCTGCCGTGTTAGGAAACCGGATAGTTACAAGAGATAAGATTTATCATGACCGGATTAACTGGAAATGTAACGGCAAGATAAATGCCGTGTACTTTTATAAGTTGATCTGGCCCACGTTTCCCGCGCTTTTTTACCCACTCAGTTGGATGTGCCTCTGCTCACATTTCATACGGTCTTGTCAGTCCTCCCCACCCCGAATCAATTGCCGTCTGACTGCTCCTGGTGTCCACCGACAGACTGACACCCACAGATGTTCTATTTCATTTCACTAACTTCTGACTGGTTGTCAGCGCCACATTTGCCTCGTTTATATTGCCGACATAGAGACGACTGCGGTTTGCTAACCTGACTTCCGCCACTTCTTTATTGAGTTCCTCGACCCGAGCGTGGTACGGTCGGAATACTGGAATTTGTAATATTTTTCGTGTGGATGATAAGTATTTCGTGTGCAATTAATTCATAGCGCATGTCTTATCACCACTGCTGAGTGAAAACGGCTTCAGCTCCTGAAACGTATCGCTTGTGATACGATGGGCAAGTTAATTCTGGAAGATTGTGCACACCTTTTCTTAATAAAAGTAAAACACCAATCGCTCCGCATTACTACTCAGTCAGGCTTAGGTTATTCAGCAGGTATGGACCGGTGACGATCAGATCGAATATGTCACACATTCTATTCATTGGGAAGAGGAAGGTGATGTATTATTCACATACCCTTAGTAGTACTGCATTCGGGCGACGTACATTGTCACCGTAGTATTCCTGTATGGAGGGGTGTCACACCATCTGACAAGAGAATAATTCACGCCAACGCACAATTTGAAATAGGCAATACACAATGTGCGGGACACGCAGTAAAGATCAACACAACTGAAGTCATTCAATGAGAACGCCGTAAGAAGTGTGCAGTGTATTGCTTAGGTCCAGGACCAAGGTGTCAACAAGACTTGAACGACACCTGCGGGGGAATATGTCCAAATGATCGTTGGGTCCTTCAAATCACACCAAAGGTTTCTTTAACCAGCGTATTCACGCATAGTTCCAAGCTGTTGATTCAGTTGATCATTGACCACCAGTGATACAACATCCGTGTCCCGACATCTGGTCGAATGGACATTAAGTCAAACGGACATCTGGCAGTCGAACATGTCGTCGACATAGCTTTGTTATAATTGTACAATCCGCCGCAACTTTATGAGTTGCTAGTTTCCTTTGATTTCATTCCTCGTTCTTTCCTTTTTCACTGAGCCTATTCGTTTGAATATCCCATTTCTTTACGGTCATCGTTGCAAGATTGCCTTTCCAATAGATCCCAGCAAACTGAAGTCTACTGTAACTTGTTGAGTTCCTTAATTACCTTCTCAGGTGTTCTTCAGTGTATCGCCTTTTCCGGGTTTTCTGATATGTTGAGTGACATTACTGCTGTCCAGTAATCTTCCTGGAATTACTTTAGAAGGAGTTGCCCGTAACCTCACTCAGCCAAAATAGTGCTAAACTTATTAGCAGTGGACACCTAAAACTCATCCATTTACATCGTTACAAACCAAACGTGACATATGGCATGTACACTTGAACAGCATTGAAATATATGAACAACGGTTTTTCATAGGTTCTGAGTAACGAAATGCAAAATTTGTACTCGGTAGTACTCGTCATACTGCTCAGTTAAACCGTGGAAGCTTCCATTGATAAGCACATTTGTTTCTTGACGGTCTCATTGATATGCCTGATTATAGTTGCCCCATTTTCAGTTCCCACTCTGATTAGTCTTTCTTGAGTTTTTCCACAAGCAGACAATTTGTGGAGTGTTTCATGAGCATTTGTACAGATTCGAATGCTTTCACATGCGGTCCAGTGTGCTACAGCTTCATTTTCAGTATCCAGCCGATTAAGTGAAGCCGGACGACAACTGTTAGATTGTATAGATACAGCAAAACAGCTTTGTGATTGATCGGTACCTTACCTACCAATAAATGCATGCCTACTTTTGTATATAAACGAGTTAGCACCAATCAAATGTGGCAGAATACATTCCCGTTGTTCTTGTTTGATCTTGTTCTCCCAGTGCGAGTAGTCCAGGTCTGAGTTGTTTCACTGCGTACGATTGACCGGGTGGGTATGATTCTTACAGCATTCTTTGTTCAAAGCTCCTATGTCAACCCTCAATGGAGTTTGTCGTTCGCGGGATACCAAAGAACAAGCACTCATGCACATTCAACAACATTGGCACACATTTTGTTCTTGGTCCATTGCCATTGTCGATTATTCCAATCCGAATACTTTCAAAGTGGAGAAGGAAATTTGAAATCACGTCCTGGGTTCACTTTCGAGGTTGGGTGCGAGGGCACTGCAACATACAGACTCTTCGTCAGCTGGAACGAATGCCAAGGCCGGAAATTGTTTCCCGATGATAGCATTGGTTTCGCTATTGTACCAACTTCCTAAACCCAACTACTATACCTTCCGCCAAAGACACTGTTCCAAATGAAAGAAACTTCCATAAAAGTTAGAGCTAGGAAAGTTTCTTTCAGTACTGTTCATTACAGTTGTTATGGAAGAAGGGTTAAGTTTTGGTTCTTCTTGTTTGAGCGTCTTGAATATCACATCATACGTAGCTTGTGTTCTGCTACTTCTAATACAATAAGCCAGAGGGACTGTGTGGTTCCCAATCAATACGATCTGGATTCTGCACAGCTGGTAGTTCAGTGTAGTATCAAATGTTCCGTCGCACTGCCAGTGATCTTTACCTCTTAGCAGCTAAAAATTGCGGCAAGTGGCTAAAATGGTCGAATGAGAACAATTGCAAACAACGAAATTTTCTCGACGAATAGTTTTCATCAGAGGTTCTGATAAGGAATCAGCATCGGTAACGGTGTTTTTCTTTCCGACCGTTCTAGACAGCGTTTCTTTCTTCAGAACAGCGCCCGCGGCGTAGGGTGGATAATCACAAATACAGTTCTATGTCAAACACGAAGCCGTTTCCCTTGACGACGGCGATATATTGTAACACTGTAAGTAACACGCACACGACGACGACGACGGCCATGACAGCGACGACGGTTCAACACGGACACAGGGACAAGTAGGGTCGTCGGATAATCTGGAAGCAGCGCTCTTCCGTTGAGACTGCACATGCGCGATCTGTAAGGGTGTAGGAAGAATGAAAACCCGATGAACCGAAGCCTAGTAAGTGTATAAGCAGGTATCAACACTTACATCAGAGAGAATGGGAATGGCGGTCTACACAAACGCGTTACAATATGTTGAATCTGTTTCATCGTCTTCTGTCCTACTTTTCGTGCAGAACCAGGAGGATCTGAGTGGTTGGTACTACATAGAACAACGTGGTTAGGTGTTTTCAGCTTTCCATCACACCGACCACGTTGTTCACATTTCCAGCAAGTAACGTCATCATTCATTTTGCCTACCGTATAGGAGTAGCCTTGGTAGAGTAGCTTCTGTCTGCCTCTGCTAGAAACTGCGAATTCCATTATCCACAAAGTATCACATCTGAACGCTCAGACTTGCCTTAAAAGTACGACTAAATGCAGCCGATCTCGTGCTAAAACCCAGTGAAACTGCCTGTGGAATGTAAGAAAGCATTCGCACACCCCTATCGAAGAAATGTCAAATTACATGCTTTAGAATCGGCAGACAAAGAGGACTACTTGGGTGCGCTCTGTTGCGCAGTAGTAACAATAAAGCCTACCTATCGCTCACCAAAAGATTCGTCCAGTGAAGCTCAACGCGATACTCTGGAACAGACGTTTTACTAACCATCGTCCCATAAACTAGATTTGACTACAGGTCAACCCTATCTGCTGTGACCCTTAGTCCAAACGAAATAAACACAATACACTGTGTCATAGATATAATAACAGTGGGAGCACAGACGCCATTGGTGTGCACTTGAAAACGAGTGGACGTGGATCATAATTCAATGGGTCATTAGGGTGAAATAAAAAAGTGTAACTCTAGCCCCGGGCAGGTCCTACTCACTTTTGTATTTGCCATCAAGTCAAGGTGAGTGCAAAAAGAACAAGCAATTCCGTCTGTTACAAGAAGAGATTTGTTGAAGACTCCTGGGGCAAGAATTCTACGAGTTTCTACAAGAAGAAAAAGCTTGATCTCCGACTGGTCCGAAAATGGACAACGGAGTACGGTAACCCCAGTCAACTAGTGGAAGAAGGAAATGCTTAGAAGTGTAAGTGTTGATCAGGCTGGCAACCATTATTTACTTAACCAGAAGATATAATCTGTGAATGGATTGTTAACAAAAGAGCAAAGAATTTGATTGCGTTCAGGGCTGATAGCAAATGTTTCCTCTTGAAAAAGCGCCATATTTCGAGATAACCTTAAGATAATTCAAAGCTTCCCATCTATGGTTGGATGGCTTTCTTCAACAATATAAGCATTCTCTAACAAGATCAACTACACTGTTCAAAGTGAAAGATACTGAAGTTAGTAAAAGTACATTTGTATTCAAGTGCTTTGTTGATGGCATAGACTTTTCCGAATACCAACTCCCCAAAGTGACTCTCACCGATAGAACTGCAGTGTTTGTGAGCCTAGTATTTCAAAAGCTTATTGACCAGGGGAATGACTCATCAATCTACAATTCATTCACTGGGTACGAAAGTACACGTGCTACCTGTATTTTCGGAGTTTTCTGGACGGAATGGTAGCCTTACCTCTAATGAATACACGGGGCAAGAACGATAAGAGTGAAAGTGTTTCTGATATTCATGTTCTTTCAACCGAAGAAGCCCGGTGATCCCAAGCAGCTATAAAGAAATTGGGTCGATTTTATTTTGCCTCTGGTTTTCTGAGGTGATTGACAAGGTCTGCCAGCTTGGGATAAAGCCAGCGCCCAACGCGTTTAAGACCTGCAGAACTTCCTTACTGATATGACAACAGACCAAAGACTGATTCGCACAGGAATAACTTCAGGTCTCCAGACTCATGACAGTGTAATAGACGAATCTTTCAAGGACAATTTGTGCACGTAAATCAACGGCTACATTGGACGTGGAATGGAAAGGAGTCAGCGTGGAAAAATTGCGAAGTTTAGTTTGGAGGAGGTCGTAACTTGGGTGAAGAATTCATAGGATAAAACTGCAGTGTTGTCAATGCCTTACGAACAGGCTACAGCGTAATTGGATGCTCATTTGGGAAAAGCTTTATTGCTGGATACGAGAGACTGGGGTCAACGGTTCTACAGGAAATGCAGTCGCAAGAAATCGAAGCCCAAATTCAGGATTTGGAAATGGCATAACTGAATTTGAATAAATGTACAATTTTGTACGTGCCTTAAAGTTGACTTTTATTTCTGAAAAATAAATATCTGTCGTCATTCACCAGCTGTCACATGTGATACGACCAGGTACACCTTCGTAACCACGTACACGGATCAGCCTCAACTAATCAGGATCGCCGCAGACAATTCCAACAAATGATCCCTGTGATTGGTCATCTTCGAGTCTACCAATTATATTCTCTAGTTTACCATATTCATACAAACCAGTTCTACAATACAACTAATGTACTATGTCGCAGCCTCGATCTGTTTGCTACTTTCATTCGCATAGTTCTGTATGGGGGCAATGCCAATACTTCCTATCAGTTCAGTTCATTGTGATAACTACAACATCCCACGAAAGTAAGCTCTAGTGCAATTATCAGGCAAAAATAAATGTAAGACCTGGCCTTACTTCCGAGAAAATACGATAGTGTACTTGGAAAAAATGTTCGTCGACCAAAGGTCCATTCGACCCAAAGTCCGGTGACCAAAACTCCGGGAGCCTGAAAGGCTAAGAATAGAACATTTGTACTCAGTCGCGACTAATTTGATCCCTTCCATTACTCCTCGGTGTTATCAGATACTCCTTGGGTTGACTCCAAGCGGTTGACGTGCACCATGACGAATCAGTTTGAGCGACTGGATATTGTGAAACCATACCTGGGATTCAAAAAGGACTAATCGGTCGTTAACATTCCTTTTCACGGTCGATGAAACTTCGAGCGCACACCAGCAGGAGATACTGGCCCTAACTACCGAACTCGAACACCGATTCCGAGGGCGCATGTACCAACGCCAAGCTGGACTGAAGGTTGCCTCACGTATCGTTGATTAACCCTCCATTGAATGTATTTTCTCTGATTGGCCTGGATGGCCGGATTTCACGTTTGCTTTCGGCCGAGCTCTGTGCAATGTCTCCTTGTACTGGCAAACAGTGTGCTATTCTGATGAGCTTACCTGCTTCTGGTCACAGTAAATGTGTTCGCAAAAAACAGAGTTTCGAAGTATTCGCCGTTTATGACAAACTATTTACTGGAATGTTGAAATATCGTGCAAGAACTAATTTCGGCATATCATCGCCCACTGAACAGGATGAATAATATTAAACAAATCATTTCAGATACCACTCCAAGAATATGGTAATCAAACACGATTTATTAACTATTATTATTGGTAGTTGTTACTGCGTCATTGAGACTGACAACAAGGTTATACCTGATTTGCGCTCTCCTCAAGGCCAGTCTTATGAGAGTTGCCACATGGTCCAAAATCCTGAGAACTGGAAATGGATTCATCCTCTGTCAACGCATCAGGGGTGATGTAAGTTCTATTGTCACGTGGCTCGAGAGGACCGCTATCCGTTGTGCTGCTTTTTTAAGCTAAATGAGCAGTGCCACAGGCTTTTCTAAGGTACTTTTAAATTTTATTATCTCTGTGGTATTGGGTAAGAAGAATTATCAATTCCTAAGTTCTAGGTTAAAAGAAAAGGCCAAATTTTATTTTGTTTCAAATAATTCATCGACAATGCAACGTCAGTCACCGATGACGTACGTACTGAATGCAAAAGACTTCAGGACACCGATTCAGAATGTAACGCATTACTCAACTAGTAAGAAGCGTACATGGGTTGAAACGCAGAAAAAACAGTAATGTAAATACAATGTATAAAATAGAACCATAGAATGGGAGGTGAACTAACAAGACAGACAGTTGCCCAAAAACACTATCATGCCTAACCTTCTTTAGCAACTTTATTTGCCATGACAACGGTTGTCTTGCCATGCGGCATTCGTTTGTCAATGAGTTGGCCATACTGGTTTTGTGTCTGGACTACGAAAGAAGTCTGTTCACATTAAGTGGGTGATTACCGCGCTGGCAGTACACATACCGGTCTTGTCACCTGAAGCGTGATCGATCTCGATCAGACGTGCTCATCTGAATTGGGGTTGTTTTTTTATATGAGCGGACATACGATGAGGGATCAGCGGCAGATCCAAGAAAGACACATGAAAATGTAGAATCACATGAACAATCCATCGAAGTGACACTCAGGTTCTTATAGTGGAATAAATTCCGGTCATCCGAAAGACCTCGGTTTTCAACTTCATTTTATTGTGATCGCAACTGTTTAACGAGGAACATTGTATTACGACAGAAATCCGATCGGGTGTATCTGGAACCTAGTGTTGAAATCTTTAAATTCTCTCACGACCTCTCCGAGGTGAAGTTTCATTAACCAGGCTATTCTGTACCAATATTGCTACTTTCCGGTAGCACTAAGGTCAGTCTCATATACCGTATGCACTGCAATAGCTAAAACCCGTAACCATGTCGAGAAAAGTTTGGAAACGGAGTTACCAGTACGCATTACTTTTAAGCTTTTTCAAGGTTCATTCGTTGATACATAGAGAAACTAGCAGTACCATCGGTAGACAGTATATATATATATATATATATATATATATATATATATATATATATATATATATATATATATAATGTTCACTAGGATCTAGTTTGAATCGTCTGGAGTGTGAATGGATACTCTTCATTGAAGAGCCCACAAATGAATCACAACTGTGATTTCTTATAGTTATTCGTGTCTGGGTCACTGCTAACCCAACGAACAACGAGGCTGCATGTGCAAGCGCTCATATTGATAGTAAGTAGTATGCAAACGTGTGGACAAAATTTCCCGGAAGCACACGACCGGTTTCGCGGTTGTTGCGGCTCATCAGGTATGCGTACCCGGTACTCCTCTGCCCACTCGTCCTCATACTTGTACACTCCGATGTTATATGTTCACTAGGATTTAATTTCAATCGTCTGGAGTGTGAATGGATACTCTTCATTGAAGAGTATATATATATATATATATATATATATATATATATATATATATATATATATATATATATATATATATATATATATATATATATATATATGAAGCCGTACCTTGAATGCCATATCGTTTTATTATTAAGCATTTCTTGCCCTGATTCATAGATAGATGAATGTGTACCAATTAACTTCGAAAAATGCATACTTCATTATTCCCCTCTTGTCATTTCTTGGAACGCATAATCCGGATTGAAGTTTTTCCATTACATACCGTTGACCGGGTACATTCAAGTCCCACCACTTCAGAAATAATGGAAAATTCACTTGCATTTTTCACATGCAAAAATTCCTGTCCCGCGAATCTTTCTTCATATTTCCTCGAGATTTCTGGTTGCCCTTCCCACATCTCATATAAGCGATTCAAAACAAAGAGAAAGAGCTATGTTCATCGCAATCGGTAAGGTAAGTTTCTCCAAGCCCTGAATGTGGAAAAAGTAGTCAGTATTTTGCAGCCTTTGTCTTCGTCATCATGCGAGTCTTCGACCCAACTTGCGAAGACCTCGTAAACTGCCTGCTGCTGCGAATTCGGTATGTGTGTGATAGATATATGAAGACAACAGAGAGAGAGAGTAACAATGGTTCCTCCATGACAGAACCGTTGGGAGTCGTTGGAAAATATCCTAATTGGGCTACAACACGCCATTCACACACGAGTACCTCTCTAGGGCCTAGAGACGACCACTTAAATCCTATTTAAGTCCGCGGATTATTGTATTTAGTTCTCTCCAACGTAAAAACGGAAATTTCGAGGTCACTTTTCAACTAATTGCAGGCTGTTCGTAGAACTTTCAGTCTCCTATCTCCAACTAGTCAACATGTTCGGCTAGAAAGAGATATTTCGAGGCGCTTGCTAAATAAATGTGGAAATCCTTGTCACTTCCCCTTAACGTGATTTAATTCATCATTCAGTGGGAACATTCAAACTATTTAAAACCATGGGAACACTGTGCTACTGTTTAATCCTTGTTATGAATCATCTTCAGTGCCTATCCACTCAACTGGGACTCGAACTCGAGATGGACCAGTGAGAATCGAACACCCTAACTACAAAGCTATCCGGACTGGATATCAACGGTTTTTTTGAACTTATACACCACATGATGTAGCGCCTTTCCGACAATGACTTCGAATGGTAGCGGAGCATTTCCCGCACAGAGACTGAATCATATGACTGCGAAGCCTGTCCGAGGTGCCCCAAATTCATGACGTTAACAAGACGATTCGTGATTGAGTTCCGAATTCAAGCAATTCCCTGTCATCGAAGAGTGTTCTAGTCGTTCACTGATCCACTCCGTGCGACAAGACATTCGATTAAAATAATAATAACGCATCCTTTTGATATGGATAGCTCCTTTACTTGCAAATATCGTCACCAATTTATCTGAACAAAATGTACATATTCAAAGAGAAATATGGTTCTACTACACAGTTCGGATGGCACAAATTGTATGCGATCATTATACGGACACTATCGATCGCCCTAAATAATCTCGTATTTCTTCACAACAACCTAATTTGTGCGTCACGAGTGTGCGTGGATGTTACTTTTGGAAGAGTCCACTGAAGAACCACAACTATGCGTCCGAGAAATTTTGTCCACCAATCTGTCGATATCGCCAGCATCAAAACCTCGCATTCCGTCTCATGATCAATCAACTATAAAAGTTCCGGAATTGTGAAGCTTTATTTTTTGGAATAAAGTGTTATGAACGGACAATGAGTCATCTATGCATAGACTTGTTCGTGTCCAGTGAAACAGAGCCACACAATTGTCATGGCAACGAGTCTGTGATTTATAAGGGCAGAAAGAAGACATATATTGGTGGATTCAAGCATTTCGTTGCTCTTGATGATCGCGGCCGTAAAACATATGGGTCTGTGATTAACATATTTTTGTAACCTTCGTCAGTGGGGATGTCATCCGGAGAATGATGTTCAGTCGTAAAAATTTCACCAGTCGGATCTTTTTTCACGCATGCACAAATTCAGATCTTATCCTCTCAGACTTGTCGCTTCGTCTCACACTTTGGCAATAGAAATTCGTATCCTTACGTTATTTGTTCGCCTCTTGCTTCGCGAAAGGTATCGCCCGTATCTCATTGTTTAATTCAAGCTGGAATGAATCAGCACCTAACCTTGGGGACCTTTCCACCCAGTCTACCGCGAGCGCAACTGTAGTCGAGATGAATCCTAAAGGGCCGACTGGATTTGGCAATGTCAATCGATCGGCTGGCCTCGTTTCCAACCGGATAGGTAACTTATTTGTTTTTGATTGGCTTGAGCATATACGCATACATTTTCCACTCTCATCCCATTGGCCTATCATGAATCGATTTTCCTCTCGCGCGTCATCAATCACGATTTCAAAGCTAAGTCAACAGTTGTCATGTTTCATCCGGCCGTGGAACTATAGACAAGAAGACTCCACGTCGTCAAGGTTTGTCCCATCTTTTTCGAAACCTCCGAACCCAACCAATCCATCCGATCTGGTTTTATCGGGAGAAACCATCAATTGCATAAACTTACACAGCTTTGTTTGACTGGCGTCATACTTGTTATCTCTCAGAATAACCGATTTGAGGATGGGAACAAGTGAAAAATTGTTGTTGCGATAAACTGTCCACAAGTTCAGCCACGCGTCATCTGCTCCACACCATTCATCGAATTGACTTCACATCGTCATGCGATTTAGGGTCCGAAATTGGAGAGAGCATCACCACAATCGATTCGATTGTAAACCTACCTTGAAGATAGTTAGCGGCGGTAACCGAAACTTTGGCTGCTTACAAACGTTTCCGATAGCTCTGTGTCACTGTGGTTAGCTGAACAGAAAACTGCATTCACACTGAAAAACAATGATCACGATAAATCTGCTGAAGGATAGTTTCTTCTGCGGTATTTTCCATAGCTTAGAGTGCTTGAGCCGAATTTTATGGGCCATTCAACACAACCACTTGGGCTGACTATCCCACTTCGTATGAACGGTGGAGGAACTAAAACTTGGACTCACAAATCTAACCAGATGCTACTACCATCCATCTGAATCCCAGCTGGTGGTGTGGACATTGTTTTCGGGCCAACTCCATCACCGCAGCACTTTAAGGCCTGAAAATAATTGCCAACTCAGAGATGCCTTATGCACGTAGTAAATCACAATTGTTAAGGCATGTGATCGTCGCTTTCCGATAGCATAAAAGTCTATAGAAGTATTTTCACCTACATGGGGGGGGGGGGGACGAAGTGGTCAAGCAGGTTAGATGAGCACAAAGGAATCATTCCGGATAATGTGGTGTCGGTGTCACTGAATGGCGCACGAGGGCGTGACAACTCATCGCTGGTTTTGGGCTACTGGAAGGACCACTACCTCAGCTTTTACGGTCACGTTCGTCAACGGAAAAAGACCGTGGAGGCCCAACTGCGTGTATTCTCACAAGGGCCTGAGCATAAAGATTGCACTTTGGCTTGTGTCGAGGCGGTGTGTCAGGAATAGCGCTAGCGCTTGCTGCAGGGGCGGAGCGTACGATCAAACAACTGGTAGACAAGGCAATTATCAGATGATGACTACAGGGCGGATCTTGGTTGCCGGTCTACCTTAGCCTAACAATCGGGCCCGGGTGGGTGACTATACCACTCACTGACTGAACAAAGTGAAACGAGAATACCAGCTGGAGAAATGACAGGAAAGACAGAACGAGTCAATTTGGACCCAGAGATCGGGCATCTGAAGCCAGCACGGCCAGCAGGCATTATTCCCGTTTTCCTCCTACTTACAGCTCATCTTTTAACCGAATTTAGGTAAGCTCTATAAGAGGAGAAAGGAGACAAATTCATAAGAGTGTAATGACCTCGATCATGCAGAGAAGAGCATTTTTCAGACAATTCTGTGACTATTTTTTCTACGATCTATTCTGACACATCATTGTGACTTCGTTCGACTGCGTGTTGTGCTAAACTCAAAAAGCGCTGTTCCCGTTGACTTCAGCCTTGACAGGATTTCCATTTCTTGTCGCCTGCACGCAGGCAACACGATTTTGCTTCGCTCCTGCGTCGGTTTGCCGTTCGTGTATCAGGTCTCGCCGGTACCACTTCAGTACCACGGTATATGTAATACCTTATCCCATCTGTTCACTGACTCCAGTCTTCTGTATTCATCCCAGTGAGGAGATTTCTTTGATAAGTCGCTTCGACACTCAGTAGAAAATACGTTTGGAGGTCACAGGACGATCGTCTATAAAAGTGCCGGACCAGTGTTATAACTGAATCTGCCCGGTCAACCGCGTGCAATGGAAAGACTCGTATCCGAACTGCGAGCACTAAGTACTCATAAGACGAAAATAGTAAGTACTACCGGTAGGAGATAAAATATTTGCGTATTACTATTCATCATGCAATGAGAACGTACAACTCGCCATTGAAAACCATTAAAGCAACTCACACCTGTTTCATCCTTGTTAGGAATCATCAACAGTGCACGTTCACCGAGCTCCCTCGAGGGCGGGACCCGGGGCGAAGGATTGTGAGTCCTAACCATCAGGCTATGGGGGCAGCTTTGCTGACGATTTATAAAAAGGAGAAAAAAGCCGTGTAGTGCTTCCATGGTTTTCAGTAGTAAGTGGAACGTTCACACTACATGATAAACCATATCATGCAGGTAGTAAGTACGTGTTCGATTCCCATTACCTGATACAACCTTTTTTACATTCAAAAGAACGCACTTTATTATTATTATTAGATGATGTGCTGTCCATCCATACGGAAACCTTGCTGCATCTCGACGATCTGACTGTCAAGGTCTGACCTCACTTGATTGTTTGAATCCTAAAAAAGAAACTGTAGCGCAACGGGCCGCTTGCGGAAGCATTCAGATCGTCGCAGACAGTCTACGAGGATGAGCAGATTTATTATGACAAGAAATTTGCCACTAATCCACTCAAGGCATCACAACAATTGCAAGTGTCAACTACGATAGATACCATTCTACATTATTTTCTTCTTGAGAAATGATACACCGGACATCTTTACTTTGAATTATGTCGTAGGCTATGGATGGCCCCCATACAGTGGGGCAAGGTGCTTAAACTATGGTGCAAGACTCAGACCACGTTGCTTCTTCCGTAAACTACACAAAATAACGTAGAACACTCATGGACGTTTCGAATCTGGTGAAGTCCTGCCTTTGTTCTGTTTCCTTCTGAGAAAACGACAATCCAAAACCAGTGATAGGTGGGGACCATGTCATACATTATTAACACAAAACACGTTGTTGAGATCCAGTCCGATAAACCTAATGATTTACGTGTGAGTGTGTGAATTACAATTCTACACATCTCTTTCCAGTTTCCGTAAGGCCTTCGCAACTGGATTCCTGACTAGCCAGACGAATCTGGCCGTGATTGAGTGGTGCTGAGTATTTCTTTACCATTTTGGAGTTCAGAGGTTCAAATCCCGTTAAAGTCTGTCACCTTGGTGATAGACAGTAATCTACTCTCTCCCGGTTCGTTACCATGCTTGCCGTATTGAGACACCACGTGGTTCTCCATCACTCCAAATCTCAGGGTCATCGTGGTTGTTTATTCTAACTGGGATAGTAGGCCTTTGAGGATATGGGGTGCATCCCTTCAACTGTACGCATGCGCAAGCATACATTAAAAATAGCACTGCTTCCATCAGTATACCCTCGTGATTTGAGTTTTGATGAACTTCGTCGCATCTCCTACAACTTAAATTGGACTGATTAATGATCCAGTCAGCTAGCTACCTGAATCATTGTGAGATTACTACGCTTTCCAACCATCGAAGAGTTAGAGTTTTCACTCCCCATATTCTTTTTTTGTCACAATAAAATGTGCGTTTGTAGTAGCACTTACCCAGTAAATCTACCTCGTCGGTGGCTCATTTACAATATCCTGAAATGATTCACCATGCAGTATGGCCGTTCCACTTCCCGTTTTAAACTATGGAACCACTGCAAAGCTGTTTCTTCTCATTTATTAGGCATCATCAGAGCTAATCCACTGAGTTGTAACTGGAGTTCAGTAATGGTATAGCTATCTGGAATGATTCTGTACGGCCTGTTCTATGTCAGTAATGCATAGGATAGTTCCCATCCGTCACTGATTACGAACGTTAGAAACTCATCACTCATACATCAATCTATTCATAAGATGGATGTCTTCATATAAAAAACTGAAGTGCAGCAAGGGCATTACAAGCTACTTGCGTAGCCCGACAATCATCAGTATCCGTACGAATAAACGTCTCCGAAGTTCAATGATTTAGCTCAGATGCACCAAAAGGATTACGTCAGATTATTGTGTTGTTAGCAATTTAGTCTAATCCTTTTTCGTCGCACACGAAGACATTCATGCATCTCGAATTTAGCAATATTCCGATAACAATGATCTCCGCAACATCGATTCTTAGCGACCCATCCCTGTTAACCGGCATACTCTTCTGCTCATTTCAACTCATTTGATCGCTCACCCCGGGCCTTGAATGCTTTCATAATTACGTCTTACCGTGGTAGTTAAAGAGAAATCCCAAATAAATGGTGGTCCAATGAGTACTACAGTGACCCCGATAGTTCGGAGAAAATGAACATTTTCTTGATGTCATTTTGGATTTCCTGTGTCTAAAATGCTCTGATGATCGATTTCGATTTGGCTGTTTTTTCGGTTGCATATGCTTTACTGAACCGACCTTCACGAAGTCTACATCGAATTCGATTTCACACACTTGAGGTTATCACCGTCTGTACACGAATGACTTGTTTTCGCTTCGCAGTTGCGTTCAGTTTACCTCTCATTGGTACTGTTTCAGTGCCACGACAAATACAATATACGTTCACATCTATCTGGCAACTCCAGTCTTCTCCGTTTGTTCTACCGAGGGGATTTTGTTGGTTGTTTGCATTGAAACTCAATAGAAAACACGTTCGGGGATTGCATACCGTTCGTCTGCTACAGTACTAGAAAGAATTCAGCGATGCATGCAGTGTGCTCGGAACAACGGAGAGTTCAGCGCCCGCATCTTGTGTAAGATCTCCGCTATAACTTGCCTTTTGAACTACTCTAATAACCACTGATACCAAAACTGGTTTTTCATATAATCGATGCACAAACAAAGGTCAACAAACAATTCCTATGTAAATGCCTCGTCTTTCTAATCAAAATCGTTCTGTTTGGCATTCACGCCTCAGCCGAATTGACGAATCGGATCTGACACATTCTTGGGGGACGTTCGGTGCATCGGGAGACTATTCTTCGCGCATTATTCTAGCCCAACTATTGTCCGAAATCCTCGACTGTTTTCCAGATCGATTTTTTATCGACCACACATGTGAATGGAGCGGATTTTCTGATTCGTAGCCTGTTGAAATGCTATAGCCTAGCTTTAGGTAATTACACTAACTAAAGTGTTGCACGTTCGACGCAAAGTACCGCCACACATGAACTTTAACTTCACTCTGTGACGTGCTTCACCCTCGTTTATCGTGACGCATACGTCACCACCTTCCTCCGAAAAAGTGCATTCCCACTCCAGTTTTCGTCTTCTATCTGCTCGCACGATGTTGTGCAGTAACATCACTGCATGTTCATTGAAAACGCGATTACACGAGGTTACGGTAAGCGAATCGATTTAAACGGACGACAAGTACGTTCCTTAATCCAAACTCGAGCATTACGTCGGTGTTAGGGCACTGTCAAGAAAGATGGCCGTTGAAGTGCAACACAAGGTCTTGATAAGCCAGAAAACTAGAAAACGCACCTTGAAAGGGCCAACAGCGAAAACCCGATACGATCGCTTCCTTGAAATTCATTTTCGCCTTATCCAACTGTTTCTCTTTCTATTTATGATCATCTATAACAAATGTATGCACGTTAACACTCATCTCCGATAACAGACTTCCCAACTCTCTGGTTGGTTCACACTTTACGCGTCTAAGATTCAGCAATTGAAGATTACAGAACAACTGTTCTCGGTCAAAAAAGACGATAGCAGAGCAAAATTGGGACCTCAATAGCCACCGCAGGTGGACTTCCAACCCACTTGACAAAGAAACTGACAGGCGATGGAATTCTATCCTGACATCAAATCCACCCATCTTTATTAACCAGAATCGCCACAACCCTTGACAGTAAGTGGTGATTATCTGCCCTCTGACGTGCACTTATAATACAAACGATCTACTAACAGGGCTCACCACGAGTCAGCCATTCAATCAGCTTATTAAAGGCAGGAAATTGGTTAGTGACAGCTAACGACGCTAATCGAGACAAGTACGCTTAAGGTATATTCGTCTTTACCTGTCCAATGAACGTATTTATGAAGTCCGGAGAATGAGCCCGTCGGTAATGCATGTTTATCGGAGTGCTTTCACCGTTTTAGTCAGGGCAACATAACAATTGAACAGTAGCCCGAGAGCACGCAGAGGAATTGCAATAACCATTGTGCTTAGAAGAGTAATCCGACCTATACGACTAGAAAAACCGCACCACGAAACTGGAAAACGATTATGGGTTTCTCATCGGCCTATGAGAGGTACAAGCCAACACTGGGGAACACCTACGGACCGGCGTGAGAGCTTTCAGTTACGAAAGGCAGGACTGAAACTGATCTCCTTTTGGTTCTAGAATGTTCGGTATTGACCGAAATCCCTTATTCAGATCACGGACAAGTGCTGAAAAAAAAGTCGATAGCTTTTTTTAACATACCGTTAGTTTTCGGCCGAAATAAGCTGACTGGAATAAGTCTCCATCACGTCTGAGCCACGCAGTTCACAGCAGCCACCGACCATGTTGGTGGTACACCGAAACCCGCTGTTGTGTGGCTTGTCAGCAAGCCCATCCTATTAGGGCATTACGTGGATCGTTAACACAATTCTCAGGGTCACCACTCGCGGTTATCTTTCTTCACGAGGCCGTTGCTGTCGTCCGCGAGCACAGACATTTTCTTTCTAGGCCCCCTGGTTATGACCTATGCACAAAATATATCCGTGAAATTCATTGACCCGAACATGACCATTCCGACAACAACCTCGGCAGAACAGTCCTTATGCATATCATATACGACAGAGTGAGCATAAAGTCAAACTTGTTTGCCGTTCAATGACGTTCCCAATGCATGAACCCATGGTAGTCAGAACCAAATTATCAATTCATTCTGAAATCACCATCTGTTAGACTAAAATCAAACCGATACTTGAAGAAGGAGAACCTATGGTTTCTCACCATGGGGATGTGTTGCTGTGATTCAGTGATTTTCCCAGTGCGACAGTTCCGTAGCAACAACACGTTAAAATTCTGAGTCACATCTGGTCAATTATGAAATCCTTCTTTACGATACCGACCATACATGAACAAAAGCCATTTGGTTGTAAATTAAGTTCAATACAAAAGCGAAAGCAAAGATGTCGATCAATCTAACTGCACAGACCAGTAATCGGTTGGATAGGAATGAGAAAAGCAACGGGAAATGGATCACGATCATTCTGGAAGGATATTTAACGACACACAACAGAGCGGAGGTTGAGGTGAATTTGACAAAATAATTGGCAGATTTTGACGAAATACATTTCAAGTAGGCAATAGTGTTTATCTCACAAGTTGGTGCCGCGCGTGTCGTGGTCTTAAGCGGCTCTCACAAGCAACGCCGTTACAGTCACACAAGCACATAGTAGCGATAATAGAAAAAAACCGTTGGCTTGGAACAAATAAACGGCGACGACGACACAATGGTTAGGAAGTTCTGGTCGTGGTTGGTGGTGATAATGACGAGCAAAAATATACATACCAATCTGACAATAGTGTTCGTATCCGTCGAAGCGCAGACGCATCAGAACGTATCGGTTATATGTCGTCGACCGCCAAATGTGATTCCTGAAGCGTTAGCCCCGGCTGTACTGCCCATTTGTAGACCGATAACTCGATCGCCAGATCTGAGTTTTTCCTCAGAAAAATTGCGACGGTTTTCACGATGTTTCTGCATCCAGTATCCTTCAGGCACATTGCATTCAGGTTTTGCTTGTGCTTCCACTCCAACGTGTGTCAGACAGACAACAACTTGAGTGAGGTTTGTGTTTTCATACAACTGATCTGTCTGGAACTGAAACACGGAATCCACACCAAAAGATGTGGTAAATCGCAGGAACAATCCTATCCGATCACGGCAACGATTTGTCTCAAAAATCGGTTTGTCAGATATTTGCCATGTTTGTATTTTTTGCATTTGAGCTACACTTTTGGGATCCAAACAAGCTATAATAAAGCCTAGCACGAGACCGTCGCGTAGCAATTTGGAGAACTCATCCATGCTAGCTTGTTCGATGTGAGGTGGAATTTTTTGCATCGCTTCGATGAAGTGCTGGGGACAATCGTTGGGTGGTGTGAGAAGACAAATCCAACGGAGCACTTTGGCAGCTTCCTCCTCATCGAACTTTTCGGTCAGCTTTTGTTGCACTTCCCGAGCAAGACCAGATTTGTCAGCTCGAAGTGCGGCAGCCATTGTGAGACGAGATCCTCCGCAGAGCTAGACCCTTAAAGTCGGGTAATGGTTGACTGGGCTTTTATTCTGGTTGTATGTCCTCTCACGCATCAATAGCACGTGTCACTTGTGATACACGCACACTCTCTCATGGCCGTGAGTGTGTTAAGGTCTTTATCAAGGTCGAATTTTGATTGGTCATTCATGCCACGATCTGTCTGCCACACAATTGTGCCTACAGATGGCCGTGTGAGACGAATTGGCTGAGTACCCGTGGGTACCCGTGGGGCGTGCGGCATGTAGATGTGCCGCACATGTCCACTTATCCGATCTGACCCTCTACGTGGTGGAGCTGTCTGCACTGACTCATACCAGGACCGCTTCAGTGTCTTCACGTTTGTAATGATATCAACGGAAAAATAGCAAACGCCATGATCGCAAGTGTCACGTGTCTATGGTTCAAACGAACTGGTTGGATTAACTAAATGACGCGTTTGAGTAATTACACATCAAAAATAACTAAATAATGAGGTTAGTGTTTGATGCCAGTCCGTAATCTACTGTCACTCGGCTTGTTGCCAAATTCGATCCAGTTGCAGTCTTCGCGGCTACCTATTCTGGCCTTGCTACTGAAATTATAGGATCTGGTCCTTATATCTTAACTCAGAGTAGTCATATAAAATGGAAACCTTTTCTGGACCGAACAACTTCCCCGGAAATCACATCAAACCTAATTCGTTGATTCACTTACTGTGTATTCACTGAATATTTTTCGCCACAACTACGGCGTTCACACACTTCTCTTTTATCCTGCATCCAAGCTGTTTCCGATCATCAGTTTGAAGAACTTCGGTTGTGTATGTGTGTGGTGTATTGATAGGCAGATAGGTGTATGGACTCGACTCAGGAGTAATCACTTACCGGGGTTGGTTTGTCAGTAATTGGAATTAGTTAGTCATTAACTGGGGCACTTAACACGGGTGGATTTACCATTGATTCGTGTCGGGTGTCGTCCCTCTACAGTTATCTTGACTCAAACCGTTCATCCACCCCGAAAGTGACCAAATTTTTCTGCCAGCAAAATACTTCGGTTTCGTTATTTTTGTAATGTGTTGATCGAGAATTGCCAGCTTCCCAATAAGAACCTTAAAAGTGTTATACACCTCAAGAAAAGCTTGAAAGAATGACCTATTCTTCTCGTCTCCCTCGAAGGCTAATGAGGCATGGATTCTCCGGAAGGTACGGATAGCCACCCAAGAATGAACCAATAAATAGTTACTGGAAGAAACTGAAGACGAATTCATCAAAAATCAGTAGGATGGGACAGCATCGAACTTGAGATCATCCGGAATATTGTTATCAGCGTGCCTGTAGGTTGTGTTTCAGTGATTAACGATCAAGAAGATAGTGTTTCGTAACTAAGTGGTTGTTTTTGCTGTTCTTTCAGAGGAGGGGTTTAGTAATTCTTTGCACCCTCTGAGACACATCTTCCGGCATAAATCGACTTTCCAAATAATGCGAAATCCACTTGCACATTTTCACACCCGAAAGTCCAAAGACACAGGTCGGAATCAAACCGGTGGCCTCCCGGTCGCCAGGCAGATTCTCAAACAACTGAGCTATCACTGTAAGGCCAATCGAGTGCGACTAACGTAAGTGATTATTCATTGACGTGCAAACCACCATTCCGAAGATACACAGCAACTGTTTTGGATTCATTCACTGAATTAGCCTCCTTAGTCACTTACCAAGGGGGCGAACAGTACACGGCTGAAATCCGTCCATTGGACGTTCTGATAAACTTATTGTTGGGTTTATTAGCATATCATGCGTTATGTTAAACTAGTGCAATAACTTGCAGATTAAACATGTTCTGAGCAACTCACGTGACAGAAACTGGATTATTCACGAAATCAGTGCTCGCCGGACATCGAGCGACCAATACGAGGATCGATGAGTAATCAAAATATACAAATGAGATAATATAATCCCAATATAGATCACACTCTTTCTGTTTCAACTAACGAAGCCAGTGTCAGCTTGAAAAGACTTCTGATTGACCTCAGCCTTCAGCAGCTTTGGTATTTGTGTCGCCGCAGTAGTTCTTCAACAGTCTCTTCTTCACTTTAGAGAATCATTCCTTTCATCACTATTGATTTGAGAGAATCTGTACTGTTCACAACAATCGAAAGGAGAACGTATCGGAATTGCTCCAACCCAAAACTACACAAACCGAAACAGTAAAAAGACCAGAGCTGCTGAACAATACGTTAATTTTATTTCAGAATTGATTTGTATAATCACGTTATATCTGCGGAACTGATTGGTAGATCACAAGTCTACCAATCAAAATGGACTTTTCTTGTGCACGTCCACGGTCACTGTGATTGGCTGGAGTTCCTCAGCGTATGTTGCCACTAAGTCGTATCGTTTCGTGTCCCGAGAAATGCCTGTTGAATAGCTACAGACAGAAATATATCGATGCTCCAGGCTATTGCCATTGACGAGCACAGAACCATCAAACAGTACTCACGAAATCGGTTGACATTTTGAAAGCCTGGGTAGCCATTTGTCAGTTTACTCAACAGATGAAAAACCCTAAAGATATAGCGGCAGTAAAACCAAAAACAAAATTTGATATGAAAACGCAAACACAAGGCCCTTTTCCTCAGCCGACCTTAGATACCAGAGGAGAACGGTACAGACATGTCAAACTTAGCCCTGAAGATGGAAATCAGAGTGAGATGAGAAAGTTTTAAAGCAAGATGCACCTCTAGTGGTGGTATGTTCCCAGAATGCCATACCATAGTTGGATTTTAGATTAAATAATGCCACAAAAGTAAGTACTTGAATCTGTTTCTTCTATCAAAATCCATGTGACTGTATTTTCGAACTATTTTATCACGTGGAACTGAAGAAAAGGAAAAAAGAGGAAGCTGATAAAGAAGAGAAGATTCCCGGGTGAATGGTACTGCGGAGTTGCACTCTGGACAGAAAGGTCTTTTATTTCGAAACTGAAACCGGTGCTACTGATTCATAATTCTTAATGGAAAGATAACCATGATCTACGGTTCGTTTTGGGGGAACCTCGAAGAGAAACCTCGAATCATTTATCTGACCGACAGGATAGTAAGTGGGACACAATTAGAAAGCAGGAAGGTGTCCCAAACACTCGTGGAGGCTGTAATTCTGGCCCGTTCTGCCATCTGCTCTGTGTTAACTGCTGCAACTAGCGCATGGGGTTCTTTTTCCGCTAATTCCAGTGGAGCCAGTGAAATATGGACAGTACAGCGTCCACTGAAATGAACCAAACCGTCCAGTCGTGGCGAGTGACAACTGGACGAAAAGTTACGACGGCTCCTGCCACCGTCGAGATAAATCCAGCAGGTGTTTTATAGGGTGTGCTACGGAATCTCGTTCAGTTGTTGAGTAACTCGCAGGGAACGGGTAATCCGTTTAGTCCAAAAGACGAACTATCCAAAGTCCCTATGTACTATAGGAGCGAATCCCAATAACGTGCAGTCACATATCTCATTTATGAATGATCGTGCAACAACAAACGGCAGTAGACCAATCAAAAAGCTTTCACAAGGCACGACTAATAGGGGAGCGGACAAGAACAGGGTTCCGAGGCGATTGGCTGTTATAATGTGAGGGCGGGAATACACACCATCAAAATGAGCGAATCGGGGATGAGAGACTAGTCGAATACGCAAGTGAATATAGTGAATGATAGAAGGACGGAACTCTAGCGCAATAAGGGGGTTGTTGCAGTAAAAAAGGCTGGTACGTGGCAGACATTTACAGAACGAACTAAAGGGGGGCAAATTGATAGATGTTCGGGTTACGATGACCACACCTAGATGTGAATCCAGTTAGTATGACAGGGGAGGCAGTGAGAGAATCCACACAAGTAAGAACAACCACAACATGAGCGGAGACAGCGGTTTGTCTGACAGACGTTCAGATAGTATTGACAGTTAAACCGGCGTACGAATTCGGTGCCTATGGTAGGGGAGCGGTATAACTAAGTGCTGGGGCACAGCGCATACATAGATAAAAGGGGGAAGGCAGTGTTGGATGACACGTGTCCATGTTACCATAGCGAGAGAGGGATCACAGAAAAACAGTCACACAAGAAAGGACGGGGAGTGGATGGAATAAATAATCGTGATTTTCCAACAGCGGGATTGATGTACATCATCTTGTGAAACAGATGTTCAAGAATGATTCGGTGAAGCGAATTTCCAACACACCGAACAATCGCAACAGGCCGCTCTCCGGGTCTCTATACCCGTGGACAGTGGAAGTTTGCTTGTTAGATATTCTCACAATATCCTCTGTAAGTCCCATTCCATTAGTGCTGCACAGACACCCTCCGAGAAAAGCGTCACTGAATTCATCAACTGGTCTTCTAAACATACACTAAAACTGAACCCTTCTATAGTTGATTTTATGTCCTCATTAGCACTGAGTATTCCGATCTTCTTGAGTCCAAGCTAGGCTTACTCATGAACCGTGAGCACGCTGCTGAAACGTCGTACGTCAAATACCTTGGAGTTACTATAAGCTGCAATTTTTCTTCATTCGAACTCGTCATCGCTGTATCCTATAAAATTTGACGTTCGACCCAGTACATGCTATAGCTGGATTTCTTTCCCGTACCAGAGCATTTAATTTGACGTTCTATAGTCGAATGTACCTTACCACTGGTTCTAACTTTTGCCTGTTAATTTTTCCACTTTTACTGACAAAACGCTGATTATCAGCTGCGTGGAATATCTTCCTCGAAGTAGTGGAATCCTCTATGGTCCGTTCACCCACCACGCTTTATCCGAAGTTTTCTTCGAAGATAACGAGTGATCAGTCACAATCTCCCTTGTCTCGATCTCAGTAAATGTGGTCCTAGATATTCTACCTGACTCAGCTACAAACTTTTGTTTGACTGCACCAGTACTTGAAAATCATCTACAGTTCCTTACGGTCCCAGACTCTTTATCAACCCAAACATTGTTATCAACGTACTGAAAAACGGCCAAGCTGTATAATTCTTTCATTCGGGCTTGTAACCTCCTTTTACTCTAAGTAAGGGTGGCGATTGATACGTGGCCAACAGGCAGCCTTTTCTTTCCAGCAGACAAATACCATCAGAGTGAGTCACGGGATGCGCAAACAGAGTCTGTTCGGTACTGAACCCAGGGCTCCAGATAACCAAACCACAAGCGACGGGAAAGACGATCGATAGCGTGGATCGATGGAATGAGAGATGAATCATGTCAAGCTGTGTTGAGCCTCCACACCAGCCTATTGGAAGTCTTGGTCCTCCGCACAAACTGGACCAATACTTTTCGTCCAACAACTGGGTACAAGGATCCATGCCCTGTAGAATCACTGTTTTATGCTAATGAAACGAGATTGTTCCTGAGCAGGACGTTGCACCTTCTGTCCTCGGTGTGACATTCAGAGCACTGTGCATGTATTAGCGATTATGTAGCCGCCAATTATTCACCCATATAATTTGCATCTACGCATTTCTCTTTAAATAATGCACGTGATGATAATTTAGCTTGTATCAGGTGCACAAAAGCATTCGTTGGCTTCACTTCACTTTGGAACAGAGTTTGCCACTGCCAGTTTACCACAGGTTTTCCCGTGTCTACTCAGCTTTTTGTCGCATTGTTGCTAAGCCTTGCAGCATCATGTCTCATCCGTGTGTGATAATTTTCTCCAATGATTACATTGACCTTGAAATCACAAACTAGTCACCATGACTGCTGTCAAACCAACTCTGTTGAGTATAGCGTTAGCGCAAACCATACGCGAAAGTAACTATGGATTTTAATTAGAAATATGGTACATGATTTCATAAGGTAACGCCGCTCCCATAAATAGGATTGCATGTCGATCGTAGGATGTCCAGTTAACCGCGTTTTCCCCGGTGATTGCTACTATGCCTCTGAAAATTTGGATGCTGATTCCAATGGGCTGGAATAGCAATATCACTTGCTCACAACTTCGAGCAAAATGCGCAGTTCTCATTATGTCCTCGTTGTTGGTTATCCTGTACCGCCTTTTGGGTTTGTTCAAGTCAAGTCAAATATAAACGGTATGCACTGGAAGGTGGTTATTCAGCAGTCACTGAATCACTTCCAAATACAGAATAATAAAACATGTAATGAGTGAAATGTAATATAAACTCAGTATCGAGTTTAGTTCTACAGAGAAAATCTCAAGGTTGGCGAAGAGATGGCAAAGATATGGACTTGAAGCTGTTGGTTCCAGAAAACCAGTGTCTGTAGCGAGATCGTATTCATGATGTACGAAAATACTTACTGACATCGATGTGGAGGGGTGGCGATTATTCAGTCACTATCCTACGAGAGATATTTGTAAATGAATCCTGGCATTAGTGCATTAAAAGGGAGCTAACTGATTGTGACGCAGGTCAACACCTCTGGATACATGCTTCTGGGATTAGATCATTAGTGCAGCGTCCGTCGGACGCGTGTATGAAGATCCAGTCCACAGTATTGTTGTTCCCACACCCATGACCCTTCCTGTTCCCATATTATTCTTCACTAAGGTACGCATCTATGGTGACATTACATTTATTTCTGTGCAATAATGACTATAACATATCTGCTGAAGTGGAGAAAAACGAATGAGATGAATTCGACAATTTATTCTTCATTAACTTATTTTTATTATGTAATAATGCTACAGTATTTCAGGAAGGGGGTCGAGGCCCATTGGGAAAGGTAACTGGTGTAGTAGATAGGGTTGAAGTCCGTTCATGGTGGTGTTGGTGTTGGTGTTGGTGTTGGTGGTGGTGGTGGTGGTGGTGGTGGTGGTGGTGGTGGTGGTGGTGGTGGTGGTGGTGGTGGTGGTGGTGGTGGTGGTGGTGGTGGTGGTGGTGGTGGTGGTGGTGGTGGTGGTAATATGTCGGTTACCAGTGGATTAGGAAGAGTGGAATAGCTACGGTAACTAATTCTCACATGACCGAATCCACTGCTGTTTTGGGCGCACAAATGGGAACTACTGGAGCTCTTGAGACATGCATGTCACGGGCTGTAAATGGGATTTTGAAAGGATTCTCAAAACAATGAAAACGTATGACAGATAATTCATGTCAAGTCCAGTATATCCTTTATGCGTGGGTGGATGGATAATCAGCGGCTACATAGTTACTTCCAGTTACGAAATAGTATTACATACAGTGAGTGAGATGAAGTGTCGGCTTCAATGCTGGGTTTAGTTCTGCAGTGACAACCTCAGGGTTGGTAAGGAAGCCGGCGACGTATGGTCCCACTGCGGATTTACAGGCTTTGATTCGTGAAAAAGTGCATGTTGCGGGGTCGTGTAGATGATACAGAAATACATTTGCTAAGATCGGTGTTTAGGGAGTGAGATTCTCCAGCCATACTCAAGCAAATCAACCTGTCAGAGTTAGTAAGCTTCCGGCAGACGGGATACACTGGTGGTAACTCAGTGCCGATTTTCCTTATCGGTTGAGCCCAAGCAGATGAATCATAGATACCCTAAAATCCCGATTAACACTGAAGTATTGCAAGGTGCCATCCTATCACCTTTTTTTGTTCGCTTGCTACACGTATGATCTCCTCTGCAATTCGTCATCCTCTACTTTCAAGTACTCCGACGATTTTTAGGTCGGTTCTGAATCCCGGAACAGTGCTATTATCAACCTACTGCAACATTATATCTATACGACGACAAAATGGTTCAGAGACGTCAAATTAGCACTTAATCCGATTAAATGTGCAGAAGTATTCTTTTCAGTCGACAGTGAATCCTCATCACAGTCAAACCGTCCAATCCTCATGATAGGAGGTTCAAAGATGGAAAGAGTCCAGTGAATATATATATATATATATATATATATATATATATATATATATATATATATATATATATATATATATATATATATATATATATATATATATATATATATATATATATATATCTTGGTATACTTATCTCATCAGATTTTAAGTAGATCATTCGTGTACAATATACCTTTTTCAACGAAAGGAGGTTGATGTCTTTGCGTGTACCTACCCACATCTTTAAGTTTATTCATTCGCGTTTGTTATGCCACTGGTTATACTACTCCTCTATCATTTTCCCTGGTTTGCTTGTCAAAGACTTTGTGTTGTTCAAATGCTCCCTGAAATGTATTTCTAATGGGAGTAACATACCCTACTAAGAGTTATTGGATTTCTGCTTGTGAACGGTAGTGCAGTAATATTGTTTCTGATGACACACACTCGTTACATTCATCTCAAACTCGCAGTAATTACCACTCTGATACACGTAGTTAATTTAAACTGACACATTCCCGAATTATAACGTTTTATAATTCGGTTGCTCCATATCCAACAAGGTTTCTTGTTTCGAAAAAACACTTTGTGAACCACTTGCGAGAAAAGCTCACCTGAACACAGTTGTCCATTTTCCATCAAGTTCCTCATCGACGAACGGAGCGTACTGATCAGTACGATTCAGTCGTTACCGTTGCTTCCTTTATCATGTATTTATTTCCATTCCTAAAGCATGTAAATGATAATTTTTCATTGAAGATTTCCTCCTTTCGGTCAAATAAAGTGCACCTTTGACTTGACTTAACTATACTTCAATCGTTCTCAAAGTTTTCAATGATAAATAGGTATCGTCCGAATTGTAACAAACCAGCTGGTACGCAAACATTGCGTGCTTTTGTTAGTCTCAGGAGAAAATCAATGGAATATAGTCTCCAGTAATTTTTTCTCTACCTCAGAAGTCTGTGGTTCGGCCGGGAACCTCGCTATGTGGGGACACGGTGTGTCGCAACTCCGAGAATAACGAGGAACCAGGTAATCGAATTATCCTCACACAACCAAACGATCATTATTGTCAAATACTGGTTCACGTATGAGGCCGTGTTGTGAATAAAGCTCAACAGTAATAAGTACTCACAACTTCCGTTTTTGAATTATGAACCAGAGCGATATCTATACTTGCGGCATTCTAAGATGATCTCTGTACCTTAATTGTACAAAACATGGAAAACAATCAATCACCAATCAATGATCAATGATTTGGCCGAAGTCTAATAACTGAAATCTCCATTGTAAGAGTAACTAAAACTGCTATATCACAGGATTTACATAAAAATCTTGTGCATAGTACAATTATCAGGGAGTCTGCTCGGTTTCGAAACACGGAACTGTTGTCCAATTGATCAAAATATTACCAATTTTAGTTCTCACAGACCAGCGCAAGTTACCATCCATGAGGTCCCGCGTTCGAGTCGTGGTGCCACTTATCGGCTTTCCTCTTCATCAACTTTTAGTGGGCCATAAACCTTTCACATATATGGTACCGTTATTATAATTAAGGTAATATAATAGTCCCTTGTGAAATTCTAGCGCAATGAATGAATACTAGCAATTATCCCAAGTCCATGTGAATAGCAGAGCACAATGCTCTGAAGTACGAATCACAGTTAATTATTTACACTATCCAAGGTCCCACATATGTAATGATGCAAAGACTTGGTAATGAATAACTGCATTACGCAAACTTGTCGCACCCACCACAGCTCGAATGAAGATGGGGGTTTCTGTAGTCACAATGTGTTTGAGTGGTCAAGAGTTCAGAACGACTCAGCACAGGTTCACTAGGTATTTCCGAATCAGAATCAGCATGTGAGGTACTTGGAACACTACCTGTATCAGCAAAAAATTCAGGAACTCGGTCATGAACTTGGTCAGCTTGTCTCCCGCGTGCCGACCCATCGTCCACATCCAAAAATCTTACCAAACTATTACCAAGTTGTCCCAACAGAAGTCCAGACGCTGGTCGTAAATCGTTTCCTCGTTGGTAGGGTACCTCAGCAGGTTCTAAGCATCTTAAATTCGAACTGAGTACTCGACAAGTGTATAATGTTGCTGGACTAGAGAGTACGGTGTCATGAGCTGCATTTCTGTACTGAAGCAGGAAATATTCCACGCCTCTTTTAAACTCTTGAATGTTTGACGGATTGATGACCTTGACTGCACTCTTCAATGTACGAACAAAGTTTTCGGCCACTCAATTTGACTGTGGATGTACGGGTGCAGTAAGTAGGTGGCGACATCCTATTTCCCTAAGCCAGAGGCAATCTTTCAGCTGTGAAGTGGTTTCCATTATCAGTAATCAAAGCATGGGACACTCCCTCAAGACTGAATGTCGTTCTAAGGGCAGTTTAAGTGAACTCCAGGATTAGCTGATGTTGTGAAGTATATTTCCGGCCATAGGGAATAGGAATCAGTGATCACTAAAGCCCAAAGTTTGTTAAGAAATGGACCACAGTAGTCGGTATGAATTCCTTCTCAAGCTTCACAAGACACAGATCATGGAGTCAATTTTAGAAGACAGAGAATGGTTTTGTGTACACAATGGTTACACTGTTTCCTGAACCGCACAACATCACAATCAATCATAGGCCCCGGCAAGTTAGATGAACCAACGAACGATTCACCGGAAAACCTCAGCGATCACCTCAATATCCGAAACACACCTGCATCACTGAAAAGCAACTTAAACAAACATGTTAGCAATCGCCAGGAGTAGACACGTTTCTAGTAAATACCAAAAGGGAATGAAAACCACAGTGCAGCATTGTGAAAGCGTTTGGTTAACGCGTGATTTTATCCACGGGAGACCATGTATCAACAAATTAGTGTGGGAATGTAATTCACGCAATGATACGTACATGATTCTACCCGATAAACGTGTACGTAGGTGAAGTGAAACAAACTGATTTCCAACTGAACTTCAAAGGTCACAATTTTCGTGATTATTAATTTGCATGAACTACGTGCTACTATGCTCACAATGTCGGGAGAACACAAGGCGTCAGGATATAGTGATCAGCCGACCACACAATGTCTATCACTTGTTTGACTGTACGTTTCGCTCACGCGGCAACCGCAAGCGCTACTTGCGACACACTTCCTCGGCACACGCCAGCGTGCGGTCTCTGTACTCAGGCCCTGGGAGAACACATGTGGTTGGAACTCCACGGTCTTTTCTCGTTGACTTCCTCGACGAACGCGATCGTAGAAGCTGAGGGAGTGTGCCTTCGGTAATTGGTGAACCCGTTCCACTTATAGTTTTTGATTAATTCCACCGAAGTGACCTAGCCAGGTCACGCCTACGGTAGTTTTTCCTTCGGTTCGTCAGTCATATATATTCGGTCTGACATTAGTTAGTTTTTTATCACGGATACATACCCCACGGGACGTTTTCAACCACGTATTTTTATATTTTTTACTTTATTTATTTATTTATTTATTTGGGGGGGGGGGAGGCGGGGGGAGGCCCAACCATTCCCTCCCTTTTTTGATTGTCACTATTCCACCGGCCAGTTTTCACTCCTATTTATTCCGAGATTTTGTACATCAGGCGTTGCCAACAATTCATTGGAATCCCATGCGAGTCCATTTCCATAGCACACCTATTTCACAGTGAGGAGAGAGTCTAAGCCCGAGTATGAACCGAATTTATTACCGGAAGATCACGAGTTGTTCATCGCCATCATCGAGTCTCATTTCCAGGAGGCTGGCATATCTATTCAGCAGTCCAAATATAATAAATTGCTCTCAGCAATCCCAGCTAGTATGATCCCACAAATCCGGGATATCGTTATGAGCCCCCCGGATCACAACCTGTATGACACTCTCCGGAAGCTCTGATTAATCGCGTGGCAGCATCGGAAGAGAAATGTATCCAGCATGTTCTCTACTAAATCAATCTGGAAGATATGGCACCCTCACAGTTGTTACGGAAAACGCGTTCATTGATAGGTACAACGTCCGTGGACGATGCAGTCTTGCGTCAACTATGAATGCAACGACTTCCACCGTATGCTCAAAGCGCAGTAGCCGTTTTACTGCAGATCGACAGTTTAGATAAAAGTGTAGGGGCTCCAAAAGAAGTCCCCGAGAATTCAAATACGTTTGCCTCATAGTCTCATGTGTTCAACACCGCCACCGCTGCTCCGCTTGATGAGGTCGTTAACTCTACGTCGAAAACCACTCATCATAATGCACCTGGTAGCAACCCTGACATTCAAGCTTTGTCAGGAGTTTTGAGTTTTGATGCAGGTGGTTGAACTACAAGAATGCACTCTTAACAGCCTTTGCAAACAAAGCCAAACAAGCCTTCATTTCATGACTAGTGCTCCTAAGCCAAATTACCAACCCGGCTCGTGTTACTTCTACCGCCGTTTCGAATGTCAAGCTCGCAAATGCAAAAAGCCCTGTAATTTCCACTCCCACCAGGTGATGGCGACAAGCTCTACCGGAGCCTTTAATCCTTGTCGCCTCAGGCGGCATGCGTTTCAAATCGACACAGGAGCACAGGTCAGTATAATACCGGTTTCAAAACGGTTCACTATCTCTCTCACAGCCCTGACGTTGCAAGCCGCCAACGGCTCTTCAGTCCCAACATACGGCAGTCAATTTCTCACCCTAAACCTTAGCCTGCATCGTCCCTCCCCGTGGGTTTCCGTCGCCGCCCAAGTGCACTAGGCTATTCTATGCTTAGATTTTTTTTAGAAAGCCATGGTCTAGTAGTCGGTTCCGGGAAGCGACAGCTCGTAGATCGAGTCACATCGAACTTCGTGGTTGGTTCCCTAATCCGAGCTCAATCCCTAGCAATCTTCACGCCAGTTCCCACTTCCGAACCAGAATACGATAGTTTATTCAACGAGTACCCTCATCTTGTCCGCCCAAACATCTGCCTGCCTCCAATCACCACTGACGTGGCCCATCACATTGTCACACAAAGGCCCCCGATCTACGCTCGACCCCGCAGGTTGGCTCCAGACAAGCTCCGTGTAGCCCGCTCCGAGTTCCAACATGTGCTCAACTTGGGAATCATCCGGCCTTCCAACTGTCCGTGGGCTTCACACCTACACATGGTCCCGAAGAAGTCGCCTGGCGGCAGGAGACCGTGAGTAGATTTTCGCTCACTCAACCGAGTGACTACGCTCGACCGATATCCTATTTCGCACATCACGGGCCTCAGAGCTGGTTTGGCTGGTAAGATAATTTTCAGTCGAATAGATTTGGTGCGAGCATATAACGAAATACCAGTAGCTGAGGCCGATATCCCCAAAACAGACGTAACGACTCCTTTCGGTCTTTTCGAGTTCCTATGAATACCGCTTGCACTTGGCCACTCCGCGCAAATTTTCCAGCGTTTCATCGATATGGTACTCAGGTGATTCAGCAGCTGTCACACGTGATACGACCAGGCACATCTTCGTAACCACGTACACGGATCAGCCTCAACTAATCAGGATCACCGCGAACAATTCCGACAAAAGATCCCTGTGATTGGTCATCTTTGAGTCTACCAAATATATTCTCTAATTTACCATATTTATACAAACCATTTCTGCAATACAACTAACGTGCTATTTCGCGGTCTTGGTGTTCTTACTACTTTCGTTCGCATAGTTCTGGGTGTGGGCAATTTCAATACTGACTATCAATTCAGTTCATTACGATTATTGCAATTGGCGTCGCGTCATGGAGCTGCCAGTATTGAACACCGAAAACAGACAAGACAATAGTAGCATCTATGGCATTAGGTTTATGTATTAATCGCAATGAACTGAATTGATAGTCGGTATTGAAATTGCCCACACCCAGAACTATGCGAACGAAAGTAGTAAGAACACCAAGGCTTCGAAATAGCACGTTAGTTGTATTGCAGAAATGGTTTGTATAAATATGGTAAATTAGAGAATATATTTGGTAGACTCAAAGATGACCAATCACAGGGATCTTTTGTCGGAATTGTCCGCGGTGATCCTGATTAGTTGAGGCTGATCCGTGTACGTGGTTACGAAGGTGTACGTGGTCGTATCACGTGTGACAGCTGCTGAATCACCACACTTCACTTATTACACATTCACCTGAAAACGAAACAAGGCATGGTACTATCAGTAAGCAATGTACCGACAAATCATGAATCTGACTACCAGGATATGAGTACATCTGTTTAGTTGAATCCTGGACACGATGAAAACGATCTATATTGAAAATCCTCCCAAATGTTCTACGTGCTTTGTGAATGTAACATTACTTTGCTAAGCTGGTCCATACACTACACTTCTTCACTTTCATTTATTCGTGTGAGACATATGAATTTGGCCTTGAACCGTTTCCAACCGTCGTGCTTGGATCATAGGACTTCGAACCTTTGGGTTTTACTGTTGATCCTTTTTGGTCGCATACTTGAGGTTCGAATATATTTGTACGTTTTGTGATTTTCAGTTTAGTACCGTAGAAGCTATGAATCAATCTTGTTCTGGTTTTAGGATTTATACGAATTTGCTGAGCGTTGCTCGAATTGCGATTCTTGTGACTTGCGCAGGACACCGTAGAGCAACTCGTGGCATGCAGAAGCTTTCAAATCACGACTACACACGGATCTGCCTTTCCGACATTTTTTCTAAGACCAGTACCGTATTTGAGCATAAGTATTCCGTATACATGACGAGATCTAAGGCCGCTCACGAATATGATTGAAACTAACGCCAATGGATTCATTATGGTGAAAGAGTTATTGCCGTCTGCTTCACAGTTGACCCATTGTACACGATTAACGTTCCGTAATTGAGTGAGTCACAGATAAACGAATACAAGTCCCAGGGAAGAGAACACCGGCTCGCTTTACTAAGTTTACTAGAGGACAGATTGTTAAACAATAACAATAACATACCTCAAATTGTGGGCCAATCGGCCACAGAATTAATACAGTCAACAAAGGCTTCAAAAAGCCCAGACAACAATAGATAGGAAACACTCGAGATGGCAATGCAGGAACGAGTCAAGTGGTTTACAAAGAACATCCTTGTTTATGGAGGGGGGGGCGGCATTTTGGCTAATCAACGATTAGAAGAGAAGTAATTGTCCGAGGGCACACACACACACACACAAGCTTGGTGAAGAGCAAATGGAATAGCATGATTGTGAGAAATTGTATGGTCATAGAGGGATGGTCAAGTTCGATCATTCACACAGACAAGGCAGATAAAGAGAGAAAGATAATCATGTCCAAATGTTTGGGCCTCGTCAAGTAACCCAAGCAATGAAGACGTAATAACAGAACTGATCATGAATGCCAGTGGTTCAATGTTCAGAATTCCAAAACAGGGAAGAAAGATAACGTGAGCGATAAAATCTGTTTAGAGTCAGAATTCACGACGAACAGATAAGATCAACAATTGATAAATTACAATTAAGGTCAATCAACACCTATCACAGAATCAAGGGTAAAAATTGTGTGATACTATGGGACTGAACAAACAAGTTATCACGTGGGTGTGGGAACGAAGGGGTGGTGGTAGGCGTTGAAAGTAGTGGTCAAAGTGCATGGGAAGCAAGTGAATTGTTTGTTAAAGACAACAATTGTGGTAGATAGCACGAGATCTGGATTAAATCAGTTTAACGGAGTTTCTCGATATGGCGAGCTGAATTTGCATGTTCAATTTCAATAAGTCCTTAAGCGTAACTCAATAAATACGCTATATCCCTAGACAGCGAGCGCATTAATATCACTCCTCTATTAACATCATCATTACCTTTATTCTAATATTTAAATCCATTTTTAATCGGCACTTGCGCATTCTCTCCAAAGAATCATTGTAGTAGATAAAGAATACGTTTTCTCCAGTGAACGGTGTACTTTAGCTCACACACACACACTGTTTAAATCCACGTTCATTCCTATTCATACTGGTGTATTTCGAACCGTACGTGCGTTTGCTCCTGTACTACCACTGTGGAATGTGTGAACCCGCAGATATTATTCGGGCACTGGATGAGAGGTGAATTTTTCTGTGAATTAGTGTTAGGTCCACGATTAACGGAGAGGCCAATGTGCAGTGTGACGAATCGGTTTAGTTGTAACTGTCACGACTGTCAGTTACACGACATTAAATTGGAATTCTTTAATCTCCATGCTACTGCACCTTAGAAGACAAGGTAAACAAATGGCTTTGACCGAGTATGGTTGACCGAAAGGCAAATTACTCAGATACCAGAGAACACACTCTCTCTCTATGTGTGTAAAAAAGCTGAGAACAATATCACGAAAAAGATTATCAAAGTTTTCATATTGGCTGACCTTATCAAAACATGTAAAGAAGGCATTTATTTGTCTCTAATGGTTGGTTTTCCGATCCTTCACAACACAGTCATTAGCTGTAAGATGGTGCAGATGAAAGACAACCAGTCAGTCAGTTAGACAGTTAGTCATTATGGCAGTTAATAAACCAGACCCCCGGTAAATAGTAGGACTGATAGTAGGATTGATAACGCACTTCTGAATGACTTCGTCGGTGTTCAGACGGAAAGACTCGGAATTGTTTACGGGTTATCTTTGTCCGCATAACTGGAGCTTGACTAACCGTATAATGATAGATTTAGCCTTCTCTGTCTTTCCACTGTACACACACACATATGGAAACGAATGACTGTATCCTAATAAATGAGCACCTATCTTCGCCGTCTCGCTCTTGCTGAAGTCAGCATGGTAAACAGTATACTCCGTCTCTGTCGGCCAACACAATTAGTACTACAGCTGGTAGATTATCAGTTATCTTTACTTAGCTCATTGCGATTTAAACACGGAGAATGGAAGTAGGGATGTTTTGTCAGCAGTTGACTAGTGTCTCTATATTCATGTGCTGTGCTTATGCTGCACGTCGATACCCCCCGACACAGCAATAATAATAATAATAATAATAGCAATTGACAAATTACGATTAAGGTCAATCAACACCTATCACAGAATCAAGGGTAAAAATTGTGTGATACTATGGGACTGAACAAACAAGTTATCACGTGGGTGTGGGAACGAAGGGGTGGTGGTAGGCGTTGAAAGTAGTGGTCAAAGTGCATGGGAAGCAAGTGAATTGTTTGTTAAAGACAACAATTGTGTTAGATAGCACGAGATCTGGATTAAATCAGTTAAACGGAGTTTCTCGATATGGGGCGCTGAATTTTCATGGTGAATTTCAAATAAGTCTTTACACCCATGGCATCTAAGTCTTTATTATCATTACTATTCTAGTTAGTATCTACATGTCGATCTCGTTTTTCTTATTATTCTGTTACATTGTCTCTTAAGTAGCTCGGTCTGAGAATAGAGAAGATAGATAATGTTTTATTCCGTCCCATCAACTCTAGTGAGATTTTTCGGGCTTCGATCAATCTTAATTTATCATTAAAAAACGACGGTTTGCAGGATGGAAACGTCTCATGATCTCATTATGTGCCCAAACAGATGTGCATTCCACTGACAAGCCGAGCCAGTAACAACGAAAATCTTGGCCTACTGATCATACGGTTGATTGTGAAAAATCTCTCTGCCACACACACACACACACACACACACACACACACACACAGAGTTCCCTCCACCCCTAAGAACAGTCGCGAAAAAGACCTGACCACTATATTGAGGTGTCGCTCAGGTCAATTCGACTCCGAGGTGGATCATAGACATCCAGTTCCCGGTTACTTTTCAATCGGTTTGGTCGTATAATGTGCCACTCGTAGTAGCGAGACCTGATAATGCGTGCAAACAATGTGGATGTAGACTTTGAAAACAGAACCCAACAGAGTTACGTTGCACAGTTTGCATCCGGATAGATTTCGCTGTATCTCATCAGGTGAATACTACGGGTAATACATTAGTAATAAACATTAGAATAATACGACAACATTACCGGTGATAGGTGACTTTGGTTGTCCCTCGAGCTCCGTTCCAAGACACCTTGGGTTCGAAATAAAGGAATTAAAGTAGCCCAGTCTGATTCACTTATTATAATTGGGGTAGAGCATACAACGTCTTTGTTGCTTGAGGAGGACAGTTTTGTAGATGTTTTGTGAAATGAAGGAAAACATCATAAAAACAGGTCAACCTTTCACCACTAAACATCCAAACATTTCGCCTTTCTCCCTCTGTGAAGTACGTACTCAGTCTCATAAAGAAGTTGATAGTATAGAGCGAAACTGTTCGATTACACGCATCTTGTACTGATGCTTCTACTTTGTGCAATGAAATCTTCATAGAGAAACCAATTTATGAAGTACGTTGTGCTTTTTGTAATAACTTGTTTTTTTGTTTCCGCAGAATCATGTTTTGTCTTCGTCACTGTGTTTACACTCGACCTTTTACTCCTTATGGGTTTCACGCACGGTTTGGCTCACGCAGTTCGCTTGTTATCAGTGTATAGAATTGTCCGAACTCATTTGTGTTCACAACGCGTGCATCTCTAGCAAGCTGGGCGCAGATTCTCTACCCGTGTTGAGTCCGTTTTCCCTGTGTTCCATTTCTGCTTAACCACCAACACCAACTTAGGCTACGTTTGGACCAGTTTCGATATGTTCGTAACTCACTAGACGTTGACCACATGGTTGCAGTGTTATCATTGTTCGCGATATTCCTCCATTCTCTCAAGCGTTGATCGTTGATCACACACACACACACACACATACATACACACACACACACACACACACACGCTGCACCACCACTCGCTTGATTTGACTGGCTCTGGACTAGACGGTTTGATTTGGGCATCGAGTTCTGATCGGCTTCACGCGGCAATCGTGCATAAACATGCACACTGACGCTTTGAGGCACAGATACACACACACATGCATCCGCACAAGACTCCGTGACCTGCCCGACGAATGACTAATCATGTATTTGCGTGCCTGAGTGAATCCCTGTCCTACTCGCTGGTTGGTCAGACCCGTCGATCGATTTCAGCATGTTCGCTTTTCTACCTGTTTGTGTCCCTTGAACCGGGGTTCGTTTCTTTGGCTGGCATTGTTGCACTCGTTTCGGTAACCAGCTGGGCGACTTGTTCGTCGGCCAAATGGCCCGACCGTGTGTTATCCTTTCTGAACTGTACGGAACGTGAGTAAATGGTGATTCCCCTGAGGACGCTACATTCTGTGGTTTGTAAATTTTAACAATTTAATTCACTATTGCGTTATAGTACAGCAAAATAAACCTCGGTTAGTGGATTTCGTTTCTGAGGCTTGCGCGTCACTCCGCGTTGGCCTAGACACGGGACGAATAAACAATAGTCTCGAAATAAGACTGTACGTATTCTACAACCCGCATAATCACCCACTTGTGTGAATTATTTCCTAAACTTTTCCTTGTGATTAGATCGAGTGGGTCACGTACACTTCTGCACGAATATGCATCAGTGCTTGTATGACGGGGGGGGGGGGGGGGGAGGGGGAGAGTCAAACTCAGCCTGAGCAATGCTGTCGCGACCTTGAAATGACTGAGTTTGCGTGCGTAAATTCACGAATTAAATTATTTTAAATAAACATAACTAACTATGTAGGAGGTTGGATGCAGTGTTCTTTCGTGGGGGTTGTACGTGCACCATCTGCAAAGACACAGGAAGATAACTGGGTGAGCCGGAAATCAGTAAGTGATAAAGATGAGCTTGAAGATCTATGTGTAGTTACTGTTAGTGCTTAGCTGTAGGCCGTTCGTATGTTGTTCAATGCCACCGAACCGTCCGTTGTTAGTCTGTTTGCTGTAATGACAACTGGTTTCCGCCAACTGAAAAATGCACTTTTGACTGTTCCGCTTGCAGACGGATGAACAGTAGCTCCCCCAACCAGCATAGTATGCCGTGGTAATTTAACACTTGAACGTGATTGACACAGTTTCAATACGAATCGTCCTTCACCTATCCCGCCGACCTTTACCTTGCCTTGGCAACCATTGGAACTTTTGGTTTTTTGCCCGTCCACTACGTCATTCTCAAATATAAACCTTTTCGCGTCGAGCATTAGTCAAGATCCCCCATTCCCTAGCCATGACCCGCAGGCCTTTAGCCTTGACTCACAACCTTTAACCATGCCACTGCAAGCTAGTCAGATCAAAAGTGTCGGAATATTATGATATCACGAGATGTTGGAACAGTATATTATTATCACTATTATTTCTTACAAAGTTTGGTGTTGGAAGGCTGGCTGAACAAATGAGATGTGGCGATCGTATGCTGCACACCAGATTGATTAGAGAAGGTTTCAATGATGTGCCCGTATCGTCGCTCCCCGTGACACAGCCAGAATGAATGCAGTATTCTTACTGAACTAGTTTCTAATGTACTTTCATAGCCGTCCGATAAACAGGCGCGTTGTCAAAATACTGCTGAAACGCCAGGTTGTCAGTAGCAATAGACGCTGATGAGCAACACAGAAACCCATTAAAATATGCCACTTAATCTTTGAATGCCATCCATACTTTAAGATACCGGCAACAGATGAACACACGCTAATGTGATCAATTTAAGTCCTTTACTCAAAGGTAGAATTCGGATGGCTTTACTACCTACTTTTCAGTGGCCATAGTTACGAAAACACCGTATATTGTAATTGATTTCGTCAACATAAAACTTTTAGTATTCACAATGAGCTGAACTGATAGGACGTATTGAAACTGCTCCCACACAGAACTATGCGAACGCAAGTAGCAAGAACACCAAGGCTTAGAAATAGCACGTTAGTTGTATTGCAGAAATGGTTTGTATAAATATGGTAAATTAGAGAATATATTTGGTAGACTCAAAGATAACCAATCTCGGGGATCTTTTGTCGGACTTGTCTGGGACGATCCTGGTTAGTTGAGGCTGATCCGTGTACGTGGTTACGAAGGTGTACGTGGTCGTATCACATGTGACAGCTGCTGAATCACCAGAAACTATTGTACAACCAAAAGGCTCGGCCAATGAAGAGATCAAAATTTCGTGTTGACTGTACAAGGAGAGCACTCCTAAAACTTCGCAAACCACTGTGGTTCTGCAATGAAAAAGGCCTCCGCACGAAACTTTGCATGTATCTGGTTATCTTTCTCACCGTCCTTGTGAAACCTGATCTTTGAGGGTAGAGGATACGAAAAAGCTGGAGAGCTTCGACCTCAGCTGCCTTCAACATAGAACCAAAATTAAATGGTTTGATCGCTTCCGAAACTTAACCGTACGACGACAACGTTCGAATATAGAAGTGCTGCCTTCGTTTATTCCATGGTGCCCTCTCTGTTGGTTCCGCCACATCCTCCGTGGGTCCGAAATGGAACTGACAAAGAGAAGTCCTCTACCAACAGTTTGCTCACACCGGAACTGTCGCCCTGGCAACCAGCTAAAGAGGCGGGTTAACACAAGCAAAGCGGACTTTTTGGCGTAAGAAATGAATTTTACTGTGCTTCGATATTGCCACTTGTGAGTGTATGGATCGGTACACTGCCAGTAGACGGTCTGGTTTGTTTAGTAGACAGTACGGTGATTTGGCAAGCAGCCAGCATGTCTCCGCCGGCCCTGAATCGAGAACAATAGTGGAGCCAACCAAGTGAACCGAGGGACTAATCAAGTGCCAATTGTTGTCTGAATCGAACCAATCAATTGGGTTTGTGACCATTCTAACCACTCAGGATGGGTGGTGTGAATAACTAGTGGATCAGTAATTTTGTGGATCTGGGTTTGGCTGTGACCGTCGCGCATCCTATAAAACTGTCCTTTTTGGTACCGTTAATTGGAGACGGTTCGAAGGTAGAGGAGTCTTCTTAGTAGAACTAGTGGGCGCTACAAGACCCCGCTAATCACAACGCTTAGACGTCCGTCAAGGGAAACGTCCAAGAAGTGAAATTATCCTCATGCGGGAGTCCGTCGCATGAAAGTAAATGGTAAGTAACGTGGACGTGACTAACAATCCTATGTGTACTTTGGGTGCGAGTTACAGTTGAGGCTCGACCTATGCACACTACAACTGGTGGTTCATAAAATCAGCTGAATGGAACAGTTACTTCGTATGTTCCATCCCTAGGGCTTTGAACTTCCATTTTGGTTATTGTACTTTTCTGGTTTTCAGTGATGAGTGAAGTGTTGATAATTTATGATAAATCACTTTTTGTCATTGAAATTACCAAAGTGCAAGCACTTATTGCTACCTTGTAACGATCATAAGTGTGCTTTTTTATTTTGAAATCTCCAGTCACACTTCTGACATCAAATCCTGCCATCCCGTTCTTCACCAGAATCAAAAGTCATTCTCTACACTCGTTCGAGATTCAAGTAAACAAAACCACGAGTTTGTTTTTTATCCCCGTTTCGTTCCACCTCCCTCCCAGTCTTCATTAACCAACAAGATGTTCGCGCTAGACGAAGCACAGTTTTGATGTGACGATTATTTCATAACATCACAACCAAGCTTCACGGCACGAATCGATAAATCACAAAAAATACACAGTGAACACTGTCGCGTTCCCCTTACTCTTCATACACTTCACGTCCAAAAAGTATCCATTTCTTCTGTCCTCCTTGAATCAGGACCATCGTTCGAGATGAAGGATGCACGTGTATTCCTATAGATCACTTGGTCTGAAATGCAAACGAGATGCTGCGTTCTGATACGCGTACTCCGGAGCATCGGGTTCGAGCTTTTCGGATTCTGCCTATCTGTCTATCTAGTTATCTATGTGCGGGTAAGTGATTGTCTGTTTGTGAACATCTGTGTGGACAGGTAGGTAAGTAACCACCGAACAATGTGGATTCCATCAGATAATTCTCGACCATTCATCGTGAATTGACGTCCCAGGTGGTTTGACTTGCAAATCAGTGCAGCTATAGACAAGATTAGGAGCAGTGTATGGTAGAAATTATTGATTATGGGTTAATTCCAAAAATATCCGATCAGTATTTCTGATTAGACATATAGCTTCATGTCGTACTGTTCCACATGGTAAAAACCATGGACACCGACAGAGCTCGAACTTGTTTGTGAGAAACTCCAAGCCACTTGGCGCCGCCTCACAGCTCAGCTGGTAGACAGGACACAGGCTGTGCCAAGGAGTGAATGGCGTCCATTCGGAGATTTGAATTCCACTGGTGTCGACAATTTCCAACGTTTGAGCCAATTTAAAGTTTATCAAACCTGCAAAAAGGTATTTAAGACTGCTCCATGTTTTATTATTACAAGCTGTAAGACTGTCTGGTAAAAATGATCTATAATGTGGTCCTAAGTCCATATTATCACGGAGTTCGTCACCATACGTTTGTGCGCGTGCGAGTATGTCCTATTGGTTAGGTCCCCAGTTAAATTGTTCGACTTCGGATAGCTCTGATGAATAAAAATTGTGTGTATTTTCGGAACATCTGATGGCCTGATTGGTGCGGTCAATCCACTTCGAATTGCCAACTGTGTCTCGTATGTCTATGACCTACGCAAAATACGTGATTCATTGACAGTATTATATAAGCACGTGCTTCTTTAGATGTACCCGCTTTTAGTATATTCTTATTCCGTGGCCTTTCCTAGACCGTAAGTCGTTTGCCAATTCTCTCATATACGGACAAATGTGGATGGTAGTGATGATTCGGAAAGCATACAATACGCAAATCCATGTACGTACGCCGTAAAATGTTACCAGAATCCTCACTTCACTCTGGACTGGTGTAGAACTGTCCTCTATGGTGGTCTCACGGAAAGAGACCTCGACTACCAACATCGTGCATTTACTATTTGGAGAGTGTGATGTACTACATAAGTTGCTATTTGACTGGGGCTTCCTATGTAAGGTACTGTTCAATTGATACTCATGACCAGTTTATTCGTAATGAAGGAGTATATGTCAGCTTATACACCACTAACCGTCCACTCGATATTCTGGGGTTGGAACTAGAACTTTTGAATGTATTATTTGCAAATTCCGGTGTCGTTCAAAACTTTCTCAAGCGGACAAAACAATTCAATTTCCCTCGTGAGAATTCAGACAAAGTCAAAATCTACCTACTGCTACCGTTCCCGGCAGTAATATTAGAAATTCAAAGCGTCGGAGGTGTACCCACTCCCGAAGAACATTTTTTACACTATGGTGCTAAAACGACAGAACAGCCCCTCTTCCGAGAAGAATTGGGACATCAAATTTAGCATGAAAATGGTCTGGAATAAATGAAGTAAAACGGGGACCAAATAGACGTTTTTTTCATGATCTCTGATTGGTTCATAACTATCAGCTGGGCAGCTGAGGGTCAGTCATGTGCTATCGTATGGTTCGATTAAAATTTGTCTACCAAATTTCAGTGCGACTTTTGGTCAGTACTTCAGATAAGCAAAGTCAGAAAGGTGTTTCTTTTACTGTTTAGCAAACATGATGATGATGATTTAACAAGCTTCTTTCAAACGGATAAATTAGATGAATATACCAATCGGAAGGCAAACACACTCACACACACACCGAAAATAATTTCTTTTCGCCTGCTATCGTTGGCCACCAAAGTTCACATACATACACATACAGAACACATACAGCATACACGCATACATATACAGCCGATCCACTCTATAGCACCTTGCAATACGTTTGCGATCAATGAGAGTACAAAAAATGAGCTGATCGCTTTTTGTGTTATTTCTTCTGTCCTTCTTGTCGGTCCAAGGGACTTATCGAGAATTCAAATAGTGAGTAAGACAACTCTGCGTAGCCAGTCCGATTAGCATTTTCTCAAATCTGTTGATAAAGCAAACAAGATGTGCGCTTTAAAAGAGATCATAGGCACAACTTGAATAACTGTATTTTGGATACTGAATAAAAAAAGGAATGCTGTTGATCCCCCATCTCTCGTTCTCGCTCTGGGTAAGTTTCTTTAGCAGGGTCCCGTCCCTACCCACGATGTTGATACTTCGTGTGCTTTGCTTTTCGTTCTATTACATCTGTTAGGTTAGTGTAACTGAACCGCCTTCCGGTGATCGAATTACTCGTAGAACACGATCCCGAAACCCAAAGTCATATATAAGGTAAGTCGGTAATCTACGTGTACTTCGGGGAACCATCATTAGAAACAAAAATAACACATCAATTTTTGAGTCAATCCAGCTACAAGGAAACATGAATGGATATCAGTAATCTAAATGGGCATGGAGGAAAGTACTCCGAACGACGCGGGACCGAGCCATTGGTAGAATGTGAAGATCGATTTTTATAGTACAGAAAACAACCAATCAGAGAAGGAATTCGGGAAACTCATAAGACAGATGGATGGGTATCATGTTCAAACAATGACGTGGAGGAGATAGCACGAAAGCTTGCCCTAAACAAGCATGCGGACGTGGAGTGATATTAACGTGAAGGCCAAAGGTCCCTGGTACCGTACGGAGGAGAAGCTCGGTAGGAAGTTTCATGTGAAAACCAAGCTTGCAATCAGGCCAGGAGTACACGGAAAATGACACAAATGACGCATAGAGGACGACGCTAATACAGAGCAGGTAGACTGGTCACGCGAATAAAATAGGAAGGTCACGGATCTCTAGAGTGGACAACCAACCCGGCGTAGGAGTGCACACACAGATAAGTGATGGACGAGGAAAACTGAGTATCAGTAAATTCAGCGTAGGAAGAAACGGACGAGATGGAGATCGACATGTGATCGGAAAGGGGAAGAATAAATTTTGGGAAGTGAGACACGAGGGTCCTGCGTGGGAGTTTCATAAACAGTTTGACACATTGTTACTAGTCGGCATAATAAAAGAAGCACAACGGTGGGAATTTTCAGAATCGACCAGAAAGTGAGACACTCTTTGCACGCTCAAATCTGAACTCAAGGTCGGGTGGCTGGGCAGGCTGAATCTAGATGGAGTTGGTTGGAAATGGTAGAAATAGTGGACTTACTCACAGATATTACAGAGGAGGACTGGGAGACGGGAGAATCAAACAGGATTAACGTACCCACATCTATCAGCACTTAATGGAGCACTCCATGCTAAGCCCAGCCCAGCATGGACTCCTAAAAATAGATTTTGTCTGACCAATCTCTAGTGCTTCTTAGATTAAAGGACTGGACAACTGGATGAAGGTAAGCAAGTTGCGGTATGTTACCTTGACTTTAGCAAGGTATTCGACTCCGCTATTCATCGTCTCTTGCTGTGCAAGGTGGAGACGTTCGGTATAGGTGGGCCCGTATATAAGTGGCTGGCGGACTTCCTCTCATACATGTTTTACGTCAAAGTAGGGGACAGGTGCTCCAGTTTGGTGAATGTCACCTGTAGTGTGCGTCAAGGAGCCGTCCTAGACCCGATGCTATTCTTGTTGCTTATTAACGATCTGGCATCCGCCCTTCGATCGCCGAGTTTCATTTTTGCGGATGACGTGAAGGTTGTTGGATCTGAGGGTAGGGTCAACTGAGGCAGGGAAATAGGAATCATCCTGGACTGGGCATACAAGTGGGACTTTCCGCTGAAAGCTGGAAAACGCTTTTTGTTGTCAAGGTCATCAGAAAGCCTAACTGTCGCTCATGACTAAGGGTTGTTCACCACAGAAGCAGTCAGTGGGGTTAGAGACCTAGGGGTCATCATGAACAATGACTTCAAATGGTCAGAGCGGTGCAACGCTGCTGCACAAAAGGCTCGTGGTGAGCTCTTTAGACTGCGATTAGCGTTGTCATGCCGGCAGCCGAAAATATTAGTACCTATTTACATGGTTGTAGTACGACCTCGCTTAAAAGGTAGAGCGCCGGCTTGGGCACCCTTCTACAAAATGAACGCGGCCTGATTAGAGAAAGTTCAGCGTTTCGCTACGCGAACGGTTGAAGGGCAGAGGGATAATACGTACGAGCAGAGACTCCGGGATCTGAATCTTTTCTCGTTGGAAAGCAGGAGACGTCGAGGGAATCTCCTAGAAGAGTTCAAGATAATGAAGGGCTTTTCTGCCCTTAGACCGAATAGTCTATTCCAAGCGACTCTAGATTCCAGATCAAGGGGACACGAAAAGAAGCTGACGAAAGTTCGAGCTAGGTTGATGACTAGATGACACTTCTTCAGCAACAGGGTATTGACCAGTTGGAACAGTCTGGCTGGTAGAATGATAGAACTGCAGACCGTCCAGTCCTTCAGAGGTACTCTAGATCGCAAGTTGCACGAGATATTTCCTTGTAGTGCGCTTTGAGTGTGTTGACTAGATGGATGACGGGTATCATTGTGGTCCGTCTGAGGTGTGTCGTAATTCACGTTTCCGTTTGTTCCATACTGTCTCAGTGAAAGCTCACTACGCATTATGTCTCTTGCAGTTGATGTGCGGTGAGGTTTTACGTTTCTCTCTCCTTTTGAGCGAGTATTCGACGAAATACACTGTGCAGTGGTGGATGCATAACTGGTGTGCATACCGTCGAAACAATTCTGGACGCTCGATTGGCAGCGGCCATTACCTGTCCTGTGCAAAGTGAACGGAACTGATAATGTATCAAATCCTAGATCCGTTCATGTGTATCGAAAAAACGGTAAGTGTTTATTGTTCGGTAACGCAGCTTTATCGGAAAAGATGGTAGTCAGTCGACGTTTCAGTTACCGCGGGTAACCTTTCTCAAGACCAGTTTGCAATCGAATGCATTCCGATGACCTTTGGTAAAAAAGCTTGCTAATTGGATTAATCACCATACATTCAACCAAAGCTGTCTCCAAAACAACATCATTCCCCATCATCTACGTGTGAAACCGCCAGAGAATTCTGTTCGCTCGGCAAAAGCTGCTTTAACCGCCTCACGTATATTTCCGTGGCAACGTGTACATGACTGTGTGACAAAAATGAGCTCCATCTGCTACCGGATATTAGTATTAGTATTAGGGACAAATCAGTCATGTGGCGCTAAGTTGGCCACATGGGTAGATTTATCCCGCAATAGGAAGGAACGTGAACCACTTGCAGAACTGTGGTGATTCAACAGCTGTGACACGTGATACGGCCAAGTACAACTTCGTAGCCACGTGCACGGATGAGCTTCGACTAATCAGGATCGTCCCAGACAAGTCCGACAAAAGATCCCTGTGATTGGTCATCTTCGAATCTACCAATTATATTGTATAATTTAACATATTTATACAACCCAGTTCTGCAATACAACTAACGTGCTATTTCGCAGCGTTGGTGTTCTTGCTACTTTCGTTCGCATAGTTCTGTGTGGGAGCAGTTTCAATACGACCTGTCAGTCCAATGTACTACGACTAATACAAGAGCACATCGTATTCTTTATTGTTTTGGAAACTGATGGGCTAACAGGAAGAGATGACTTTGTAGTCAGTTGCACCGACAAGACGAATTTCAATGGCAGAAGAACTAGCAAGCTGTAGACCAAAAGGATCCTACCGACGAACGAGTAGATAGCAACAGAAATCTCTTGACTCGGAAAAATATCCCATAGTGAAATTTGTTGTCCAAGACGCCATTTGGACAAGTGGGGCCAACACAACAAGGATGGCGGTCAGGAGAACAATCTGAAAGCCTACAGAAGCATGACTGAAACGGAGCCGAAAGGCACAGACAGCATGACGCTCGATTTCGGTGAAATGCGAGTGTGAAAAAAGACTACTTGACCGTCCATATGCAGACACTCCTTTACTCACGAACTTACGAACTTACGAACTTTCAGACATACAAACGAAGAGGTTTGCAAGTCCAATTTGTGTTCGCAGGGCTCCTGACCGCATCAGTAAACTATGTTGTGTGTGCCACTTCTGCTTAGCACGAATTCTGGCCACTTCTAACTTTGCGCAACCGCGTAACAGCTGCTTTTCGCAGCCTTCCATTTATAAACACTTGTCTTCCAGAAATTGCTGCGTATAAAACTTTTAATGTTAGTCACGGGTGGTTTCCTCATTTTAGGAAATTGTGCTAATTCAGCAGCTGTGACACGTGATACGGCCAAGTACAGCTTCGTAGCCATGTACACTGATCAGCCTCAACTAATCAGGATCGTCCCAGACAAGTCCGACAAAAGATCCCTGTGATTGGTCATCTTCGAATCTACCAATTATATTGTATAATTTAACATATTTATACAACCCAGTTCTGCAATACAACTAACGTGCTATTTCGCAGCGTTGGTGTTCTTGCTACTTTCGTTCGCATAGTTCTGGGTGGGGGTAATTTCAATACTTACTGTCAGTTCAGTACAATACGGTTATTATGGAGATGGGTAAACTTGCGGTTTGAGTGCACAGAGTTTATATCATGCTTAATTATGGACGTAATTCCCAATGCAACATAGTACCAAATATAATGATCCTGAATATCGATTCACGAAAGTTTCCAATTACGAACGACAGTTTGGAACGTAAATCGTTTAGAAGTTCAGATTTGTTCTCATCGTTTTTCTAAATTTTTTGATTGGCCAAACACAGTTTCGCCTTCTCGTTGCCTTATGACCATTTGTGGTCGATGGTATCTAACCACAAGACGAGGAGCTACTGACAAATAGACACGCTGATCCTGACCTGCCCTAAAGGTTCTGCCATCTGATGCAGAGCAACAATCAAGAGTGGTGTTCGACTTGCCCACGTGACGCAATTTATCATCAATAGACTTCAAAATCAGTTATGACTGTGAGGATATTTGCAGTGTTTATGTTTCTCCTTTCATGACTACGATTCTACACAGCCGAGAGAAGTTTGGTCAGAATCAGAAGTTCGTACATGTAGGTATTGTGACAGAATAACCGAACGAAACAATCGTCTAAGCGATAATCGAGTTTGTTTTGTCTTTCCTATCTGTGTGTCATCTTTGTTTAATCAGACCGAAGCAAACTTATTCGCCACAATCAGCCACAGTCATAACACGGTTGATGATTCCTAATAATTCGAACGGAAACGTTAAACAGTTTTTTCATGGTTTACAACAGAGTTGAGCGTTTATACTGCACAATGAATCACGATGAATCAAACTAAACTAACTAATAATTACATTCAACTTTTAGTTTCCATTGAATGCACTCAGCAACGCGTCAGTTAGTGTATCATCTACGCGCGACTGGGTTAAAAGTATCGTCCACGTATCTGCAGCTCGTAGACAAGTCTTTGTGATATTATATAAGCTGATTGTTCTCCAGTATACCGATAAGTGTACAGGACAGTAAAATTCCTAATGGCAGTCACCAGAATACCATCTATTGGTCTGTTCTGCCTAAACGAAGATGGAATGATTATTTTCGAAGCAATTCGCACAGGACGACTGGTCAGGTTTCATCTTCGAATATGTTCATAAGACATTTTGCCACAAAAATAGGATCGTTCTTTATAGAGGATCACTTACTAATAACAAAATCATATCTGAATGAAGTGTTCTCTGTTCTGTAAAGCTTCTTTTTGGTATTGAGTCAAAACCTTAACAATATTCTTTATGGATATAAAAGCAGATGGGCCCGAAAAAGGTTTCCCTATCTCCTAATGGAAGTAAAACTAGGCATTAGATAATTCAGGAAATCCTTCAATTTCTTCTACATCCCTTGTGAAATAGCACTGATGATTTTCCAGTCGTAAACCGTATATCCTGAGATCTTCTCGAACATAGGATTTTCTGGAAATTTATATTAATCCAAGAAAAGTTTACCGCTCTGTTTTTCACTCCAACTTGGTTGATGTACTTGTGATTCTGTTCCACAAGGGCTGTAACCGATGAGAACATCTCTGAACAAATTCCATAGTAAAATAGAGAGGAATTTCACCTCAATGCATGTGAGTATAACTTTTACACTGAATCTTCTTCCAAAACGACTTTTGGGTCACGTGGTGATAACGGATAGGTGACACAAATGCAGGCAGAAAATTTGGTGAAAATGAAACCCAAAGTACGCGGGACCACACTGCCAAGTTGGTTATAGTTCACTGATGTGTAGATCATCACCTACAGAAAACTGATCAGTGATGTGGTTCGTGAGCAGGCTGCGGAACATCAAAAGCATATTAGATAATAAAAAATTGCTGAGATCAATCATCGTGCATCCACCAGTCTCTGAGGTGATAAATCCACTCTCGTTGTCAATGTTCTGATTTTGTTTTATACTACTGACAGATTGACAATAATTAACGTTTAAAGTCAAAATGAATTTTCTATGTTCTTGCTGTACAACTGCGGGTTTCCAAATGTACGGACTTGAACTACGGTTACATTATTCATATTGTAAAGATCACTCTTGTGATGCTTCAGCCTTATGTAAGAATCATGTGACTGTTTTTGTGAGAGTGACGAACTGGAAAAAAGAACCGATTGATATGCCCATTAGGGTATGGTAGAGTCACCGACAGCCCGAGACAATAGAAAAATAGGTGAACGTGCTGGTAGCAGCCATCGACTTCCGCAGTAAACATCATTTTGCAAACTCACAAATCCTTTAGGTGCAATGGATAGACAGACTTACTAGATCCCACCTTGGTCAATGTATTTTTATTCCATCATATTGCCTATTTGTTATTTGCATTCAAGGTGGTATTCCCTTGATTCTTTAAAAATCTAACAAATGCACAGTAGACTCCGTTCTCGAATTCATGCAATTTATTACGGAGTTCATTCATGACCCCTGTAAGCCTGATCACTGCAACACGATGGGTGTATTGTGTTTATTCATTTAATCCATTACAACATATGAAACCTTGAGCGGTTTTTCACGCTAAGTGAATCAATTCTGAATTCCTACCTTATCAAACAGGACCCAAAACCTTTACAAGGAATGTGCAGCCTTGGGAACGACTAATGGATAATTCTAGTACCTTTTTCCCTTTATAAAACACGTGGTCTAATCAATAGAACCCTGGTCAAAATTTTAAACTTTAATTATTCTAAGCCTGAAAATCTGAAAAGGGAAGGAGCAAGAAAGATGGAAATCGGATTTGACTACATACACGTGTATTTTTTCGTATTCTGAATTCCTCATTTCGAGTAGTACTCAGGCTTGTGACACCATGCTAGTCAGGTGTGTACGGGGTTCTGGTCCAGTGGTTGAAAGACTCGTGGTGGACGAACCCCGAATCTTTTGTCAGAGAACGCGAAGTCGGTAAATTACGTGTACTGTAGGGGAATAATAGTCTAGCTCTGGTGAACAAACCTCATTTTGTGAGCACTCCGGCAATAATGTTCATATCAGTCAAGGGAGATCAAGTAGCCCGTGAAAAGGAGCCACAAACCCACGAAGGCAGGGTCTGGACTAAAGTGGGAAAAAACAAGAGGGCAGACAATTATATGAAATAGGTGGGAAAAATGGCTAACAACCGTCAGTGGTCAGTGACGGGAGGGAACGGCGGTTCACCCCAAGGGACACAAAGGTGGTGGAATGGGAGAGAGGAGCGAAGATGGTCTTGAAAAACGAACAACATAACGATTATAAACAGCTCTTGAGACAGGTTATCGGTGGCAGCCGAAACATGGACTGACTACCATCTTTTCCGACGTCGCTGAGTTAGCGAACGATAAACACCTACCTGTAGCATATCACATGGTGCATAGTTTTCTCGATACAGTCCGAACTGATCTGCCTTTCGACGCATTGACACAAAGATTCTCTGACCAGAAGGCAGCACGTGTGGGTCATGATTACGAGAGGATAACCATTAAACAACAATAAAGACGGCATGAAAACAGTCCTGGGGGGAGAGAGAAGTAAGCAATATGACAAGAGATTTTGAATAATCAATGGACTGGAGGACACAGCTGAAACAAAGGATGTGTAAAAAATTACCAGTCAGCAACCACAGGTTATTAGGAAGCTGCATGAAGAGATTAGACCAACTGTTACGCCTTCTTGATCTTGGTAGTCTACACGCACACAAACCCGATTCGATGCAAGTCCAGTCGAAATCGATGCGCGAAAAAAAACGCAGACTAAACAAAGACTGGTAAATCATTTATGTGCTGAACAGTGAAGTATACACGGTAATAATCTATAAATAAAAAAATGGCACGCAAAGCTCATTTGACAATGCTCTGTCTCAGCAGTGCCATCAGAATATTATTCCAAAATAGCCAAAAGAACCGTTCAGCTGGACCGTAAACCAACGGAAAATAGTGAGGCATTCGATCTCGTGCTCATTGAAGCAAAACCGGAAGTTATGATGGTCGACCTCGACCAGAGATTTTGGTGAGTGGATTAATGGGACAAGAGTAGATATAGTAAGAGATGTTAAATCTCATTCGCGATGGAGGACTCCCACGCAAAGTTTGCCCAAAGAGAACAATTGACTATTTCGCTTCAGTAGTGGTAACACCCGAAACAGTCCAAGCACTTGCACGGGTTAAAGATAGATAACATTTATCTACACTACCATAGAAAGAAGGTTCGAAAATGCGTGACACAGTGGGAGTGGATAAACAGAAACACGTACTGGAGCGGAGGCTGAAAGGATTCACATGAGATACACTTGATCCAAGTTACTGAGTCAAAAGCAAACACAGGCGTTGGTAACCACTTTGGTGGTGATCTCCAGGGCTAGATAGAAAGGCCCAAGTGAGTCAACAGCAGTCGACGGAATTTGGTTCGGCTTGGGAATTTCAAGAAGAATTGTTCCCTAGTTCATCTGGAACGGTCCTGTTGTACTACACGGTTCGATTAATTGTGCCAAAGCAGGAGGGCTTCCTCAGAAAAGACGACCAAAGGGATTCCCATTAGATTATCTCCTACTTTGAAAGGAACTACTGACCCGCAAGATAGTCTACAAGTAAGTGTTGAACTTCTTGAAGTTTGGTCCAATACGAATCAACAATAAACGTTCAAGGGTTCTTACACAACATGCTAAAAAAGCATCTTATTCGCCCTTTCTGTATTTCTTATTGTAATACCTCGAACCAAGCGGGAAGCATAAGTGCTTGTGCTGGTAATTTTTATTTCTGACAGATTTTCTAGTGATATTTTAACAGGTACCATAAATACTGCAATCTGGATCTCGTAGAATGATGCATTTCTTTGTCTGTGAAATATTATGAGTATGGCTGGATGCATAAAGCCGATATCCATCATCCATCTAGCTCTTTGCACGACCAAATAACGGTGTTTCTGGGGCCGTCGTATTGGTGTCGGGAAATATGGAATTTACGCATATATTCTACCTACTACTAGGTTGATAGTAGGTAGATTTCCGTGCTACTAAATTTCGTCAACGAACTAGGATGATGCTTGAACGGCACACCTCTGAAATCCGAAAGCTAGACGCTCAAGCTCCGAGTGCAGTTTTAGATTCACCCAATGCTACTTCATCCTTTCTCTCCACCCAATATGGTGGAATGAGCACGCAGTCCCTAAGACTAATGGAGGGTAGTATAATCCTCGGGTAAGTGCACGAGCGATCCTTCGTCTTTGGAGTTTGCGTTGCTTGCTTGATAGGCAGAGCATAATCTTTGACAATCCTTTCGGTACCCGCAGACTATCCAGTTGACATGAGGATGGCAAAGAAACATGTTCTTTTGCGCAAATTAGCACGAAGCTGTTAGTCCGGATAGAGTGGTGGGGCCTGTTAAATCGGCGGCGCTGCGGCGCTGGAACATCATATTGTAGCTGGGAATGCTGGGCAAGAGAACAACGTGAATATCAAACCGATCGGACCAACTAACCGAGAGCCACAGACCGAAGAACAGATGGCGAGTATGTCGGAGGCTTCCAGAAGCAGGCTAAAGAAGGCTTACGGACTAGCAGAGGGGAAGTAGCGAGATCTCGGGCAACCAGCCAGATAGCCCAGGTGAGGGGCCGCCGATTAAGCCGTCAACCGGGGCAGTCGGACCAGCGGAATAGAAGTGATGCTTTAATGAAGCAAGCTACTGGCTACAGGCATCTGGTCAGAAAGCAGCCGAAACACTCAAGCAGCCAAAAGAGCAATCTTGGTGCTACCCGGTCTGGAAAAGTGGCTATATAAACGATTGCATGTGTTTCAGGACTTGACTTGTTTGGTCGTTGAAATACACGTATCCTAGCCCATCTTGTCGTCCTTCTTACAATATGACACCATTTTCTGTGTTTTTTCTATCTGTATATGCGTTTGTACCGGTTAGGACATCACCAGTGCTATCTTTCGTGTGCACGTTTATGAAATCCTTACATATTACCTTGCATACTGCATGTTTTGTGGATTACGGTAATAAAGTTTGTAATAAATCTAGGCGGATGATAGCAGAAATGTGACTGGACGGTTAATAAGCATGATGATGGTTGGCCAGTTGGTCTCCGACCATTTGGTGCAGGGAAAACTCAAGTTCCTGTGGTCTTGCCGAGTTAAATCCGTTGTTTGTTGGAAAAATTCGAAGATATAGTCCACACAAATAGTTTCTACCGACTGGGAGCTCGCTGAGATATGTTAGGCCGGCTTTGGGCTATATCATTAGAAACTTTGAGCCATAATACCTGCGCCCAATTGGGAGTCCCTTGGGCCCAGCCCAAATGTGAAAAAATTGCTGGGAATGGGTACCTCTTTTTTGCTATTCTATCGCAATTACCCGCTTCTTAGCCTATTTATCCATTGCTCATTCCTTCGATCTAAACCAATAATTTACTAGTTTTCAAAAGTAACATTGTTTGTGAAAATCACCAAGTTTATTGTGAAAATTGCATAGTGAAAGTGTGTAGAGATTCACGATACTGTGGCTGCCTCATTCTGATTCGCCCGGCCGTGTTCGTTGTTGTTGCCGTGTTTTGTGGTCGATGGATCTGAAGTATCCAGAAGTAGAAAGTTAAGGCAGTTGTATTTAAGAAAACGTTGGATAAAAAAATGTGTTCACCCGCAGATTTTAAAAATAGCCTAATTGAGAACAGTCCTCAGCAAAACGGAGTAATATGTGATAATCTATGTATCAAGGTAGCTACATTTAACGAAATGGGAAAAATTCGAAAAGCCTTGAAGTTGTACGCTGAATAATGTGGGTGTTTGTTCTTCAAGAAACAGGGCTGCTATGTGTGAATACTTACAAACTATGAACTAAACCTGAGGAAGACGTAGAGAAGCAATTTGTGATCTATTATTACTAATTTTCAAAATACCTTAGGAGACGCTGATTATCTCAAATAAATCAAACCATCCCAAAAATAGAGTTGGAGGTATACTTCGCAGTAAATGATAGTTTACGTACTTGCGTTGTAGTGTTGCATCGCCATGACCCGTAGCGATGATAAACCAACGCTTTCCGTGTGTTTCAATGATATACCATGGCGCCTACGCGAATCTTGGGATGAAACGAACAGCATCTGGGGCTTAGTCAAAAACAACTAATTTCATTGACTTACTCTTGACGGGAACAATGAGTCTGCACTTGTGAACCGATATTCGTCGCGCATTTTCAAACCATCAGTAGACTAACTCCATTTCGTCCCCATAGGATGCTGGTTGTTTTCACTACCAAAGACAAATATGTAATCTGTAAGAGCTATGGTGAAAAATGCAAACTAATGAGAGCGGATACAAAATTGGAACAGTGACGTGACGGAATTTATTGAAAGGCGACAAAACATCGACGAGTGATGCTGTGAATGGGTGCAGTAGCGTGTCCAATAGTACACCGCCCAAGGAAAATATGTGAAAACTGCTTGATGGCAAACAGCACGAAAAAATTACCCGTTACTTTAAAACGTTGAAAATTTACACTATCCTTCTATAAGTAAACAACATTCGCGGGGCTTTTGTTGCTAATGGTAACTATGTTTCATTGCATAGCCGAGCAAAAAAGTAGATACTAAACAGAGGATGGGTACGCATGGCGCAGACGGGAAACGGGAATTGAAGTATCTTCCAGAGCAACATTACCTTCATTTTCCGAACACACTATGCCAAATTAATGAAATCTTCGGTGCTCTAATTCAGCTGCTTTTGTAGGTCCTTTTGTGAGATAATTCAATTTTCTCAAAAAGATTCATAAGGGAAAGTAGAGAGATCGCTCAACTCTCCTTGTTGCAGCACGTCATCCCCCAGATGCGTTAGATAATCAACGTCGTACACAACTTCTGGAACATATGAATGGGACATTCGTTGTACAATAATCAGCTAAAGTTGATGTGCAAAAGTCAATGGCTTAGGATGCGAAAATATTTACAAGAATAAGAATAAAAGCACAAAGTGATCACACCGCTCATTTGGCAACAAGACATGCAAATAAACTGGACCTGCGTACAAAAGAAATCGGCCTTATTCGGTTGCCTTTAAGCGTTCCATGTCACTTCTGTGATGGCATACACGATGGAAATCACATGAAATTGATGCATGGGTTTGCGTTGTACTGTCATCCAGTTTATCCACAGTGGAGCTACTCAATTGGCAACGTGGTACCCGCTGACCTTCCAGTCTGGTGTTACAAAGCTTCTGAGTTATCACCAAGCACACCAGATGCAAATACTTAAAGGGGAAGTTTTGCCATGTTAACAGAAAAGACGTAGAAATTTACTCTCACCTATGTGGTGACGTCCATACTTTTCTCCACAAAATTCAGTGTCTGTTCGTTCCCTAGCATCTGAGAGGTAAAGTAATTCTTTCTGCGTGAATGGGTGCGGTGGCCTGAAGCTGGCTGAAGCGACTGTTTCACTTACGTGGACAAGGTCTTTGGGGCACACTTTGGAGTTCGTTCATTCAGCCTTATCTATGGCTCCACCATTTAAAGCTGTGATTGCTCGATCATACACGGCGGTAATAATCTTGATCTATCGTAATTTACGTCTTTACACGATAAGAAAAAATTATCACTTTGTCTTTCGAAAAGCTGGGCACAATGCATATCCATAGAGATTTCACGAGCGTCTATGTGAGCATGGTGCGGGATGGGGGTTCAGCAATGACCATCTACTGTACAGAAAACACGGAGTCCATCTGGATCATTCTCTTCTAGTAGTGAGGCTAAGGATATATTCATCATCTATCTATGAAAAATACGTAGTGCCAAAACACTAACTTCTCAGCCAATCATATGTCTCTCTTCACAGATCTCACAATTTTTTTCACGGTCCTCATTATTTATTAGTCACTCCTTAGTGGAGTCAGTCTCTTTAACGGTACCCTGACGAAAACTTGTAAGCTCCGTTGCATTGCAGAAACCATTCTGCATCCAATGGCAGACTAGACTCACCCATCGGAAGTCTATATTTAAGCTGAAGGAGTGCAGTACAAATTCCATGATGATAATGGCGTTAGTTATCAATCAGGTTTGTTGGACTTTACGTATCACGTATATTTCGTCAGGTTTCTTTTATATATGATTAGAAATGCTTTACGGTCAACCACGTGAAAGGTTAACACAATGTGCAAGAGATTAGAACAGGTAAGTGTTAGACGACGAACTACAACTAAATGATGAAACAATAGACCGGCCAGTAAGTTATTCACTGAAATCTAAAAATAGACTTTAAAAAGAGTAGTATATGTGGGATAAAAACATAAATAGAATGATACTCTGAAGAACTTACGTCTTTGAAAGTAGTAAAGAAATTGAGACCACGACAAGGTGTTAACCAGTCGCGATTGGTAAAGCGGTCAGATAAAAGACCACCGGTAGACGGCGTGTTACTATCTAGAACTAGCATACTTGGAATTTTTTTCTCGTTACACATTTGAATACATCACTACAGTCCAGACTACAAATACTAGCTACCTTACGTATCCTAAAGAATGAAAAACAAAATGGTGTATGACGTATTGGCATTAAATGAGACTCTCAGGTGATGATTGCCAAGCCGATCGGGCCAGTTATTCTTATCTCAAAGGACGTTCGATGCAATAGAAGTCTTTGAACACACAAGTCCAGAGTATTAGATTACACGATATATCTTCCAGGTAGTGAACATGCACTCGCATCATGGATGCCACGCTAGCGTAATTCAGGGTGTTTCCATAAGACAAAAGTGGACCGTGTAAACACGTTGACGCTGACGATGAAATGAGAGCAAATTCAGCTTGCATCCTTGGCGTAAACCCGTCTGGACCACTGACCTTGTCATACTTCATCTTCATTAGTATCCCATATACTTAGAAGGAATACATCCCCTACGAACTCTTCGTTTAAGGTTAGTGTGGAGCTTAGGGCCATTATTCTACAGTAAATAATGGTCGTGTCCGCTAATTTGCTTCTCTATCATCCAATTTCCGCGTACACTTTTGTAGCTGACTTTATTATTTACTTGGTGGTATCTGCCTCATTTTGCCTACTCACAAGGTCGTAAGTGGTAAGTTGCGAAGTTCAACCTCCCCAGAGAGCATACACATTTTTATCCACCCTGTACTTATCACAGCCAAAATATTCAGCAGGACTCCTTACTGCAGGCGTGTCATATACAGTAGCCATTATTCAACCCTTTACGGTGGAATTACCAAGCATTATGCCATTCTAAAGAGTACCTTTCGATGTAAGTATTCATCGACCAGAAAGGGTTCTATTGAACCTCGTTTTATTCCGACGGTTACCGTGGATTGACACGGTGGTCGAAATACATGTAACAAAATCGGCCGTAAGTGGAGTTTTGAGCCCAGTATAACTTTCCATCTCGGACGATGAGCTCGAAACTGACGGATTCCGGGACTCTTGTCATGCCCCGTAAGCACCGAACCAAATCATCTCGGAGTCCAATATGATTATATGCGCCATCCGATAGCTGCGCCTCACAAAACAGTGACGTACGAAATACTTTCCTTTGATCACGCGAAATACCTAGCGAGTGGTGGCTCAAAACGTTTGGTTCTTCCTGACACTGACCCATTGTTAGTATGGAGGATATGAAAACATCGGACAAGGACTGTGAAAGAGCATCCAGATTCACGTCGGCACACGCGGATATTCCATGCTGTTTCTCTTGAATAGCTTTAAATATTAAAATTATCATTGTTGGGAATCGTCAGCAGTGCACATCCACCAAGCCCCCACGGGGAATCGAACACGGGGTGAACGATTGTGAATCGAACACCCCAACCGCAAGTCTATCCGGGTTGGCTGTCAACGGTTTGTTGAACATCTACACTACATGATATAGCACCCTTCCGTCACTGGCTTTTGAACGGTAACAACCCACTTCCCACACAGCGATCGACTCATATGATGGATGACTTCTCTGTAGGGACCTAAGTACAACGAAGGCATTCCGTTATGAACAACCTACAGAGCTTGGTTACTATTTGAATCATATTATATACAAATCTAATCTCCTACTACTGAATTGCAAATAGTAATCAAACTCTGTAGGTTGTTCATAACGGAATGACTTCGTTGTACTTAGGCCCCTACAGAGAAGTCATCCATCATATGAGTCGATCGCTGTGTGGGAAGTGGGTTGTTACCGTTCAAAAGCCAGTGACGGAAGGGTGCTATATCATGTAGTGTAGATGTTCAACAAACCGTTGACAGCCAACCCGGATAGCCTTGCGGTCGAGGTGTTCGATCCACAGTCGCTCACCCCGTGTTCGACTCCCCGTGGGGGCTTGGTTTTCATGCACAAAGCCCCGGCTGAAGCTTCATGATAAGCAACTCTTCGCCGAATGCTAACAGTTTCGATTTGGGATTGCGCAATAATGTTGTGGAGGATTTGATCAGGTCAACCTTGTGACCTAATGCAGTTAAGTGTTTTGCAGCTGAAGAAGCCAGAGATTTGACATCATTCTCCGCAGTAGCATAGCATTGAGTCATTGGTTCTATCAACCATTTGGGTATGTGCTGCATGAAAACCGGTTTGGTTGACACAAAATGATTGTTTGCCTTCGTACCGACCGAAAAGACCTCTCCCTCCCCCTACCGAACATACTATAATAGCTTTCAATCTAGCCCATTCCACAGTATTATTTTTCTCGCTGTATGATATTTAAACCGAAATGTTTTACGTACGCGGTAGACAAGAGTAAACGAAATAATTACACCTCGTGGCTTACGTCTTCTTTCTGTTCTCATGTAAGTTAGCTGATAATAGTCAGGTGGCATGAATGCGGAATAGGAGTATACGCGTGAAGTAAAATAGTCGTGTATTAAATTTCGTAGTCACCTGAAAGTTCAGACTGTGTAAGCGTAGCGCTAATGTCATAGGCAGAATGAATGTGACGCAATTGAGTGATCATGCAAGCACATACTGTGATAGGTTCGTGTAAGGCTGGAGAAAATAGAATGCTGTTGGTGGAACTAGACTGTACTCGTCTAGCTATTTAAATTGACACAACGTATCGAAATCATTCCGGCCCGGACTATACACACCTAAGTAGCAAGTAGATCAAGGCTGCCGAACCGTACGTTAATTTGGTTTCTGATCTCATTAGCATGTTGTTGCATCACAGTGCCGCGACACGAAATTATCCATACACTTTTGAGAAAATACGAGTAATTGTAACAGGGAAAGCTGGGGCGAGGGAACTGCGTGAACATCAAGGCGAACGAACGAACCAAACGAGGGTCACAGACAAAAGAACAGGCGGCGAATATGTCGGAGGCGTCCCGAAGCAGATAAAAGGAGGCATACAGACGACCAGAAAGGAAGCAGTGGGACCTCCGACAACCAGCAAGATAACCCAGGTGAAGGGCTGCCGATCAAGCCGTCAACTGAGACAGTCGGACCAACCGAAGGGAAATGACGGTCGAGAGAAGCAAGCCATCTGCCACAGGCCACTGGACAGAACGCAGTCGAAGTGCTCAAGCAGCGGCAATAGCAATCTTGGTGCCGAGCAGTCTGGAAAAAGGCCTATATAAACGACTGTATGTGTTCCATGACTTGACTTGTTTGGCCGGTGAAATACAAGTATCCTGTCCTGTGTTGTCGTCCTTGTTACATTATGAACAACCACGTTTTCAGTAACGTCATCCTCTTGGTTATTACAGTTACATTTATATATTAGAAATGCAAGTACTCCCGAAAAAGTCAGTGTCAACATAAGATTGTTTAGCCATGAAAATTTGTGTTGCTATGTTAGAAAAAATATGGGAAATTAATTGTTGTTCCATGGTTTGAAAAGGGCCAGTGAAACAATAGACACTGTGATAGCCAGGTGCTTAAGGAACACAAGAATGGAACTCACGTTACCAGTACGTCCGACGGGATAAGGAACTAGGTGGCACAGCTGTCCAGGGCGTGGGTTGTCTGAAATGGGTAGTAATGTCAGTAAGTCACACAACAGTTTAGATATCCACGTGCCGACGGGTAATACCACACACACACACACACACACACACACACACACACACACATACATACATACATACATACATACATACATACATACATACATACATACATACATACATACATACATACATACATACATACATACATACATACATACATACATACATACATACATACATACATACATACATACATACATACATACATACATACATAGATACATACATACATACATACATACATACATACATACATACATGCATACATACATACATGCATACACACACAGCCTAAATGAATATGCTCGGTAAGGAACATACGATAGAACGCACAGTGGGCAGGTAACGTGTATTAACGGGTGAATATGTCGGGCAAGCCAGAGAGCAACTGTACAGTACGAGGGGGCACGAGGGAAGAAGTGTGTCCAGGGTTTATTCGAACAACATAGACGATCAACCATGGTTAGGAGGGGTTTGGTCTCGAAAGTCATCCGCGTTTTTCGGTTCATTCAGGGAGGCTATCTCTGATGAGCGGCGGCACAAGTGCAGACGATAATCACAGCGACAGCGTAGTCCACCGGAATTAACTGGCAGCTTTTGGGCTTCGTTTATTGTAGTGAGATCTACACGAGGTCGTACTGGTCGTGATTACCATCAGATCACATTAGAAGGTTTGAGAAAGTCTTTCGGATAAAATTTGATTATGAAAGCTAGCAATATTCATGAAAATACGTAGACATCCGTTTAACAACTATCTCGCAGTCAGAAAACCAAAAGAATGTAACGTGTATGTAAACTTCCAGTAATCATTAACCCAACGTTGTCGGAAAAGTTTTTAAACAGGATAGGTTTACAATCGAATATACAGGTTTGATCCCTTGGCGGATTACCGATTACCAGTAAGCTGATACTTTGTCAAATTCGATAGAGGATGCATATGCTGGTGCTACTTGACCAACATGACCAGTTAATTAATAGCGAGGGGGCTCATAGTCGTACAAATACTATTGTCAGAGAAGTTGGTTTACTTTTTTACACATTTCGGAGGTGATGATTGCACTTTTGAATTTATGATTCTCAAATACCGGTGTGGTTGGTCTTCATTTCAAGGGGACAATCTACCGGCTTTTTTCGGGTGACAAAAGTGAAAAATAACTAGCTACTACCCCTGTCAGCAGTAGTCAAAATAGAAATTCGAAACTTCAGTTGAAACGAGTTATCAAACACCCTAAATACGGACCTAACATTCACGAGAGGGAGAAAAACAGAATTTAATCCAGTATCACAAAGCTTACAGAATAGCAGATATAACCGATGAACTGTAGGCATACTTTTATTTTGTTGATAGGCAAAGGATGTTGAGATATCGAGCTATAACGGATCAGTCATTCAGTCTAACTGTCACATTGCATATATTCCAAGGATGCACCGATTATTAAGTCCACGGTGGTTAATTTAGTAAAATGAACCAGATCACTTTGGTTATACTGAAAACAATATGTGAAAGACCAAACTTACTGACATTTGAAGTATACAGCTAAATTATAAGTTGATTCAAACAACAATAGCTGATTCAACTTGGTCCCGTGCCTCGCAGTTTAACCGACTCTGCACATGGTCATTGTGCCAGCCGTTGACCACTCTGTTAACCGTCCACGGAATATCACTGTGGCAAGAGTGTATCAGTACGCCTAAGATGCGCTTTACTACTGGGTAATCCCAGTCGGGCATGTCTATGAGTACGTGTGTCTGCCAGGATACATGAATGAGTGTTGCTCTTCTGGCGAATATCAATAGCGAAGCGTGATTATGGACAGCCTATCTAAGGAAACTGGATAACGTATTGATGAAGTTGTGGTGTAGTAATTAAGCACGAGTTCATATCAGTGAGTTGTTTGTGATGAGAAATATACTTCAGGATTCCCTGTGCCTCTGTCCTGAAGGACGAGAACTCATACTCTCGTACCTTTCGCTTACTACATAAATAATTTCCATAAGTTGTATCAACTTTTTATCAACTCGCAAACCTCAAACTCTAGTAATAATTCACTACTGAATGTGGCATTTTCATTTTATCGTATTTAATCCGTCTTTTTGATGATATCATTTTAAAGGAGACTGTGTTGGACAACCGAGATACTCAAGATGAGGAAGTGACTATTTTTGGGTGATCCTTGAGGATAAAAATTACTCAACCTAGGAATAAGCAAACCCTCTCAGAAGACTTCAAGAAGAGAAGCTAGCTCAGAGTAATGACTGGATCAAGACTCTAATTGGACCAGTCAGTTCAACGCTAAGTAGTGGAGTTGTATTCATTGTGTCTAACCCCTTAGCCGAAGAACCGCGAAGAAAACTTCGAGTTAGCGTGCGACATGTATTGTCTTGCTTGGACAAGCATTAAAATGTGTGTGTGTGTCCGACAAAAGGCTCGGGTGAACGAGTCAGGGCGTAGGGATGTGTGAACAAGTCAGATCGATAAGCAGTCTGAATCAATGTATAATATAGACTGAACGGGATTTTCAAACGGAAAAACGAGCTGAAGAAAAGTCAAAAATAGGACACTTCTGTGTCCAACACAAGAAAAACATAAATGGTTAGCAGAAAGGCAAGCCTTCTGGCACATAGCCACAAGGGAGTCGAAAGCTAACGAATACAGCATGAAGATAAGACTTGATGGAGTCCACATTTGGGAACATCATTTTGAATCATCTAGCATGGCCAATATGGATATCTTTCACACCTTGTCTTCTCATTATACTACGACGGCCACCGCTAAACTGTCTGAATGAGATTTTTATGATATTTCCTATTAGTGATTCCTGATGAACATCCTTTGATCAAAGGGATGGCAACCGATGTTCACCATAGGTCGCCGCAGCCAACAAACACATCCTAACAGTTGTCACGCCAACACAAGTGTAGTCAGCTGTCCAGTTAGCATGCCGAATCTTGTTCCTACACCTGGTGGAGCTAGAAAACCGTAGCAAATGATCCACCACTGGTCCGAAGTTCGGCATTAAAAGGAATTAAACACACATCTGCAGAAAATCCGGCCGTACTATAAAATTGGCCACATTCAATCTTGAAATGTAACTCTGACTTAGATTGTGGCCGTGTCCTGAGTCTGCCTGATCGAGAGTCTTCCAAAAGGAGACTGCCTCCTCGTATTGTATTAGGATTCAACTCATTAGTCCGCAGTCCTTAAAGCAACACTCTATAGTTGCTCCATCCTTCGTATGAATCATCACAGAGTTCCAATTGGGATTCGAATCCAACGTGAAAGTGACCATTGAACCATTCCAAATGATTCTCAATGAAGGGGGGGGGGGGGGGGGGGGGGGCTCCAAAACAACAAACACCACATGATTTGGTGATCTTCTGTCGGTGGAATTGGACATTTAGAACCGGACGAATTCATTCTAAATTGATTGGAGTCTTTAGTTTTGCATAGGCAACTAGTGATAACTCAGAACTATTCCAAATAACGTCTGTATTCATATTTTCTGATGAAAAAATTATGGCATTCGTATAGATCAGGTAAAGGGCTAAAACGACATCCGGTGGGATGTATAAACTACAACTGATTTTGACGTTACTTCGGTTCGATTCCACTTTTATTATTAATATTTTTGTACCCCGAGTCTGAAGTCGGGCGTAGTGTCAACACCAAAAATACACAAAAGAAGTAGCATGGAGAGGGATGTGAATAATGTTTGCAAAAGAAATGGAGTCTACGTAAGTTAAATTAGGTGTTACAACATGCTCTACTCAGTCGCTCATTTCGGAGCAGGAGGATGATTGATGAAATCTCTTCTGGCCTATTTGTTCGAGGATACACCTCTAGCTTTGTAAAACCGAGTGCGGCCCGCAATGCAGAAGGGATGTACCGGACGAGCAGGTCCGGTAACGGCTCATGCACGTCTTCTGACTTATCTTGCCGGTTGAGCAGTACGATAAAGGGTGAGCTACTTTGGCCACGTTACAGTGTTGTCCTCAGATATATGTAGCGTTTTCAGCGGTAGAGCTTAACAGGCGGGAAAATCACCACATCCTTGAGCAATGCGCTGCTCATCTGCGACCGTTAACTCGGCTAACCTGAACTCACCCTAATAGCAATTAACCACCGTACTGGTGGCTGATCCCCCATCTGCGACCTGGGGACATGCTCGCTGGCACTCAGCTCTGCTCTTTGCCCGGGACTACGCTCTCTTGCAGTGTTTTAGTCTTCTCTGAAAGACGTTCACTTTGTGGGGTCGTCGTAGTCCTTGCTTCCCTCTTCCGACTACCAAGCACTTTTTACACCATGTGCGTTGATTGTCAGAAGTAAAAAGCTAAATTAGCGAGTTTAGCCATTCAGCTGATATTGCTTGAGAGGGCTCAGGCATTGGGATCAAATGTTTAGCTCATATGGTTGCTCTGTCCAGTATGTGGTCTACGGTTCCGCAATATCGGTCACGACTGTTTTCCAGCATAATCAAAGCACAGCTGCAGCAACGAGACAAAAGCATAAGATAGATGGCAGCAGAGGTGTCCAACAGTTTACTGCGGTCAATGGAGCCGCAGTTAAACTACTACTACGCTGAAAAACTCGAAAATCAAACTGACCTCCACAGCATTGCATCGCTGTAATTGATCCACGGCCTACATGAAGACCGTCAACCCAACTGGAGAGAATGCAGCCCCGGCCAGACTGTAAAACTAGTCATGTCTTGATGATGAAGAATACTTCTGACTCAGCTTGCGATTATGTGCTGTGTCTAACTGACTGGGGGTATTGCGGTGAGGAACTAGTGATAGCAGACTGCACTAGTTTGGGTCGTTAAAACAGCATGCTGGTGTTCAGATAGTGTGGATATCGTGGGACTTTCTAGGACACTCTGATTAATATCCCTGTCCGGCTTACTGAATTGCTAGGTATTTTGGTCCATCCAACTGGCTTTAGTAACAAGAATCTTCTGACTTCAAACTATCTCAGTTTCTTGGCTCAGAACATATTATTTACATAGGAGGGAAGAGTCACCTTCACCAACCATTGCATCGCAAACCAAGTGGTTCACGCATCAGGCAACCTCTCTCTCTCTCGATTGGTTGAACGGTGAAACGGTCAGCCACGGCTTGACTGGAATCCTTTCTTGTCCTATCAATCTGAGCCATCGACCCGCTGTCTTGCATTTCGCGGTTCTGTCGGTTCAAGCCTTGGTACGGATTCCGGACGGGCGCTGATGTGCTGTCTGCCTTCGAGACTAGGCTGTCTATCGACGATGTGTCAGCCCGTTGTCTCACACTAAATAACCAGCTCACCTGATTTACCAGACTGTTTACAGTTTCGCGGCTAGCTTATCGGTGATTAGCTCTGCGTTGGACTTGTGCGGATGAGAACTGAACGGGCGGCAGGCGCCACGTGACTCGTTGCTTTAGCAGCTATTGCCCTTGCTCAAGGAAGTCATTTACAACACTGGCAATAGAACTGACGTATCTGCGCATCAAAGCAGTAGATTAAAGACGAAAATTACGAACGCTGGACATCCAGAATCTCTTCTTTCGAACGGCAGGACGAAGATGAACCAAATCAATCCTTCGGCATGCAGGTGCCTAAGAGACTAATCATCAGAATGCAAACCATTTACGCTCACCTTCAAGTTCAGCCATGCGTTAGGACTCGTTAACAGCTGCTGTTGGATTGATCAGAGTGAGCCAAGTACCGTGTTAACCCAAGTTGAAGCATCCCAACATCCGAGTCAATCGCATCAATAACTGATGAATTTACAGGCAGTAGGGTCAGCTGACAACAGCTGAATCGAATAACGCACAAGATCAGACGTAAATCGACAACTGGTTGATGGATGAGACAGCTCTCAGCTATTGCTGAACACAAAGACCGCTTACCGATCAGCAAAAACGGCAAAATGTGATTAGTTATCCTTCAGAAGTGGGTTTGGACTTTTACACGAGCAAACTCACTATAATATTGAGAATAGATTTCCTATCGGGTTCAATATTCAGTCGACGGAGAGAATCCTTTGACAAAACTTATGACCAGCATAATTTTTTGCCTATTATGTATGACCCGTTTGGGTTTCTTTTTGTGTTGATGACATCCAATTTCGAGGATTAGTACGCACTTAAAGTTGACACCCTGAACAGCTGGTACGGGTTACCAGTGGATGATAACGAATTAGAGCACAAATGTCAAATCCATTTGTGAACCTGGGTCCATTTACTGCACTTGTGATCGGGGAATGGAAAACAGGTATGAAAATAAGTAACATCATTACTGTGGAATAATGGAAGTCAAATTTCATGAGTACCTCATGCGGATAAAAAACTCTCTTAGATGATCCACCGTCTACTAGGCTCACGGATATTCGTTTTTATTTCACTGTAGGTTTAATTCTGTGATTGAACTGTTCAGAAATAAATCAGAAATGCATTCAGAACTGGCACACAATCTAATGACTCACCGCTGTACGAAATTATGGTATTCATGAATGATCATGAATGTGAATCGTACCATCTCCATTGTATTTACCTACCAAAATATTGTAAATACTGGAACGCACTTAATAAATTACAACGGTGCTTCGTGTGCCACATAGGCGTTCTGATCCCGTGATACTCTGTGCAAGATGATACTTCATTAATGCATAAAATATCACATTTGGAGTCACGTACAAAGATTCCATCGTGGATTCAGTTCATCTGGAACCATTGGATGTAAATTGTAGCCCCAACGAATGTGAGGAACATTTGCGACATTTTGAAATTTTATGTCTAATCAAAAATGGATTGAATGCCGGAAGGTAAACGGAATTTTTCTAGCACCTCATAGGCAAAGATGTAAAAGCCTTAGTGAAAAATTCTGCTTTTCCGGATTCTTCGGTGAACGTCATCCACGAAAAACTGAAGGTACTTTTTTGCATCATTTCCCATACATTGAAGTTACTCCAGCTGAAAGAATCAAGTTCAACCCGCTCATCCACGCAGAAAACCAGTTCATTCGTGCATTCAGTCTTCAGCTGCAGACAAATCCTTCGAAATGTGGTCACGGTGCGTAACTAAATGATCGACTAAGAAACCGTTTGATTGCTCGGGAGGCCTGAATTACAGTAGCGGCTAATAACTCAGAGTAACTGGACATTTCGGAGCACCAGAAATATTTGCAAACAGTATAAGGATGTCAAGGCTATAACTGCACCGGCGGGTGATCCAGCTTTGTTCACTTTAACTCGATATATTAAGGAAATATGAGCTAAGTCTTCACAACAACCCAAAAACTGGGTGGTTACCGCGTTAATACCGTGTCTTCCAGAACCCTCAACGATTCGCATGTTTCTTAGCAAAAAACCCTCGGTAAATGTGTTTTCTGTGGACAGTTACATTTCCGGTTTGCTTGTCCCCATCGCAATGCTCGATGCTTCTCCTGCAGAAACTTTAGTCATATCCAAGATGTTTGTCGAAAATGTAACGTTTGTCGACCCAGGGTTGATTAAAATAGCACCCCGGCTTACATTAAAAATGAACTTTCTTTGCTTACTTTAGCCATTATTTGTCACCCTTCTTCTCAAGTTGCCAAGACAATGTCTACTCTAAACGGTGATTCCCATAACTGTATTACCGACACGTGTAGTACTGAATCGATCATTTCGAAGTCTACTCTGGAATCTTTCTTCCCCGTATACTCAAATTCGGCCAACTTGTGTCACGAGTAGGAGTATTACTGGTCATTCTTTACTCATTTCAGGTTTGTAAGCCATTCCGATTGAGGTATCTAATCGATCTCTCCTCTAATGTGAATTTCTGATTTCTGATTCTGATCTGTTTATGGTAAGGCTAAAAATTCTTCGTCAGTTACATGTCGATATTTCGTTGTTTGCCACTCAGGTAATGTTTCTCATCTTCCAAATCCTAATCTTTAATATTCTAAGATTGATGGATGCACGCACTTCTGGTGATCCGACATTTCTCACACGATCCATTGTACCATTCGGTCTACTTGATCCAGTTCGCCTGGTCATACAGTCAGTGTGTGTGAAAATCGGATCATTTGGTCAGTTAGATCTTATTAGGCCACTCCTATTATAAGCCAAATAAATTCAGATGGAAGAACCTCATGGATGTGTGGTGACCATCGGTTGACCTTCAGCAGAAGACTACTTCGATGTACGTGTACTACTGAACAGTCGAAAGATTTACTCTATCGTAGAGATGCATAATTACAAATACAGCTCTACGATGAATCCTGTTCGTTGACTGTTTTCAATACGGGACTTAGACTTTACAAGTATGATTTTCTACCGTTCGGTTTGCACTAGTCACTTGCTATATATTCCATCTGTCCCTTCTTTTCATCACTGCTGGTCTTGAAATTGAATCATGCCAGGACGATGTTGTTGTTCAAGGCCCATTCAGAGTTATACGTGGTTTCCGTCTGTGTTGTTAATTAAAGAGATTTCTTCAATTTAAAATTGTAATCAAACCAAACAAGTGTGCTTTCTGCTACTCGCAGTTTTTATATCTGGAGTATACCTTTAATTTCAATGGCATTTCTGCCGACTTCAAGCTATTATCGCCTTCAACTGATGTATCTACACCCAGTTATATTCACGTACTCCATTCTGTTTCGGATGCACTACAGTACTATTTATCATTCATTCAAAATTTTTCTCAAAGGGCTAGTTTTTTTTGACATTCTCTCCTCCAGGTGTTTTCATGGTCTTCAGTTCACGGGGAAATACTGCATAATTGTTTAGCAATTCTGAAGTCGGATGTTGTTCTCAAACCCTTTTAACCAAGGATCATACCTCTGTAATAACTGATGCATCCCGGACAGGCATTGGGACCGTTCTGGATTAATGTGGCCTAACAGTCATGTGCATTTCGCACAGACCCACACAGACTGAGGTGGATTATTCTCAGACCCAAAGGGAAGCATGAATTGTCTACTGGGGAGTCAAAAGCCTGCATGGCTTTTCCATTTGGTATTAATTTCATTATCGTTACCAACCAAGAGATGTTAAAATTTCCTTATCACCTACGCAGTCAGTAGTGAAATCATGGTTCAACGCTGGAGCATCGTATTGGGTTTTGATGACTACGATGTTGTTCATGGAAGTGTTAAACACATTCAGCATGCAGATTTACTATCCCGGTGTGCTCCGGCTTCCACGCCGTCGCATATTCCTGATTGCTTATTGATGCAACCTACTTCCTGCGCACGGAGAAAACCCGATTCAAGATACACGTAAATAATTTGCACCTGTCACCTTGGCTTCGTGTCCTGGATGGAAGAACGATAAAAGCTGCGATTTTCAATCTTCTTCGCTCTCAGGGAGAGCCATTCCGTTAATCTAGATGGGGCGTTGTGCTTTAATGACCGCTTTGTTGTTCATCCGACATTCCCATCAGCCATACTCTAATATATACTCTCAAGGGAACCTAGAGGTTGGGAAAATGAAGTCTTCTGTGAGATCAACAAGCAGGTTGTCTGACTTGAATGCCGATATTAAGACGACTAAGAACAGTCAAAGGTGCCCACTAAAGCAGCATTCTCAACAAACAATTGGCTTCCATGGCGAGGTTTATGAGAACCATAGTGGTGTGCGCATTCAGATTACTGTGGTCTTTTTTGGGCATATACTATGTACTGTTGGTTTTTGATACTTTTTCACACTAGGCGGATATGTTTTGGACAACTTTATGAGGACTGTCCTCTGAAAACCCCCCACTGGGAGAGTACCTCCAGCTACTGTTACTGACAATGGTATCAACTTGTCTGTCGAATCCCTTGAGGACTGGTTACAAGGAATTGGTTGTCATCATCCTTATGCAGCACCCGGCCATCCTCAGTCTAATGGATCTGCTGAGAACTTCTTTCGTGCCCATAAGAAGGCTGTGATTTCTATCAGTCCCCACTCCTTTATCGAATTAGATCAAAATGTTGATAGTTTCTTGTTGCACCATTGAAATACTTGTCACAATGCCACTGGCACGATTCCAACGCCAACGTCCAAATCTCATTATCTGAAAACTCACTTTGAATGTTTCTTCTGTTTATGTAACTTCTTCGGGGAAAAGATCGGTGGTTAATCGGTGGCTTAATTCTGGCACAAAACGGTAATCGAATGGTGACCATACTTTATTGTCACGATTTGGCATGTCACGGAAGACATATCGATCAGGTACAGTTCAACACAGAAGGTTAGTTTGAGAAAAATTTCACTGTTGTTTCGTTCACTAATGCTCCTATTCCAAACACTGACATATAATCTGAATCCAGTAAAGCATCTGAAGAATCTTCTGTCAGCAGATCAGAAAGAACACAAGCGATGCATGCGAAGGACTATTAGCATCCGGAGCTCAATTCGCCGTGCGGCGGAAGTAATATACGCGACTGACTATGCATGTGATGTATACCATTTCTATTGTATTCATGTACTACAATACTGTACATACCTGACTGCCATATATGAAGTGCCGCGGCACGTAGTATGCCATATCCGTGTTTTGATTCCGTGATATCCTGTAAAGGGCCTAACCAGTTTTCACTTACTTAACTTAAGATCGATTCAAAACGCCATGGGTTATTGCGGCTCTGAAGAAACCAGTAGTTCAAGAATTGATCATAAATCGATTGTATTTCTAAAGTCTAAACCTTCATTTCAGTTAGCTGCTTTCAACTTCCGCACGCTATGTCAGATAGGGCTACAGGCCGTCCTCGCTACAACTCTTTACACTTTCAAAATAATGTATACTGTATCTCTGAAACGAGATTACAGGACCCCGCTTCTGTGGTCACTTTTCGCACCACAGATATGAACCCAGTCTCTTGCTTTGCACTTCGTGTGTCGAGTGATCCGGTGCCCAGTGCTCGTGATCAGGCCAGCGTTGGAATTGCTTTGAGCATGAACGCTGAGCGTTCACTACTAGAAAGGATTCCAGTCAGCAGTCGTTTGCTTGCAGTTCGACTGGATGGTTCTGGTCGTGTCAACAAAAACAGACTGAAGCTTCGATGCTTGTTCGTCGTGTTTGTGTGTGCGCCGACTGACTGCATTTTCTCTGAAACCAAGGTCAAATTCTGTCAGGATTTGTTTCAACTGCTTCGAAGCTTCCGTTTAACTGACGTGGTGGTCACTGCTGGTGATTTCAACTTCCAAGTTGGTCGTTTGGGAGATTCTAAAATACAACGGGAGGCCCATTTGCTACCTCGGCCGATGTCACTGACAAAGGCAATCGTCTCATTCAGCTGTGTTCTGACCACAGATTGTTTCTGGAGAGTACGAACTTCTGCCATAAGAAGCAGCATAGACTGACAAGGTGTTCTCCTTCGTCTTCACAACGTTGGACTCAGATTGACCATATTGTGATTGGTCACCGCTGGCTTGGATCAGTTGAGGATTGTTGTTCTTTTTGGTTCACGCCTGTGCACTCAGATCACGCCTTGGTACGTGCTTGCTTCTGTTTAAGTCTGGTCCGTAGTGGCAACAACGTAAATGCCACCTGTCCTGCGCAGTTGCTTCTAGACGATAACCTATGATTAGCTTTTAAAGCGGAGCTGTCTACGCAGTTATCTATGCTGCCGGATGTCCGATACCAAGATGAACGCTGGCCACAGATCAAGGAAGCCGTGTATGTGGCGTCTAATGCCACATGGGACTTCGGTTCAAGTAGGCCTCACAAACAGTGGATGTCTTCAGCATCAGTTGTTCTGTTAGATGCTCGCAGATCCGTTCCTGCGGAAGTCACATGCCATGAGGTGGATAAATCCCTGAGATGCCAATTGATTAGGGGCCTGAGAAATGACTGTGAGCACTATTAGGTTGCCAAATGTAGGGAAATGGAAAAGGCTGCAGATATTGGCAATACTCACAACTTTTTCTGTTTGATTAGAGGCACCGGGCCACGGAAACCCGGTGTAAGTGAGTTAATTAAGGAATCCGACGGATCACTGATTCACTCTCAGGGACGTCGTCTGGAGCGTTGGGTGGAGTACTTTAAAGAACAATTAAGTTGGCCCACTTCAACGCTTGACCTTCTCAATATACCTGCCAGAGAAGCAGTGCTGGTAGATATCACTTCTCCACCAGAAATTGAGGTAATGTGGGAGATAAGTTACTTGAAAAGTTGCAAAGCCGCTGAACCAGATGGGTTGTCTCTATCTTTGTTCAAAAATGGAGGCGAAGCTTTGGTTTTGGAGTTAACTAAACTCCTCCGGGTAATCTGAGATAGCGAGCAAATTCCCAGGGAATGTTGCGATTCGATGATTGTGCTGATTTACAAGAAAGGTGACAGACCCTCTACTGAAAACCACGGAGGAATTAGCTGAGTAAGTATTGCGTCCAAAATGCTCAGCGGGATTATTCTCTACGGTGCCCGGGAAATGTGTGCGAATGAGAATCAAGCTGGTTTCACACCCGGTCGTGGTTGTATCGACCCTATTGCTAACCTTCGGTGAATCTTAGAGCACAGACACAACTTCCACAGGCTCACATTTTCCGTATTTCTTGAACTGAAAGCGGGATTCGACACAGCCGACTCCACAGTTCTCTGGCTCTGTCTCTCATTGAAGGGTGTGCCAGAGAAGTTTTTTCTCTTTTCCAATGCTTGTATGCGAATACCTGAAGCCCAGTTCGCACTTATGGTGGTCTTTCACTCGAGTTCACCGCAGAAGTTGGTGTTTGTCAGGGTTGCCCTCTTTCATCCTTCCTCTTCAATTTCGTGATTGGACTGATTCTTGAGATAGCCCTATCCTCGTGTGAGAATAGCGGTATCGATCTTTACTCAAGCAGTAAACCGTCTGAATTGGAATATGCAGAAGATATTGTTCTTGTGAATGAAGATCCAGGTAAGTTGCAGACTCTCTTAGATAGCATGAACAACAGCGTAGTATGTCTAGGATGCATTTTACGCCTTCAAGGTGTCAGGTACTGCTGAAGGACTAGACTGGCTCCACGCCAATCCTTGTTTTAACGGGGGAAGCTTTAGCTGGAGCAGATAAGTTTCGTTACATGGGCTGTTACATCTCACCTGGTGGGCAGATATCCGATGAAGTTTCATCGCGTATACAGAAGGCGCGTTTGGCTTTCGCCAACCTCCGTCATCTATAGCGGCACTGTGACATCCGATTGTCGGTCAAGGGTCGGGTGTACACTGCTTCGGTTAGGTATGTTTTTCTATAAGGCTCAGAAACATGGCCGATAAGGATAGAATATAGGCAAAGACTGACCTGTCAGTAGCATTGCCCGAATAAAGTGTGAACACCATATCAGCAATGCTGAGGTTAGACGCAGGTAGCTGCGAAGCAGGAGTCAGTCTATGGATCAAGTTCTGAATCAACAGGTTAAGGTGGCTGGGAGATGTTACGCATGCTATTCTCTGAGGTAGGTACTGGTTGGAAAACAGATCGAGATGGTCAGTCCGTGGTGTGAAAGAAAGGTATGAACACCTTGACCAGTGGACTTGGCCAAATAAGAGGCGTGAGGTTCCTGGTTGGGGTTCACCCGGCCCGCCTAACAGATGGTTGAAAAAATTAAGTGATATGGCTAGATGTCACGGTCAGTGGTGTAGTTGCATTTGATCCCCGCCTTCGTCTTCGTGACTTACGCTTCTTGTCTTCCTTTGGGCTCTTTTAAACCTCATGCTTCTATTCTTTTACCCTTTACTCGACAATGCTGGAGGGTAGCAACCGAAACCAGAGAACAGAAGTGCGAGGTTAATGGTTGAATAAACTGGACTGAAACTGATATCCTGTGAGAGATAATACTTCATTAATCCGTACAATATCACGAAAACAGGACTTTATGCTAGACCGAAAATGTAGGCGGTAAATCATACGCAAGTGGCGGTTGGATCATGATCAGTGCGACTGGTTAACGTGACTGTTCTCTTTGTGGTCCTATGGCGTAGACGACGAATTGTACACGCGTGTGTAGGGCAACATGCACACCCACTAAATCTGGTAGTCCGACCGTTTAGGTATGATCTGCAAGGGATTCAGTGAGATGCGCATGCTTCGGTCCTTCGGAAGTTCCATTTCACCGAAAAATGGACTTTTATTGATCTTGTTGTGAGATTCGTCAGTTTGTCGTAGACATTTGCTCAGACCCGTGTGCCTTGCGCTCCCGTGCACTGTCTGTCTGTATCGCGTGTCTGTCTATCCTAGTCGGAGTATCACGTGCCCCCAGGTAACAGCTACTGCTGCATCAATGATCGATAATGGCCATGACAATTTTGTATTGGCTTTTGTCACACGCTTCGTCCTTATAGGGTTTGTCCGTGTATTGGCATTCTGTCCAATTTACGATACAACATATTCTGTGAGTTTTGGCTGTGGTGTAAATTCATCATAGCATTCGTACAAGACATAAGGAGTATTACGTTCAATAAGGGAAACTGATTGTTTGCAGGATATTGGTGGTTAAGGCAGGGTAAATCATTCTTTAGTCCACCTATTATCTAGGCTCATAGACGCACAATTTTCACCGATAAGGACCTCGCCACCGACGATAAAGAAAGCGAGTACGCATGTTTCCGTCTCTTGAGTTGTACGAACCGTCTTGTGGTAGCGGTCCAAAAGTTGATTTGCATCTTTCGGTACCTACAAATACATCTCCGAAAGCTTTGTGCAAACCACTTTTGTTTATCTTGGTAATTATCTAGACAGCATTGCCAAGCACGAAATAATTGGGTGATCCTACAAACAAGAAGATAAATACTATAATGTATTGTGTGACATACCTCTTCTGTTAGCAGTGCAAAATAATTCACGAAACTCTTGACCGGCACTCATCAAGAGATCATTATCGCCGACCCTGGTGAGTGTAGTGGTATCGACGATGCCGAGAAAAGGAACGTTTTACAGATTTTAGCTAAGAGACAGTATTTTTTCGTCGTGTGTTTTGCCGAAGTTATGATACACGAATTTCCTTTGATCTCAGCGTTGATGCACCTCACGGATTCTTGGTTGTCACTCACATTTAGTCCCTTGTGGTTTGTTGAAAGTGTATTTGCCGCATCAGTACTAATCTGTGGTACTGCGATATACACAATGATTACCGCTTCCGGTTACTAAAAGGAGCCTTTGAGTTTTTATGCCAACCATGGAACTTCGTCGGTATTTTGCCTTGAGATCCCATGAAACACTCTCTCAGAGGCCAACAATCACTCGTTTCCTGTAAGTGCCTGAGTGTTGTGTGATCGGATCAGCTACGGGGCAGTCCGCAACGACTGAATGGTCTTGGTCATTAGAAACAATTATTTCCCGTCACAAATTTCAAAAGAGAAGTCAGAAATATCAATTTGCGTAATGTATCCTGGACATTTTAGGTGCATCTGTACACGTACATACTACGGTCAGTGCGATTTTATATGGTCAGCAAAATAACCAATAAAACTGAGACAAAGTTGAAGTGGATGGGAAGCTATAGGAGTGAACAAGAATGGGAAGGAGACTAAATATGAGGTCATCCAGGTTTGGGCTAAACTGATTAGCCATTCACGCTGTTCTTACAGTTCAGATTTACAACTGAGAATGGCTGGGGCCTCAGCATATCTAAGCGATCTCGTATTTGAGTTATTGTATATGACCTTAAACAAGTTGCTTGGACTCACACAGCTTTCTTTCAATCCGATGTTGAGTAACTGATGATATGATTGCTTTTCTTTTCGTTGATGACATCAGCTTTGTGAAATGACTAGTCATCGGCGAAAGAGCCGCTGCTTTTCTGTGCCTAATGGAACTGCGTCTATCAGTCCACTTGTGGATGGTCAGTCGTCTACGTAGGCGGAACAGAGACAATGGAGTCACCAAATAAATGAGCATACTCTGGTGTGGCTTCAAAAGTCAATGACGAGTCAGTTCACAATGATAACGTCATCAGAGAAGCCGAAAGTAATCAGATCATCAATTACGAAGCATGTGACTGAGGAAAAGCGGTTTGTAACTCCAAACGACTCGTTTAAGGTCATATACATCACAAATACAAGACTGCTCAGATATGCTGAAGCCCTAGCCATTCTCAGTTGTAAATCCGAACTGTGGGAACAGCGTGAATGGCTTATCAGTTTGGCCCAAACCTGGATCACCTAACGTCTATTCCCCCTCCCATTCTTGTTCGCTCCTATAACTTTCCATCCACTCCAACTTCGTCTCAGTTTTATTGGTTATTTTGTTGACTACAAAAACCACATTGACTGCAGTGTACAGATGCAGCGGAACGGTCCAAGATACGGTGTGCAGACTCATGTTTCTGGTCTCGGTCGCGTTGTATACCGTTACAGTGTAGATATGGATTTTCGCTCCAATCTCGACTGTCATTTTTTGCATTTGTTCAACCCATTTTCCGTCCACGATTCACGGTCGATGCGATCACAACCACGTCAGAGGATCCACATGCACACACTGGCTATAGATCCACGCACCCACCCAGTCACTTCTATTTTTGCCCTACTGGGTTCGGTTCAGACAGTCACACGCGCAGTCAAACCGTCTCACTCACACACATGTGCACATTACTGACAATTGATTCACAGCCTGCCCATGTCTACACTGCGCACACACACCCAAGGTTGACGCTAGCCAGACTCCACTCCAGACGGCATTGACCAATCAAACACTGGCTTTTCGTGACCTGTTCTGACTGTACGTTCGCTCTACATTTTCGTTAACACGTGATTTACGCTCGCACATGTTGACGACCCTGCTAACACACCTGCTCTCACGCTAGCCATACACTTGTGCTGTACACGTTGGATTGTTGAGTGTTGACTAGCTCAAGCAATACACATCAAATCGGCTTGGCGTCGTGTTGTTCTCTCGACTTAAACGGTTGGCCACACAAGTAATACAAATTCCGCCACACCGTCACTCGCATTTGCCACAGTGTATTGGGTAGACCGAAGCCAGGAGCTTCATTGCATGTCTTCCACATGTTGAAACGCCCGCAGGCAAATGATCGACTACTCATAATTAATACGCTCATGCATCGTCAAAACCATGGTTTCCCTCCTGGAACGTTGGCTCATCGCCGTTTCATTCCACGCAGTTCTGGAAACCTGGCGCACCTTGGCTCGTCAGCTCCGGTCGTAAGCTCGTCTAGCCTCTCATCTCCCGTCAACTCAACAGGATAACAAATATGGCTACAAAATCCATAAATGCCCATCGTTTTACTCATTTCAATCGCTGGACGAGAATCGTATGCGCAGAGATCGTTCGTGGATCCAAAGTGACGAGCCCGCCCCGAAATTTTTCCCCTTTCTTAACAGTGTTCGTTTTGTTTTCGTTGTGCATTTACGTATTGATATCTTTTAGTGGTAACAATTTCATTCTGTCAACACAGATTTATTTTATCGTGGTCTTCCCATTATCGATGAATCAAAGTTAGTTATGCCTGATTCCGCGGTGCCTGAAATGTTTTCTATCGCTTGCTTAGTGGAGGCATCGCCATTTATTCCGAAGATACCCTTCCTTTGGCTTACCCATCTGGAAGCACAATTTGCTGCTTCCAGAATCACCTCACAGCAGCAGAAGTATGTGTATCTCGTTGCTGAACTTCCTTTAAATATCCTTGAATTTGTCGAGGAAGTCGTCTTCAAACAAGCCCTATGGTGTGCTTCTCCAGGTCATCCTGGAACGCACTGGATTTCCCGACTCAAACCGTCTTCGTTAGCTTCTTTGTGGCATATCCCTCGGCGACCAGAAGCCTTTGCAGCTTCCGCGTCGGATGTGACAACTGGCGAAGGCCATCCAAGTTGGCGATACGCTATTGCAACAATTGTGGATGCGGCAGCTACCCGAACAAGCGCAGTGCTTTCTGGCGCTTCTCTTAGACGAAAGTATCATTGAAAAAACTGGCTTCGGCGGCGGACCATTCCACAGAAACCGCCTATGCATAAGTTAATTAGCGCGTTCTTCCATCCACTGGCACAACGGGTTCGACTTTGACAGTAATAGCTGCACAGTTCAGTCCCAATCGTGAAGATGTGACTTGTATTCAGTTGTCACTTTCCGAACCATGTAGCCGCTCCCCGACACGCTCTCGTCGTCGAATTGCCACTGGTAGTCCTCCCCGTCCAGCGTCTTACGATGCTCACACTGGGGTATAGTGTTGGTATCATCGCCAGCATCATGCAAGCCCGCGGAAGTGGCCGCCCCCGTACACGTTCCACAAATATCGGGGAAACTAACCGGCCAACGAGTAGGCATCGCAGCCCTCGATGGCCTCCCGTCGTCCTGCTGTCTTCTCTTCATGGAAGACCACATCTCACGGCATCTCTTCCCAATTGAAACTGGAGCACAGATCAGTGTCTTTCCCCCTACCTCCTCTGATCGTTGGCTTCGTAAACTTTAGAGCTTCAGCCTGTCAGCGGGTCTGGTATATCCACTTTAGGTACTAAAGGTCTCAAATTAGATTTAGGCTTATGTTGCTTACTGTAGTGGACTTTAATTATTGCAGGTGTGTCCCATCGTTATTTCAACCTTTCGTTACATCCGGGTTCTCGTAAGTTAACTGACTCTGTGACTCATCGTTCTGTTGTTAGGTCTGTTTGCTTGAGCAACATGTTTGTATGTATGTATGTATGTATGTATGTGTGTTTGTGCAAGTGTGTGCACGTGTGTGTGTGTGTTGATATTTTGGATGTGCGAGCTATCTGTGCGGCCAATGCATTGGGATCCGGATGACGAAGAAGAACCTCAGACGCCAAGGCCTGTTTGAGCTGAGAAAACGCCTCCTTAGCTTGATCGGTTCAGATGAGGTTCCGTTGTTTGCCCCGCAACAGGCCGGTGAGTGGGTGCATCAGAGTGGAGCAATGTGGAACGAATCGGCGATAACAATTACCAAATGTGTTGAAACGTTTGAGCTGTTTGAAGGACCTCGGTAATGAAAATTCAGTATTATCGTCAACCTTGGTTTCTGCCGGACGGATGCCGTTGGTGTCGACGATATGACCGAGGAAGAGCAATGACGGCTTCCCTGATTCGGTCTTAGCAGCGTTCATGGTGATACCATGCTCTGTTAAACGCTGGAAGAGCTGTCGAAAATGCGGCTGATGTTCGGTGACACTGGAGCTGGCGTCAAGGATGTCATCTACGCAAGGGTGAAACAAGGGTAGCCCGCGGGTAACACCGTCAGTAAAACACTCGAACGTTTGGGACGCGTTGCGTAGTCCAAATGACATGCGAAGAAACTCTAAGAGAACAAACCGAGTGGTGACGGCGGTTCTTGGAATATCTTCTTCAATGACCGGAATTTGATGATAGACTCGAACGAGGTCGATTTTGCTGAAGATGGTAGGTCCATCCAGGACAGATGTGATGCTATGAATGTTTCGGACAGGATGGCGATGATAATCACCACAAGGAAGCCGGTCGTTTGAAATTTTCTTCGGCATCATAAGCAACGGAGACACCCATGTGCTGTTAGAGGAACTGATGATGCCAAAGTTCACCGTGTGGTGGAACTCACGGCGAGCAAAGGCGAGTTTTTCTGGGCCCAGACGACGAGGGCGGGCGGAAACGGGAGGTCTCGTTGCACTGATGTGATATTCGACCGCCGAACGCACCGCGGGTTAGTGGTCTGCAGGCCTGGTGAGGGACGGAAACTCAGTGAAGATGTTGGCGGTGTCATTGGTGTCAGGAACGACGGATGAAGCTTGAAAAATGTTGTTCAAGCAAACAGACCTAACAACAGAACGATGAGTCACAGAGTCAGTTAACTTACGAGAACCCGGATGTAACGAAAGGTTGAAATAACGATGGGACACACCTGCAATAATTAAAGTCCACTACAGTAAGCAACATAAGCCTAAATCTAATTTGAGACCTTTAGTACCTAAAGTGGATATACCAGACCCGCTGACAGGCTGAAGCTCTAAAGTTTACGAAGCCAACGATCAGAGGAGGTAGGGGGAAAGACACTGATCTGTGCTCCAGTTTCAATTGGGAAGAGATGCCGTGAGATGTGGTCTTCCATGAAGAGAAGACAGCCGGACCACATCAACTACTATTACATTATTATTCCTGTCATTCTTTGTTTTGTTCACAAGTGGATCAAATCGCTGATACGGATACATTACTGGTTGACCGGTAGTCTTCGAATGATTTACAGCGCTCATCTGTCACCTCCTCATCACCTCTGACCCACTGGAACCCTACATGACCTTCATTTCGAAGTCTCGGAGTCAGGTAACCGATTCAGTTCAGTTCAGTTTCAGGATTTGACGGCAAGATGTCTGAATATCAGGATTCTTACACTGGTGACCTCCTCGGATCCCCCATTTCTTTGACAATTGAAAGACTCGAATCTTCTTCAGTGTTTGGCTATATTCAGAGAAAGTTCAGGTTAGACCACCGACCTTTGTCTTTTTCAACAACTTTTCGGATCACATGTGCTAGTCACACAATCCTCGCAGTCATTATCCTTGTCTACAAGAATAAAATAAAAAGTGTGTGAGTATTACTTAGAAGAGTAAGCAGAAAGAGTGAGGCAGTTGTCTGAAATAATTAAGCAAGTACCGGCTTCTAATCATCTCTCTCTCTCTCTCTCTCTCTCTCTTCGTCCAAATACCGTCATTCACACTTTATCTGGAATCCCTTTGCATTTAGACACTGTGCTCCCGCCTATCACGGCTCCTAGGAATTTGTTCTAGTAGTTGACTAATCTGACTGTGACCAACAGGTTCTGATTCGTATTTCTTTTAAATCCTTCTTGATTGCCAGTACATGTCTGCTTAGGAAATCAGTTCCTCGCTGTTTGTATGAGGCTCCCACATAACCTCTTGCTTCTGAAAATCCCTTGATAGTTGGAGTCCTTTATGAGGTCACCTCTTCTTCTTCCTATGGAAAACAATCCTATTTGCTCCAACCACTGTTCGCTGTACAGATCGCGTGAATCTCCATTGTTGCTGTTCGAGGGTCTTGACGTCATTCACCACATACGACATCCATACTGAGACAGAGTATTTTAGTTGGGGTTTGGCAAAAGCCTTGTATGGTGACAACAGGACCTTCGAATTTGTAGAGCTAACCGCCCTCCGTGTAAGATGTAAGGCTCCACAGCTTTCTGAGCCGCTTTCTGACACTGGAGACTTGGTTCCAAGTCAGCGCTTGCCGTAACCCCTAGATCCTGGGCTTCTATTGTCTGGTTATCCCTGATTGTTTCAAGGGATTTTGAGGCTATGGGGTACACAGTTTCTAGTGTATTCTTGGGCAGGCATGGAATAAACGAAAAATAACCTCCCAGGTTTCTTATTTACATTTTGCTACTTAAGTGAAGTTGTTATCGGAGATGATGATTCCTGATATCGAAGATTACTTTCACATTCAGAGTACAATGAAATGCACCGTACAGTTCTCTGGTTCGAATTCACCTACATCCGACAGCCTTCCCGTATCGCACGTTATACATTCGATCGCGTAACAGTGGTTCAGTGGTCAGATAGCATGCTGACGCTCATCCAGAATCAAGCACAAGGTCGGAGGCAGTGAAGTAGGCAGAACGTGATCGGCTGACCAGAATCGCCGACATGAGTGGAAACAATCAAGCGATCAATGGACCAATCAACGGTTAACATCTATCTGAACCGATCGGAGCCGAATCGACCCATCCTAGTGCAACCAGACGGGTCAGTCAGACAGACTGTTCAAGTCCATCAGTTGACCGATAAGCCTTTATGCAAGGTTTTCGTCGTAATCAGCACACGTTTTATATAGACGACATAATTTGTGCCCATAAACTGAGATGGTTTGAAGACACAGGAATCCTTTTCCTAGGGCTACCAGGACGGATCAGAACAGAACGCTTCACCAACCCATCAGAAGAGAAGTTTATGGAAGACTTTCGAGAGCGGCTTATGAACGTGTCTTCTATGAGGTCTCACAGCGAAATACCAACGAAATCCCCTCTATCAAATGAACACAGAAGACTCGAGTCAGTGGTCACATGCGAGAGTGTATTCCATATATCGTGGTACCGAAACAGTACCGATACGAAAAATGCACGAAGGCAAACGAATGCTACGGCGAAGCGGAAATCAAACTGAGTGCGAAAGAGAAATTGATTCAAAAGTGAGGTCGACGAAAACCTCGGGTAGATCAGTTCAGGTAAACGTACGGGACCGAGAAAACGGTGGAATCGGAACCAAGAATGAGGAAAGATCTTAGAGAAAATGAATCGAAAATGGTGCCCAGAAAATGGTCATTTTCTCAGCGCGATCGTGGTCACCACAGCAGTCTTCCCACTAGAAAACGAGGAAAGCTTTCAAATAAAAGTTAATAAGGTGAGGGTATACAAACGATATTAGTGCGCGTGAATGCGTGCAAAATACGCGTATGTAGCTGTGCTGCTGGATGCCGAAGGGCAGAATCCGTGGTATACAGTAACCGTAGAATGATGATCGAGTGTAAACCAGATTCGTTGGCCATGACATCAGCCGAGTGAATCGTCATCCAGGTATGCCACACGAATAACTTCCAGCGTCATGTAACCGTTACCCAGTAAGATATCTGGAAGTGAAGCATTCGCAATGCCCAAACTGGTAGGACTTATTGAAGTCATTTCAACCCATAACTTCGCAAACCAAAGTGGCAAGAACACCAAGACTGTGGAATAGCACGTTGATTGCATTGTTGAAAAGGTTTATATTAACATGTTAAATAGAAAAAATAATTGGTAGATCAGGAATTGGTCAGTCACAGGGATTTTTTTGCTGTATCTATTCTTGGCGATCCTGATTGGTTGGAACTCCTCAGCGCGCGAAGCTACGTAGCTGTACCTAGCCGTATCATGTGTGCTGCCCGCTGAATCACCTAACAGTTGTCTTATTGCAGTAGCTTGACGCCTTGATCACGGTCTGCCTTAGTCGCGGTCGGCTGCGCGTATTCGAACCTGAATCCCCCTCATTCGATTGATTCTCTGCTTAGTCTGACCTTATGATCGACTACTGTTTGTGTTTATGCTTTCACCTGTCCTTAATGACGCATATACACTGAGCGACAAAGATATAGGGCCTCTTCCTTTTTCTGCATATTCCTGCTTTTGTATTTTCGGACGAAACCATATCTGATCCAAACGAGCGAACACTCATTTTGATACAAAATATAAAACCCCACAACAAAATAATTTATTTCGAGCTGATCGAATCAGAATAAATGAAAAAGTCGATGACAAAATTATTGGACCGCCTCAGTTAGGCTTTTTTGGTTGCCTCTTAAAATCGTCTGCAACTGCCATTCCATTTGAGAATTTTGATACATCTAATCGGCATACATCTTACAGGACCCGTATTTGTCCCCTGGTCAACATTCACCCATTCTTGGTTGAGGGCGGTTACCAATTCACTCTTCGACTGGTAAACCATGGAATCCTTTTTTTATCTGGCAAGCAAGTATGTCCCATAAGTTCTCAGTCGGGTTTAAATTTGGGCTGCTTGCTGGCTACCGCGTGATCCTGATCCCACTGAACAACAGCCAATATTTTTAGTATATGAGCAGGGGACAGGAGCATTGTCATATTGGAATATGGCTTCATCATGTAAAGTATTGGCCACTAGAAGAAGCGAAAATTGTTCTAACGTAGGAATATACGCAACGCAGTCTTGTGTACTTTCAAGTATGACTAGCTTACTTTGACCTTTGGTTCAGAAGGCTCTCCAAACCACCACTGGACTCGTGTCTTTGATTTTTAGCTGAAAATTATTATTTTCCGATGTCATATCAGTAGTAATTCCAAGCATCCGGGTCCATCCAGAATGTGATTTTCCGTCACTAAAGTAGACATTTTCCCACTTATCTGTTCATGCCACGAGTTTCAGCCCATGATAAGCGTTATTCTTTATGCAACTGGTGTGAGAGCCAAGCGTCTTTTCATTTTTTTTTCGTATTTCAACCACAACACAGCTTCGAACATTCTTTGTACCGTTCGTTTCGAAACACTGACTCTGATCAGAGCTTTCAGAGTAGACATAGGGGATGTGTTCTTCGGGGCTAGACGAATTAATTTGCGTTCGTCCGATTTCGGTATATTTTGGGCGACCATTTGCTTTTCAGGAGGACATTACTCCTTACATTCCAGACACCGTCGTACGGCTTTCCCGATTTCTTGCACTGCTCCGAGATCTTACGCAAACCGAGTCCTATTCGGTAGAGCGCAGATTTTGCGCTCTTCTCAAAGTCTGTTGGTTTATCCCCGTATGACACTACGCAAATAAAATTCGGTGTGAGTTTTGTAAGGTGCATATGTGCAACCAAGGCCAATGAAGGTCATCCAGGTCACTAGGGTGCATCACGAGCCCCAATGTACGAGAATCACGTGATTCTGATTCTCATGGATCGGTCAGTCACCAAAATCCGCGGACGGGATTAATCATGTTATTGCCAGGCTCAATGGTCCGTCTTGTTCTGCCAAAAGTTTCCACGGTATAGCGCACCGGGATTGAGGGTCCCATAATTTTGTCCCCCTCGATTTCTACGTTTTCTGCTCTAATTAGCACGTAATGCATAATTTCTTTATAAAATTTGGTATATCGTGTAGTGTTGTGCATTCAGCCGTTCCGACCTAGATATGGTTTAGTTTGAAAGTACAGAAGCCGAAATATTCGGGAAAATGATGGGATTCTGTACTTTTGTTGTGCAGTGTATTAGCAGTACCGCACTTTTTGTACCGAATTCATCTTTGGTTTTGACTGGGTTCGCTTTGTTCGCTGCGCACCACTCAGTTAGGTCGATAAGAGAACTACATTGCATGTTGGATTTATTGGGTACAATAGTCTTTTAATCATGAAAGCAAAGAAGTGCAACGACCAAAACACTCTAGCTTTTGAAGAAATTGGGAACAGGAGACCGAGTCATAAGCAGCAAACTGATTTCACGAACTACTTCAACTCCTCAAAGTGAAATGGTAAGCTGGAGCAACTGCGTCCAGATCACACCTGTTGAGTTTGTATGCAAACTAATGGGGGTCATTGGGAACAAAAACGATGGAGACTGCAGTCGTTTAGGGCAAAGCGTGTTCGGTCAGTTTAAACACAGAGAGGATGATGGGAAAACAAAATGAAAACACGTTTCGACAAAAAGTTAGAAGTGGCTTTCGGGAGCAGGCAAAATTGTTACGAGTTTGCAGGAGGTATGATTAACGCAAGCGCAAACGGGATTTGTTGATGAAGGATGCCGTTAATTCTATTAGTAGACTTGCTCCAAATCTGAGAGGTTTGTAGGATAGGTCGTATGACCTACGGCGGAGATTGTTGTTGCGATTCGAAGTAGCCTAAAGACTTCCGAAGAAAGGTCCTGTTTCGAGGTGAATAGACAACGTATGGGGTGGAAGGGTGAATAAATGTGGAATGCCAGTTGTCGGCACCTTTATTGCAACCATTTGTCCGGACACTTTGCCCACACAGAAGCTTGATTCCGTACCGAAAGATCTCTCAGACTACAGCTGTCCAGTAAACGCCAGGTATCAAGTTAACACATTTGCCGGAGGTCTGTTTTGCCTCCGTTTACGACCGTTTTCGATTCGCACGCGGTCAGTGCACACGACGGCTTGATTTCTCGTGCCACGTGTATGTGCGCAGTATGGACGCGCGCGACCAAAGGTTAACTCACAAACTAACCAATCACATGCTTGTTGGAACTGGTAGTTCAGGTTTCCCGTCTGCGTGCGGCCTTAAGGTTTTTATATGCTGTGTACAATCCAGGCACAATTCAACTACCATTTTACTTCTGAACACAACAAGGTCGAACTGCGTCTGCAGACGGCGTGTCTGTCACAGTGCTTCTATGGTTTTCACTGCAGAGTTGAGTAATGACGCAGCATGATGTATCATTTCATTGACAAATAAAATCTCTTGCTACTTTTATTCACAAACAAGTTTATTTTGAATAAAGTAACACGCATTCGCAAGTTCGGTCTTCTCAATCACGTGCTCAAATATGTTCGGAATTGAGTCATTTCAGTGCATTCGCTGGAAGTGGACGATCTGACTGTAACACTGGCGTCTATCCATATGGCTAGTCTAGATTACTGGTGTGTCTAAGTGCCCAGCAGGATGGACTTGACAATAGCTCATTCACATAAGATGAATCGACCTATACACACAACAAAAAGTGCGCGCAAAATAACTTGTCGTGAATTGACCGTAAACTTAGTGCAAGCACACATACGTGCATACAAACTCATCTATCGGCCGACTGATTCCGAAGATCACTTGCTCATGGTATATCACGACGATCACTGGGTAAATATCTGAAATACGGAATGCCACTTATGTAAGTTGAGACCGTAATTCAGATGTAATTTAACGGTTATTTGATAAACGTGAAAGGTTTCGATCATCATGTTTTCAATGAGGTTGCTCCGTTTCGGTATCTTGAGAATAGCTTATCCGTTCTTTATCTGATGATATCTTTCGAATGGATCACCAAAAAGATAACTGCAATGTAATTTGTAAAATTTTTTATTGTTTAGTAGGACGTTGAAACCATTTTTGATGAGCTGTTTGAAAGTCACAAATTGTCACTACTAATGCTGAGGTCTGAGGATAAACAGGGGATAATTAGTTCGACATTTGGAATTTTCCATGTTCTTGTTCGGGCTGTTCTCTACTTCGTGCTTCCTGCTTGTGATGAATCTTGTCTTTTCAGACCAGAGTGTATTGCACATGTGAGATCAAACGTTGCATTATAAAAACTAATTCTATGGAAGAAAGTACCGTTAGACAGACTTTGGTCCGGCGTTCACGCTGTATTCTAGGCAAGTTAGCGAAAGTAAGAAACGCAACAAGTAAGATCCTATTCTGTGTCACCACATTCCGGTTTGTTCGACCCACCTGTTACCATCTATCGACTGATTCTCTCGTCTCCGACTAACCTCGCTGTATCTCAGACATGAGCAGTTCACACTTACCTACCTTAGTAAGTATGCGCGTCCCATTCTGGACTCACAAACAGTCCATTTTTGCGGCAAGTGACTGTTGCCTGTATACTTTTCCTAACCAGTAATAGATCAACTGATGTTCGCATGTGTTTTCCCATATGCGTGTTTTGGCTATAAAATGACCCATCACTAATCTGAATGTCTTTTAAATCTTCAACCGAGCAGTCCAAACAATATGCGTTCTTGCATTTACCAAGATCATGAGTATGCTAGTAATATTACGTCATTAAAAAGCCCCCCTTTCATTCCATCCTATGGAAATGCCGGGATAAAATACCACTTGCAGTAACTGATTCCCTCCATGAAACTCACTTGGTCACAAAAGAATACATATATTTTTTGGTTTTTAAAATTGGTATTGATTGTAGCTCAGGTTGATGGTTATTATTAATTCCTGTCCATGTATCAAGCAACCACGAGGTCTTAGAAGCTTGGCATCCTTCAAGAAATTTAATAAGCAGATAGATTGAATTGAATCGCATTTACGGTTTCCTAAAGCACAGAAAATCCATCTAATTCAAGAAATGGAAAATATATGAATGAATCCGACTCGTAAACAAGAACACCGGTTCTTTATCTGAACACCCACGAAACTTAATCACCGAGAATTCAGTGAGCTAAGCTTGTGAAAATAGAAGGAATATCATTAAAACCAGGGGGTCAAGTTTCCAAGTTTAAGGGGCATTACAAAAGGTCAAAGGTCGTGTTGCCAAATTTGGAAATATGCAGGGAAAAATCGTAAGGTTGATGTGAGGGTAGTAGCAGACATGAACAAAGAAGCTCTGGTTCAGTAATCAGGCAGAACGCCTTCATTCGTCCAGAATCAAGGGCAACTTTGGCATCAGCAGAGCCGAGTGATGGATCAGTCAGTGACCAACAGTCGTCTAAATCAACCGGGGTCGAATCAACCAATTGGTTTGCGGCTAGACTAGCCAGCCAGAAGAGTCGCTCGTCAAAACCACTGGGCCAAAATGTCTGCACGCAAGGATTTGGTTATGATCACCGCACATCTCATGTAAATTTCAGTTCACTTCAGTTCAGTTTGCACAGGACAGGTAATGGCCACGGCCAATCGAGTGTCCAGAATTTTTTTGATGGTATGCCCACCAGTTATACACCCACCACTGCACCTTGCATTTCGTCGAATCCTCGCTAAAAATGAGAGGGAAACGAAAAACCTCATCGCACATTATGCATAGTGAGCGTTCTCTGAGACGGTATGCAATAAGCGAAAACGTCGATTAAGACATACTACACACAGACCACAGTGCTACCCGTCATCCATCTAGCCAACACACTCAAAGCGCACTACAAGGAAATATCTCGTACCACTTGCGATCTAAAGCACCTTTGAAAAACTGGACGATCTGCAGGCCTATCATTCCACCGGGCACACCGTTCCAACTGTTCACTACCCTGCTGCTGAAGAAGTGCGACCTAGTCATCAACCTAGCTCGAACTTTCGTCAGCTTCTTTTCGTGGCCCCCTTGTTCTGGAATTTGAAGCCACTTGAAATAGACCAAGTGGTCTAAGACCAGAAAAGTCCTTCATTACCTTGAACGTTTCTGTAAGATCCCCTCGACATCTCCTCCTTTTCAACGAGAAAAGATTCAGAACACAGAGTCTCTGCTCGTACGTACTACCCCTCTGCCCTTCAACCATTCGCGTAGCGAGACGTTGAACTTTCTCCAAGCAGGAGGGGTCCTTTTTGTAGAAGGGTAACCAAGCCAAGATGGTTGGAAGACAGAATAGTCTTCCCACTGGAGTTGGTGAGTTAGTTTAGATCATTTAGGTTTTCCCAGTCAGTAACCTAATGTCACGGTCATCTGCGAGGCCAAAGTGAATTTTGGAGGCAGGACTCTCATGAATACAAAGGAGAACGGAACCTCACCTGAGCACTGATAATGCCGTTTTGTAGTGCTGCCGATGTGACATACAATTACAAAGACTAACAAATCTGTTTATCTGAACGATGACCGAATTTGATGGCGTCACTTTCTCCGCCTGTGTGCACTGTCAGCACACCTTTGCTTTCTCTTAATACCCACGTTATCCCACTCCAGCGTTTCGGATTCTGCTCCTTTGAGCGCTGCCGAGTATAGTCGTTATCGTGCCATGAACCGTGGACCAGGGGCTATAGACTCTACACGGGAGCAGGTCGTGACTTAGAGAATCTTGAAGTTTCCTCTGGTGACGAAACGGGCTCGACATTTATAACAAGATCAGTGATCAAGACCTGATAAAAACTTTATTTTATACATTTATGTTTTTACTTGCATTTCATTTATCACCTTGCTGTCCCAGCATAGCTAGAAAGAAAACTACTTTCCTCCATAAAACTCGCTTCTAGTTGGTTCGGAAAATAATGCTAACATGGGAATTGGAGTCCTCATAACCAGTCTTTGCACCAGAATCCAATTGACCCAACTGGTATCTGTTACCGTGTAGTGACCACGATCACGCTGAGAAAATGACCATTTTCTGGGCACCATTTTCGACTCATTTTCTCTAAGATCTTTCCTCATTCTTGGTTCCGATTCCACCGTTTTTTCGGCCCCGTACGTTTACCTGAACTGATCTACCCGAGGTTTTCGTCGACCTCTCTATTGGATTACTCTCACTTTGGGATTTTTGCCGACTATAAACGAACTCGGTTTGATTTCCGCTTCGCCAAAGCGTTCGTTTGCCTTCGTGCATTTTTCGTATCGGTACTGTTTCGGTACCACGATATATGGAATACACTCTCGCATGTGACCACTGACTCGAGTCTTCTTTATTCATTCGATAGAGGGGATTTCGTTGGTATTTCGCTGTGAGACCTCATAGAAGACGCGTTCATAAGCCGCGCTCAAAAGTCTTCTAAATTGGTGAGCCCATTTCCGCCTGGATAATTGACCAGTCCAGTGAGTCTGTGACTTCCGCTGTGTTTTACGTTCTCATTTTGTCGTACGATATATATTTTCTACGATATTTTATCGCAACGTAACCATGCCTGAGGATGACGCACAACTCGACACTGATCTCACGTTATCTGCCGTAGAGTTCGAACCAGTGACGTTCATCCCCCAAGGTCCCGCGCTTTGGTTTGCAGCACTCGAGCTACAATTCAAGGCACTTAGGATCCTCGGCCAACATCAAAGGTTCTCCTAGGCATTAGAGGCAGTTCCTGGTGATGTCATCGCCTGAGTTAGGGACTTAATATTAAATCCTACCCAGCAGCAGCCGTACTACTGCCTTAAGGAGGCCATTCTTCAGCATTTCCTATCCTCCCGGGAGGAAAGCTTACGTCGGCTACCGGCACGGCACCCCATTGGTGACGCAAACCTCAGCCGCCACCTATGTGACCCCCGGTCCCTGGCAAGGCCCGCCGATAAGCGATCAGAGTTAGTTAAGGAACTGTGGTTGGATTCGTTGCCTCTTCGAGTTCAGACCACTGTTAATGCTCCTCTCGAGGACTCGTCCTTGGAACGAGCAGTCTCCGTAGCTGACAAGATTGTCGCATGTGTCGGCAATGGAGCGAACTCACTCATCGCCACTCATCACCTGGACGAGTCGCCGGAGAGGTATCGGCTCTCACGATCCGTCCATCGCCGACTGTCTTTTAAGGACAGAGTGAACGTACTTACCCTTCGTAGTAGCCCACGAAGACAACGGCACGGACGGGCGTTCTCCACTGCCCACGTCCGCCATGAATCAGCCTCGCTTGCATCTACCAAACCTGAAAATACTACTAGCGCTTTTTGTTGGCTCCACCGCGTTTTCGGACACGCCACCCGTGGGTGCAGACTGTGGCGGCTTCGCAGACACCAAACTCATTAAGATGCAATTGTGAGCTTAGAGCTTAGGCTCACCTTGTTTACAAATAGGTATTTTCACTTAGATTTACTTGGGATTGACAACTGCCCCCCAAAAGCGGTCAACACCGGTGTCAGGCCCTCCTCTAGCTATAGGCAATTTTCCTTTTCGAATCTTTCTTCTCAGTCATATAAAATGGCTTATAGTCGGGACAAAAGTACTTCAAAGTACTTTCACTCATCCAGACCCGACTTAACCAGTGCGGTATTATAATCTCCTTCGGTCGGACACATCAGCCTATCTTAGAAACCCTTTAGGACATTTGGGTGATCCTCACCAGTCATCCATTGAGGTACGCAGCTGGTTTAGCAAACGTTGACCAGGCTTTTCAATAGGTCAGGAATTCGGTCTAGCATCGGTTCCTTCAATCGACTGGTTGCTTGAAATCTGAATTGTTTAAGTCCACCTGGTACCGGAAAGGTCTAGCTCATCGAAACTTACGTCATGCTATGTAACAAACGGCAAGGCGCGCTCCAGCTCATCAGCTCTGGCCATTAGCTCGTTCAGTCTCCCATCTCCTGTCATTTATACAGGGCAACCAATATAATTACTAAAACCCACCAATCGCTATAGTTCTGTGTCTCCATTCGCTGGACGGGAATCGAGTCCGCAAATCGTGCGTGCGACTAAAAGACAGCCGTGTTTGCACGTTGCGGGAGGCGTCACTGTCGGCGAATAAAAGCGGCTGTACTCGCCGGCAACCAGTTTCAGGTTGGTCGCTTGGTTCATGTGCATAATTCGTGTACTAACTCTAAGTTCCTAGTTGATACTGGGCCCAAGTTTCTGTCTTACCGGTCGGTAAAGACAAGCCACGAGCTTCCTTGCTTTGGCTGTCTGCGGCGAATGGTTCCTCCATTCCTATCTGCAACACGAGACAGCCTGCGGTCAACCTGGGACCACAGCGTCGGTATCTGTGGACGTTCATCCTTGCGGAATTCCCACAGGAACACTGGGAATTCATTTTCTGCAGGACTATAAGCTACTTGTTGATTCACGTAGGCTGCAGCTTATTGATCCTTCGTCGGTCGTTAAATTTATGGGTGTCACGGCTCGAACAAATGCGCACCGAATCACAGGTTTGTTTTCCAACATTCCTCATGATTTTCCGTCTTTGTCAATCAAATTCCCCATTTTGACTAAACCATCTGAAGAGATAGATACAGTGACCGATCGTGTGGTACACTACACTGTCACTAACGGACCACACCTCACGGCGCGACCTCACCGACTGGCACCGGATAAACTGGCTTTCGCCATACGTAAGTTCGACACTTTACTCTCTTAAGGTATTGTTCGGCTTTCTCAAAGACCATGGGCCCGATCTCTACAGAAGGTTCGTAAAAAGACAGTGTTAGTTGGCCATCATGTGGCAAATATCGCTCACTAAACTCGGTTACCTGTTGTGATAGCTGTCCGATACCCCACGCACACGGCCTCAAGGCATCACGTCACGGCACGACTGTATTTTCTAAGATCGATTTGGTACGAGCTTATTACCAGATCCAAGTCGCCGCTAAAAATGTCGAGAAGAAAACTGTCACGACTCCTTTTGGTCTGTTTGAGTTCCTACGTACGCTTTGGTTTGTGAAATGCTGCTCAGACATTCAAGAGGTTTGTCGTTAGCATTACACTAGACTTGGAGTTTGTTCACGTCTATATCGATGACTTGCTAATCGCATCGTCGAGCGTAGATGAATATTTCCAACATTTGACGCTACTATTTCAACGTTTGCCCGATAATCGAATAGTAGTCAATCCCGATAAATTTGAACTTGACAAACAGGAACTCGTGTTTCTCGGCCACAAGAACACTCGAGAAAGTATTAAGCCCCGCGAGGATAAAGTGCGTGCTATTCTAGATCACACCTTGCTGTCCTCAGTTAAGGAGCTTAAGGCATTTTTGGGGTTAGTTAACTTCTTTCGTCGTTTCATACCCCATGCTACCGCTCGTTTGCTTCCATTAACTGACCTACTTCGTTGCAATCCACGTTAGTTGTCGCCTACAGATGCCGCACGGGTAGCGGTCTCGGAGATCAAAGCGACATTAGCTCAGACCACGTTCCTAATGCACACAGTTCCGTCTGCCGACCTTCGCATGGTGGTGGATGTATCTGACTTTGCCATCGGAGCGGTCCTACGACGGTTTGTTTCTGGGACTTGGCAACCGCTAGAACTTTTCTCTCGACGCCTCAGCACCACGGAAACGAAATATAGTACTCTCGGTCGAGAACGACTGGCCGCATGTAACGCTGTCAAACATTTCCGCCATGCAGTCGAGGGTCGACTTTTTACCCTCTTCAGTGACCACAAGCCTCTGACGTATGCATTGCATACTAAGTCAGACCGTTACTCCCCACGAGAAGCCAGACATCTATACTATATATTTCTCAGTTCACGACTGATCTACGACACGTTTAAGGTGAGTCGAACTGTGTTGCAGATGCCTTGTCGCCTATTCCGCTTTATGCTATTGAATCTCCTGTTTTAGACATTTTTGCCATATATTCAGCACAGGCACAGGTTACATCATGCATGGAAGCCTTTCAATCCTCGTCACTACAGTGTCAGCCTGTGCCTCTGGCCACCAGTGCTGGGACTATACTCTGCGATATGTCTACTGGCATACCTTGACCAGTCGTACAATCTTAATATCGACGTTTTTGTTCAACACCTTAAGAGGGCTTTCACATCCATACATGGCAGCCAGTCTCCGACTGGTCACTGCACGATACGTCTGACCGTCCATGAATAAAGATGTTGGTATGTAGGCAGAACAATGTTTACAATGTCAACGATCTAAAGTGCATGGGCACGTAGCTTCGCCTATCGGTACTTTCGCTACGCCTGATGCTTGCTTTGATCATTTCCACGTAGGCATTTTGAGTCCATTGACTCACCACACAGGTATACCTATTGATTAACATGCATCGATAAATTTACTAGGTTGCCCGAGGCTATTCCCATCTCTGTCGTCACGGCCGAATCAGTGGCTCGACATCCGACAGAGCGATGGATAGCTTGATATGGTTGTCCTTCCACAATCACTACCGATCGAGGGCAACAGTTTGAGTCCGAACTATTCTTTTCATTAACTCACATGCTGGGCACGGAACGCATTCGCACGACCGCGTACCATCCGGCATCGAATGGTTTAGTCGAACGTTTTCATCGCCAACTCGAAGCGGCTCTTAAAGCGCACGGTAGCCCCGATTGGTACAAAACATTACAGCTGGTTCTGCTTGGTATAAGGACCTGTTTAAAGGCAGATATCCAATGTTCTGCCGCAGAACTTGCCCAGGGCGCGGCATTACGACTGCTCGGGGAATTCTCTACGCCACGGAGTACAGATTCACTTGCCGTACAGACTTACGTTCATCGTTTGTCTACGTACATGCAAAAATCTCGCTCCGGCGCAGACTCAAATGCAGTGACGACAGTTTATCGTTCCGACCGAACTCGAAACTTGTTCGCGTGTATTCATTCGTGTTGATTCGGCATGCAAACTATTACAACAGCTTTGCGAAGGTTCATTTCGCGTGATTTCTCGCCACCACGAGCTCTTCAAGGTTGGTCGACATTATCGCATTGATACCTTTAGCATCGATCGTCTCAAAGCCGCGTACTTTGATAACAGGGTATCGCACGCTGATATGAGATTAGATGCTAATCCTGTACGGCCTGGTGACGGCACTTCCGCGTCACTTCAGGCCCTGCAGTTAGCATTGCCTGGTACGATTTCAAACGAGGCCATAGTCTCATGTTCAGGACAGCAACCGCTTGGTACCGCTACGGCTTCGTGTGAGGTTGTCGTCTCAGGTTCAGGCAGCAGCGCACGCCCGTACACCCGTCCACGAATGAGGCTCTTGACCCACGTTCCGCTTGGAAGTTCATTTACTCATCACGTTTTCGCGACTAGGTCAAACACGATCTTTACGACTGTATTTCCCAATAATAACTTATCGTTTCGACACGATTTAACATGTATCACTAGTTATTACTGTATACTTCTCATGTCTACTGCCTTTGCTACACCGGTTTTTCGTCTCTTTTCGTTTCATGGTACCTCGCCGTATGGCCTCATTGATCCCATGAGACCCGGAGGATTTTTGCTTCAAGGTTCGCATTCTGTTTCGGCCCTATCCCTGCCGTTTATTTTCCTGACGAACTAACAGATTTGGCTTCCTGTGGTGATTCAGCCGCCACCACATGTGACACGACTACGTACAGTTACGTAGCTTCGCGCGCTGAGAAGTTCCAACCAATCAGGATAGCCAAGAACAGGTACAGCAAAAAACCCTTGTGACTGATCAACTTCTAATCTACCAGTTATTTTTTATTTATTCAACACATTAATATAAACCATTTCAACAATGCAATCAACGTGCTATTCCACAGTCTTGGTGTTCTTGCCACTTTGGTTCGCGAAGTTCTGGGTTGGAATGATTTCAATACGTCCTATCAGTTCGGGTATTGCGAACATAACGATTAGTGTCGCGTCACGGAACCGCCCAGTATATTGAACAGCTGCATCTGTACGCTGGTGCATCTGAGATTGAAGACTGGATTGAACGGTTCGAGCTATGGTGCAGTATACGCAAGGATGTGAAGAAGGAGAACAAGACTGCGTTTGTCCTGACGGCTGGTGGTCGTTCATTGTACTCGTTGATGAAAAATGTTGCATAGCTGAGAGCCCCTACTGCAGCTCCCTTCAACGAGTTGAAAGCTCTGCTGCTAGTCCACGTAGTTCTGGTCAATTTCCAGACGATCGAACGTGCCAATTTCCATTCGCAAGTTGGTAATCCGAGCATGAAACCTCCTGCGTTCATCCTGATGTTACAGACACAGGTTGAGAAGTGTAATTTTGGTGAGCAATTGGAGACCCAGTTATGTGACCACCTCATTGCTGGTATAAAACACATAGAGCTACAAAAGAAGCTATTGCTGAAGTCCGACCTCACGTTCTTTGAGGCCCTGTCAACGTGCGAACAATTCGATGAGGTATCCGATGCGACGGCTGAATATTCCGTAGTACACTATGAACATGTTCGTCCTCGTAAACCAGCCCGTTCAAGTCAAACGCCTCAACCAAAGCCGGCCAACAAAGTGATTCTTGAAAGCAAACCAGTGCAACTTCGTCGCTGCTTCTCGTGCGACGAATTTCACTTATCTTCCCCGTGCCGCTTCTGTAATGTGGCATACCATTCTTCTGGAAATCTTGGTCATATCCGCAAGGTGTGCCGCCAATTCAAGTGCAATGTGACGAGTGCAAACGCTGAAGAGCCGAAAACTGATGACAATCCGGTATACACACTGAAGATTTCGAGTGATTACAACCAACTCCTGTACAAATCAGTCCAGTTCCAGTGCCGCTTGGGACATCAATTTATTGTGAATACCTGGAGCTGCAAGTCCATCATTCTGAAATCAGTGTTCGACTTGATTCAGCCCACTGACGAGCGCATTCACGGTGTTGCTGGTCATCGACCTTCACTGCTGGGCGGGACTACACTAATGGTTCGACTGGAGAGCGACTATATCCCGATACGATTCCTGATTTCCGTAGACATTATGTCGATTCTAGATTTAAAGGCCCTCAGTGCCTTGGAGCAATCGGCAACACTCCAAACGACGTCAGACAATCCGGTGGACCAGCTTGCTCTCCAGCAGTTGATCACACAATGCTCTAATATCAAAGGTGACATGGCTATTGAGCCCACGAAGTTGGAAGTGGATGGTGATCCGGTGTTCCTGAAACGCAGAGTGTTGCCGTACTGTCAGAGAGGGACATAATGTGTTTTGAGAGTAGTTACCAAAATGGAGCAAGACGGAGTCATTGCGCGTGTGACTTCATCCACTTGGGCACTTCGATTGTGGTGGTGACGAAGAGCGACGGACAGACACCCCGCATTTGTGATGATTACCTATTGACCTTGAATCCCTGTTTACGGAGAGGCGTGACAACTACGGTGGAAACGGAGGACTTCATCAAATGCATGCTCGGCAGCAAGCATTTCTGAAAAACTGGTCTAGCTAATGCGTACTTACAAGTTCCGCTGCACACGGAGTCTAACCCATTTGAAAATATCAACACTGCGTGAGGCACATTCCAATACAATTTCTGCCGTTCGGTCTGCACGTGTCTTCCGGGCCATTTCAGGCTGCAATGGACGAGGTGATTCATGATACCGATGAGGTGCTGGCACATCAGAATGATGTGCTTATTTTCGGATTCACAGAGAAGTACCATGATCGCCAACTTCAACAGTTGCTGGGGGGTGTGTGTTTTTGAACGAAAATTTTCGATCAAATCGATAAAATGCAAATTCGGTGTCACCGTATTGGATTTCCTTTGTTTCGTTGTCAATGCAAACGGATACCGACTCGATCCAGATGGTTTCAAACCCCTGGTTGGAATTGAATCACCTACAGGTCAGGTGCGCTTATGATCACTTCTTGGATGCTTGCAGTACTAATCCCGATCCATTCCAAACTTTGCGACACAAGCTAAACCATTGTACCTGGCCCAGTCATCCGACATGTTGCATGGGGACAAGCAGTGCGAAAAGACACTAAGTGGTTTTATACAAAACATTGTCGACCGACCGATACTAGCCTCATTCGCGCCATCTAAACGGATCACGGTGATCGCCGATGTGTCTGAAGGATGATAGGATCAGTTCTGTTGCAGGGAATGTTTGGAACAGACCCACTAACCACTCTAGTGGGAAGACTATTCGGCTTTGAAATAATCTTGGCTCATTGCTCAGAACATACTGTTTATAGAGTAAGAATGAAACACTGTCACCCGTGTTTGCAACACAGATCAATTGGTTCAAACTTGTACTGGGTAGCCTCTCTCCTGATTGGTTGACTGGTGATACGATGGGTCACCACTCGACGGGAATCCTCCCTCGTTTAACTAATCCGCTGTCCTACCGATTGCGAATAAGTTGGCTCAAGTCTTGACCTGGATTCTGGACAAGCGCTGACGTGTTTTCTGTTAGCGTGACTAGGCCATCTATCAATGTGTCGGACCATACCCTCACAGGATGACTGCCCAATAATCTGCAGCTCATGTCTTATCAATGCTGAAGAAATAGGTTATTTTCGGAAGCAGAAGGAAGCTTTGGCCGTTTTCTGGGTGGTACACCGACTACACAAGTACCTGTTTGGACTGCATTTTACGATTGCCACCGACAACCAAGACCTTCAGTTCCTATATAACCCAGAGAAATCCGTCTCCGAATCCACGGCTATCTATAAATACAACATACTGCACTGACCCGACCAGACAATCCAATCCCGATACTCACGATTCGCAGTGGCAGACCAATGCCATTTCATTTCACCTGCTGCGTCCGTGTCGAAGGAAGAATTGAACAAACAGCAGACAAAATGATACTACTCGTCCGTGAGTTCGGCGATCAGGAAGGAGGAGCAGCCCGAGGTGAAGCGGAAGTTTCTTCACTTCTTCATATTACGAGAAGAATTCAGTATCTAACCTGACGGCATCTTTTTCGAAGTGACCGGTTTGTTATTCCACCTCCATTGTATAAGTCAGTTTTGGATGAAGCGCACAACGGCCACTTGGGCGTGGATAAAATGAATTCATTGTCTCGACAGATGTGTTGGTGGCCGAAATTGGATGCATTCATCCTCAGCCTCAACTTGAAAGTAGGCATCTGAGAAATCAATTTTTGAAAATATTTTACCACTGTTCAGCTTGGCAAACAAACCATCTGGCACAGGTAGTGGATATTGGTGCATCTCAAGATATCGGTTCGACTCCGTTGAAAATTCGACGCGGATTCTGGTGGTGCAATTCACCTTTCTGACTACTACGATCGGAGCCGCCCGTGATAAGTAGTTGACAGGAGCGACTACTCTCAGTTGTTCCAGCCGGGCCAACTCACGATCAAGAAGCTCAACTGATGCGTAAGGTACGGGTCGTTTAGGACAAAATACAGGTCCAGTACCGGAACTTACATACAAAAATGTTTTTGCCTTGCAGCATAAACTGAGACCATCGAAAAAACGTCAGGATAGTCTGCTTCAAAGCGTGAAAGTTCAATGCGCAATTCCTTATAGGTCACTGATACAATATGGTTTGACTGTGAGGGTGGCATAGAGTCAGGGGAACGATTTATCTCATTTGAAGGAAACTGCCACAAATTTAATTTTGAAAAGAAAAGCCAGAGTTGTAATATAGCACGATTTATGTCCGGGACGATTTCGCTGCATCTGAACATGGTGCATACTGCAGAACGATACTGTTTATATAAGTTCATGTAAAACCAGTATGTTCGACAAATATAGGGAAAATGACAATAGTCAAGTTACGTCACCATGGTAAAGACACATTAACAAAGAGCTGTTTCTGCTGACACAATATAGGTTTCCATCGATGTATGGCAATAGCTTTAGCAAACCTCAAAAGCCTGGCATTCCTTGCCACGTAAATGACCCGAAACGCAGTGCTTCGGTCAGCTGGATGTTGCGTCATCAGAAGATGACGAGCGACGGCCGACGACGGGATCTTATGGTTTCGAACGTTGTCATTATGCCTTTGATCTGACCCCGATTGCATCACAAAACGTTGTACCCAATTTGGAATGTGTTCAATCACTCGGTTACGTAACTGCCGCTCTGTTCGACCCACGTAGGTTGCTCCGCAACTACACTGAAATTGGTAAATCAGATTCGATTTGGTGTACAGAGATGGACGTTGTTTCACCGAGGGTGTGGGGATCTCAGTCGTTCGATGAACAATTCTGAGGTCAACTGCATAATATGTTCGGGCAAGCGCTGATCCAAGTCGTCGTTTGAGCAAGCAATTGACGTCATCACCTTTGAATGGAAGACAAAGTGTGACTTTTCTTTTCAAGATTTTTTCGGGAAAGGCATGTTTCAATTTCCACAAATTTAATTTGTCTATCCAATCGATGCCAAGTAGGTTCAAGTAATTAAGTTTTGATATGTAACAAGTGCCGCACGAACTGCCGTCAGGAAAAGAAAATTCTCACAAAAACTCACCAACACATGACAACTGTTTACCTGATGCTGCGCGAGCATTATGGATAGTTTGCTGATAAACTGGTTTGTCTAATAAATTCAAAGTGTCTTCAGGAATGATGGTCACATCGGATGCTGTCCTCTTGCAATTTCACTGGCAGATTACCAGCGTAAACGGAAATGTACTTCTGACGGGACTAGAAATCGAGAGCATTTATGACAAAAATGAGATTTGAGGAACTCTGACGTCTGGTGCACCGTCGTATGTGTGTGGCTTAAGACGACCGCGAAAGATGCTTTCTTTATGACCAATTCCACCATATTCCACATTTGTATGACCTGTACGCACAAAAACGAGCGCGATGCCACAATCAATCAACATGCGATGTGCGGTCTGTTTCGAAAGTTTGGTTGGGGAAGTCATGGTCTTCTAAAAGTACATAAAGCACTGATCACGGGGACGGGCTGGACCTCTGCTTGCTGGATCACCTTGGCATCATGTTTTAAACTTCGGTGATTAGTCATAATGTGGTTTCAGGGTATGTTTCCAGCTTGGCTAACAGTCGGGTGCGAATATCACTGTTGGCAGGTGCGTGGAGACCACGGACAAAATGAGAGTTTTGAACTGATCATTCCATGGGACTTTGAAGTTCGAAAAATTCCCATTCACGGTTAACGCTGCCTGCACAGGAGACAAAATCATCGTCGACATTTTTCGAAAGTTGCAAACATTGGTAACGTGTATTAAACAAAGAGGAACGTTCATCAAAAGTGGCACTGAGGTGTTTACTGTTTGTGCTAAATCAATTTTCCTTGAATGTTTCGGTAGGATGAAATTGCAGTACTTGTCTTGTTCAGTCGGACCCAGTTTACCCAACAGAAGTCGTGCACGAGTGGCCTCATCGAGAGTGGCACCACCAAATTTAAGAACATCTTCGTATCTACGATGCCACGAGTCAAACGTAATACCGCTGTCATGCTGATTATGAAATTCGCTCATCCTTTGGAACAGTGTCTCTACAGTTGATATCTTCGGGCTGTCCACTTCCACTTCTGAATCAAAATTCCAAACTGTCCTTGTTATTGCTTGAGTAGCTGCTGCATAAATTTCACGGAAATAGCCATTATCCCATCCCCATCGCCAGAAATTGATATAGCGATCAGCCGTGGCCTGATTAATCCAGTCAGAAAGTGAACGTCTTTTTAGACTAGATCAGCGTACTGACATTTCTTTGCGGAACGGTTTTACAAGGCAAGGCAATGCGCGTACAAATCGACAAACACTTGAAGGCGACACAAAGACTGACCAGTCACTTGCGGCCTGAGGAGCGTGGACGAACATCAGCTGCTGTGTGAATCGGACTGGTTTGTGGTCTCATTACAGGTCGGCTGTAAGATCAGAAGATATGACGGCAAACCGTCAGTTGTGGTGACCTCGTCGTCACCTTTCATGTCGGAATGTTACGAACAACGTGCATTCAAGCTCGAATTATGACGCTGGAGTGACTTTTGAGCTTAAACTCCCGATTATAAGCCGGTCACCGGTTAACGGACGCTAACCCAAAAGAGGATGGGTTGGGCTTCTTTCTATTTAATTTCCTACATCACTGGATGCCTTCGAAAGCGTTTTTGTCATAGAAAACACTTGGCTGTTCTCTAGATTACGGATGTGATGGAAGCATGAATTGTAGAAGCGGACGGAATTATTTGTCCCGTTCGTGTGGTCTTTGGGAGAACTAGGTCCTTTCCTTTTTAGCATCCAAAGATTAACAACTTTGGTTTGGCTTTCGTTATATTTTCAGTGTACCATGGATTCAAAGAGACAACAAATTCATGTAGAATGTTAACAATGCAACACTGTGCTGCTGTTTTCTGTTCAAGTTCACTTCGCGAATGGTCTGCTTTATAGTTCGAAAATGGATGTGACAGTGAAAAGCATTTGATTGAGAGGAATCGTAAGTAGTTACGGTGAAGAACATCCAAATTGTGCTCTGGCCACGCAAAAAACCTCCGTCTCTCATTAGCTTCAAAACAGAGATTTCCGGCTGGCTAGGTTTATTTTATCATCTCCCTAATCTGTAAAAACTGCATCTTTTCTAACCCATTCAAACTCATGCGAAATCTTATGCAGTATCTTGTCGCTTGTGCTGTTATTGTATACTCCATAGAGAATATTTGTTAGTAACTATCGTGAGTCAAAGAAGATGTACACAGTTCCGTCTACTGAAGGGGATTCTCTCTGAGCTTCTCAGTTAGGTTAGCCAACATATCATCTGCAGGTTTCTTGCGACTTTACTACGTGTCCAATTCAGCAGCTAATCAGTGATTTCTAGAAGACTCAAAAACATCTTTTTCGTCTTCATCTGACTTTTGGTCGCATAATGCTCTACCAGTTCAGACTTTGCAAACTGTCTGCTGGAAGTTTCCTCGGTTGTCGTTCAATTTGCCAGCACCAGTGTCCTACTCGGGCCATATGTGGGTCACCACTACCGGTGTCGATGGGACGGCTGCGGCCACTCCCTAGAGCGCAGCCGATGATGACTATTCAGCTGTACTTATATACTTATGAATCTATGGTGATCTAATGACAAAAAAGCTTCTCATGAAACTAAGGCAGTTATATCTGTAGTGAACTTGGATAAAACAAAGGCAAACATTAATGATAACTGATTGTACTAGGAACATGAACTGGCAATGCCCCGAATCAAGAAATCCAGTACATGGCACTTCCACGCTCAAACCACGGAACGCAATCAAGAAGACGCGGAAGTCAGGTGATGCTCAGCGAAGTGTGTATTGGCAATGGTATACACGTACTTACAAGGAAAGCATGACTAGAATAAACAAGGAGGAACTAATGGAGTGGAATGGATCGTATTTGCATGTGTGTGCGTGTGTATGCCAGTCAGCCTGTGAACACAAAGAACAGTGATAAAGCCACAGCAAAACGACTGGTCGGGGCTTGAAAAGTGTCACGGCAGACCGGGCCCGGGATCGCTCAGACGTGAAAACCTGGTTCAGTATGTACGAGATCACGCGAACGGTGATTCGAGTTGAAGCCTGCAATCACCCGGTCGGCATCGGTAGCTCTTTCCGTCACACAAACGCACGAGCAAACCCACCCTCTCACACGTTTCAGTTAATGCCACACTCAAGTAACGAATTTCATATTTCGTGTAATGCTACACGTTCATAACGGACGAGAGTATACGGAAGGGATTCCTCTCAGCGTATCTTGTCTTGTTTGTTTGAAAAAGCTTTTCCTTGAAAAAGGTAGCTCTCTGGGCATTTTACACAATAGCACAATGTTTGTTTTAAACGCGATTTCTTCTGAAACAGCAAAACTGTACGGCGAAAATCTCTATACTCAAAATCCCCCATACAGTAAAACACTGGTCTTCCAAGGTCAACGATAACGTGAGACGGACCAACACCTGACCTCAGATTGGTTGGTGGATTGGGTTTCGAAAGATTTTACTGGCCCAGTCGCCTTAGTCATTGCGGTATATACGATTAATTATAACACCTTCAGGTCAGATTCATTGAATTATACATACGACCAACAGAAAGATTCCCATCCAGGCCCAGTGTATGATCTTCGATCATTTTGACTTGATTAATTGATCAGCATATTCTTGCAAACTACCATCACGCAACCAAACAGCAACCGCGTGACTCATGCGGTCACATGATTCAACGAAATAAATTTTCAAGAACTCGTCATGTGACTTAACCACTGCTGTATGCGAGACGTAACGAAAATATTTGTTCACTATTTGAAACTGGACAATTCCCATATGAATGAAAATCAACTGATGAGCAGCTCATTTCACTATTTTCTTATGGGAACAGAAAACGAATGACCAGTGGTAGTCAAGCGGTGTAATTCTTTCACACCTTCGCGGTACGAAGTTCGAACGCTACGATCAACAGCCACATTTGTGGTAGACAGCAACCAGCTGTGTGTTGCCCGAGACGTTAACAGGCCCGGCACTCACGGAACCATAAGCGACTCTCCCTCCAGTCCTAGTCTCAGATCCGTAGTTCTGTCGGTCCGCCATGCTCACTTCATTAGACCATCAACCTCGTACTTCTATGCTCTGGTTTTGGTGGCTACCTCGCAACATTGTTCAGTTAGGGGAGAATGATTAGAATTATAACGTGAAACACAGCCGAAAGCAAAGTTATAGGCGGGAATTATGGGGGCCGAGAAAGAGCCCGAATGCAACTACGCCACTGGCCGCGGCACCCAGCTATGCCACTTAATGTCTCCAACCATCTGGTAGGCGGGTCTCGTAAACAACAACCCGGAAATCTCACACGTCCTACTTGGTCAAGCCTTCCGTGACCATGAAGCATACCACTTCTACTGCACTCTTGCATAAGCATGGAACGGAATACATTGCGCTCAAATTTGAGGATATCATGCACTCTTTCAGGGCAAACGTACTACCAATCAACTCTACTCAGAATGCAAAACTACCAATGTTCCGCAACTCACGAACCCCAGTAATCGGGACTGCACTACCCTTGGACCACGGAACGCAGTCAAGAAGACGGGACATAGCTCCGCGAAGTGTGTGTGTGCCAGCAACTGCATTCAATAATGATCGACCCAAGCATGACAGAAATAACCAGTCGGCAGTTGATGCATTTGAATGGTACTTAGGTGGGTGGCGGTTTGTCAGTAACGGAAGGGTCAACTAGTGGGCGATAGCACACCCAACTGTATGTATGTGGGAAATGCGCCCGAAAGCCTGACTCAGCGTATAAGGAACCCAGGAAAACAGGATTCAAAATGCAGTCCTGAGATCACCGTCTCACTGACAGTTGATTCGCTCAGAGTAAAGCACTCGATAACAGTCATTGGTAAACTCGAGTATGCGGGTTCAAATCCTGTTCTGAAAACCAACATCGGTCAGCCTATTGGCTAGAACCCACTACTCATGCACAGCGTACTGCTATACATGTGACTGCTCACCATACCAGGACTTATGATCTCAGGTCTCTTCGTTACTCTCGTTCGTTCAGCAGTTTTACTGACGCTTGAAATAGTAAAATCAATCCGAAGAAATAGCCCCACTGATAATTCAATTTAAGATGACCATTGAATCACCTCCGTATTTGCAGTGAAGCCTGGAGTGTTGCAACCCGCACGTGTTTTACTCCCGAAATTTGTCCTTTATGCCGGTATGGAGCAGTCGAGTGTTCACTGTGCGTTATACGTAGCTGTTTTAAAAGTTAGACTATTGAGAAATGGTCCTACGATAAAGGAGTTTCCAATCTGTACCGTTGTCCTGGTTTACACTCGATATTAATTCGCACACGACCGCCCGATCGATTATGTCACGGGTACGGACACCATCTTCGTATGCGACCAAAGGTCATTCCGTGCATTAACTAACCACATCATTGTCCATATCTTTATTGACTACCCTATTGACCACACAGAGCAGATTTTACGTTGTATTCGGCAGGGCAGTCCGGGTGTACTGAGTATAATACACGTGCTGTTCTACTGCCATTCTGTTTACTTCTGAACGCAACGCAATATGCAGTGGTAGGAACCTCGCAGTTGGGCGAAACCCGATAGATGAAAGCCGACACGTAGACCCTGAATTAAAACAAAACCGGTGGTGTTCGACTATCCAGCCTTCGACTGTTCAATATAAGTTAAGGTAAGTACGAACCCCAACGCTGGACAACTTGGATGATAGATAGCATTCCACTGACACTTCCCTCGGGATCGTCGCTACGCTCTTTTTTTCAGGCTTTATCTTCTCCGCACCAAGTTTCAGGGTCACAGCTGACAGTCCCAATTGAGCGTTCAGTGGATCCTTAGGTCTATTCAAGGGCACCCATCCATAGGTATTGTAAATGGAAAAGCCACTGTTCCCGGTGGTGCAAGCGTGCAACACAGAGTGGTCGTCAGTGAGATTTCAGCTTGCCCTTCACTATTCACGAATTCTCAAAGACGAACTTGGATTTTAAGAGATTCAAGCAAGGGTCTCACAGAGTATACCGGTGATTGGAGTTCAGATCCTTCTAGTTTACTTTTTCCCATTCCGTTCCGACGGGTCTCTATTTCATCAGATTTTATGTGAATCATTTCCAACTGAATTACGTTGAACGATATCAAGTAAAAATTGGGTGCCCTGAAGCCGAACTTAAACGAATGCAGGACTGGTGAACTTCGTAAGATTGATCAGTTTGCTCGACAGCTGTACCAGTAAACTATTCTCGACCATGAAGCACGCTACTTCATAGAGATGCCCTGACTTTATTCTTGATTCTTTGCAAAACAATGATATTTCCATGGCTAAACTATAGCTTGATGTACCTCCTTACCAAACCAAGGAACGCGTTCCAAGACATGTGATTGGATGTCTGTAAGAGTTCACGTGACATTCTAGATTGTTTCCTCAAGGCCCATACGAATATCTAAATCTCGCCTGGGATGGAATCCGTGGACAGTTCCCATTCCTGAGTAATTTTTCAAGCCGAACAGATTGCTCGACACAATGGTACCGCAGGAAATCCACTATGCGCGTCACGAATACATCAGAAAAGTAACATTGTTCCGTGATAAGCAAGGAAAGTCCCCGTTGAAAATGAACTAACAAGGGTCAGACAGGATCATGAAGACAGCCTGAGTTCGGAATCAACGGGAGCAAGGGTAGCACCAGTTACAAGCCTGAAGCCCATATGCTGAATAAACAGTAGTTCATATTTATGTTCTGTTAAGAGGAGACATTCTACAGGATATGCCAAACCCACGGATACAAACTGCCAGTAGAATCACCTGTTTCCCTGCTTGTCGCTTGACCATCTATCTCTCGGAAGGCAAAGGAAAACTTCTGAGAAACAATTGTTTTGTCGAGTCTGCTTCTCTGAAATACAAATCGATTTGACCTCGTACTGAGGGTACTAATATTTTTGCATTTGTGAAGCGATCAGCCATAGGTCGAACAATGGGGCACACATCTCCGACAGCATCGAGTCGAGTCACCTGAACTGGCTAAATCATATATTAATTAGAAGGAAACAAACGATGGAATTCACTGATTTGATCGCAGTTAACCACGGTAACCGTATATGATGCCTCAAGCTTCGTCCACATATTGATGAAACGTTAACGAAAGAAATCAGACGGAGACCAGATTTTAGTCGTCACCGGGCCGATTACAATATGCCTGAGCAACTTTCTCTCTATCAGACTACAAAATAACATATGAGAGATTCGAACCTACCGGAGTTGTCTGTACGATGACTTGAGACGTAACCATCAACCACATGTGATCGACAGGCATACAAACAACCTCCCGCCGAATATGTGGCGCCTGTTGTATGCGCAACCAAAGGTAGCGCATGTAAGAAGTAGGTTTTACTTGCAAGCAAGTACCGACAAGGAGTCAGAACAAGTTGTTGTCATCATCACCTTCATCGTACAGCATTAAACACCAGGGCAAACTCCACTGCTCACTGCCTTTCTCATCATGTTTGAATATACAAGATGAACAGGGAGCAAACTTACAACGGTGGGAAAAGAAAAGAATGCCCTAGTGGCCAACAAACAGAATACACAGTCTAAAAGGCGCCAACGCATATCGACCATTAATTCTGACTTGACTGGAAGTGACAATACAATCGCCACTGTTCACGTTTCGCTACCATATCCTTCAGTATCTCCAGCCAACTGGTTAGGGGTCTTTTGGACCCCAACTACGAAGGCGTGAGGCAAATACTTTTCCTAAGTTCGCTACACATTTTCTCATTTCTCGTTGCAAAGTCATCTGTTGATTTCCACGTGGCTTCTTCCACTCCCTGGGACGAAGGTAAAACATGGCACCGAACAGAAGACATGTGCGCCATAAGTAACACGTGCCCTAACCAATGAAGTCTGCTAAGCTGCATACGCTGTGATAGAACATTCTCTAAATTGGCACCCAATACTCTATTTCTAATCACAGTATTGCTAACTCGGTTATGCCACCAAATATAAGCGAAACCACCAACCATAGAATTTACGAGGGTGGATACGCTGATACTACGCAAACGTCGATAGACAAAAACCTCAATACGACGAACATCTGCATGCATACTCCATGTCTCACAACCAAGCAACAGAAGTGGTCGCACCGCGGCATAGTACGCACAAACTTTCAACTTCAGTGAAATATCAGGTCGACGCCACAGGTGCTTCAGTCCAGCGTACGTCACCCAAGCCCCCAATATACGCGTGCTCACCTCTACTACCGAACTCCCATCCGTTGTCACGCTGCTTCCGAGGTAACTGAAGCGGTCGACAACTGTCAGCACCTACCTACATTCGAGCATCAAGCTCGGAACTGTTGACGTCCAATCTCTCAATATCAATTTACACTTTGAAGGTGTAAAGCGCATGTCGAATGGAGCCATAGCTCTTGTCAGTCTATCCAATACATGTTGCCCACGTTTCATGCATTCGAACAAGCAAACAACGTCGTCAGCGTAATCTAGGTCACATAGCGTTTCACTGTCTTCTAGCTCGACGTCAACACCCTGAAGATTTCACAACGCATTCTCCATCATCTCGTCCATAACAAAGTTGGACAGGAATGGAAAAATGGGACATCCTTCTCGAACACCACTGGTCGTTTCGAATGGACTGGATAGTTTACCATAAACCCTTATGCGGTCAGAAGTATGAGAGTACAATGATCTCAGTAGATTCACGGACTTCCGCGGCATATCTTTTCGGTGAAAAGCACTGAACAGCGTTCGATCAACTGAATCGAAGGCGCCTTTCAAGTCAAGGAAAATCATTTTTGTCGGTCGACGAGGTGTGAGACGCGTTTCAAGTAATCGGCGAAGTGCATCCCCGACCTGGGCGGAATCCGGCCTGCTGTTCGCGGGCATTCCTCTAGCGAGCCGGTGTCAGGCGATGCAGCAAAATCAAGTTAATACTTTGGTGACTATCGGAATTAAACTGATTCCACGATGAATATTACAATCATTGCGTATTCCCTTCTCGAAGATGGGTACAATCAAGGACTCGCTGCTCCATGATAACGAAATACGCTTCTCATTCCAAATGTCACGGATCAAGGTGGTAATTGATTTTATCGACGCATCACCACCCACGTTGAAAGGAATTGGAGAAAGTTCGTCGAGACCGACCGCTTTTCCACGCTTTAGTAATCGAATAACTGACTTCATCTCCACTTCCGATTGGGGCTCAAGTGATACTCCTCAAGGAACCGTTGTTGACGTCGGTTTAACTAAATTAGCGAGCTATCTGCTAAACTGTTCCTTGAAGCTTTCGGCCCAACGATCCAGCCTATGCTCTTTAATATGAATGGGCTCCGCATTTCGATCGCATATTGCTTCACTGATCGGGGTTCACCGTCCACCGGTGTCGCGAGTAAGTCTGAACAGTCTTTGACTGTTACCTGAAGCAGCTGCCATTCCCATTTCTTCGGCTACCTTCATCCACCAATTTTTGCCATCCTTTTTAAGGCTTTTCGTAACTTGCCTTCGTAGCTTTCTTCTTATCTTATTCGTCTTCTTATTGTTCGAGAGCTGACGCTTTTGTTCTGTTAGCCTGATGGACCCTTGAGAAATCCAGTATCTTTGATAGACATCGGATCTACGACCACAGGGGAAACCCGCTGCCACGTGCAATGCCCGCTGAATATGGGCCAATGCTCATCTATGCTACTGTTCGTTGTATATTCTAGCTCATACACCAACTTTTGCTCATAACTGATGCGAACTTCTGGATCATACAAACGCTGCACGGCTAACCGGGTTTGCAATTTTCGTCCATGACCATGGAGCTGGAGCGACAACCGCATTAGAACTAATCCATGGTCTCACTCTACGTACGTGGACCAGAAGGATCCACAGTTCTGATTAGAACCGCGCCACGGGTAGCTTACTGCGATATGATCAAGCTGACTCTGGGTACCTGAAGCGTTATGGCGCCATGTCGCTGTGCGACGCGAGCTGTGTCGGGAATGTGTACTAGACAGGAATAACCGATTGTCTGCACGAAAATAAAGAAGCCTATTCCCATCATCTGCACGCTCAGCGGGCGAAGCATAACGCCCACCTAAACAAGCTTCTGACGTATTAAGTTTGCCAACTTGTGCAATAAAGCCACTAACTAGCACTAAAATGTCAGAACCTTTGCCCCTGCGAACGAGAGATGGGTACATCATATCACCATCATCACCGTACAGCGTTAAACAGCAAGGCAAGCTCCACAGATCACTGCCTTCCTCACCATGCTGCACGAGAGTTCATCATAGAACTCATCTGTATGCGCGTCAGAGTTGCAGTCTGTTGAAGCGTATGCCAAGATCACAAACAAACTGCGTCTAGCAGAACTATCCTTTTGAACGCCAACTGACCCCGGGAGTCTTACAACACAAAACGACTATTAAACGGGATCCAGTCTTACTAGGCAGCTACAGCTTTGTTAGCCTAGACTATTATTACACCATGTTGACCCGCAGCTCTAACTTCTGCGTCTTCTGAGGTGTACAGAAAATACCTTGGTGAGATACCACAGGCAGTTAGTTGAATTACACTATTCGAATCTTGGACACGCGTTTCACCGACACAGCAGACACAAATCGGCAGAGTCCCAAGCCAAAGTAACACAATGAGTTGACTTATTACGCCCAAGGAAAGTTTGAATTTGGTCAACGTGTCGGGAATGGACTTCGCCTAGTGAATTTAGCTGACGCTAACAGATTAGTCATTTGGAACACGAGCTTCCCAAAAAACATCTGCTAATCCGGCATTCAAGGGACGGTCACATATTGCACGTAATCGACCATATGTTAGTGCTATCCCGTTGGGCTTCGTCTGTGGAGGACTACCGAGCATAACGCAGCGTAACGACGGGAAACACGACCGATACATAGCATTTCCTTATACGTGTGCCATTCAGAATTAACCTGTCTACACGCCTTGAAGTTTCACCGCCAAGGCGAATCGATTTCACAGCTCTGCAAATTCCGAAAAAGTGCCACATTCTGCCGAACGCTATCGATACCAAAATGGCTACTGTAACCAGCGTGCAAACGGGTGGGTCTACAGCGAGAGGTGATCTTTTCCGTGGTCGAAGAGACTACTTGGAACGAAACAGGGAGAGCTGAATAACCAGATCTCGGTGATTACCTTGCAACTATCAACCATGACACAGGAACGGTGAAAAGTAGGAGGAAACGAAAACCGCAAACTACAATCAGGCCTCGAGCTCGGGGCTAGGGTAGACTGAAACAGGTACTGGGTAGAAAGGGTAGAGCAGGTAGAGATCGCACCGGGTACTGGTAACTTTGGCAAACTATTTCGCCTCATTCAGAACGATTCGAATAGGCAATGCAAGCCTGAGTCCGTTCTATGTGGTGTAACGCATTAGCTCATACCTTACCAAAGAAAAATGGAACGTTGGGTGGAGCATTTTGACCGGTAGAAATTCCAACACCCCATCGCCGCACGCTTCATGAACTTCCGCGCCATTTTTGACTCAACAGATCGCTAGCGATTGTGGGATAATGCTTGCAGATTGCGTCCCATTCAAACTGGTCAGTCTGATAAAGCCGTATTACGCTGAAACAAAAGCACGTGTTTAACCTTACGGCGAAAAATCTTGTACATTCGAATTGAAGGCATCAGTAAAACAAGGGTGCCCTTTATGCCCAGTGCTGTTCAACTTTGCTGTTGATTGGCTAATCCAACGAACGACGGACGCTAATCAGGGCGTCCAAGTTTCCACAAACTGCAGTATTACGGACATTGAATTCGCAGACGACTTAGTGGTATTCAGGGAGGACCTGATCGCCTTGCAATCCGCCCTTGATCGGGTTGATGTGCTACGAAATTTGGAACTTGCAGCATAATATACGGTCCGTCACACTAACGAATACTTTCTATCTTTTTCAGTGGATCACGTCAACTGTGGAGCCAGGAAGAACAACCGAGGACAGTAATAATACCGTAGAGAATGACTTTGTGCCACATTTTTCCAGATATATTCTTGCACTGACAATTTGGGTTCCCTCTGCGAACCGTAAATTGTTTCCAAGAGTGACCTTGGGGTCGATATCACCAAAATCAAGATGTTCAGAATACCCATTGGTCATGCAAACCGAGTCCTGCAATTAAGTCGTCGAACGATAGTAACTGTCTCCAATCTTAAGTATCTCGGCACCACCACCCTGCCAAACGGAGAAGCCACAGATGATGTCAAATGATATACTGACGTGGCCCGAATGGCATTTCTACAGCTCCGAAACACCCTCTGGCGACGAAACGACACTAGTCTGGAAAACAACCTCAGGGTGCCTAATGCGGCAGTTTAATAAGCCCCACCATATGGTTGCGAAATCTGACAATTAAGAACTGAGGATATTAAGCGACTAGAAATTTACGACCACTGGTGCCTTATGTTCATTTCAAAAGTAAGATGGTGACAGAATCTCGAATGAAAACATCAAAAATCGCTGTTGCATCGCCCGTCTTTCGACGCGCACACAACACCACCGGTTGCAGTGGTTTTGGCATGTTCTTCGTAAACCTGACCACGCCCTAAACAGCATTGTTCTGGCACCATCTCTATGCCTAGAGTGGCGTCGCCGACGAGGACAACCAGAAATCTGGCTGGATACCGTTTTCGGAGACAGAAACCAACTTGGCCTTCGCATGGTGTACGGCACTCGTCACTGGGTAGACCTCTGCAAGGACCCGGCTGCCAGTCACCCAGCATGGGCAGCCGCTGTCAGAGACATTTATGAAGCCAATCATAGTAAAGTAAAGCCATTGACTTCGAGAAATAGAATTAGTCGAAGACCGCTTGAAGTGTGGCAGGGAAGTATTCGAGTTGGATAATATCGTCCACAAACTCCAGATACTCTGCTGGACTCCATTGAACACCACGGTAATTTACCAACGCCTTGTATAATCGATGGCATAACTGAACAGCACTGGCGAGAAAGGGTGACCTTGTTTCACTTTAGGAATCAGATTCTTCACCATACATTGGAACCTGTGCGCTAGTGGCTGCATAGTACGTCCCTTAAACATTCCCGGTATATTTAGTCAAAAGAATTACAGAAATCGATGGACCAGGCTAGTTGGTTGTTGGAACTTGCAACGGTGCTTTAGTACTCGATGCAGTGAGAAGGGGTGGCCCACAGAGCCTGTCACGGCGGGAAACCCTTGTTACCGTCGAGTGCGGCAGCCGCTCGCAACTGAACAGCAGAACTCAGAAAACTTTCGTAGAAACGTCAATCGGACCATTCCCTCGGTATCTTTTACACACAGATTTGATTTTTCTATTCCCAGACGCGATGATACTTTTGACCCGAATAACTATCGTCCTATTTTGCTTACACCTGTTGTTTTAAAAGTATTCGAAACTGTCATCTCCAACCAACTGCGTGCGTTTCTCGAACGCGTAGGATTACCGAATGATCGCCAATGCGGATTTCGACCTCGCCATTCCACCAGTGATATTCTTTTTCTGGTCTCACACACCTGGTCGGCTGCACTCGACAACCACGGTGAAACACACATGATCTTGCTCGACATTTCTAAGGCATTTGACCGAGTCTGGCACGAAAGTCTTCTGGTGAAACTACCCACGTTCGGGTTCTCCTCCACCCTCGTATCGTGGACAGAAAGTTTTCTCAGTAAGCGAACCAACTCCTTCCGAATTGATGGGGTTCTGTCCCAGCCATTTCGTGTGAAAGCTGGTGTTCCCCAGGGTTCAGTTCTTGCGCTCACCCTATTTCTTTCATTTTTATTGATCTTTTATCGACTACTTCCAACCCAATCCATCCTTTTGCCGACGATGCCATCCGTCATTCTTCCTTCTTACCACACTCCCCGCCATGCCAACATCAACATCGACGGTGACCGCAGTGTAATCAGTGCGCCTTTAGAGTCCGATCTAAAGCATCTTCCGGGGATCCCACAGTCATGTTGCATTCAATGCTTCAAATGCTCTCTTCTGTCAATTTCTTTGAAACATCATTCATTCTTTCCTCATTTAACCTTTGATTCAACTGTGCTGCCTTCCACAGATTCTATCTCTCTTTTTGTCCTATCTATGACTTCTTCTCTATGTTGGTCCGCTTTCATATCTCAGCTCACCTCTCGTGTTGCGCGCAAAGTTGATTTTCTGTTTCGCGCCAAACGCTTCTTCACACCAATTCATCTTGTTCTGCTGTGCGAAGCTCAAATTCACTCCGCACTTGAATACCATAGTCACGTGTGGGGCGGAGCTTCGTCTACCTCGCTTGCTCTTCTTGATCTGGCTGATCGACGACCCTCCTTTGGCCTCCAACCTGCAGTCACTAGCCCATCGTCGGGCTGTTGCTTCGTTGTCTCTTTTACCGGTACTATTTTGGATTCTGTTCTTTTGAGCTTGCGTCCGCATTTCCTCTTCCTAAAACTTTTTCCCGATTACCACATACCCAGGCAACTAGTCATCCTTATCAAGTTTCTGCCGCTAGATACCGTACTCATATCTTTCAATCCTCTTTCTTTCCCCGGACCGTTAAGTTATAGAACATTCTCTCTCCTTCTGTCTTCCCACCAACTTACAACCTTTCTTTCTTCAAAAGCGGGATCAATAAGCTGATTCTAACGTGAATGTTCCCCTTTAACCCACTTTTACAGTTTGTCCTTTGGTAACGGGGGTTACCCCTTATGACGCGATTCACTTTAAGTGTAATAAAAACATAAAAAACGAATCATCTCCACTGCTTTTTTAATTGCACTTGGACATGTGGCAATGCATCTCGCCTTCCACTCAAAGAACTCAAATCGTTCAATGGCTCATAAAAATCCCAAGAGTTACTGTAGTTTGATCTGTCTCACATGTATTTTTAACACGACTGTAATTCACCTACGCTTCACTTCCGCCAAATTTTGAAGCACACATCATAGTTTATTATAAGTATTCATATTGTCTTAATTTACAGCCTTTTCACTTGCAATGATCCCTAAATTTGTTGGACATATTTCCAACACATTAGGCTGCCGTATTAGGTCGAAAATACGAATATTATTGATGTAACAGAGGAAATGAGTACAAAATACCTGTTACCGTAACACTGGAAAAACTTGGAACCCCTCATTCCAGACTACTGTCAGCAAAATGAAATGACGATTTTCTGCGTCCTGCGATCCCTGGGACTCTGGTACAGCGCCGTATTTCAGTTCTGGAAGTTCTATTCCGTTGACTTACCGATTCACTAGAAAAGACCACATCGCACGCTGAGTGGCGTTGTGTGTACAGATATAACAGGTCCCAACGGTCATAATGTGGCCAACAGTTCAATTTAGCAGATTTTAGGCCGAGAACAGTGCGAAAAAGTTGAGTAACGATGGGAAACTTCGCCGGTGGTAAGGCGAATAGACAACACTGACAAATCTACTGGCAAATTGCCGCAATAAAATCGATGCGTGTATTTATGATTCTCAACTCTGATCCATTTCTCAGAGCATTCTAGGCACCATATGTGCTATACTGACCTCTGGAGAAGCACCGAAGACAGTTATTTACCGCTTGCTAGTTTCTCAAGTGATATTGTGTGATTATTTAACAGTTACAAACCCGTACTTAGACACGTCCCATAATTTACACCAATCTCGTTGGTGCATGAGGAGTGCGAATGGATGTTCCATACTGAAGAGTCTACTAGGGAATCACAATATTTCAGTGTCGCTGTTCTCCAGGTTAGCTGAGTCCAACCCACAAAGAACTATCAGCGAATCTCACTTGTGGTTTTCTATTCGACTGACTCTTCCAAGATAATTATTCATTCATACTGCTGGTGTACAAATAATATTGTGAATAATATACCTACGGAGTGTACAATGGGAAGATAACTGGACAGAAAGGCAGCGGGTGCACATAGCTGATGAGCGACAATAACCGCGAAACAGGTTGTGTGCTTCTGAGAAATTTTGTCCGCCTAGCCACACACCATCTACTTCCCAGGTGCCTTAATCATATCGTCCAGTCAAACAACTGTTTGGCTGTGGGCGTTAACCCTGCACTTGTGATTCCAGACCGAGACATTAGTAGAAAGGAAAGGAGTGAGACGCGTCCTCACCGCAAGAATGGACTCTACCGACAACGCAATACAACTGGATACGGAGCAAATTACGCAACTTAAATCATTACCTTTCACCATCCGACGGGAGGAGCAGCAACAGTCCTCCAGTTTCAGGAGTAATTGACAAACCCGACTAGCTGTGTGTGTCTGGCTTTACGTGGATACCGTAAAAATGAATGTGGACATGATGATAAATTGCCAATAGCATATTCACAATCGGATGGCCAGTCACATGCATTCGACCTGAACGCGCGCTGTACCACTACTTTACCGTCTGCGTTGAGTTCACCGATAAAGTGAAGGGGTAGAGAAAGTGAGGGTGTAGCTTTGTATGCGTATGTGTGAATGGGAACGCGTCGCCTTCGTCCTTGACCATAGCGATGGAAACCTGCTCACACATTGTCCGGTAATATGTTGGCTAATGCAGCCTTTTGAGAGGGGGCCAGACTGTCGGGAAATATAATTTGAAATTCTACTATTATATCTCCACGACGATTCGGCTCCTTCACGTAGGGCAGGCCCTGGCCAGAAATACGCCGAGTTCCTCGCGGTTTGACCACTTCGTTCAGTGTCAAAGTGACCTGGCGCTCATCAATAGTTGGGACAGTGATCGTGCCTCCGCACAACGCCTTCTTCAAACTGATGCGTGCAATATAACGTACATCAGCACCTTCGCGTTTGAAATGCTTATGCGTCCGATCTTTCACGGTGAAGATCACATCGGCAGGAATATTTCCGTTCGGATTTTCGTCTCCTTCTCGCTGGAATGTGATTCGTGTACCTTCTTTCCAACCTTTTTTCACCTCGATTTCTAACATTTTTTCCTCCAACCGAGTGGTTCGACCGTCCGGATTCAGACGATGTCGCGTGATACGCATTTTCTTCACCGTACCATTGAGAACATCAAGCAGGGAAACTGACAGGTCGTGGTTGATTGGAGGGTCCTGGGTACGTCGTCGGCCACCACCACTACCCATATGCCGCATTGAGTAACCCTTCAGACAGAAAATAGATTATTTAGAGTAAGGTTAGAATATTGATGATAAAAAATATATTAGAGGACAATAAAAATAGAGCATGGGAAGAAGATGAATGTGTCACTGATGGGCATTTTGATTAGGCTTGACTCACAATGTTGTGAATTTGTGCGTATAAAACTCAAATAAATTTCTATCACGAACGTGTCTTGCTAACTAATTACGGTAGTCCGAGTTGTATGACCAGTGACAGTATATATGTAATTCAAGTCTCTGAGTATCAGTATCTGGACTGAGATTCGAACTCCACCAACGCTGATTAACTTTCGTGGTGGACAGCACTCCGCTATCGCCCAGATCATTGCCACGACCTACCCACTGGGAATTTGAAGGCTCTCGCCGAAGATCGAAATCACCAGTTCAGCGTAAACTCCGACACATCTTTACTTTCTCCTCCCTCTCTTCATTCCCATGAACCCAATCCTGACACATCTGGCTCTCCCTTACAGTTCTCCCTAACTTACTGTCTCATGCCAGTAAATCCCTGTTCTTGCGAAATTGCAACCCCTTTGACAAATCTCTTTAGTTCAGAAAGCCTGCCTGCTTTCAGTTCCGTTTTTGTTCTGATGACGTCCTTTTCATTGGTTTTACTTCCTGCCTTGCATTACCATCTAGTCCAAACGAAAAGGAGTACTTAGAGGAAGTAAACAATAAATCTCGAAATGGAAATTATGAAGAAGTAGATCGAATGTAACTACGCCACTGCCCACTGGCACCTGGCATTGTCATCTAATATCTCCAATCATCCGGTGGGCAGATCTCGTGGAACCCAACTCGTGAGTTTAAAAAATCCCACAAAAACAAGTCTACTGACTGGAGTTTTTATATCTCGTTGATATGCTATCGACCGACCAAATCGACTTATCTTCCAACTACTGCCTTCCCCGAAAGACAATATGCATCAGGGAAGTCTATCGGTGGGCATGCGTAACACGTGTTCGACTACATTAACCTGTTTAGAGTGAGCGCTCGCCCTAGTGACTGAAATCTAGAACTCCAAATCCTGCGCTTGAAATACACCATACTTATAACACGTTCTCACTGTATTCGAGAAATACTGCGAATGCTTCGATGCTCAAACACTGACAGCCTTTATTGATCTTCTATCCGCAATGTCCACTTTTATGAGCATGATAAAAGGACGGATCCAGATTGACTTTTGACAGACAATCAGGTCTAACGACGGCGCCACAAGTGGTTCAAATTGGCACACCTTTCGTATAAACGAAAAACTTTATCCGAAATCCGATCACCTAGTGGAACTTAACTGTTCAGATAACAAAGCCCATCTACTCTAGCTAAGGTTTTTCCTGCCAGGACAAGGTTCCATGTCGAAACAACTCAGTTCTGTAGTAGCATTTTACACTCCTATGGCGTAACACGTATCCCAAATGCCGATTATCAGGCTTTAAAGAAAAAAAATACACCGGAGTTGTATACTCACTAAGTAAAAAATCAGTTTCCTCTCTGAGCGCAGACTGAGTCCGCTAATTCCAAACGAAGATAGCGCTATACCCAGAATCACCTCAAAGACAAGGTTGAAATGGAAGGGTGACAAAGGGAAACCTTGACGCATACCATTTTTCGTGGTGAATTCCGGTGAAAGATCACCGTAAGCACGAAATCACCTTTGATTGCACGTGTAAAAGGATAGAAAGAAAAATGAATTTCCCTGGCACATCCTTCAACGAGAGGCAAAGTCAAAGTCGAAAGCTGACGTCAGACTACAGGAGAGATTGCGGGTCTATGGCAGGTGTGCCCGTGCTCTAAAATTTATCCTACGGTAAACATGCGATCGGTGCAACCCCGACCGGGTTTGAAACCGGTATATTTGTTTACCAAAAGTACTTGAAAGCGAACTTTTAACCGCATAATTCCTCAAATTTGTTTTTCTTATCCGAAACAATTTACCTACCAACGCTCGCCCTAACCACTTTATGCCGTTGGCTACCTTTCCAACTTCGTTGCTACCGCTCTTCATCATGGTGACCGTATTGTCAGGTTAATTTTTATTGACTCACTTACTTTTACCCTCTCTCTCTCTTGTTGACTACTTTTTACTTCCTTTCACTATGCAATATTGGTACAATACCTCAGGAAGGGAGTCGCGGCCAACTGGGTAAGTGACCAGCGAGGGAAATAAAATTCGAACCCAGGGCAGAAAAGTTCGAAGCCCACCATGATGACCGTGGGAACACCGCCCGTTAATCTGGGAGTACTTACTGACTGTTAACACTTTCTCGCATTCTTATAACCACCCTTCCAAAAAACTCTTCAGTGGATTCCACCTCAAATTGTGTACGTGCCGAAAATTCACCCTACACCGGATCCACTGACTTTTTCTCTTATTACATACTTGCGCATGAGTACAGCGGAAGGGACACTTACCCCATAGCCACGAAGGCCCACTGCACTATTGGGGATAACCGGCATCCAGACCCTGAGACTTAAAGTGGCGAAGAACCACATAAAGTCCCAATAGGTCGGGTGTGGTAGCGATCCGGATGACAGTGGATTACTGTCCTGTACTTGACCTGAGTCTAAGTCTCGGAATTATTACTTTTCTCACTGGAATACGCGGACAATATTGTCCTTCTGAGTGAAGACCCAGGTAGGTTGCAAAGCTTTCTTAGATAGACTAAACAACAGCTTAGGGATATTTGGGATGCATTTGCACTTCAAAGAGTAAAATGCTGTTGCAGGACCGGATCGGCGCTACAGTGTGGTGAACTACTTTCGTTTCATCCTGTATTTTGTTCATATTTTTGCTAATAGTCCTCTGATTCAATTTCAGCTGTATGATCTGATTCCAAACTGAATAAAGCCTATAAACGGCTATTCCGACTTCTTCATTCGTCTCATCTGTACGTGTTTGTTTGTGATCGTACGTCACACACCAAACCTCCTCTTGGCAGGCGAAGCTCTAGCTGAATTGGATAAATTTTGTTACCCGGGAAGTTGCATTTCATCGGGTGGACAGATATCGGATGAAGTGACATCGCGTATACAGAAGGCGCGTTTGGTTTTTGCTAGCCCCAGCCATTTGTGGCGCCGGCGTGACATCCGATTGTCTGTTAGGGTTGAGTGTACAATGTGGTGGTTAGGTCCGTTCTTTTATACGGTTCAGAAACATGGCCGTTAGGATTAGAAGATAGAGAATGACTGTCTTTGTTCGAGCACCGATGTCTCCGTAGCATTGCCCGAATATGGTGGGAACACCATATCAGCAATGCTGAGGTTAGGCGTAAGGTGTTGGGAACCAGAGGTCAGTCTCTGCATCAAGTGCTGAACCTAAACAGGTTAAGGTGGTTGGGATGTGTTACGCATGCCCACCGATAGACTTCCTCGGCCTACGCTATTCTCGGAGGCAGGTAGTGATTGGAAGGTAGGTCGAGGTGGTCAGTCTATGACATGGCAAAGTAAGAAAGCCTTGAGCAGTGGACTTGGCCACGTAGGACGTGTTAGACTTCCAAGTTAGGGTCCACGAGACCCACCTGCCAAATGGTTGGAGATGTCCAGTGATGTGGCTAGGTGTTGCGGCCAGTGGCGTAGTTGCATTCGGACTGTTTCTTTGTCCCCTTGATTTCCGCATATTACGTTGATCTTTTTCCCTTTATGCTTCCATTTTGTTCGCCCTGGACTCTACGATGCTGGAAGGAAACAACCGAAACCGGAGCACAGAAGTGCGAGGTTAATGGTTGAATAAGTTTTTGCTGGTATAGTCAACCCGTGTTGTTCGTGATATCCATCACAATGAACTCCGATTCGTGTATGAAACACAAGACTATAGAAGAGAACAAACGCGATGGAAAAGCGGTATCAATCATGTTAAATGCCACCAAATAAGACCGTCGCCCCCTGGCCTGTTTCATTTATTCAACAAGGCTTGTATCAGCTGCGGATCGTTGAGCTTTGTTTAGGTCGCAAACGCGTCATCACCAGTCGAGGTGATATCATCAGTGCCCTGAGCCACTGGTCACCAGCTTGTCTGAAACAGTCGTACGGCCTTGCACTTTGCACTCGGATGTACCAAGGATTGCGGTCCAGCCTTGAACAGAAAAGATCGGACTGGGTTACCGGGTATCACTGAAGTCTCCGGACGATGCTAGCGTCACCGATTTGTACCATCATTACTGGGACTCTCTACAGACTAATGCGAAAATAACCAACTCTCATCTTGCTACGGCGTTTCCGGTAAGTCACGCGCCTCGTGTTCCAGCGGTCGGTAACAAGACAGCGAGCTGGAATCTTCTATCGGAGAAAACTGACACACAGCTCGTTGGAAAGTGAGACTGCTACTAAACACAGGTGTTTTGATCCGGCCAACGAGCTCCAGTAAGAAGACTTCTCTCTCTATCTCCAAACCACCTCGGTTTATTAGTCCAGAGTTAATGGTTTATAAAAAACGTGAGGTGACCATAACCGAACACTTGCGTGTAAACTTAGTGTCTCAATAGTTATCGACGAGCTACTCTTCTGGCTGATTGGACCGCTTGTTACCCGATCCGTTGATTCAGACAACTGAGTAGCCAACAAACCTGCTATGCCGGCTCCAGTCTCGTCCCCGATTCTGAAAAAGTAACGATGTACAGTCTGCTGGTCACATCAATCCGCGCTGGTGAATTCAACACTTCCCCTGATGCTGGACGGGCGAAGGCGCACTGTCTGACAAACGAACCACGGTAGACACAGACGCGTCACTAACCTCTCAGTAGTCACCATCATCGTACAGCGTTAAACATCAGGGCAAGCCCCACTGTCTCCTGCCTTTCTCACCATGTTGCACGTAGGAATAAAAGAATGCATGTACAAGGTAGGCAGGGAGTGTACCTACAGGGATGGGAAAAGGAAAAAACGCCCTAGTAACCAACACATGGAATACACAGTCTAACTGTGCAAACGCACATTGATCAATCATTCTGATTTGACAGGAAGTGACAACACAATTGCCACTGCTCACGGTTCGCTGCCTTATCCTTCAGTATCTCCAGTCAACTGGTTGAGGGGTCTTTTGGACCTCAACCACGAAGACGTGAGCCACCTGCTTTTCTTAAGTTCGCTGAATTTTCTCATTCCTAGTTGCCAAGTCATCTGTTGACCTACACGTAGTTTCTTCCACGGCACGGCATACGTGTGTCTGCCTTACGCAACAAGTACCCCAACCATAGAATTTACGAGGGTGGATACGCTGATACTACGCAAACGTCGATAGACAAAAACCTCAATACGACGAACATCTGCATGCATACTCCATGTCTCACAACCAAACAACAGAAGTGGTCGCACCGCGGCATAGTACGCACAAACTTTCAACTTCAGTGAAATATCAGGTCGACGCCACAGGTGCTTCAGTCCAGCGTACGTCACCCAAGCCCCCAATATACGCGTGCTCACCTCTACTACCGAACTCCCATCCGTTGTCACGCTGCTTCCGAGGTAACTGAAGCGGTCGACAACTGTCAGCACCTACCTACATTCGAGCATCAAGCTCGGAACTGTTGACGTCCAATCTCTCAATATCAATTTACACTTTGAAGGTGTAAAGCGCATGTCGAATGGAGCCATAGCTCTTGTCAGTCTATCCAATACATGTTGCCCACGTTTCATGCATTCGAACAAGCAAACAACGTCGTCAGCGTAATCTAGGTCACATAGCGTTTCACTGTCTTCTAGCTCGACGTCAACACCCTGAAGACTTCACAACGCATTCTCCATCATCTCGTCCATAACAAAGTTGGACAGGAATGGAAAAATGGGACATCCTTCTCGAACACCACTGGTCGTTTCGAATGGACTGGATAGTTTACCATAAACCCTTATGCGGTCAGAAGTATGAGAGTACAATGATCTCAGTAGATTCACGAACTTCCGCGGCATATCTTTTCGGTGAAAAGCACTGAACAGCGTTCGATCAACTGAATCGAAGGCGCCTTTCAAGTCAAGGAAAATCATTTTTGTCGGTCGACGAGGTGTGAGACGCGTTTCAAGTAATCGGCGAAGTGCATCCCCGACCTGGGCGGAATCCGGCCTGCTGTTCGCGGGCATTCCTCTAGCGAGCCGGTGTCAGGCGATGCAGCAAAATCAAGTTAATACTTTGGTGACTATCGGAATTAAACTGATTCCACGATGAATATTACAATCATTGCGTATTCCCTTCTCGAAGATGGGTACAATCAAGGACTCGCTGCTCCATGATAACGAAATACGCTTCTCATTCCAAATGTCACGGATCAAGGTGGTAATTGATTTTATCGACGCATCACCACCCACGTTGAAAGGAATTGGAGAAAGTTCGTCGAGACCGACCGCTTTTCCACGCTTTAGTAATCGAATAACTGACTTCATCTCCACTTCCGATTGGGGCTCAAGTGATACTCCTCAAGGAACCGTTGTTGACGTCGGTTTAACTAAATTAGCGAGCTATCTGCTAAACTGTTCCTTGAAGCTTTCGGCCCAACGATCCAGCCTATGCTCTTTAATATGAATGGGCTCCGCATTTCGATCGCATATTGCTTCACTGATCGGGGTTCACCGTCCACCGGTGTCGCGAGTAAGTCTGAACAGTCTTTGACTGTTACCTGAAGCAGCTGCCATTCCCATTTCTTCGGCTACCTTCATCCACCAATTTTTGCCATCCTTTTTAAGGCTTTTCGTAACTTGCCTTCGTAGCTTTCTTCTTATCTTATTCGTCTTCTTATTGTTCGAGAGCTGACGCTTTTGTTCTGTTAGCCTGATGGACCCTTGAGAAATCCAGTATCTTTGATAGACATCGGATCTACGACCACAGGGGAAACCCGCTGCCACGTGCAATGCCCGCTGAATATGGGCCAATGCTCATCTATGCTACTGTTCGTTGTATATTCTAGCTCATACACCAACTTTTGCTCATAACTGATGCGAACTTCTGGATCATACAAACGCTGCACGGCTAACCGGGTTTGCAATTTTCGTCCATGACCATGGAGCTGGAGCGACAACCGCATTAGAACTAATCCATGGTCTCACTCTACGTACGTGGACCAGAAGGATCCACAGTTCTGATTAGAACCGCGCCACGGGTAGCTTACTGCGATATGATCAAGCTGACTCTGGGTACCTGAAGCGTTATGGCGCCATGTCGCTGTGCGACGCGAGCTGTGTCGGGAATGTGTACTAGACAGGAATAACCGATTGTCTGCACGAAAATAAAGAAGCCTATTCCCATCATCTGCACGCTCAGCGGGCGAAGCATAACGCCCACCTAAACAAGCTTCTGACGTATTAAGTTTGCCAACTTGTGCAATAAAGCCACTAACTAGCACTAAAATGTCAGAACCTTTGCCCCTGCGAACGAGAGATGGGTACATCATATCACCATCATCACCGTACAGCGTTAAACAGCAAGGCAAGCTCCACAGATCACTGCCTTCCTCACCATGCTGCACGAGAGTTCATCATAGAACTCATCTGTATGCGCGTCAGAGTTGCAGTCTGTTGAAGCGTATGCCAAGATCACAAACAAACTGCGTCTAGCAGAACTATCCTTTTGAACGCCAACTGACCCCGGGAGTCTTACAACACAAAACGACTATTAAACGGGATCCAGTCTTACTAGGCAGCTACAGCTTTGTTAGCCTAGACTATTATTACACCATGTTGACCCGCAGCTCTAACTTCTGCGTCTTCTGAGGTGTACAGAAAATACCTTGGTGAGATACCACAGGCAGTTAGTTGAATTACACTATTCGAATCTTGGACACGCGTTTCACCGACACAGCAGACACAAATCGGCAGAGTCCCAAGCCAAAGTAACACAATGAGTTGACTTATTACGCCCAAGGAAAGTTTGAATTTGGTCAACGTGTCGGGAATGGACTTCGCCTAGTGAATTTAGCTGACGCTAACAGATTAGTCATTTGGAACACGAGCTTCCCAAAAAACATCTGCTAATCCGGCATTCAAGGGACGGTCACATATTGCACGTAATCGACCATATTTTAGTGCGATCCCGTTGGGCTTCGTCTGTGGAGGACTACCGAGCATAACGCAGCGTAACGACGGGAAACACGACCGATACATAGCATTTCCTTATACGTGTGCCATTCAGAATTAACCTGTCTACACGCCTTGAAGTTTCACCGCCAAGGCGAATCGATTTCACAGCTCTGCAAATTCCGAAAAAGTGCCACATTCTGCCGAACGCTATCGATACCAAAATGGCTACTGTAACCAGCGTGCAAACGGGTGGGTCTACAGCGAGAGGTGATCTTTTCCGTGGTCGAAGAGACTACTTGGAACGAAACAGGGAGAGCTGAATAACCAGATCTCGGTGATTACCTTGCAACTATCAACCATGACACAGGAACGGTGAAAAGTAGGAGGAAACGAAAACCGCAAACTACAATCAGGCCTCGAGCTCGGGGCTAGGGTAGACTGAAACAGGTACTGGGTAGAAAGGGTAGAGCAGGTAGAGATCGCACCGGGTACTGGTAACTTTGGCAAACTATTTCGCCTCATTCAGAACGATTCGAATAGGCAATGCAAGCCTGAGTCCGTTCTATGTGGTGTAACGCATTAGCTCATACCTTACCAAAGAAAAATGGAACGTTGGGTGGAGCATTTTGACCGGTAGAAATTCCAACACCCCATCGCCGCACGCTTCATGAACTTCCGCGCCATTTTTGACTCAACAGATCGCTAGCGATTGTGGGATAATGCTTGCAGATTGCGTCCCATTCAAACTGGTCAGTCTGATAAAGCCGTATTACGCTGAAACAAAAGCACGTGTTTAACCTTACGGCGAAAAATCTTGTACATTCGAATTGAAGGCATCAGTAAAACAAGGGTGCCCTTTATGCCCAGTGCTGTTCAACTTTGCTGTTGATTGGCTAATCCAACGAACGACGGACGCTAATCAGGGCGTCCAAGTTTCCACAAACTGCAGTATTACGGACATTGAATTCGCAGACGACTTAGTGGTATTCAGGGAGGACCTGATCGCCTTGCAATCCGCCCTTGATCGGGTTGATGTGCTACGAAATTTGGAACTTGCAGCATAATATACGGTCCGTCACACTAACGAATACTTTCTATCTTTTTCAGTGGATCACGTCAACTGTGGAGCCAGGAAGAACAACCGAGGACAGTAATAATACCGTAGAGAATGACTTTGTGCCACATTTTTCCAGATATATTCTTGCACTGACAATTTGGGTTCCCTCTGCGAACCGTAAATTGTTTCCGAGAGTGACCTTGGGGTCGATATCACCAAAATCAAGATGTTCAGAATACCCATTGGTCATGCAAACCGAGTCCTGCAATTAAGTCGTCGAACGATAGTAACTGTCTCCAATCTTAAGTATCTCGGCACCACCACCCTGCCAAACGGAGAAGCCACAGATGATGTCAAATGATATACTGACGTGGCCCGAATGGCATTTCTACAGCTCCGAAACACCCTCTGGCGACGAAACGACACTAGTCTGGAAAACAACCTCAGGGTGCCTAATGCGGCAGTTTAATAAGCCCCACCATATGGTTGCGAAATCTGACAATTAAGAACTGAGGATATTAAGCGACTAGAAATTTACGACCACTGGTGCCTTATGTTCATTTCAAAAGTAAGATGGTGACAGAATCTCGAATGAAAACATCAAAAATCGCTGTTGCATCGCCCGTCTTTCGACGCGCACACAACACCACCGGTTGCAGTGGTTTTGGCATGTTCTTCGTAAACCTGACCACGCCCTAAACAGCATTGTTCTGGCACCATCTCTATGCCTAGAGTGGCGTCGCCGACGAGGACAACCAGAAATCTGGCTGGATACCGTTTTCGGAGACAGAAACCAACTTGGCCTTCGCATGGTGTACGGCACTCGTCACTGGGTAGACCTCTGCAAGGACCCGGCTGCCAGTCACCCAGCATGGGCAGCCGCTGTCAGAGACATTTATGAAGCCAATCGTAGTAAAGTAAAGCCATTGACTTCGAGAAATAGAATTAGTCGAAGACCGCTTGAAGTGTGGCAGGGAAGTATTCGAGTTGGATAATATCGTCCACAAACTCCAGATACTCTGCTGGACTCCATTGAACACCACGGTAATTTACCAACGCCTTGTATAATCGATGGCATAACTGAACAGCACTGGCGAGAAAGGGTGACCTTGTTTCACTTTAGGAATCAGATTCTTCACCATACATTGGAACCTGTGCGCTAGTGGCTGCATAGTACGTCCCTTAAACATTCCCGGTATATTTAGTCAAAAGAATTACAGAAATCGATGGACCAGGCTAGTTGGTTGCTGGAACTTGCAACGGTGCTTTAGTACTCGATGCAGTGCGAAGGGGTGGTCTTCTGCAACAACACTCCCGTTTCTCAACAGACTGACCATCATGGCGACTTCTGTCTTACTTGGGCACTCAGTTCAGTTTAGTTCAGAAAACCATTAACCACAAACTGCGTGCAGTGTTTTTGGTGGCTATCTCTTAGAGGCAATCTGGGTAGGAAATGATGGAAAAGAAACACGAACATAAGAAGCATTAGAGGACTGTAAATATTAACATTAGGTCGATAAATAAAGTTTGAGGATATACGAGCGCCACTGATTGCGACACCGAGCCATTTCCTCCAACGCATCCAACCACTGAATCACTTAGACTTCACCCAGGAAGTCTAATTCACCCTACACGACCAAATCCATTGGTTAGGTTTTTTAATACCTTTCTTCCATGTAGTAAAATGACCACCTTTACACGTCTATCAAAGGCCAACTATCATCGTGGTTTTGGACATTAGGGCCACCTTCAACTCTGTCGATAGGACCGCGCTGTGGATTTGCCTGTAAAGGAATGCATTGTCTGAGAATTACGTTTCCATTCTGAAAGCTCTCTATCGACAGACCTCGGGCAGGGTACGCGTCTATGGACAAATATCCTAGTCTTCTGTTGATGCAGGTGGCGTTAGACAAGGATGCTCTATTTCCCTGTTCCTCTTCAACTTCGTTACGGACGATTTGTTTCAAAGAGCCTTTGGTGTTGCAAACGATAGTGTGGAACTTCTACCGGGCATCAATGTCGTTGACTTAGATTATGCTGACGACGTCTTGCTTGGAGACGACTCTCAAGTCGTCCAAGATGCATTTGGCCGTCGAATCCACCAAGCAGTGTGCACTTTATTCCACTAAAGCGCAAAATGCTTCGTCAAGATTGGCAAGGAAATCCCTTGCACCCTTCCTTTATGGGGGACGTTTAAAAAGTGTGCATTGCCACTGGTGGAGGTATCAGAGGCGAGACCTCGCTACACATCTCTAAGGCCAGTTCGGCTTTGCCAATATCAGGCACCTGCGACGGCGTCATGACATCAAGCTTCCCCTAAAAGGTAGAATCTATAGCGCCGCGGTTCACTCGGTACTACTTCAAGGATACGAAATATGGCCAGTTAGGAAATATCTGCGCCGGCTGATAGTATTCGACCACCGGTGTCTACGACCGATCGCACTGGTGTGGTGGCAGCATCACATCAGCAATGACGAAGTGCGAAGGAGAGTATTTGGAGTGAATTATTCACCACTCAGAGTAATTCTCTCTTCGTCAGCTACGGTGGCTAGGCCACGTCTTGCGGATGCTCGCCCAACGTTTGCCTCACCGCGTTCTATTCACTCTCGATTTACAGGAATGGGAACGGCGATGTGGCGGACAACCGATAACATCATCATCATCGTACAGCGTTAAACAGTAGGAGGAGCCCCAATGACCACCGCCTTTCTCACCATCTTGCACGTTCAATTAGAAAGTATGAATATACAAGATGAACAGGGAGTGGACCTACACGGGTGGGAAAAGGAAAGAATGCCCTAGCAGCCAACACACGGAATACACAATCTAATTGGACAAACGAACATCGATCAATCATTCTGATTCGATAGAAAGTGACAACACAATCGCCACTGTTCACGGTTCGCTGCCATATCCTTCAGTGTCTCCAGCCAACTGGTGGACGGGTCTTTTGGACCCCAACCACGAAGACGTGAAGCACCTACTTTTCCTAAGTCTGCTGTACATTTTCTCATTCCTCGCTGCCACGTCATCTGTTGACCTCCACGTGGTCTATTCCACTCCTAAGGAGGAACGGAGAACAGGACACAGTACGGTAGACGTGTGTTTGCCATACGTAACACGTGTCCCAACCAACGAGGTCTACTAAGCTGGATACGCTGTGACAGAACGTTCTCTGAATTAGTACCCAATACTCGCTTTCTGACCTTATCATTACTTACTCGGCTATTCCACCCAATCCTAGCGATACTACGTAAACATCGATGGTCGAAAACCTCAAAACGACAAATATCTTCAGCATGCAGACTCCAAGTTTCGCAACCATACAACAAAATTGAACGCACTGCAGCACAGTATACACGACCTTTCAACTTCAGTGAAATATCAGGTCGGCGCCACAAGTGCTTCAGTCCAGCGTACGCCGCTCCAGCCTTGGATATCCGCGTACCCACCTCTACTACTGTGCTCCCATCCGTCGTCAAGCAGCTACCGAGGTAGGTGAAGTGGTCGACAACTGACAGCACCTCCCCATCGAGCATCAAGCTCGGAATTGTTGACGTCTAGTCTTGTAACATCACCCTGCACTTTGAAGGTGCAAAGCGCATGCAAAATGGAGCTACAACTCTTGCGAGATTATCTAGTGCACGCTGAGCATGTTCCGTGCATTCGAACAAGCAGACAACGTTGTCCGCGTAATCTAGGTCACATAGTTTTTCACTATTTCCTGGTTCGACACCTACATCCTGAAGATTTTGCTGCGCACTGTCCATTATTTCGTCCATGACGAAGTTGAACAGGAATGGAGACAAAGGACATTCCTGTCGAACTCCACTGGTCGTTTCGAACCTACCGGATAGTTCACCGTAAACCCTAATGCGGCCAGAAGTGTGAGAATACAATGATCTCAGTAGGTTCACAAACTTCTGGGGCATACCTTTTCGATGAAGAACAGTGAAAAGCGATGTTCGATCAACTGAATCGAAGGCGTCTTTCAGGTCTAAGAAAAGCATTATTGCCGGTCGGCGGTGCGTGTGACGCGTTTCAAGTAGTCGGCGAAGAGTAAAAATCTGGTCGACAACCGATAACGTGAAGTTCAAACAATTTACTTCTAGTTTAGCTGCAGTGGGGCCCTGTCGCCTACTTTGGAGCAAGAATGACACGGAAAACAGTTGGTTAGAGACGCTGGCGGATATGGCCTGATACCGGAGTCAGTAGCGTCAATGCTGTGTTGGCTCTCCAACCTTCCCCCTGAAATATACAAAACCACAAAAGATGTGAAAAAACTAAGATACCGTGTGTGGAAAAACTTGCAACAGAAGATCTTTCCAACTTTTCTATCCTCTTTTTTTAACATTGTTTTCCTACTATGCCATGGTCTCTTTGGCACACTGTCTATATCGAATCCGTGTTATATATAAATATATTGTTCGTTGGGTTAGCAGTGACTCAGACACGAATAACTAGCAGAAATTACAGTTGTCATTTATTTGTAGACCCTTCAATGAAGAGTATCCATCCACACTCCAGACGATTCAAATTAGATCCTAGTGAGGTTATAATATCGACCGTTGACAAATAACCGGATGTCGCATCGACGCCACAGATGACTTAGGTTGGCAAATGTCAAACGAGCCTTCTGTGTATGCAAAAACACCTCATCCGATATCCGAAACGCATACCGAACATCGTTACGCAGTCCCTCAAGCTATTTAGAAAAGCTTGCAACTTACCTGGATTTTCACTCAGAAGAACTATGTCGTCCGCATATTCAGGATATGACAATTCCCCCTGGAAAAAGTTCAATGCCACTATTCTCACTTGGCAAAAGGGCGGTCTCTAGGACCATATCAATCACAAAGTTGAAGAGAAAGGAGAGAGGGGGCAATCCTGACGTACACGACATTTTGTGATGAACTCGTGTGAAAAATCATTGTAAGCGCGAATTCGGCTTCGGCTATTCCTGTACAGGGACTTTATGATGGAAATGAGAGAACTGTGAGGTCGACTGAGTCGAAGGCCACTCTAAGATCAAGAGAAACGCAGATAGTAGGCCTACGGAAGGTGTGCCTGTGTTCCAAAATGTGTCGAAGAGTGGAAATGTGATCAACACAACCTCTACCAGGTCTACACCCAGTTTGATTCTCGCGCAACCACTGTTCGCGAGCGCTAGATAAGCGGTGGAGAACAATACCAGCGAGCGGTTTAGATGAGATCCTATGCAGACTTATTCCCGTTTTTCTCAAGAGGGCCTGTCGCTTTTCTTATAAATCGGTACGATCACCAATTCACACCAACTCATTGGAATTTGATCCTTCTCCCATATCAAACGGAGGAGTTTTGTCAACTCCAGTAACAGTGCCGAGCCACCGTCTTCGAGAATAAACTAAGGCAACCCGTGCGGTCCGGAAGCCTTATGTCGTCTAAGGTCACGGAGGACCTCCGCTTCCGACGGGGGACTGGTATTTACAACTAGAGCTGCAACCATCGTGCCAATTAGCAAACATGTCGCGGGTAAGGGTCAATTAAACTTTCTCGAGATGCTCCGCCCAATGATTTAAACGACGCTCCTGAGTCTGAATCAGTGAACCGTTCGCCTTTCCGATTAGTTCGTGGACTGATACTTCTAATTAGACGGAAAAGGCTGCGGCTGTTGCCAATCGCCGCAACTTTTACCATCTTTCTGCACTTACCAATCCACCACTGCTCATGGTCGTTTCTCAGGCTTCGAATCAGCTGGCGTTTAAGGCATTTGGACAGTATTTCACCAAGTAGAAAAAGCCTCACTTGAGTGTTGCCTAATGTGTAAACATGACCACTCTTCAGAGGATTATCGTGAATTTCGCTCTATTGATGTGGGGGACAGGTGTCAGTACACGAGAGACCGGAGACTGTTTCAAGTGTCATAAAGGTAACCATGGAGTGCAAACCTATCCAGCCGAAAATTGCTGTGACGCTGATGACTGCAAACGAAATCGTAACCTACCGTTGCACATGACTGTCCGACAGGGCTTGGTAAATAAGGCAAACGTCACTGCTGCCAACGGAAGAGAAGAAACGATTCTTGGATTATTACCCGTGCGATTATTGAGCCCGGGTGGTGAAGAATTGAATTGACTTCCTGGATAATGGATTAAACGCCACTTTGATAAAAAACCAGACTGAAAAATACTTGAATACGCAGTTTATTTCTGCTCCCAGACCATTACCACTGTCAACAGCACACCAAATATCGCCGGCAGGTGAGTACAGTCCCAACTTCTTCAGATAAATCAGAGGTTACATATCTCGGAAGCTGTATGCCGCCGGGTGCGTCCCAGGTTAAAGACAAGGGAACAACGACTTCCGCGACGAACCGTGAATAAGGCTCACTCACCAAATAAGCAGTCGTGGACGATCAACAGCAGTGCTCAAGGATGAAATGGGACATTCGCTTGACTAGCGTTCACCACTCAAAAACGCCACATGAATCCGTTAACAGGCCTGCAATGTAGCGGGTGTGCCCCTACATCAAATGAGGCTATAGCTCTTTTCGTGTTCCACTTACCCGACAAGGTTTCCCAGAAGAGGCGAATGGAGTACACAACTGGCCACCGGCCAGTTTGGACCAACGCTGCTGCTTTGCAGGAAGTGTTTGACTGCACAAGGGATAGAGGTGTATTCTCAAATAAAAAGATGTACTCGGTGGACTGGGCGACCGAACAGTATAACAGCCCACAACGCATTCAACCACGAGATATATAATCACTCCAGTGACAGGCTGCCCTCTTACATACCCACACGACCGCTCTTTTAAACTGTACACAACAACTCATTTTCCTATTCCCTCGTTTATCACCACTTCCTTCTGACATCCACCTCCTTTTTCACACCTAGCGAAAGTTCCGGTTGTCCGTCCTAGCTCTAATGCCACCGTTGGGAATTCTAATTGCATTCCCTCTCACCCTTCCTCGACTAGCTTACGAGTCTCGCCGAACCCACTACCACCGGTTGACGCCTTCCTTCGTCCTCGACGCCTATTCACACTAGCCACGAACCATCATGCATACAGGATAACAGGCGGGTTTAGCTCGTACCTTGCATCAATGTGTGTTGCATTCAAGACTCCCGTTCCATCATCCGATTGATGTCCCCATCCAGCCCCCCTGTGAAGTCTCACTTACACCTTTCTGGAGACTTTCGGGATGCAGCCTCGTCTTGATAGTGTTGGCATTGTTCTCAGTGAAAAGGTCGAAGCGGTGCTGCTAGACTGGACCCCAGTCAGCAGTCGTTTGTGCACAGAGTATCAGTAGTTAGTGTAAAGTGAGCAGCCGCTGATCGCAGCCCAGATGCAACCAGAGATAATTTCTACCAAAAACTACACTGTATCCCGTAATCGGTAGAAAAAACGTAAGCATGACTGTGCAGACGAACGTGTATTTAGCAAAGCGTACGGCAAACGCGAGTGCAAGCACGTCAGCAGAGACGTAAGCAGGTAAGTACGCGGATCAGTCTTACACCAGTGAGAACGCAAGTCAAGCGTAAAACTAGGTCAGACCATGGAAGGTCGTAAGACACGTGAAAATATGTGATCGGTCAGTGCAGTTCGAGATGGAGCATGACTAACGTCAGTCCCGTAAGCGTGTGTACATGCATGTATCCATATGTGTGGGATGTGGATCAATGGTCCGCAGTGTGTACGTGTGAGGTTGTCTGACTGCTTAAACCGAACACCACCTCTCCCTTACCGAAACGCGAACTGCGTGGCGCACGGTGAGGTCGTGTTATTCTGGTAAACGTAGTATTTCCATCAATGGTAACAGTTATTGTAATCGTAATGGTAGTAGCGGCCGCAGCAGTTGTTGTAAGGGTAGTAGCAGGAACGGTAGACACTACTACTACTGTTACTACTAGTGACAGTAGTCCCAGTAGTTGGAGGAGCAGTAGCCACAGTAGTAGTAGATGAAACAGTAATTGTAATCACAGTGTAAACAATTGTATTAGTGCAGTAGCAGCAGTTGTCGTAGTAACAGTAATAGCACGCGTACGATGGAAAAGAACGATCTTCTGCGTAAAGCGAACCGGGATGATATTGTGATTTTGGCAAGGAAATGAGTACTAGAGCGGGTCGGCTGTTAGCGAACAAGATGCATTTAGGAGACCGTTTTGGACTAGATCCCTGTCGCTCGGAGAACGGGGGACGGTTTTGGCCGTTCTCTGAGCATCGCCTGTTCTTCGCCAGTACAAAATTCAGACGGTCTACCTGTCGACACGCAACGTGGTTACATAGCAATGATCCAAAAGTGGTAGGGCAGCATCCAATACTACCGATCGTACTGAAGCGCCCCTATTGACCCCAGCCGCACACTAGTTTGCATTAAGCTGTCCGTGTGCTTCGGTGAGCGTTAAAAACCCACGATGCACCCATGGTTAGATTTTGATAAGCTCTCAAATCCATCTCGCCTGTCCGTTTTCCAAAACGCGCTACCTGAAAAGCTAACCCCATCTGACAATATAAACTAGCACTGCTCGCTTATCAAGAATGCTTCGCACTCCCTATGCCTAGTAAGTTTTGGCCTGTCTCGTCGTGTTAAGACTCTGGATTTATTCTGAATCTCTGCGTCTTCTCGACTCACGCTAGTCGATCTCAGCTGGACGCAAGTATAACGAAACACGACTCGTAACAATACGTGCACTCAACGCGAGTCTTCGTAAGGACCGCGAAACCTGGCAATCGCAACGTGCTGTCGTAATGGAAAATTCCCGGTATGTATATGGACAAAGCGCTTTCTGTGCCACGCATACATTCGTCGATGTCTGGAACGTCGATAACAGAACAGGCTGGTAAACGAGTTGATCTACAAGGGATCCCGTTTGGAGACAGTGCGGGATGAGAAGTAACTCCGCTCATCGGCTGTGGCATCCCTGATGTCCACTGGTCGTTGAATCAGCAAATCGATGCCCGGAAATAACCATACTCAACAAAAACCGTATTAAGTTGAGTAATACTTGAACCATCTGCAAGGGGCACTGAACAGGTTTCGTCAGCAAATTTTTTGTCTGATGCGAGTTTTTTTCTCATAGACAAGGTCCGCTGCATGTAAAACATGGAGTTTAACGACGTTCCGAAAACAGATAGTTTTTTTATGGAAGACCACAAAGCTTTATTCACCATTTGATTCCGGACGGTGTTTCGAAGTACATGCCCTTGGAGAATACGTCCGACTGACCTCCCAAACAATTATATTGGCTCCGAAGCGACTATTCATCTTGAGAAGAGAGTCTGAATGAGCCCCCGAACTACGTAAAAGGCACGAGAGTTCTACGAAGAAAAGTAGGAAAGATCTGTCGCTTAGAGGTCGAGTAGGAAGTAGAAGACCATGACTGATTTAGCAAAATGTGATAATCTGGCGAGTGAATTTGCTGGACAATTCAAAGATTTTTTATCAGCGGCGCGATGAAATTCAGCTCGTCATACCTAAGAACCGCCTTTACAATGATTCATTCCAGATGACATGTTATCCAGAAGAATTTTCTATGACAATCCGATAAGTTTTTTGTTCCCTGTACGCCTAAACCACCGGTTTTCACACAGACTGTTATCTGTCCCTCCAGTGATTATGCATGTCCAATCAATGTCACTCACTTACTGATGTTCCATGACCATCTCAGTACTATTATCCAAGCGCATGGTCGGCCAGTTTTGTTGGTCTTCTTACATTGCCTCGTACCAACCTATGATTTCCAACCCCTCATCGTTAGCACATCCTCAAGTCCCGCTGTGTCCTCCCATTCACTGATCAATTAGTTTTTACGCAGACTGTTTACCCACCCTCGTCTTCATTCCCGTGTCCATGCCTGTCTAATCAAACTTACTCATTTATTCACCCGTTCCTACGACAATCTGATTGGATCTATCCACCCTTACTCATCCGTGCTTGACTCGTTTTTGGGCCTTATCTTATCGTGTTGCTTACCAAAGCACTTTTTGCACGCCGTCTTCATTGTTGTTTGATGTCCTTGCATTCGTAAACATGACTCATACCCTCTGTGCCGTCCGTTTAATAACCCTCCATGTTGTTTAACTGTCTGGCACACCCTTGATCTTTCATTCTCCCCTCATCCTGTCCCATGACTTGAATTACCGCTTCAAACTGTTACGGCCCATGGATCGGCGGTCTAACATAAATGCCTGTCTCATTTGTTTATTATTGACTTCGCTCTTGACCCAGCCTGTGTGCGCTCGTTACTCACTTAACGGGTGACTTGACCTTCGGTGACTGAGTTGCGCACTGTGGTCGGATTCCTCACATGTTGAGGTATGTATAAATTCATGCTCGAATGATTCTCCTGTAGTACACATAGTAAAGCGAGTTTGTGTTCCCCGGCTCGGGATTCGGGGTTCGTTTCCCTGCGAGCCACTCAATAAGTGGACGACAATCCGGTATGACCTACCTTTCTTCTCGTTGGCCGAAGTGAAATTGATCATCAACCAATGTCGGGCGTGCGCAGAAATCAAACCAAAATCCTAACCACCAGAATCAGGAAGACCGATTAAGGCTATCAAGTTATTTGAGACCAAGCATCGACTTCAAAGGGCCCTGCAGTTATTCACTCGAAATCGGTGACAGAAGTATTCTCGTTTTTCGATCGTTTTTGCATGCCCTGATATGACGGTGACAACGGTCGTCAACTGCTCGTCAGCTGTTTTTGTTTAGTATGTTTTCTCATGTCCATTTTGGTCGCGTGTACATTTCCTCTACAATAAGCGCATTCCCTTCAACCGAACTACTACGTCCAACCCTCAAGGAGACTCCGGCATACAGTACGAATGACCAGTACGACGTAAACCAAGATCCAACATATGCTCCGGCTCGAACAGAATGGACGCTTAAAAACTCGTTGCAACAACAGCAGCGAACACGGCCGTTGCGATGAGACTGCACCTTGACGTGGTTTGATGGCTTCAGAGTCTCAGCGACCCAGTGAGCTATACAGTTTGGCTTATCTCAAGCTGAAGATTCAGTCATACCTGGAAGATCAATGGGAAGAAAAGTAACGAAGCAGTCTCCTGATCCTTCAGTTTAGAGAGTGATTTGAGCTGCCAACTCAGTCGGTGAAATCAGGGGAAGAATAACAGATCCAAGCAGATGGGTTTCTACTCAGCCGCCCCGCTGCCTTGTGGATAGGTTCTCGTTAGAACCAAAGGCTTCGGTTGAGAACCCTAATCATTCTCTTGTTTAGTGGATGAAAAGTCTAGCAGTACTCGTCCAACATCTCCCACGAGCTGCACGAACACAAAGATTCCCATACTGCATCGGTCGTCGCGCAAGATAATCAGGACCGCGCTGTCCATTGCATCGAGTGGGATGGGAAGTAATAAATGGGCTATTTCTCGAAGTTACCTCTCCTATTCAACGTTTGTCTTCTGTCCCCAACCACCTCTCTCTGCCCCTTCTACCTACCCATAATACTCCCACGGCTAACAAGCCTGATGTTCGCAACGGTTTATTGTCAAATAGCGTCGTGAATAATCCTCAATCTCATAACTCACATTTTCACAAGCCTCGTCGGCCTCTGAATATTCCCTCCTTTAACGTGCGTACATTCATGCAGGCTGGTCAGTAGGCATGCCTAGCGCTCACAATGGACTCTGCCAATTTGTGTCTGCTGTGTCGGTGAAACGCGTGTCCAAGATTCGAATAGTGTAATTCAACTAACTGCCTGTGGTATCTCACCAAGGTATTTTCTGTACACCTCAGAAGACGCAGAAGTTAGAGCTGCGGGTCAACATGGTGTAATAATAGTCTAGGCTAACAAAGCTGTAGCTGCCTAGTAAGACTGGATCCCGTTTAATAGTCGTTTTGTGTTGTAAGACTCCCGGGGTCAGTTGGCGTTCAAAAGGATAGTTCTGCTAGACGCAGTTTGTTTGTGATCTTGGCATACGCTTCAACAGACGGCAACTCTGACACGCAGAAAGATGAATTCTATGATGAACTCTCCACTCTTGTTTGCAGGAGCAAAGGTTCTGACATTGTAGTGCTAGCTGGTGATTTTGATGCACAAGCTTGATAAGGGGGGTACTGTGTTTTGCCCGCTCAGCGCATAGATGATGGGAATAGGCTATCCCAGTTTTGTGCAGACACTCGGTTGTTTTTGTCCTGAACGAATTTCCAAACCGGCTCGCGTCGTGCGGTGACCGAGTGCTCTAACTCCACAGGTATTCTGAGCTAGATCGATCATACTGCAATAAACTACCGGTGGCGCAGTTCTGTTTAGAACCGCAGATCCTGAGAGTCCGCGCGAAACGATAAACGACAGAAATGGGGAGCTTGGTCCTGGCAAACCGCAATCGCTCGACCGCCAGGCCGAATGCGTCAAAGAACAGTTTGGCAGATAGCGCGCTAATTTAGTTAAACCGACGTCAACAACAGCGGTTCCTTGAGGAGTATCACTTGAGCCCCAATCGGAAGTGGAGATGAAGTCAGTTATTCGATTACTAAAGCGTGGAAAAGTGGTCGGTCTCGACGAACTTTCTCCAATTCCTTTCAACGTGGGTGGTGATGCGTCGATAAAATCAATTACCACCTTGATCCGTGACATTTGGAATGAGAAGCGTATTTCGTTATCATGGAGCAGCGAGTCCTTGATTGTACCCATCTTCGAGAAGGGAATACGCAATGATTGTAATATTCATCGTGGAATCAGTTTAATTCCGATAGTCACCAAAGTATTAACTTGATTTTGCTGCATCGCCTGACACCGGCTCGCTAGAGGAATGCCCGCGAACAGCAGGCCGGATTCCGCCCAGGTCGGGGATGCATCGACCAAATTTTGCACTTCGCCGATTACTTGAAACGCGTCTCACACCTCGTCGACCGACAAAAATGATTTTCCTTGACTTGAAAGGCGCCTTCGATTCAGTTGATCGAACGCTGTTCAGTGCTTTTCACCGAAAAGATATGCCGCGGAAGTTCGTGAATCTACTGAGATCATTGTACTCTCATACTTCTGACCGCATAGGGGTTTATGGTAAACTATCCAGTCCATTCGAAACGACCAGTGGTGTTCGAGAAGGGTGTCCCATTTTTCCATTCCTGTCCAACTTTGTTATGGACGAGATGATGGAGAATGCGTTGTGAAATCTTCAGGGTGTTGACGTCGAGCTAGAAGACAGTGAAACGCTATGTGACCTAGATTACGCTGACGACGTTGTTTGCTTGTTCGAATGCATGAAACGTGGGCAACATGTATTGGATAGACTGACAAGAGCTATGGCTCCATTCGACATGCGCTTTACACCTTCAAAGTGTAAATTGATATTGAGAGATTGGACGTCAACAGTTCCGAGCTTGATGCTCGAATGTAGGTAGGTGCTGACAGTTGTCGACCGCTTCAGTTACCTCGGAAGCAGCGTGACAACGGATGGGAGTTCGGTAGTAGAGGTGAGCACGCGTATATTGGGGGCTTGGGTGACGTACGCTGGACTGAAGCACCTGTGGCGTCGACCTGATATTTCACTGAAGTTGAAAGTTTGTGCGTACTATGCCGCGGTGCGACCACTTCTGTTGCTTGGTTGTGAGACATGGAGTATGCATGCAGATGTTCGTCGTATTGAGGTTTTTGTCTATCGACGTTTGCGTAGTATCAGCGTATCCACCCTCGTAAATTCTATGGTTGGGGTACTTGTTGCGTAAGGCAGACACACGTATGCCGTGCCGTGGAAGAAACTACGTGTAGGTCAACAGATGACTTGGCAACTAGGAATGAGAAAATTCAGCGAACTTAAGAAAAGCAGGTGGCTCACGTCTTCGTGGTTGAGGTCCAAAAGACCCCTCAACCAGTTGACTGGAGATACTGAAGGATAAGGCAGCGAACCGTGAGCAGTGGCAATTGTGTTGTCACTTCCTGTCAAATCAGAATGATTGATCAATGTGCGTTTGCACAGTTAGACTGTGTATTCCATGTGTTGGTTACTAGGGCGTTTTTTCCTTTTCCCATCCCTGTAGGTACACTCCCTGCCTACCTTGTACATGCATTCTTTTATTCCTACGTGCAACATGGTGAGAAAGGCAGGAGACAGTGGGGCTTGCCCTGATGTTTAACGCTGTACGATGATGAGTGAGGTTGGTCTTACAACCTCGGAAGAGAAGTCTGGTCACGATTACTTGCCTTCTTGTACCAATTCCACGTTAATACGTTTCATCCAACCACTCACGTCACACTAAACCCAGGAAAATATCACCCGCCCTTGTTTACGTTTTCTAGTCGCTCTTATTCTTCCCCTTTCAGTCATTTTACCGTTGTTTTGATATGAATGAGGCCTAGATCTTGTGCGCGATTTTCCATTTCGCGAGAAACTTCACATTGGCTATAACAATTGTCTCAAGCGTCATACCTTAATGAGCTTTGGTGTGACAAGGTCTTTTTCGTAAACCTAATACGCCAATGAAATGTGCGGACGGCAATCCTCAGGTGGACCTCAACATGCATGGGCAATTGCATGTCTGAATAGGCCACAAACTCAAACCTCTATACTGAACCGACACGCATTAGGTTGTGTACCACATAGCAATGTTGCGTGCACTTTCATTAGCGGAACAGTCATGTGACCTTTTGCGACCAACGTTGATATCGTAGCCACACTGATGGTACCGAGGGAATGTGTCTGGCTCACGATACAAATGCACGGTGATAACTAGCCAGCCCTATAATCGATCAGTCCCTCACTACGCTCCGGATGGGTGCTCCGGTTACTTAATTAACTTCCCCAATGTCCCGGCTAGAGTCAAATATCTCAGTGGAAAGATCACGCCTATATGAACATGTCTATGAGCACTATATCTTGTTTCCCGCGGCCTTTGGCGAAAAAATCGCAACTGCCTCCGTAATGGAAGTGCTCGCAACACTGCTACGTGGTACACGAAACCTCATGTGCCGCATCGGGCCAGCACAGACGTTTGAGCTTGAGTGCGAAATCAAGACATCCAGAAGTGGTAACGTATCTAAAACATCGTCATACTAGTGTTTAGGAAATCATCAAAGTATGCTCATTATGGCATTTTCGTATGGGTATAAAGAATCCATCAAAGCCATTCATCTACAGTTTAAATCCAGCAAACACAGAAGGCAGAAAAACTTTCCCATCGGGAATCTTGCTCACCGCAAATGGTGACCCTCCGGGGAAAAAGTCCCCATCAACGTCCATTTGTTCACCCATTCCGCTGGTAAAGACTGAATGAAAGCCGCCATCAAGGTTGAACATTGAGGTTGGGTCGTCCGTTCCGAAAAACATTCGGAACGTTTCGCGTGGATCACCATGAAAAGTGTAAGTGAAGCCAGGACCACCACCTTCACTAGATGTTGCTCCTCCTTTAAGTCCCTCTTCTCCGAATTTATCATAAATCTCTCGCTTTTTGGGATCAGAAAGAATCTGGAAAACATAAAGGGATAAAAACAAACACGTACTTCATAAGCCTCGGCAATTTCCTTGAATTTTTCTGCAGCATTCGGAGATTTGTTTTTATCTGGGTGGTATCGCAGGGCCATTTTTCTGTAAGCCTTCTTGATTTCATCAAGGTCGGCTCCCTTGTTAATGCCCAAAACCTTGTAGAAATCCCGACCCATTGCTCAACAAAACCACCAGGGAAGTAGCGCTGAAACACCGAAATTACCGCCTCGGTTCAGTTCAGTTCAGTTCGGTTCAGTTCAGTTCAGTTCAGTTTGCACAGGACTTGGTGTGGCTAGAGCCAATCGTGTGTCCAGATAGTTGTGTTGTCGGTGCGATTCCGTAGCTCCCAACACTGCGTGATTTTCTTTTTCTGAAAGGCATAAATTTTGTGCAGTATCAGCGCTGGCAGAGTAAGGTGGAAACAATAAGTAAATTGCATCTGACCCTAAAAGTTGCTTAGCATAACTCGGGGTATATCGCCACCCAACATAGGTCTAGTGCTTTCTTAAAGGCCTTCACTGTTGTGGTATTTATGACCTCTTCCGGGAGCTTATTCCAATAGGGTACCACTCTATTTGAGAAGTACTTCGCCCTAATTTGGAGCCTCGAATGTTTCCTTTGTAATCTAAGGCTATGCCCCCTTGTGCCTCTCTCGGGGATCAGAGAAAAAAGGTCTTCTCGACTTATTCCTGACAGTCCTTTCATTACCTTGAAGGTTTCTATCAAATCCCCGCGAATGCGCCGTCTTTCCATCGAGAACAGGTCTAGGGCACGGAGACGCTCTGTGTAGTTAAACCCCCTTTGTTCAGCCACCATTCTAGTGGCTAGCCCTTGCACTTTCTCCAGACAGTCGATATCTTTCTGGTAGTACGGTGCCCAGGCCTGCACGCAGTACTCCATATGCGGCCTAACTATGGCCTGATATATCGGAACGAATATCTCCGGATCTCTACACGACATAATGGATCTAACTCGAAAGAGTTCCCTCCTGGCCGTATTGGCTGCTGAGGTGCACTGCTTTGACGGCTTAAAGCTGTTGTCCATTATAACGCCCAAGTCTTTGACCTGCGAGACCACTTGCAACGAACCCACACTATTCTCACTAGCCCCTGTATTTGTGATCAAGCATTGACACTTGGTGAGGTTTAGTGGAAGGTCCCATTTGCGTGCCCAGTTTTGTACTGCTAACACGTCAAGTTCTATATCTACTCCAGCTATCTTGACGTCATCGGCAAACATAAAGGTGGGGTTTGTAAGCCCACGTGCTAGGTCGTTGATGAAGATGAGGAAGAGCAGAGGGCCGAGCACCGAGCCCTGTGGCACCCCACTCGTTACACCTTCCGGTTTTGAAACATGGTTCCCCACCTTAACACTAAAGGTTCGCCCTGCTAAGAAACTACTTATCCATTGTCTGGCCTTTCCAACAATTCCCATGGACTGCAGTTTGACGTCCAGAAATCTGTGGTTCACGGAATCAAATGCCTTGCTGAAGTCCAAGTAACAGACCGCAATCGATTGCCCTTCGTCCAGACGCTTGGTTACCTCATCGAGGAACAGCAGGAGATTCGTCAGACAGGATCGCCCTGCCACAAACCCATGCTGAGCATTTGATATGAGGTTGTGTTGAACCAAATGCCTAGAGATCTGCTTCCTGACTATTCGCTCCAGGCACTTACACAGTACCGAAGTCAAGCTAACCGGCCGGTAATTTTCCGCCTTTTGCCGGGGCCCACTCTTGTATATGCCTACCACTGTTGCTCTCCTCCAGTCTCCCGGCACAGTTCCCTCTCTAGGTGACGTTTCATACAGCTTCGTCACCGGAGCCTTCAGGACCTCGGCCAGAGGCTGAACGATTGCTGGATGAATCCCGTCTGGACCTGCTGCTTTGTTCCTATTCAAAGTTTGCAACTCCGCGTACACTTCTTCTTCTCCTACAGTAAGTTCGGGTATTGGAGGCGCCTGTGGGCCCTCCATTCTTTCCTCCAAACTATTTTCTGGTCGATATATGCTCTTGAAGAATTCCAAGAGCGTGTCAGCCTTGTCTTCGTCGTTTAGAGCTAGTCGCCCCTGTGCTCCTTCCAAAGTTGCTACGCTCTCTCTCATACGTTTGTGAGATTGCACGTAGGCGTAGAATCGCTTTGGGTTTGTGCGGACCGACGCCGCTAACCGACGCTCGAAAGCATATTTCTCCACTCTTTGGATCTCTTGAGCCCTGTTCCTAGCCATCTTATAGCTATTCCATGCCCCCTGAGTTCTGTACAGCTTGTACGCCGCCCATCGTTGCCTACGAATAACTATGGCCTTGCGGACCTTCGACTTCCACCATGGGGGTAGACTTCTGCTGCTTGCCACCATCAGGGGTGCGAACTCATCTGTAAGTTCGAGTAGCCCCATCTTGATGGTCTCCCAACGTTCCTCTACGGAGGCATTTGTGTGTCTCGGTGTCCACTGAATTTCCTCCGCCGCCTTCTTCAGTTCACCTATGTTGATTCTCCCATAGCGCCGACGTAACACGATTTCCTTCGGCGCCTTGCTTAGTCTTAGTGTGACCCTTAGTTCAGTTCAGTTCAGTTCAGTTCAGTTCAGTTCAGTTCAGTTCAGTTCAGTTTGCACAGGACTTGGTGTGGCTAGAGCCAATCGTGTGTCCAGATAGTTGTGTTGTCGGTGCGATTCCGTAGCTCCCAACACTGCGTGATTTTCTTTTTCTGAAAGGCATAAATTTTGTGCAGTATCAGCGCTGGCAGAGTAAGGTGGAAACAATAAGTAAATTGCATCTGACCCTAAAAGTTGCTTAGCATAACTCGGGGTATATCGCCACCCAACATAGGTCTAGTGCTTTCTTAAAGGCCTTCACTGTTGTGGTATTTATGACCTCTTCCGGGAGCTTATTCCAATAGGGTACCACTCTATTTGAGAAGTACTTCGCCCTAATTTGGAGCCTCGAATGTTTCCTTTGTAATCTAAGGCTATGCCCCCTTGTGCCTCTCTCGGGGATCAGAGAAAAAAGGTCTTCTCGACTTATTCCTGACAGTCCTTTCATTACCTTGAAGGTTTCTATCAAATCCCCGCGAATGCGCCGTCTTTCCATCGAGAACAGGTCTAGGGCACGGAGACGCTCTGTGTAGTTAAACCCCCTTTGTTCAGCCACCATTCTAGTGGCTAGCCCTTGCACTTTCTCCAGACAGTCGATATCTTTCTGGTAGTACGGTGCCCAGGCCTGCACGCAGTACTCCATATGCGGCCTAACTATGGCCTGATATATCGGAACGAATATCTCCGGATCTCTACACGACATAATGGATCTAACTCGAAAGAGTTCCCTCCTGGCCGTATTGGCTGCTGAGGTGCACTGCTTTGACGGCTTAAAGCTGTTGTCCATTATAACGCCCAAGTCTTTGACCTGCGAGACCACTTGCAACGAACCCACACTATTCTCACTAGCCCCTGTATTTGTGATCAAGCATTGACACTTGGTGAGGTTTAGTGGAAGGTCCCATTTGCGTGCCCAGTTTTGTACTGCTAACACGTCAAGTTCTATATCTACTCCAGCTATCTTGACGTCATCGGCAAACATAAAGGTGGGGTTTGTAAGCCCACGTGCTAGGTCGTTGATGAAGATGAGGAAGAGCAGAGGGCCGAGCACCGAGCCCTGTGGCACCCCACTCGTTACACCTTCCGGTTTTGAAACATGGTTCCCCACCTTAACACTAAAGGTTCGCCCTGCTAAGAAACTACTTATCCATTGTCTGGCCTTTCCAACAATTCCCATGGACTGCAGTTTGACGTCCAGAAATCTGTGGTTCACGGAATCAAATGCCTTGCTGAAGTCCAAGTAACAGACCGCAATCGATTGCCCTTCGTCCAGACGCTTGGTTACCTCATCGAGGAACAGCAGGAGATTCGTCAGACAGGATCGCCCTGCCACAAACCCATGCTGAGCATTTGATATGAGTTTGTGTTGAACCAAATGCCTAGAGATCTGCTTCCTGACTATTCGCTCCAGGCACTTACACAGTACCGAAGTCAAGCTAACCGGCCGGTAATTTTCCGCCTTTTGCCGGGGCCCACTCTTGTATATGCCTACCACTGTTGCTCTCCTCCAGTCTCCCGGCACAGTTCCCTCTCTAGGTGACGTTTCATACAGCTTCGTCACCGGAGCCTTCAGGACCTCGGCCAGAGGCTGAACGATTGCTGGATGAATCCCGTCTGGACCTGCTGCTTTGTTCCTATTCAAAGTTTGCAACTCCGCGTACACTTCTTCTTCTCCTACAGTAAGTTCGGGTATTGGAGGCGCCTGTGGGCCCTCCATTCTTTCCTCCAAACTATTTTCTGGTCGATATATGCTCTTGAAGAATTCCAAGAGCGTGTCAGCCTTGTCTTCGTCGTTTAGAGCTAGTCGCCCCTGTGCTCCTTCCAAAGTTGCTACGCTCTCTCTCATACGTTTGTGAGATTGCACGTAGGCGTAGAATCGCTTTGGGTTTGTGCGGACCGACGCCGCTAACCGACGCTCGAAAGCATATTTCTCCACTCTTTGGATCTCTTGAGCCCTGTTCCTAGCCATCTTATAGCTATTCCATGCCCCCTGAGTTCTGTACAGCTTGTACGCCGCCCATCGTTGCCTACGAATAACTATGGCCTTGCGGACCTTCGACTTCCACCATGGGGGTAGACTTCTGCTGCTTGCCACCATCAGGGGTGCGAACTCATCTGTAAGTTCGAGTAGCCCCATCTTGATGGTCTCCCAACGTTCCTCTACGGAGGCATTTGTGTGTCTCGGTGTCCACTGAATTTCCTCCGCCGCCTTCTTCAGTTCACCTATGTTGATTCTCCCATAGCGCCGACGTAACACGATTTCCTTCGGCGCCTTGCTTAGTCTTAGTGTGACCCTTAGTTCAGTTCAGTTCAGTTCAGTTCAGTTCAGTTCAGTTCAGTTCAGTTCAGTTCAGTTCAGTTTGCACAGGACTTGGTGTGGCTAGAGCCAATCGTGTGTCCAGATAGTTGTGTTGTCGGTGCGATTCCGTAGCTCCCAACACTGCGTGATTTTCTTTTTCTGAAAGGCATAAATTTTGTGCAGTATCAGCGCTGGCAGAGTAAGGTGGAAACAATAAGTAAATTGCATCTGACCCTAAAAGTTGCTTAGCATAACTCGGGGTATATCGCCACCCAACATAGGTCTAGTGCTTTCTTAAAGGCCTTCACTGTTGTGGTATTTATGACCTCTTCCGGGAGCTTATTCCAATAGGGTACCACTCTATTTGAGAAGTACTTCGCCCTAATTTGGAGCCTCGAATGTTTCCTTTGTAATCTAAGGCTATGCCCCCTTGTGCCTCTCTCGGGGATCAGAGAAAAAAGGTCTTCTCGACTTATTCCTGACAGTCCTTTCATTACCTTGAAGGTTTCTATCAAATCCCCGCGAATGCGCCGTCTTTCCATCGAGAACAGGTCTAGGGCACGGAGACGCTCTGTGTAGTTAAACCCCCTTTGTTCAGCCACCATTCTAGTGGCTAGCCCTTGCACTTTCTCCAGACAGTCGATATCTTTCTGGTAGTACGGTGCCCAGGCCTGCACGCAGTACTCCATATGCGGCCTAACTATGGCCTGATATATCGGAACGAATATCTCCGGATCTCTACACGACATAATGGATCTAACTCGAAAGAGTTCCCTCCTGGCCGTATTGGCTGCTGAGGTGCACTGCTTTGACGGCTTAAAGCTGTTGTCCATTATAACGCCCAAGTCTTTGACCTGCGAGACCACTTGCAACGAACCCACACTATTCTCACTAGCCCCTGTATTTGTGATCAAGCATTGACACTTGGTGAGGTTTAGTGGAAGGTCCCATTTGCGTGCCCAGTTTTGTACTGCTAACACGTCAAGTTCTATATCTACTCCAGCTATCTTGACGTCATCGGCAAACATAAAGGTGGGGTTTGTAAGCCCACGTGCTAGGTCGTTGATGAAGATGAGGAAGAGCAGAGGGCCGAGCACCGAGCCCTGTGGCACCCCACTCGTTACACCTTCCGGTTTTGAAACATGGTTCCCCACCTTAACACTAAAGGTTCGCCCTGCTAAGAAACTACTTATCCATTGTCTGGCCTTTCCAACAATTCCCATGGACTGCAGTTTGACGTCCAGAAATCTGTGGTTCACGGAATCAAATGCCTTGCTGAAGTCCAAGTAACAGACCGCAATCGATTGCCCTTCGTCCAGACGCTTGGTTACCTCATCGAGGAACAGCAGGAGATTCGTCAGACAGGATCGCCCTGCCACAAACCCATGCTGAGCATTTGATATGAGGTTGTGTTGAACCAAATGCCTAGAGATCTGCTTCCTGACTATTCGCTCCAGGCACTTACACAGTACCGAAGTCAAGCTAACCGGCCGGTAATTTTCCGCCTTTTGCCGGGGCCCACTCTTGTATATGCCTACCACTGTTGCTCTCCTCCAGTCTCCCGGCACAGTTCCCTCTCTAGGTGACGTTTCATACAGCTTCGTCACCGGAGCCTTCAGGACCTCGGCCAGAGGCTGAACGATTGCTGGATGAATCCCGTCTGGACCTGCTGCTTTGTTCCTATTCAAAGTTTGCAACTCCGCGTACACTTCTTCTTCTCCTACAGTAAGTTCGGGTATTGGAGGCGCCTGTGGGCCCTCCATTCTTTCCTCCAAACTATTTTCTGGTCGATATATGCTCTTGAAGAATTCCAAGAGCGTGTCAGCCTTGTCTTCGTCGTTTAGAGCTAGTCGCCCCTGTGCTCCTTCCAAAGTTGCTACGCTCTCTCTCATACGTTTGTGAGATTGCACGTAGGCGTAGAATCGCTTTGGGTTTGTGCGGACCGACGCCGCTAACCGACGCTCGAAAGCATATTTCTCCACTCTTTGGATCTCTTGAGCCCTGTTCCTAGCCATCTTATAGCTATTCCATGCCCCCTGAGTTCTGTACAGCTTGTACGCCGCCCATCGTTGCCTACGAATAACTATGGCCTTGCGGACCTTCGACTTCCACCATGGGGGTAGACTTCTGCTGCTTGCCACCATCAGGGGTGCGAACTCATCTGTAAGTTCGAGTAGCCCCATCTTGATGGTCTCCCAACGTTCCTCTACGGAGGCATTTGTGTGTCTCGGTGTCCACTGAATTTCCTCCGCCGCCTTCTTCAGTTCACCTATGTTGATTCTCCCATAGCGCCGACGTAACACGATTTCCTTCGGCGCCTTGCTTAGTCTTAGTGTGACCCTTAGTTCAGTTCAGTTCAGTTCAGTTCAGTTCAGTTCAGTTCAGTTCAGTTCAGTTCAGTTTGCACAGGACTTGGTGTGGCTAGAGCCAATCGTGTGTCCAGATAGTTGTGTTGTCGGTGCGTTTCCGTAGCTCCCAACACTGCGTGATTTTCTTTTTCTGAAAGGCATAAATTTTGTGCAGTATCAGCGCTGGCAGAGTAAGGTGGAAACAATAAGTAAATTGCATCTGGCCCAAAAAGCTGCTTAACATAACTCGGGGTATACTGCCACCCAACATAGGTCTACTGCCTTCTTAAAAGCCTTCACGGTTGTGGTATTTATGACCTCTTCCGGGAGCTCTATTTGAGAAGTACTTCGCCTTAATTTGGAGCCTCGAATGTTTCCTTTGTAATCTAAGGCTATGCCCCCTTGTGCCTCTCTCGGGGATCAGAGAAAAAAGGTCTTCTCGACTTATTCCTGACAGTCCTTTCATTACCTTGAAGGTTTCTATCAAATCCCCGCGAATGCGCCGTCTTTCCATCGAGAACAGGTCTAGGGCACGGAGACGCTCTGTGTAGTTAAACCCCCTTTGTTCAGCCACCATTCTAGTGGCTAGCCCTTGCACTTTCTCCAGACAGTCGATATCTTTCTGGTAGTACGGTGCCCAGGCCTGTACGCAATACTCCATATGCGGCCTAACTATGGCCTGATATATCGGAACGAAAATCTCCGGATATCTACGCGACATAATGGATCTAACTCGGAAGAGTTCCCTCCTGGCCATATTGGCTGCTGCGGTGCACTGATTCGACGACTTTAAACTGTTGTCTATTTTAACGCCCAGGTCTTTGACATGAGAGATCACTTACAGCGATCCCACTCCATTCCCACCACTCCCTGTATTTGTGATCAAGCATTGACACTTGGTGAGGTTTAGCGGAGGATCCCATTTGCGTGACCAGTTTGGTACTTTTTGTGCCTGGTTAGGTTCTCGCACACTACGCGGACAACCGATCAATATTCCTCTCATGAATGGACATACTCCAAATTTGCCTTGATCTTTAACCATGCTTTAGCGCCAGCAGTATTGACCTATCGATTTTGCAGTGTACTGATTGGTCTTCCTCTGCTGCGCGTGACGGCACAAGTAGTTTAGTTCTTTATGCCAACTCACTTGCTTGTTTGCCGCTTAGTCACCGGCTACGGCCGGGTTTTGTGTTTACAGTAGCATAAATAAATGCAACGCCATCATTACGTGTTCTGCTACCGGTTGTGGACACAACAGTACTGCTAGCACGTCAAGTTCTATATCGACTCCATCTGTCTCAACGTCATCGGCAAACCCAAAGATGGGGTTTTTAAGCTCACTTGCTAGGTGATTGATGAAGATGAGGAAGAGCAGAGGGCCGAACACCGAGCCCTGTGGCACCCCACTCGTTACACCTTCCGGTTTTGAAACATGGTTCCCCACCTTAACACTAAAGGTTCGCCCTGCTAAGAAACTACTTATCCATTGTCTTGTCTTACCAACAATCTCCATAGACTGCGGTTTGACATCTAGAAATCCGTGGTTCACGGGATCAAACGCCTTGCTGAAGTCCAAGCAGCAGACCGCAATCGGCTGCCCTTCGTCCAGACGCTTGGTCACCTCATCGAGGAACGGCAGGAGATTGGTGAGACAGGATCGTCCTGCCACAAACCCATGCTGAGCATTTGATATGAGGTTGTGTTGAACCAAATGCCTAGAGATCTGTTTCCTGACTATTCGCTCCATGGACTTACACAGTACTGAAGTAAAGCTAACTGGCCGGTAATTTTCGGCCTTTTGCCGGGGTCCGCTGTAGTAAATTCCTACAACTGTTGCCCTCACTCATTCTCCCGGCACAACTCCCTCTCTAAGTGACGCTCCATACAGCTTCGTCACCGGAGCCTTCAGGACCTCGTCCAGAGGCTGAACGATTGTTGGATGAATCCCATTTTGTCCTGCTGCTTTATTTCCATTCAGGGTTTTCTACCCCTCGCACATTTCTTCTCCTACAGCAAGTTCGGGTATTGGAGGCACCTGTGGGCCGTCCATTCTTTCCTCTCAATTATTTTCTGGCCGACATGTGCTCTTGAAGAATTCCAAGAGCATGTCAGCCTTGTCCTCGTCGTTTAGAGCTGTTTGTCCCTAGGCTTCTTCTAAAGTTGCTACTCTTTCTCTTGTACGTTTGTAGGATTGCACGTATCAGATCACAGAACATGGAGGCTTGAGCCAAATTTACATCCATTTTCTTGCACCCGAAGCTCCAGAGGTCCTCGTGTGCTGCAGCAGAGAAACAAAGCCGCATTCGTTCCGGTGGCCACGGCAGTGTGGAAGGTTTCTTGTTGTCTGACGGTCCAGTTTCTCTTCTCAAAATAAAGGGAGCCCCGGTAGAATCAGGTCAAGTCAGGCGAGGTTGCACACAAAAGATAGTGGCCGGGGCCACTAGAGCGTCCGGAATTCTTTCAGCGATATGCACAGAGATCGGCACCCACTACTGCGACTTTGTTAGTACCTTCCAGTTTTGTTGCGTGAATGGATTTGTTCCTGCAGATGGCTGAAATAAGAAGTAGAAGAGGACCTCTCCTCACCCTCCAGGCAAGAGGCAATCGTGACGTTAACTTTACATCACACTTGGTGCCTCAGATCGTAGGCACGGAGACAGGGTAACTGAAAAGCCTGGAGTGAGCAGCGATTTCTCCCAAATCCTCAGTATTTCACTTCAGTGAATAACTCGTCCCATATAAAACTCAGCTTCTTTTTTAAATGCTCCACACCTTGCACCCTTATTACTTCCTCAGTTAGCCTATTCCACATTTCCACCACTATATTGCTGAAGAGGTTCGCTCACAGATTTAGCCTAGAGCATGGCTTCCACAATTTTCTACCATCTACTCTCGTTCTGTGACCATTGGTTTGTTCAATTAAACCCCCTGCACTTACACCTGGAAATCCTTATACTTTTCACTAAGGTCTCCTCTGGGTCTTCTTTCCCCAAGCGAGATTAGTCCCATATCCTGTAGTCGGTATTCATACGATTTTCCTTGTTTTACTTCAACCATGTGAGTGGCTTGTCGTTGGGCCTTTTCTAGACAGGCTGTATTCTTTTTCAAAAAAGGCACCCGAGTCTGCACATGATGTTCCAAAAGTGGCCTCACTTATGCCTTTTACTTAGGTATGGACACTTCCACCAACCTGAAAGAGAGTGCTGGGCTCAGTCGAAAAAGTCCCCTCTTGCTTTGTGAGCAGCGAGCTTGTACCGTTCAGCGCGCTTGAAGTCCGCAGTCATTTGGGCACCCGAGTCCCCTCCTGACTGTGTCACCCCAACTGTGAGTAGTCCATTTTCGCCCATGGCCTTCACTCCCTCCAAAGCTCTATTCGGCTGATGACTCTTGCCTTCGTTTAAGGGCATATCCCATTTGTTTGCCCAGATAACTACCTGCGGCTGACCCCTTACTAGTTCATCACGATCTACTGATCCCATAAATTTTACATCTGCAAAAATAAAACGCGGTAGTGATAATCACTCCACTTAATCATTCACGCAGAGAAGAAATAGCGGACCTAAAACTGACCCTTGAGGTACTACACTGGTTCCGTCTGCTTCATTTGACCCACAGGTTCCTACTCTAATAGGGCTTACTGCTTGTCAGGAAGGCTGATACCCACTTGTTAATTTATCCTTCCATCCCAGACATCTCCAGATTCTCCATCAAAGGGCGATGGTTGGCTGGGTAAGAAGCCCTGCTGAAGAATAGGTAGAAAACTTCGACCACCTTTCCTTTGTCATGAGGGTTAATGACTTTGTCTAGGAATACTACAAGGTTCGAAAAACGGGATTTTCATTCAAAAACCCTTTCTGTGCTCCTCACAGCAACTTGTGGCCCAGTAGGCCTTTAATTGCATGCTCCCTTACCAGTCGCTCTAAACACTTGCGGAGAATGTTTGTGAGGCTTACAGGATGGTGAATTTCCTTATCCGACCGTGACCCTTTCTTGTGGATAGTCACAACGGTAGCTAACTTCCAGTCCAACGGTGATACCCTCTGGCTAATTGTGGCACAGTATAGGCGGTAGACATGTCCACTGATCATGGCAGCCAATATTTGTATGATATCTTGGTGTATACCCTTAGGCCCCGCCGACTTGTGTTTTTTAAGTCATTCCAATAATTCCTCTATCTCCGATTCCCCAATATGAAGTTTGCAAAGGATGTGGGAAACCACTTACGTTTCGGTCGATGTTTGTTCCCCCATCACGTCTACGTACACACTAGAGATACAGGCCCGGGGCCTCTGCTTCTCTCTGATCATCGCTGCATATTCCATCCCAATACCTGAAGACCAGAGGTTCTATTCCGTTCTTAAGCGAAGCCTTTAACTGGACACATTTATGGTAGCTTTTCGGTTCTTTTCAACTCCTCCGATGAGTGTCGGTTCAAAAGTCCTCTTTGTCTCTCGTTGGATTTTCAAGGCTGAGTTTCTATCCTCTTCGTACCGTAACAAGGCTCTTTCACTGCTGAAGGCCTCGAAGATCTGCCGGCTTTTGCTTCCCTTCTTGCCTGCTCTTCAAACCGCCGGCGTCCACCAAACTGTTTCGCTGTTAGTTTTGCACTCCCGGTGTGAAGCCAGACTGTCCTGTAGCTCCATAAGTTTCCCCTTGATCCTCTGTCACTTTTCCTCTACTCCAGTTTCCTCACCCTCTGTCACCCAGCCTAGTTCTGTAGCCCTAGTTCTGAGTTCCCCCATGTTTATCCTCCCAAAATTTTTACCTGATTCTCCATCGGCTTCCGCATGCCTGAGACAAAGGGGAAATTTGATGGTGACATGAACACTTTTGCCTAGAGGTGTCAGTAAATCTAACCCGCATTGTAACTTTCATGCCTTGTGATCGCTAAGTCGAGGGGCGAAGGCTGTTGTCCAGGTCTGTATTTTGTGTTTCCTCTAGTGTGCTCAACCAGGGCTCTACTGTGAATCCATTCGACAAAGTCTTCCTCTGCTCTTTCCGGGATACATCTGCATGTTGTCCAATCCACTCCAGACAGATTAAAACTTGTTACTATTAAAAGTCCGCTTGATGAAGCTTGGAGCCGCGGCAGCTCGTCTATCAATCTTCTATCCTCGTCCGAGCTTGGGTTCGGACTTCTATAGCCGCGTGCAAGGGTTGACTCCTCTGTTCGCAATCTTTCGGCGGTAGCCCACATTTGAGTGCTTGCTGTGCACAAACTCACTTATGACTCCATTTGCGCTATTACTCTGACCAGGAAGCCCACTCCACCACCTGCTGTGTCATTTCCCGTCTTGTCGATAAGAGAGACGGTGGTCTTGCACTCCCTATGGAATATAGTCGTTTTGGGCCAACCATGCCTCTGAGACTGCGGCTATTGCAACGTAGCAGTGGGCGGTTCTAGTGGTCATTTGCGCCCACTTTGTCTACCGCTGCGGGCTTTGGTTCACAACACTCCCGCGGCCCTTTCGGTTGACGTAGGATTTCTTTACTTTAGTTTGTGTCCTGCCTCGGGTGGAATGCCCGAGTGGCAGCTGCTTTTTTGCCTCTAATTCACTCGATCCTTTGGTGTGCTGGTTCCCCTCTACTACCGTTCGTTCCATCTGGCCGGTACCTCGTGTGCTCCTCAGGGACTTTGCAGTACCAAATCTCAACTTTGTCGACCCGGAATTCTTATGATAGGCGGCTTAGGACTGCCTTCATCTTCCACTGGGATCCCCCGTCACTCACCCTTCAGTGCTTCTTCAATTACAAGCACTGCTTGACTGCACTTGCTGGGTGTACTGCGCTGGAAGTAGGCCCCGGCTATTATTGCGAAGTCCGTTCCTAGCAAACCCCCGTGTTGATGCGATGGTTGTGCTTGCTTTCTCCTGAGTGACATTTCTTGTGCCCTTACGCCCATTTTTGGAGTATCGGGCGCGTTACGATATCTTTCCAATATGCCTTGAAACGCTCCCCCGCCCCCGCTGGCAGCTGAACCCTGATATTCGGGTTCAAGAACTCAACCAGAATTGGTCTCGCCGGTCCCGTTTATGCTCCCCAGTCGCGGTTGTTTCCATACGACGACCGTATGAATTCTCCTTATCCCTACCATTTGGCTAATACCCACAAGCCTTGGCAAATCCTGCACCTCCTGTTGTCTAAATCCCGCCTTGTTTTAGATTTCCTAATGATCAGTTCCTCGTGGTTCGATATGAGAACTTTACGGCATCACATGGAACTGGATTCCTCTCCAGCCCTAGTCTCATACAGATCTCTTTTCGCTCCCCTTTTTTTCCACGCTCCAGGCCTTTCGAAACTGGGCTTTTTGTGCCCTTAGAGGCTTTTGTCACCTGTGGCTTATTTGTGGCCTTATTGTTCTTTGAGACTGTCCTTGCTGCACAGCTCAAATTTGACTTTGAGGAGAGAGGATTCTCTATGTTAGGTTTACTTGTGAGCCCCTCTACTGGAGTCCCGCTTGCCTTCTTACTGCTCATCCCTGCCACATCTGCTTAGGGGAGTTAAGAGAGTTCATTTTCCTTCTGAGTGCTACAGCTTTCTTTGGTTCTCCAACTTTCTAGTCCACTTTCCGTTGGTTCGTACGTAGTAGCGGATAGGAAAGCACACCTGGATCTGCTCTTACAATGAACGCATATCCACTCGATCCGCTTATTTTGGCAACACGTAGAGCTATGCTCTTCTTTGACCCCTGGGAATTTTGCATGTGCCTTCATGGGAACAAGTGGCAAGCGATCCCATTACGCACCCGCTTTAAACAGGTCTCCGACGAGCAGGGATGCGACTCTTTCGGCAAGGTTTAACGGGGACAAAGATAGTGCGCTGGTTATGACTCTGTACAAAAGAGCAGAACTGGCTTCTTGATGACTGAGAACCACAAAACATTTTAAGCTCAGGGATTTGCAAGTCTATAAATTACTTCGAAACAATTTATTGACAAGAAAACAGTAAATACATCCGCGATACTAGTATAAGCACTACTTCAGCAAGAGGTGTGAAATTAAAATAGAATTTGAATGTATCTCTCAACAGGCCGGATTAGGTCAGATCAGATCAAAGGATATGGGGGCTTGAGCCAAATTTTGTAACGAGTTGCTTGCCCTGGAGGCACCAGTGATCGTCGCATGCAGCGACGGGGAAAGAAACACGGCATTCACATTCAGGTTTATTAAAAGGTTTCACGGCGGAGAGCCGAAAAGTCAAGTTTCTTACTCGGGGTGGGGGTGGGGCTCCACAAGTTATTTGGTGCCTAGACAGCGAGGGCGATAAGTTAGTAGAGCTTAAGTTTCTGTATCCACTCGTTTCGTTGGTCACGACAGTGCTGTGGATTTGTAGTTGTCTTACTGCGCATTTCCTCTCCTCTAAAACAAGAAACCTCCAGAAGGAGTAAACCAGCCCCAAACCGCACTGAACAATGAGACGTGGTAGCATTACAAGAAGACTACGCCGAAGAAGGGACCCCGAAGCTCGTTGCCAGTACAATTCATTATGCGCAAGGCAGGCAACGGCCACGGCCAGTCGAGCCTCCGGAATTCCTCCGGCGATATGCACACTAGTTGGGCGCCCGCCCCTACGCACCGTATTTCATAGCTTCCCTGCTAAGAACAGGGGTAAACCCAAAACCTCATGACACATCAACTGCGAAGAACATTGTGTGTCATGAGCGTTCACCGGGTTGTTATGCAACAAATGGAAGAGTGCAATGATGAATCCCACCAAACGGACCGAAGTGTTCACATCCGTCTGTCCAGTGTCTTGCTCAGGGTTCGCCGTCAGCAACGATCTTATTCTATTTACAATCTAGGGCCACAATTAATGCCTGGACGGTCCCCAGTTCTACAACATCTGGCCTTCTCCACTGGTTAACCACCGTTCTGCCGAAAAAGTGAGATCTAGCTGCCATCCTAGATCAAACTTTGGTCGGCTTCATCTCACTACCCGCAATTTGGGTGTCTGGTGCCATATTACTGATAATAACAGTAGCAATAATAATGGTATGTATTTTCGACCTTGGTCGAAGCGCACGCATGAAAGCATGATCAGATTGCGCAGTATCACACAGTACGATGAAGAACTGACGAATTTTAGGGAGGGAGTAGCACCTCTTAGCAACGGACGAATAAGGCTGGGGAGAGTTTGAAAGGAGCAAAGTGAAAACTGTTCACGCGGTAAATATGAGTGCATTTCGAAACTATCTTGGCAACAGCAAGGAATCAGCCGAACATGAAACTGTTGAAACCAACGTTGTCTTAGGAAGTATAAAATCAGATTTTGGCGAGAACGATGCAAAGATGGTCGATAGTGCATACTCAAGTTAATTTAAAGAAATAGACGACCACGAAGCAGGGGGACGAATAAGAATTGCACAAAGGTATACGGAGAAACACTAATTTTCACAGACCTGTGAATATGGAAGGGAACGGTGCCCCTAAAATGATGAGATAACTTCTATGCGAAGCATCATGTATCATTTAGGGCGGGTAATTCGCAGCTAGTGGAAAAAAGATAAAGCCCCAAGATAGGAAGGACTAAATTGCAGGAGGAACGTCGTGTCCACGAAAAGCAAAAAAAGCATGAAATAAGGGTGGAAATATTTGCCATGGCGTAGGCCTAGTTACCCTGATAAAATGATAAAAGCATTACTCTGTCGGGTCTTTCTGGCTTTTCTGAGCTTGCTTTGGGCATTTTGGGCTGGTGCTTGGTGTGGTTTTCATTGCTTTTTCGCCACGCTGGGACACCTTGGGGGGGGGGGGGAGGCCAAAACAGAATATGGATCGCTCGTTATATAATTAGTTGCCTTTGCGCCGCCGGTAAAATAGCTCCAAAATCGGAAGGGTCTTTTAGCAAGAAGTTCCAAGTAATCCTCAGTGGAAAATATGGGACTTTATCAGGACTGCTTATGGGTGCAACCTGGTAAGCTGATGGTATTTGCGGCAGCCAGCAGTAGTAGCCGCCGTAAGCGGGCAGACAAAGAGATTAGCTTTCTGCGTGATATGCTACTGCCAATAGGCACTATGATCGTATGGCTCTGAAGTTGAAAAGTGGAATGGATGCAATCTGTAGGGTGTTCCAGCAGAGGTTTGGGGTGGGCAAAGTCAGAGATAGAAGTATGGAGGTTGAAAGGGAGGCTCGATGGGGGTAGTGACATGACAAGTCCTAGAAACCGTAAACCGGCCCTCGTAACGACTGACCGCTTTCTTACACTTGAGTATAGTTGGCGATTATCGGTTCGGCAGAATACCCGGAAGGCAGTTTGGGGTAAGCTGGAGATATTGGGCTTAAGGGCTTTAAGAGGAAGAAGCCGGGACAGGGTAAGAACCCAAATGACAGGTTTGCATGATGTGTTTATAGGATATATGACACTTGCTACCCGTGAGTCACAGTAAACGCAACTTGAACAACACGTAAGTGAATCAGCAAATCCCAAAGTCAGAACAAAATTGGTTCACTGATTCTTTGTACTGGACTAACAAATTGTACGCGTATAAATTATGTACAAACCTCACCTGCACGGCCACAACGTCTAACAGCGAGAACCACAGTTCAGCAAAGTCATCGTCAGATATGACAGTGGCGGCAGTCAGAGTTCAAACCAAAGGAGTGCCACGACACGTGGGCAAAATATGAACAAGTGTTCAAATGTAGTGGTTGATGTATGTCGTACTTTTTCGGGGTCAGTAAAATGAATAGCGTAGACCTAGCGATGCATGTATATGTCAATGACTGGGAAGGATTTCTGCAAATATGCAATACGCGGCGCACAAAATCCTTCCGTGAAACGACGGATATTCGAGGAGTAGATGGGGGTACCTATTCATCCCAACCTGCCCAGACCCCAGAGTCTGCACACAGGTCGATCGCCATGGGCCACTTCTATTGTTGGTCAGCCACAGACACCTTTACAAGGTTTTTGAGAGCCTGCCCCGAACATCCGGATTTGAAAACTCTTTAGAACGTGATATATTTCCATAGGTTCGCGGGTGCTGATAAAGCAAACATGCAGTTAATCCATTCCAGTTTTAATTAGGGAACTCAGTACACGACACAGCAACTCAGCACTTCAGCCCACGAACCAGGAACTCGAAGCAGTCTTGATTCTTTACCACTAAGTGTCCCCTTCACGACAGACCAGCACAGCAATCTATCGCATATTTAAGTCTACTACTTAAGATACTAGGGTCCATAGGTATCGGTGTCCGGCCCAACGCAACTTATGTTCCTAAATAAACCCACCACTTGCTGCCGGATTTAATTATTTTCTTCTGTTAGCCCTGCTTATAGAGCTTCATCTCTGTGCGAACTGGGGTTTCGGCGATCATATATCGAATAATCTCAGGCAGTGGTGGACCCTTCCAGCGTCTGCATTTTGTGTCTCACAGACAGCCTTGTTGCCCTTGGCTTCACGGCTTATGCGAGTGTTCCCCCGACACTTCTGTGAACACCCCTGGGTGAAAGTGTCCCCTGCTCAGAGCTGGCCACTGGCTAGAAGACATAGACATCAAAATTTAAGACAGTGGCATAAAAAAGCGAGAAAAAATGCCCTACCGTTTTGTCTTCCAAGCACGCCAGCCTTGTCACATGAGACCCACGTCTCCGGGAGGCGGCTTTGCTACGGAATATCTGATGTGGTAGAGCTAATCCCAAAGCGCCTTGCCATGTGCGGTCCACTTTTTGTCCGGAGCTTTGGAGCTGTGGCCACCCACCAAAATCAGCTCCGCCCTCTTTAACAACCGGGTACCCGATTGTGATCAGACTGTAGAAAAGCCGAAAAGGTGTGAATCGCTTTTGGAGCTCCACATTCTGGATGCTAACAGATGTGTATCGTGATGCTTCCCTACCTGAAGAAGGCCCTAGTCTCATATACCACAAGTGCTGAATCTGGGCCGTTAGAACTAGCTTCCCTGGCGGGTATTCTGCCCTATCCTGTTCCCACCTCCCACCATTTCTGAACCAGCCCTGACACTGTTGCTTTCCTGCTTTGCAGTATACCAACGACGATAAAAATACCACAACAACCATAAAACTACCACCTCATGAGAAAACCCTGCTGGAACGCAAGTACAACCTTCTTGTGTTTGAACCACGGAATCGTATCACAGACGAGCCCACGTCCACTTTTCACGGTACAAGACCAGTTTTCTATAACTGTTCACCATCGATATCCTTGACGGTCTCTTCGACACCCCTACTCTCATGTTCCTCAAACTCCATCCAGTATAGGAAATCCACCAAGCCAGAAGGGATAGTGACAAATATAGTGCTACGCTTGCAGGGCATTAGTCTCATCCACGCGCAAATCATTCTTTCGCGCCTATCTTACAGCCTCGACGCTGGCCTCCTTTCTGCCTCAGCCAACGGCACTGTGAGTCTCCGTATTTAGTTCCTCATTAGTGTAACTCCATGAGTCTCTCCAGTCTCTGAGCTCCAGCACTTTAGCGTACAAATGATCAATCTTTTTGCATGGTTACATAGTTGCTTGCCCCAAGTACACGAAAATGCTACCTCGTAATACTATAGCCCAGTCTCCTCAAAGCCCACACTATTTAGACATGTGATTTAAAACCCAGATCAGAATATGGAATAGGTACCGCTGACCGCCCTAATGAAACTTTATCCTTACCCCACTTATATGAACCCAACAGACTCATTATAAATTGTCATTATTCATTATCATAACCCACAGCTGGAACCACTTCCAGACTGCAGACACCATCTAGCTCAGGTCCTCAATGCCCCGTCGTCGCCAACTACCCCATTCCCCCTTTTGACTCGTGCCAGCAGAGACCTAACCGAGTCTCTCAAGGTTACCGGGAATGCAATCAAGTCCCTCGGCATAAAGCACTCCCAGTCACTTCCCAGTAGACCGATTAGTGTCACCTAACACAGAGCTTCTCCTTCCGATATCATCATTGCAGCCAGTGCCACTAAAAATTATCGCGCAATTCGCCACTGCTCTAGCCAACTCCATTGATCAGTTTGATCCGTCATAACTCGAAACATCCGGCCGGTTTGACGACGCATCCTGCTCCCGCCTGATGACCCACATCTACGGGATGATGCAGTTTACCAATGCCAGTCTCTCTCTGGGTACCCCTGGATCCTATTCGGGTCAACCAGGTATCACAACTGGAATACGTAACACAGAAATTCGCTATTCTCAAAATTTCGGTAACCGCTTCTGAATGCCAGCCAGATTTTCCTCCTCATCCGTGGTGCCCAATGCTGACGCCGATCTACGTTGCAACTCAGTAAGCCAATATACTTGTCAGCTTATCGGAGTACTAATGTTTGAGACTACGTCCAGATTTTTCCCCTGACATCCGTCACGAGACTTTATTCTTCCTTCGATGTATAACCCGTTGGAAATCGGTCCTTCACTGATCCAGGATCCTCCCTCTGAGCTTTCCCTCAACAGCATGATACTGCCTACTGATCACTAAACTAAAGTAACCTTTTGTGTGATTGCACTTCTTTCCTTATTCACAAATTCCCCCGAGGGCACTTTCATACGATTTTTTCGCATCTCACTTTATTCCGAATTACCACTTTTATTGAACTCCGGCAGATCCCTGGTTCATCGCTTTCATCTTTTTGGCATATAGTGTACCTTAGGCGTTGTATGTTATCGCTCTTTTTGGCATTCCCTTGGGGGAACCGTTGCCCAGACCGCAGACCGCTATTGGCTTGATCCACTCAAACTACTGCCACCTATGCTGTTAAATTGTTGAGATTTTTGGCTCATTCTTGAAATTCGTGTGCAATTCATTGTACTTAGCAACATTGTACTTAGTGATCATGCGCTTGAGCATGCTTCTCGACCGTATGGGGGAAATATACAATTATTGTTATTATTGAACACGCTTCGGTGAGATCGGAATGCTTAGGAAGCTTAGGAAATGTAAAGGAGAAAATGCTTCTTGGCTAAGAGTAAGGTACAAAGCCAAATAAAGACTAAAAATTCTCAAAGAAGAATCAAGGTAGTTATAAGGTGCCTGAAACATTGGGGAGTTCAGAACGTGATATGATCGCTTCAAGAGTATTTTCGGGGCAAAACATATGTCATCTCGGACAGGGACTGGATAGTAACGCAAACGGGAAGTTTTAGGAATGGAAGGTTTTTGCCAACCATCGACAAGTGATTGATCCTAAGTTTCCGCCATTTCGCAAACAATTTCAGGTCATGCGCTAATTTAGTTTCAAAAAACCAGCTCCTCTGTAAATCGTGAACATTATGCCCAACTGGATACAAATTTACTTTCAAAACCGAATGAGGGGTCGGAACCTACTGAAAAATTCATGGGACATAAATGAGATAAATTCAGCTTCATTTAGCATCAAAGGTTTGAGGGCTTATTCCAGCAATCATGCTTTGAGCTTGGCCTGTCGCTTAGAAGCCACCGTCGCCACTGTCCCTTTCGAGCGAACATGCTTTGCGGACATCTTGAAGTACGTCTACTTTGTTTGTTTCCACCACCACTGTGCTCAAGAAGTCATCAATTTCGATACAAAAATCCTCGTTTACTCCAGTGGGTTATCAGCCTTTGTGTAAGTGGCTCTCCACGAGGATGACGGCGTCCCCACATCTAAAGGAACCTTCTTTGGAAATTCATTCTGGTAAAAGCCGTGGTTTCGGTGAATACTCTCTCGTCCAAAGTTTCCAGAATGTCTGTACCAAATGATTCATTTGTTTCCGTCCTGTGACATAGCTTCCACCTTGAGGTTTCGGAGTGACTGCTCCTACATTTGACTGCAGCAAAAACAGATCACTGGGAGTGAGGGTCGCCTTGCCTTCCGGGTCCGGGGCATCCGGCACTAGAGACCTATGATTTAGAGCGCTGTCTACTTCAGTTATAAAGGCAGTCAAACTCTCATCGTGGAGGGGCTTTTGAGAATAAGGCGTTGAATATTCTTCTGGTCGATGGTATCATGCTTTCCCAAACGCCACCTCGATGACTGGGATAAAGAGGATTAAAGTGCCTTTCCTTTCCTTTTGGCCAGGTTTTATCTCGTATTCTAGCATGGTCCGGTAGGTTCCACCATCGTTCGGTCTCCTTGTGTGCCCCAATGAAATTGGGGCCTTTGTCTGAGTATGCGATTTTGGAACGCCTCGCCTCCCAAAAATCCTTTGGAAGGCCATTACGGACGGATCGGTGGTCATTTTATGTACTACTTCTGGATTATAAACATGTTTCCAAGCAGTCATATCTCTTTCTTGTGCCCCCATGTGGCCGTACGAGTAAAGGACCAAAATAATCCACACAAGTTTTCACGAATGGGCACCTTCCCGGTTGAATCCTCACAGCTCAAAAGAGGGCCATCGTGTACTGGCCTTCTACCGCACCATGGCTACTACGGGTGATTCAGTTACCGATGACTCACTTGACCGTCATTGGTCCCCTGTTCACCCAAAATTGTCGGCCAATATTATTCAAAAGGTGGTTCAGACCTGCGTATCCCTCTTCTTGATGTACGTGGTCTGTCAAACATCTGGCGATTTGGTGGTTGCCAGAAGCTGTTACGGGATATTTTGTTTCCAACTCTGGATTTGAATTCGTCAACCGCCCTCCAGCGCTCGATGGCCCTTTGGCTCTCGTAAAGTACAATATTCGGACGCTATAGCCTGCATTTCTTGGTTTTATTGTCTACTCTAGATGGCTCACTGGTCTCAACCAGGGAGGTTTGTGGTTGGAGTAGAAGAGTGACTTCGCGTTCGGTTTGGTTCAACTAGTCTGGAAGCATTGTTCCTACATTTAACACGGTTTAGGTTTTTGCTCCTATCAAAATCGTTAAGTGCCCTGTATCTCATCAGCCAGGTTACGGCTCTTAGCATTTTAATCTTGTCGGGAAAACAGCACCATTTTTCTAATTAGTTTAAGCTCCCTGTACAGCTTGTAGCCAGTATTGGCCGCCTTACCTCAATGTCGCCACCCTCAGGCCTGGGTGGTATTAATGTTAGCCACTCCTCTTTATAACCAGCTAGGTAGTCCGGTCCCGCTGTCCACTTCAGAGGCCTGTCTAGCGTTCTTGAGGCCCTCGAGCATAAGTCATCCGGGTAGCTGGCGGATTGTACGCTGAGGCTCTGCTCACTGGTCGCCCATGAATCGCAGCAAGTCCGTTGTCCACGTAGGTGTTGAAACGAGTGTTGGTGCTGTTTATGTAATACATCACGGTGGATGGGTCCTGGCGAAAGTTTGATTTCGGGTCTGCCTGATTAGAACTCTTCCTAATCAAAATGGCGGCCCTCACAGTCAGTGCTGCTGCAGTCCATCCTAGCCTCGGGATGGAGGCAGTCCTCAGTGGAGCTACTCTCTCCTTCGCGAATACTATCCGGTTGTTCCACCCACCATTTTCATCCACCTAGCAACCGTGGGCCACTGCCTCGTTACTCACTTCTGATGCGTCTGAAAACTAGTGGAGTCGGACATTGCACGCGCACTTGATTCCTGTCGAACTTCTTGGTTTTTGATCTCGCCAAATTGACCTGGTTTGCGTAACCAGCCTTTCCGCTGCCGGTCCTCCTTGTCCTGGAGAAGTCCATCCCAACACATCCCCCTCTGACACACTGGTTGAAGTAAGCTCCTTCCAGGCGGCCGCCTTGTTGAGACGAAAACTGGGGGGCTATAGGAGCCTGAGGGTGATGATAGAATCCCTCTCCGTGCAGCTGGTTGAATGGGTAAGTCCAGATGGAATATGAATTCACCTGTGGGATTCCATCGAGCTCAAAACGTTCGCTCTATTTGCAACAAGGATCCAAAAAACTCTCCGGCAAACTCGACTTTCTCGGACTCTGGAATAACGCTAAAAATCGAACGGCTGCTTGAGGTCCATTTTATAAGGCTGAACCCCTCTTCCTCAGAATGGCTGTCATTTCAGTCATATGTAGAGTAGCGGTACTTGGGCCATCAAAGGAGCCTAAAAAGCCACAGGCTTTTCCTGTGTGCCTTTCAGTTTGATCTGCTTTTCCGTGTTCCACCGACTGTAAATACAACTTTGCGTCATGACGTTCCGTTACAGTTCCCAATCGTTCGATCCGCCACCACCCGATTCCTCTGGTCCGTCACCACATATCGCACCTGCATTGGGCAAATAATTAGACCCATTCTTGACGAATCTCTTCGATTCTCTCCTTTATCTTCCATCTTCCATGGACTGCTCCTCAAGGCCATCATCACTTTTTCACTTCCGCATTCCCTTTTCTTCCGTCTCTATAGAGCCGACATGTTCACTTGTCATGAAGATAATTCATCACAATATTCCAAAGTCAATTTTACAATCATTTGATCTAATCTTACCTGATCCTCCCAGTGACCGACAATTTCTTTCCAGGATCTCATAGTTATTGCTCCTGCTCCCCTCATATATATATATATATACTTGCACATACATGTGCATTCGCTCTGTATCCTGCAGTTCCTCACCGGCCACTTCTCTCGCCGTCATCCCGCTGATCTTCATGATATGCGCCCATCCCTTCTACATATTTACCTCATATCTATCGTATCCAATCCTACTGAATCATTATTTCATCTGATCCTTTACGTCTTGCATCGCTTGCTCCCTGTATTACAGTGAGTTTTGTGCCTCGTCCGCCGACCATCCACTGATGAGTACCAATGCTTCATTGATGTCCGATCCATTGCAGTGCGTCTCACTTTGTTCTCCATCGTCCACTGCCACTGCAGTTTCCTATACCTATCTCCAGCCTTTCCCATGCATATTATTCGGCCTATAGATGTCTCCACCCGGACCAGTCATACTCCCTATCTGACCTTGACTTTCAAACCCACCGGGCTCCCATTTAAATCCTCCATTGGGTTCACCTAAACTCCCTATATTCTCTGGTGTGCACATACTCACCTTACTTTGGTCACATTTTCTTCCCCCTGTGAGCCATTTTATCCTGTTTTTTCATGAAAATTTCCACATTTTCATGAATAATGTCTGTCCATTCCATCACTTGTAAAAACGTATTCATGCACCTGGCATGCTCTTGGCATCTCTGAAATAAATTATTATTATTATTATTATTACCAGAAGTGAGCCATTGCTCTTCCTAACAGAAGGCCGATACCGCCGAAACGCCTGTGGGTTTCCCGGAGGGCAACGACAAGGCAGGAGGAGGATGTAAGTCGCCATCGGGAAATACGTGGCCAAATTTAAAAAGGATCCCGAAATCAGAACTATAGTACACGTGAAATTAAACGATACCAGATTATAAAATGATAAATGACGTTAGCAAGATCGGTGAAAGCGTCTGGAGTGTGAATGGATACTCTTCATTGAAGAGCCCACAAATGAATCACAACTGTGATTTCTTATAGTTATTCGTGTCTGGGTCACTGCTAACCCAACGAACAACGAGGCTGCATGTGCAAGCGCTCATATTGATAGTAAGTAGTATGTAAACGTGTGGATAAAATTTCCTCGGAAGCACACGACCGGTTTCGCGGTTGTTGCCGCTCATCAGGTATGCGTACCCGGTACTCCTCTGCCCACTCGTCCTCATACTTGTACACTCCGATGTTATATGTTCACTAGGATCTAATTTGAAGCGTCTGGAGTGTGAATGGATACTCTTCATTGAAGAGCCCACAAATGAATCACAACTGTGATTTCTTATAGTTATTCGTGTCTGGGTCACTGCTAACCCAACGAACAACGAGGCTGCATGTGCAAGCGCTCATATTGATAGTAAGTAGTATGTAAACGTGTGGACAAAATTTCCTCGGAAGCACACGACCGGTTTCGCGGTTGTTGCCGCTCATCAGGTATGCGTACCCGGTACTCCTCTGCCCACTCGTCCTCATACTTGTACACTCCGATGTTATATGTTCACTAGGATCTAATTTGAAGCGTCTGTAGTGTGAATGGATACTCTTCATTGAAGAGCCCACAAATGAATCACAACTGTGATTTCTTATAGTTATTCGTGTCTGGGTCACTGCTAACCCAACGAACAACGAGGCTGCATGTGCAAGCGCTCATATTGATAGTAAGTAGTATGTAAACGTGTGGACAAAATCTCCTCGGAAGCACACGACCGGTTTCGCGGTTGTTGCCGCTCATCAGGTATGCGTACCCGGTACTCCTCTGCCCACTCGTCCTCATACTTGTACACTCCGATGTTATATGTTCACTAGGATCTAATTTGAAGCGTCTGGAGTGTGAATGGATACTCTTCATTGAAGAGCCCACAAATGAATCACAACTGTGATTTCTTATAGTTATTCGTGTCTGGGTCACTGCTAACCCAACGAACAACGAGGCTGCATGTGCAAGCGCTCATATTGATAGTAAGTAGTATGTAAACGTGTGGACAAAATTTCCTCGGAAGCACACGACCGGTTTCGCGGTTGTTGCCGCTCATCAGGTATGCGTACCCGGTACTCCTCTGCCCACTCGTCCTCATACTTGTACACTCCGATGTTATATGTTCACTAGGATCTAATTTGAAGCGTCTGGAGTGTGAATGGATACTCTTCATTGAAGAGCCCACAAATGAATCACAACTGTGATTTCTTATAGTTATTCGTGTCTGGGTCACTGCTAACCCAACGAACAACGAGGCTGCATGTGCAAGCGCTCATATTGATAGTAAGTAGTATGTAAACGTGTGGACAAAATGTCCTCGGAAGCACACGACCGGTTTCGCGGTTGTTGCCGCTCATCAGGTATGCGTACCCGGTACTCCTCTGCCCACTCGTCCTCATACTTGTACACTCCGATGTTATATGTTCACTAGGATCTAATTTGAAGCGTCTGGAGTGTGAATGGATACTCTTCATTGAAGAGCCCACAAATGAATCACAACTGTGATTTCTTATAGTTATTCGTGTCTGGGTCACTGCTAACCCAACGAACAACGAGGCTGCATGTGCAAGCGCTCATATTGATAGTAAGTAGTATGTAAACGTGTGGACAAAATGTCCTCGGAAGCACACGACCGGTTTCGCGGTTGTTGCCGCTCATCAGGTATGCGTACCCGGTACTCCTCTGCCCACTCGTCCTCATACTTGTACACTCCGATGTTATATGTTCACTAGGATCTAATTTGAAGCGTCTGGAGTGTGAATGGATACTCTTCATTGAAGAGCCCACAAATGAATCACAACTGTGATTTCTTATAGTTATTCGTGTCTGGGTCACTGCTAACCCAACGAACAACGAGGCTGCATGTGCAAGCGCTCATATTGATAGTAAGTAGTATGTAAACGTGTGGACAAAATGTCCTCGGAAGCACACGACCGGTTTCGCGGTTGTTGCCGCTCATCAGGTATGCGTACCCGGTACTCCTCTGCCCACTCGTCCTCATACTTGTACACTCCGATGTTATATGTTCACTAGGATCTAATTTGAAGCGTCTGGAGTGTGAATGGATACTCTTCATTGAAGAGCCCACAAATGAATCACAACTGTGATTTCTTATAGTTATTCGTGTCTGGGTCACTGCTAACCCAACGAACAACGAGGCTGCATGTGCAAGCGCTCATATTGATAGTAAGTAGTATGTAAACGTGTGGACAAAATTTTTACTCGGAAGCACACGACCGGTTTCGCGGTTGTTGCCGCTCATCAGGTATGCGTACCCGGTACTCCTCTGCCCACTCGTCCTCATACTTGTACACTCCGATGTTATATGTTCACTAGGATCTAATTTGAAGCGTCTGGAGTGTGAATGGATACTCTTCATTGAAGAGCCCACAAATGAATCACAACTGTGATTTCTTATAGTTATTCGTGTCTGGGTCACTGCTAACCCAACGAACAACGAGGCTGCATGTGCAAGCGCTCATATTGATAGTAAGTAGTATGTAAACGTGTGGACAAAATGTCCTCGGAAGCACACGACCGGTTTCGCGGTTGTTGCCGCTCATCAGGTATGCGTACCCGGTACTCCTCTGCCCACTCGTCCTCATACTTGTACACTCCGATGTTATATGTTCACTAGGATCTAATTTGAAGCGTCTGGAGTGTGAATGGATACTCTTCATTGAAGAGCCCACAAATGAATCACAACTGTGATTTCTTATAGTTATTCGTGTCTGGGTCACTGCTAACCCAACGAACAACGAGGCTGCATGTGCAAGCGCTCATATTGATAGTAAGTAGTATGTAAACGTGTGGACAAAATTTTTACTCGGAAGCACACGACCGGTTTCGCGGTTGTTGCCGCTCATCAGGTATGCGTACCCGGTACTCCTCTGCCCACTCGTCCTCATACTTGTACACTCCGATGTTATATGTTCACTAGGATCTAATTTGAAGCGTCTGGAGTGTGAATGGATACTCTTCATTGAAGAGCCCACAAATGAATCACAACTGTGATTTCTTATAGTTATTCGTGTCTGGGTCACTGCTAACCCAACGAACAACGAGGCTGCATGTGCAAGCGCTCATATTGATAGTAAGTAGTATGTAAACGTGTGGACAAAATGTCCTCGGAAGCACACGACCGGTTTCGCGGTTGTTGCCGCTCATCAGGTATGCGTACCCGGTACTCCTCTGCCCACTCGTCCTCATACTTGTACACTCCGATGTTATATGTTCACTAGGATCTAATTTGAAGCGTCTGGAGTGTGAATGGATACTCTTCATTGAAGAGCCCACAAATGAATCACAACTGTGATTTCTTATAGTTATTCGTGTCTGGGTCACTGCTAACCCAACGAACAACGAGGCTGCATGTGCAAGCGCTCATATTGATAGTAAGTAGTATGTAAACGTGTGGACAAAATGTCCTCGGAAGCACACGACCGGTTTCGCGGTTGTTGCCGCTCATCAGGTATGCGTACCCGGTACTCCTCTGCCCACTCGTCCTCATACTTGTACACTCCGATGTTATATGTTCACTAGGATCTAATTTGAAGCGTCTGGAGTGTGAATGGATACTCTTCATTGAAGAGCCCACAAATGAATCACAACTGTGATTTCTTATAGTTATTCGTGTCTGGGTCACTGCTAACCCAACGAACAACGAGGCTGCATGTGCAAGCGCTCATATTGATAGTAAGTAGTATGTAAACGTGTGGACAAAATGTCCTCGGAAGCACACGACCGGTTTCGCGGTTGTTGCCGCTCATCAGGTATGCGTACCCGGTACTCCTCTGCCCACTCGTCCTCATACTTGTACACTCCGATGTTATATGTTCACTAGGATCTAATTTGAAGCGTCTGGAGTGTGAATGGATACTCTTCATTGAAGAGCCCACAAATGAATCACAACTGTGATTTCTTATAGTTATTCGTGTCTGGGTCACTGCTAACCCAACGAACAACGAGGCTGCATGTGCAAGCGCTCATATTGATAGTAAGTAGTATGTAAACGTGTGGACAAAATGTCCTTGGAAGCACACGACCGGTTTCGCGGTTGTTGCCGCTCATCAGGTATGCGTACCCGGTACTCCTCTGCCCACTCGTCCTCATACTTGTACACTCCGATGTTATATGTTCACTAGGATCTAATTTGAAGCGTCTGGAGTGTGAATGGATACTCTTCATTGAAGAGCCCACAAATGAATCACAACTGTGATTTCTTATAGTTATTCGTGTCTGGGTCACTGCTAACCCAACGAACAACGAGGCTGCATGTGCAAGCGCTCATATTGATAGTAAGTAGTATGTAAACGTGTGGACAAAATGTCCTCGGAAGCACACGACCGGTTTCGCGGTTGTTGCCGCTCATCAGGTATGCGTACCCGGTACTCCTCTGCCCACTCGTCCTCATACTTGTACACTCCGATGTTATATGTTCACTAGGATCTAATTTGAAGCGTCTGGAGTGTGAATGGATACTCTTCATTGAAGAGCCCACAAATGAATCACAACTGTGATTTCTTATAGTTATTTGTGTCTGGGTCACTGCTAACCCAATGAACAACGAGGCTGCATGTGCAAGCGCTCATATTGATAGTAAGTAGTATGTAAACGTGTGGACAAAATGTCCTCGGAAGCACACGACCGGTTTCGCGGTTGTTGCCGCTCATCAGGTATGCGTACCCGGTACTCCTCTGCCCACTCGTCCTCATACTTGTACACTCCGATGTTATATGTTCACTAGGATCTAATTTGAAGCGTCTGGAGTGTGAATGGATACTCTTCATTGAAGAGCCCACAAATGAATCACAACTGTGATTTCTTATAGTTATTCGTGTCTGGGTCACTGCTAACCCAACGAACAACGAGGCTGCATGTGCAAGCGCTCATATTGATAGTAAGTAGTATGTAAACGTGTGGACAAAATTTTTACTCGGAAGCACACGACCGGTTTCGCGGTTGTTGCCGCTCATCAGGTACGCGTACCCGGTACTCCTCTGCCCACTCGTCCTCATACTTGTACACTCCGATGTTATATGTTCACTAGGATCTAATTTGAAGCGTCTGGAGTGTGAATGGATACTCTTCATTGAAGAGCCCACAAATGAATCACAACTGTGATTTCTTATAGTTATTCGTGTCTGGGTCACTGCTAACCCAACGAACAACGAGGCTGCATGTGCAAGCGCTCATATTGATAGTAAGTAGTATGTAAACGTGTGGACAAAATGTCCTCGGAAGCACACGACCGGTTTCGCGGTTGTTGCCGCTCATCAGGTATGCGTACCCGGTACTCCTCTGCCCACTCGTCCTCATACTTGTACACTCCGATGTTATATGTTCACTAGGATCTAATTTGAAGCGTCTGGAGTGTGAATGGATACTCTTCATTGAAGAGCCCACAAATGAATCACAACTGTGATTTCTTATAGTTATTCGTGTCTGGGTCACTGCTAACCCAACGAACAACGAGGCTGCATGTGCAAGCGCTCATATTGATAGTAAGTAGTATGTAAACGTGTGGACAAAATGTCCTCGGAAGCACACGACCGGTTTCGCGGTTGTTGCCGCTCATCAGGTATGCGTACCCGGTACTCCTCTGCCCACTCGTCCTCATACTTGTACACTCCGATGTTATATGTTCACTAGGATCTAATTTGAAGCGTCTGGAGTGTGAATGGATACTCTTCATTGAAGAGCCCACAAATGAATCACAACTGTGATTTCTTATAGTTATTCGTGTCTGGGTCACTGCTAACCCAACGAACAACGAGGCTGCATGTGCAAGCGCTCATATTGATAGTAAGTAGTATGTAAACGTGTGGACAAAATGTCCTCGGAAGCACACGACCGGTTTCGCGGTTGTTGCCGCTCATCAGGTATGCGTACCCGGTACTCCTCTGCCCACTCGTCCTCATACTTGTACACTCCGATGTTATATGTTCACTAGGATCTAATTTGAAGCGTCTGGAGTGTGAATGGATACTCTTCATTGAAGAGCCCACAAATGAATCACAACTGTGATTTCTTATAGTTATTTGTGTCTGGGTCACTGCTAACCCAATGAACAACGAGGCTGCATGTGCAAGCGCTCATATTGATAGTAAGTAGTATGTAAACGTGTGGACAAAATGTCCTCGGAAGCACACGACCGGTTTCGCGGTTGTTGCCGCTCATCAGGTATGCGTACCCGGTACTCCTCTGCCCACTCGTCCTCATACTTGTACACTCCGATGTTATATGTTCACTAGGATCTAATTTGAAGCGTCTGGAGTGTGAATGGATACTCTTCATTGAAGAGCCCACAAATGAATCACAACTGTGATTTCTTATAGTTATTCGTGTCTGGGTCACTGCTAACCCAACGAACAACGAGGCTGCATGTGCAAGCGCTCATATTGATAGTAAGTAGTATGTAAACGTGTGGACAAAATTTTTACTCGGAAGCACACGACCGGTTTCGCGGTTGTTGCCGCTCATCAGGTACGCGTACCCGGTACTCCTCTGCCCACTCGTCCTCATACTTGTACACTCCGATGTTATATGTTCACTAGGATCTAATTTGAAGCGTCTGGAGTGTGAATGGATACTCTTCATTGAAGAGCCCACAAATGAATCACAACTGTGATTTCTTATAGTTATTCGTGTCTGGGTCACTGCTAACCCAACGAACAACGAGGCTGCATGTGCAAGCGCTCATATTGATAGTAAGTAGTATGTAAACGTGTGGACAAAATGTCCTCGGAAGCACACGACCGGTTTCGCGGTTGTTGCCGCTCATCAGGTATGCGTACCCGGTACTCCTCTGCCCACTCGTCCTCATACTTGTACACTCCGATGTTATATGTTCACTAGGATCTAATTTGAAGCGTCTGGAGTGTGAATGGATACTCTTCATTGAAGAGCCCACAAATGAATCACAACTGTGATTTCTTATAGTTATTCGTGTCTGGGTCACTGCTAACCCAACGAACAACGAGGCTGCATGTGCAAGCGCTCATATTGATAGTAAGTAGTATGTAAACGTGTGGACAAAATGTCCTCGGAAGCACACGACCGGTTTCGCGGTTGTTGCCGCTCATCAGGTATGCGTACCCGGTACTCCTCTGCCCACTCGTCCTCATACTTGTACACTCCGATGTTATATGTTCACTAGGATCTAATTTGAAGCGTCTGGAGTGTGAATGGATACTCTTCATTGAAGAGCCCACAAATGAATCACAACTGTGATTTCTTATAGTTATTCGTGTCTGGGTCACTGCTAACCCAACGAACAACGAGGCTGCATGTGCAAGCGCTCATATTGATAGTAAGTAGTATGTAAACGTGTGGACAAAATTTTTACTCGGAAGCACACGACCGGTTTCGCGGTTGTTGCCGCTCATCAGGTATGCGTACCCGGTACTCCTCTGCCCACTCGTCCTCATACTTGTACACTCCGATGTTATATGTTCACTAGGATCTAATTTGAAGCGTCTGGAGTGTGAATGGATACTCTTCATTGAAGAGCCCACAAATGAATCACAACTGTGATTTCTTATAGTTATTCGTGTCTGGGTCACTGCTAACCCAACGAACAACGAGGCTGCATGTGCAAGCGCTCATATTGATAGTAAGTAGTATGTAAACGTGTGGACAAAATGTCCTCGGAAGCACACGACCGGTTTCGCGGTTGTTGCCGCTCATCAGGTATGCGTACCCGGTACTCCTCTGCCCACTCGTCCTCATACTTGTACACTCCGATGTTATATGTTCACTAGGATCTAATTTGAAGCGTCTGGAGTGTGAATGGATACTCTTCATTGAAGAGCCCACAAATGAATCACAACTGTGATTTCTTATAGTTATTCGTGTCTGGGTCACTGCTAACCCAACGAACAACGAGGCTGCATGTGCAAGCGCTCATATTGATAGTAAGTAGTATGTAAACGTGTGGACAAAATGTCCTCGGAAGCACACGACCGGTTTCGCGGTTGTTGCCGCTCATCAGGTATGCGTACCCGGTACTCCTCTGCCCACTCGTCCTCATACTTGTACACTCCGATGTTATATGTTCACTAGGATCTAATTTGAAGCGTCTGGAGTGTGAATGGATACTCTTCATTGAAGAGCCCACAAATGAATCACAACTGTGATTTCTTATAGTTATTCGTGTCTGGGTCACTGCTAACCCAACGAACAACGAGGCTGCATGTGCAAGCGCTCATATTGATAGTAAGTAGTATGTAAACGTGTGGACAAAATTTTTACTCGGAAGCACACGACCGGTTTCGCGGTTGTTGCCGCTCATCAGGTATGCGTACCCGGTACTCCTCTGCCCACTCGTCCTCATACTTGTACACTCCGATGTTATATGTTCACTAGGATCTAATTTGAAGCGTCTGGAGTGTGAATGGATACTCTTCATTGAAGAGCCCACAAATGAATCACAACTGTGATTTCTTATAGTTATTCGTGTCTGGGTCACTGCTAACCCAACGAACAACGAGGCTGCATGTGCAAGCGCTCATATTGATAGTAAGTAGTATGTAAACGTGTGGACAAAATGTCCTCGGAAGCACACGACCGGTTTCGCGGTTGTTGCCGCTCATCAGGTATGCGTACCCGGTACTCCTCTGCCCACTCGTCCTCATACTTGTACACTCCGATGTTATATGTTCACTAGGATCTAATTTGAAGCGTCTGGAGTGTGAATGGATACTCTTCATTGAAGAGCCCACAAATGAATCACAACTGTGATTTCTTATAGTTATTCGTGTCTGGGTCACTGCTAACCCAACGAACAACGAGGCTGCATGTGCAAGCGCTCATATTGATAGTAAGTAGTATGTAAACGTGTGGACAAAATTTTTACTCGGAAGCACACGACCGGTTTCGCGGTTGTTGCCGCTCATCAGGTACGCGTACCCGGTACTCCTCTGCCCACTCGTCCTCATACTTGTACACTCCGATGTTATATGTTCACTAGGATCTAATTTGAAGCGTCTGGAGTGTGAATGGATACTCTTCATTGAAGAGCCCACAAATGAATCACAACTGTGATTTCTTATAGTTATTCGTGTCTGGGTCACTGCTAACCCAACGAACAACGAGGCTGCATGTGCAAGCGCTCATATTGATAGTAAGTAGTATGTAAACGTGTGGACAAAATGTCCTCGGAAGCACACGACCGGTTTCGCGGTTGTTGCCGCTCATCAGGTATGCGTACCCGGTACTCCTCTGCCCACTCGTCCTCATACTTGTACACTCCGATGTTATATGTTCACTAGGATCTAATTTGAAGCGTCTGGAGTGTGAATGGATACTCTTCATTGAAGAGCCCACAAATGAATCACAACTGTGATTTCTTATAGTTATTCGTGTCTGGGTCACTGCTAACCCAACGAACAACGAGGCTGCATGTGCAAGCGCTCATATTGATAGTAAGTAGTATGTAAACGTGTGGACAAAATGTCCTCGGAAGCACACGACCGGTTTCGCGGTTGTTGCCGCTCATCAGGTATGCGTACCCGGTACTCCTCTGCCCACTCGTCCTCATACTTGTACACTCCGATGTTATATGTTCACTAGGATCTAATTTGAAGCGTCTGGAGTGTGAATGGATACTCTTCATTGAAGAGCCCACAAATGAATCACAACTGTGATTTCTTATAGTTATTCGTGTCTGGGTCACTGCTAACCCAACGAACAACGAGGCTGCATGTGCAAGCGCTCATATTGATAGTAAGTAGTATGTAAACGTGTGGACAAAATTTTTACTCGGAAGCACACGACCGGTTTCGCGGTTGTTGCCGCTCATCAGGTATGCGTACCCGGTACTCCTCTGCCCACTCGTCCTCATACTTGTACACTCCGATGTTATATGTTCACTAGGATCTAATTTGAAGCGTCTGGAGTGTGAATGGATACTCTTCATTGAAGAGCCCACAAATGAATCACAACTGTGATTTCTTATAGTTATTCGTGTCTGGGTCACTGCTAACCCAACGAACAACGAGGCTGCATGTGCAAGCGCTCATATTGATAGTAAGTAGTATGTAAACGTGTGGACAAAATGTCCTCGGAAGCACACGACCGGTTTCGCGGTTGTTGCCGCTCATCAGGTATGCGTACCCGGTACTCCTCTGCCCACTCGTCCTCATACTTGTACACTCCGATGTTATATGTTCACTAGGATCTAATTTGAAGCGTCTGGAGTGTGAATGGATACTCTTCATTGAAGAGCCCACAAATGAATCACAACTGTGATTTCTTATAGTTATTCGTGTCTGGGTCACTGCTAACCCAACGAACAACGAGGCTGCATGTGCAAGCGCTCATATTGATAGTAAGTAGTATGTAAACGTGTGGACAAAATGTTTACTCGGAAGCACACGACCGGTTTCGCGGTTGTTGCCGCTCATCAGGTATGCGTACCCGGTACTCCTCTGCCCACTCGTCCTCATACTTGTACACTCCGATGTTATATGTTCACTAGGATCTAATTTGAAGCGTCTGGAGTGTGAATGGATACTCTTCATTGAAGAGCCCACAAATGAATCACAACTGTGATTTCTTATAGTTATTCGTGTCTGGGTCACTGCTAACCCAACGAACAACGAGGCTGCATGTGCAAGCGCTCATATTGATAGTAAGTAGTATGTAAACGTGTGGACAAAATGTCCTCGGAAGCACACGACCGGTTTCGCGGTTGTTGCCGCTCATCAGGTATGCGTACCCGGTACTCCTGTGCCCACTCGTCCTCATACTTGTACACTCCGATGTTATATGTTCACTAGGATCTAATTTGAAGCGTCTGGAGTGTGAATGGATACTCTTCATTGAAGAGCCCACAAATGAATCACAACTGTGATTTCTTATAGTTATTCGTGCCTGGGTCACTGCTAACCCAACGAACAACGAGGCTGCATGTGCAAGCGCTCATATTGATAGTAAGTAGTATGTAAACGTGTGGACAAAATTTCCTCGGAAGCACACGACCGGTTTCGCGGTTGTTGCCGCTCATCAGGTATGCGTACCCGGTACTCCTCTGCCCACTCGTCCTCATACTTGTACACTCCGATGTTATATGTTCACTAGGATCTAATTTGAAGCGTCTGGAGTGTGAATGGATACTCTTCATTGAAGAGCCCACAAATGAATCACAACTGTGATTTCTTATAGTTATTCGTGTCTGGGTCACTGCTAACCCAACGAACAACGAGGCTGCATGTGCAAGCGCTCATATTGATAGTAAGTAGTATGTAAACGTGTGGACAAAATGTCCTCGGAAGCACACGACCGGTTTCGCGGTTGTTGCCGCTCATCAGATATGCGTACCCGGTACTCCTCTGCCCACTCGTCCTCATACTTGTACACTCCGATGTTATATGTTCACTAGGATCTAATTTGAAGCGTCTGGAGTGTGAATGGATACTCTTCATTGAAGAGCCCACAAATGAATCACAACTGTGATTTCTTATAGTTATTCGTGTCTGGGTCACTGCTAACCCAACGAACAACGAGGCTGCATGTGCAAGCGCTCATATTGATAGTAAGTAGTATGTAAACGTGTGGACAAAATGTCCTCGGAAGCACACGACCGGTTTCGCGGTTGTTGCCGCTCATCAGGTATGCGTACCCGGTACTCCTCTGCCCACTCGTCCTCATACTTGTACACTCCGATGTTATATGTTCACTAGGATCTAATTTGAAGCGTCTGGAGTGTGAATGGATACTCTTCATTGAAGAGCCCACAAATGAATCACAACTGTGATTTCTTATAGTTATTCGTGTCTGGGTCACTGCTAACCCAACGAACAACGAGGCTGCATGTGCAAGCGCTCATATTGATAGTAAGTAGTATGTAAACGTGTGGACAAAATGTCCTCGGAAGCACACGACCGGTTTCGCGGTTGTTGCCGCTCATCAGGTATGCGTACCCGGTACTCCTCTGCCCACTCGTCCTCATACTTGTACACTCCGATGTTATATGTTCACTAGGATCTAATTTGAAGCGTCTGGAGTGTGAATGGATACTCTTCATTGAAGAGCCCACAAATGAATCACAACTGTGATTTCTTATAGTTATTCGTGTCTGGGTCACTGCTAACCCAACGAACAACGAGGCTGCATGTGCAAGCGCTCATATTGATAGTAAGTAGTATGTAAACGTGTGGACAAAATTTTTACTCGGAAGCACACGACCGGTTTCGCGGTTGTTGCCGCTCATCAGGTATGCGTACCCGGTACTCCTCTGCCCACTCGTCCTCATACTTGTACACTCCGATGTTATATGTTCACTAGGATCTAATTTGAAGCGTCTGGAGTGTGAATGGATACTCTTCATTGAAGAGCCCACAAATGAATCACAACTGTGATTTCTTATAGTTATTCGTGTCTGGGTCACTGCTAACCCAACGAACAACGAGGCTGCATGTGCAAGCGCTCATATTGATAGTAAGTAGTATGTAAACGTGTGGACAAAATGTCCTCGGAAGCACACGACCGGTTTCGCGGTTGTTGCCGCTCATCAGGTATGCGTACCCGGTACTCCTCTGCCCACTCGTCCTCATACTTGTACACTCCGATGTTATATGTTCACTAGGATCTAATTTGAAGCGTCTGGAGTGTGAATGGATACTCTTCATTGAAGAGCCCACAAATGAATCACAACTGTGATTTCTTATAGTTATTCGTGTCTGGGTCACTGCTAACCCAACGAACAACGAGGCTGCATGTGCAAGCGCTCATATTGATAGTAAGTAGTATGTAAACGTGTGGACAAAATGTCCTCGGAAGCACACGACCGGTTTCGCGGTTGTTGCCGCTCATCAGGTATGCGTACCCGGTACTCCTCTGCCCACTCGTCCTCATACTTGTACACTCCGATGTTATATGTTCACTAGGATCTAATTTGAAGCGTCTGGAGTGTGAATGGATACTCTTCATTGAAGAGCCCACAAATGAATCACAACTGTGATTTCTTATAGTTATTCGTGTCTGGGTCACTGCTAACCCAACGAACAACGAGGCTGCATGTGCAAGCGCTCATATTGATAGTAAGTAGTATGTAAACGTGTGGACAAAATGTCCTCGGAAGCACACGACCGGTTTCGCGGTTGTTGCCGCTCATCAGATATGCGTACCCGGTACTCCTCTGCCCACTCGTCCTCATACTTGTACACTCCGATGTTATATGTTCACTAGGATCTAATTTGAAGCGTCTGTAGTGTGAATGGATACTCTTCATTGAAGAGCCCACAAATGAATCACAACTGTGATTTCTTATAGTTATTCGTGTCTGGGTCACTGCTAACCCAACGAACAACGAGGCTGCACGTGCAAGCGCTCATATTGATAGTAAGTAGTATGTAAACGTGTGGACAAAATGTCCTCGGAAGCACACGACCGGTTTCGCGGTTGTTGCCGCTCATCAGGTATGCGTACCCGGTACTCCTCTGCCCACTCGTCCTCATACTTGTACACTCCGATGTTATATGTTCACTAGGATCTAATTTGAAGCGTCTGGAGTGTGAATGGATACTCTTCATTGAAGAGCCCACAAATGAATCACAACTGTGATTTCTTATAGTTATTCGTGTCTGGGTCACTGCTAACCCAACGAACAACGAGGCTGCATGTGCAAGCGCTCATATTGATAGTAAGTAGTATGTAAACGTGTGGACAAAATTTCCTCGGAAGCACACGACCGGTTTCGCGGTTGTTGCCGCTCATCAGGTATGCGTACCCGGTACTCCTCTGCCCACTCGTCCTCATACTTGTACACTCCGATGTTATATGTTCACTAGGATCTAATTTGAAGCGTCTGGAGTGTGAATGGATACTCTTCATTGAAGAGCCCACAAATGAATCACAACTGTGATTTCTTATAGTTATTCGTGTCTGGGTCACTGCTAACCCAACGAACAACGAGGCTGCATGTGCAAGCGCTCATATTGATAGTAAGTAGTATGTAAACGTGTGGACAAAATTTCCTCGGAAGCACACGACCGGTTTCGCGGTTGTTGCCGCTCATCAGGTATGCGTACCCGGTACTCCTCTGCCCACTCGTCCTCATACTTGTACACTCCGATGTTATATGTTCACTAGGATCTAATTTGAAGCGTCTGGAGTGTGAATGGATACTCTTCATTGAAGAGCCCACAAATGAATCACAACTGTGATTTCTTATAGTTATTCGTGTCTGGGTCACTGCTAACCCAACGAACAACGAGGCTGCATGTGCAAGCGCTCATATTGATAGTAAGTAGTATGTAAACGTGTGGACAAAATGTCCTCGGAAGCACACGACCGGTTTCGCGGTTGTTGCCGCTCATCAGGTATGCGTACCCGGTACTCCTGTGCCCACTCGTCCTCATACTTGTACACTCCGATGTTATATGTTCACTAGGATCTAATTTGAAGCGTCTGGAGTGTGAATGGATACTCTTCATTGAAGAGCCCACAAATGAATCACAACTGTGATTTCTTATAGTTATTCGTGTCTGGGTCACTGCTAACCCAACGAACAACGAGGCTGCATGTGCAAGCGCTCATATTGATAGTAAGTAGTATGTAAACGTGTGGACAAAATGTCCTCGGAAGCACACGACCGGTTTCGCGGTTGTTGCCGCTCATCAGGTATGCGTACCCGGTACTCCTGTGCCCACTCGTCCTCATACTTGTACACTCCGATGTTATATGTTCACTAGGATCTAATTTGAAGCGTCTGGAGTGTGAATGGATACTCTTCATTGAAGAGCCCACAAATGAATCACAACTGTGATTTCTTATAGTTATTCGTGTCTGGGTCACTGCTAACCCAACGAACAACGAGGCTGCATGTGCAAGCGCTCATATTGATAGTAAGTAGTATGTAAACGTGTGGACAAAATGTCCTCGGAAGCACACGACCGGTTTCGCGGTTGTTGCCGCTCATCAGGTATGCGTACCCGGTACTCCTCTGCCCACTCGTCCTCATACTTGTACACTCCGATGTTATATGTTCACTAGGATCTAATTTGAAGCGTCTGGAGTGTGAATGGATACTCTTCATTGAAGAGCCCACAAATGAATCACAACTGTGATTTCTTATAGTTATTCGTGTCTGGGTCACTGCTAACCCAACGAACAACGAGGCTGCATGTGCAAGCGCTCATATTGATAGTAAGTAGTATGTAAACGTGTGGACAAAATGTCCTCGGAAGCACACGACCGGTTTCGCGGTTGTTGCCGCTCATCAGGTATGCGTACCCGGTACTCCTCTGCCCACTCGTCCTCATACTTGTACACTCCGATGTTATATGTTCACTAGGATCTAATTTGAAGCGTCTGGAGTGTGAATGGATACTCTTCATTGAAGAGCCCACAAATGAATCACAACTGTGATTTCTTATAGTTATTCGTGTCTGGGTCACTGCTAACCCAACGAACAACGAGGCTGCATGTGCAAGCGCTCATATTGATAGTAAGTAGTATGTAAACGTGTGGACAAAATGTCCTCGGAAGCACACGACCGGTTTCGCGGTTGTTGCCGCTCATCAGGTATGCGTACCCGGTACTCCTGTGCCCACTCGTCCTCATACTTGTACACTCCGATGTTATATGTTCACTAGGATCTAATTTGAAGCGTCTGGAGTGTGAATGGATACTCTTCATTGAAGAGCCCACAAATGAATCACAACTGTGATTTCTTATAGTTATTCGTGTCTGGGTCACTGCTAACCCAACGAACAACGAGGCTGCATGTGCAAGCGCTCATATTGATAGTAAGTAGTATGTAAACGTGTGGACAAAATGTCCTCGGAAGCACACGACCGGTTTCGCGGTTGTTGCCGCTCATCAGGTATGCGTACCCGGTACTCCTCTGCCCACTCGTCCTCATACTTGTACACTCCGATGTTATATGTTCACTAGGATCTAATTTGAAGCGTCTGGAGTGTGAATGGATACTCTTCATTGAAGAGCCCACAAATGAATCACAACTGTGATTTCTTATAGTTATTTGTGTCTGGGTCACTGCTAACCCAACGAACAACGAGGCTGCATGTGCAAGCGCTCATATTGATAGTAAGTAGTATGTAAACGTGTGGACAAAATGTCCTCGGAAGCACACGACCGGTTTCGCGGTTGTTGCCGCTCATCAGGTATGCGTACCCGGTACTCCTCTGCCCACTCGTCCTCATACTTGTACACTCCGATGTTATATGTTCACTAGGATCTAATTTGAAGCGTCTGGAGTGTGAATGGATACTCTTCATTGAAGAGCCCACAAATGAATCACAACTGTGATTTCTTATAGTTATTCGTGTCTGGGTCACTGCTAACCCAACGAACAACGAGGCTGCATGTGCAAGCGCTCATATTGATAGTAAGTAGTATGTAAACGTGTGGACAAAATGTCCTCGGAAGCACACGACCGGTTTCGCGGTTGTTGCCGCTCATCAGGTATGCGTACCCGGTACTCCTCTGCCCACTCGTCCTCATACTTGTACACTCCGATGTTATATGTTCACTAGGATCTAATTTGAAGCGTCTGGAGTGTGAATGGATACTCTTCATTGAAGAGCCCACAAATGAATCACAACTGTGATTTCTTATAGTTATTCGTGTCTGGGTCACTGCTAACCCAACGAACAACGAGGCTGCATGTGCAAGCGCTCATATTGATAGTAAGTAGTATGTAAACGTGTGGACAAAATGTCCTCGGAAGCACACGACCGGTTTCGCGGTTGTTGCCGCTCATCAGGTATGCGTACCCGGTACTCCTCTGCCCACTCGTCCTCATACTTGTACACTCCGATGTTATATGTTCACTAGGATCTAATTTGAAGCGTCTGGAGTGTGAATGGATACTCTTCATTGAAGAGCCCACAAATGAATCACAACTGTGATTTCTTATAGTTATTCGTGTCTGGGTCACTGCTAACCCAACGAACAACGAGGCTGCATGTGCAAGCGCTCATATTGATAGTAAGTAGTATGTAAACGTGTGGACAAAATGTCCTCGGAAGCACACGACCGGTTTCGCGGTTGTTACCGCTCATCAGGTATGCGTACCCGGTACTCCTCTGCCCACTCGTCCTCATACTTGTACACTCCGATGTTATATGTTCACTAGGATCTAATTTGAAGCGTCTGGAGTGTGAATGGATACTCTTCATTGAAGAGCCCACAAATGAATCACAACTGTGATTTCTTATAGTTATTCGTGTCTGGGTCACTGCTAACCCAACGAACAACGAGGCTGCATGTGCAAGCGCTCATATTGATAGTAAGTAGTATGTAAACGTGTGGACAAAATGTCCTCGGAAGCACACGACCGGTTTCGCGGTTGTTGCCGCTCATCAGGTATGCGTACCCGGTACTCCTCTGCCCACTCGTCCTCATACTTGTACACTCCGATGTTATATGTTCACTAGGATCTAATTTGAAGCGTCTGGAGTGTGAATGGATACTCTTCATTGAAGAGCCCACAAATGAATCACAACTGTGATTTCTTATAGTTATTCGTGTCTGGGTCACTGCTAACCCAACGAACAACGAGGCTGCATGTGCAAGCGCTCATATTGATAGTAAGTAGTATGTAAACGTGTGGACAAAATGTCCTCGGAAGCACACGACCGGTTTCGCGGTTGTTGCCGCTCATCAGGTATGCGTACCCGGTACTCCTCTGCCCACTCGTCCTCATACTTGTACACTCCGATGTTATATTTTCACTAGGATCTAATTTGAAGCGTCTGGAGTGTGAATGGATACTCTTCATTGAAGAGCCCACAAATGAATCACAACTGTGATTTCTTATAGTTATTCGTGTCTGGGTCACTGCTAACCCAACGAACAACGAGGCTGCATGTGCAAGCGCTCATATTGATAGTAAGTAGTATGTAAACGTGTGGACAAAATGTCCTCGGAAGCACACGACCGGTTTCGCGGTTGTTGCCGCTCATCAGATATGCGTACCCGGTACTCCTGTGCCCACTCGTCCTCATACTTGTACACTCCGATGTTATATGTTCACTAGGATCTAATTTGAAGCGTCTGGAGTGTGAATGGATACTCTTCATTGAAGAGCCCACAAATGAATCACAACTGTGATTTCTTATAGTTATTCGTGCCTGGGTCACTGCTAACCCAACGAACAACGAGGCTGCATGTGCAAGCGCTCATATTGATAGTAAGTAGTATGTAAACGTGTGGACAAAATTTCCTCGGAAGCACACGACCGGTTTCGCGGTTGTTGCCGCTCATCAGGTATGCGTACCCGGTACTCCTGTGCCCACTCGTCCTCATACTTGTACACTCCGATGTTATATGTTCACTAGGATCTAATTTGAAGCGTCTGGAGTGTGAATGGATACTCTTCATTGAAGAGCCCACAAATGAATCACAACTGTGATTTCTTATAGTTATTCGTGTCTGGGTCACTGCTAACCCAACGAACAACGAGGCTGCATGTGCAAGCGCTCATATTGATAGTAAGTAGTATGTAAACGTGTGGACAAAATGTTTACTCGGAAGCACACGACCGGTTTCGCGGTTGTTGCCGCTCATCAGGTATGCGTACCCGGTACTCCTCTGCCCACTCGTCCTCATACTTGTACACTCCGATGTTATATGTTCACTAGGATCTAATTTGAAGCGTCTGGAGTGTGAATGGATACTCTTCATTGAAGAGCCCACAAATGAATCACAACTGTGATTTCTTATAGTTATTCGTGTCTGGGTCACTGCTAACCCAACGAACACCGAGGCTGCATGTGCAAGCGCTCATATTGATAGTAAGTAGTATGTAAACGTGTGGACAAAATGTCCTCGGAAGCACACGACCGGTTTCGCGGTTGTTGCCGCTCATCAGGTATGCGTACCCGGTACTCCTCTGCCCACTCGTCCTCATACTTGTACACTCCGATGTTATATGTTCACTAGGATCTAATTTGAAGCGTCTGGAGTGTGAATGGATACTCTTCATTGAAGAGCCCACAAATGAATCACAACTGTGATTTCTTATAGTTATTCGTGTCTGGGTCACTGCTAACCCAACGAACAACGAGGCTGCATGTGCAAGCGCTCATATTGATAGTAAGTAGTATGTAAACGTGTGGACAAAATGTCCTTGGAAGCACACGACCGGTTTCGCGGTTGTTGCCGCTCATCAGGTATGCGTACCCGGTACTCCTCTGCCCACTCGTCCTCATACTTGTACACTCCGATGTTATATGTTCACTAGGATCTAATTTGAAGCGTCTGGAGTGTGAATGGATACTCTTCATTGAAGAGCCCACAAATGAATCACAACTGTGATTTCTTATAGTTATTCGTGTCTGGGTCACTGCTAACCCAACGAACAACGAGGCTGCATGTGCAAGCGCTCATATTGATAGTAAGTAGTATGTAAACGTGTGGACAAAATGTCCTCGGAAGCACACGACCGGTTTCGCGGTTGTTGCCGCTCATCAGGTATGCGTACCCGGTACTCCTGTGCCCACTCGTCCTCATACTTGTACACTCCGATGTTATATGTTCACTAGGATCTAATTTGAAGCGTCTGGAGTGTGAATGGATACTCTTCATTGAAGAGCCCACAAATGAATCACAACTGTGATTTCTTATAGTTATTCGTGTCTGGGTCACTGCTAACCCAACGAACAACGAGGCTGCATGTGCAAGCGCTCATATTGATAGTAAGTAGTATGTAAACGTGTGGACAAAATGTCCTCGGAAGCACACGACCGGTTTCGCGGTTGTTGCCGCTCATCAGGTATGCGTACCCGGTACTCCTCTGCCCACTCGTCCTCATACTTGTACACTCCGATGTTATATGTTCACTAGGATCTAATTTGAAGCGTCTGGAGTGTGAATGGATACTCTTCATTGAAGAGCCCACAAATGAATCACAACTGTGATTTCTTATAGTTATTCGTGTCTGGGTCACTGCTAACCCAACGAACAACGAGGCTGCATGTGCAAGCGCTCATATTGATAGTAAGTAGTATGTAAACGTGTGGACAAAATGTCCTCGGAAGCACACGACCGGTTTCGCGGTTGTTGCCGCTCATCAGGTATGCGTACCCGGTACTCCTGTGCCCACTCGTCCTCATACTTGTACACTCCGATGTTATATGTTCACTAGGATCTAATTTGAAGCGTCTGGAGTGTGAATGGATACTCTTCATTGAAGAGCCCACAAATGAATCACAACTGTGATTTCTTATAGTTATTCGTGTCTGGGTCACTGCTAACCCAACGAACAACGAGGCTGCATGTGCAAGCGCTCATATTGATAGTAAGTAGTATGTAAACGTGTGGACAAAATGTCCTCGGAAGCACACGACCGGTTTCGCGGTTGTTGCCGCTCATCAGGTATGCGTACCCGGTACTCCTCTGCCCACTCGTCCTCATACTTGTACACTCCGATGTTATATGTTCACTAGGATCTAATTTGAAGCGTCTGGAGTGTGAATGGATACTCTTCATTGAAGAGCCCACAAATGAATCACAACTGTGATTTCTTATAGTTATTCGTGTCTGGGTCACTGCTAACCCAACGAACAACGAGGCTGCATGTGCAAGCGCTCATATTGATAGTAAGTAGTATGTAAACGTGTGGACAAAATGTCCTCGGAAGCACACGACCGGTTTCGCGGTTGTTGCCGCTCATCAGGTATGCGTACCCGGTACTCCTCTGCCCACTCGTCCTCATACTTGTACACTCCGATGTTATATGTTCACTAGGATCTAATTTGAAGCGTCTGGAGTGTGAATGGATACTCTTCATTGAAGAGCCCACAAATGAATCACAACTGTGATTTCTTATAGTTATTCGTGTCTGGGTCACTGCTAACCCAACGAACAACGAGGCTGCATGTGCAAGCGCTCATATTGATAGTAAGTAGTATGTAAACGTGTGGACAAAATGTCCTCGGAAGCACACGACCGGTTTCGCGGTTGTTGCCGCTCATCAGGTATGCGTACCCGGTACTCCTCTGCCCACTCGTCCTCATACTTGTACACTCCGATGTTATATGTTCACTAGGATCTAATTTGAAGCGTCTGGAGTGTGAATGGATACTCTTCATTGAAGAGCCCACAAATGAATCACAACTGTGATTTCTTATAGTTATTCGTGTCTGGGTCACTGCTAACCCAACGAACAACGAGGCTGCATGTGCAAGCGCTCATATTGATAGTAAGTAGTATGTAAACGTGTGGACAAAATTTTTACTCGGAAGCACACGACCGGTTTCGCGGTTGTTGCCGCTCATCAGGTATGCGTACCCGGTACTCCTCTGCCCACTCGTCCTCATACTTGTACACTCCGATGTTATATGTTCACTAGGATCTAATTTGAAGCGTCTGGAGTGTGAATGGATACTCTTCATTGAAGAGCCCACAAATGAATCACAACTGTGATTTCTTATAGTTATTCGTGTCTGGGTCACTGCTAACCCAACGAACAACGAGGCTGCATGTGCAAGCGCTCATATTGATAGTAAGTAGTATGTAAACGTGTGGACAAAATGTCCTCGGAAGCACACGACCGGTTTCGCGGTTGTTGCCGCTCATCAGATATGCGTACCCGGTACTCCTGTGCCCACTCGTCCTCATACTTGTACACTCCGATGTTATATGTTCACTAGGATCTAATTTGAAGCGTCTGGAGTGTGAATGGATACTCTTCATTGAAGAGCCCACAAATGAATCACAACTGTGATTTCTTATAGTTATTCGTGTCTGGGTCACTGCTAACCCAACGAACAACGAGGCTGCATGTGCAAGCGCTCATATTGATAGTAAGTAGTATGTAAACGTGTGGACAAAATTTCCTCGGAAGCACACGACCGGTTTCGCGGTTGTTGCCGCTCATCAGGTATGCGTACCCGGTACTCCTGTGCCCACTCGTCCTCATACTTGTACACTCCGATGTTATATGTTCACTAGGATCTAATTTGAAGCGTCTGGAGTGTGAATGGATACTCTTCATTGAAGAGCCCACAAATGAATCACAACTGTGATTTCTTATAGTTATTCGTGTCTGGGTCACTGCTAACCCAACGAACAACGAGGCTGCATGTGCAAGCGCTCATATTGATAGTAAGTAGTATGTAAACGTGTGGACAAAATGTCCTCGGAAGCACACGACCGGTTTCGCGGTTGTTGCCGCTCATCAGGTATGCGTACCCGGTACTCCTCTGCCCACTCGTCCTCATACTTGTACACTCCGATGTTATATGTTCACTAGGATCTAATTTGAAGCGTCTGGAGTGTGAATGGATACTCTTCATTGAAGAGCCCACAAATGAATCACAACTGTGATTTCTTATAGTTATTCGTGTCTGGGTCACTGCTAACCCAACGAACAACGAGGCTGCATGTGCAAGCGCTCATATTGATAGTAAGTAGTATGTAAACGTGTGGACAAAATGTCCTCGGAAGCACACGACCGGTTTCGCGGTTGTTGCCGCTCATCAGGTATGCGTACCCGGTACTCCTCTGCCCACTCGTCCTCATACTTGTACACTCCGATGTTATATGTTCACTAGGATCTAATTTGAAGCGTCTGGAGTGTGAATGGATACTCTTCATTGAAGAGCCCACAAATGAATCACAACTGTGATTTCTTATAGTTATTCGTGTCTGGGTCACTGCTAACCCAACGAACAACGAGGCTGCATGTGCAAGCGCTCATATTGATAGTAAGTAGTATGTAAACGTGTGGACAAAATGTCCTCGGAAGCACACGACCGGTTTCGCGGTTGTTGCCGCTCATCAGGTATGCGTACCCGGTACTCCTCTGCCCACTCGTCCTCATACTTGTACACTCCGATGTTATATGTTCACTAGGATCTAATTTGAAGCGTCTGGAGTGTGAATGGATACTCTTCATTGAAGAGCCCACAAATGAATCACAACTGTGATTTCTTATAGTTATTCGTGTCTGGGTCACTGCTAACCCAACGAACAACGAGGCTGCATGTGCAAGCGCTCATATTGATAGTAAGTAGTATGTAAACGTGTGGACAAAATGTCCTCGGAAGCACACGACCGGTTTCGCGGTTGTTGCCGCTCATCAGGTATGCGTACCCGGTACTCCTCTGCCCACTCGTCCTCATACTTGTACACTCCGATGTTATATGTTCACTAGGATCTAATTTGAAGCGTCTGGAGTGTGAATGGATACTCTTCATTGAAGAGCCCACAAATGAATCACAACTGTGATTTCTTATAGTTATTTGTGTCTGGGTCACTGCTAACCCAATGAACAACGAGGCTGCATGTGCAAGCGCTCATATTGATAGTAAGTAGTATGTAAACGTGTGGACAAAATGTCCTCGGAAGCACACGACCGGTTTCGCGGTTGTTGCCGCTCATCAGGTATGCGTACCCGGTACTCCTCTGCCCACTCGTCCTCATACTTGTACACTCCGATGTTATATGTTCACTAGGATCTAATTTGAAGCGTCTGGAGTGTGAATGGATACTCTTCATTGAAGAGCCCACAAATGAATCACAACTGTGATTTCTTATAGTTATTCGTGTCTGGGTCACTGCTAACCCAACGAACAACGAGGCTGCATGTGCAAGCGCTCATATTGATAGTAAGTAGTATGTAAACGTGTGGACAAAATGTTTACTCGGAAGCACACGACCGGTTTCGCGGTTGTTGCCGCTCATCAGGTATGCGTACCCGGTACTCCTCTGCCCACTCGTCCTCATACTTGTACACTCCGATGTTATATGTTCACTAGGATCTAATTTGAAGCGTCTGGAGTGTGAATGGATACTCTTCATTGAAGAGCCCACAAATGAATCACAACTGTGATTTCTTATAGTTATTCGTGTCTGGGTCACTGCTAACCCAACGAACAACGAGGCTGCATGTGCAAGCGCTCATATTGATAGTAAGTAGTATGTAAACGTGTGGACAAAATGTCCTCGGAAGCACACGACCGGTTTCGCGGTTGTTGCCGCTCATCAGGTATGCGTACCCGGTACTCCTCTGCCCACTCGTCCTCATACTTGTACACTCCGATGTTATATGTTCACTAGGATCTAATTTGAAGCGTCTGGAGTGTGAATGGATACTCTTCATTGAAGAGCCCACAAATGAATCACAACTGTGATTTCTTATAGTTATTCGTGTCTGGGTCACTGCTAACCCAACGAACAACGAGGCTGCATGTGCAAGCGCTCATATTGATAGTAAGTAGTATGTAAACGTGTGGACAAAATTTCCTCGGAAGCACACGACCGGTTTCGCGGTTGTTGCCGCTCATCAGGTATGCGTACCCGGTACTCCTGTGCCCACTCGTCCTCATACTTGTACACTCCGATGTTATATGTTCACTAGGATCTAATTTGAAGCGTCTGGAGTGTGAATGGATACTCTTCATTGAAGAGCCCACAAATGAATCACAACTGTGATTTCTTATAGTTATTCGTGTCTGGGTCACTGCTAACCCAACGAACAACGAGGCTGCATGTGCAAGCGCTCATATTGATAGTAAGTAGTATGTAAACGTGTGGACAAAATTTTTACTCGGAAGCACACGACCGGTTTCGCGGTTGTTGCCGCTCATCAGGTATGCGTACCCGGTACTCCTCTGCCCACTCGTCCTCATACTTGTACACTCCGATGTTATATGTTCACTAGGATCTAATTTGAAGCGTCTGGAGTGTGAATGGATACTCTTCATTGAAGAGCCCACAAATGAATCACAACTGTGATTTCTTATAGTTATTCGTGTCTGGGTCACTGCTAACCCAACGAACAACGAGGCTGCATGTGCAAGCGCTCATATTGATAGTAAGTAGTATGTAAACGTGTGGACAAAATGTCCTCGGAAGCACACGACCGGTTTCGCGGTTGTTGCCGCTCATCAGGTATGCGTACCCGGTACTCCTCTGCCCACTCGTCCTCATACTTGTACACTCCGATGTTATATGTTCACTAGGATCTAATTTGAAGCGTCTGGAGTGTGAATGGATACTCTTCATTGAAGAGCCCACAAATGAATCACAACTGTGATTTCTTATAGTTATTCGTGTCTGGGTCACTGCTAACCCAACGAACAACGAGGCTGCATGTGCAAGCGCTCATATTGATAGTAAGTAGTATGTAAACGTGTGGACAAAATGTCCTCGGAAGCACACGACCGGTTTCGCGGTTGTTGCCGCTCATCAGGTATGCGTACCCGGTACTCCTCTGCCCACTCGTCCTCATACTTGTACACTCCGATGTTATATGTTCACTAGGATCTAATTTGAAGCGTCTGGAGTGTGAATGGATACTCTTCATTGAAGAGCCCACAAATGAATCACAACTGTGATTTCTTATAGTTATTTGTGTCTGGGTCACTGCTAACCCAATGAACAACGAGGCTGCATGTGCAAGCGCTCATATTGATAGTAAGTAGTATGTAAACGTGTGGACAAAATTTCCTCGGAAGCACACGACCGGTTTCGCGGTTGTTGCCGCTCATCAGGTATGCGTACCCGGTACTCCTCTGCCCACTCGTCCTCATACTTGTACACTCCGATGTTATATGTTCACTAGGATCTAATTTGAAGCGTCTGGAGTGTGAATGGATACTCTTCATTGAAGAGCCCACAAATGAATCACAACTGTGATTTCTTATAGTTATTCGTGCCTGGGTCACTGCTAACCCAACGAACAACGAGGCTGCATGTGCAAGCGCTCATATTGATAGTAAGTAGTATGTAAACGTGTGGACAAAATGTTTACTCGGAAGCACACGACCGGTTTCGCGGTTGTTGCCGCTCATCAGGTATGCGTACCCGGTACTCCTCTGCCCACTCGTCCTCATACTTGTACACTCCGATGTTATATGTTCACTAGGATCTAATTTGAAGCGTCTGGAGTGTGAATGGATACTCTTCATTGAAGAGCCCACAAATGAATCACAACTGTGATTTCTTATAGTTATTCGTGTCTGGGTCACTGCTAACCCAACGAACAACGAGGCTGCATGTGCAAGCGCTCATATTGATAGTAAGTAGTATGTAAACGTGTGGACAAAATGTCCTCGGAAGCACACGACCGGTTTCGCGGTTGTTGCCGCTCATCAGGTATGCGTACCCGGTACTCCTCTGCCCACTCGTCCTCATACTTGTACACTCCGATGTTATATGTTCACTAGGATCTAATTTGAAGCGTCTGGAGTGTGAATGGATACTCTTCATTGAAGAGCCCACAAATGAATCACAACTGTGATTTCTTATAGTTATTCGTGTCTGGGTCACTGCTAACCCAACGAACAACGAGGCTGCATGTGCAAGCGCTCATATTGATAGTAAGAAGTATGTAAACGTGTGGACAAAATGTCCTCGGAAGCACACGACCGGTTTCGCGGTTGTTGCCGCTCATCAGGTATGCGTACCCGGTACTCCTCTGCCCACTCGTCCTCATACTTGTACACTCCGATGTTATATGTTCACTAGGATCTAATTTGAAGCGTCTGGAGTGTGAATGGATACTCTTCATTGAAGAGCCCACAAATGAATCACAACTGTGATTTCTTATAGTTATTCGTGTCTGGGTCACTGCTAACCCAACGAACAACGAGGCTGCATGTGCAAGCGCTCATATTGATAGTAAGTAGTATGTAAACGTGTGGACAAAATGTCCTCGGAAGCACACGACCGGTTTCGCGGTTGTTGCCGCTCATCAGGTATGCGTACCCGGTACTCCTCTGCCCACTCGTCCTCATACTTGTACACTCCGATGTTATATGTTCACTAGGATCTAATTTGAAGCGTCTGGAGTGTGAATGGATACTCTTCATTGAAGAGCCCACAAATGAATCACAACTGTGATTTCTTATAGTTATTTGTGTCTGGGTCACTGCTAACCCAACGAACAACGAGGCTGCATGTGCAAGCGCTCATATTGATAGTAAGTAGTATGTAAACGTGTGGACAAAATGTCCTCGGAAGCACACGACCGGTTTCGCGGTTGTTGCCGCTCATCAGGTATGCGTACCCGGTACTCCTCTGCCCACTCGTCCTCATACTTGTACACTCCGATGTTATATGTTCACTAGGATCTAATTTGAAGCGTCTGGAGTGTGAATGGATACTCTTCATTGAAGAGCCCACAAATGAATCACAACTGTGATTTCTTATAGTTATTCGTGTCTGGGTCACTGCTAACCCAACGAACAACGAGGCTGCATGTGCAAGCGCTCATATTGATAGTAAGTAGTATGTAAACGTGTGGACAAAATTTCCTCGGAAGCACACGACCGGTTTCGCGGTTGTTGCCGCTCATCAGGTATGCGTACCCGGTACTCCTCTGCCCACTCGTCCTCATACTTGTACACTCCGATGTTATATGTTCACTAGGATCTAATTTGAAGCGTCTGGAGTGTGAATGGATACTCTTCATTGAAGAGCCCACAAATGAATCACAACTGTGATTTCTTATAGTTATTCGTGTCTGGGTCACTGCTAACCCAACGAACAACGAGGCTGCATGTGCAAGCGCTCATATTGATAGTAAGTAGTATGTAAACGTGTGGACAAAATGTCCTCGGAAGCACACGACCGGTTTCGCGGTTGTTGCCGCTCATCAGGTATGCGTACCCGGTACTCCTGTGCCCACTCGTCCTCATACTTGTACACTCCGATGTTATATGTTCACTAGGATCTAATTTGAAGCGTCTGGAGTGTGAATGGATACTCTTCATTGAAGAGCCCACAAATGAATCACAACTGTGATTTCTTATAGTTATTCGTGTCTGGGTCACTGCTAACCCAACGAACAACGAGGCTGCATGTGCAAGCGCTCATATTGATAGTAAGTAGTATGTAAACGTGTGGACAAAATGTCCTCGGAAGCACACGACCGGTTTCGCGGTTGTTGCCGCTCATCAGGTATGCGTACCCGGTACTCCTCTGCCCACTCGTCCTCATACTTGTACACTCCGATGTTATATGTTCACTAGGATCTAATTTGAAGCGTCTGGAGTGTGAATGGATACTCTTCATTGAAGAGCCCACAAATGAATCACAACTGTGATTTCTTATAGTTATTCGTGTCTGGGTCACTGCTAACCCAACGAACAACGAGGCTGCATGTGCAAGCGCTCATATTGATAGTAAGTAGTATGTAAACGTGTGGACAAAATGTCCTCGGAAGCACACGACCGGTTTCGCGGTTGTTGCCGCTCATCAGATATGCGTACCCGGTACTCCTCTGCCCACTCGTCCTCATACTTGTACACTCCGATGTTATATGTTCACTAGGATCTAATTTGAAGCGTCTGGAGTGTGAATGGATACTCTTCATTGAAGAGCCCACAAATGAATCACAACTGTGATTTCTTATAGTTATTCGTGTCTGGGTCACTGCTAACCCAACGAACAACGAGGCTGCATGTGCAAGCGCTCATATTGATAGTAAGTAGTATGTAAACGTGTGGACAAAATGTCCTCGGAAGCACACGACCGGTTTCGCGGTTGTTGCCGCTCATCAGGTATGCGTACCCGGTACTCCTCTGCCCACTCGTCCTCATACTTGTACACTCCGATGTTATATGTTCACTAGGATCTAATTTGAAGCGTCTGGAGTGTGAATGGATACTCTTCATTGAAGAGCCCACAAATGAATCACAACTGTGATTTCTTATAGTTATTCGTGTCTGGGTCACTGCTAACCCAACGAACAACGAGGCTGCATGTGCAAGCGCTCATATTGATAGTAAGTAGTATGTAAACGTGTGGACAAAATGTCCTCGGAAGCACACGACCGGTTTCGCGGTTGTTGCCGCTCATCAGGTATGCGTACCCGGTACTCCTGTGCCCACTCGTCCTCATACTTGTACACTCCGATGTTATATGTTCACTAGGATCTAATTTGAAGCGTCTGGAGTGTGAATGGATACTCTTCATTGAAGAGCCCACAAATGAATCACAACTGTGATTTCTTATAGTTATTCGTGTCTGGGTCACTGCTAACCCAACGAACAACGAGGCTGCATGTGCAAGCGCTCATATTGATAGTAAGTAGTATGTAAACGTGTGGACAAAATGTCCTCGGAAGCACACGACCGGTTTCGCGGTTGTTGCCGCTCATCAGGTATGCGTACCCGGTACTCCTCTGCCCACTCGTCCTCATACTTGTACACTCCGATGTTATATGTTCACTAGGATCTAATTTGAAGCGTCTGGAGTGTGAATGGATACTCTTCATTGAAGAGCCCACAAATGAATCACAACTGTGATTTCTTATAGTTATTCGTGTCTGGGTCACTGCTAACCCAACGAACAACGAGGCTGCATGTGCAAGCGCTCATATTGATAGTAAGTAGTATGTAAACGTGTGGACAAAATGTCCTCGGAAGCACACGACCGGTTTCGCGGTTGTTGCCGCTCATCAGGTATGCGTACCCGGTACTCCTCTGCCCACTCGTCCTCATACTTGTACACTCCGATGTTATATGTTCACTAGGATCTAATTTGAAGCGTCTGGAGTGTGAATGGATACTCTTCATTGAAGAGCCCACAAATGAATCACAACTGTGATTTCTTATAGTTATTCGTGTCTGGGTCACTGCTAACCCAACGAACAACGAGGCTGCATGTGCAAGCGCTCATATTGATAGTAAGTAGTATGTAAACGTGTGGACAAAATGTCCTCGGAAGCACACGACCGGTTTCGCGGTTGTTGCCGCTCATCAGATATGCGTACCCGGTACTCCTCTGCCCACTCGTCCTCATACTTGTACACTCCGATGTTATATGTTCACTAGGATCTAATTTGAAGCGTCTGGAGTGTGAATGGATACTCTTCATTGAAGAGCCCACAAATGAATCACAACTGTGATTTCTTATAGTTATTCGTGTCTGGGTCACTGCTAACCCAACGAACAACGAGGCTGCATGTGCAAGCGCTCATATTGATAGTAAGTAGTATGTAAACGTGTGGACAAAATGTCCTCGGAAGCACACGACCGGTTTCGCGGTTGTTGCCGCTCATCAGGTATGCGTACCCGGTACTCCTCTGCCCACTCGTCCTCATACTTGTACACTCCGATGTTATATGTTCACTAGGATCTAATTTGAAGCGTCTGGAGTGTGAATGGATACTCTTCATTGAAGAGCCCACAAATGAATCACAACTGTGATTTCTTATAGTTATTCGTGTCTGGGTCACTGCTAACCCAACGAACAACGAGGCTGCATGTGCAAGCGCTCATATTGATAGTAAGTAGTATGTAAACGTGTGGACAAAATGTCCTCGGAAGCACACGACCGGTTTCGCGGTTGTTGCCGCTCATCAGGTATGCGTACCCGGTACTCCTCTGCCCACTCGTCCTCATACTTGTACACTCCGATGTTATATGTTCACTAGGATCTAATTTGAAGCGTCTGGAGTGTGAATGGATACTCTTCATTGAAGAGCCCACAAATGAATCACAACTGTGATTTCTTATAGTTATTCGTGTCTGGGTCACTGCTAACCCAATGAACAACGAGGCTGCATGTGCAAGCGCTCATATTGATAGTAAGTAGTATGTAAACGTGTGGACAAAATTTCCTCGGAAGCACACGACCGGTTTCGCGGTTGTTGCCGCTCATCAGGTATGCGTACCCGGTACTCCTCTGCCCACTCGTCCTCATACTTGTACACTCCGATGTTATATGTTCACTAGGATCTAATTTGAAGCGTCTGGAGTGTGAATGGATACTCTTCATTGAAGAGCCCACAAATGAATCACAACTGTGATTTCTTATAGTTATTCGTGTCTGGGTCACTGCTAACCCAACGAACAACGAGGCTGCATGTGCAAGCGCTCATATTGATAGTAAGTAGTATGTAAACGTGTGGACAAAATTTTTACTCGGAAGCACACGACCGGTTTCGCGGTTGTTGCCGCTCATCAGGTATGCGTACCCGGTACTCCTCTGCCCACTCGTCCTCATACTTGTACACTCCGATGTTATATGTTCACTAGGATCTAATTTGAAGCGTCTGGAGTGTGAATGGATACTCTTCATTGAAGAGCCCACAAATGAATCACAACTGTGATTTCTTATAGTTATTCGTGTCTGGGTCACTGCTAACCCAACGAACAACGAGGCTGCATGTGCAAGCGCTCATATTGATAGTAAGTAGTATGTAAACGTGTGGACAAAATTTCCTCGGAAGCACACGACCGGTTTCGCGGTTGTTGCCGCTCATCAGGTATGCGTACCCGGTACTCCTCTGCCCACTCGTCCTCATACTTGTACACTCCGATGTTATATGTTCACTAGGATCTAATTTGAAGCGTCTGGAGTGTGAATGGATACTCTTCATTGAAGAGCCCACAAATGAATCACAACTGTGATTTCTTATAGTTATTTGTGTCTGGGTCACTGCTAACCCAATGAACAACGAGGCTGCATGTGCAAGCGCTCATATTGATAGTAAGTAGTATGTAAACGTGTGGACAAAATTTCCTCGGAAGCACACGACCGGTTTCGCGGTTGTTGCCGCTCATCAGGTATGCGTACCCGGTACTCCTCTGCCCACTCGTCCTCATACTTGTACACTCCGATGTTATATGTTCACTAGGATCTAATTTGAAGCGTCTGGAGTGTGAATGGATACTCTTCATTGAAGAGCCCACAAATGAATCACAACTGTGATTTCTTATAGTTATTCGTGCCTGGGTCACTGCTAACCCAACGAACAACGAGGCTGCATGTGCAAGCGCTCATATTGATAGTAAGTAGTATGTAAACGTGTGGACAAAATTTCCTCGGAAGCACACGACCGGTTTCGCGGTTGTTGCCGCTCATCAGGTATGCGTACCCGGTACTCCTCTGCCCACTCGTCCTCATACTTGTACACTCCGATGTTATATGTTCACTAGGATCTAATTTGAAGCGTCTGGAGTGTGAATGGATACTCTTCATTGAAGAGCCCACAAATGAATCACAACTGTGATTTCTTATAGTTATTCGTGTCTGGGTCACTGCTAACCCAACGAACAACGAGGCTGCATGTGCAAGCGCTCATATTGATAGTAAGTAGTATGTAAACGTGTGGACAAAATGTCCTCGGAAGCACACGACCGGTTTCGCGGTTGTTGCCGCTCATCAGGTATGCGTACCCGGTACTCCTCTGCCCACTCGTCCTCATACTTGTACACTCCGATGTTATATGTTCACTAGGATCTAATTTGAAGCGTCTGGAGTGTGAATGGATACTCTTCATTGAAGAGCCCACAAATGAATCACAACTGTGATTTCTTATAGTTATTCGTGTCTGGGTCACTGCTAACCCAACGAACAACGAGGCTGCATGTGCAAGCGCTCATATTGATAGTAAGTAGTATGTAAACGTGTGGACAAAATGTCCTCGGAAGCACACGACCGGTTTCGCGGTTGTTGCCGCTCATCAGGTATGCGTACCCGGTACTCCTCTGCCCACTCGTCCTCATACTTGTACACTCCGATGTTATATGTTCACTAGGATCTAATTTGAAGCGTCTGGAGTGTGAATGGATACTCTTCATTGAAGAGCCCACAAATGAATCACAACTGTGATTTCTTATAGTTATTCGTGTCTGGGTCACTGCTAACCCAACGAACAACGAGGCTGCATGTGCAAGCGCTCATATTGATAGTAAGTAGTATGTAAACGTGTGGACAAAATGTCCTCAGAAGCACACGACCGGTTTCGCGGTTGTTGCCGCTCATCAGGTATGCGTACCCGGTACTCCTCTGCCCACTCGTCCTCATACTTGTACACTCCGATGTTATATGTTCACTAGGATCTAATTTGAAGCGTCTGGAGTGTGAATGGATACTCTTCATTGAAGAGCCCACAAATGAATCACAACTGTGATTTCTTATAGTTATTCGTGTCTGGGTCACTGCTAACCCAACGAACAACGAGGCTGCATGTGCAAGCGCTCATATTGATAGTAAGTAGTATGTAAACGTGTGGACAAAATTTCCTCGGAAGCACACGACCGGTTTCGCGGTTGTTGCCGCTCATCAGGTATGCGTACCCGGTACTCCTCTGCCCACTCGTCCTCATACTTGTACACTCCGATGTTATATGTTCACTAGGATCTAATTTGAAGCGTCTGGAGTGTGAATGGATACTCTTCATTGAAGAGCCCACAAATGAATCACAACTGTGATTTCTTATAGTTATTCGTGTCTGGGTCACTGCTAACCCAACGAACAACGAGGCTGCATGTGCAAGCGCTCATATTGATAGTAAGTAGTATGTAAACGTGTGGACAAAATGTCCTCGGAAGCACACGACCGGTTTCGCGGTTGTTGCCGCTCATCAGGTATGCGTACCCGGTACTCCTCTGCCCACTCGTCCTCATACTTGTACACTCCGATGTTATATGTTCACTAGGATCTAATTTGAAGCGTCTGGAGTGTGAATGGATACTCTTCATTGAAGAGCCCACAAATGAATCACAACTGTGATTTCTTATAGTTATTCGTGTCTGGGTCACTGCTAACCCAACGAACAACGAGGCTGCATGTGCAAGCGCTCATATTGATAGTAAGTAGTATGTAAACGTGTGGACAAAATTTCCTCGGAAGCACACGACCGGTTTCGCGGTTGTTGCCGCTCATCAGGTATGCGTACCCGGTACTCCTCTGCCCACTCGTCCTCATACTTGTACACTCCGATGTTATATGTTCACTAGGATCTAATTTGAAGCGTCTGGAGTGTGAATGGATACTCTTCATTGAAGAGCCCACAAATGAATCACAACTGTGATTTCTTATAGTTATTCGTGTCTGGGTCACTGCTAACCCAACGAACAACGAGGCTGCATGTGCAAGCGCTCATATTGATAGTAAGTAGTATGTAAACGTGTGGACAAAATGTTTACTCGGAAGCACACGACCGGTTTCGCGGTTGTTGCCGCTCATCAGGTATGCGTACCCGGTACTCCTCTGCCCACTCGTCCTCATACTTGTACACTCCGATGTTATATGTTCACTAGGATCTAATTTGAAGCGTCTGGAGTGTGAATGGATACTCTTCATTGAGGAGCCCACAAATGAATCACAACTGTGATTTCTTATAGTTATTCGTGTCTGGGTCACTGCTAACCCAACGAACAACGAGGCTGCATGTGCAAGCGCTCATATTGATAGTAAGTAGTATGTAAACGTGTGGACAAAATGTCCTCGGAAGCACACGACCGGTTTCGCGGTTGTTGCCGCTCATCAGGTATGCGTACCCGGTACTCCTCTGCCCACTCGTCCTCATAATTGTACACTCCGATGTTATATGTTCACTAGGATCTAATTTGAAGCGTCTGGAGTGTGAATGGATACTCTTCATTGAAGAGCCCACAAATGAATCACAACTGTGATTTCTTATAGTTATTCGTGTCTGGGTCACTGCTAACCCAACGAACAACGAGGCTGCATGTGCAAGCGCTCATATTGATAGTAAGTAGTATGTAAACGTGTGGACAAAATTTTTACTCGGAAGCACACGACCGGTTTCGCGGTTGTTGCCGCTCATCAGGTATGCGTACCCGGTACTCCTCTGCCCACTCGTCCTCATACTTGTACACTCCGATGTTATATGTTCACTAGGATCTAATTTGAAGCGTCTGGAGTGTGAATGGATACTCTTCATTGAAGAGCCCACAAATGAATCACAACTGTGATTTCTTATAGTTATTCGTGTCTGGGTCACTGCTAACCCAACGAACAACGAGGCTGCATGTGCAAGCGCTCAAATTGATAGTAAGTAGTATGTAAACGTGTGGACAAAATGTCCTCGGAAGCACACGACCGGTTTCGCGGTTGTTGCCGCTCATCAGGTATGCGTACCCGGTACTCCTCTGCCCACTCGTCCTCATACTTGTACACTCCGATGTTATATGTTCACTAGGATCTAATTTGAAGCGTCTGGAGTGTGAATGGATACTCTTCATTGAAGAGCCCACAAATGAATCACAACTGTGATTTCTTATAGTTATTCGTGTCTGGGTCACTGCTAACCCAACGAACAACGAGGCTGCATGTGCAAGCGCTCATATTGATAGTAAGTAGTATGTAAACGTGTGGACAAAATGTCCTCAGAAGCACACGACCGGTTTCGCGGTTGTTGCCGCTCATCAGGTATGCGTACCCGGTACTCCTCTGCCCACTCGTCCTCATACTTGTACACTCCGATGTTATATGTTCACTAGGATCTAATTTGAAGCGTCTGGAGTGTGAATGGATACTCTTCATTGAAGAGCCCACAAATGAATCACAACTGTGATTTCTTATAGTTATTCGTGTCTGGGTCACTGCTAACCCAACGAACAACGAGGCTGCATGTGCAAGCGCTCATATTGATAGTAAGTAGTATGTAAACGTGTGGACAAAATTTCCTCGGAAGCACACGACCGGTTTCGCGGTTGTTGCCGCTCATCAGGTATGCGTACCCGGTACTCCTCTGCCCACTCGTCCTCATACTTGTACACTCCGATGTTATATGTTCACTAGGATCTAATTTGAAGCGTCTGGAGTGTGAATGGATACTCTTCATTGAAGAGCCCACAAATGAATCACAACTGTGATTTCTTATAGTTATTCGTGTCTGGGTCACTGCTAACCCAACGAACAACGAGGCTGCATGTGCAAGCGCTCATATTGATAGTAAGTAGTATGTAAACGTGTGGACAAAATGTCCTCGGAAGCACACGACCGGTTTCGCGGTTGTTGCCGCTCATCAGGTATGCGTACCCGGTACTCCTCTGCCCACTCGTCCTCATACTTGTACACTCCGATGTTATATGTTCACTAGGATCTAATTTGAAGCGTCTGGAGTGTGAATGGATACTCTTCATTGAAGAGCCCACAAATGAATCACAACTGTGATTTCTTATAGTTATTCGTGTCTGGGTCACTGCTAACCCAACGAACAACGAGGCTGCATGTGCAAGCGCTCATATTGATAGTAAGTAGTATGTAAACGTGTGGACAAAATTTCCTCGGAAGCACACGACCGGTTTCGCGGTTGTTGCCGCTCATCAGGTATGCGTACCCGGTACTCCTCTGCCCACTCGTCCTCATACTTGTACACTCCGATGTTATATGTTCACTAGGATCTAATTTGAAGCGTCTGGAGTGTGAATGGATACTCTTCATTGAAGAGCCCACAAATGAATCACAACTGTGATTTCTTATAGTTATTCGTGTCTGGGTCACTGCTAACCCAACGAACAACGAGGCTGCATGTGCAAGCGCTCATATTGATAGTAAGTAGTATGTAAACGTGTGGACAAAATGTTTACTCGGAAGCACACGACCGGTTTCGCGGTTGTTGCCGCTCATCAGGTATGCGTACCCGGTACTCCTCTGCCCACTCGTCCTCATACTTGTACACTCCGATGTTATATGTTCACTAGGATCTAATTTGAAGCGTCTGGAGTGTGAATGGATACTCTTCATTGAGGAGCCCACAAATGAATCACAACTGTGATTTCTTATAGTTATTCGTGTCTGGGTCACTGCTAACCCAACGAACAACGAGGCTGCATGTGCAAGCGCTCATATTGATAGTAAGTAGTATGTAAACGTGTGGACAAAATGTCCTCGGAAGCACACGACCGGTTTCGCGGTTGTTGCCGCTCATCAGGTATGCGTACCCGGTACTCCTCTGCCCACTCGTCCTCATAATTGTACACTCCGATGTTATATGTTCACTAGGATCTAATTTGAAGCGTCTGGAGTGTGAATGGATACTCTTCATTGAAGAGCCCACAAATGAATCACAACTGTGATTTCTTATAGTTATTCGTGTCTGGGTCACTGCTAACCCAACGAACAACGAGGCTGCATGTGCAAGCGCTCATATTGATAGTAAGTAGTATGTAAACGTGTGGACAAAATTTTTACTCGGAAGCACACGACCGGTTTCGCGGTTGTTGCCGCTCATCAGGTATGCGTACCCGGTACTCCTCTGCCCACTCGTCCTCATACTTGTACACTCCGATGTTATATGTTCACTAGGATCTAATTTGAAGCGTCTGGAGTGTGAATGGATACTCTTCATTGAAGAGCCCACAAATGAATCACAACTGTGATTTCTTATAGTTATTCGTGTCTGGGTCACTGCTAACCCAACGAACAACGAGGCTGCATGTGCAAGCGCTCAAATTGATAGTAAGTAGTATGTAAACGTGTGGACAAAATGTCCTCGGAAGCACACGACCGGTTTCGCGGTTGTTGCCGCTCATCAGGTATGCGTACCCGGTACTCCTCTGCCCACTCGTCCTCATACTTGTACACTCCGATGTTATATGTTCACTAGGATCTAATTTGAAGCGTCTGGAGTGTGAATGGATACTCTTCATTGAAGAGCCCACAAATGAATCACAACTGTGATTTCTTATAGTTATTCGTGTCTGGGTCACTGCTAACCCAACGAACAACGAGGCTGCATGTGCAAGCGCTCATATTGATAGTAAGTAGTATGTAAACGTGTGGACAAAATGTCCTCGGAAGCACACGACCGGTTTCGCGGTTGTTGCCGCTCATCAGGTATGCGTACCCGGTACTCCTCTGCCCACTCGTCCTCATACTTGTACACTCCGATGTTATATGTTCACTAGGATCTAATTTGAAGCGTCTGGAGTGTGAATGGATACTCTTCATTGAAGAGCCCACAAATGAATCACAACTGTGATTTCTTATAGTTATTCGTGTCTGGGTCACTGCTAACCCAACGAACAACGAGGCTGCATGTGCAAGCGCTCATATTGATAGTAAGTAGTATGTAAACGTGTGGACAAAATGTCCTCGGAAGCACACGACCGGTTTCGCGGTTGTTGCCGCTCATCAGGTATGCGTACCCGGTACTCCTCTGCCCACTCGTCCTCATACTTGTACACTCCGATGTTATATGTTCACTAGGATCTAATTTGAAGCGTCGGGAGTGTGAATGGATACTCTTCATTGAAGAGCCCACAAATGAATCACAACTGTGATTTCTTATAGTTATTCGTGTCTGGGTCACTGCTAACCCAACGAACAAAGAGGCTGCATGTGCAAGCGCTCATATTGATAGTAAGTAGTATGTAAACGTGTGGACAAAATTTCCTCGGAAGCACACGACCGGTTTCGCGGTTGTTGCCGCTCATCAGGTATGCGTACCCGGTACTCCTCTGCCCACTCGTCCTCATACTTGTACACTCCGATGTTATATGTTCACTAGGATCTAATTTGAAGCGTCTGGAGTGTGAATGGATACTCTTCATTGAAGAGCCCACAAATGAATCACAACTGTGATTTCTTATAGTTATTCGTGTCTGGGTCACTGCTAACCCAACGAACAACGAGGCTGCATGTGCAAGCGCTCATATTGATAGTAAGTAGTATGTAAACGTGTGGACAAAATGTTTACTCGGAAGCACACGACCGGTTTCGCGGTTGTTGCCGCTCATCAGGTATGCGTACCCGGTACTCCTCTGCCCACTCGTCCTCATAATTGTACACTCCGATGTTATATGTTCACTAGGATCTAATTTGAAGCGTCTGGAGTGTGAATGGATACTCTTCATTGAAGAGCCCACAAATGAATCACAACTGTGATTTCTTATAGTTATTCGTGTCTGGGTCACTGCTAACCCAACGAACAACGAGGCTGCATGTGCAAGCGCTCATATTGATAGTAAGTAGTATGTAAACGTGTGGACAAAATTTTTACTCGGAAGCACACGACCGGTTTCGCGGTTGTTGCCGCTCATCAGGTATGCGTACCCGGTACTCCTCTGCCCACTCGTCCTCATACTTGTACACTCCGATGTTATATGTTCACTAGGATCTAATTTGAAGCGTCTGGAGTGTGAATGGATACTCTTCATTGAAGAGCCCACAAATGAATCACAACTGTGATTTCTTATAGTTATTCGTGTCTGGGTCACTGCTAACCCAACGAACAACGAGGCTGCATGTGCAAGCGCTCAAATTGATAGTAAGTAGTATGTAAACGTGTGGACAAAATGTCCTCGGAAGCACACGACCGGTTTCGCGGTTGTTGCCGCTCATCAGGTATGCGTACCCGGTACTCCTCTGCCCACTCGTCCTCATACTTGTACACTCCGATGTTATATGTTCACTAGGATCTAATTTGAAGCGTCTGGAGTGTGAATGGATACTCTTCATTGAAGAGCCCACAAATGAATCACAACTGTGATTTCTTATAGTTATTCGTGTCTGGGTCACTGCTAACCCAACGAACAACGAGGCTGCATGTGCAAGCGCTCATATTGATAGTAAGTAGTATGTAAACGTGTGGACAAAATGTCCTCGGAAGCACACGACCGGTTTCGCGGTTGTTGCCGCTCATCAGGTATGCGTACCCGGTACTCCTCTGCCCACTCGTCCTCATACTTGTACACTCCGATGTTATATGTTCACTAGGATCTAATTTGAAGCGTCTGGAGTGTGAATGGATACTCTTCATTGAAGAGCCCACAAATGAATCACAACTGTGATTTCTTATAGTTATTCGTGTCTGGGTCACTGCTAACCCAACGAACAACGAGGCTGCATGTGCAAGCGCTCATATTGATAGTAAGTAGTATGTAAACGTGTGGACAAAATGTCCTCGGAAGCACACGACCGGTTTCGCGGTTGTTGCCGCTCATCAGGTATGCGTACCCGGTACTCCTCTGCCCACTCGTCCTCATACTTGTACACTCCGATGTTATATGTTCACTAGGATCTAATTTGAAGCGTCGGGAGTGTGAATGGATACTCTTCATTGAAGAGCCCACAAATGAATCACAACTGTGATTTCTTATAGTTATTCGTGTCTGGGTCACTGCTAACCCAACGAACAAAGAGGCTGCATGTGCAAGCGCTCATATTGATAGTAAGTAGTATGTAAACGTGTGGACAAAATTTCCTCGGAAGCACACGACCGGTTTCGCGGTTGTTGCCGCTCATCAGGTATGCGTACCCGGTACTCCTCTGCCCACTCGTCCTCATACTTGTACACTCCGATGTTATATGTTCACTAGGATCTAATTTGAAGCGTCTGGAGTGTGAATGGATACTCTTCATTGAAGAGCCCACAAATGAATCACAACTGTGATTTCTTATAGTTATTCGTGTCTGGGTCACTGCTAACCCAACGAACAACGAGGCTGCATGTGCAAGCGCTCATATTGATAGTAAGTAGTATGTAAACGTGTGGACAAAATGTCCTCGGAAGCACACGACCGGTTTCGCGGTTGTTGCCGCTCATCAGGTATGCGTACCCGGTACTCCTCTGCCCACTCGTCCTCATACTTGTACACTCCGATGTTATATGTTCACTAGGATCTAATTTGAAGCGTCTGGAGTGTGAATGGATACTCTTCATTGAAGAGCCCACAAATGAATCACAACTGTGATTTCTTATAGTTATTCGTGTCTGGGTCACTGCTAACCCAACGAACAACGAGGCTGCATGTGCAAGCGCTCATATTGATAGTAAGTAGTATGTAAACGTGTGGACAAAATTTCCTCGGAAGCACACGACCGGTTTCGCGGTTGTTGCCGCTCATCAGGTATGCGTACCCGGTACTCCTCTGCCCACTCGTCCTCATACTTGTACACTCCGATGTTATATGTTCACTAGGATCTAATTTGAAGCGTCTGGAGTGTGAATGGATACTCTTCATTGAGGAGCCCACAAATGAATCACAACTGTGATTTCTTATAGTTATTCGTGTCTGGGTCACTGCTAACCCAACGAACAACGAGGCTGCATGTGCAAGCGCTCATATTGATAGTAAGTAGTATGTAAACGTGTGGACAAAATGTCCTCGGAAGCACACGACCGGTTTCGCGGTTGTTGCCGCTCATCAGGTATGCGTACCCGGTACTCCTCTGCCCACTCGTCCTCATACTTGTACACTCCGATGTTATATGTTCACTAGGATCTAATTTGAAGCGTCTGGAGTGTGAATGGATACTCTTCATTGAAGAGCCCACAAATGAATCACAACTGTGATTTCTTATAGTTATTCGTGTCTGGTTCACTGCTAACCCAACGAACAACGAGGCTGCATGTGCAAGCGCTCATATTGATAGTAAGTAGTATGTAAACGTGTGGACAAAATGTCCTCGGAAGCACACGACCGGTTTCGCGGTTGTTGCCGCTCATCAGGTATGCGTACCCGGTACTCCTCTGCCCACTCGTCCTCATACTTGTACACTCCGATGTTATATGTTCACTAGGATCTAATTTGAAGCGTCTGGAGTGTGAATGGATACTCTTCATTGAAGAGCCCACAAATGAATCACAACTGTGATTTCTTATAGTTATTCGTGTCTGGGTCACTGCTAACCCAACGAACAACGAGGCTGCATGTGCAAGCGCTCAAATTGATAGTAAGTAGTATGTAAACGTGTGGACAAAATTTCCTCGGAAGCATACGACCGGTTTCGCGGTTGTTGCCGCTCATCAGGTATGCGTACCCGGTACTCCTCTGCCCACTCGTCCTCATACTTGTACACTCCGATGTTATATGTTCACTAGGATCTAATTTGAAGCGTCTGGAGTGTGAATGGATACTCTTCATTGAAGAGCCCACAAATGAATCACAACTGTGATTTCTTATAGTTATTCGTGTCTGGGTCACTGCTAACCCAACGAACAACGAGGCTGCATGTGCAAGCGCTCATATTGATAGTAAGTAGTATGTAAACGTGTGGACAAAATGTCCTCAGAAGCACACGACCGGTTTCGCGGTTGTTGCCGCTCATCAGGTATGCGTACCCGGTACTCCTCTGCCCACTCGTCCTCATACTTGTACACTCCGATGTTATATGTTCACTAGGATCTAATTTGAAGCGTCTGTAGTGTGAATGGATACTCTTCATTGAAGAGCCCACAAATGAATCACAACTGTGATTTCTTATAGTTATTCGTGTCTGGGTCACTGCTAACCCAACGAACAACGAGGCTGCATGTGCAAGCGCTCATATTGATAGTAAGTAGTATGTAAACGTGTGGACAAAATTTCCTCGGAAGCACACGACCGGTTTCGCGGTTGTTGCCGCTCATCAGGTATGCGTACCCGGTACTCCTCTGCCCACTCGTCCTCATACTTGTACACTCCGATGTTATATGTTCACTAGGATCTAATTTGAAGCGTCTGGAGTGTGAATGGATACTCTTCATTGAAGAGCCCACAAATGAATCACAACTGTGATTTCTTATAGTTATTCGTGTCTGGGTCACTGCTAACCCAACGAACAACGAGGCTGCATGTGCAAGCGCTCATATTGATAGTAAGTAGTATGTAAACGTGTGGACAAAATTTCCTCGGAAGCACACGACCGGTTTCGCGGTTGTTGCCGCTCATCAGGTATGCGTACCCGGTACTCCTCTGCCCACTCGTCCTCATACTTGTACACTCCGATGTTATATGTTCACTAGGATCTAATTTGAAGCGTCTGGAGTGTGAATGGATACTCTTCATTGAAGAGCCCACAAATGAATCACAACTGTGATTTCTTATAGTTATTCGTGTCTGGGTCACTGCTAACCCAACGAACAACGAGGCTGCATGTGCAAGCGCTCATATTGATAGTAAGTAGTATGTAAACGTGTGGACAAAATTTCCTCGGAAGCACACGACCGGTTTCGCGGTTGTTGCCGCTCATCAGGTATGCGTACCCGGTACTCCTGTGCCCACTCGTCCTCATACTTGTACACTCCGATGTTATATGTTCACTAGGATCTAATTTGAAGCGTCTGGAGTGTGAATGGATACTGTTCATTGAAGAGCCCACAAATGAATCACAACTGTGATTTCTTATAGTTATTCGTGTCTGGGTCACTGCTAACCCAACGAACAACGAGGCTGCATGTGCAAGCGCTCATATTGATAGTAAGTAGTATGTAAACGTGTGGACAAAATTTCCTCGGAAGCACACGACCGGTTTCGCGGTTGTTGCCGCTCATCAGGTATGCGTACCCGGTACTCCTCTGCCCACTCGTCCTCATACTTGTACACTCCGATGTTATATGTTCACTAGGATCTAATTTGAAGCGTCTGGAGTGTGAATGGATACTCTTCATTGAAGAGCCCACAAATGAATCACAACTGTGATTTCTTATAGTTATTCGTGTCTGGGTCACTGCTAACCCAACGAACAACGAGGCTGCATGTGCAAGCGCTCATATTGATAGTAAGTAGTATGTAAACGTGTGGACAAAATTTCCTCGGAAGCACACGACCGGTTTCGCGGTTGTTGCCGCTCATCAGGTATGCGTACCCGGTACTCCTCTGCCCACTCGTCCTCATACTTGTACACTCCGATGTTATATGTTCACTAGGATCTAATTTGAAGCGTCTGGAGTGTGAATGGATACTCTTCATTGAAGAGCCCACAAATGAATCACAACTGTGATTTCTTATAGTTATTCGTGTCTGGGTCACTGCTAACCCAACGAACAACGAGGCTGCATGTGCAAGCGCTCATATTGATAGTAAGTAGTATGTAAACGTGTGGACAAAATGTCCTCGGAAGCACACGACCGGTTTCGCGGTTGTTGCCGCTCATCAGGTATGCGTACCCGGTACTCCTCTGCCCACTCGTCCTCATACTTGTACACTCCGATGTTATATGTTCACTAGGATCTAATTTGAAGCGTCTGGAGTGTGAATGGATACTCTTCATTGAAGAGCCCACAAATGAATCACAACTGTGATTTCTTATAGTTATTCGTGTCTGGGTCACTGCTAACCCAACGAACAACGAGGCTGCATGTGCAAGCGCTCATATTGATAGTAAGTAGTATGTAAACGTGTGGACAAAATTTCCTCGGAAGCACACGACCGGTTTCGCGGTTGTTGCCGCTCATCAGGTATGCGTACCCGGTACTCCTCTGCCCACTCGTCCTCATACTTGTACACTCCGATGTTATATGTTCACTAGGATCTAATTTGAAGCGTCTGGAGTGTGAATGGATACTCTTCATTGAAGAGCCCACAAATGAATCACAACTGTGATTTCTTATAGTTATTCGTGTCTGGGTCACTGCTAACCCAACGAACAACGAGGCTGCATGTGCAAGCGCTCATATTGATAGTAAGTAGTATGTAAACGTGTGGACAAAATTTCCTCGGAAGCACACGACCGGTTTCGCGGTTGTTGCCGCTCATCAGGTATGCGTACCCGGTACTCCTCTGCCCACTCGTCCTCATACTTGTACACTCCGATGTTATATGTTCACTAGGATCTAATTTGAAGCGTCTGGAGTGTGAATGGATACTCTTCATTGAAGAGCCCACAAATGAATCACAACTGTGATTTCTTATAGTTATTCGTGTCTGGGTCACTGCTAACCCAACGAACAACGAGGCTGCATGTGCAAGCGCTCATATTGATAGTAAGTAGTATGTAAACGTGTGGACAAAATTTCCTCGGAAGCACACGACCGGTTTCGCGGTTGTTGCCGCTCATCAGGTATGCGTACCCGGTACTCCTCTGCCCACTCGTCCTCATACTTGTACACTCCGATGTTATATGTTCACTAGGATCTAATTTGAAGCGTCTGGAGTGTGAATGGATACTCTTCATTGAAGAGCCCACAAATGAATCACAACTGTGATTTCTTATAGTTATTCGTGTCTGGGTCACTGCTAACCCAACGAACAACGAGGCTGCATGTGCAAGCGCTCAAATTGATAGTAAGTAGTATGTAAACGTGTGGACAAAATTTCCTCGGAAGCACACGACCGGTTTCGCGGTTGTTGCCGCTCATCAGGTATGCGTACCCGGTACTCCTCTGCCCACTCGTCCTCATACTTGTACACTCCGATGTTATATGTTCACTAGGATCTAATTTGAAGCGTCTGGAGTGTGAATGGATACTCTTTATTGAAGAGCCCACAAATGAATCACAACTGTGATTTCTTATAGTTATTCGTGTCTGGGTCACTGCTAACCCAACGAACAACGAGGCTGCATGTGCAAGCGCTCATATTGATAGTAAGTAGTATGTAAACGTGTGGACAAAATGTTTACTCGGAAGCACACGACCGGTTTCGCGGTTGTTGCCGCTCATCAGGTATGCGTACCCGGTACTCCTCTGCCCACTCGTCCTCATACTTGTACACTCCGATGTTATATGTTCACTAGGATCTAATTTGAAGCGTCTGGAGTGTGAATGGATACTCTTCATTGAAGAGCCCACAAATGAATCACAACTGTGATTTCTTATAGTTATTCGTGTCTGGGTCACTGCTAACCCAACGAACAACGAGGCTGCATGTGCAAGCGCTCATATTGATAGTAAGTAGTATGTAAACGTGTGGACAAAATTTCCTCGGAAGCACACGACCGGTTTCGCGGTTGTTGCCGCTCATCAGGTATGCGTACCCGGTACTCCTCTGCCCACTCGTCCTCATACTTGTACACTCCGATGTTATATGTTCACTAGGATCTAATTTGAAGCGTCTGGAGTGTGAATGGATACTCTTCATTGAAGAGCCCACAAATGAATCACAACTGTGATTTCTTATAGTTATTCGTGTCTGGGTCACTGCTAACCCAACGAACAACGAGGCTGCATGTGCAAGCGCTCATATTGATAGTAAGTAGTATGTAAACGTGTGGACAAAATGTCCTCGGAAGCACACGACCGGTTTCGCGGTTGTTGCCGCTCATCAGGTATGCGTACCCGGTACTCCTCTGCCCACTCGTCCTCATACTTGTACACTCCGATGTTATATGTTCACTAGGATCTAATTTGAAGCGTCTGGAGTGTGAATGGATACTCTTCATTGAAGAGCCCACAAATGAATCACAACTGTGATTTCTTATAGTTATTCGTGTCTGGGTCACTGCTAACCCAACGAACAACGAGGCTGCATGTGCAAGCGCTCATATTGATAGTAAGTAGTATGTAAACGTGTGGACAAAATGTCCTCGGAAGCACACGACCGGTTTCGCGGTTGTTGCCGCTCATCAGGTATGCGTACCCGGTACTCCTCTGCCCACTCGTCCTCATACTTGTACACTCCGATGTTATATGTTCACTAGGATCTAATTTGAAGCGTCTGGAGTGTGAATGGATACTCTTCATTGAAGAGCCCACAAATGAATCACAACTGTGATTTCTTATAGTTATTCGTGTCTGGGTCACTGCTAACCCAACGAACAACGAGGCTGCATGTGCAAGCGCTCATATTGATAGTAAGTAGTATGTAAACGTGTGGACAAAATTTCCTCGGAAGCACACGACCGGTTTCGCGGTTGTTGCCGCTCATCAGGTATGCGTACCCGGTACTCCTGTGCCCACTCGTCCTCATACTTGTACACTCCGATGTTATATGTTCACTAGGATCTAATTTGAAGCGTCTGGAGTGTGAATGGATACTCTTCATTGAAGAGCCCACAAATGAATCACAACTGTGATTTCTTATAGTTATTCGTGTCTGGGTCACTGCTAACCCAACGAACAACGAGGCTGCATGTGCAAGCGCTCATATTGATAGTAAGTAGTATGTAAACGTGTGGACAAAATTTCCTCGGAAGCACACGACCGGTTTCGCGGTTGTTGCCGCTCATCAGGTATGCGTACCCGGTACTCCTCTGCCCACTCGTCCTCATACTTGTACACTCCGATGTTATATGTTCACTAGGATCTAATTTGAAGCGTCTGGAGTGTGAATGGATACTCTTCATTGAAGAGCCCACAAATGAATCACAACTGTGATTTCTTATAGTTATTCGTGTCTGGGTCACTGCTAACCCAACGAACAACGAGGCTGCATGTGCAAGCGCTCATATTGATAGTAAGTAGTATGTAAACGTGTGGACAAAATTTCCTCGGAAGCACACGACCGGTTTCGCGGTTGTTGCCGCTCATCAGGTATGCGTACCCGGTACTCCTCTGCCCACTCGTCCTCATACTTGTACACTCCGATGTTATATGTTCACTAGGATCTAATTTGAAGCGTCTGGAGTGTGAATGGATACTCTTCATTGAAGAGCCCACAAATGAATCACAACTGTGATTTCTTATAGTTATTCGTGTCTGGGTCACTGCTAACCCAACGAACAACGAGGCTGCATGTGCAAGCGCTCATATTGATAGTAAGTAGTATGTAAACGTGTGGACAAAATTTCCTCGGAAGCACACGACCGGTTTCGCGGTTGTTGCCGCTCATCAGGTATGCGTACCCGGTACTCCTCTGCCCACTCGTCCTCATACTTGTACACTCCGATGTTATATGTTCACTAGGATCTAATTTGAAGCGTCTGGAGTGTGAATGGATACTCTTCATTGAAGAGCCCACAAATGAATCACAACTGTGATTTCTTATAGTTATTCGTGTCTGGGTCACTGCTAACCCAACGAACAACGAGGCTGCATGTGCAAGCGCTCATATTGATAGTAAGTAGTATGTAAACGTGTGGACAAAATTTCCTCGGAAGCACACGACCGGTTTCGCGGTTGTTGCCGCTCATCAGGTATGCGTACCCGGTACTCCTCTGCCCACTCGTCCTCATACTTGTACACTCCGATGTTATATGTTCACTAGGATCTAATTTGAAGCGTCTGGAGTGTGAATGGATACTCTTCATTGAAGAGCCCACAAATGAATCACAACTGTGATTTCTTATAGTTATTCGTGTCTGGGTCACTGCTAACCCAACGAACAACGAGGCTGCATGTGCAAGCGCTCATATTGATAGTAAGTAGTATGTAAACGTGTGGACAAAATTTCCTCGGAAGCACACGACCGGTTTCGCGGTTGTTGCCGCTCATCAGGTATGCGTACCCGGTACTCCTCTGCCCACTCGTCCTCATACTTGTACACTCCGATGTTATATGTTCACTAGGATCTAATTTGAAGCGTCTGGAGTGTGAATGGATACTCTTCATTGAAGAGCCCACAAATGAATCACAACTGTGATTTCTTATAGTTATTCGTGTCTGGGTCACTGCTAACCCAACGAACAACGAGGCTGCATGTGCAAGCGCTCATATTGATAGTAAGTAGTATGTAAACGTGTGGACAAAATTTCCTCGGAAGCACACGACCGGTTTCGCGGTTGTTGCCGCTCATCAGGTATGCGTACCCGGTACTCCTCTGCCCACTCGTCCTCATACTTGTACACTCCGATGTTATATGTTCACTAGGATCTAATTTGAAGCGTCTGGAGTGTGAATGGATACTCTTCATTGAAGAGCCCACAAATGAATCACAACTGTGATTTCTTATAGTTATTCGTGTCTGGGTCACTGCTAACCCAACGAACAACGAGGCTGCATGTGCAAGCGCTCAAATTGATAGTAAGTAGTATGTAAACGTGTGGACAAAATTTCCTCGGAAGCACACGACCGGTTTCGCGGTTGTTGCCGCTCATCAGGTATGCGTACCCGGTACTCCTCTGCCCACTCGTCCTCATACTTGTACACTCCGATGTTATATGTTCACTAGGATCTAATTTGAAGCGTCTGGAGTGTGAATGGATACTCTTTATTGAAGAGCCCACAAATGAATCACAACTGTGATTTCTTATAGTTATTCGTGTCTGGGTCACTGCTAACCCAACGAACAACGAGGCTGCATGTGCAAGCGCTCATATTGATAGTAAGTAGTATGTAAACGTGTGGACAAAATGTTTACTCGGAAGCACACGACCGGTTTCGCGGTTGTTGCCGCTCATCAGGTATGCGTACCCGGTACTCCTCTGCCCACTCGTCCTCATACTTGTACACTCCGATGTTATATGTTCACTAGGATCTAATTTGAAGCGTCTGGAGTGTGAATGGATACTCTTCATTGAAGAGCCCACAAATGAATCACAACTGTGATTTCTTATAGTTATTCGTGTCTGGGTCACTGCTAACCCAACGAACAACGAGGCTGCATGTGCAAGCGCTCATATTGATAGTAAGTAGTATGTAAACGTGTGGACAAAATTTCCTCGGAAGCACACGACCGGTTTCGCGGTTGTTGCCGCTCATCAGGTATGCGTACCCGGTACTCCTCTGCCCACTCGTCCTCATACTTGTACACTCCGATGTTATATGTTCACTAGGATCTAATTTGAAGCGTCTGGAGTGTGAATGGATACTCTTCATTGAAGAGCCCACAAATGAATCACAACTGTGATTTCTTATAGTTATTCGTGTCTGGGTCACTGCTAACCCAACGAACAACGAGGCTGCATGTGCAAGCGCTCATATTGATAGTAAGTAGTATGTAAACGTGTGGACAAAATTTCCTCGGAAGCACACGACCGGTTTCGCGGTTGTTGCCGCTCATCAGGTATGCGTACCCGGTACTCCTCTGCCCACTCGTCCTCATACTTGTACACTCCGATGTTATATGTTCACTAGGATCTAATTTGAAGCGTCTGGAGTGTGAATGGATACTCTTCATTGAAGAGCCCACAAATGAATCACAACTGTGATTTCTTATAGTTATTCGTGTCTGGGTCACTGCTAACCCAACGAACAACGAGGCTGCATGTGCAAGCGCTCATATTGATAGTAAGTAGTATGTAAACGTGTGGACAAAATGTCCTCGGAAGCACACGACCGGTTTCGCGGTTGTTGCCGCTCATCAGGTATGCGTACCCGGTACTCCTCTGCCCACTCGTCCTCATACTTGTACACTCCGATGTTATATGTTCACTAGGATCTAATTTGAAGCGTCTGGAGTGTGAATGGATACTCTTCATTGAAGAGCCCACAAATGAATCACAACTGTGATTTCTTATAGTTATTCGTGTCTGGGTCACTGCTAACCCAACGAACAACGAGGCTGCATGTGCAAGCGCTCATATTGATAGTAAGTAGTATGTAAACGTGTGGACAAAATTTCCTCGGAAGCACACGACCGGTTTCGCGGTTGTTGCCGCTCATCAGGTATGCGTACCCGGTACTCCTCTGCCCACTCGTCCTCATACTTGTACACTCCGATGTTATATGTTCACTAGGATCTAATTTGAAGCGTCTGGAGTGTGAATGGATACTCTTCATTGAAGAGCCCACAAATGAATCACAACTGTGATTTCTTATAGTTATTCGTGTCTGGGTCACTGCTAACCCAACGAACAACGAGGCTGCATGTGCAAGCGCTCAAATTGATAGTAAGTAGTATGTAAACGTGTGGACAAAATTTCCTCGGAAGCACACGACCGGTTTCGCGGTTGTTGCCGCTCATCAGGTATGCGTACCCGGTACTCCTCTGCCCACTCGTCCTCATACTTGTACACTCCGATGTTATATGTTCACTAGGATCTAATTTGAAGCGTCTGGAGTGTGAATGGATACTCTTCATTGAAGAGCCCACAAATGAATCACAACTGTGATTTCTTATAGTTATTCGTGTCTGGGTCACTGCTAACCCAACGAACAACGAGGCTGCATGTGCAAGCGCTCATATTGATAGTAAGTAGTATGTAAACGTGTGGACAAAATTTCCTCGGAAGCACACGACCGGTTTCGCGGTTGTTGCCGCTCATCAGGTATGCGTACCCGGTACTCCTCTGCCCACTCGTCCTCATACTTGTACACTCCGATGTTATATGTTCACTAGGATCTAATTTGAAGCGTCTGGAGTGTGAATGGATACTCTTCATTGAAGAGCCCACAAATGAATCACAACTGTGATTTCTTATAGTTATTCGTGTCTGGGTCACTGCTAACCCAACGAACAACGAGGCTGCATGTGCAAGCGCTCATATTGATAGTAAGTAGTATGTAAACGTGTGGACAAAATTTCCTCGGAAGCACACGACCGGTTTCGCGGTTGTTGCCGCTCATCAGGTATGCGTACCCGGTACTCCTCTGCCCACTCGTCCTCATACTTGTACACTCCGATGTTATATGTTCACTAGGATCTAATTTGAAGCGTCTGGAGTGTGAATGGATACTCTTCATTGAAGAGCCCACAAATGAATCACAACTGTGATTTCTTATAGTTATTCGTGTCTGGGTCACTGCTAACCCAACGAACAACGAGGCTGCATGTGCAAGCGCTCAAATTGATAGTAAGTAGTATGTAAACGTGTGGACAAAATTTCCTCGGAAGCACACGACCGGTTTCGCGGTTGTTGCCGCTCATCAGGTATGCGTACCCGGTACTCCTCTGCCCACTCGTCCTCATACTTGTACACTCCGATGTTATATGTTCACTAGGATCTAATTTGAAGCGTCTGGAGTGTGAATGGATACTCTTTATTGAAGAGCCCACAAATGAATCACAACTGTGATTTCTTATAGTTATTCGTGTCTGGGTCACTGCTAACCCAACGAACAACGAGGCTGCATGTGCAAGCGCTCATATTGATAGTAAGTAGTATGTAAACGTGTGGACAAAATGTTTACTCGGAAGCACACGACCGGTTTCGCGGTTGTTGCCGCTCATCAGGTATGCGTACCCGGTACTCCTCTGCCCACTCGTCCTCATACTTGTACACTCCGATGTTATATGTTCACTAGGATCTAATTTGAAGCGTCTGGAGTGTGAATGGATACTCTTCATTGAAGAGCCCACAAATGAATCACAACTGTGATTTCTTATAGTTATTCGTGTCTGGGTCACTGCTAACCCAACGAACAACGAGGCTGCATGTGCAAGCGCTCATATTGATAGTAAGTAGTATGTAAACGTGTGGACAAAATTTCCTCGGAAGCACACGACCGGTTTCGCGGTTGTTGCCGCTCATCAGGTATGCGTACCCGGTACTCCTCTGCCCACTCGTCCTCATACTTGTACACTCCGATGTTATATGTTCACTAGGATCTAATTTGAAGCGTCTGGAGTGTGAATGGATACTCTTCATTGAAGAGCCCACAAATGAATCACAACTGTGATTTCTTATAGTTATTCGTGTCTGGGTCACTGCTAACCCAACGAACAACGAGGCTGCATGTGCAAGCGCTCATATTGATAGTAAGTAGTATGTAAACGTGTGGACAAAATTTCCTCGGAAGCACACGACCGGTTTCGCGGTTGTTGCCGCTCATCAGGTATGCGTACCCGGTACTCCTCTGCCCACTCGTCCTCATACTTGTACACTCCGATGTTATATGTTCACTAGGATCTAATTTGAAGCGTCTGGAGTGTGAATGGATACTCTTCATTGAAGAGCCCACAAATGAATCACAACTGTGATTTCTTATAGTTATTCGTGTCTGGGTCACTGCTAACCCAACGAACAACGAGGCTGCATGTGCAAGCGCTCATATTGATAGTAAGTAGTATGTAAACGTGTGGACAAAATGTCCTCGGAAGCACACGACCGGTTTCGCGGTTGTTGCCGCTCATCAGGTATGCGTACCCGGTACTCCTCTGCCCACTCGTCCTCATACTTGTACACTCCGATGTTATATGTTCACTAGGATCTAATTTGAAGCGTCTGGAGTGTGAATGGATACTCTTCATTGAAGAGCCCACAAATGAATCACAACTGTGATTTCTTATAGTTATTCGTGTCTGGGTCACTGCTAACCCAACGAACAACGAGGCTGCATGTGCAAGCGCTCAAATTGATAGTAAGTAGTATGTAAACGTGTGGACAAAATTTCCTCGGAAGCACACGACCGGTTTCGCGGTTGTTGCCGCTCATCAGGTATGCGTACCCGGTACTCCTCTGCCCACTCGTCCTCATACTTGTACACTCCGATGTTATATGTTCACTAGGATCTAATTTGAAGCGTCTGGAGTGTGAATGGATACTCTTTATTGAAGAGCCCACAAATGAATCACAACTGTGATTTCTTATAGTTATTCGTGTCTGGGTCACTGCTAACCCAACGAACAACGAGGCTGCATGTGCAAGCGCTCATATTGATAGTAAGTAGTATGTAAACGTGTGGACAAAATGTTTACTCGGAAGCACACGACCGGTTTCGCGGTTGTTGCCGCTCATCAGGTATGCGTACCCGGTACTCCTCTGCCCACTCGTCCTCATACTTGTACACTCCGATGTTATATGTTCACTAGGATCTAATTTGAAGCGTCTGGAGTGTGAATGGATACTCTTCATTGAAGAGCCCACAAATGAATCACAACTGTGATTTCTTATAGTTATTCGTGTCTGGGTCACTGCTAACCCAACGAACAACGAGGCTGCATGTGCAAGCGCTCATATTGATAGTAAGTAGTATGTAAACGTGTGGACAAAATGTCCTTGGAAGCACACGACCGGTTTCGCGGTTGTTGCCGCTCATCAGGTATGCGTACCCGGTACTCCTCTGCCCACTCGTCCTCATACTTGTACACTCCGATGTTATATGTTCACTAGGATCTAATTTGAAGCGTCTGGAGTGTGAATGGATACTCTTCATTGAAGAGCCCACAAATGAATCACAACTGTGATTTCTTATAGTTATTCGTGTCTGGGTCACTGCTAACCCAACGAACAACGAGGCTGCATGTGCAAGCGCTCATATTGATAGTAAGTAGTATGTAAACGTGTGGACAAAATGTCCTCGGAAGCACACGACCGGTTTCGCGGTTGTTGCCGCTCATCAGGTATGCGTACCCGGTACTCCTCTGCCCACTCGTCCTCATACTTGTACACTCCGATGTTATATGTTCACTAGGATCTAATTTGAAGCGTCTGGAGTGTGAATGGATACTCTTCATTGAAGAGCCCACAAATGAATCACAACTGTGATTTCTTATAGTTATTCGTGTCTGGGTCACTGCTAACCCAACGAACAACGAGGCTGCATGTGCAAGCGCTCATATTGATAGTAAGTAGTATGTAAACGTGTGGACAAAATGTCCTCGGAAGCACACGACCGGTTTCGCGGTTGTTGCCGCTCATCAGGTATGCGTACCCGGTACTCCTCTGCCCACTCGTCCTCATACTTGTACACTCCGATGTTATATGTTCACTAGGATCTAATTTGAAGCGTCTGGAGTGTGAATGGATACTCTTCATTGAAGAGCCCACAAATGAATCACAACTGTGATTTCTTATAGTTATTCGTGTCTGGGTCACTGCTAACCCAACGAACAACGAGGCTGCATGTGCAAGCGCTCATATTGATAGTAAGTAGTATGTAAACGTGTGGACAAAATGTCCTCGGAAGCACACGACCGGTTTCGCGGTTGTTGCCGCTCATCAGGTATGCGTACCCGGTACTCCTCTGCCCACTCGTCCTCATACTTGTACACTCCGATGTTATATGTTCACTAGGATCTAATTTGAAGCGTCTGGAGTGTGAATGGATACTCTTCATTGAAGAGCCCACAAATGAATCACAACTGTGATTTCTTATAGTTATTCGTGTCTGGGTCACTGCTAACCCAACGAACAACGAGGCTGCATGTGCAAGCGCTCATATTGATAGTAAGTAGTATGTAAACGTGTGGACAAAATGTTTACTCGGAAGCACACGACCGGTTTCGCGGTTGTTGCCGCTCATCAGGTATGCGTACCCGGTACTCCTCTGCCCACTCGTCCTCATACTTGTACACTCCGATGTTATATGTTCACTAGGATCTAATTTGAAGCGTCTGGAGTGTGAATGGATACTCTTCATTGAAGAGCCCACAAATGAATCACAACTGTGATTTCTTATAGTTATTCGTGTCTGGGTCACTGCTAACCCAACGAACAACGAGGCTGCATGTGCAAGCGCTCATATTGATAGTAAGTAGTATGTAAACGTGTGGACAAAATTTCCTCGGAAGCACACGACCGGTTTCGCGGTTGTTGCCGCTCATCAGGTATGCGTACCCGGTACTCCTCTGCCCACTCGTCCTCATACTTGTACACTCCGATGTTATATGTTCACTAGGATCTAATTTGAAGCGTCTGGAGTGTGAATGGATACTCTTCATTGAAGAGCCCACAAATGAATCACAACTGTGATTTCTTATAGTTATTCGTGTCTGGGTCACTGCTAACCCAACGAACAACGAGGCTGCATGTGCAAGCGCTCATATTGATAGTAAGTAGTATGTAAACGTGTGGACAAAATGTCCTCGGAAGCACACGACCGGTTTCGCGGTTGTTGCCGCTCATCAGGTATGCGTACCCGGTACTCCTCTGCCCACTCGTCCTCATACTTGTACACTCCGATGTTATATGTTCACTAGGATCTAATTTGAAGCGTCTGGAGTGTGAATGGATACTCTTCATTGAAGAGCCCACAAATGAATCACAACTGTGATTTCTTATAGTTATTCGTGTCTGGGTCACTGCTAACCCAACGAACAACGAGGCTGCATGTGCAAGCGCTCATATTGATAGTAAGTAGTATGTAAACGTGTGGACAAAATTTCCTCAGAAGCACACGACCGGTTTCGCGGTTGTTGCCGCTCATCAGGTATGCGTACCCGGTACTCCTCTGCCCACTCGTCCTCATACTTGTACACTCCGATGTTATATGTTCACTAGGATCTAATTTGAAGCGTCTGGAGTGTGAATGGATACTCTTCATTGAAGAGCCCACAAATGAATCACAACTGTGATTTCTTATAGTTATTCGTGTCTGGGTCACTGCTAACCCAACGAACAACGAGGCTGCATGTGCAAGCGCTCATATTGATAGTAAGTAGTATGTAAACGTGTGGACAAAATGTCCTCGGAAGCACACGACCGGTTTCGCGGTTGTTGCCGCTCATCAGGTATGCGTACCCGGTACTCCTCTGCCCACTCGTCCTCATACTTGTACACTCCGATGTTATATGTTCACTAGGATCTAATTTGAAGCGTCTGGAGTGTGAATGGATACTCTTCATTGAAGAGCCCACAAATGAATCACAACTGTGATTTCTTATAGTTATTCGTGTCTGGGTCACTGCTAACCCAACGAACAACGAGGCTGCATGTGCAAGCGCTCATATTGATAGTAAGTAGTATGTAAACGTGTGGACAAAATGTCCTCGGAAGCACACGACCGGTTTCGCGGTTGTTGCCGCTCATCAGGTATGCGTACCCGGTACTCCTCTGCCCACTCGTCCTCATACTTGTACACTCCGATGTTATATGTTCACTAGGATCTAATTTGAAGCGTCTGGAGTGTGAATGGATACTCTTCATTGAAGAGCCCACAAATGAATCACAACTGTGATTTCTTATAGTTATTCGTGTCTGGGTCACTGCTAACCCAACGAACAACGAGGCTGCATGTGCAAGCGCTCATATTGATAGTAAGTAGTATGTAAACGTGTGGACAAAATTTCCTCGGAAGCACACGACCGGTTTCGCGGTTGTTGCCGCTCATCAGGTATGCGTACCCGGTACTCCTCTGCCCACTCGTCCTCATACTTGTACACTCCGATGTTATATGTTCACTAGGATCTAATTTGAAGCGTCTGGAGTGTGAATGGATACTCTTCATTGAAGAGCCCACAAATGAATCACAACTGTGATTTCTTATAGTTATTCGTGTCTGGGTCACTGCTAACCCAACGAACAACGAGGCTGCATGTGCAAGCGCTCATATTGATAGTAAGTAGTATGTAAACGTGTGGACAAAATTTCCTCGGAAGCACACGACCGGTTTCGCGGTTGTTGCCGCTCATCAGGTATGCGTACCCGGTACTCCTCTGCCCACTCGTCCTCATACTTGTACACTCCGATGTTATATGTTCACTAGGATCTAATTTGAAGCGTCTGGAGTGTGAATGGATACTCTTCATTGAAGAGCCCACAAATGAATCACAACTGTGATTTCTTATAGTTATTCGTGTCTGGGTCACTGCTAACCCAACGAACAACGAGGCTGCATGTGCAAGCGCTCATATTGATAGTAAGTAGTATGTAAACGTGTGGACAAAATTTCCTCGGAAGCACACGACCGGTTTCGCGGTTGTTGCCGCTCATCAGGTATGCGTACCCGGTACTCCTCTGCCCACTCGTCCTCATACTTGTACACTCCGATGTTATATGTTCACTAGGATCTAATTTGAAGCGTCTGGAGTGTGAATGGATACTCTTCATTGAAGAGCCCACAAATGAATCACAACTGTGATTTCTTATAGTTATTCGTGTCTGGGTCACTGCTAACCCAACGAACAACGAGGCTGCATGTGCAAGCGCTCATATTGATAGTAAGTAGTATGTAAACGTGTGGACAAAATGTCCTCGGAAGCACACGACCGGTTTCGCGGTTGTTGCCGCTCATCAGGTATGCGTACCCGGTACTCCTCTGCCCACTCGTCCTCATACTTGTACACTCCGATGTTATATGTTCACTAGGATCTAATTTGAAGCGTCTGGAGTGTGAATGGATACTCTTCATTGAAGAGCCCACAAATGAATCACAACTGTGATTTCTTATAGTTATTCGTGTCTGGGTCACTGCTAACCCAACGAACAACGAGGCTGCATGTGCAAGCGCTCATATTGATAGTAAGTAGTATGTAAACGTGTGGACAAAATTTCCTCGGAAGCACACGACCGGTTTCGCGGTTGTTGCCGCTCATCAGGTATGCGTACCCGGTACTCCTCTGCCCACTCGTCCTCATACTTGTACACTCCGATGTTATATGTTCACTAGGATCTAATTTGAAGCGTCTGGAGTGTGAATGGATACTCTTCATTGAAGAGCCCACAAATGAATCACAACTGTGATTTCTTATAGTTATTCGTGTCTGGGTCACTGCTAACCCAACGAACAACGAGGCTGCATGTGCAAGCGCTCATATTGATAGTAAGTAGTATGTAAACGTGTGGACAAAATTTCCTCGGAAGCACACGACCGGTTTCGCGGTTGTTGCCGCTCATCAGGTATGCGTACCCGGTACTCCTCTGCCCACTCGTCCTCATACTTGTACACTCCGATGTTATATGTTCACTAGGATCTAATTTGAAGCGTCTGGAGTGTGAATGGATACTCTTCATTGAAGAGCCCACAAATGAATCACAACTGTGATTTCTTATAGTTATTCGTGTCTGGGTCACTGCTAACCCAACGAACAACGAGGCTGCATGTGCAAGCGCTCATATTGATAGTAAGTAGTATGTAAACGTGTGGACAAAATGTCCTCGGAAGCACACGACCGGTTTCGCGGTTGTTGCCGCTCATCAGGTATGCGTACCCGGTACTCCTCTGCCCACTCGTCCTCATACTTGTACACTCCGATGTTATATGTTCACTAGGATCTAATTTGAAGCGTCTGGAGTGTGAATGGATACTCTTCATTGAAGAGCCCACAAATGAATCACAACTGTGATTTCTTATAGTTATTCGTGTCTGGGTCACTGCTAACCCAACGAACAACGAGGCTGCATGTGCAAGCGCTCATATTGATAGTAAGTAGTATGTAAACGTGTGGACAAAATGTCCTCGGAAGCACACGACCGGTTTCGCGGTTGTTGCCGCTCATCAGGTATGCGTACCCGGTACTCCTCTGCCCACTCGTCCTCATACTTGTACACTCCGATGTTATATGTTCACTAGGATCTAATTTGAAGCGTCTGGAGTGTGAATGGATACTCTTCATTGAAGAGCCCACAAATGAATCACAACTGTGATTTCTTATAGTTATTCGTGTCTGGGTCACTGCTAACCCAACGAACAACGAGGCTGCATGTGCAAGCGCTCATATTGATAGTAAGTAGTATGTAAACGTGTGGACAAAATTTCCTCGGAAGCACACGACCGGTTTCGCGGTTGTTGCCGCTCATCAGGTATGCGTACCCGGTACTCCTCTGCCCACTCGTCCTCATACTTGTACACTCCGATGTTATATGTTCACTAGGATCTAATTTGAAGCGTCTGGAGTGTGAATGGATACTCTTCATTGAAGAGCCCACAAATGAATCACAACTGTGATTTCTTATAGTTATTCGTGTCTGGGTCACTGCTAACCCAATGAACAACGAGGCTGCATGTGCAAGCGCTCAAATTGATAGTAAGTAGTATGTAAACGTGTGGACAAAATGTCCTCGGAAGCACACGACCGGTTTCGCGGTTGTTGCCGCTCATCAGGTATGCGTACCCGGTACTCCTCTGCCCACTCGTCCTCATACTTGTACACTCCGATGTTATATGTTCACTAGGATCTAATTTGAAGCGTCTGGAGTGTGAATGGATACTCTTCATTGAAGAGCCCACAAATGAATCACAACTGTGATTTCTTATAGTTATTCGTGTCTGGGTCACTGCTAACCCAACGAACAACGAGGCTGCATGTGCAAGCGCTCATATTGATAGTAAGTAGTATGTTAACGTGTGGACAAAATTTCCTCGGAAGCACACGACCGGTTTCGCGGTTGTTGCCGCTCATCAGGTATGCGTACCCGGTACTCCTCTGCCCACTCGTCCTCATACTTGTACACTCCGATGTTATATGTTCACTAGGATCTAATTTGAAGCGTCTGGAGTGTGAATGGATACTCTTCATTGAAGAGCCCACAAATGAATCACAACTGTGATTTCTTATAGTTATTCGTGTCTGGGTCACTGCTAACCCAACGAACAACGAGGCTGCATGTGCAAGCGCTCAAATTGATAGTAAGTAGTATGTAAACGTGTGGACAAAATGTCCTCGGAAGCACACGACCGGTTTCGCGGTTGTTGCCGCTCATCAGGTATGCGTACCCGGTACTCCTCTGCCCACTCGTCCTCATACTTGTACACTCCGATGTTATATGTTCACTAGGATCTAATTTGAAGCGTCTGGAGTGTGAATGGATACTCTTCATTGAAGAGCCCACAAATGAATCACAACTGTGATTTCTTATAGTTATTCGCGTCTGGGTCACTGCTAACCCAACGAACAACGAGGCTGCATTGGCAAGCGCTCATATTGATAGTAAGTAGTATGTAAACGTGTGGACAAAATGTCCTCGGAAGCACACGACCGGTTTCGCGGTTGTTGCCGCTCATCAGGTATGCGTACCCGGTACTCCTCTGCCCACTCGTCCTCATACTTGTACACTCCGATGTTATATGTTCACTAGGATCTAATTTGAAGCGTCTGGAGTGTGAATGGATACTCTTCATTGAAGAGCCCACAAATGAATCACAACTGTGATTTCTTATAGTTATTCGTGTCTGGGTCACTGCTAACCCAACGAACAACGAGGCTGCATGTGCAAGCGCTCATATTGATAGTAAGTAGTATGTAAACGTGTGGACAAAATGTCCTCGGAAGCACACGACCGGTTTCGCGGTTGTTGCCGCTCATCAGGTATGCGTACCCGGTACTCCTCTGCCCACTCGTCCTCATACTTGTACACTCCGATGTTATATGTTCACTAGGATCTAATTTGAAGCGTCTGGAGTGTGAATGGATACTCTTCATTGAAGAGCCCACAAATGAATCACAACTGTGATTTCTTATAGTTATTCGTGTCTGGGTCACTGCTAACCCAACGAACAACGAGGCTGCATGTGCAAGCGCTCATATTGATAGTAAGTAGTATGTAAACGTGTGGACAAAATTTCCTCGGAAGCACACGACCGGTTTCGCGGTTGTTGCCGCTCATCAGGTATGCGTACCCGGTACTCCTCTGCCCACTCGTCCTCATACTTGTACACTCCGATGTTATATGTTCACTAGGATCTAATTTGAAGCGTCTGGAGTGTGAATGGATACTCTTCATTGAAGAGCCCACAAATGAATCACAACTGTGATTTCTTATAGTTATTCGTGTCTGGGTCACTGCTAACCCAACGAGCAACGAGGCTGCATGTGCAAGCGCTCATATTGATAGTAAGTAGTATGTAAACGTGTGGACAAAATGTCCTCGGAAGCACACGACCGGTTTCGCGGTTGTTGCCGCTCATCAGGTATGCGTACCCGGTACTCCTCTGCCCACTCGTCCTCATACTTGTACACTCCGATGTTATATGTTCACTAGGATCTAATTTGAAGCGTCTGGAGTGTGAATGGATACTCTTCATTGAAGAGCCCACAAATGAATCACAACTGTGATTTCTTATAGTTATTCGTGTCTGGGTCACTGCTAACCCAACGAACAACGAGGCTGCATGTGCAAGCGCTCATATTGATAGTAAGTAGTATGTAAACGTGTGGACAAAATGTCCTCGGAAGCACACGACCGGTTTCGCGGTTGTTGCCGCTCATCAGGTATGCGTACCCGGTACTCCTCTGCCCACTCGTCCTCATACTTGTACACTCCGATGTTATATGTTCACTAGGATCTAATTTGAAGCGTCTGGAGTGTGAATGGATACTCTTCATTGAAGAGCCCACAAATGAATCACAACTGTGATTTCTTATAGTTATTCGTGTCTGGGTCACTGCTAACCCAACGAACAACGAGGCTGCATGTGCAAGCGCTCATATTGATAGTAAGTAGTATGTAAACGTGTGGACAAAATGTCCTCAGAAGCACACGACCGGTTTCGCGGTTGTTGCCGCTCATCAGGTATGCGTACCCGGTACTCCTCTGCCCACTCGTCCTCATACTTGTACACTCCGATGTTATATGTTCACTAGGATCTAATTTGAAGCGTCTGGAGTGTGAATGGATACTCTTCATTGAAGAGCCCACAAATGAATCACAACTGTGATTTCTTATAGTTATTCGTGTCTGGGTCACTGCTAACCCAACGAACAACGAGGCTGCATGTGCAAGCGCTCATATTGATAGTAAGTAGTATGTAAACGTGTGGACAAAATTTCCTCGGAAGCACACGACCGGTTTCGCGGTTGTTGCCGCTCATCAGGTATGCGTACCCGGTACTCCTCTGCCCACTCGTCCTCATACTTGTACACTCCGATGTTATATGTTCACTAGGATCTAATTTGAAGCGTCTGGAGTGTGAATGGATACTCTTCATTGAAGAGCCCACAAATGAATCACAACTGTGATTTCTTATAGTTATTCGTGTCTGGGTCACTGCTAACCCAACGAACAACGAGGCTGCATGTGCAAGCGCTCATATTGATAGTAAGTAGTATGTAAACGTGTGGACAAAATGTCCTCGGAAGCACACGACCGGTTTCGCGGTTGTTGCCGCTCATCAGGTATGCGTACCCGGTACTCCTCTGCCCACTCGTCCTCATACTTGTACACTCCGATGTTATATGTTCACTAGGATCTAATTTGAAGCGTCTGGAGTGTGAATGGATACTCTTCATTGAAGAGCCCACAAATGAATCACAACTGTGATTTCTTATAGTTATTCGTGTCTGGGTCACTGCTAACCCAACGAGCAACGAGGCTGCATGTGCAAGCGCTCATATTGATAGTAAGTAGTATGTAAACGTGTGGACAAAATGTCCTCGGAAGCACACGACCGGTTTCGCGGTTGTTGCCGCTCATCAGGTATGCGTACCCGGTACTCCTCTGCCCACTCGTCCTCATACTTGTACACTCCGATGTTATATGTTCACTAGGATCTAATTTGAAGCGTCTGGAGTGTGAATGGATACTCTTCATTGAAGAGCCCACAAATGAATCACAACTGTGATTTCTTATAGTTATTCGTGTCTGGGTCACTGCTAACCCAACGAACAACGAGGCTGCATGTGCAAGCGCTCATATTGATAGTAAGTAGTATGTAAACGTGTGGACAAAATGTCCTCGGAAGCACACGACCGGTTTCGCGGTTGTTGCCGCTCATCAGGTATGCGTACCCGGTACTCCTCTGCCCACTCGTCCTCATACTTGTACACTCCGATGTTATATGTTCACTAGGATCTAATTTGAAGCGTCTGGAGTGTGAATGGATACTCTTCATTGAAGAGCCCACAAATGAATCACAACTGTGATTTCTTATAGTTATTCGTGTCTGGGTCACTGCTAACCCAACGAACAACGAGGCTGCATGTGCAAGCGCTCATATTGATAGTAAGTAGTATGTAAACGTGTGGACAAAATTTCCTCAGAAGCACACGACCGGTTTCGCGGTTGTTGCCGCTCATCAGGTATGCGTACCCGGTACTCCTCTGCCCACTCGTCCTCATACTTGTACACTCCGATGTTATATGTTCACTAGGATCTAATTTGAAGCGTCTGGAGTGTGAATGGATACTCTTCATTGAAGAGCCCACAAATGAATCACAACTGTGATTTCTTATAGTTATTCGTGTCTGGGTCACTGCTAACCCAACGAACAACGAGGCTGCATGTGCAAGCGCTCATATTGATAGTAAGTAGTATGTAAACGTGTGGACAAAATGTCCTCGGAAGTACACGACCGGTTTCGCGGTTGTTGCCGCTCATCAGGTATGCGTACCCGGTACTCCTCTGCCCACTCGTCCTCATACTTGTACACTCCGATGTTATATGTTCACTAGGATCTAATTTGAAGCGTCTGGAGTGTGAATGGATACTCTTCATTGAAGAGCCCACAAATGAATCACAACTGTGATTTCTTATAGTTATTCGTGTCTGGGTCACTGCTAACCCAACGAACAACGAGGCTGCATGTGCAAGCGCTCATATTGATAGTAAGTAGTATGTAAACGTGTTGACAAAATTTTTACTCGGAAGCACACGACCGGTTTCGCGGTTGTTGCCGCTCATCAGGTATGCGTACCCGGTACTCCTCTGCCCACTCGTCCTCATACTTGTACACTCCGATGTTATATGTTCACTAGGATCTAATTTGAAGCGTCTGGAGTGTGAATGGATACTCTTCATTGAAGAGCCCACAAATGAATCACAACTGTGATTTCTTATAGTTATTCGTGTCTGGGTCACTGCTAACCCAACGAACAACGAGGCTGCATGTGCAAGCGCTCATATTGATAGTAAGTAGTATGTAAACGCGTGGACAAAATTTCCTCGGAAGCACTCGACCGGTTTCGCGGTTGTTGCCGCTCATCAGGTATGCGTACCCGGTACTCCTGTGCCCACTCGTCCTCATACTTGTACACTCCGATGTTATATGTTCACTAGGATCTAATTTGAAGCGTCTGGAGTGTGAATGGATACTCTTCATTGAAGAGCCCACAAATGAATCACAACTGTGATTTCTTATAGTTATTCGTGTCTGGGTCACTGCTAACCCAACGAACAACGAGGCTGCATGTGCAAGCGCTCATATTGATAGTAAGTAGTATGTAAACGTGTGGACAAAATGTCCTCGGAAGCACACGACCAGTTTCGCGGTTGTTGCCGCTCATCAGGTATGCGTACCCGGTACTCCTCTGCCCACTCGTCCTCATACTTGTACACTCCGATGTTATATGTTCACTAGGATCTAATTTGAAGCGTCTGGAGTGTGAATGGATACTCTTCATTGAAGAGCCCACAAATGAATCACAACTGTGATTTCTTATAGTTATTCGTGTCTGGGTCACTGCTAACCCAACGAACAACGAGGCTGCATGTGCAAGCGCTCATATTGATAGTAAGTAGTATGTAAACGTGTGGACAAAATTTCCTCGGAAGCACACGACCGGTTTCGCGGTTGTTGCCGCTCATCAGGTATGCGTACCCGGTACTCCTCTGCCCACTCGTCCTCATACTTGTACACTCCGATGTTATATGTTCACTAGGATCTAATTTGAAGCGTCTGGAGTGTGAATGGATACTCTTCATTGAAGAGCCCACAAATGAATCACAACTGTGATTTCTTATAGTTATTCGTGTCTGGGTCACTGCTAACCCAACGAACAACGAGGCTGCATTGGCAAGCGCTCATATTGATAGTAAGTAGTATGTAAACGTGTGGACAAAATGTCCTCGGAAGCACACGACCGGTTTCGCGGTTGTTGCCGCTCATCAGGTATGCGTACCCGGTACTCCTCTGCCCACTCGTCCTCATACTTGTACACTCCGATGTTATATGTTCACTAGGATCTAATTTGAAGCGTCTGGAGTGTGAATGGATACTCTTCATTGAAGAGCCCACAAATGAATCACAACTGTGATTTCTTATAGTTATTCGTGTCTGGGTCACTGCTAACCCAACGAACAACGAGGCTGCATGTGCAAGCGCTCATATTGATAGTAAGTAGTATGTAAACGTGTGGACAAAATGTCCTCAGAAGCACACGACCGGTTTCGCGGTTGTTGCCGCTCATCAGGTATGCGTACCCGGTACTCCTCTGCCCACTCGTCCTCATACTTGTACACTCCGATGTTATATGTTCACTAGGATCTAATTTGAAGCGTCTGGAGTGTGAATGGATACTCTTCATTGAAGAGCCCACAAATGAATCACAACTGTGATTTCTTATAGTTATTCGTGTCTGGGTCACTGCTAACCCAACGAACAACGAGGCTGCATGTGCAAGCGCTCATATTGATAGTAAGTAGTATGTAAACGTGTGGACAAAATTTCCTCGGAAGCACACGACCGGTTTCGCGGTTGTTGCCGCTCATCAGGTATGCGTACCCGGTACTCATCTGCCCACTCGTCCTCATACTTGTACACTCCGATGTTATATGTTCACTAGGATCTAATTTGAAGCGTCTGGAGTGTGAATGGATACTCTTCATTGAAGAGCCCACAAATGAATCACAACTGTGATTTCTTATAGTTATTCGTGTCTGGGTCACTGCTAACCCAACGAACAACGAGGCTGCATGTGCAAGCGCTCATATTGATAGTAAGTAGTATGTAAACGTGTGGACAAAATTTCCTCGGAAGCACACGACCGGTTTCGCGGTTGTTGCCGCTCATCAGGTATGCGTACCCGGTACTCCTCTGCCCACTCGTCCTCATACTTGTACACTCCGATGTTATATGTTCACTAGGATCTAATTTGAAGCGTCTGGAGTGTGAATGGATACTCTTCATTGAAGAGCCCACAAATGAATCACAACTGTGATTTCTTATAGTTATTCGTGTCTGGGTCACTGCTAACCCAACGAACAACGAGGCTGCATGTGCAAGCGCTCATATTGATAGTAAGTAGTATGTAAACGCGTGGAGAAAATTTCCTCGGAAGCACACGACCGGTTTCGCGGTTGTTGCCGCTCATCAGGTATGCGTACCCGGTACTCCTCTGCCCACTCGTCCTCATACTTGTACACTCCGATGTTATATGTTCACTAGGATTTAATTTGAAGCGTCTGGAGTGTGAATGGATACTCTTCATTGAAGAGCCCACAAATGAATCACAACTGTGATTTCTTATAGTTATTCGTGTCTGGGTCACTGCTAACCCAACGAACAACGAGGCTGCATGTGCAAGCGCTCATATTGATAGTAAGTAGTATGTAAACGTGTGGACAAAATTTCCTCGGAAGCACACGACCGGTTTCGCGGTTGTTGCCGCTCATCAGGTATGCGTACCCGGTACTCCTCTGCCCACTCGTCCTCATACTTGTACACTCCGATGTTATATGTTCACTAGGATTTAATTTGAAGCGTCTGGAGTGTGAATGGATACTCTTCATTGAAGAGCCCACAAATGAATCACAACTGTGATTTCTTATAGTTATTCGTGTCTGGGTCACTGCTAACCCAACGAACAACGAGGCTGCATTGGCAAGCGCTCATATTGATAGTAAGTAGTATGTAAACGTGTGGACAAAATGTCCTCGGAAGCACACGACCGGTTTCGCGGTTGTTGCCGCTCATCAGGTATGCGTACCCGGTACTCCTCTGCCCACTCGTCCTCATACTTGTACACTCCGATGTTATATGTTCACTAGGATCTAATTTGAAGCGTCTGGAGTGTGAATGGATACTCTTCATTGAAGAGCCCACAAATGAATCACAACTGTGATTTCTTATAGTTATTCGTGTCTGGGTCACTGCTAACCCAACGAACAACGAGGCTGCATGTGCAAGCGCTCATATTGATAGTAAGTAGTATGTAAACGTGTGGACAAAATGTCCTCAGAAGCACACGACCGGTTTCGCGGTTGTTGCCGCTCATCAGGTATGCGTACCCGGTACTCCTCTGCCCACTCGTCCTCATACTTGTACACTCCGATGTTATATGTTCACTAGGATCTAATTTGAAGCGTCTGGAGTGTGAATGGATACTCTTCATTGAAGAGCCCACAAATGAATCACAACTGTGATTTCTTATAGTTATTCGTGTCTGGGTCACTGCTAACCCAACGAACAACGAGGCTGCATGTGCAAGCGCTCATATTGATAGTAAGTAGTATGTAAACGTGTGGACAAAATTTCCTCGGAAGCACACGACCGGTTTCGCGGTTGTTGCCGCTCATCAGGTATGCGTACCCGGTACTCATCTGCCCACTCGTCCTCATACTTGTACACTCCGATGTTATATGTTCACTAGGATCTAATTTGAAGCGTCTGGAGTGTGAATGGATACTCTTCATTGAAGAGCCCACAAATGAATCACAACTGTGATTTCTTATAGTTATTCGTGTCTGGGTCACTGCTAACCCAACGAACAACGAGGCTGCATGTGCAAGCGCTCATATTGATAGTAAGTAGTATGTAAACGTGTGGACAAAATTTCCTCGGAAGCACACGACCGGTTTCGCGGTTGTTGCCGCTCATCAGGTATGCGTACCCGGTACTCCTCTGCCCACTCGTCCTCATACTTGTACACTCCGATGTTATATGTTCACTAGGATCTAATTTGAAGCGTCTGGAGTGTGAATGGATACTCTTCATTGAAGAGCCCACAAATGAATCACAACTGTGATTTCTTATAGTTATTCGTGTCTGGGTCACTGCTAACCCAACGAACAACGAGGCTGCATGTGCAAGCGCTCATATTGATAGTAAGTAGTATGTAAACGTGTGGACAAAATGTCCTCGGAAGCACACGACCGGTTTCGCGGTTGTTGCCGCTCATCAGGTATGCGTACCCGGTACTCCTCTGCCCACTCGTCCTCATACTTGTACACTCCGATGTTATATGTTCACTAGGATCTAATTTGAAGCGTCTGGAGTGTGAATGGATACTCTTCATTGAAGAGCCCACAAATGAATCACAACTGTGATTTCTTATAGTTATTCGTGTCTGGGTCACTGCTAACCCAACGAACAACGAGGCTGCATGTGCAAGCGCTCATATTGATAGTAAGTAGTATGTAAACGTGTGGACAAAATGTCCTCAGAAGCACACGACCGGTTTCGCGGTTGTTGCCGCTCATCAGGTATGCGTACCCGGTACTCCTCTGCCCACTCGTCCTCATACTTGTACACTCCGATGTTATATGTTCACTAGGATCTAATTTGAAGCGTCTGGAGTGTGAATGGATACTCTTCATTGAAGAGCCCACAAATGAATCACAACTGTGATTTCTTATAGTTATTCGTGTCTGGGTCACTGCTAACCCAACGAACAACGAGGCTGCATGTGCAAGCGCTCATATTGATAGTAAGTAGTATGTAAACGTGTGGACAAAATTTCCTCGGAAGCACACGACCGGTTTCGCGGTTGTTGCCGCTCATCAGGTATGCGTACCCGGTACTCATCTGCCCACTCGTCCTCATACTTGTACACTCCGATGTTATATGTTCACTAGGATCTAATTTGAAGCGTCTGGAGTGTGAATGGATACTCTTCATTGAAGAGCCCACAAATGAATCACAACTGTGATTTCTTATAGTTATTCGTGTCTGGGTCACTGCTAACCCAACGAACAACGAGGCTGCATGTGCAAGCGCTCATATTGATAGTAAGTAGTATGTTAACGTGTGGACAAAATTTCCTCGGAAGCACACGACCGGTTTCGCGGTTGTTGCCGCTCATCAGGTATGCGTACCCGGTACTCCTCTGCCCACTCGTCCTCATACTTGTACACTCCGATGTTATATGTTCACTAGGATCTAATTTGAAGCGTCTGGAGTGTGAATGGATACTCTTCATTGAAGAGCCCACAAATGAATCACAACTGTGATTTCTTATAGTTATTCGTGTCTGGGTCACTGCTAACCCAACGAACAACGAGGCTGCATGTGCAAGCGCTCATATTGATAGTAAGTAGTATGTAAACGCGTGGAGAAAATTTCCTCGGAAGCACACGACCGGTTTCGCGGTTGTTGCCGCTCATCAGGTATGCGTACCCGGTACTCCTCTGCCCACTCGTCCTCATACTTGTACACTCCGATGTTATATGTTCACTAGGATTTAATTTGAAGCGTCTGGAGTGTGAATGGATACTCTTCATTGAAGAGCCCACAAATGAATCACAACTGTGATTTCTTATAGTTATTCGTGTCTGGGTCACTGCTAACCCAACGAACAACGAGGCTGCATGTGCAAGCGCTCATATTGATAGTAAGTAGTATGTAAACGTGTGGACAAAATGTCCTCGGAAGCACACGACCGGTTTCGCGGTTGTTGCCGCTCATCAGGTATGCGTACCCGGTACTCCTCTGCCCACTCGTCCTCATACTTGTACACTCCGATGTTATATGTTCACTAGGATTTAATTTGAAGCGTCTGGAGTGTGAATGGATACTCTTCATTGAAGAGCCCACAAATGAATCACAACTGTGATTTCTTATAGTTATTCGTGTCTGGGTCACTGCTAACCCAACGAACAACGAGGCTGCATGTGCAAGCGCTCATATTGATAGTAAGTAGTATGTAAACGTGTGGACAAAATTTCCTCGGAAGCACACGACCGGTTTCGCGGTTGTTGCCGCTCATCAGGTATGCGTACCCGGTACTCCTCTGCCCACTCGTCCTCATACTTGTACACTCCGATGTTATATGTTCACTAGGATCTAATTTGAAGCGTCTGGAGTGTGAATGGATACTCTTCATTGAAGAGCCCACAAATGAATCACAACTGTGATTTCTTATAGTTATTCGTGTCTGGGTCACTGCTAACCCAACGAACAACGAGGCTGCATGTGCAAGCGCTCATATTGATAGTAAGTAGTATGTAAACGTGTGGACAAAATGTCCTCGGAAGCACACGACCGGTTTCGCGGTTGTTGCCGCTCATCAGGTATGCGTACCCGGTACTCCTCTGCCCACTCGTCCTCATACTTGTACACTCCGATGTTATATGTTCACTAGGATCTAATTTGAAGCGTCTGGAGTGTGAATGGATACTCTTCATTGAAGAGCCCACAAATGAATCACAACTGTGATTTCTTATAGTTATTCGTGTCTGGGTCACTGCTAACCCAACGAACAACGAGGCTGCATGTGCAAGCGCTCATATTGATAGTAAGTAGTATGTAAACGTGTGGACAAAATGTCCTCGGAAGCACACGACCGGTTTCGCGGTTGTTGCCGCTCATCAGGTATGCGTACCCGGTACTCCTCTGCCCACTCGTCCTCATACTTGTACACTCCGATGTTATATGTTCACTAGGATTTAATTTGAAGCGTCTGGAGTGTGAATGGATACTCTTCATTGAAGAGCCCACAAATGAATCACAACTGTGATTTCTTATAGTTATTCGTGTCTGGGTCACTGCTAACCCAACGAACAACGAGGCTGCATGTGCAAGCGCTCATATTGATAGTAAGTAGTATGTAAACGTGTGGACAAAATGTCCTCGGAAGCACACGACCGGTTTCGCGGTTGTTGCCGCTCATCAGGTATGCGTACCCGGTACTCCTCTGCCCACTCGTCCTCATACTTGTACACTCCGATGTTATATGTTCACTAGGATCTAATTTGAAGCGTCTGGAGTGTGAATGGATACTCTTCATTGAAGAGCCCACAAATGAATCACAACTGTGATTTCTTATAGTTATTCGTGTCTGGGTCACTGCTAACCCAACGAACAACGAGGCTGCATGTGCAAGCGCTCATATTGATAGTAAGTAGTATGTAAACGTGTGGACAAAATGTCCTCGGAAGCACACGACCGGTTTCGCGGTTGTTGCCGCTCATCAGGTATGCGTACCCGGTACTCCTCTGCCCACTCGTCCTCATACTTGTACACTCCGATGTTATATGTTCACTAGGATCTAATTTGAAGCGTCTGGAGTGTGAATGGATACTCTTCATTGAAGAGCCCACAAATGAATCACAACTGTGATTTCTTATAGTTATTCGTGTCTGGGTCACTGCTAACCCAACGAACAACGAGGCTGCATGTGCAAGCGCTCATATTGATAGTAAGTAGTATGTAAACGTGTGGACAAAATTTCCTCGGAAGCACACGACCAGTTTCGCGGTTGTTGCCGCTCATCAGGTATGCGTACCCGGTACTCCTCTGCCCACTCGTCCTCATACTTGTACACTCCGATGTTATATGTTCACTAGGATCTAATTTGAAGCGTCTGGAGTGTGAATGGATACTCTTCATTGAAGAGCCCACAAATGAATCACAACTGTGATTTCTTATAGTTATTCGTGTCTGGGTCACTGCTAACCCAACGAACAACGAGGCTGCATGTGCAAGCGCTCATATTGATAGTAAGTAGTATGTAAACGTGTGGACAAAATTTCCTCGGAAGCACACGACCGGTTTCGCGGTTGTTGCCGCTCATCAGGTATGCGTACCCGGTACTCCTCTGCCCACTCGTCCTCATACTTGTACACTCCGATGTTATATGTTCACTAGGATCTAATTTGAAGCGTCTGGAGTGTGAATGGATACTCTTCATTGAAGAGCCCACAAATGAATCACAACTGTGATTTCTTATAGTTATTCGTGTCTGGGTCACTGCTAACCCAACGAACAACGAGGCTGCATGTGCAAGCGCTCATATTGATAGTAAGTAGTATGTAAACGTGTGGAAAAAATTTTTACTCGGAAGCACACGACCGGTTTCGCGGTTGTTGCCGCTCATCAGGTATGCGTACCCGGTACTCCTCTGCCCACTCGTCCTCATACTTGTACACTCCGATGTTATATGTTCACTAGGATCTAATTTGAAGCGTCTGGAGTGTGAATGGATACTCTTCATTGAAGAGCCCACAAATGAATCACAACTGTGATTTCTTATAGTTATTCGTGTCTGGGTCACTGCTAACCCAACGAACAACGAGGCTGCATGTGCAAGCGCTCATATTGATAGTAAGTAGTATGTAAACGTGTGGACAAAATGTCCTCGGAAGCACACGACCGGTTTCGCGGTTGTTGCCGCTCATCAGGTATGCGTACCCGGTACTCCTCTGCCCACTCGTCCTCATACTTGTACACTCCGATGTTATATGTTCACTAGGATCTAATTTGAAGCGTCTGGAGTGTGAATGGATACTCTTCATTGAAGAGCCCACAAATGAATCACAACTGTGATTTCTTATAGTTATTCGTGTCTGGGTCACTGCTAACCCAACGAACAACGAGGCTGCATGTGCAAGCGCTCATATTGATAGTAAGTAGTATGTAAACGTGTGGACAAAATGTCCTCGGAAGCACACGACCGGTTTCGCGGTTGTTGCCGCTCATCAGGTATGCGTACCCGGTACTCCTGTGCCCACTCGTCCTCATACTTGTACACTCCGATGTTATATGTTCACTAGGATCTAATTTGAAGCGTCTGGAGTGTGAATGGATACTCTTCATTGAAGAGCCCACAAATGAATCACAACTGTGATTTCTTATAGTTATTCGTGTCTGGGTCACTGCTAACCCAACGAACAACGAGGCTGCATGTGCAAGCGCTCATATTGATAGTAAGTAGTATGTAAACGTGTGGACAAAATGTCCTCGGAAGCACACGACCGGTTTCGCGGTTGTTGCCGCTCATCAGGTATGCGTACCCGGTACTCCTCTGCCCACTCGTCCTCATACTTGTACACTCCGATGTTATATGTTCACTAGGATCTAATTTGAAGCGTCTGGAGTGTGAATGGATACTCTTCATTGAAGAGCCCACAAATGAATCACAACTGTGATTTCTTATAGTTATTCGTGTCTGGGTCACTGCTAACCCAACGAACAACGAGGCTGCATGTGCAAGCGCTCATATTGATAGTAAGTAGTATGTAAACGTGTGGACAAAATGTCCTCGGAAGCACACGACCGGTTTCGCGGTTGTTGCCGCTCATCAGGTATGCGTACCCGGTACTCCTCTGCCCACTCGTCCTCATACTTGTACACTCCGATGTTATATGTTCACTAGGATCTAATTTGAAGCGTCTGGAGTGTGAATGGATACTCTTCATTGAAGAGCCCACAAATGAATCACAACTGTGATTTCTTATAGTTATTCGTGTCTGGGTCACTGCTAACCCAACGAACAACGAGGCTGCATGTGCAAGCGCTCATATTGATAGTAAGTAGTATGTAAACGTGTGGACAAAATTTCCTCGGAAGCACACGACCAGTTTCGCGGTTGTTGCCGCTCATCAGGTATGCGTACCCGGTACTCCTCTGCCCACTCGTCCTCATACTTGTACACTCCGATGTTATATGTTCACTAGGATCTAATTTGAAGCGTCTGGAGTGTGAATGGATACTCTTCATTGAAGAGCCCACAAATGAATCACAACTGTGATTTCTTATAGTTATTCGTGTCTGGGTCACTGCTAACCCAACGAACAACGAGGCTGCATGTGCAAGCGCTCATATTGATAGTAAGTAGTATGTAAACGTGTGGACAAAATTTCCTCGGAAGCACACGACCGGTTTCGCGGTTGTTGCCGCTCATCAGGTATGCGTACCCGGTACTCCTCTGCCCACTCGTCCTCATACTTGTACACTCCGATGTTATATGTTCACTAGGATCTAATTTGAAGCGTCTGGAGTGTGAATGGATACTCTTCATTGAAGAGCCCACAAATGAATCACAACTGTGATTTCTTATAGTTATTCGTGTCTGGGTCACTGCTAACCCAACGAACAACGAGGCTGCATGTGCAAGCGCTCATATTGATAGTAAGTAGTATGTAAACGTGTGGAAAAAATTTTTACTCGGAAGCACACGACCGGTTTCGCGGTTGTTGCCGCTCATCAGGTATGCGTACCCGGTACTCCTCTGCCCACTCGTCCTCATACTTGTACACTCCGATGTTATATGTTCACTAGGATCTAATTTGAAGCGTCTGGAGTGTGAATGGATACTCTTCATTGAAGAGCCCACAAATGAATCACAACTGTGATTTCTTATAGTTATTCGTGTCTGGGTCACTGCTAACCCAACGAACAACGAGGCTGCATGTGCAAGCGCTCATATTGATAGTAAGTAGTATGTAAACGTGTGGACAAAATGTCCTCGGAAGCACACGACCGGTTTCGCGGTTGTTGCCGCTCATCAGGTATGCGTACCCGGTACTCCTCTGCCCACTCGTCCTCATACTTGTACACTCCGATGTTATATGTTCACTAGGATCTAATTTGAAGCGTCTGGAGTGTGAATGGATACTCTTCATTGAAGAGCCCACAAATGAATCACAACTGTGATTTCTTATAGTTATTCGTGTCTGGGTCACTGCTAACCCAACCAACAACGAGGCTGCATGTGCAAGCGCTCATATTGATAGTAAGTAGTATGTAAACGTGTGGACAAAATTTCCTCGGAAGCACACGACCGGTTTCGCGGTTGTTGCCGCTCATCAGGTATGCGTACCCGGTACTCCTCTGCCCACTCGTCCTCATACTTGTACACTCCGATGTTATATGTTCACTAGGATCTAATTTGAAGCGTCTGGAGTGTGAATGGATACTCTTCATTGAAGAGCCCACAAATGAATCACAACTGTGATTTCTTATAGTTATTCGTGTCTGGGTCACTGCTAACCCAACGAACAACGAGGCTGCATGTGCAAGCGCTCATATTGATAGTAAGTAGTATGTAAACGTGTGGACAAAATTTCCTCGGAAGCACACGACCGGTTTCGCGGTTGTTGCCGCTCATCAGGTATGCGTACCCGGTACTCCTCTGCCCACTCGTCCTCATACTTGTACACTCCGATGTTATATGTTCACTAGGATCTAATTTGAAGAGTCTGGAGTGTGAATGGATACTCTTCATTGAAGAGCCCACAAATGAATCACAACTGTGATTTCTTATAGTTATTCGTGTCTGGGTCACTGCTAACCCAACGAACAACGAGGCTGCATTGGCAAGCGCTCATATTGATAGTAAGTAGTATGTAAACGTGTGGACAAAATTTCCTCGGAAGCACACGACCGGTTTCGCGGTTGTTGCCGCTCATCAGGTATGCGTACCCGGTACTCCTCTGCCCACTCGTCCTCATACTTGTACACTCCGATGTTATATGTTCACTAGGATCTAATTTGAAGCGTCTGGAGTGTGAATGGATACTCTTCATTGAAGAGCCCACAAATGAATCACAACTGTGATTTCTTATAGTTATTCGTGTCTGGGTCACTGCTAACCCAACGAACAACGAGGCTGCATGTGCAAGCGCTCATATTGATAGTAAGTAGTATGTAAACGTGTGGACAACATTTCCTCGGAAGCACACGACCGGTTTCGCGGTTGTTGCCGCTCATCAGGTATGCGTACCCGGTACTCCTGTGCCCACTCGTCCTCATACTTGTACACTCCGATGTTATATGTTCACTAGGATCTAATTTGAAGCGTCTGGAGTGTGAATGGATACTCTTCATTGAAGAGCCCACAAATGAATCACAACTGTGATTTCTTATAGTTATTCGTGTCTGGGTCACTGCTAACCCAACGAACAACGAGGCTGCATGTGCAAGCGCTCATATTGATAGTAAGTAGTATGTAAACGTGTGGACAAAATTTCCTCGGAAGCACACGACCGGTTTCGCGGTTGTTGCCGCTCATCAGGTATGCGTACCCGGTACTCCTCTGCCCACTCGTCCTCATACTTGTACACTCCGATGTTATATGTTCACTAGGATCTAATTTGAAGCGTCTGGAGTGTGAATGGATACTCTTCATTGAAGAGCCCACAAATGAATCACAACTGTGATTTCTTATAGTTATTCGTGTCTGGGTCACTGCTAACCCAACGAACAACGAGGCTGCATGTGCAAGCGCTCATATTGATAGTAAGTAGTATGTAAACGTGTGGACAAAATTTCCTCGGAAGCACACGACCGGTTTCGCGGTTGTTGCCGCTCATCAGGTATGCGTACCCGGTACTCCTCTGCCCACTCGTCCTCATACTTGTACACTCCGATGTTATATGTTCACTAGGATCTAATTTGAAGCGTCTGGAGTGTGAATGGATACTCTTCATTGAAGAGCCCACAAATGAATCACAACTGTGATTTCTTATATTTATTCGTGTCTGGGTCACTGCTAACCCAACGAACAACGAGGCTGCATGTGTAAGCGCTCATATTGATAGTAAGTAGTATGTAAACGTGTGGACAAAATGTCCTCGGAAGCACACGACCGGTTTCGCGGTTGTTGCCGCTCATCAGGTATGCGTACCCGGTACTCCTCTGCCCACTCGTCCTCATACTTGTACACTCCGATGTTATATGTTCACTAGGATCTAATTTGAAGCGTCTGGAGTGTGAATGGATACTCTTCACTGAAGAGCCCACAAATGAATCACAACTGTGATTTCTTATAGTTATTCGTGTCTGGGTCACTGCTAACCCAACGAACAACGAGGCTGCATGTGCAAGCGCTCATATTGATAGTAAGTAGTATGTAAACGTGTGGACAAAATTTTTACTCGGAAGCACACGACCGGTTTCGCGGTTGTTGCCGCTCATCAGGTATGCGTACCCGGTACTCCTCTGCCCACTCGTCCTCATACTTGTACACTCCGATGTTATATGTTCACTAGGATCTAATTTGAAGCGTCTGGAGTGTGAATGGATACTCTTCATTGAAGAGCCCACAAATGAATCACAACTGTGATTTCTTATAGTTATTCGTGTCTGGGTCACTGCTAACCCAACGAACAACGAGGCTGCATGTGCAAGCGCTCATATTGATAGTAAGTAGTATGTAAACGTGTGGACAAAATGTCCTCGGAAGTACACGACCGGTTTCGCGGTTGTTGCCGCTCATCAGGTATGCGTACCCGGTACTCCTCTGCCCACTCGTCCTCATACTTGTACACTCCGATGTTATATGTTCACTAGGATCTAATTTGAAGCGTCTGGAGTGTGAATGGATACTCTTCATTGAAGAGCCCACAAATGAATCACAACTGTGATTTCTTATAGTTATTCGTGTCTGGGTCACTGCTAACCCAACGAACAACGAGGCTGCATGTGCAAGCGCTCATATTGATAGTAAGTAGTATGTAAACGTGTTGACAAAATTTTTACTCGGAAGCACACGACCGGTTTCGCGGTTGTTGCCGCTCATCAGGTATGCGTACCCGGTACTCCTCTGCCCACTCGTCCTCATACTTGTACACTCCGATGTTATATGTTCACTAGGATCTAATTTGAAGCGTCTGGAGTGTGAATGGATACTCTTCATTGAAGAGCCCACAAATGAATCACAACTGTGATTTCTTATAGTTATTCGTGTCTGGGTCACTGCTAACCCAACCAACAACGAGGCTGCATGTGCAAGCGCTCATATTGATAGTAAGTAGTATGTAAACGTGTGGACAAAATTTTTACTCGGAAGCACACGACCGGTTTCGCGGTTGTTGCCGCTCATCAGGTATGCGTACCCGGTACTCCTCTGCCCACTCGTCCTCATACTTGTACACTCCGATGTTATATGTTCACTAGGATCTAATTTGAAGCGTCTGGAGTGTGAATGGATACTCTTCATTGAAGAGCCCACAAATGAATCACAACTGTGATTTCTTATAGTTATTCGTGTCTGGGTCACTGCTAATCCAACGAACAACGAGGCTGCATGTGCAAGCGCTCATATTGATAGTAAGTAGTATGTAAACGTGTGGACAAAATGTCCTCGGAAGCACACGACCGGTTTCGCGGTTGTTGCCGCTCATCAGGTATGCGTACCCGGTACTCCTCTGCCCACTCGTCCTCATACTTGTACACTCCGATGTTATATGTTCACTAGGATCTAATTTGAAGCGTCTGGAGTGTGAATGGATACTCTTCATTGAAGAGCCCACAAATGAATCACAACTGTGATTTCTTATAGTTATTCGTGTCTGGGTCACTGCTAACCCAACGAACAACGAGGCTGCATTGGCAAGCGCTCATATTGATAGTAAGTAGTATGTAAACGTGTGGACAAAATTTCCTCGGAAGCACACGACCGGTTTCGCGGTTGTTGCCGCTCATCAGGTATGCGTACCCGGTACTCCTCTGCCCACTCGTCCTCATACTTGTACACTCCGATGTTATATGTTCACTAGGATCTAATTTGAAGCGTCTGGAGTGTGAATGGATACTCTTCATTGAAGAGCCCACAAATGAATCACAACTGTGATTTCTTATAGTTATTCGTGTCTGGGTCACTGCTAACCCAACGAACAACGAGGCTGCATGTGCAAGCGCTCATATTGATAGTAAGTAGTATGTAAACGTGTGGACAAAATTTCCTCGGAAGCACACGACCGGTTTCGCGGTTGTTGCCGCTCATCAGGTATGCGTACCCGGTACTCCTCTGCCCACTCGTCCTCATACTTGTACACTCCGATGTTATATGTTCACTAGGATCTAATTTGAAGCGTCTGGAGTGTGAATGGATACTCTTCATTGAAGAGCCCACAAATGAATCACAACTGTGATTTCTTATAGTTATTCGTGTCTGGGTCACTGCTAACCCAACGAACAACGAGGCTGCATGTGCAAGCGCTCATATTGATAGTAAGTAGTATGTAAACGTGTGGAAAAAATTTTTACTCGGAAGCACACGACCGGTTTCGCGGTTGTTGCCGCTCATCAGGTATGCGTACCCGGTACTCCTCTGCCCACTCGTCCTCATACTTGTACACTCCGATGTTATATGTTCACTAGGATCTAATTTGAAGCGTCTGGGGTGTGAATGGATACTCTTCATTGAAGAGCCCACAAATGAATCACAACTGTGATTTCTTATAGTTATTCGTGTCTGGGTCACTGCTAACCCAACGAACAACGAGGCTGCATGTGCAAGCGCTCATATTGATAGTAAGTAGTATGTAAACGTGTGGAAAAAATTTTTACTCGGAAGCACACGACCGGTTTCGCGGTTGTTGCCGCTCATCAGGTATGCGTACCCGGTACTCCTCTGCCCACTCGTCCTCATACTTGTACACTCCGATGTTATATGTTCACTAGGATCTAATTTGAAGCGTCTGGAGTGTGAATGGATACTCTTCATTGAAGAGCCCACAAATGAATCACAACTGTGATTTCTTATAGTTATTCGTGTCTGGGTCACTGCTAACCCAACGAACAACGAGGCTGCATGTGCAAGCGCTCATATTGATAGTAATTAGTATGTAAACGTGTGGACAAAATTTCCTCGGAAGCACACGACCGGTTTCGCGGTTGTTGCCGCTCATCAGGTATGCGTACCCGGTACTCCTCTGCCCACTCGTCCTCATACTTGTACACTCCGATGTTATATGTTCACTAGGATCTAATTTGAAGCGTCTGGAGTGTGAATGGATACTCTTCATTGAAGAGCCCACAAATGAATCACAACTGTGATTTCTTATAGTTATTCGTGTCTGGGTCACTGCTAACCCAACGAACAACGAGGCTGCATGTGCAAGCGCTCATATTGATAGTAAGTAGTATGTAAACGTGTGGACAAAATTTCCTCGGAAGCACACGACCGGTTTCGCGGTTGTTGCCGCTCATCAGGTATGCGTACCCGGTACTCCTGTGCCCACTCGTCCTCATACTTGTACACTCCGATGTTATATGTTCACTAGGATCTAATTTGAAGCGTCTGGAGTGTGAATGGATACTCTTCATTGAAGAGCCCACAAATGAATCACAACTGTGATTTCTTATAGTTATTCGTGTCTGGGTCACTGCTAACCCAACGAACAACGAGGCTGCATGTGCAAGCGCTCATATTGATAGTAAGTAGTATGTAAACGTGTGGACAAAATGTCCTCGGAAGCACACGACTGGTTTCGCGGTTGTTGCCGCTCATCAGGTATGCGTACCCGGTACTCCTCTGCCCACTCGTCCTCATACTTGTACACTCCGATGTTATATGTTCACTAGGATCTAATTTGAAGCGTCTGGGGTGTGAATGGATACTCTTCATTGAAGAGCCCACAAATGAATCACAACTGTGATTTCTTATAGTTATTCGTGTCTGGGTCACTGCTAACCCAACGAACAACGAGGCTGCATGTGCAAGCGCTCATATTGATAGTAAGTAGTATGTAAACGTGTGGACAAAATTTCCTCGGAAGCACACGACCGGTTTCGCGGTTGTTGCCGCTCATCAGGTATGCGTACCCGGTACTCCTCTGCCCACTCGTCCTCATACTTGTACACTCCGATGTTATATGTTCACTAGGATCTAATTTGAAGCGTCTGGAGTGTGAATGGATACTCTTCATTGAAGAGCCCACAAATGAATCACAACTGTGATTTCTTATAGTTATTCGTGTCTGGGTCACTGCTAACCCAACCAACAACGAGGCTGCATGTGCAAGCGCTCATATTGATAGTAAGTAGTATGTAAACGTGTGGACAAAATTTCCTCGGAAGCACACGACCGGTTTCGCGGTTGTTGCCGCTCATCAGGTATGCGTACCCGGTACTCCTCTGCCCACTCGTCCTCATACTTGTACACTCCGATGTTATATGTTCACTAGGATCTAATTTGAAGCGTCTGGAGTGTGAATGGATACTCTTCATTGAAGAGCCCACAAATGAATCACAACTGTGATTTCTTATAGTTATTCGTGTCTGGGTCACTGCTAACCCAACGAACAACGAGGCTGCATGTGCAAGCGCTCATATTGATAGTAAGTAGTATGTAAACGTGTGGACAAAATTTCCTCGGAAGCACACGACCGGTTTCACGGTTGTTGCCGCTCATCAGGTATGCGTACCCGGTACTCCTCTGCCCACTCGTCCTCATACTTGTACACTCCGATGTTATATGTTCACTAGGATCTAATTTGAAGCGTCTGGAGTGTGAATGGATACTCTTCATTGAAGAGCCCACAAATGAATCACAACTGTGATTTCTTATAGTTATTCGTGTCTGGGTCACTGCTAACCCAACGAACAACGAGGCTGCATGTGCAAGCGCTCATATTGATAGTAAGTAGTATGTAAACGTGTGGACAAAATTTCCTCGGAAGCACACGACCGGTTTCGCGGTTGTTGCCGCTCATCAGGTATGCGTACCCGGTACTCCTCTGCCCACTCGTCCTCATACTTGTACACTCCGATGTTATATGTTCACTAGGATCTAATTTGAAGCGTCTGGAGTGTGAATGGATACTCTTCATTGAAGAGCCCACAAATGAATCACAACTGTGATTTCTTATAGTTATTCGTGTCTGGGTCACTGCTAACCCAACGAACAACGAGGCTGCATGTGCAAGCGCTCATATTGATAGTAAGTAGTATGTAAACGTGTGGACAAAATGTCCTCGGAAGCACACGACCGGTTTCGCGGTTGTTGCCGCTCATCAGGTATGCGTACCCGGTACTCCTCTGCCCACTCGTCCTCATACTTGTACACTCCGATGTTATATGTTCACTAGGATCTAATTTGAAGCGTCTGGAGTGTGAATGGATACTCTTCATTGAAGAGCCCACAAATGAATCACAACTGTGATTTCTTATAGTTATTCGTGTCTGGGTCACTGCTAACCCAACGAACAACGAGGCTGCATTTGCAAGCGCTCATATTGATAGTAAGTAGTATGTAAACGTGTGGACAAAATTTCCTCGGAAGCACACGACCGGTTTCGCGGTTGTTGCCGCTCATCAGGTATGCGTACCCGGTACTCCTCTGCCCACTCGTCCTCATACTTGTACACTCCGATGTTATATGTTCACTAGGATCTAATTTGAAGCGTCTGGAGTGTGAATGGATACTCTTCATTGAAGAGCCCACAAATGAATCACAACTGTGATTTCTTATATTTATTCGTGTCTGGGTCACTGCTAACCCAACGAACAACGAGGCTGCATGTGCAAGCGCTCATATTGATAGTAAGTAGTATGTAAACGTGTGGACAAAATGTCCTCGGAAGCACACGACCGGTTTCGCGGTTGTTGCCGCTCATCAGGTATGCGTACCCGGTACTCCTCTGCCCACTCGTCCTCATACTTGTACACTCCGATGTTATATGTTCACTAGGATCTAATTTGAAGCGTCTGGAGTGTGAATGGATACTCTTCATTGAAGAGCCCACAAATGAATCACAACTGTGATTTCTTATAGTTATTCGTGTCTGGGTCACTGCTAACCCAACGAACAACGAGGCTGCATGTGCAAGCGCTCATATTGATAGTAAGTAGTATGTAAACGTGTGGACAAAATTTCCTCGGAAGCACACGACCGGTTTCGCGGTTGTTGCCGCTCATCAGGTATGCGTACCCGGTACTCCTCTGCCCACTCGTCCTCATACTTGTACACTCCGATGTTATATGTTCACTAGGATCTAATTTGAAGCGTCTGGAGTGTGAATGGATACTCTTCATTGAAGAGCCCACAAATGAATCACAACTGTGATTTCTTATAGTTATTCGTGTCTGGGTCACTGCTAACCCAACGAACAACGAGGCTGCATGTGCAAGCGCTCATATTGATAGTAAGTAGTATGTAAACGTGTGGACAAAATTTCCTCGGAAGCACACGACCGGTTTCGCGGTTGTTGCCGCTCATCAGGTATGCGTACCCGGTACTCCTCTGCCCACTCGTCCTCATACTTGTACACTCCGATGTTATATGTTCACTAGGATCTAATTTGAAGCGTCTGGAGTGTGAATGGATACTCTTCATTGAAGAGCCCACAAATGAATCACAACTGTGATTTCTTATAGTTATTCGTGTCTGGGTCACTGCTAACCCAACGAACAACGAGGCTGCATGTGCAAGCGCTCATATTGATAGTAAGTAGTATGTAAACGTGTGGACAAAATTTCCTCGGAAGCACACGACCGGTTTCGCGGTTGTTGCCGCTCATCAGGTATGCGTACCCGGTACTCCTCTGCCCACTCGTCCTCATACTTGTACACTCCGATGTTATATGTTCACTAGGATCTAATTTGAAGCGTCTGGAGTGTGAATGGATACTCTTCATTGAAGAGCCCACAAATGAATCACAACTGTGATTTCTTATAGTTATTCGTGTCTGGGTCACTGCTAACCCAACGAACAACGAGGCTGCATGTGCAAGCGCTCATATTGATAGTAAGTAGTATGTAAACGTGTGGACAAAATGTCCTCGGAAGCACACGACCGGTTTCACGGTTGTTGCCGCTCATCAGGTATGCGTACCCGGTACTCCTCTGCCCACTCGTCCTCATACTTGTACACTCCGATGTTATATGTTCACTAGGATCTAATTTGAAGCGTCTGGAGTGTGAATGGATACTCTTCATTGAAGAGCCCACAAATGAATCACAACTGTGATTTCTTATAGTTATTCGTGTCTGGGTCACTGCTAACCCAACGAACAACGAGGCTGCATGTGCAAGCGCTCATATTGATAGTAAGTAGTATGTAAACGTGTGGACAAAATTTTTACTCGGAAGCACACGACCGGTTTCGCGGTTGTTGCCGCTCATCAGGTATGCGTACCCGGTACTCCTCTGCCCACTCGTCCTCATACTTGTACACTCCGATGTTATATGTTCACTAGGATCTAATTTGAAGCGTCTGGAGTGTGAATGGATACTCTTCATTGAAGAGCCCACAAATGAATCACAACTGTGATTTCTTATAGTTATTCGTGTCTGGGTCACTGCTAACCCAACGAACAACGAGGCTGCATGTGCAAGCGCTCATATTGATAGTAAGTAGTATGTAAACGTGTGGACAAAATTTCCTCGGAAGCACACGACCGGTTTCGCGGTTGTTGCCGCTCATCAGGTATGCGTACCCGGTACTCCTCTGCCCACTCGTCCTCATACTTGTACACTCCGATGTTATATGTTCACTAGGATCTAATTTGAAGCGTCTGGAGTGTGAATGGATACTCTTCATTGAAGAGCCCACAAATGAATCACAACTGTGATTTCTTATAGTTATTCGTGTCTGGGTCACTGCTAACCCAACGAACAACGAGGCTGCATTTGCAAGCGCTCATATTGATAGTAAGTAGTATGTAAACGTGTGGACAAAATTTCCTCGGAAGCACACGACCGGTTTCGCGGTTGTTGCCGCTCATCAGGTATGCGTACCCGGTACTCCTCTGCCCACTCGTCCTCATACTTGTACACTCCGATGTTATATGTTCACTAGGATCTAATTTGAAGCGTCTGGAGTGTGAATGGATACTCTTCATTGAAGAGCCCACAAATGAATCACAACTGTGATTTCTTATAGTTATTCCTTGTCTGGGTCACTGCTAACCCAACGAACAACGAGGCTGCATGTGCAAGCGCTCATATTGATAGTAAGTAGTATGTAAACGTGTGGACAAAATGTCCTCGGAAGCACACGACCGGTTTCGCGGTTGTTGCCGCTCATCAGGTATGCGTACCCGGTACTCCTCTGCCCACTCGTCCTCATACTTGTACACTCCGATGTTATATGTTCACTAGGATCTAATTTGAAGCGTCTGGAGTGTGAATGGATACTCTTCATTGAAGAGCCCACAAATGAATCACAACTGTGATTTCTTATATTTATTCGTGTCTGGGTCACTGCTAACCCAACGAACAACGAGGCTGCATGTGCAAGCGCTCATGTTGATAGTAAGTAGTATGTAAACGTGTGGACAAAATTTCCTCGGAAGCACACGACCGGTTTCGCGGTTGTTGCCGCTCATCAGGTATGCGTACCCGGTACTCCTCTGCCCACTCGTCCTCATACTTGTACACTCCGATGTTATATGTTCACTAGGATCTAATTTGAAGCGTCTGGAGTGTGAATGGATACTCTTCATTGAAGAGCCCACAAATGAATCACAACTGTGATTTCTTATAGTTATTCGTGTCTGGGTCACTGCTAACCCAACGAACAACGAGGCTGCATGTGCAAGCGCTCATATTGATAGTAAGTAGTATGTAAACGTGTGGAAAAAATTTTTACTCGGAAGCACACGACCGGTTTCGCGGTTGTTGCCGCTCATCAGGTATGCGTACCCGGTACTCCTCTGCCCACTCGTCCTCATACTTGTACACTCCGATGTTATATGTTCACTAGGATCTAATTTGAAGCGTCTGGAGTGTGAATGGATACTCTTCATTGAAGAGCCCACAAATGAATCACAACTGTGATTTCTTATAGTTATTCGTGTCTGGGTCACTGCTAACCCAACGAACAACGAGGCTGCATGTGCAAGCGCTCATATTGATAGTAAGTAGTATGTAAACGTGTGGACAAAATTTCCTCGGAAGCACACGACCGGTTTCGCGGTTGTTGCCGCTCATCAGGTATGCGTACCCGGTACTCCTCTGCCCACTCGTCCTCATACTTGTACACTCCGATGTTATATGTTCACTAGGATCTAATTTGAAGCGTCTGGAGTGTGAATGGATACTCTTCATTGAAGAGCCCACAAATGAATCACAACTGTGATTTCTTATAGTTATTCGTGTCTGGGTCACTGCTAACCCAACGAACAACGAGGCTGCATGTGCAAGCGCTCATATTGATAGTAAGTAGTATGTAAACGTGTGGACAAAATTTCCTCGGAAGCACACGACCGGTTTCGCGGTTGTTGCCGCTCATCAGGTATGCGTACCCGGTACTCCTCTGCCCACTCGTCCTCATACTTGTACACTCCGATGTTATATGTTCACTAGGATCTAATTTGAAGCGTCTGGAGTGTGAATGGATACTCTTCATTGAAGAGCCCACAAATGAATCACAACTGTGATTTCTTATAGTTATTCGTGTCTGGGTCACTGCTAACCCAACGAACAACGAGGCTGCATGTGCAAGCGCTCATATTGATAGTAAGTAGTATGTAAACGTGTGGACAAAATTTCCTCGGAAGCACACGACCGGTTTCGCGGTTGTTGCCGCTCATCAGGTATGCGTACCCGGTACTCCTCTGCCCACTCGTCCTCATACTTGTACACTCCGATGTTATTTGTACACTAGGATCTAATTTGAAGCGTCTGGAGTGTGAATGGATACTCTTCATTGAAGAGCCCACAAATGAATCACAACTGTGATTTCTTATAGTTATTCGTGTCTGGGTCACTGCTAACCCAACGAACAACGAGGCTGCATGTGCAAGCGCTCATATTGATAGTAAGTAGTATGTAAACGTGTGGACAAAATTTTTACTCGGAAGCACACGACCGGTTTCGCGGTTGTTGCCGCTCATCAGGTATGCGTACCCGGTACTCCTCTGCCCACTCGTCCTCATACTTGTACACTCCGATGTTATATGTTCACTAGGATCTAATTTGAAGCGTCTGGAGTGTGAATGGATACTCTTCATTGAAGAGCCCACAAATGAATCACAACTGTGATTTCTTATAGTTATTCGTGTTTGGGTCACTGCTAACCCAACGAACAACGAGGCTGCATGTGCAAGCGCTCATATTGATAGTAAGTAGTATGTAAACGTGTGGACAAAATGTCCTCGGAAGCACACGACCGGTTTCGCGGTTGTTGCCGCTCATCAGGTATGCGTACCCGGTACTCCTCTGCCCACTCGTCCTCATACTTGTACACTCCGATGTTATATGTTCACTAGGATCTAATTTGAAGCGTCTGGAGTGTGAATGGATACTCTTCATTGAAGAGCCCACAAATGAATCACAACTGTGATTTCTTATAGTTATTCGTGTCTGGGTCACTGCTAACCCAACGAACAACGAGGCTGCATGTGCAAGCGCTCATATTGATAGTAAGTAGTATGTAAACGTGTGGACAAAATTTCCTCGGAAGCACACGACCGGTTTCGCGGTTGTTGCCGCTCATCAGGTATGCGTACCCGGTACTCCTCTGCCCACTCGTCCTCATACTTGTACACTCCGATGTTATTTGTTCACTAGGATCTAATTTGAAGCGTCTGGAGTGTGAATGGATACTCTTCATCGAAGAGCCCACAAATGAATCACAACTGTGATTTCTTATAGTTATTCGTGTCTGGGTCACTGCTAACCCAACGAACAACGAGGCTGCATGTGCAAGCGCTCATATTGATAGTAAGTAGTATGTAAACGTGTGGACAAAATTTCCTCGGAAGCACACGACCGGTTTCGCGGTTGTTGCCGCTCATCAGGTATGCGTACCCGGTACTCCTCTGCCCACTCGTCCTCATACTTGTACACTCCGATGTTATATGTTCACTAGGATCTAATTTGAAGCGTCTGGAGTGTGAATGGATACTCTTCATTGAAGAGCCCACAAATGAATCACAACTGTGATTTCTTATAGTTATTCGTGTCTGGGTCACTGCTAACCCAACGAACAACGAGGCTGCATGTGCAAGCGCTCATATTGATAGTAAGTAGTATGTAAACGTGTGGACAAAATTTCCTCGGAAGCACACGACCGGTTTCGCGGTTGTTGCCGCTCATCAGGTATGCGTACCCGGTACTCCTCTGCCCACTCGTCCTCATACTTGTACACTCCGATGTTATATGTTCACTAGGATCTAATTTGAAGCGTCTGGAGTGTGAATGGATACTCTTCATTGAAGAGCCCACAAATGAATCACAACTGTGATTTCTTATAGTTATTCGTGTCTGGGTCACTGCTAACCCAACGAACAACGAGGCTGCATGTGCAAGCGCTCATATTGATAGTAAGTAGTATGTTAACGTGTGGACAAAATTTCCTCGGAAGCACACGACCGGTTTTGCGGTTGTTGCCGCTCATCAGGTATGCGTACCCGGTACTCCTCTGCCCACTCGTCCTCATACTTGTGCACTCCGATGTTATATGTTCACTAGGATCTAATTTGAAGCGTCTGGAGTGTGAATGGATACTCTTCATTGAAGAGCCCACAAATGAATCACAACTGTGATTTCTTATAGTTATTCGTGTCTGGGTCACTGCTAACCCAACGAACAACGAGGCTGCATGTGCAAGCGCTCATATTGATAGTAAGTAGTATGTAAACGTGTGGACAAAATTTCCTCGGAAGCACACGACCGGTTTCGCGGTTGTTGCCGCTCATCAGGTATGCGTACCCGGTACTCCTCTGCCCACTCGTCCTCATACTTGTACACTCCGATGTTATATGTTCACTAGGATCTAATTTGAAGCGTCTGGAGTGTGAATGGATACTCTTCATTGAAGAGCCCACAAATGAATCACAACTGTGATTTCTTATAGTTATTCGTGTCTGGGTCACTGCTAACCCAACGAACAACGAGGCTGCATGTGCAAGCGCTCATATTGATAGTAAGTAGTATGTAAACGTGTGGACAAAATTTCCTCGGAAGCACACGACCGGTTTCGCGGTTGTTGCCGCTCATCAGGTATGCGTACCCGGTACTCCTCTGCCCACTCGTCCTCATACTTGTACACTCCGATGTTATATGTTCACTAGGATCTAATTTGAAGCGTCTGGAGTGTGAATGGATACTCTTCATTGAAGAGCCCACAAATGAATCACAACTGTGATTTCTTATAGTTATTCGTGTCTGGGTCACTGCTAACCCAACGAACAACGAGGCTGCATGTGCAAGCGCTCATATTGATAGTAAGTAGTATGTAAACGTGTGGAAAAAATTTTTACTCGGAAGCACACGACCGGTTTCGCGGTTGTTGCCGCTCATCAGGTATGCGTACCCGGTACTCCTCTGCCCACTCGTCCTCATACTTGTACACTCCGATGTTATATGTTCACTAGGATCTAATTTGAAGCGTCTGGAGTGTGAATGGATACTCTTCATTGAAGAGCCCACAAATGAATCACAACTGTGATTTCTTATAGTTATTCGTGTCTGGGTCACTGCTAACCCAACGAACAACGAGGCTGCATGTGCAAGCGCTCATATTGATAGTAAGTAGTATGTAAACGTGTGGACAAAATTTCCTCGGAAGCACACGACCGGTTTCGCGGTTGTTGCCGCTCATCAGGTATGCGTACCCGGTACTCCTCTGCCCACTCGTCCTCATACTTGTACACTCCGATGTTATATGTTCACTAGGATCTAATTTGAAGCGTCTGGAGTGTGAATGGATACTCTTCATTGAAGAGCCCACAAATGAATCACAACTGTGATTTCTTATAGTTATTCGTGTCTGGGTCACTGCTAACCCAACGAACAACGAGGCTGCATGTGCAAGCGCTCATATTGATAGTAAGTAGTATGTAAACGTGTGGACAAAATTTCCTCGGAAGCACACGACCGGTTTCGCGGTTGTTGCCGCTCATCAGGTATGCGTACCCGGTACTCCTCTGCCCACTCGTCCTCATACTTGTACACTCCGATGTTATATGTTTACTAGGATCTAATTTGAAGCGTCTGGAGTGTGAATGGATACTCTTCATTGAAGAGCCCACAAATGAATCACAACTGTGATTTCTTATAGTTATTCGTGTCTGGGTCACTGCTAACCCAACGAACAACGAGGCTGCATGTGCAAGCGCTCATATTGATAGTAAGTAGTATGTAAACGTGTGGACAAAATTTTTACTCGGAAGCACACGACCGGTTTCGCGGTTGTTGCCGCTCATCAGGTATGCGTACCCGGTACTCCTCTGCCCACTCGTCCTCATACTTGTACACTCCGATGTTATATGTTCACTAGGATCTAATTTGAAGCGTCTGGAGTGTGAATGGATACTCTTCATTGAAGAGCCCACAAATGAATCACAACTGTGATTTCTTATAGTTATTCGTGTCTGGGTCACTGCTAACCCAACGAACAACGAGGCTGCATGTGCAAGCGCTCATATTGATAGTAAGTAGTATGTAAACGTGTGGACAAAATTTCCTCGGAAGCACACGACCGGTTTCGCGGTTGTTGCCGCTCATCAGGTATGCGTACCCGGTACTCCTCTGCCCACTCGTCCTCATACTTGTACACTCCGATGTTATATGTTCACTAGGATCTAATTTGAAGCGTCTGGGGTGTGAATGGATACTCTTCATTGAAGAGCCCACAAATGAATCACAACTGTGATTTCTTATAGTTATTCGTGTCTGGGTCACTGCTAACCCAACGAACAACGAGGCTGCATGTGCAAGCGCTCATATTGATAGTAAGTAGTATGTAAACGTGTGGACAAAATTTTTACTCGGAAGCACACGACCGGTTTCGCGGTTGTTGCCGCTCATCAGGTATGCGTACCCGGTACTCCTCTGCCCACTCGTCCTCATACTTGTACACTCCGATGTTATATGTTCACTAGGATCTAATTTGAAGCGTCTGGAGTGTGAATGGATACTCTTCATTGAAGAGCCCACAAATGAATCACAACTGTGATTTCTTATAGTTATTCGTGTCTGGGTCACTGCTAACCCAACGAACAACGAGGCTGCATGTGCAAGCGCTCATATTGATAGTAAGTAGTATGTAAACGTGTGGACAAAATTTCCTCGGAAGCACACGACCGGTTTCGCGGTTGTTGCCGCTCATCAGGTATGCGTACCCGGTACTCCTCTGCCCACTCGTCCTCATACTTGTACACTCCGATGTTATATGTTTACTAGGATCTAATTTGAAGCGTCTGGAGTGTGAATGGATACTCTTCATTGAAGAGCCCACAAATGAATCACAACTGTGATTTCTTATAGTTATTCGTGTCTGGGTCACTGCTAACCCAACGAACAACGAGGCTGCATGTGCAAGCGCTCATATTGATAGTAAGTAGTATGTTAACGTGTGGACAAAATTTTTACTCGGAAGCACACGACCGGTTTCGCGGTTGTTGCCGCTCATCAGGTATGCGTACCCGGTACTCCTCTGCCCACTCGTCCTCATACTTGTACACTCCGATGTTATATGTTCACTAGGATCTAATTTGAAGCGTCTGGAGTGTGAATGGATACTCTTCATTGAAGAGCCCACAAATGAATCACAACTGTGATTTCTTATAGTTATTCGTGTCTGGGTCACTGCTAACCCAACGAACAACGAGGCTGCATGTGCAAGCGCTCATATTGATAGTAAGTAGTATGTAAACGTGTGGACAAAATTTCCTCGGAAGCACACGACCGGTTTCGCGGTTGTTGCCGCTCATCAGGTATGCGTACCCGGTACTCCTCTGCCCACTCGTCCTCATACTTGTACACTCCGATGTTATATGTTCACTAGGATCTAATTTGAAGCGTCTGGGGTGTGAATGGATACTCTTCATTGAAGAGCCCACAAATGAATCACAACTGTGATTTCTTATAGTTATTCGTGTCTGGGTCACTGCTAACCCAACGAACAACGAGGCTGCATGTGCAAGCGCTCATATTGATAGTAAGTAGTATGTAAACGTGTGGACAAAATGTCCTCGGAAGCACACGACCGGTTTCGCGGTTGTTGCCGCTCATCAGGTATGCGTACCCGGTACTCCTCTGCCCACTCGTCCTCATACTTGTACACTCCGATGTTATATGTTCACTAGGATCTAATTTGAAGCGTCTGGAGTGTGAATGGATACTCTTCATTGAAGAGCCCACAAATGAATCACAACTGTGATTTCTTATAGTTATTCGTGTCTGGGTCACTGCTAACCCAACGAACAACGAGGCTGCATGTGCAAGCGCTCATATTGATAGTAAGTAGTATGTAAACGTGCGGACAAAATTTCCTCGGAAGCACACGACCGGTTTCGCGGTTGTTGCCGCTCATCAGGTATGCGTACCCGGTACTCCTCTGCCCACTCGTCCTCATACTTGTACACTCCGATGTTATATGTTCACTAGGATCTAATTTGAAGCGTCTGGAGTGTGAATGGATACTCTTCATTGAAGAGCCCACAAATGAATCACAACTGTGATTTCTTATAGTTATTCGTGTCTGGGTCACTGCTAACCCAACGAACAACGAGGCTGCATGTGCAAGCGCTCATATTGATAGTAAGTAGTATGTAAACGTGTGGACAAAATGTCCTCGGAAGCACACGACCGGTTTCGCGGTTGTTGCCGCTCATCAGGTATGCGTACCCGGTACTCCTCTGCCCACCCGTCCTCATACTTGTACACTCCGATGTTATATGTTTACTAGGATCTAATTTGAAGCGTCTGGAGTGTGAATGGATACTCTTCATTGAAGAGCCCACAAATGAATCACAACTGTGATTTCTTATAGTTATTCGTGTCTGGGTCACTGCTAACCCAACGAACAACGAGGCTGCATGTGCAAGCGCTCATATTGATAGTAAGTAGTATGTAAACGTGTGGACAAAATTTTTACTCGGAAGCACACGACCGGTTTCGCGGTTGTTGCCGCTCATCAGGTATGCGTACCCGGTACTCCTCTGCCCACTCGTCCTCATACTTGTACACTCCGATGTTATATGTTCACTAGGATCTAATTTGAAGCGTCTGGAGTGTGAATGGATACTCTTCATTGAAGAGCCCACAAATGAATCACAACTGTGATTTCTTATAGTTATTCGTGTCTGGGTCACTGCTAACCCAACGAACAACGAGGCTGCATGTGCAAGCGCTCATATTGATAGTAAGTAGTATGTAAACGTGTGGACAAAATTTCCTCGGAAGCACACGACCGGTTTCGCGGTTGTTGCCGCTCATCAGGTATGCGTACCCGGTACTCCTCTGCCCACTCGTCCTCATACTTGTACACTCCGATGTTATATGTTCACTAGGATCTAATTTGAAGCGTCTGGGGTGTGAATGGATACTCTTCATTGAAGAGCCCACAAATGAATCACAACTGTGATTTCTTATAGTTATTCGTGTCTGGGTCACTGCTAACCCAACGAACAACGAGGCTGCATGTGCAAGCGCTCATATTGATAGTAAGTAGTATGTAAACGTGTGGACAAAATTTTTACTCGGAAGCACACGACCGGTTTCGCGGTTGTTGCCGCTCATCAGGTATGCGTACCCGGTACTCCTCTGCCCACTCGTCCTCATACTTGTACACTCCGATGTTATATGTTCACTAGGATCTAATTTGAAGCGTCTGGAGTGTGAATGGATACTCTTCATTGAAGAGCCCACAAATGAATCACAACTGTGATTTCTTATAGTTATTCGTGTCTGGGTCACTGCTAACCCAACGAACAACGAGGCTGCATGTGCAAGCGCTCATATTGATAGTAAGTAGTATGTAAACGTGTGGACAAAATTTCCTCGGAAGCACACGACCGGTTTCGCGGTTGTTGCCGCTCATCAGGTATGCGTACCCGGTACTCCTCTGCCCACTCGTCCTCATACTTGTACACTCCGATGTTATATGTTTACTAGGATCTAATTTGAAGCGTCTGGAGTGTGAATGGATACTCTTCATTGAAGAGCCCACAAATGAATCACAACTGTGATTTCTTATAGTTATTCGTGTCTGGGTCACTGCTAACCCAACGAACAACGAGGCTGCATGTGCAAGCGCTCATATTGATAGTAAGTAGTATGTAAACGTGTGGACAAAATTTTTACTCGGAAGCACACGACCGGTTTCGCGGTTGTTGCCGCTCATCAGGTATGCGTACCCGGTACTCCTCTGCCCACTCGTCCTCATACTTGTACACTCCGATGTTATATGTTCACTAGGATCTAATTTGAAGCGTCTGGAGTGTGAATGGATACTCTTCATTGAAGAGCCCACAAATGAATCACAACTGTGATTTCTTATAGTTATTCGTGTCTGGGTCACTGCTAACCCAACGAACAACGAGGCTGCATGTGCAAGCGCTCATATTGATAGTAAGTAGTATGTAAACGTGTGGACAAAATTTCCTCGGAAGCACACGACCGGTTTCGCGGTTGTTGCCGCTCATCAGGTATGCGTACCCGGTACTCCTCTGCCCACTCGTCCTCATACTTGTACACTCCGATGTTATATGTTCACTAGGATCTAATTTGAAGCGTCTGGGGTGTGAATGGATACTCTTCATTGAAGAGCCCACAAATGAATCACAACTGTGATTTCTTATAGTTATTCGTGTCTGGGTCACTGCTAACCCAACGAACAACGAGGCTGCATGTGCAAGCGCTCATATTGATAGTAAGTAGTATGTAAACGTGTGGACAAAATGTCCTCGGAAGCACACGACCGGTTTCGCGGTTGTTGCCGCTCATCAGGTATGCGTACCCGGTACTCCTCTGCCCACTCGTCCTCATACTTGTACACTCCGATGTTATATGTTCACTAGGATCTAATTTGAAGCGTCTGGAGTGTGAATGGATACTCTTCATTGAAGAGCCCACAAATGAATCACAACTGTGATTTCTTATAGTTATTCGTGTCTGGGTCACTGCTAACCCAACGAACAACGAGGCTGCATGTGCAAGCGCTCATATTGATAGTAAGTAGTATGTAAACGTGCGGACAAAATTTCCTCGGAAGCACACGACCGGTTTCGCGGTTGTTGCCGCTCATCAGGTATGCGTACCCGGTACTCCTCTGCCCACTCGTCCTCATACTTGTACACTCCGATGTTATATGTTCACTAGGATCTAATTTGAAGCGTCTGGAGTGTGAATGGATACTCTTCATTGAAGAGCCCACAAATGAATCACAACTGTGATTTCTTATAGTTATTCGTGTCTGGGTCACTGCTAACCCAACGAACAACGAGGCTGCATGTGCAAGCGCTCATATTGATAGTAAGTAGTATGTAAACGTGTGGACAAAATTTCCTCGGAAGCACACGACCGGTTTCGCGGTTGTTGCCGCTCATCAGGTATGCGTACCCGGTACTCCTCTGCCCACCCGTCCTCATACTTGTACACTCCGATGTTATATGTTCACTAGGATCTAATTTGAAGCGTCTGGAGTGTGAATGGATACTCTTCATTGAAGAGCCCACAAATAAATCACAACTGTGATTTCTTATAGTTATTCGTGTCTGGGTCACTGCTAACCCAACGAACAACGAGGCTGCATGTGCAAGCGCTCATATTGATAGTAAGTAGTATGTAAACGTGTGGACAAAATGTCCTCGGAAGCACACGACCGGTTTCGCGGTTGTTGCCGCTCATCAGGTATGCGTACCCGGTACTCCTCTGCCCACTCGTCCTCATACTTGTACACTCCGATGTTATATGTTCACTAGGATCTAATTTGAAGCGTCTGGAGTGTGAATGGATACTCTTCATTGAAGAGCCCACAAATGAATCACAACTGTGATTTCTTATAGTTATTCGTGTCTGGGTCACTGCTAACCCAACGAACAACGAGGCTGCATGTGCAAGCGCTCATATTGATAGTAAGTAGTATGTAAACGTGTGGACAAAATTTCCTCGGAAGCACACGACCGGTTTCGCGGTTGTTGCCGCTCATCAGGTATGCGTACCCGGTACTCCTCTGCCCACTCGTCCTCATACTTGTACACTCCGATGTTATATGTTCACTAGGATCTAATTTGAAGCGTCTGGAGTGTGAATGGATACTCTTCATTGAAGAGCCCACAAATGAATCACAACTGTGATTTCTTATAGTTATTCGTGTCTGGGTCACTGCTAACCCAACGAACAACGAGGCTGCATGTGCAAGCGCTCATATTGATAGTAAGTAGTATGTAAACGTGTGGACAACATTTCCTCGGAAGCACACGACCGGTTTCGCGGTTGTTGCCGCTCATCAGGTATGCGTACCCGGTACTCCTCTGCCCACTCGTCCTCATACTTGTACACTCCGATGTTATATGTTCACTAGGATCTAATTTGAAGCGTCTGGAGTGTGAATGGATACTCTTCATTGAAGAGCCCACAAATGAATCACAACTGTGATTTCTTATAGTTATTCGTGTCTGGGTCACTGCTAACCCAACGAACAACGAGGCTGCATGTGCAAGCGCTCATATTGATAGTAAGTAGTATGTAAACGTGTGGACAAAATGTCCTCGGAAGCACACGACCGGTTTCGCGGTTGTTGCCGCTCATCAGGTATGCGTACCCGGTACTCCTCTGCCCACTCGTCCTCATACATGTACACTCCGATGTTATATGTTCACTAGGATCTAATTTGAAGCGTCTGGAGTGTGAATGGATACTCTTCATTGAAGAGCCCACAAATGAATCACAACTGTGATTTCTTATAGTTATTCGTGTCTGGGTCACTGCTAACCCAACGAACAACGAGGCTGCATGTGCAAGCGCTCATATTGATAGTAAGTAGTATGTAAACGTGTGGACAAAATTTCCTCGGAAGCACACGACCGGTTTCGCGGTTGTTGCCGCTCATCAGGTATGCGTACCCGGTACTCCTCTGCCCACTCGTCCTCATACTTGTACACTCCGATGTTATATGTTCACTAGGATCTAATTTGAAGCGTCTGGAGTGTGAATGGATACTCTTCATTGAAGAGCCCACAAATGAATCACAACTGTGATTTCTTATAGTTATTCGTGTCTGGGTCACTGCTAACCCAACGAACAACGAGGCTGCATGTGCAAGCGCTCATATTGATAGTAAGTAGTATGTAAACGTGTGGACAAAATTTCCTCGGAAGCACACGACCAGTTTCACGGTTGTTGCCGCTCATCAGGTATGCGTACCCGGTACTCCTCTGCCCACTCGTCCTCATACTTGTACACTCCGATGTTATATGTTCACTAGGATCTAATTTGAAGCGTCTGGAGTGTGAATGGATACTCTTCATTGAAGAGCCCACAAATGAATCACAACTGTGATTTCTTATAGTTATTCGTGTCTGGGTCACTGCTAACCCAACGAACAACGAGGCTGCATGTGCAAGCGCTCATATTGATAGTAAGTAGTATGTAAACGTGTGGACAAAATGTCCTCGGAAGCACACGACCGGTTTCGCGGTTGTTGCCGCTCATCAGGTATGCGTACCCGGTACTCCTCTGCCCACCCGTCCTCATACTTGTACACTCCGATGTTATATGTTCACTAGGATCTAATTTGAAGCGTCTGGAGTGTGAATGGATACTCTTCATTGAAGAGCCTACAAATGAATCACAACTGTGATTTCTTATATTTATTCGTGTCTGGGTCACTGCTAACCCAACGAACAACGAGGCTGCATGTGCAAGCGCTCATATTGATAGTAAGTAGTATGTAAACGTGTGGACAAAATTTCCTCGGAAGCACACGACCGGTTTCGCGGTTGTTGCCGCTCATCAGGTGTGCGTACCCGGTACTCCTCTGCCCACTCGTCCTCATACTTGTACACTCCGATGTTATATGTTCACTAGGATCTAATTTGAAGCGTCTGGAGTGTGAATGGATACTCTTCATTGAAGAGCCCACAAATGAATCACAACTGTGATTTCTTATAGTTATTCGTGTCTGGGTCACTGCTAACCCAACGAACAACGAGGCTGCATGTGCAAGCGCTCATATTGATAGTAAGTAGTATGTAAACGTGTGGACAAAATTTCCTCGGAAGCACACGACCGGTTTCGCGGTTGTTGCCGCTCATCAGGTATGCGTACCCGGTACTCCTCTGCCCACTCGTCCTCATACTTGTACACTCCGATGTTATATGTTCACTAGGATCTAATTTGAAGCGTCTGGAGTGTGAATGGATACTCTTCATTGAAGAGCCCACAAATGAATCACAACTGTGATTTCTTATAGTTATTCGTGTCTGGGTCACTGCTAACCCAACGAACAACGAGGCTGCATGTGCAAGCGCTCATATTGATAGTAAGTAGTATGTAAACGTGTGGACAACATTTCCTCGGAAGCACACGACCGGTTTCGCGGTTGTTGCCGCTCATCAGGTATGCGTACCCGGTACTCCTCTGCCCACTCGTCCTCATACTTGTACACTCCGATGTTATATGTTCACTAGGATCTAATTTGAAGCGTCTGGAGTGTGAATGGATACTCTTCATTGAAGAGCCCACAAATGAATCACAACTGTGATTTCTTATAGTTATTCGTGTCTGGGTCACTGCTAACCCAACGAACAACGAGGCTGCATGTGCAAGCGCTCATATTGATAGTAAGTAGTATGTAAACGTGTGGACAAAATTTCCTCGGAAGCACACGACCGGTTTCGCGGTTGTTGCCGCTCATCAGGTATGCGTACCCGGTACTCCTCTGCCCACCCGTCCTCATACTTGTACACTCCGATGTTATATGTTCACTAGGATCTAATTTGAAGCGTCTGGAGTGTGAATGGATACTCTTCATTGAAGAGCCTACAAATGAATCACAACTGTGATTTCTTATATTTATTCGTGTCTGGGTCACTGCTAACCCAACGAACAACGAGGCTGCATGTGCAAGCGCTCATATTGATAGTAAGTAGTATGTAAACGTGTGGACAAAATGTCCTCGGAAGCACACGACCGGTTTCGCGGTTGTTGCCGCTCATCAGGTATGCGTACCCGGTACTCCTCTGCCCACTCGTCCTCATACTTGTACACTCCGATGTTATATGTTCACTAGGATCTTATTTGAAGCGTCTGGAGTGTGAATGGATACTCTTCATTGAAGAGCCCACAAATGAATCACAACTGTGATTTCTTATAGTTATTCGTGTCTGGGTCACTGCTAACCCAACGAACAACGAGGCTGCATGTGCAAGCGCTCATATTGATAGTAAGTAGTATGTAAACGTGTGGACAAAATTTCCTCGGAAGCACACGACCGGTTTCGCGGTTGTTGCCGCTCATCAGGTATGCGTACCCGGTACTCCTCTGCCCACTCGTCCTCATACTTGTACACTCCGATGATATATGTTCACTAGGATCTAATTTGAAGCGTCTGGAGTGTGAATGGATACTCTTCATTGAAGAGCCCACAAATGAATCACAACTGTGATTTCTTATAGTTATTCGTGTCTGGGTCACTGCTAACCCAACGAACAACGAGGCTGCATGTGCAAGCGCTCATATTGATAGTAAGTAGTATGTAAACGTGTGGACAAAATTTTTACTCGGAAGCACACGACCGGTTTCGCGGTTGTTGCCGCTCATCAGGTATGCGTACCCGGTACTCCTCTGCCCACTCGTCCTCATACTTGAACACTCCGATGTTATATGTTCACTAGGATCTAATTTGAAGCGTCTGGAGTGTGAATGGATACTCTTCATTGAAGAGCCCACAAATGAATCACAACTGTGATTTCTTCTAGTTATTCGTGTCTGGGTCACTGCTAACCCAACGAACAACGAGGCTGCATGTGCAAGCGCTCATATTGATAGTAAGTAGTATGTAAACGTGTGGACAAAATTTCCTCGGAAGCACACGACCGGTTTCGCGGTTTTTGCCGCTCATCAGGTATGCGTACCCGGTACTCCTCTGCCCACTCGTCCTCATACTTGTACACTCCGATGTTATATGTTCACTAGGATCTAATTTGAAGCGTCTGGAGTGTGAATGGATACTCTTCATTGAAGAGCCCACAAATGAATCACAACTGTGATTTCTTATATTTATTCGGGTCTGGGTCACTGCTAACCCAACGAACAACGAGGCTGCATGTGCAAGCGCTCATATTGATAGTAAGTAGTATGTAAACGTGTGGACAAAATTTCCTCGGAAGCACACGACCGGTTTCGCGGTTGTTGCCGCTCATCAGGTATGCGTACCCGGTACTCCTCTGCCCACTCGTCCTCATACTTGTACACTCCGATGTTATATGTTCACAAGGATCTAATTTGAAGCGTCTGGAGTGTGAATGGATACTCTTCATTGAAGAGCCCACAAATGAATCACAACTGTGATTTCTTATATTTATTCGTGTCTGGGTCACTGCTAACCCAACGAACAACGAGGCTGCATGTGCAAGCGCTCATATTGATAGTAAGTAGTATGTAAACGTGTGGACAAAATTTCCTCGGAAGCACACGACCGGTTTCGCGGTTGTTGCCGCTCATCAGGTATGCGTACCCGGTACTCCTCTGCCCACTCGTCCTCATACTTGTACACTCCGATGTTATATGTTCACTAGGATCTTATTTGAAGCGTCTGGAGTGTGAATGGATACTCTTCATTGAAGAGCCCACAAATGAATCACAACTGTGATTTCTTATATTTATTCGTGTCTGGGTCACTGCTAACCCAACGAACAACGAGGCTGCATGTGCAAGCGCTCATATTGATAGTAAGTAGTATGTAAACGTGTGGACAAAATGTCCTCGGAAGCACACGACCGGTTTCGCGGTTGTTGCCGCTCATCAGGTATGCGTACCCGGTACTCCTCTGCCCACTCGTCCTCATACTTGAACACTCCGATGTTATATGTTCACTAGGATCTAATTTGAAGCGTCTGGAGTGTGAATGGATACTCTTCATTGAAGAGCCCACAAATGAATCACAACTGTGATTTCTTCTAGTTATTCGTGTCTGGGTCACTGCTAACCCAACGAACAACGAGGCTGCATGTGCAAGCGCTCATATTGATAGTAAGTAGTATGTAAACGTGTGGACAAAATTTCCTCGGAAGCACACGACCGGTTTCGCGGTTTTTGCCGCTCATCAGGTATGCGTACCCGGTACTCCTCTGCCCACCCGTCCTCATACTTGTACACTCCGATGTTATATGTTCACTAGGATCTAATTTGAAGCGTCTGGAGTGTGAATGGATACTCTTCATTGAAGAGCCCACAAATGAATCACAACTGTGATTTCTTATATTTATTCGTGTCTGGGTCACTGCTAACCCAACGAACAACGAGGCTGCATGTGCAAGCGCTCATATTGATAGTAAGTAGTATGTAAACGTGTGGACAAAATTTCCTCGGAAGCACACGACCGGTTTCGCGGTTGTTGCCGCTCATCAGGTATGCGTACCCGGTACTCCTCTGCCCACCCGTCCTCATACTTGTACACTCCGATGTTATATGTTCACTAGGATCTAATTTGAAGCGTCTGGAGTGTGAATGGATACTCTTCATTGAAGAGCCCACAAATGAATCACAACTGTGATTTCTTATAGTTATTCGTGTCTGGGTCACTGCTAACCCAACGAACAACGAGGCTGCATGTGCAAGCGCTCATATTGATAGTAAGTAGTATGTAAACGTGTGGACAAAATTTCCTCGGAAGCACACGACCGGTTTCGCGGTTGTTGCCGCTCATCAGGTATGCGTACCCGGTACTCCTCTGCCCACTCGTCCTCATACTTGTACACTCCGATGTTATATGTTCACTAGGATCTAATTTGAAGCGTCTGGAGTGTGAATGGATACTCTTCATTGAAGAGCCCACAAATGAATCACAACTGTGATTTCTTATATTTATTCGTGTCTGGGTCACTGCTAACCCAACGAACAACGAGGCTGCATGTGCAAGCGCTCATATTGATAGTAAGTAGTATGTAAACGTGTGGACAAAATTTCCTCGGAAGCACACGACCGGTTTCGCGGTTGTTGCCGCTCATCAGGTATGCGTACCCGGTACTCCTCTGCCCACTCGTCCTCATACTTGTACACTCCGATGTTATATGTTCACAAGGATCTAATTTGAAGCGTCTGGAGTGTGAATGGATACTCTTCATTGAAGAGCCCACAAATGAATCACAACTGTGATTTCTTATAGTTATTCGTGTCTGGGTCACTGCTAACCCAACGAACAACGAGGCTGCATGTGCAAGCGCTCATATTGATAGTAAGTAGTATGTAAACGTGTGGACAAAATTTCCTCGGAAGCACACGACCGGTTTCGCGGTTGTTGCCGCTCATCAGGTATGCGTACCCGGTACTCCTCTGCCCACTCGTCCTCATACTTGTACACTCCGATGATATATGTTCACTAGGATCTAATTTGAAGCGTCTGGAGTGTGAATGGATACTCTTCATTGAAGAGCCCACAAATGAATCACAACTGTGATTTCTTATATTTATTCGTGTCTGGGTCACTGCTAACCCAACGAACAACGAGGCTGCATGTGCAAGCGCTCATATTGATAGTAAGTAGTATGTAAACGTGTGGACAAAATTTCCTCGGAAGCACACGACCGGTTTCGCGGTTGTTGCCGCTCATCAGGTATGCGTACCCGGTACTCCTCTGCCCACTCGTCCTCATACTTGTACACTCCGATGTTATATGTTCACTAGGATCTAATTTGAAGCGTCTGGAGTGTGAATGGATACTCTTCATTGAAGAGCCCACAAATGAATCACAACTGTGATTTCTTATATTTATTCGTGTCTGGGTCACTGCTAACCCAACGAACAACGAGGCTGCATGTGCAAGCGCTCATATTGATAGTAAGTAGTATGTAAACGTGTGGACAAAATTTTTACTCGGAAGCACACGACCGGTTTCGCGGTTGTTGCCGCTCATCAGGTATGCGTACCCGGTACTCCTCTGCCCACTCGTCCTCATACTTGAACACTCCGATGTTATATGTTCACTAGGATCTAATTTGAAGCGTCTGGAGTGTGAATGGATACTCTTCATTGAAGAGCCCACAAATGAATCACAACTGTGATTTCTTATAGTTATTCGTGTCTGGGTCACTGCTAACCCAACGAACAACGAGGCTGCATGTGCAAGCGCTCATATTGATAGTAAGTAGTATGTAAACGTGTGGACAAAATTTCCTCGGAAGCACACGACCGGTTTCGCGGTTTTTGCCGCTCATCAGGTATGCGTACCCGGTACTCCTCTGCCCACTCGTCCTCATACTTGTACACTCCGATGTTATATGTTCACTAGGATCTAATTTGAAGCGTCTGGAGTGTGAATGGATACTCTTCATTGAAGAGCCCACAAATGAATCACAACTGTGATTTCTTATATTTATTCGGGTCTGGGTCACTGCTAACCCAACGAACAACGAGGCTGCATGTGCAAGCGCTCATATTGATAGTAAGTAGTATGTAAACGTGTGGACAAAATTTCCTCGGAAGCACACGACCGGTTTCGCGGTTGTTGCCGCTCATCAGGTATGCGTACCCGGTACTCCTCTGCCCACTCGTCCTCATACTTGTACACTCCGATGTTATATGTTCACAAGGATCTAATTTGAAGCGTCTGGAGTGTGAATGGATACTCTTCATTGAAGAGCCCACAAATGAATCACAACTGTGATTTCTTATATTTATTCGTGTCTGGGTCACTGCTAACCCAACGAACAACGAGGCTGCATGTGCAAGCGCTCATATTGATAGTAAGTAGTATGTAAACGTGTGGACAAAATTTCCTCGGAAGCACACGACCGGTTTCGCGGTTGTTGCCGCTCATCAGGTATGCGTACCCGGTACTCCTCTGCCCACTCGTCCTCATACTTGTACACTCCGATGTTATATGTTCACTAGGATCTTATTTGAAGCGTCTGGAGTGTGAATGGATACTCTTCATTGAAGAGCCCACAAATGAATCACAACTGTGATTTCTTATATTTATTCGTGTCTGGGTCACTGCTAACCCAACGAACAACGAGGCTGCATGTGCAAGCGCTCATATTGATAGTAAGTAGTATGTAAACGTGTGGACAAAATGTCCTCGGAAGCACACGACCGGTTTCGCGGTTGTTGCCGCTCATCAGGTATGCGTACCCGGTACTCCTCTGCCCACTCGTCCTCATACTTGAACACTCCGATGTTATATGTTCACTAGGATCTAATTTGAAGCGTCTGGAGTGTGAATGGATACTCTTCATTGAAGAGCCCACAAATGAATCACAACTGTGATTTCTTCTAGTTATTCGTGTCTGGGTCACTGCTAACCCAACGAACAACGAGGCTGCATGTGCAAGCGCTCATATTGATAGTAAGTAGTATGTAAACGTGTGGACAAAATTTCCTCGGAAGCACACGACCGGTTTCGCGGTTTTTGCCGCTCATCAGGTATGCGTACCCGGTACTCCTCTGCCCACCCGTCCTCATACTTGTACACTCCGATGTTATATGTTCACTAGGATCTAATTTGAAGCGTCTGGAGTGTGAATGGATACTCTTCATTGAAGAGCCCACAAATGAATCACAACTGTGATTTCTTATAGTTATTCGTGTCTGGGTCACTGCTAACCCAACGAACAACGAGGCTGCATGTGCAAGCGCTCATATTGATAGTAAGTAGTATGTAAACGTGTGGACAAAATTTCCTCGGAAGCACACGACCGGTTTCGCGGTTGTTGCCGCTCATCAGGTATGCGTACCCGGTACTCCTCTGCCCACCCGTCCTCATACTTGTACACTCCGATGTTATATGTTCACTAGGATCTAATTTGAAGCGTCTGGAGTGTGAATGGATACTCTTCATTGAAGAGCCCACAAATGAATCACAACTGTGATTTCTTATAGTTATTCGTGTCTGGGTCACTGCTAACCCAACGAACAACGAGGCTGCATGTGCAAGCGCTCATATTGATAGTAAGTAGTATGTAAACGTGTGGACAAAATTTCCTCGGAAGCACACGACCGGTTTCGCGGTTGTTGCCGCTCATCAGGTATGCGTACCCGGTACTCCTCTGCCCACTCGTCCTCATACTTGTACACTCCGATGTTATATGTTCACTAGGATCTAATTTGAAGCGTCTGGAGTGTGAATGGATACTCTTCATTGAAGAGCCCACAAATGAATCACAACTGTGATTTCTTATATTTATTCGTGTCTGGGTCACTGCTAACCCAACGAACAACGAGGCTGCATGTGCAAGCGCTCATATTGATAGTAAGTAGTATGTAAACGTGTGGACAAAATTTCCTCGGAAGCACACGACCGGTTTCGCGGTTGTTGCCGCTCATCAGGTATGCGTACCCGGTACTCCTCTGCCCACTCGTCCTCATACTTGTACACTCCGATGTTATATGTTCACAAGGATCTAATTTGAAGCGTCTGGAGTGTGAATGGATACTCTTCATTGAAGAGCCCACAAATGAATCACAACTGTGATTTCTTATAGTTATTCGTGTCTGGGTCACTGCTAACCCAACGAACAACGAGGCTGCATGTGCAAGCGCTCATATTGATAGTAAGTAGTATGTAAACGTGTGGACAAAATTTCCTCGGAAGCACACGACCGGTTTCGCGGTTGTTGCCGCTCATCAGGTATGCGTACCCGGTACTCCTCTGCCCACTCGTCCTCATACTTGAACACTCCGATGTTATATGTTCACTAGGATCTAATTTGAAGCGTCTGGAGTGTGAATGGATACTCTTCATTGAAGAGCCCACAAATGAATCACAACTGTGATTTCTTATAGTTATTCGTGTCTGGGTCACTGCTAACCCAACGAACAACGAGGCTGCATGTGCAAGCGCTCATATTGATAGTAAGTAGTATGTAAACGTGTGGACAAAATTTCCTCGGAAGCACACGACCGGTTTCGCGGTTGTTGCCGCTCATCAGGTATGCGTACCCGGTACTCCTCTGCCCACCCGTCCTCATACTTGTACACTCCGATGTTATATGTTCACTAGGATCTAATTTGAAGCGTCTGGAGTGTGAATGGATACTCTTCATTGAAGAGCCCACAAATGAATCACAACTGTGATTTCTTATAGTTATTCGTGTCTGGGTCACTGCTAACCCAACGAACAACGAGGCTGCATGTGCAAGCGCTCATATTGATAGTAAGTAGTATGTAAACGTGTGGACAAAATTTCCTCGGAAGCACACGACCGGTTTCGCGGTTGTTGCCGCTCATCAGGTATGCGTACCCGGTACTCCTCTGCCCACTCGTCCTCATACTTGTACACTCCGATGTTATATGTTCACTAGGATCTAATTTGAAGCGTCTGGAGTGTGAATGGATACTCTTCATTGAAGAGCCCACAAATGAATCACAACTGTGATTTCTTATATTTATTCGTGTCTGGGTCACTGCTAACCCAACGAACAACGAGGCTGCATGTGCAAGCGCTCATATTGATAGTAAGTAGTATGTAAACGTGTGGACAAAATTTCCTCGGAAGCACACGACCGGTTTCGCGGTTGTTGCCGCTCATCAGGTATGCGTACCCGGTACTCCTCTGCCCACTCGTCCTCATACTTGTACACTCCGATGTTATATGTTCACAAGGATCTAATTTGAAGCGTCTGGAGTGTGAATGGATACTCTTCATTGAAGAGCCCACAAATGAATCACAACTGTGATTTCTTATAGTTATTCGTGTCTGGGTCACTGCTAACCCAACGAACAACGAGGCTGCATGTGCAAGCGCTCATATTGATAGTAAGTAGTATGTAAACGTGTGGACAAAATTTCCTCGGAAGCACACGACCGGTTTCGCGGTTGTTGCCGCTCATCAGGTATGCGTACCCGGTACTCCTCTGCCCACTCGTCCTCATACTTGAACACTCCGATGTTATATGTTCACTAGGATCTAATTTGAAGCGTCTGGAGTGTGAATGGATACTCTTCATTGAAGAGCCCACAAATGAATCACAACTGTGATTTCTTATAGTTATTCGTGTCTGGGTCACTGCTAACCCAACGAACAACGAGGCTGCATGTGCAAGCGCTCATATTGATAGTAAGTAGTATGTAAACGTGTGGACAAAATTTCCTCGGAAGCACACGACCGGTTTCGCGGTTGTTGCCGCTCATCAGGTATGCGTACCCGGTACTCCTCTGCCCACCCGTCCTCATACTTGTACACTCCGATGTTATATGTTCACTAGGATCTAATTTGAAGCGTCTGGAGTGTGAATGGATACTCTTCATTGAAGAGCCCACAAATGAATCACAACTGTGATTTCTTATAGTTATTCGTGTCTGGGTCACTGCTAACCCAACGAACAACGAGGCTGCATGTGCAAGCGCTCATATTGATAGTAAGTAGTATGTAAACGTGTGGACAAAATTTCCTCGGAAGCACACGACCGGTTTCGCGGTTGTTGCCGCTCATCAGGTATGCGTACCCGGTACTCCTCTGCCCACTCGTCCTCATACTTGTACACTCCGATGTTATATGTTCACTAGGATCTAATTTGAAGCGTCTGGAGTGTGAATGGATACTCTTCATTGAAGAGCCCACAAATGAATCACAACTGTGATTTCTTATAGTTATTCGTGTCTGGGTCACTGCTAACCCAACGAACAACGAGGCTGCATGTGCAAGCGCTCATATTGATAGTAAGTAGTATGTAAACGTGTGGACAAAATTTTTACTCGGAAGCACACGACCGGTTTCGCGGTTGTTGCCGCTCATCAGGTATGCGTACCCGGTACCCCTCTGCCCACCCGTCCTCATACTTGTACACTCCGATGTTATATGTTCACTAGGATCTAATTTGAAGCGTCTGGAGTGTGAATGGATACTCTTCATTGAAGAGCCCACAAATGAATCACAACTGTGATTTCTTATAGTTATTCGTGTCTGGGTCACTGCTAACCCAACGAACAACGAGGCTGCATGTGCAAGCGCTCATATTGATAGTAAGTAGTATGTAAACGTGTGGACAAAATTTCCTCGGAAGCACACGACCGGTTTCGCGGTTGTTGCCGCTCATCAGGTATGCGTACCCGGTACTCCTCTGCCCACTCGTCCTCATACTTGTACACTCCGATGTTATATGTTCACTAGGATCTAATTTGAAGCGTCTGGAGTGTGAATGGATACTCTTCATTGAAGAGCCCACAAATGAATCACAACTGTGATTTCTTATAGTTATTCGTGTCTGGGTCACTGCTAACCCAACGAACAACGAGGCTGCATGTGCAAGCGCTCATATTGATAGTAAGTAGTATGTAAACGTGTGGACAAAATTTCCTCGGAAGCACACGACCGGTTTCGCGGTTGTTGCCGCTCATCAGGTATGCGTACCCGGTACTCCTCTGCCCACTCGTCCTCATACTTGAACACTCCGATGTTATATGTTCACTAGGATCTAATTTGAAGCGTCTGGAGTGTGAATGGATACTCTTCATTGAAGAGCCCACAAATGAATCACAACTGTGATTTCTTCTAGTTATTCGTGTCTGGGTCACTGCTAACCCAACGAACAACGAGGCTGCATGTGCAAGCGCTCATATTGATAGTAAGTAGTATGTAAACGTGTGGACAAAATTTCCTCGGAAGCACACGACCGGTTTCGCGGTTGTTGCCGCTCATCAGGTATGCGTACCCGGTACTCCTCTGCCCACCCGTCCTCATACTTGTACACTCCGATGTTATATGTTCACTAGGATCTAATTTGAAGCGTCTGGAGTGTGAATGGATACTCTTCATTGAAGAGCCCACAAATGAATCACAACTGTGATTTCTTATAGTTATTCGTGTCTGGGTCACTGCTAACCCAACGAACAACGAGGCTGCATGTGCAAGCGCTCATATTGATAGTAAGTAGTATGTAAACGTGTGGACAAAATTTCCTCGGAAGCACACGACCGGTTTCGCGGTTGTTGCCGCTCATCAGGTATGCGTACCCGGTACTCCTCTGCCCACTCGTCCTCATACTTGTACACTCCGATGTTATATGTTCACTAGGATCTAATTTGAAGCGTCTGGAGTGTGAATGGATACTCTTCATTGAAGAGCCCACAAATGAATCACAACTGTGATTTCTTATAGTTATTCGTGTCTGGGTCACTGCTAACCCAACGAACAACGAGGCTGCATGTGCAAGCGCTCATATTGATAGTAAGTAGTATGTAAACGTGTGGACAAAATTTTTACTCGGAAGCACACGACCGGTTTCGCGGTTGTTGCCGCTCATCAGGTATGCGTACCCGGTACCCCTCTGCCCACTCGTCCTCATACTTGTACACTCCGATGTTATATGTTCACTAGGATCTAATTTGAAGCGTCTGGAGTGTGAATGGATACTCTTCATTGAAGAGCCCACAAATGAATCACAACTGTGATTTCTTATAGTTATTCGTGTCTGGGTCACTGCTAACCCAACGAACAACGAGGCTGCATGTGCAAGCGCTCATATTGATAGTAAGTAGTATGTAAACGTGTGGACAAAATTTCCTCGGAAGCACACGACCGGTTTCGCGGTTGTTGCCGCTCATCAGGTATGCGTACCCGGTACTCCTCTGCCCACCCGTCCTCATACTTGTACACTCCGATGTTATATGTTCACTAGGATCTAATTTGAAGCGTCTGGAGTGTGAATGGATACTCTTCATTGAAGAGCCCACAAATGAATCACAACTGTGATTTCTTATAGTTATTCGTGTCTGGGTCACTGCTAACCCAACGAACAACGAGGCTGCATGTGCAAGCGCTCATATTGATAGTAAGTAGTATGTAAACGTGTGGACAAAATTTCCTCGGAAGCACACGACCGGTTTCGCGGTTGTTGCCGCTCATCAGGTATGCGTACCCGGTACTCCTCTGCCCACTCGTCCTCATACTTGTACACTCCGATGTTATATGTTCACTAGGATCTAATTTGAAGCGTCTGGAGTGTGAATGGATACTTTTCATTGAAGAGCCCACAAATGAATCACAACTGTGATTTCTTCTAGTTATTCGTGTCTGGGTCACTGCTAACCCAACGAACAACGAGGCTGCATGTGCAAGCGCTCATATTGATAGTAAGTAGTATGTAAACGTGTGGACAAAATTTCCTCGGAAGCACACGACCGGTTTCGCGGTTGTTGCCGCTCATCAGGTATGCGTACCCGGTACTCCTCTGCCCACCCGTCCTCATACTTGTACACTCCGATGTTATATGTTCACTAGGATCTAATTTGAAGCGTCTGGAGTGTGAATGGATACTCTTCATTGAAGAGCCCACAAATGAATCACAACTGTGATTTCTTATAGTTATTCGTGTCTGGGTCACTGCTAACCCAACGAACAACGAGGCTGCATGTGCAAGCGCTCATATTGATAGTAAGTAGTATGTAAACGTGTGGACAAAAGTTCCTCGGAAGCACACGACCGGTTTCGCGGTTGTTGCCGCTCATCAGGTATGCGTACCCGGTACTCCTCTGCCCACTCGTCCTCATACTTGTACACTCCGATGTTATATGTTCACTAGGATCTAATTTGAAGCGTCTGGAGTGTGAATGGATACTTTTCATTGAAGAGCCCACAAATGAATCACAACTGTGATTTCTTATAGTTATTCGTGTCTGGGTCACTGCTAACCCAACGAACAACGAGGCTGCATGTGCAAGCGCTCATATTGATAGTAAGTAGTATGTAAACGTGTGGACAAAATGTCCTCGGAAGCACACGACCGGTTTCGCGGTTGTTGCCGCTCATCAGGTATGCGTACCCGGTACTCCTCTGCCCACCCGTCCTCATACTTGTACACTCCGATGTTATATGTTCACTAGGATCTAATTTGAAGCGTCTGGAGTGTGAATGGATACTCTTCATTGAAGAGCCCACAAATGAATCACAACTGTGATTTCTTATAGTTATTCGTGTCTGGGTCACTGCTAACCCAACGAACAACGAGGCTGCATGTGCAAGCGCTCATATTGATAGTAAGTAGTATGTAAACGTGTGGACAAAATTTCCTCGGAAGCACACGACCGGTTTCGCGGTTGTTGCCGCTCATCAGGTATGCGTACCCGGTACTCCTCTGCCCACTCGTCCTCATACTTGTACACTCCGATGTTATATGTTCACTAGGATCTAATTTGAAGCGTCTGGAGTGTGAATGGATACTCTTCATTGAAGAGCCCACAAATGAATCACAACTGTGATTTCTTATAGTTATTCGTGTCTGGGTCACTGCTAACCCAACGAACAACGAGGCTGCATGTGCAAGCGCTCATATTGATAGTAAGTAGTATGTAAACGTGTGGACAAAATTTTTACTCGGAAGCACACGACCGGTTTCGCGGTTGTTGCCGCTCATCAGGTATGCGTACCCGGTACCCCTCTGCCCACTCGTCCTCATACTTGTACACTCCGATGTTATATGTTCACTAGGATCTAATTTGAAGCGTCTGGAGTGTGAATGGATACTCTTCATTGAAGAGCCCACAAATGAATCACAACTGTGATTTCTTATAGTTATTCGTGTCTGGGTCACTGCTAACCCAACGAACAACGAGGCTGCATGTGCAAGCGCTCATATTGATAGTAAGTAGTATGTAAACGTGTGGACAAAATTTCCTCGGAAGCACACGACCGGTTTCGCGGTTGTTGCCGCTCATCAGGTATGCGTACCCGGTACTCCTCTGCCCACCCGTCCTCATACTTGTGCACTCCGATGTTATATGTTCACTAGGATCTAATTTGAAGCGTCTGGGGTGTGAATGGATACTCTTCATTGAAGAGCCCACAAATGAATCACAACTGTGATTTCTTATAGTTATTCGTGTCTGGGTCACTGCTAACCCAACGAACAACGAGGCTGCATGTGCAAGCGCTCATATTGATAGTAAGTAGTATGTAAACGTGTGGACAAAATTTCCTCGGAAGCACACGACCGGTTTCGCGGTTGTTGCCGCTCATCAGGTATGCGTACCCGGTACTCCTCTGCCCACTCGTCCTCATACTTGTACACTCCGATGTTATATGTTCACTAGGATCTAATTTGAAGCGTCTGGAGTGTGAATGGATACTTTTCATTGAAGAGCCCACAAATGAATCACAACTGTGATTTCTTATAGTTATTCGTGTCTGGGTCACTGCTAACCCAACGAACAACGAGGCTGCATGTGCAAGCGCTCATATTGATAGTAAGTAGTATGTAAACGTGTGGACAAAATTTCCTCGGAAGCACACGACCGGTTTCGCGGTTGTTGCCGCTCATCAGGTATGCGTACCCGGTACCCCTCTGCCCACTCGTCCTCATACTTGTACACTCCGATGTTATATGTTCACTAGGATCTAATTTGAAGCGTCTGGAGTGTGAATGGATACTCTTCATTGAAGAGCCCACAAATGAATCACAACTGTGATTTCTTATAGTTATTCGTGTCTGGGTCACTGCTAACCCAACGAACAACGAGGCTGCATGTGCAAGCGCTCATATTGATAGTAAGTAGTATGTAAACGTGTGGACAAAATTTCCTCGGAAGCACACGACCGGTTTCGCGGTTGTTGCCGCTCATCAGGTATGCGTACCCGGTACTCCTCTGCCCACCCGTCCTCATACTTGTGCACTCCGATGTTATATGTTCACTAGGATCTAATTTGAAGCGTCTGGGGTGTGAATGGATACTCTTCATTGAAGAGCCCACAAATGAATCACAACTGTGATTTCTTATAGTTATTCGTGTCTGGGTCACTGCTAACCCAACGAACAACGAGGCTGCATGTGCAAGCGCTCATATTGATAGTAAGTAGTATGTAAACGTGTGGACAAAATTTCCTCGGAAGCACACGACCGGTTTCGCGGTTGTTGCCGCTCATCAGGTATGCGTACCCGGTACTCCTCTGCCCACTCGTCCTCATACTTGTACACTCCGATGTTATATGTTCACTAGGATCTAATTTGAAGCGTCTGGAGTGTGAATGGATACTTTTCATTGAAGAGCCCACAAATGAATCACAACTGTGATTTCTTATAGTTATTCGTGTCTGGGTCACTGCTAACCCAACGAACAACGAGGCTGCATGTGCAAGCGCTCATATTGATAGTAAGTAGTATGTAAACGTGTGGACAAAATTTCCTCGGAAGCACACGACCGGTTTCGCGGTTGTTGCCGCTCATCAGGTATGCGTACCCGGTACTCCTCTGCCCACCCGTCCTCATACTTGTACACTCCGATGTTATATGTTCACTAGGATCTAATTTGAAGCGTCTGGAGTGTGAATGGATACTCTTCATTGAAGAGCCCACAAATGAATCACAACTGTGATTTCTTATAGTTATTCGTGTCTGGGTCACTGCTAACCCAACGAACAACGAGGCTGCATGTGCAAGCGCTCATATTGATAGTAAGTAGTATGTAAACGTGTGGACAAAATTTCCTCGGAAGCACACGACCGGTTTCGCGGTTGTTGCCGCTCATCAGGTATGCGTACCCGGTACTCCTCTGCCCACTCGTCCTCATACTTGTACACTCCGATGTTATATGTTCACTAGGATCTAATTTGAAGCGTCTGGAGTGTGAATGGATACTTTTCATTGAAGAGCCCACAAATGAATCACAACTGTGATTTCTTATAGTTATTCGTGTCTGGGTCACTGCTAACCCAACGAACAACGAGGCTGCATGTGCAAGCGCTCATATTGATAGTAAGTAGTATGTAAACGTGTGGACAAAATTTTTACTCGGAAGCACACGACCGGTTTCGCGGTTGTTGCCGCTCATCAGGTATGCGTACCCGGTACTCCTCTGCCCACCCGTCCTCATACTTGTACACTCCGATGTTATATGTTCACTAGGATCTAATTTGAAGCGTCTGGAGTGTGAATGGATACTCTTCATTGAAGAGCCCACAAATGAATCACAACTGTGATTTCTTATAGTTATTCGTGTCTGGGTCACTGCTAACCCAACGAACAACGAGGCTGCATGTGCAAGCGCTCATATTGATAGTAAGTAGTATGTAAACGTGTGGACAAAATTTCCTCGGAAGCACACGACCGGTTTCGCGGTTGTTGCCGCTCATCAGGTATGCGTACCCGGTACTCCTCTGCCCACTCGTCCTCATACTTGAACACTCCGATGTTATATGTTCACTAGGATCTAATTTGAAGCGTCTGGAGTGTGAATGGATACTCTTCATTGAAGAGCCCACAAATGAATCACAACTGTGATTTCTTATAGTTATTCGTGTCTGGGTCACTGCTAACCCAACGAACAACGAGGCTGCATGTGCAAGCGCTCATATTGATAGTAAGTAGTATGTAAACGTGTGGACAAAATTTCCTCGGAAGCACACGACCGGTTTCGCGGTTGTTGCCGCTCATCAGGTATGCGTACCCGGTACTCCTCTGCCCACCCGTCCTCATACTTGTACACTCCGATGTTATATGTTCACTAGGATCTAATTTGAAGCGTCTGGAGTGTGAATGGATACTCTTCATTGAAGAGCCCACAAATGAATCACAACTGTGATTTCTTATAGTTATTCGTGTCTGGGTCACTGCTAACCCAACGAACAACGAGGCTGCATGTGCAAGCGCTCATATTGATAGTAAGTAGTATGTAAACGTGTGGACAAAATTTCCTCGGAAGCACACGACCGGTTTCGCGGTTGTTGCCGCTCATCAGGTATGCGTACCCGGTACTCCTCTGCCCACTCGTCCTCATACTTGTACACTCCGATGTTATATGTTCACTAGGATCTAATTTGAAGCGTCTGGAGTGTGAATGGATACTCTTCATTGAAGAGCCCACAAATGAATCACAACTGTGATTTCTTATAGTTATTCGTGTCTGGGTCACTGCTAACCCAACGAACAACGAGGCTGCATGTGCAAGCGCTCATATTGATAGTAAGTAGTATGTAAACGTGTGGACAAAATTTTTACTCGGAAGCACACGACCGGTTTCGCGGTTGTTGCCGCTCATCAGGTATGCGTACCCGGTACCCCTCTGCCCACTCGTCCTCATACTTGTACACTCCGATGTTATATGTTCACTAGGATCTAATTTGAAGCGTCTGGAGTGTGAATGGATACTCTTCATTGAAGAGCCCACAAATGAATCACAACTGTGATTTCTTATAGTTATTCGTGTCTGGGTCACTGCTAACCCAACGAACAACGAGGCTGCATGTGCAAGCGCTCATATTGATAGTAAGTAGTATGTAAACGTGTGGACAAAATTTCCTCGGAAGCACACGACCGGTTTCGCGGTTGTTGCCGCTCATCAGGTATGCGTACCCGGTACTCCTCTGCCCACTCGTCCTCATACTTGTACACTCCGATGTTATATGTTCACTAGGATCTAATTTGAAGCGTCTGGAGTGTGAATGGATACTCTTCATTGAAGAGCCCACAAATGAATCACAACTGTGATTTCTTATAGTTATTCGTGTCTGGGTCACTGCTAACCCAACGAACAACGAGGCTGCATGTGCAAGCGCTCATATTGATAGTAAGTAGTATGTAAACGTGTGGACAAAATTTCCTCGGAAGCACACGACCGGTTTCGCGGTTGTTGCCGCTCATCAGGTATGCGTACCCGGTACTCCTCTGCCCACTCGTCCTCATACTTGTACACTCCGATGTTATATGTTCACTAGGATCTAATTTGAAGCGTCTGGAGTGTGAATGGATACTCTTCATTGAAGAGCCCACAAATGAATCACAACTGTGATTTCTTATAGTTATTCGTGTCTGGGTCACTGCTAACCCAACGAACAACGAGGCTGCATGTGCAAGCGCTCATATTGATAGTAAGTAGTATGTAAACGTGTGGACAAAATTTCCTCGGAAGCACACGACCGGTTTCGCGGTTGTTGCCGCTCATCAGGTATGCGTACCCGGTACTCCTCTGCCCACTCGTCCTCATACATGTACACTCCGATGTTATATGTTCACTAGGATCTAATTTGAAGCGTCTGGAGTGTGAATGGATACTTTTCATTGAAGAGCCCACAAATGAATCACAACTGTGATTTCTTATAGTTATTCGTGTCTGGGTCACTGCTAACCCAACGAACAACGAGGCTGCATGTGCAAGCGCTCATATTGATAGTAAGTAGTATGTAAACGTGTGGACAAAATTTCCTCGGAAGCACACGACCGGTTTCGCGGTTGTTGCCGCTCATCAGGTATGCGTACCCGGTACTCCTCTGCCCACTCGTCCTCATACTTGTACACTCCGATGTTATATGTTCACTAGGATCTAATTTGAAGCGTCTGGAGTGTGAATGGATACTCTTCATTGAAGAGCCCACAAATGAATCACAACTGTGATTTCTTATAGTTATTCGTGTCTGGGTCACTGCTAACCCAACAAACAACGAGGCTGCATGTGCAAGCGCTCATATTGATAGTAAGTAGTATGTAAACGTGTGGACAAAATGTCCTCGGAAGCACACGACCGGTTTCGCGGTTTTTGCCGCTCATCAGGTATGCGTACCCGGTACTCCTCTGCCCACTCGTCCTCATACATGTACACTCCGATGTTATATGTTCACTAGGATCTAATTTGAAGCGTCTGGAGTGTGAATGGATACTCTTCATTGAAGAGCCCACAAATGAATCACAACTGTGATTTCTTATAGTTATTCGTGTCTGGGTCACTGCTAACCCAACGAACAACGAGGCTGCATGTGCAAGCGCTCATATTGATAGTAAGTAGTATGTAAACGTGTGGACAAAATGTCCTCGGGAGCACACGACCGGTTTCGCGGTTTTTGCCGCTCATCAGGTATGCGTACCCGGTACTCCTCTGCCCACTCGTCCTCATACATGTACACTCCGATGTTATATGTTCACTAGGATCTAATTTGAAGCGTCTGGAGTGTGAATGGATACTCTTCATTGAAGAGCCCACAAATGAATCACAACTGTGATTTCTTCTAGTTATTCGTGTCTGGGTCACTGCTAACCCAACGAACAACGAGGCTGCATGTGCAAGCGCTCATATTGATAGTAAGTAGTATGTAAACGTGTGGACAAAATGTCCTCGGAAGCACACGACCGGTTTCGCGGTTTTTGCCGCTCATCAGGTATGCGTACCCGGTACTCCTCTGCCCACTCGTCCTCATACATGTACACTCCGATGTTATATGTTCACTAGGATCTAATTTGAAGCGTCTGGAGTGTGAATGGATACTTTTCATTGAAGAGCCCACAAATGAATCACAACTGTGATTTCTTATAGTTATTCGTGTCTGGGTCACTGCTAACCCAACGAACAACGAGGCTGCATGTGCAAGCGCTCATATTGATAGTAAGTAGTATGTAAACGTGTGGACAAAATTTCCTCGGAAGCACACGACCGGTTTCGCGGTTGTTGCCGCTCATCAGGTATGCGTACCCGGTACTCCTCTGCCCACTCGTCCTCATACTTGTACACTCCGATGTTATATGTTCACTAGGATCTAATTTGAAGCGTCTGGAGTGTGAATGGATACTCTTCATTGAAGAGCCCACAAATGAATCACAACTGTGATTTCTTATAGTTATTCGTGTCTGGGTCACTGCTAACCCAACGAACAACGAGGCTGCATGTGCAAGCGCTCATATTGATAGTAAGTAGTATGTAAACGTGTGGACAAAATTTCCTCGGAAGCACACGACCGGTTTCGCGGTTGTTGCCGCTCATCAGGTATGCGTACCCGGTACTCCTCTGCCCACTCGTCCTCATACTTGTACACTCCGATGTTATATGTTCACTAGGATCTAATTTGAAGCGTCTGGAGTGTGAATGGATACTCTTCATTGAAGAGCCCACAAATGAATCACAACTGTGATTTCTTATAGTTATTCGTGTCTGGGTCACTGCTAACCCAACGAACAACGAGGCTGCATGTGCAAGCGCTCATATTGATAGTAAGTAGTATGTAAACGTGTGGACAAAATTTCCTCGGAAGCACACGACCGGTTTCGCGGTTGTTGCCGCTCATCAGGTATGCGTACCCGGTACTCCTCTGCCCACTCGTCCTCATACTTGTACACTCCGATGTTATATGTTCACTAGGATCTAATTTGAAGCGTCTGGAGTGTGAATGGATACTCTTCATTGAAGAGCCCACAAATGAATCACAACTGTGATTTCTTATAGTTATTCGTGTCTGGGTCACTGCTAACCCAACAAACAACGAGGCTGCATGTGCAAGCGCTCATATTGATAGTAAGTAGTATGTAAACGTGTGGACAAAATGTCCTCGGAAGCACACGACCGGTTTCGCGGTTTTTGCCGCTCATCAGGTATGCGTACCCGGTACTCCTCTGCCCACTCGTCCTCATACATGTACACTCCGATGTTATATGTTCACTAGGATCTAATTTGAAGCGTCTGGAGTGTGAATGGATACTTTTCATTGAAGAGCCCACAAATGAATCACAACTGTGATTTCTTATATTTATTCGTGTCTGGGTCACTGCTAACCCAACGAACAACGAGGCTGCATGTGCAAGCGCTCATATTGATAGTAAGTAGTATGTAAACGTGTGGACAAAATTTCCTCGGAAGCACACGACCGGTTTCGCGGTTGTTGCCGCTCATCAGGTATGCGTACCCGGTACTCCTCTGCCCACTCGTCCTCATACTTGTACACTCCGATGTTATATGTTCACTAGGATCTAATTTGAAGCGTCTGGAGTGTGAATGGATACTCTTCATTGAAGAGCCCACAAATGAATCACAACTGTGATTTCTTATAGTTATTCGTGTCTGGGTCACTGCTAACCCAACAAACAACGAGGCTGCATGTGCAAGCGCTCATATTGATAGTAAGTAGTATGTAAACGTGTGGACAAAATGTCCTCGGAAGCACACGACCGGTTTCGCGGTTTTTGCCGCTCATCAGGTATGCGTACCCGGTACTCCTCTGCCCACTCGTCCTCATACATGTACACTCCGATGTTATATGTTCACTAGGATCTAATTTGAAGCGTCTGGAGTGTGAATGGATACTCTTCATTGAAGAGCCCACAAATGAATCACAACTGTGATTTCTTATAGTTATTCGTGTCTGGGTCACTGCTAACCCAACAAACAACGAGGCTGCATGTGCAAGCGCTCATATTGATAGTAAGTAGTATGTAAACGTGTGGACAAAATGTCCTCGGGAGCACACGACCGGTTTCGCGGTTGTTGCCGCTCATCAGGTATGCGTACCCGGTACTCCTCTGCCCACTCGTCCTCATACATGTACACTCCGATGTTATATGTTCACTAGGATCTAATTTGAAGCGTCTGGAGTGTGAATGGATACTCTTCATTGAAGAGCCCACAAATGAATCACAACTGTGATTTCTTATAGTTATTCGTGTCTGGGTCACTGCTAACCCAACGAACAACGAGGCTGCATGTGCAAGCGCTCATATTGATAGTAAGTAGTATGTAAACGTGTGGACAAAATGTCCTCGGAAGCACACGACCGGTTTCGCGGTTTTTGCCGCTCATCAGGTATGCGTACCCGGTACTCCTCTGCCCACTCGTCCTCATACATGTACACTCCGATGTTATATGTTCACTAGGATCTAATTTGAAGCGTCTGGAGTGTGAATGGATACTTTTCATTGAAGAGCCCACAAATGAATCACAACTGTGATTTCTTATAGTTATTCGTGTCTGGGTCACTGCTAACCCAACGAACAACGAGGCTGCATGTGCAAGCGCTCATATTGATAGTAAGTAGTATGTAAACGTGTGGACAAAATTTCCTCGGAAGCACACGACCGGTTTCGCGGTTGTTGCCGCTCATCAGGTATGCGTACCCGGTACTCCTCTGCCCACTCGTCCTCATACTTGTACACTCCGATGTTATATGTTCACTAGGATCTAATTTGAAGCGTCTGGAGTGTGAATGGATACTCTTCATTGAAGAGCCCACAAATGAATCACAACTGTGATTTCTTATAGTTATTCGTGTCTGGGTCACTGCTAACCCAACAAACAACGAGGCTGCATGTGCAAGCGCTCATATTGATAGTAAGTAGTATGTAAACGTGTGGACAAAATGTCCTCGGAAGCACACGACCGGTTTCGCGGTTTTTGCCGCTCATCAGGTATGCGTACCCGGTACTCCTCTGCCCACTCGTCCTCATACATGTACACTCCGATGTTATATGTTCACTAGGATCTAATTTGAAGCGTCTGGAGTGTGAATGGATACTCTTCATTGAAGAGCCCACAAATGAATCACAACTGTGATTTCTTATAGTTATTCGTGTCTGGGTCACTGCTAACCCAACGAACAACGAGGCTGCATGTGCAAGCGCTCATATTGATAGTAAGTAGTATGTAAACGTGTGGACAAAATTTCCTCGGGAGCACACGACCGGTTTCGCGGTTTTTGCCGCTCATCAGGTATGCGTACCCGGTACTCCTCTGCCCACTCGTCCTCATACATGTACACTCCGATGTTATATGTTCACTAGGATCTAATTTGAAGCGTCTGGAGTGTGAATGGATACTCTTCATTGAAGAGCCCACAAATGAATCACAACTGTGATTTCTTATAGTTATTCGTGTCTGGGTCACTGCTAACCCAACGAACAACGAGGCTGCATGTGCAAGCGCTCATATTGATAGTAAGTAGTATGTAAACGTGTGGACAAAATTTCCTCGGAAGCACACGACCGGTTTCGCGGTTGTTGCCGCTCATCAGGTATGCGTACCCGGTACTCCTCTGCCCACTCGTCCTCATACTTGTACACTCCGATGTTATATGTTCACTAGGATCTAATTTGAAGCGTCTGGAGTGTGAATGGATACTCTTCATTGAAGAGCCCACAAATGAATCACAACTGTGATTTCTTATAGTTATTCGTGTCTGGGTCACTGCTAACCCAACGAACAACGAGGCTGCATGTGCAAGCGCTCATATTGATAGTAAGTAGTATGTAAACGTGTGGACAAAATTTCCTCGGAAGCACACGACCGGTTTCGCGGTTGTTGCCGCTCATCAGGTATGCGTACCCGGTACTCCTCTGCCCACTCGTCCTCATACTTGTACACTCCGATGTTATATGTTCACTAGGATCTAATTTGAAGCGTCTGGAGTGTGAATGGATACTCTTCATTGAAGAGCCCACAAATGAATCACAACTGTGATTTCTTATAGTTATTCGTGTCTGGGTCACTGCTAACCCAACGAACAACGAGGCTGCATGTGCAAGCGCTCATATTGATAGTAAGTAGTATGTAAACGTGTGGACAAAATTTCCTCGGAAGCACACGACCGGTTTCGCGGTTGTTGCCGCTCATCAGGTATGCGTACCCGGTACTCCTCTGCCCACTCGTCCTCATACTTGTACACTCCGATGTTATATGTTCACTAGGATCTAATTTGAAGCGTCTGGAGTGTGAATGGATACTCTTCATTGAAGAGCCCACAAATGAATCACAACTGTGATTTCTTATAGTTATTCGTGTCTGGGTCACTGCTAACCCAACGAACAACGAGGCTGCATGTGCAAGCGCTCATATTGATAGTAAGTAGTATGTAAACGTGTGGACAAAATTTCCTCGGAAGCACACGACCGGTTTCGCGGTTGTTGCCGCTCATCAGGTATGCGTACCCGGTACTCCTCTGCCCACTCGTCCTCATACTTGTACACTCCGATGTTATATGTTCACTAGGATCTAATTTGAAGCGTCTGGAGTGTGAATGGATACTCTTCATTGAAGAGCCCACAAATGAATCACAACTGTGATTTCTTATAGTTATTCGTGTCTGGGTCACTGCTAACCCAACGAACAACGAGGCTGCATGTGCAAGCGCTCATATTGATAGTAATTAGTATGTAAACGTGTGGACAAAATTTCCTCGGAAGCACACGACCGGTTTCGCGGTTGTTGCCGCTCATCAGGTATGCGTACCCGGTACTCCTCTGCCCACTCGTCCTCATACTTGTACACTCCGATGTTATATGTTCACTAGGATCTAATTTGAAGCGTCTGGAGTGTGAATGGATACTCTTCATTGAAGAGCCCACAAATGAATCACAACTGTGATTTCTTCTAGTTATTCGTGTCTGGGTCACTGCTAACCCAACGAACAACGAGGCTGCATGTGCAAGCGCTCATATTGATAGTAAGTAGTATGTAAACGTGTGGACAAAATTTCCTCGGAAGCACACGACCGGTTTCGCGGTTGTTGCCGCTCATCAGGTATGCGTACCCGGTACTCCTCTGCCCACTCGTCCTCATACTTGTACACTCCGATGTTATATGTTCACTAGGATCTAATTTGAAGCGTCTGGAGTGTGAATGGATACTCTTCATTGAAGAGCCCACAAATGAATCACAACTGTGATTTCTTATAGTTATTCGTGTCTGGGTCACTGCTAACCCAACGAACAACGAGGCTGCATGTGCAAGCGCTCATATTGATAGTAAGTAGTATGTAAACGTGTGGACAAAATTTCCTCGGAAGCACACGACCGGTTTCGCGGTTGTTGCCGCTCATCAGGTATGCGTACCCGGTACTCCTCTGCCCACTCGTCCTCATACTTGTACACTCCGATGTTATATGTTCACTAGGATCTAATTTGAAGCGTCTGGAGTGTGAATGGATACTCTTCATTGAAGAGCCCACAAATGAATCACAACTGTGATTTCTTATAGTTATTCGTGTCTGGGTCACTGCTAACCCAACGAACAACGAGGCTGCATGTGCAAGCGCTCATATTGATAGTAAGTAGTATGTAAACGTGTGGACAAAATTTCCTCGGAAGCACACGACCGGTTTCGCGGTTGTTGCCGCTCATCAGGTATGCGTACCCGGTACTCCTCTGCCCACTCGTCCTCATACTTGTACACTCCGATGTTATATGTTCACTAGGATCTAATTTGAAGCGTCTGGAGTGTGAATGGATACTCTTCATTGAAGAGCCCACAAATGAATCACAACTGTGATTTCTTATAGTTATTCGTGTCTGGGTCACTGCTAACCCAACGAACAACGAGGCTGCATGTGCAAGCGCTCATATTGATAGTAAGTAGTATGTAAACGTGTGGACAAAATTTCCTCGGAAGCACACGACCGGTTTCGCGGTTGTTGCCGCTCATCAGGTATGCGTACCCGGTACTCCTCTGCCCACTCGTCCTCATACTTGTACACTCCGATGTTATATGTTCACTAGGATCTAATTTGAAGCGTCTGGAGTGTGAATGGATACTCTTCATTGAAGAGCCCACAAATGAATCACAACTGTGATTTCTTATAGTTATTCGTGTCTGGGTCACTGCTAACCCAACGAACAACGAGGCTGCATGTGCAAGCGCTCATATTGATAGTAAGTAGTATGTAAACGTGTGGACAAAATTTCCTCGGAAGCACACGACCGGTTTCGCGGTTGTTGCCGCTCATCAGGTATGCGTACCCGGTACTCCTCTGCCCACTCGTCCTCATACTTGTACACTCCGATGTTATATGTTCACTAGGATCTAATTTGAAGCGTCTGGAGTGTGAATGGATACTCTTCATTGAAGAGCCCACAAATGAATCACAACTGTGATTTCTTATAGTTATTCGTGTCTGGGTCACTGCTAACCCAACGAACAACGAGGCTGCATGTGCAAGCGCTCATATTGATAGTAAGTAGTATGTAAACGTGTGGACAAAATTTCCTCGGAAGCACACGACCGGTTTCGCGGTTGTTGCCGCTCATCAGGTATGCGTACCCGGTACTCCTCTGCCCACTCGTCCTCATACTTGTACACTCCGATGTTATATGTTCACTAGGATCTAATTTGAAGCGTCTGGAGTGTGAATGGATACTCTTCATTGAAGAGCCCACAAATGAATCACAACTGTGATTTCTTATAGTTATTCGTGTCTGGGTCACTGCTAACCCAACGAACAACGAGGCTGCATGTGCAAGCGCTCATATTGATAGTAAGTAGTATGTAAACGTGTGGACAAAAGTTCCTCGGAAGCACACGACCGGTTTCGCGGTTGTTGCCGCTCATCAGGTATGCGTACCCGGTACTCCTCTGCCCACTCGTCCTCATACTTGTACACTCCGATGTTATATGTTCACTAGGATCTAATTTGAAGCGTCTGGAGTGTGAATGGATACTCTTCATTGAAGAGCCCACAAATGAATCACAACTGTGATTTCTTATAGTTATTCGTGTCTGGGTCACTGCTAACCCAACGAACAACGAGGCTGCATGTGCAAGCGCTCATATTGATAGTAAGTAGTATGTAAACGTGTGGACAAAATTTCCTCGGAAGCACACGACCGGTTTCGCGGTTGTTGCCGCTCATCAGGTATGCGTACCCGGTACTCCTCTGCCCACTCGTCCTCATACTTGTACACTCCGATGTTATATGTTCACTAGGATCTAATTTGAAGCGTCTGGAGTGTGAATGGATACTCTTCATTGAAGAGCCCACAAATGAATCACAACTGTGATTTCTTATAGTTATTCGTGTCTGGGTCACTGCTAACCCAACGAACAACGAGGCTGCATGTGCAAGCGCTCATATTGATAGTAAGTAGTATGTAAACGTGTGGACAAAATTTCCTCGGAAGCACACGACCGGTTTCGCGGTTGTTGCCGCTCATCAGGTATGCGTACCCGGTACTCCTCTGCCCACTCGTCCTCATACTTGTACACTCCGATGTTATATGTTCACTAGGATCTTATTTGAAGCGTCTGGAGTGTGAATGGATACTCTTCATTGAAGAGCCCACAAATGAATCACAACTGTGATTTCTTATAGTTATTCGTGTCTGGGTCACTGCTAACCCAACGAACAACGAGGCTGCATGTGCAAGCGCTCATATTGATAGTAAGTAGTATGTAAACGTGTGGACAAAATTTCCTCGGAAGCACACGACCGGTTTCGCGGTTGTTGCCGCTCATCAGGTATGCGTACCCGGTACTCCTCTGCCCACTCGTCCTCATACTTGTACACTCCGATGTTATATGTTCACTAGGATCTAATTTGAAGCGTCTGGAGTGTGAATGGATACTCTTCATTGAAGAGCCCACAAATGAATCACAACTGTGATTTCTTATAGTTATTCGTGTCTGGGTCACTGCTAACCCAACGAACAACGAGGCTGCATGTGCAAGCGCTCATATTGATAGTAAGTAGTATGTAAACGTGTGGACAAAATGTCCTCGGAAGCACACGACCGGTTTCGCGGTTGTTGCCGCTCATCAGGTATGCGTACCCGGTACTCCTCTGCCCACTCGTCCTCATACTTGTACACTCCGATGTTATATGTTCACTAGGATCTAATTTGAAGCGTCTGGAGTGTGAATGGATACTCTTCATTGAAGAGCCCACAAATGAATCACAACTGTGATTTCTTATAGTTATTCGTGTCTGGGTCACTGCTAACCCAACGAACAACGAGGCTGCATGTGCAAGCGCTCATATTGATAGTAAGTAGTATGTAAACGTGTGGACAAAATTTCCTCGGAAGCACACGACCGGTTTCGCGGTTGTTGCCGCTCATCGGGTATGCGTACCCGGTACTCCTCTGCCCACTCGTCCTCGTACTTGTACACTCCGATGTTATATGTTCACTAGGATCTAATTTGAAGCGTCTGGAGTGTGAATGGATACTCTTCATTGAAGAGCCCACAAATGAATCACAACTGTGATTTCTTATAGTTATTCGTGTCTGGGTCACTGCTAACCCAACGAACAACGAGGCTGCATGTGCAAGCGCTCATATTGATAGTAAGTAGTATGTAAACGTGTGGACAAAATTTCCTCGGAAGCACACGACCGGTTTCGCGGTTGTTGCCGCTCATCAGGTATGCGTACCCGGTACTCCTCTGCCCACTCGTCCTCATACTTGTACACTCCGATGTTATATGTTCACTAGGATCTTATTTGAAGCGTCTGGAGTGTGAATGGATACTCTTCATTGAAGAGCCCACAAATGAATCACAACTGTGATTTCTTATAGTTATTCGTGTCTGGGTCACTGCTCACCCAACGAACAACGAGGCTGCATGTGCAAGCGCTCATATTGATAGTAAGTAGTATGTAAACGTGTGGACAAAATTTCCTCGGAAGCACACGACCGGTTTCGCGGTTGTTGCCGCTCATCAGGTATGCGTACCCGGTACTCCTCTGCCCACTCGTCCTCATACTTGTACACTCCGATGTTATATGTTCACTAGGATCTAATTTGAAGCGTCTGGAGTGTGAATGGATACTCTTCATTGAAGAGCCCACAAATGAATCACAACTGTGATTTCTTATAGTTATTCGTGTCTGGGTCACTGCTAACCCAACGAACAACGAGGCTGCATGTGCAAGCGCTCATATTGATAGTAAGTAGTATGTAAACGTGTGGACAAAATGTCCTCGGAAGCACACGACCGGTTTCGCGGTTGTTGCCGCTCATCAGGTATGCGTACCCGGTACTCCTCTGCCCACTCGTCCTCATACTTGTACACTCCGATGTTATATGTTCACTAGGATCTAATTTGAAGCGTCTGGAGTGTGAATGGATACTCTTCATTGAAGAGCCCACAAATGAATCACAACTGTGATTTCTTATAGTTATTCGTGTCTGGGTCACTGCTAACCCAACGAACAACGAGGCTGCATGTGCAAGCGCTCATATTGATAGTAAGTAGTATGTAAACGTGTGGACAAAATGTCCTCGGAAGCACACGACCGGTTTCGCGGTTGTTGCCGCTCATCAGGTATGCGTACCCGGTACTCCTCTGCCCACTCGTCCTCATACTTGTACACTCCGATGTTATATGTTCACTAGGATCTAATTTGAAGCGTCTGGAGTGTGAATGGATACTCTTCATTGAAGAGCCCACAAATGAATCACAACTGTGATTTCTTATATTTATTCGTGTCTGGGTCACTGCTAACCCAACGAACAACGAGGCTGCATGTGCAAGCGCTCATATTGATAGTAAGTAGTATGTAAACGTGTGGACAAAATTTCCTCGGAAGCACACGACCGGTTTCGCGGTTGTTGCCGCTCATCGGGTATGCGTACCCGGTACTCCTCTGCCCACTCGTCCTCATACTTGTACACTCCGATGTTATATGTTCACTAGGATCTAATTTGAAGCGTCTGGAGTGTGAATGGATACTCTTCATTGAAGAGCCCACAAATGAATCACAACTGTGATTTCTTATAGTTATTCGTGTCTGGGTCACTGCTAACCCAACGAACAACGAGGCTGCATGTGCAAGCGCTCATATTGATAGTAAGTAGTATGTAAACGTGTGGACAAAATTTCCTCGGAAGCACACGACCGGTTTCGCGGTTGTTGCCGCTCATCAGGTATGCGTACCCGGTACTCCTCTGCCCACTCGTCCTCATACTTGTACACTCCGATGTTATATGTTCACTAGGATCTAATTTGAAGCGTCTGGAGTGTGAATGGATACTCTTCATTGAAGAGCCCACAAATGAATCACAACTGTGATTTCTTATAGTTATTCGTGTCTGGGTCACTGCTAACCCAACGAACAACGAGGCTGCATGTGCAAGCGCTCATATTGATAGTAAGTAGTATGTAAACGTGTGGACAAAATTTCCTCGGAAGCACACGACCGGTTTCGCGGTTTTTGCCGCTCATCAGGTATGCGTACCCGGTACTCCTCTGCCCACTCGTCCTCATACTTGTACACTCCGATGTTATATGTTCACTAGGATCTAATTTGAAGCGTCTGGAGTGTGAATGGATACTCTTCATTGAAGAGCCCACAAATGAATCACAACTGTGATTTCTTATAGTTATTCGTGTCTGGGTCACTGCTAACCCAACGAACAACGAGGCTGCATGTGCAAGCGCTCATATTGATAGTAAGTAGTATGTTAACGTGTGGACAAAATTTCCTCGGAAGCACACGACCGGTTTCGCGGTTGTTGCCGCTCATCAGGTATGCGTACCCGGTACTCCTCTGCCCACTCGTCCTCATACTTGTACACTCCGATGTTATATGTTCACTAGGATCTAATTTGAAGCGTCTGGAGTGTGAATGGATACTCTTCATTGAAGAGCCCACAAATGAATCACAACTGTGATTTCTTATAGTTATTCGTGTCTGGGTCACTGCTAACCCAACGAACAACGAGGCTGCATGTGCAAGCGCTCATATTGATAGTAAGTAGTATGTAAACGTGTGGACAAAATGTCCTCGGAAGCACACGACCGGTTTCGCGGTTGTTGCCGCTCATCAGGTATGCGTACCCGGTACTCCTCTGCCCACTCGTCCTCATACTTGTACACTCCGATGTTATATGTTCACTAGGATCTAATTTGAAGCGTCTGGAGTGTGAATGGATACTCTTCATTGAAGAGCCCACAAATGAATCACAACTGTGATTTCTTATATTTATTCGTGTCTGGGTCACTGCTAACCCAACTAACAACGAGGCTGCATGTGCAAGCGCTCATATTGATAGTAAGTAGTATGTAAACGTGTGGACAAAATTTCCTCGGAAGCACACGACCGGTTTCGCGGTTGTTGCCGCTCATCGGGTATGCGTACCCGGTACTCCTCTGCCCACTCGTCCTCATACTTGTACACTCCGATGTTATATGTTCACTAGGATCTAATTTGAAGCGTCTGGAGTGTGAATGGATACTCTTCATTGAAGAGCCCACAAATGAATCACAACTGTGATTTCTTATAGTTATTCGTGTCTGGGTCACTGCTAACCCAACGAACAACGAGGCTGCATGTGCAAGCGCTCATATTGATAGTAAGTAGTATGTAAACGTGTGGACAAAATTTCCTCGGAAGCACACGACCGGTTTCGCGGTTGTTGCCGCTCATCAGGTATGCGTACCCGGTACTCCTCTGCCCACTCGTCCTCATACTTGTACACTCCGATGATATATGTTCACTAGGATCTAATTTGAAGCGTCTGGAGTGTGAATGGATACTCTTCATTGAAGAGCCCACAAATGAATCACAACTGTGATTTCTTATAGTTATTCGTGTCTGGGTCACTGCTAACCCAACGAACAACGAGGCTGCATGTGCAAGCGCTCATATTGATAGTAAGTAGTATGTAAACGTGTGGACAAAATGTCCTCGGAAGCACACGACCGGTTTCGCGGTTGTTGCCGCTCATCAGGTATGCGTACCCGGTACTCCTCTGCCCACTCGTCCTCATACTTGTACACTCCGATGTTATATGTTCACTAGGATCTAATTTGAAGCGTCTGGAGTGTGAATGGATACTCTTCATTGAAGAGCCCACAAATGAATCACAACTGTGATTTCTTATAGTTATTCGTGTCTGGGTCACTGCTAACCCAACGAACAACGAGGCTGCATGTGCAAGCGCTCATATTGATAGTAAGTAGTATGTAAACGTGTGGACAAAATGTCCTCGGAAGCACACGACCGGTTTCGCGGTTGTTGCCGCTCATCAGGTATGCGTACCCGGTACTCCTCTGCCCACTCGTCCTCATACTTGTACACTCCGATGTTA